>OY997274.1:294688443-296069943 GCA_963921465.1 Triticum timopheevii
GTATCAATAAGAAACAACAGCAGATAAGCGTCATATAAAGCCACATGTTGTAATTGAATAACACGTCGATGCGTACGAATACAAGTAATGTGATAAAAAGGAGTATGACTTCGGAACCTGCCGAGATCAAGCGGGAGGAGGCTGTGTGCGGATCCGGAGTGTAATCAGATGGTCATAAAGGGGCATATCTAAGGATTCCCTTACGCATTCGAGCTGTTTCCATGCCGCCAGTCCTGGCCTACGCAAAAGTGGACCTGCAAACAAAGTGCAAAAAAAATTATGTGCCACGGAGCGGTTAAGCCGCCTTGTGTGGCCTATCCTAATTGTGCCTCCGTTTACTGCCAGAGTGTTTTAACTGAGCTCCGGATGAGCCGGGCTATCCTACCGCGAAGTAGTTCAGACTCCCTTGACGGTGTCCGGGAGCTTGGCCGTCGACTCGAGGTTCGATTGAAGGATGCCACTCATTGCTTCTACCCTTAAGGCAGCGGTATGCTCTTCGGCATAGAGGGGGAGTTCGGCCTTGCCATTAACTGTTATGATGCCGCGTGGACTGGGCACCTTGATCTTTCGATAGGCATGATGTGGCACCGCGTTAAATCGAGCAAACGCGGTTCATCTGAGCAGTGCATGATAATTACTGCGAAAAGGGACGATGTTGAAGATTAACTCTTCGGTACGGTAATTGTTCGGTGATCCGAAGACTACCTCCAGGGTGATGGAGCCTGTACAACGGGCCTCCACACCTGGTATAACACCTTTAAAGGTGGTTTAGTGAGCTTGATCATCTAATGATCAATACCCATCTTCCGCACTGTGTCCTGATACAGCTGGTTTAGACTGTTGCCTTCGTCCATAAGGACTCGTGTGAGCAGGAATCCGTGAATTATTGGGTCAAGGACGAGTGTGGCTGAATTGCCCTGATTGGTATTGGCCGGACGATCCGTACGATCAAAATTGATCGGCCATATTTTATATTGTGGGGCGACTGGCTCCGTTAAGTCGACATCCCCAAGAGTGCACGTCTGTTCCAGTTTGGGAATGTGGATGGCGTTTATCATATTCACCGTTTTTATTTGCAGGGGAAATTTCTTTTGCCCTCCTGTGTTTGGTGATCGGGGCTTCTCGTCGTCGTCATCTCTTTGAGACCCTTCTCCTTGTTTTCGGCACCTGACCTGCCGGCTAGTTTGAAGACCAAGCATTCTCTATTGGTATGATTGGCTGGTGTTCCTGGGGTGCCATGAATTTGGCATGGACTATCGAGTATGTGGTCCTGACTGGGCGGGCCCGAATTGTTCTTTTTGAATGGCTTTTTCCGCTAACCGGACTTAGAGCCACTAAATCTGGCATTGGCTGCCGTGTCTTCGGCATTACCACCATTTTGGCGATGCTTGTGTTTGTTGCATCGGGGCTTGCCATTGCTATCTCTGGCCTCTGATGTGCCATGATTGCTTGCTGTGTTGTGGCTACGAGACAACCAGCTATCCTTGCCCGCACAAAAGCGGGTCGTGAGTGTCGTGAGGGCTACCATGGACTTCGGCTTTTCTTGGCTGAGATGTCGGGCAAGCCACTCGTCATGGATGTTATGCTTAAAGGCCGCTAGGGCTTCGGCGTCCGGACAGTCGGCAATTTAGTTCTTTTTAGTTAGGAATCGAGTCCAGAATTTCCTAGCTGACTCTCCGGGCTATTGGGTTATGTGACTTAACTCATCAGCATCCGGTGGTCACACATAAGTGCCCTGGAAGTTATCCAGGAATGCATCTACCAGGTTCTCCCAACTTCCAATGGCGTTTGCCGGCAAACTATTCAGCCAATGCCGAGCTGGTCCCTTGAGTTTTAGTGGGAGGTACTTGATGGCGTGTAGATCATCCCCGCGGGCCATGTGAATGTGCAGAAAGAATTCTGCTGTCCATACCGTGGGGTCTGTAGTTCCATCATAGGGCTCTAAGTCCGGTCTACATCAGTGAAGAATAGGGGGTGTGCGGCGCCTCTATGCCGGGCTACATCACGACGCAATTCAAATTTGTCTGGTCAGCTGTATTCGGCCTGGCCAGATTTGTTTTTAGTATGTCCGGCGTGACGGTTATCGTCGCTTGTTGGGGCGCGCCCCCGTGATCCGTAGATCGATCTTGACTATCCTGCTTTGTTTTCCAACACGTCTCGCAGGTCCTGCGTGTAGCCCCGAGCCTTCGTGTTTTTGTTTGATTGGCGACGGGGTGCAGGCTGATATGCCGCTTTGTCTCTGCCATGGGGTGGCCGATCAGCCGCATCCTCCGCGGGTAGTGTAGGTGTCGGTGTAAAAACTGACGGATCTCGGGTAGGGGGTCCCGAACTGTGCGTCTAAGGCTAACGGTAACAGGAGGCGGGGGACACAATGTTTACCCAGGTTCGGGCTCTCTCAATGGAGGTAATACCCTACTTCCTGCTTGATTGATCTTGATGATATGAGTATTACAAGAGTTGATCTACCACGAGATCGTAGAGGCTAAACACCAGAAGCTAGCCTATGATTATGATTGTTGTTGGTCCTACGGACTAAACCCTCTGGTTTATATAGACACCGGAGGGGCTAGGGTTACACAGAGTCGGTAATAGGGAAGTAGATCTACCTATCTGAATTGCCAAGCTTGCCTTCCATGCAAAGGAGAGTCCCACCCGGACACGGGATGAAGTCTTCAGTCTTGTATATTCATAGTCCAACAGTCCAGCCAAAGTATATAGTCCGGCTGTCCGAGGACCCCCCCAATCGAGGACTCCCTCAGTAGCCCCTGAACCAGGCTTCAATGACGATGAGTCCGGCGCGCTGATTGTCTTCGGCATTGCAAGGCGGGTTCCTTCTCCGAATAATCCATAGAAGATCTTGAATATGATAATCGTGTCCGGCTCTGCAAAACAAATTCCACATACCACCGTAGAGAGCACAATATTTCGCAAATCTAATCTGCTGACAACTTTTCATAGCGTGACATCACACTGCGGCCCGGTCATTATGCGAACTGTTTTTCTCAACCAGCCACCGCACATATCGCGAGGCGGTTTTATTGGCACGTCTTGTCGAAACAGAGATCGTTTCCCCTTATCACGGGATTCTCATCAATACGGGTGTGGGTAACCCAACTGCGCCATCAACGCGACGCTTGGGGAATGAGCGAGTTTACCGGGCAAGTGGGGAGGCGCAGGATCCCTGCTGCCTTTATAAGGGGAAAAGGACTCCCTTTTTCACCCACGCCTTCTTCTTCCTCTGCTCATCCATTCCCCCTCGCTCGATCCCTACCGCCCAAGCATTCCTCTTCTCCGCCCAAAAAGGTCTTCCGAAAATGTCCGGATCAGGAGCAGGAGGCAAGTGGATGGCCTCTACCGTCCGAGAGAAGGATATCAAAAAGCTTCGGGAGGCCGGGTATCTGGCCAAGAAAATCGGACATCGTCTTCCGACGGCAGGACAGATCGTCCCTACTCCGGAACCCCACGAAAGGGTTGAATTCCTCCCTCATTTTGTTCACGGGCTAGGGTTTCCCCTCCACCCATTCGTTCGCGGCATCATGTGTTATTATAGGATCGATTTTCATGATCTATCCCCCAATTCCTTCCTCAACATCTCGACATTCATTGTCGTGTGAGAGGCCTTTCTCCACATCTCGCCACACTTCGGCTTATGGCTGAAGGTTTTTAATGTGAAGCCCAAGGTAGTGAGCGGCGAGCACGCCGAGTGCGGAGGCGCCATGGTGAGCAAGATGCCCAACATCACATGGCCAACAGGTACTTTCAATGATTCTATCAAGGAGTGGCAGCAGCAATGGTTTTACATTACTGAGCCGCACGGCACGGGATGGGCCGCTTCTCCCTAATTCTGATCCGGAGCCCCCCAGCGGCTTACGTCCTGGCCCAAGAAGGGCCTGGACTGGTCTTCGTCCGATGAACTGTCAGTGCTCCAGTCGCGCGTCAAGGATATGGAAGACAAAAATGTCAAACTCGTCAATGTAGTCCAAGTGATGTTAGTTCACCGGATTCTTCCTTGTCAACACATGGCTTGCAATTTATGGGAATTCGATCCGGCCAAGCACTAGACCCTACTGGAGCTCTTTGGCTCCTTGCACAAGGACATCTGGAAGATGCTTTTTAAGTCCAACAAATCGTTGCCGGAGTCCGCCGAGGACCGCGGGTACCAACTGTCACGCCCTACAAGTTTGGTAAGTCTCTGTATGTTGGCAATTCATATGTTTTACTCGCATATCCTAAGTAAAATGCTTGATGTGTTTTCCACAACTCTCCTAGGGATGGACTAAGAAGGCGGGGTGCATCTACTGTCTGGCCCCTCTGCCGGAAGAACCGGCCAGCCTACTTCTGACGAAGATGTTGGTCCCGGCGCCTTACAAGGCGCCGAAGAAGAAAGCTGAGAAAAAGGCCAAAAAGACCAGGGGCAACCTTCATCGCCGTGGCACTTTGGACACAATATCCGAAGACTCTGATGCCCGATCTTCCTCTGGAGAGGACGAGGAAGAGGAAGGAGACCCATCCCCAGTGAGGGGAGGGAAGAAAACGACGGCCTCCACATATTTGGAGGCCGAGTCGCCTAAGAAGGGAAAAACTCCGCTTCCAGAAGAGTCCACCGCCGCTGCCGACAGCAGCCCGGAGTGGGATCCCAGGGCCCAGCCCCTGGTGAACTCGTAAGTATATATAAATCTGAACACGCTTGTGCGTCCAGACTTATCATGGCATAATATTTTAATCTGAGCCATACATTTTGCAGTCCGTCGAGATTCCGCACTGAACAATCCTCGTCGGAGGATTTACTGGGTTCGGATGCTATGGAGAGCGGGACACCCCTGAAGGCCCCTTCCCCCAAACATGTGAATGACACCGAGGTTTTGTCCTAGAAGGACCCAGGCCAAGGAGGGGGGGTAAGATCGTACAGGCGGCGCCAAGAGGTCAAACTTCAGGGGCCGGACACATGGGAGAGAAAGCTCCCATGGACGTCGACAGCGGGGGCTATCCTGAATTCGGCCCCCAGCCGGACGCAATTCCGGAGACCGATACGGCTCCAGAACCAGGCAGGCGGCCCCCCTCGGCTGTATGGGGTGTGCCTGTTCCACCGGCAAGCTCTGTCCAATCAGATGTGCTGGATACTCTATCGGCGGCACTGAAAAGCGCCTCCATCGTCAATGAACATCGTGCCCTTATGGGTGCGGTGATTGAGAAGATTTAGTCTTCCGAGAGTGGACTGAATGAAGCCTGCATTAGCCTTATCACGGGCTTTGAGGTATGGTTTGTGAGGTTTCGAAGAGTGTCATAGTATAGATAGTAGCCCCTGATACACTATTCGGTGAGAGAAAGAACCGGACAGAGGATCAAATTTATGCTCGCGGGAGACTCACTTGATGGCATATATCTCTCTTCTTTCATAAGCAGGCGTCTGTAGCGACTGCCTCCTCTCATACTGCGGAGGTCTCCGGACTGAATCAAAGTCTGGAGCAGGCCGAAGAAGAACTTGGCCAGTTGAAGAGGCAGTTGGAGGATAAACAAGGTATGCACAAACCTTGCTCACGTTTAGTACGAACGAATTTTTAGTATGATAAAAATATGTTTCATGATTTTCTCTAGGGGCGATGACCGAAGTCGAGGCTCTTAAGAATGTTGTCACCGAGGCCGAGAAAAAGGCAGCCACAGAGCAGGCCCTTCGTGAGAAGCACGAGGCCATGGTTATTGGAGCTGAGCAAGAGCTTCAAGAGGCCATGAAGAGATATGAGGCCTTGGAGCAGAGTTTAACGGAGAAAGAATCTGAACTCACCAAGGCTCATCAGGCCGCACGCGATGCCCGGGGGGAAACCCAAGGCGCCCTGCAGGAGATCCAAGAGGCGAGGAAGATTGTGGCGGGTAAGGCTTTTTCCATGTAAAGCAAGTATTTGAGGAGAAAATCATGTTTTCTAATTTTGAGTTCGGATTTCTCCAGGGGTATTTGGGGAGCTGCCAAGTAGCATATCTGATGCTGCCCAATTCTACCGAGCCGAGGAAAGGAACACTATGGATAAGCTCTTCTGATTGCAATATCTGGCGCCGAATTATCTGGTGCCTTTTGTCGATCAACTGAAACAGCCGATCGAACTGCATAAGGCGGCCGAGCTAGCCATGAAGGATTTAATTATCCGGCTATGGCCCGATGAGCCGATTCCAAGCAGCTACTTCGGGCTCGTGAAGCGGCTTGTGAGTGCCTGCCCTCGACTTGACGTCATCAAGCGGTCGGTCTGTATGGAGGGTGCACGAATGGCCTTTGCCCGTGCCAAGGTGCACTGGGGAACGATGGATGCTGAAAAGCTGATGACCGAGGGGCCGCTGGAGGGGAAGGAGCACCGCAAGCCTGAGCTATATTATGATAGCGTCCTAAAAGGAGCCCGCCTTGCGGCGGAGCAATGCACCAAGGACATTGTATTTCTTTGAATACTGTCATGTTGTCCTTTGTAATGTTGAACAAGGTCATTTCTATTATTTATTGCCTGTTATTTGGAAGTATTTCCTCCTACGCGGCCGTTTTATATATTAATCCTGAGAGTTGGCCAGCGTCGGCTTCTGCCCCCATGTAGGAAGTACGGGGGTGTTCGGGATAAACCTGAGTACTCTTTATCCCAGTTTTGGGTCCTTGAAGGAGGTGTCCAGCACAACGAACCAGGCAATCGGACTATAGGGCTTTATCACTCTCACTTAGCCATAGGAGCTTGACAAAAGGAAGGTAGGTGCAGCCCCTGGTGTTCCGAAGACCGCACGAGGGGCTCTATAAGCACCTGATTGGAAGAAACGCTGATCCATCGGACGCTGCATTAGTTATGGCATTATGCGGAAGAAATCCCTAAAGATTTTACAACCTCTCGAACAGCTGACCAGCTCTCGCCGTATCATGATAGTCAGTTTTAGGCTTTCTCTACTGAGGTGCTCGTCCGGAAGAACCGAGACACAATCGCAGTAGTTCTCCCTGTGCCGCCTTAGCCGATATAGTAGAACATAAGGCAGCAAAATATGGGAGCCGGGCAAACCCAACTATTGACCAAAGAAATGATTCGGAGCTGATGCATATAATGCTATAAGTTCGGGGTGCCGAATGACCGTGAAGGTGTTCGGAATTTATTGCCGTATTGTGGGTACAATGAAGCCCCTAGAATATTAAGTCATATCGCGGTGTACAGATGCCATTTGACAAAAGAGTTTCAATAAGAAAGATTATCAGATAAGTGTCATATAAATCGACATGTTGTATTTGCGTAATACGTCGATGCATATGGGTACAGGTAATGTGATAAAAAGAAACATGACTGTGGAACCTGCTGAGACCAGGCGGGAAGATGATGTGTGCGGATCCGGAGTGTAGTCGGATGGTCATCGAGGGGAATATCTAAGGATTCCCTTGTGCGTTCGAGCTATTTCCATGTCACCAGTCCTGGCCTGCACAAAAGTGAACCTGCAAAGAAAATGCGAGAAATATTTGTGTGTTGCAGAGCGGTTGAGCCACAGTATGTGGCCTTTCCTAGCTTTTGCCGGAGTGTTTAATTGAGCTCTGGACAAGCCGCGCTATCCTACCGCGAAGTAGTTCGCACTCCTTTGTTAGTGTCCGGGAGCTTGGCCGTCGACTCGAGGTTCGTCTGAAAGGTGCCACTTGTTGCTTCTCCTGTTAAAGAGGCGGTATGCTCTTCGACACCGAGGTGGAGTTCGGCCTTGCCATTAACCGTTATGACGCAATGCGGACCGGGTATCTTGATCTTACGGTAGGCGTAGTGTGGCACTGCGATAAATCGAGAAAACGCGGTTCATCCAAGTAGTGCATGATAATTACTGTGGAAAGGGACGATGTCGAAGACTAACTCTTCGGTATGGTAATTGTTTGTTGATCCGAAGACTACCTCCAGAGTGATGGAGCCTGTACAACTGGCCTCCACACCTGGTGTAACACCTTTAAAGGTGGTTTTAGTGGGTTTGATCATCGAATGATCAATACCCATCTTGCGCATTGTGTCCTGATACAGCAGGTTTAGACTGCTGCCTCCGTCCAGAAGGACTCGTGTGAGGTGGAATCCGTCAATTATTGGGTCAAGGATGAGTGCGGCTAAATTGTCCTGATTGGTATTGGCCGGATGATCCATACGATCGAGTGATCGGCCATAGTTTATATTGTGGGGCGACTGGCTCCGCTAAGTCGACATCTCTAAGAGTGCATGTCCATTCCAGTTTGGGAATGTGGATGGTGTTCATCATGTTCACAGTTTTGATTTGCGGGGGAAATTTCTTTTGCCCTCCTGTATTCGGTGATCGGGGCTCCTCGTCGTCATTGTTGCTTTGAGACCCCTTCTCCTTGTTTTCGGCACCTGACCTGCCGGCTTGTTTGAAGACCCAGCATTTTCTGTTGGTATGATTGGCTGGTGTTCCTGGGGTGCCATGAATTTGGCATGGACGGTCGAGTATGCGGTCCAGACTGGACGTGCCCGAATTGTTATTTTTGAATGGCTTTTTCCGCCGACCGGACTTAGAGCCACTGAATCAGGCATTGACTGTCGTGTCTTCGGCGTTATCACCATTTTTTCGACGCTTGTGTTTGTTGTGTCGGGGCTGGCCATTGCTATCTCTGGCCGCTGATGTGCCAGGATTGCTTGCTATGTTGTTGCAATGGGCCAACCAGCTATCCTCACCCGCACAAGAGCGGGTCATGAGTGTCGTGAGGGATGTTATGGATTTTGGCTTTTCTTGGCCGAGATGTCGAGCAAGCCACTCGTCACGGATGTTATGTTTGAAGGCCGCTAGGTCTTCACCATCCGGACAATCGACAATTTGGTTCTTTTTATTTAGGAACCGTGTCCAGAATTTTCTAGCCGACTCTCCGGGCTGTTGGGTTATGTGACTTAAATCATCAGCATTCGGTGGTCGCACATAAGTGCCCTGGAAGTTATCCAAGAATGCGTCTGCCAGGTTCTCCCAACTTCCGATGGAGTTTGCCGGCAAGCTATTCAGCCAATGCCGAGCCGGTCCCTTGAGTTTTAGTGGGAGGTACTTGATAGTGTTTAGGTCATCCCCGCGGGCCATGTGAATGTGGAGGAAGAAATCTTCTATCCATACCGCGGGGTCTGTAGTGCCATCATATGATTCAATGTTTACGGGTTTAAACCCTTCTGGGAATTCATGATCCATTACTTCATCAATGAAGCATAGGGGGTTTGCGGCGCCTCTATGCCGGGCTACATCACGACGCAGTTCAAATGAGTCTGGTCTGTTGTATTTGGCCCGCCCGGATTTGTTTTTAGTATATCCGACGTGACGGTAATCGTCACACGTTGGAGCATGCCCCCGTGATCCGTAGATCGATCTTGACCGTCCTGCTTTGTTTTTCACTTTGTCTTGCAGGTCATGCGTGGAGCCCTGGGCCTTCGTGTTTTTTCTTGCTTGGCACCGGGTGCGGGCTGGACTTCGGGATGATACGCCACTTTGTCTCAACCACGAGGTGGCCATGTGAATGTGGAGAAGAAAATCTTCAATCCATACCGCGGGGTCTGTTGTACCATCATATGATTCAATGTTCACGGGTTTAAACCCTTCTAGGAATTCATGATCCATTACTTCATCAGTGAAGCATAGGGGGTGTGCTGTGCCTCTATGCCGGGCTACATCACGACGCAGTTCAAATGAGTCTGATCTATTGTATTCGGCCCGGCCGGACTTGTTTTTAGTGTATCCGGCATGACGGCCATCATCACGCGTTGTGGCGCGCCCCCGTGATCCATAGATTGATCTTGACTATCCTTCTTTGTTTTCTAATACGTCTCGCAGGTCCTGCATGTAGCACCGGGCCTTACTGTTTTTGTTTGATTGGCGGCGGGGTGTGGGCTGGTGTTCGGGCTGATACGCCGCTTTGTCTCGGTCACGAGGTGTCCGGTTAGCCGCATTGTGCGCTAGTAGTGTGGGTTTTAATGCCTCCTCCTCGAGTTGAGGTAGCAACCTGCACTTTGGGTAAGTTTTGGTTGCGCGCTCGAGTCCATATTCCTCGGCTACCATGACTTCAGTCCATCTATCAGTTAGCAGATATTGATTAGCTTGAAGCTGTTGCTGCTTTTTCTTCAGGCTTTTTGCACTGGCTATAAGCCGGCGCTTGAAGCGCTCCTGCTCGACGAGATCCTCAGGCATGATGAATTATTCGCCGCCAAGGCTCACCATCTTCGGAGAGGGGCATGTAATTGTCATCCTCTGATTCTCCATCTGTTTCCTATTCCTTAGGGCTAGCTTGCCCATCCTCCCACTAGGCCTGCTCGAAGCCTGGCGGGGCAGGATTGTTGTCGTCTTCGGCACCATCCGTAGCGTTATTGTCTCTTGTGCTGGTATAGATGTTTTTGCTATGGCGAGGCTTAGAGCGGCGCCGATGACACCGGTGCTTGGATTGCTTCTCAAGGGGATTATCCTACGTTGCCTCGTTGCGATCGCTTTCTTTGGGGCTGTCCACCATGTCCATATCATGTGATGAGGTGGCTGTCTAGCACCCTGTGGGCAGTGGTTCCTGTTCCTCTCCGGCATCGTCGTCCATACCATCAATGTCTTCGGAGTCAAAGTCAAGCATGTCGGTTAAGTCATTGACAGTGGCTATTAAGTGGGTGGTGGGTGGGGAACAAATATCTTCGTCATCAGCTTCCCACTCAAGTCGGACATAGTTCCGCCAAGAGTCCCCTGACAGAGAGAGAGACCTCAATGAATTTAGCACATCGCCCAAGGGCGAGTGCTGAAAGATATCCGCGGAGGTAAACTCCATGATTGGTGCCCAATCAGATTCGATAGGCACGGACGCACGTGATTTGGAGCCTATGGCCGGAGACGAGTCCGAGGGTCCGATTACACAGGCCTCATCGGAGGCGAGGTCTGTGTTCGGCTCAATCATCGATGATTGTGTGGCCTCCGTGGCGGGGTCCATCCACCCGTCCTCGGATGGCATGATCTGCTCCGGATCAAGGGCCGGGGCAGCCGCATGTGTGATCTTCTGAACACCGTCTGATGGCAGATCTAAGTCATGCTCATCGTGACTATTCGGCGCTCCTCACATGGAATCGAATCCGTCGAAGATCAAATCTCCACAGATTTCGGCGGTGTACTTCAGGTTTCCAAACCTGGCCTGATGACCAGGGGCATAGCTATCGATCTGCTCCAGATGGCCAAGCGAGTTGGCACGTAGTGCGAAGCTGTCGAATACGAAGATCTATCCGAGGAAGAAAACCTCACCCTGGATCGCATCGCTGTAGATGATTGAAGGAGCCATCAAGCCTTATCATGACGACACAGTGGAACTCTCAATGAAAGCACCAATGTCGGTGTCGGAACCGGCGGATCTCGGATAGGGGGTCCCGAACTGTGCGTCTAAGGCTAATGGTAATAGGAGGCAGGGGACACAATGTTTACCCAAGTTCGGTCCCTCTCGATGGAGGTAATACCCTACTTCCTGCTTGATTGATCTTGATGATATGAGTATTACAAGAGTTGATCTACCACGAGATCGTAGAGGCTAAACCCTAGAAGCTAGTCTATGATTATGATTGTTGTTCGTCCTACGGACTAAACCCTCAGGTTTATATAGACACCGGAGGGGCTAGGGTTACAAAGAGTCGGTTATAGGGAAGGAGATCTACGTATCCGAATTGCCAAGCTTGCCTTCCACGCAAAGGAGAGTCCCACCCGGACACGGGACGAAGTCTTCAATCTTGTATCTTCATAGTCCACAGTCCGGCCAAAGTATATAGTCCGTCTGTTCGAGGACCCCCAATCCAGGACTCCCTCAATAGGCTCTAGGGCCTTCTCCTCAAATTGAGGTAACAACTTGCGCTTTGGGTAATTTTTGGTTGGGCGCTCGAGCCCGTATTCCTCGGTTGCCAGGACCTCGGTCCGTCTATCAGTTAGCAGATCTTGATCAGCTTGAAGCTGCTATTGTGTTTTCTTCAGGCTTTTTGCAGTGGCTATAAGCCGGCGCTTGAAGAGCTCCTACTCGACGGGGTCCTCAGGCACGATGAATTCTTCATCGCCGAGGCTCACCTCATCTTCGGAGAGGGGCATGTAATTATCATCCTCCGAGTCTCCGTCCATTGCCTATTTATCAGGGCTAACTTGCCCGTCCTCCTGTCCAGCTTGCTCGAAGCTTGGCTGGGCGGTATTGTTTTCGTCGTCAGCACCATCCGGAGTGCTATTTTCTCTTGTGCCGGTATCGCCATTTTTGCTATGGCGGGGCTTAGAGCGGTGCCGTCGGTGCTTAGATTGCTTCTCAAGGGGATTATCCTCTGTTGCCTCGTCGCCATTGCTTTCTTTGGGCGTGTCCACCATATATATATCATATGAAGAGGTGGCTGTCTAGCGCCCTGTGGGTGGTGGTTCCTGTTCTTCTCCTGCATCGTCGTCAAGACCGTCGATGTCTTCGGAGTCGAAATCAAGCATGTTGGTTAAGTCGTCGACAGTGGCTATTAAGTGGGTGGTGGGTGGGGAACCAATTTCTTCGTCGTCCACTTCCCACCCAAGCCAGACATAGTTCGGCCAAGAGTCTCCAGACTGGGAGAGAGACTTTAATGAATTTTGCACGTCACCCAAGGGTGAGTGCTAAAAGATATCCGCGGAGGTAAACTCCATGATCGGTGCCCAATAAGTGTCGGTAGGCACGGATGCACGCGGTTCGGAGCCTATGGCCAGAGACGAGTCCGAGGGTCCGATGACACAGACCTCACTGGAGGCGAAGTCTGTGTTTGGCTTTAACGCTGCTGAGTGTGCGGCCTCCATGGTGGGGTCCATCCACCCGTCCTCGGATGGCACGATCTGCTCCAGATTAAGAGCCGTGGCAACCGCAGGTGTGATCTCCCGAACACCGTCCGATGGTAGATCTAGGGCATGCTCCTAGTGACTGTTCGGCGCACCTTTCATGGGCTCGAATCTGTCGAAGATCAAGTCTCCGCAGATGCCAGTGGTGTAGTTCAGGCTTCCATACCTGACCTGATGGACAAGGGTGTAGCTATCGATCTGCTCCAGATGGCCATGGGAGTTGGCCCGCAGTGCGAAGCCGCTGAATACGAAGATCTGTCCGGGGAGGAAAACCTCACCCTGGATCGCATCATTGTAGATGATTGAAGGAGCCATCAATACTTACCGTGACGACATACTGGAACTCTCAATGAAAGCACCAATGTCGGTGTCAAAACCGGGGGATCTCGGTTAGGGGGTCCCGAACTATGCGTCTAAGGCTAATGGTAACAGGAGGCGGGGGACACAATGTTTACCCAGGTTCGGGCCCTCTCGATGGAGGTAATACCCTACTTCCTGATTGATTGATCTTGATGATATGAGTATTACAAGAGTTGATCTACCACAAGATCGTAGAGGCTAAACCCTATAAGCTAGCCTATGATTATGATTGTTGTTGTCCTACGGACTAAACCCTCTGGTTTATATGGGAACCGGAGGGGGCTAGGGTTACATAGAGTCGGTTACAAAGAAGGAGATCTACATATCTGAATTGCTAAGCTTGATTTCCATGCATAGGAGAGTCCCACCCGGACACGGGACAAAGTCTTCAAGCTTGTATGTTCATAGTCCAACAGTCCGGCTGTCCGAGGACCCCCTAATCCAGGACTCCCTCACCTGGCCCTCGAGGCATTGTCTAAAGCCCTTGCGGCCGAAGTGTTAACCGCACTATGCTCCACGGTGGATAGGGACGATGTAATCCTGGACAAGCGACCCAAATCCACCTCCTTTAAACCAGCAGATGAAATAGTCAAATTTCAAGTTCACCTGACGGACCCCAAGAAGACAGCATCCATTGGAGCACAACTGGACCCAACGGTTGCCGCCCCAGTGTGAGCGTTCCTACGTGAAAACTGGGACATATTCGCCTGGCACCCTTCTGATATGCCAGGGAACCCATGCAGGTTGGCCAAACACGGCAAAAACATACTGAAGGTATACAAACCAGTCAAGAAAACACTGCGGCACTTTTCCGAACCCAAACAACAAGCTATGGGGGAGGAGCTAGCCAAGTTACTCGAGGCCGGATTCATCAGAGAAATAGAACACCCGTACTGGCTAGAAAACCTGGAGATGGTACCAAAGAAGGATAAATCCTGGCGCCTATGTGTCGATTTCAAAGACCTCAACAAGGCCTGCCCTGAGGATCCCTTCCCCCTCCCCCGCATCGATTAGATTATCGATGCTACTGCAGGACACGACTCACTATGTTTCCTTGACGCATACTCTGGATACCATCAAATCAGGATGAAGGAGTCCGATCAAGCTGCAACAACATTTATTACCCCATACGGGCTGTTCTGCTTCAACACTATGCCCTATGGGCTCAAAAACGCCGGCGCCACCTATCAACGCATGATTCAAACATGCCTGGAGAAGCAGATCGGCAAGACAGTTGAAGCGTATGTAGACGACGTCATCATCAAAACTATGCACATTGAGTCATTAATAGACGATCTGCGTCTCAAATTCGACAACCTCCGTGCGTATGACATCAAGCTCAATCCGGAAAAGTGTGTTTTTGGCGCTCCCGCTAGAAAACTGCTGGGCTTCATTGTTTCCAATAGAGGAATTGAGGCGAACCCAGCTAAAATTCAAGCTTTGTCATAGTTGGCTATGCTAACAGACCTTAAACAAGTCCAAAAACTAGCCGGATGTGTGGCAGCTTTAAGCCGCTTTATCTCCAGATTAGGAGAAAAAGCATTGCCACTTTATCGCCTTCTCCGACGCACCAAACACTTCGAGTGGACGGACGTGGCAACAGCCGGACTGGAAGAAATAAAGGCTCTTTTAGCGAGCAACCAAATCTTGGCCGCACTGAACATCGGCGAACCCATGTTAATATACACATCAGCAACACACCAAGTCGTAACTGCGGTGCTCGTCGTTGAACGAGAAGAGGACGGACACAAATTCCCGCTTCAGAAGCCGGTATACTACGTATCCACTGTCCTCACACCATACAAATCCTGGTACCCTCATTACCAAAAAATTAGCATACGCGGTCTTCATGGCATCCCGGAAGCTACAACACTACTTTCAAGAGTGCTCAATCATGGTGGCCTCCGAAGTACCACTCAATGACATAATAAACAGCCGTGATGCCACGGGCCGGATTGCCAAGTGGGCCATTGAGCTCCTCCCATTCGATATAACATACAGACCGCATCGGGCCATTAAATCCCAAGTACTGGCCGACTTCGTCGCCGAATGGATAGAGGCTGACCTCCCTAAAGCTTACGGCACATATTCCAACTGGGTCATGCACTTCGACGGTTCCAAAATGCTGGTGGGCCTAGGAGCGGGTGTTGTCCTAACATCCCCCACTGGAGATACATGTCAGTACGTACTCCAAATATTATACACAAACTCCAACAATGCAGCCGAATACGAGGCCTTATTGCATGGTCTTCGGATGGCTGTCTCCATGGGCATATAATGCCTGGAAGTGCGCAGAGATTCAAACCTTGCAATATCTCAAATAAATGGAGATTTCGATGCCAAAGATCCAAAGATGGCGGCTTACCGCAACGCCGTTCTCAAAATATCGGCTCAGTTTGAGGGGCTCGAGTTTCATCATGTGGCTCGAGAAAGTAATCAAGCGGTGGATGTCCTTGCTCGCATCAGCGCTAAGCGCGACCCCGTCCCACCTAACATCTTTCTAGAAAGGCTCTTCAAGCCATCCATGGTGTGGCAAGGGGAGAGCGTCAATACCAGTCCGGATCTAACTATAACCCCAGATTCCGAACACACCGATATCATCGGGGGCTCCGCCACCGAAATAACACCGCCGGCCCATCTTATCATGACAGTGTTCTCCCCATGGACTGAACCCTTCTTGGCCTACCTTAATAGGCGAGAACTCCCTGAGGATCAGAACGCAGCATGGCACATTGTCCGGCGCTCGAAATCCTACAAGGTTCACGACGGAGAACTCTACAAGAAAAGCACTACTCGAGTACTTCAAAGATGTATCACTGAGGAAGAGGGGCGGCAACTCTTGGCTGAAATTCATGCCGGTCTCGGTGGTCACCATGCCGCAGCTCGGGCCCTTGTAAGCAAGGCCTTCCGTATAGGTTTCTATTGGCCAACGGCCCGAGAAGATGCACAGGACATTGTCCAACATTGCGTCGGATGCCAACTTTTCGCCAACCAAAGCCATATGCCACCCACCGCTCAACAAACAATCCCCATCACTTGGCCTTTCGTGGTCTGGGGTCTTGATATGGTCGGATCCCTTAAAGGAGGAAGCCATAAGAAAAAAATATATGTTGGTCATGGTGGATAAATTCACTAAGTGGATTGTGGCCAAACCAGTTAAAATGGCTGAGGCCGGACCAGTGATAGACTTTATATTTGGTGTTGTGCACCATTATGGCATTGCACACAACATTATCAACGATAACGGCTCCAATTTCACAGCCGATGAGGTGAAAACTTGGTGTGCTAATCTGGGCATTAAGCTCGATTACGCCTCCGTTTATCACCAGCAAAAAAATGGTCAAGTAGAACAAGTGAATGGTCTTATTATGCGCGGCATTAAGCCTAGACTAGTGCGGTCTTTGAAAGAATTAGACAAGCACTAGGTTGAGTTGCTCGACTCCGTACTCTAGGGGCTGCGGACCACACCCAATCGCACTACCGGATACACACCTTTCTTCATGGTGTATCGCGCAGAGGCTGTGTTACCATTCGACATTATTCATGACTCACCTCGAGTGCACATGTATGAAGAGAGAGAGGCTGAGCTTGATCGGTAGGACAGCTTAGATGTCTTGGAGGAGGAGCAGGACGTTGCAAAAGCCTGTTCCACATTTTATCAACAACAGGCTCGCGGATATCAAAGCATACGGGCCAAGACTTATAATGTTGGCGAACTCGTTCTACGCTTGCCGGAGAAGAAAAAGGACAAACTCAAGCCAAAGTGGGAAGGTCCCTTCATCATCGACGAAGTTCTCACTGGAAGAGCGTACCGCATGCTCGATGTGTCAGACAATCGCCTAGAGCCGCGGCCAGACTCCGAAGATTCTATGCCTAGTGTCAAACTCTTCGTTCGTGTCCTTCCCCCTTTTTCCATTATTTATTTATTTTTTCCTGCTCTTTTTCCTTTTTCTTTTTTTAGCCTTAGAGCTCTTTGTGCGGCTAAACCGTGCACCTATGATGCACACATTCTCAAATATGTACGTCCATTATACCTGGGGGCTTCTTGTACATAAGCTTATTATTATTATTTTCCGGGCATTAAGCTCACTACACATGTGTCTTTTTGCCATATGTACCTTTTCTTCGCCATTATATGCATCGATATGACTTAAGTTTTGGCCAAGCTGGGTTGCCTAGCTCTAGTGCTTATACCCTACGTTCCCGTTAGTTCGGCTAGGGCATAAAGGGAGCACCTCTGCGATTGTTACTGCCGAGTCATCCGGATGTGTACCATAGAAATGGGTGAAGCCAAAATCTAGCGTTCTTAAGGGAATATTCGGTCGTCGGACTAAAGATGTTTTTTACTCGTTACACTATGAAACCCCAGATGTTAAATATGTTGCGATTTTTCAATCACAGTTCGGACATGCACGTTAACGCATGCTGACCTAGGGAAAGGAACCCTTAACGGAACTATTCTCTCTGGAAGATGTTTCTTACAATCACAATGTAATATAACATAGCTAGCTGGATACTTGTCTATTCAAGCAACTATGACCCCTACACCTGGTTTCCACGCATACCCCGACCTATATTACCGAGCAGGTATTCGGAAACACTTCGCACCTTCGCATCCAGAGGTTCAAGTGAAAAGGTCCGCCATGACAATCGTCTTATAATCCGGCTAGGGACAAATTTGTCAATTGAAGTACATAGTCACTTGGACTCAAAAATTTCCTCCTCTATGCCATCTAACAGGCTATCTAACTTACAATCATGTTGGGAATACTTGGCAGCTACTTCTACCTGGTCATATACCAAACTAACAGGAGTTTCTTTTCCATCTGACCCTAAAGGTCCGACCCGGGCCATATGATTCGGATCAAGCTTGGTGTAACGTGTTTTCACCATGGCCCAGGCCTCTCGCGAACCTTCCCGGCAGGCCGATATCTTCAATAATCTGAAACACCGCTGCACTCCCTTAAATAGCTTTACAAGCTCCTCCATACTTCCTCTAGGGGAGTCGGATGGCCATAAGGCCTTGGCAACACTCGGCATTGCCTACCGAGCTTGCTCATGCATTTGAGACAGCTCTTGTAGCAGATCGCTCGAAGATCCGGACACCTCCTCTTCGGGACGGCCCGTCAGCACACCTACAGACATTATTCTGTCAGTTCCTTCCCTCGTAGAATTATGCAAAGGTATGTTTGAACACATACTAAATACTCCGCCTCGCAGCCTCTTATTTTCCTTCACGGAGTCAGCCAGCTGGGCCCGCACATCTTTTAGTTCTTCGTCCAACAGTGTCACGCCCAATATGCGACCCTATCCAAGAGGAACTCGAAGGTCCCACCAAGGATAGACCCGCATATTGAAACGCTTTTGCAAGGTGGATATCATTACATCAACATTACATAAATAGATGGGGATACATACAAAAGGCATACAATGCCACACGAATACAACATCATCTTACATAAGATCACCATACGACTACGGATGAAACACAAACATAAACTCAAACGACATCCACCCTGCTAGCCCAGGCTGCCGACCTGGAACCTATCCCCTGATCGAAGAAGAAGCAGAAGAAGAACTCCAAACAAGCAAACATCGCTCTCGCATCAAGATCATCGTATAACCTGTACCTGCAACTGTTGTTGTAGTAATCTGTGAGCCACGAGGACTCAGCAATCCCATTACCATGGGTATCAAGACTAGCAAAGCTTAATGGGAAAGGAAGGGGT
This sequence comes from Triticum timopheevii, assembly GCA_963921465.1. Lineage (NCBI taxonomy): Eukaryota > Viridiplantae > Streptophyta > Magnoliopsida > Poales > Poaceae > Triticum > Triticum timopheevii. The sequence continues at coordinate 294,707,337 of OY997274.1, forward strand.
AAAGTGGTGAGGTTGCAGCAGCGACTAAGCATGATATGGTGGCTAACATACGCAAATGAGAGCGAGAAGAGAAACAAAGGAACTATCGTGAAGCTAGTAATGATCAAGAGGTGATCCTGAACTCCTACTTACGTCAATCATAACACAGAAACCGTGTCCACTTCCCGGACTCCGCCGAAGAGAGACCATCACGGCTACACACGCTGTTGATGCGTTTTAATTCGGATCTGGTGTCAAGTTATCTACAACCGGATATTAACAAATTCCCATCTACCACATAACCGCGGGCACGGCTCTCGAAAGTTTATACCCTACAGGGGTGTCCCAACTTAGCCCATGATAAGCTCTCACGATCAACGAAGGATATACCTTCTCCCAGGAAGACCCGATCAGTCTCGGAATCCCAGTTTACAAGACATTTCAACGATGGTAAAACAAGACCAGCAAAGCCGCCCGATGCGCCGACAAATCCCGATAGGAGCTGCACACATCTCGTTCTCAGGGCACACCGGATAGGTCAGCCTACGAGTAAAACCGACCCTCGAGTTGCCCCGAGGTGGCCCCGCAGTCTGCCTGGTTCGGACCAGCACTTAGAGAAGCACTGGCCCAGGGGGGCTAAAATAAAGATGACCCTTTGGTTAATTACTCCCAAGGGAAAAGTAGGTGGTGGTGAGGCAAATGGTAAAACCAATGTTGGGCCTTGCTGGAGGAGTTTTATTCAAGGCGAACTGTCAAGGGGGTCCCATAAATCACCGAACCGCGTTTGGGACGCAAAATCCGGGAACATAATACCGTTATGATGGAAACTAGGGTGGCAAGAGTGGAACAAAACACCAGGCATAAGGCCGAGCCTTCCACCCTTTACCAAATATATAGATGCATTAATAATATAAGAGATATTGTGATATCCCAACATAATCCTGTCCACCATGGAGCAATCTTCAACTTCACCTGCAACTAACAACACTATAAGAGGGGCTGAGCAAAGCGGTAACATAGCCAAACAACGGTTTGCTAGGAAGGGTGAAAAGGTTAGAGGCTGACATGGCAATTTGGGGAGGCTTGAAGAACAAGTGATAGGAAGCGCGGCATAGCGATAGAACGAAGCAACTAGCATAGCAATGATAGTAGTGAGATCCAGGGTAGCGGTCATCTTGCCTGAAATCCCGCAAGGAAGAAGAACGAGTCCATGAAGAAGATGAAGCCACGAAGACGAACAAAGCGTAGATGAACGGAACCTCACGATCGCAACGAACAGGAACTAACGAGAAGGAGCACAACCGGAAAGAAGAAAACAACAAGGTAAACACACAATGCATAGACAAGACATGATGCACAACAAGCATGATGCATGACAAAGCTACGTGGAGCTACTCATGGCAAGATATGATGCATACAAGAGCAACACATCAAAGCAAGTTTAAATGAGGCCGGAAACAACATATAACAATTCCGGTATGTCCTCATATGAAAATTTAGAAATTGGTCCAGAACTGAATAAACCTTATGTTCAAGTTGTTAAACAGCAAGTTAAGATGCACCAAGATGATCTACACGAGATTCTAGTCAAGTTACATATAAAGTTCATATAATTTGTGCAAAACAAGTTAAACATGGCATTGATGCAGAATGCATACAAACATCAAGCAAACACCTCAAAACAAGGATGCAACATGATAATTTGAAAGTTCTTGCAATTCTAAGCAAGTTTCATATAGAGCACACTCAAAATGGAGCAACGGTTCAACACATACACTCTATTCAAGTTTAAAGGACAAGCTGTCCAAAACAGCACATAGGCATCTAGCAATCATAAAAACAACATGCTACAGCACCTCAACATAATGACAAAAGGCATGGTCATGAAGTACAGGTAAAGCATGACAAAACATGAACACTGATATATCTCCAGAAAACACTATAACATGCTCAAAAGGACATGGCAAGATTGCAATTAATAACAGTTTACAGGCTTAGCAGAAATAACATCAGGTTGCAATGTTTAGAGCTATCAAACAACATGTTACAGGAAATTTACATGGCAAACAAAGGCATGGCATGAATCTACTAATTGCATATAACAAAAGTCCCTTACTGACCATGAGCCAAAAAGTGCACAGAATATATGATGGCACCCATGTAAACTTGGCAAATGATATGACAAATTCATACATGGCAGGAACAACAATAAGTAGGCATGTTGGTGAGCTTGAAGCACTCACCACAGAGCAATACATGGCATGGGAAGGCAACTAACAGTAAGAATACATGTTTATGAAGCTAAGAATGGCAAGAGCAAGTTCATAGGGTGCATAGATCAATAGAACAACACATGGCAAAACTGAACTTAATGTTAACAGGCTGACAGCAACATTATTTAGCAAGTTTGGAGCAAGATAACAACATGTTACAGAAGGCTATACATGCAACCAGGGGCGATAATGGATTGAGCATGACATGTATAACAAAACATCCTTAGTGGACATCTCCAGAATATGCATCGAATGACTTGTAGCAGCAGGTTTACATAGCATTATGATATAGCAGATTTAGCTTAGCAAAACAGTAACAGCAAGCACCCTATTTCACTAGCTCGATGCACTCAGTACAAGACTCACAGAAATACATGGATTGCACCCCTGTAAAGATGGCATGATGTAGCACAAAACACATGTAGACATCAAGCTCACAGGATGCACACATCAAATGCAACAAAAATTACAAATCATCAAGTTATAACAGTTTCAGCAGATTAACATGACATAGCACTCTTGCAACGATGATTAGGGCATCAAGATGGACACAAATAAGCATGGCACAATGGAATAAAATGAAGAGCATCTCACAAAGAACATTTCCATATATCACATTCATGAAACGGAGCAACACGCATGAAGTTATGGCATGTCAAAGTATGCACCTGAATGTTGAAAATCAGGGACTTGGGATATTTTCGGGGTCAACCTGCGGGATAGATCTGGATGGCGCGGATTCTGAGGCTCGCCGGAGCTCGTCACCGGAGACGAGGAGGAAGATGCCGGGTAGGCTCGGGGAGGCGCGGGGACGCGGCCCTCCAGCCGGATCTCGTCGGATCCGGCACGGGACGGCGAGGAGCGGCGGTGGGGCGAGGAAGCCGGGGCGGCGCGGTCGGCGGTGAGCTCGGCCGGAGCTGCACCGGCCGGCGAGGCACCACAGCGGGAGGCGAGGCGGCGCCGGTCCCTGGCGGCGCGGAGGGAGGCGGACGGCGGCGGGGCGGATCCGGCCGGGACGGTGCCGGTCAGGGTGGCGGAGGGCGGCGCCGGCGGGAAGCAGGAGGCGGCGGGGCACGGTGATGGAGCGGCTGGCGCGGGGTGACTCGGGCGCGAGGCGCAGCCCGACGACGGTCGGAGCGGGCCGCGGGGGCCGGAGGCAGGCCCGGTGGCCCGGCGGCGCGGGGGCGGTGACGGAGCCACGTGGAGGCGCGGGATTGGAGGCGGGAGACGGTTGGACGACGTGGCACGACGGGATTGGCTCGGGTGAGGTGTCTGGCGGACATGTCCGGCACGGGCGGAGGTGTCCGCCGGCGCGAGGATGAAGATGGCTAGGGTTAGACTGGGATTTGGGGGGAGATGCACATATTTATAGATAGAGGGAGCTAGGAGAGTCCAAATGAGGAGCGGTTTTCGCCCACACGATCGTGATTGAACAACCGAGAGCATGGAGGGGGTTTGGATGGGTTATTGGGCCACTTTGGAGTGGTGTTGGGCTGCACACAACAGAGGCTTTTTTGGTCCCTTGGTTAACCGTTGGAGTATCAAACGACCTCCAAATGGCACGAAACTTGATAGGCGGTCTACCGGTGGTGTACCAAGGCCTCTTGACAAACCTCAGTCCATTCCGAGAATGTTTAACACCCGCTGACGAAAAGAGACAAGAAGGGAATGCCGGATGACATAGGAGTGCCGGATTGCAAAACGGACAACGGGGAAAAAGCTCGGATGCATGAGACGAACATGTATGCAAAATGAGATGCACATGATGACACGGCAAAATGCAACACGCAAGCAAATGACATGGCAATGACGGCGAATAACTGGCAGACACCTGGCGCATCGAATCCGGGGCGTTACAAGCAGTGTGTGGGAATCCTGGAGTTTGTTTTTCTCCTCCCTAAACCATCTTAGTATATGCTCGCCCGCGGCCAATTTCCTTTTGGCTTCTAGTTCAGCTGCTTGTGCGACTTCGAGTGCCTTTCCCGGACGATCTGATGATCCTGCCTTAAGATATGCAACCGTGTTAGTATTGTTGGTGTATATTCATGTTTTTCTCTCGATGGAGGGAAACATTACCAGGCGATGCCTTCTTGGATTTCTCCAGCTCGGCAGTCGCAGAAGCTAGCTGGGTCCGACACTTTTCCAACTCTTGAGACAACTGATTGTTCTTCTCCGTAAGCACCTGGTTTTGAAATGATCCTTAAATCAGCTGAATCAACTACTTCAAGTCTCGGGGGCTACTGGTATATAATGTGAGCTTACCCGCATAACTTTCAAATATTGGTGTGTGGCTCTGGCAAGCCCATCTTGAGCAGCTCGGATGTACGCATCACCTGAGTTGAAGGCATTAAAGGCCTTTGTTGTAAAGCCGGGGTCGCGGAGAGCGGCCCTCCGGCGCTGATGATTCATAGCGCTCTCCACTTCCGAGTTTGTGACGGACACATCATCTGAATCCTCTGTCAAAGGACAATCCGGCAGCACTCCCGTTGTTACGGCAGGGTCTAGAACCTGGCCATTGGGAGTGTGACTGGCACGACTATTTGACATAGTCTGGTGAATGCTTTTTCTGATAAGACACAAATGGATAATGTCATAGTTGGATGTGATTGCCAAAAGGGCATATTTACAAAGCCATACCTCTTTGATGACAGCTCTAGTGTGTCTTCGCTTGCCTTCCTCTTTGAAAGCTTGCTCGGTGAGGGCACCGCTCTCTTTGGAGTCGCCTCTGGTGCAGGATGGTGCGCCGAGCACCTCTCGTTTGGAGCACGAGACAGTGCGGTGGGTGAGGCAGAATGAGGAGGTTCTTTCGAAGGAGATGTCTCTTGATTACTTACGTGTGAGGTAGGGATAAGACCGGGATAGTCGGCGGTGATGGCCACTTCCGTGTTGTCATTGCTCGCCTGGTAGAACACCCTATCCTGGAGCTCCATGAATATATCTGGATCCTCTTTGAATCAGGGTCAAGGTCCCGGTTGTGATCCTCTGGCTGTGGGGCGGGGATGTGTAGCCCCTTGGTGATCTTTCGCCATTCCTATTACAAATGGATGGATTAATATCCATTGAAATTAACTTAGGGAGTAATTTGAGTAGAGTAATGGGATTGGAACTCACCCAACTGGGAGGACTGTACATGGCAAATCCATCTCGGCGCTTAATACGAGTTAACTCCTCTTTATCCCCTTTGTATAGTTCGGCCAGTATTTTGGCCAAAGCGGCGGGGGTGTCCGGACCCTTCCGACCACAGCGGGAGGCATCATCTTCCCCATTATAGTGCCACATGGGAAACCTTCTGTATTGGAGTGGCCGAACCCCTCGCACTATGGAAGTCGCCATTACCTCAACTATTGATAATCCAGACTGAGCGAGCGTCTTTATCTTGCTCATTAATTGACTGACTTCCGCTATCTTCCTCCTCGAGGCTCCGGGGGCGCCAGCTGTGGCATTTCTTCAACGGGATACTTGAAAATTCTGGAAGACCCATTCAGACTGGGTCGGGAAGAGCGGCGTCCTCGATGTAGAACCATTCGAAAGGCCACTCTTCGGATTCCTTCTTCGGCGTGTCGAACAGGTATCCGGTCCCGACGATACGCCATACCTCGTCTCCTCCCACTTCGAATATTGACCTCCCTTGTCTACGAGGGACAAGGCATAATGGTTTCCTCCATAAATCAAAATGGGCCTCGTAACCCAGGAATAACTCACAAAGAGCAACGTAACCCGCAATATGCAGGATGGAGGCAGGAGTGAAATTGTGCAGTTGGAGGCCATAATGCTCCAGAAGACCTCAGAGGAACGGGTGGATTGGAAACCCAACGCCTCACAACAAATAGGGAACAAAGCACACTCGTTCCCCCTGGATGGATTGGGGCGATTCTCCGCCTGAGCCCTGTCGTTGAAGGAAATCAATCCTGCTCGAACGGGGACTAGATCTGCAGGGGGAAGAAATCCCTGTGTTTGCAGCTTCACTAGCTGATTGTGGGATATGGAACACTTCTCCCAATCACCTTTTCCGGGACCATGGGGATGGGAGGAAGAGTTGGGCGCACTAGCCATGTTGAAATGGTTTTCTCCTGGCAAGCTCTGAGGATTCCTCGTTTGGTATGGAATGGATGTGAAGATCCCAATCTCTTTAAATAGACGCCCTTCTTACATGGTCAGGGTGATATGTGCAAAAATACCCTGACCTCTCGTATTCACTCGCCACGTGGAAGATAAAGTCATGAAGGTGCGGAAGCCGATGGGCGCGGCATTAAATGGAAAGCCGAATATATCTCTTTAAGTCAGGTACTTTGAAGTCATCGGAGGAGGAACCCGCCTTGCAATGCCGAAGAAAATCTGCGTGCCGGACACATCATCATTGAAAGACTGGTTCGGGGGCTACTGAGGGAGTCCTGGATTAAGGTGTCCTCGGTCGTCCCGACTGTTGACATGGGCCGGACTGATGGGCCATGAAGATACAAGACAGAAGACTTCTTCCCGTGTCCGGATGGGACTCTCCTTTGCATGGATGCCATACTTGGCGTTCAAATATGTAGATTCCTTTCTCTGTAACCGACTCTGTACAACCATAGTCCCCTCCGATGTCTATATAAACCGGGGGGTTTAGTCCGTAGAGACAATCATAATTATATAGGCTAGACTTCTAAGGTTTTAGCCATTACGATCTCGTGGTAGATCAACTCTTGTAATACTCATATTCATCAAGATCAATCAAGAAGGAAGTAGGGTATTACCTCCATAGAGAGGGCCCGAACCTGGTTAAACATCATGTCCCCCGCCTCCTTTTACCATAGACCTTAGACACACAGTTTGGGACCCCCTACCTGAGATCCGCCGGTTTTGACACCGACACCCGACACTCCACCAGTTCGTCCTCGGGAGGCTCGAGGCTGCGGCAGGTCTCAAGTCCAAGTTCGGCGGCCCCGAGCACAAGCCGGGCTCCCCTCCAGCTTCACGGGGGCATGGCAGCGAGACGACCCGTCACCACCCTTGATCCGAGCTCGAAGGCGAAGAGGCTGGTCGTAGCCGCCGCTGCTCGAGCTCTCATCCAAGGAAGAGCTACCGCTGCGGGAGGAGGAGTGGATGTTGTCAAGGCCAAGTTCACCCTTGTTAGCGGCACAGCTGGCGTCAAGGCCAAGCTCGTCATTGCTGCCGTCTTCTAGGTAGCACCACACATGGCGGACGTCCTCCCTGAACACCCTCGCGAAGAGGGTCGCCAGGCCGTCGTACTTGAAGTGGAGGGTGCACCTCCCGCTCAGGCCTCGTGCGCGAGCGAATGTCTGCCAGCAGCAGATCAGGACCATGCTGCTCGTGGCGGCGAACTCGGTCCCCACCCACGAGGCCCTGCTGCAGCAGCCGTCATCATGCAGCCAGAAGTCGTCGAGCCCCGAGGACGTCAACTCGTCGGAGAAGAAGCACGGAAGCCGAAATGAGGTGTCGGCGAGCCTCTCTGACCACACCAAAAACTCCGGGAGCACGTCCAGCGAAGAGAAGCGTGGTCGAGGAGGGCAAGCAACCACAACACGCCTTCCCTCATCGTGTGGGCTGCCCTGGGACCGATGGCCCCCGCCGCGAGAAGAAGTACCACCACTAACGCCAAGGGAGATGCCGGCCCCTGAAGAAACGCGCCCGCGCCCCCTGGGAGCCGCCACCGGGGTCGCGACGTACTTGTGGGGATGGTCGCGGCCCCTCTTGGGTGGTGGAGAAGCTGGCCCCTCCTTGGGGGCCTTCCCCTTCTCAGCAGTCGAGAACCTCCTCGTCGGCGCCATGGGTGCTACAACAAGATGGAGAAGAAAGGCGGCGAGCAGCAAGAAGACGGAGGAAGAGATGTGCGAGGGGGGCTCTGCCCCTGCCCGCATTTATAGCTAGAGGTAGATCAACCACCAGCCTCCACAATCTCGCGCAATGATGATCTTCTGCATGCAGCATCGACCCGTCAAGTCAAACGGTTATAGAGGCAACATGGGGAAGTGGAGATGCCCACATCCCATAAATGGCCATGCGTCATCCAAGGACGCAGGTGGTTAGGGCCCACGGTGCTTGATGTCTACTATGCAACCTTCTTCTTGTAGATGTTGTTGGGCCTCCAAGTGTAGAGGTTTGTAGGACAGTAGCAAACTTCCCTCAAGTTGATGACCTAAGGTTTATCAATCCGTGGGAGGCGTAGGATGAAGATGGTCTCTCTCAAACAACCCTGCAACCAAATAACAAAGAGTCTCTTGTGTCCCCAACACAGCCAATACAATGGTAAATTGTATAGGTGCACTAGTTCGGCGAAGAGATGGTGATACAAGTGTAATATATATGGTAGATATAGGTTTTTGTAATCAGAAAATATAAAAACAGCAAGGTAACTAATGATAAAAGTGATTGTAAATGGTATTGCGATGCTAGGAAACAAGGCCTAGGGATCATACTCACTAGTGCAAGTTCTCTCAACAATAATAACATAATTGGATCATATAAATATCCCTCAACATGCAACAAAGAGTCACTCCAAAGTCACAAATAGCAGAGAACAAACGAAGAGATTATTGTAGGATATGAAACCACCTCAAAGTTATCCTTTCTGATCGATCTATCCAAGAGTCCGTAGTAGAATAACATGAAGCTATTATTTCCGTTTGATCTATCATAGAGTTTGTACCAGAATAACACCTTAAGACACAAATCAACCAAAATCCTAATGTCACCTAGATACTCCAATGTCACCTCAAGTATCTGTGGGTATGATTACACGATAGGCATCACACAATCTCAGATTCATCTATTCAACCAACACAAAGTTCTTCAAGGAGTGCCCGAAAGTTTCTACCGGAGAGTCAAGACAAAAACGTGGGCCAACCCCTATGCATAAGTTCGCAAGGTCACCCAACACGCAAGTTGATCACCAAAACATACATCAATTAGATCACGTGAATATCCCATTGTCACCATAGATAAGCACATGCAAGACATACATCAAGTGTTCTCAAATCCTTAAAGACTCAATCCGATAAGATAACATCAAAGGGAAAACTCAATCCATTACAAGAGAGTAGAGGGGGAGAAACATCATAAGATCCAACTATAATAGCAAAGCTCGTGATACATCAAGATCGTGCTAAATCAAGAACACGAGAGATCGAGAGATCAAACACATAGCTACTGGTACATACCCTCAGCCCCGAGGGTGAACTACTCCCTCCTCATCATGGAGAGCGCCCGGATGATGAAGATGGCCACCGGTGAGGGATCCCCCCTCCGGCAGGGTGCCGGAACAGGGTCCCAATTGGTTTTTGGTGGCTACAGAGGCTTGCGGCAGTAGAACTCCCGATCTAGGTTATTTTCCATAGGTTTCAGTATTTATAGGAATTTTTGGCGTCGGGAACAAGTCAAGGAGGTCTTCGGGCTGTCCACGAGACAAGGGGACGCGCCCCCGCCCTCGTGGGCAGCCCGGGACTCTTCTGGCCCAACTCTTTCACTCCAGGGGCTTCTTTTGGTCCATAAAAAATCATCAAAAATTGACAGATCAATTGGACTCCGTTTGGTATTCCTTTTCTGTAAAACTCAAAAACAAGGAGAAAACAGAAACTAGCACTAGGCTCTAGGTTAATAGATTAGTCCCATAAATCATATAAAATAGCATATAAATGCATATAAAACATCCTAGATGGATAATATAATAGCATGGAACAATCAAAGTTATAGATACATTGGAGACGTATCAGCATCCCTAAGCTTATTCCTGCTCGTCCTCGAGTAGGTAAATCATAAAGATAGAATTTTTGATGTGGAATGCTATCTAACATGATTATCAATGTAATTCTCTTTATTGTGGCATGAATGTTCAGATCCAAAAGATTCAAGATAAATGTTTAATATTGACATAAAAATAGTAATACTTCAAGCATGATAACCAAGCAGTTTATGTCTTATCAAAATAACATAGCCAAAGAAAGCTTATCCCTACAAGATCATATAGTTTGTCCATGCTTCATTTTCATCACACAAAAAGCTCCCATCATGCACAACCCCGGATTCATCCAAGCAATTGGTTCATACTTTTTAACGTGCTTCAGCCTTTTCAACCCTCATGCAATACCTGAGCGTAAGCCATGGACATAGCACTATGGGTGGAGTGGAGTATCATGATAGGGATTATGTGAGAAAACAAAAAGGATAAAGTCTCACATTGACATGGCTAATCAACGAGCTATGGAGATGCCCATTAATTGATGTCAATACGAGGAGTAGGGATTGCCATGCAATGGATGCACTAGAGCTATAAATGTATGAAAGCTCATCAAAATGAAACTAAGTCGGTAAGCATCCAACTTTCCTGCTCACGAAGACCTAGGGCATTTTGGGGAAGCCCATCATTGGAATATACAAGCCAAGTTCTATAATGAAAAATTCCCACTAGTATATGAAAGTGACAAAATAAGAACCTCTATATCATGAAGATCATGGTGCTATTTTGAAGCACAAGTGTGGAAAAAGGATTGTAACATTGTCCCTTCTCTCTTTTTCTCTCATTTTTTATTTGGGCTTCTTTGGCCTCTTTTTTTATTTATTTTTATTTTTTCTCTCTTCTTTTTCGTCCGGAGTCTCATCCCGACTTGTGGGAGAACCATAGTCTCCATCACCCTTTCCTCACATGGGACAATGCTCTAATAGTGGAAATCATCACACTTCTATTTATTTACAACTCAAGAATTACAACTCAATGCTTAGGACAAAATATGACTCTATGTGAATGCCTCCGGCGGTGTACCGGAATATGCAATGAATCAAGAGTGACATGTATGAAAGAATTATAAAGGTGGCTTTGCCACAAATACGATGTCAACTACATGATCATGCAAAGCAATATGGAAATGATGGAGCGTGTCATAATAAACGGAACGGTGGAAAGTTGCATGGCAATATATCTCAGAATGTCTATGGAAATGCCATAATAGGTAGGTATGGTGGCTGCTTTGAGGAAGATATAAGGAGGTTTATGTGTGATAGAGTGTATCGTATCACGGGGTTTGGATGCACCGACGAAGTTTGCACCAACTCTCAAGGTGAGAAAGGGCAATGCACGGTACCGCAGAGGCTAGCAAATTGCGGAAGGGTAAGAGTGTGTATAATCCATGGACTCACATTAGTCATAAAGACTCATATACTTATAGCAAAAGTTCATTAGCCCTCGAAGCAAAGTACTACTATGCATGCTCCTAGGGGAAGGGTTGGTAGGACTTAACTATCACGTGATCGGACCTCCACTCATAAGGAAGGCAATCAAAGAACACCCCATGCTTCAAATTTGTCACACAACGTTCACCATACGTGCATGCTACGGGACTTGCCAACATTAACACAAGTATTTCTCAATTTCATAATTACCCAACTAGCATGACTCTAAAATTACCACCTTTATATCTCAAAACAATTATCAAGTATCAAATTTATCATAGTGTTTTTATTTTACCCAACTTAGATGTCCATCATATTAGGACTAATTTTATAACCAAAGAAAATTACTATGCTTTTCTAAAAGACTCTCAAAATAATATAAGTGAAGCATGAGAGATCAATAATTTCTACAAAATAAAACCACCACTGTGCTCTAAAAAGGTATAAGCTAAGCACTAGAGCAAAATTATCTATCTCAAAAGATATATGAAGCACATAGAGTATTCTAATAAATTCCGATTCATGTGTCTCTCCCAAAAGGTGTGCACAGCAAGGATGATTGTGATAAACTAAAAAGCAAAGACTCAAATCATACAAGATGCTCCAAGCAAAACACATATCATGTGGTGAATAAAAATATAGCTCCAAGTAAAGTTACCGATGAACGAAGACGAAAGAGGGGATGCCATCCGGGGCATCCCCAAGCTTAGGCTCTTAGTTGTCCTTCAATATTACCTTGGGGTGCCTTGGGCATCCCCAATATTAGGCTCTTGACACTTCCTATTCCATAGTCCATCGAATCTTTACCCAAAACTTGAAAACTTCACAACACAAAACTCAACAAAAACTCGTAAGCTCCGTTAGTATAAGAAAATAAATCACCACTTATGTACTGTTGTGAACTAATTCTAAATTCATATTGGTGTAATATATACTGTATTACAACTCCTCTATGGTTCATACCCTCCGATACTACTCATAGATTCATCAAAATAAGCAAACAACACATAGAAAACAGAATCTATCAAAAACAGAACAGTCTGTAGTAATGTGTATCATTCGAATACTTATGTAACACCAAAAACTCTGAAAACTTAGGAAGTCCTAAGAAATTTGTTTGTTAATCTTCTGCAAAAATAATCAACTAAAAAGCATGTTCCTGTGATTTATGAAAATTATTTCTGTGCACGCAGAAGTTTCTGTCTTTCAGCAAGATCAAATCAACTATTACCGTAAGCCATCCCAAAGGTCTTACTTGGCACTTTATTGAAACAAAAGCTACAAAACATGATTACTACAGTAGCATAATCATGTGAACACACAAAAATAGTAAGGGTAAATATTGGGTTGTCTCCCAACAAGTGCTTTTCTTTAATGCCTTTTTAGCTAGGCATGATGATTTCAATGATGCTCTCATAAAAGATAAGAATTGAAACATAATAGGAGCATCATGAAGCGTATGACTAGCACATTTAAGTCTAACCCACTTCCTATGCATAGGGATTTTCTGAGCTAACAATTTATGGGAACAAGAATCAACTAACATAAGAAAGCAAAAGAAGCATAACTTCAAAATTTTAAGCAAATAGAGAGGAAACTTGATATTATTGCAATTCCTACAAGCATATATTCCTCCCTCATAATAATTTTCAGTAGCATCATGAATAATTTCAACAATATAACCATCACCTAAAGCATTCTTTTCATGATCTACAAGCATAGAAATTTTATTACTCTCTACATAAGCAAAATTCTTCTCATGAATAGTAGTGGGAGCAAACTCAACAAAATAACTATCATGTGAGGCATAATCCAATTGAATATTATAATCAAGAAGACAAGTCTCATGGTTATTATTGTTATTTATGGCATACATATCATCACAATAATCATCATAAATAGGACAAAACTGGTTATTATTGTTATTTATGGTTATTATTGTTATTTATGGCATTCATTATAATAAATTTTCTCATCAAAACTTGCGGGACAAAAAATATCATATTCATCAAACATAGCATCCCCAAGCTTCGGCTTTGCATATCATTAGCATCATGGGTATTCAAAGAATTCATACTGACAACACTGCAATCATGCTCATATTTCACATGTTTTATTCCAAGCATTCTATGTAATTCTTCTTCTAGTATTTGAGCACAATTTTCGGAATCCTTATTTTCACGGAAGACATTAAAAAGACGAAGCATATGAGGCACCCTCAATTCCATTTTTTGTAATTTTCTTTTATAGACTAAACAAGTGATAAAACAAGAAACAAAAAGATTCGATTGCAAGATCTAAAGATATACCTTCAAGCACTCACCTCCCTGGCAACGGCGCAAAAAAAACGCTTGATGTCTACTACGCAACCTTCCCTCAAGTGGATGACCTAAGGTTTATCAATCTGTGGGAGGCGTAGGATGAAGATGGTCTCTCTCGAACAACCCTGCAACCAAATAACAAAGAGTCTCTTGTGTCCCCAACACACCCAATACAATGGTAAATTGTATAGGTTCACTAGTTCGGCGAAGAGATGGTGATACAAGTGTAATATGGATGGCAGATGTAGGTTTTTGTAATCTGAAAATATAAAGGCAGCAAGGTAACTAATGATAAAAGTGAGCGTAAACGGTATTGCAATGCTTGGAAACAAGGCCTAGGGTTCATACTTTCACTAGTGCAAATTCTCTCAACAATAATAACATAATTGGATCATATAACTATCCCTCAACATGCAACAAAGAGTCACTCCAAAGTCACTAATAGCGGAGAAACAACGAAAAGATTATTGTAGGGTACGAAACCACCTCAAAGTTATCCTTTCTGTTCGATCTATTCAAGAGTCCGTAGTAAAATAACATGAAGCTATTCTTTCTGTTCGATCTATCATACAGTTCGTACTAGAGTAACACCTTAAGACACAAATCAACCAAAACCCTAACATCATCTAGATACTCCAATGTTACCTCAAGTATCCGTGTGTATGATTATACGATATGCATCACACAATCTCAGATTCATCTATTCAACCAACACAAAGTACTTCAAGGAGTGCCCGAAAGTTTCTACCGGAGAGTCAAGACGAAAACGTGTGCCAACCCCTATGCATAAGTTCACAAGGTCACTGAACCCGCAAGTTGGTCACCAAAACATACATCAAGTAGATCACATGAATATCCCATTGTCACCACAGATAAGCACATGCAAGACATACATCAAGTGTTCTCAAATCCTTAAAGACTCAATTCGATAAGATAACTTCAAAGGGAAAACTCAATCCATTACAAGAGAGTAGAGGGGGAGAAACATCATAAGATCCAACTATAATAGCAAAGCTCGCGATACATCAAGATCGTGACAAATCAAGAACACCAGAGAGAGATCAAACACATAGCTACTTGTACATACCCTCAGACCTGAAGGTGAACTACTCCCTCCTCGTCATGGAGAACGCCGGGATGATGAAGATGGCCACCGGTGAGGGATCCTCCCTCTCGCAGGGTGCCAAAACAGGGTCCTGATTGGTTTTTGGTGGCTACAGAGGATTGCGGCGGCCGAACTCCCGATCTAGTTTATTTTTCGGAGGTTTCATTATTTATAGGAATTTTTGCCGTCGGGAACAAGTCAGGGAGGTCTCCGGGCTGTCCACGAGACAGGGGGGCACGCCCAGGGGGGTGACCGTGCCCCCCACCCTTGTGGGTAGCCCGGGACTCTTCTGGCCCAACTCTTTCACTCCAGGGGCTTCATTTCGTCCATAAAACATCATAAAAATTTGGCACATCAATTGGACTCCGTTTGGTATTCTTTTTCTTAAAACTCAAAAAGAAGGAGAAAACAGAAACTAGCACTGGGCTCTAGGTTAATAGGCTAGTCCCAAAAATCACATAAATATCATATAAATGCATATAAAACATCCTAGATGGATAATATAATAGCATGGAACAATAAAAAATTATAGATACGTTGGAGACGTATCAGTGCTCCGCACCTGACCTTTGGTTTCCCCTATAAGTCAAGTCGGAGCGCGCCTTGGGCCCGGGGGCTAGTGTCGGCGTTCTGGATACGGGGGTACCCAGACTTGCCTACCTGCGTCCCACTGCGTGGCTCCATCAATGGCCTGGTACGGCCCAGCTTCAGCATCAACAACTAAAGACCCTCGCGAGGGGCCAAGCCTCGCGAGGGGGACGATGCCAAGACCTCTAAGGGGGTCGGCCTCCTCAGGCTGGCTCCCGAGGAGTGGAGACTTCTATGCAAGGTGCACCTCGTGAGGCTCAGCTGACGTGAGCCACGACGATCAGGGCCAGGCGGGTGCCAGCGGGCACAGAGTACCAGTTTCCTCTTTGGTGCAAAGGAGGCAAGTAGCAGGCATGGAGTCCCGAGGAATCATCCAAAGGTTTCCATTTTGGTGCAACAAGATCAACACCACTAGGACGGTAGAACAGAGGTCATCGCCGAGCCCACCGCAGTGTCACGACCAGAGGCTTTTGAAAGCGAAGACCACTTTAGTCAGGATAGGATGTACTTCTTGCCCCATTCAAATCTGGCTATTGTGGGATCCCTTCCCGCAAACATTTGGGAAGAGGACCAAGGTCACTATAAATAGGACATAGCCACCACCATAGAGAGAGGGACAGATACAAACGGAGTGAACCATTCCTCCTTCACCAGCTCTCTTGATCTCAAGAACACCTCACCTCTTAAGGTTCTTCATCCACTGTACAAGTTCATCCTCAACCCCTCGAGGCAATCCACCACAAAGCTGGAGTAGGATATTACACCGCAAGGTGGCGCGAACCAGGATAAACTGTTGTGTCTCTCTGGCCCTTTGAGCTCGATGCGCTAGGCTGTGAGGATCGCGAGTAGGCAGGCTGGGTAGGTTGAGATCTCCGCACGCACCCCAGAGTTTGAACCTATCAAGGGTTTGCGGAACCAAAAATCTGACATTGGATGAACGGGATACCATGGTAGTAGAGGCCGATGCTGTCGGATAACGGGTTCCGGCAAAACCCTTAAGGTTCGAACTCTGGGGAGCGCATGAAGATCTTCCACCTACCGCTCCATGTCCCAATGCCTCGCTGCGAATCTAAGCTACACGATGAACAACACAAGGGACACAAGGTTTATACTGGTTTGGGCCACCGTTGTGGTGTAATACCCTAATCCAGTGTGTGGTGTGGTGGATTGCCTCAGGGGCTGATGATGAACAGTACAAAGGGAGAACAGCCTCGCGAGGGGTGTTCTTGTGGTGATGTGCTTGGGGAGGAATTGCTCCGTCTCTGTTGGCGCTAGGTGAGATCTAGATGCCCTCTACTGTGGTGGCTATCTCTACATATAGAGGCCTTGGTCCTCTTCCCAAATATTGAGCGGGAAGGGCGCCAACAACGGCCATTTTGAAGGGGAACATCTAGTACAAGTTATCCTGACTAAAGTTGGTCTTCGGCTGCCAAAGGCACTGGCGATGACGCCGTCTTGGGCTCCACGGTGACCTCCATCCTGCCGCTCTGCTGGTCTTGGTCTCGTTGCACTGAAATGGTAACCTTTGCTTGATGCCTCGGTACTCCACGCCTGCGCTTGCCCCCTTTGCACCAAAGAGGAAACAAGGACACTGCGCAGGCCGACGCCCGCCTGGCGCCCGCCTGGTCTCGATCGTCATGACTTGCGTCACGAGCACCTCGCGAGGTGCCCTTGCCTTGATCTCTCAGCCTCCTCGCGAGCCGGCCTGGTGAGGCCGTTCCTGAGGAAGCCTTGCGTCGTCCGCCCCGCGACGCTTGGCCCCTCGCGAGGTTCTTGAGCTTGAGTTGATGAAGATGGGCCGTACTGGGCCACCCCTTGAGCCAAGACATAGGCCGCAAGCAGGCAAGTCTGGGACCCCCGTTCCCAGAACGCCGACAGATGCCGCTGGATGAACATGACCATGATTGAGGAGGTGGGGGTGGATGAATAGTAGCCGGTGGAGGGAGCTCGTGGAGGGCTGGTTGAATAGGACCCCGTGGAGGGGCTGGTTGAATAGTAGCCAGTGGAGGCTGGATGAACAGGACCCCGTGGAGGGTGGATGAACAGTAGCATGTGGAGGCTGGAGGAAGTCGATAGTGGATGAACAGTTGCCCGTGGAGTCCCGTTTTATGGTACGTCACACCCCTCCTGATGAAAAGGGCCACCGTTTCAACCGTAGGAGGCTGAAGAGAAGTTCATTTCCTATGTTTTGCGGTACTCCAAACCCCTCCTGATCAACAGGACCCCGTTTCGACCGTAGGAGCTTGAACAGAAGTCCGTTTCCACCGTTTTGTGGTACGCCAACCCCTTCCCGATGAACAGGACCCCGTTTTGACCGTACACGGTCGAACAGAAGGCCCGTTTCCTCCGTTCTGCGATCGACCAGGCCTCGTTTCGGCTGTTTCGTCCAAGCCGGTTGGCTCCCGATGAACACGATGCGTTCTAACCCAGTGGCTTTGCTCCAGATGAACAGGACGCATTCCGACCCAGTCACATGGCTCTCAATGAAGACGACGTTGTTTCCTCCGTTCTGACCCAGCCTGTTAGCTACCGATGAACAGGAAGACGTCGCTGCCATCTGTTGCCTCTCCATGTACATGAGCCCGGGCCATACATATGCTTGAGTACACGGTCGAGACCCCGCCATATGTACGTACATAGCCGTATTTAATTCCTTGCAGCGTGGTTGTACGTACGTGTACACGATATATATAGACGGGACTGCATGACATGTGTAGGACCTTGAGAAGAGGTGTCTAGAGGGGGGTGATTAGACACTAAGTACCAAAGTTGCAGTTTTTAAGATTCCTTAAGTTTAAGTGGAGTTTAGGCACAAAGTTAACATTCACAATACATATCAAGCAAGCATGCAAAGAGTGTATGAGCAGCGAAAAGTAAGCATGCAACTTGCAAGAATGTAAAGGGAAGGGTTTGGAGGATTCAAACGCAATTGGAGACACGGATGTTTTTGGCGTGGTTCCGATAGGTGGTGCTATCGTACATCCATGTTGATGGAGACTTCAACGCACGAAGGGTAACGGTTGCGCAAGTCCACGGAGGGCTCCACCCACGAAGGGTCCATGAAGAAGCAACCTTGACTATCCCACCATGGCCATCGCCCACGACGGACTTGCCTCACTAGCGGTAGATCTTCACGAAGTAGGCGATCTCCTTGCCCTTACAAACTCCTTGGTTCAACTCCACAATCTTGTCGGAGGCTCCCAAGTGACACCTAGCCAATCTAGGAGACACCACTCTCCAAGAAGTAACAAATGGTGCGTTGATGATGAACTCCTTGCTCTTGTGCTTCAAATGATAGTCTCCCCAACACACAACTCTCTCTCATAGGTTTTGGATCTGGTGGAAAGAAGATTTGAGTGGAAAGCAACTTGGGGAAGGCTAGAGATCAAGATTCATATGGTAGGAATGGAATATCTTGGCCTCAACACATGAGTAGGTGGTTCTCTCTCAGAAATGGTAAGTTGGAATTGTAGGTTTAGTCTGATGGCTCTCTCCACGAATGAAGAGGAGGTGGAGGGGTATATATAGCCTCCACACAAAATCTAACCGTTACACCCAATTTACCAAACTCGGTGGGACCGATTCAACAGACTCGGTCAGACCGATTTAGCAAATAATGTGACCGTTAGGATTTTCAGTGGGACCGAAATGCAACTTGGTGAGACCGATATGGTTAGGGTTAGGGCATAACGTAATCTCGGTAAGACCGATTACACAAACTCGGTGAGACCGATTTTGGTAATAAGCTTTCCAGTGAGTTGGTCAGGCAAACTCGGTTTGACCGATTACACAAACTCGGTGGGACCGATTTTGGTAATGAGTTAACTAGGAAGTTTGCATTGTAATCTCGATAGTGCTGATTGCTCAAACTCGGTGAGACCGATTTTGGTAATGGACATACACAGAGAGATTACAATCCCATCTCGATGAGACCGAGATCCCTATCGGTAAGACCGATTTGCTTAGGGTTTGTGGCAGTGGCTAAGACATCTGAAATCGGTGGCACCAGATAGAAAGGATTGGTGTGACCGATTTTGGCTTTGGGTTTAGGTCATTTGTGGAAGTGGGAACGTAGCTGAGGGTTTTGGAGCATATCACTAAGCACATGAAGCAAGAGGCTCATTAAGCAACACCTCATCCCTCCTTGATAGTATTGGCTTTTCCTATAGACTCAATGTGATCTTGGACCACTAAAATGTAAAATGAAGAGTCTTGAGCTTGAAGCTTGAGCCAATCCTTTGTCCTTAGCATCTTGAAGGACTTCCCACGTCTTTTAGTCCATGCCACTCCATTGTTGAACTTATCTGAAACATACTAGATAAAAGTGTTAGTCCAACAAGAGATATGTTGACATTAATTACCAAAACCACCTAGGGAGCACTTGTGCTTTCCATCTCCCCATTTTTGGTAATTGATGACAACATACATCAAAGCTTTAGATAAAGATATAAAGAATAGCAAGTAAAGCTTTGGAAAGACATGTAACAAGCATAGTGTCGGTGTCAAAACCGGCGGATCTCGGGTAGGGGGTCCCGAACTGTGCGTCTAGGCGGATGGTAACAGGAGACAAGGGACACGATGTTTTTACCCAGGTTCGGGCCCTCTCGATGGAGGTAAAACCCTACTGCTGCTTGATTAATATTGATGATATGGGTAGTACAAGAGTGGATCTACCACGAGATCAAGGAGGATAAACCCTAGAAGCTAGCCTATGGTATGATTGTTGTAATCGTTGTTCGTCCTACGGACTAAAACCCCCTGGTTTATATAGACACCGGAGAGGGCTAGGGTTACACAGAGTCAGTTACAATGGTAGGAGATCTACATATCCGTATTGCCAACCTTGCCTTCCACGCCAAGGAAAGTCCCATCTGGACACGGGACGAAGTCTTCCATCTTGTATCTTCATAGTCTTGGAGTCCGGCCGATGATGATAGTCCGGCTATCCGGACACCCTCTAGTCTAGGACTCCCTTAGTAACCCCTGAACCAGGATTCAATGACGACGAGTCCGGCGGACATATTGTTCGGCATTGCAAGGCGGTTTCCTCCTCCGAATTAATTCATAGAAGATTGTGAACACCAGGATAGTGTCCGACTCTGCAAAATAAATTCCACATACTACCGTAGAGAGAATAACATGTACACAAGCTCAATCTGCTGACGTATTTTGTGGCGTGACGTCACACCACTGCCAAGCCTTTACTTGAATTGTTTTTTACTATACCACCTCAGCGCGTTTAGCGAAACGGTTTCCTTGGCACGTCTTGTCGAAGCAGAGATCGTGTTCCCCTTATTCCGGGATTCCCATCAATACGGACGTGGGTAACCCAACCGCGCCATTGATTGTGGCGCTTGGGAGATAGGCGAGTTTTACCAGGCCGGTGGGGACGCATAGTCTTCGTCCGCCCATATATAAGGGGATAAGGATCCACCCTTTTTACCTACGCCTTCTTACTCCTTTGCCTATCCATCTCCGCGCACTCGAGCTCCAGCGCCCAAGTCCGCACACGTCGCCTCAACCTTCTCCAGCCATGTCCGGAGCGGGAGGCAAGTGGATGGCCTCCGCCGTTACGGAGGGGCACATCGAAAAACTGCACGGCGCCGGATACTTGTCCAGCGACATCGCGCACCGGTTGCCCGATGAGGGGCAGCTCATCCCCACCCCAGGCCCCATGAGAGGGTTGTATTCCTTCCCCACTTCCTTCGTGGACTTGGCTTCCCACTTCATGCCTTCGTCCGGGGGCTCATGTACTACTCCGGCCTGGACTTCCACGATCTGGCGCCAAACTTCATCCTCAACATCTCGGCGTTTATCGTCGTGTGCGAGGCCTTCCTCTGCATCCAGCCCCACTTCGGCTTGTGGCTAAAGACCTTCAATGTAAAGCCGAAGGTTGTGAAGGGCAGCCAAGCGGAGTACGGAGGCGCCATGGTGGGAAAAATGCCCAACGTCACTTGGCTCGAGGGCGCCTTCGTGGAAACCATCAAAGGGTGGCAATCGGGGTGGTTCTACATCACCGAGGCGCGTGACCCTAAATGGGCAGCGGCCCCCAATTTCAGATCTGGTTCCCCCATGCAGCTCACCTCCTGGAAAGAGAAGGGCTTGCTATGGGGCAGTTCGGAGGAGCTGACCGGACTCTCCAGACCCTGGTGAACAAGAAGCTTAAGCTTGTCAACGTGATCCAGGTCATGCTCGTCTGCTGGATTCTCCCCTGCCAACAACGGGCCTTCAATCTGTGGGAGTTTGATCCGGCACAGCACCGGACCCTTAGCGGGCTCTTCGACACAACGTACGAAGCTGCCTGGAGGGTGCTGTTCAAGGGGGGAGAAGCCCCCACATCCGCGAATGAATATCGCGGATTCAGAGCGCAGCGCCCAGCCGGCGCGGTAAGCTATGTTATCCTTTATGGGACATTCATTTCTTTCATAGTTTGACTCTATGTGGGATTTAAAATTCCCCATGCCTTTAACAGGACTGGCAGAGGACGTCCGAACAAGTTAACTGTCCGGCTCCCCTCCCCGAAGACCCAGCGGATACCTGTTTGACGGGGCTGCTAGTCCCGACACTTTATGTGGTGCCGGGGAAGAAGGCCAAGAAGAAGGCCACGGGAACCCGAAGAAGTTCCTGGCGCCAGGTGCTATCGGACTCGTCGTCCGACGGCTCCGAGGCGGACTCCTCCCCCGAAGACGAGGAGGAAAAAGAGGCCTCTCCCTGAGAGGGGGAGAGAAGAAGAGGAAGGCTTCCCCAACGGGGGAGGCTGAAGGGTCCAAGAAGGGAAGGACCCTTCCTCCGGACAGCTCCGCCAACACCGGCGACGGCGATGAGGAGTGGCCCTCAAGGGCCAAGCCCCTGGCGAGATCGTAAGTATCTGGATTCCTGAGTGATCTATAATTTTTCTTTTTGTCACACGGTGTCTTTCTAATGCCGCATACAACCTGTAGTCTGACCGGGGACGATCTTCCCGCTTCATCGAGCGGGTCCTTGGCGCCGTCGGATGTGGATTCCCTCCCGACTGCCTCAACTCCCCGTGACACCGACAACGCCGAGGTGGGATCCCGTGAGGGGACCCATCAGGAGGAGGAGGCTCCGGAAGTGCCGCAAGGAAACCTCCCGAACTTTGCACCGGACTCCGCACCGGAACTAGCAGTGGTTCCGGAGTCCGGCAGGCGGCCCCTTCGTAAGAAGGGCAAGACCATGGAACCGGCGGCCTCCGTCCAACCGGAGGCGCCGGACAACTTGTTGGAGGCGCTCAACGGCGCTTCCATCGAGGAAGAACACCACACTATAATGAGCGCGGTGATTCAGAAGGTTCAGCTCGCCAAGAGCGGGCTGACCGAAGCCTGCAGCAGCCTTCTAACGGGCTTTGAGGTAAAAAATTTAAAATATGTAATGTAATACCGCATAGACAGTAGCCCCTGATGCTCGGTTCAGTGTTCGGAGAGAAAAGTCGGACTGAGGATCTAAAAAGATATACGCAGGAGGTCTAAAAATTATGTCAATATGGGATTGCAGGCTGCGCTGCTGACCTCCGCCGCACTGACTGCGGAGGTCGATGCTTTGAAGCAGAACCTCGAGCAGTCCAAGAGTGAGCTCGGCCGTGCCAAGAAGCAGCTCGAGGACAGGGAAGGTGAGTAACACCGTGTTAAATTTGTACCTTACAGAAAAGGATTTTGGTTGCAAGAAAAATAACAAGGATAACATGGGTACTCCAGGGGCCACGAACGAGGTGGCGACCCTTAAGGAGGCCGTGTCCGTGGCCGAACGCAATGCGGCCGTGGAGTGAGCCGAGCGGGAGAAGCAGGAGGCGAGGGTGGCGGAGGTGCAGCAAGGGCTCCAGGCTATCATGGAAAAACATGAGGGTTTGGAGCGTGACTCGAGGACTCGAGAGTCCGAGCTTGCATCGACTCTTGAGGGTGCAAAAGCTGCTAAGGCCGAAGCCCACAAGGCCCTCCTAGAGGTTGAGGATTTGAAGAAAATAGCAGCGGGTAAGGCTTTTTTCATGCAAAGCAAGCATGTGCAAGTGAATTACCTGTCACCTACCCAAATTCGGAGCTCTCCAGGAGCGTTTGCAGATCTGCCTCACAGCATGTCCGATGCTGCCGCATTCTACCGGGCCGAGGAGGGGAGCTCGACGGAGAAGGTCTTCTGGTCTCAATATCCTGAGGCCGGACATCCAGTGCCCCTTAGCGACCAGCTGAAGCAGCTGGTCGAGCTCCACAAGGTAGCCGAACAGGCCATGAAGGGCCTCATAGTTCGCCTGTGGCCCGAGGAGGCCATGCCTGGGAGCTATTTCGGCTTAGTGCGGCGGCTGGTGGATGCGTGTCCCTGGGTGGAAGTCGTCAAGCGCTCCGCCTGCATTGAAGGTTCCCGTCGGGCCCTTGCCCGTGCAAAAGTGCACTGGGGCAGGCTGGATGCTGAGAAGCTTCTAACGGACGCGCCGCCGGCGGGAAAGGAGTATCGCACGCCCGAAATGTACTATAAGAGTGTCGTGAAGGGTGCCCGCAAGATTGCGGATGAGTGCTCCAAAGATGTAAGATTTGATTAGACTTGCAGTGTGTTATCCTGTGCGCTAAAAACTTTGTTTATATGCGCTAAGCAATGCTTATTAATTTAAAATATTACCTTCTGTGCGGCCGTTTATCAAATCTGAGAGATGGCAAGTCGTCGGCTTCAGCCCCCATGCCACGAGTGCTGGGGTGTTCGGGATAAACTTGAGCACTCTTGTTCCCATTTTTGGGTCCATCTAGGGAGGCGCTCAACACGACGAACAAGGCAACCGGACTTATAATGCTTGAACACTCTCACTTAGCCATAGAATTCTATAATTTTAAATTTCGGCGAAGCCCCTAGTATTTGGAAGACCAAGTTCGGGGCGCTATCCATGCCTGGGCCGGACAAAGTCGGTTCCTCGCTCTAAGCGGCATAAGTCTTTAGGGACTCGAAAAGACCTCTCGAACAGCGACCAGCTCTCGCCTTATCATGACGGTCAGTTTTAGCTTTCACCACTGAGGCGCTCGCCCAGCTCAACCGGGGCGCAATCGCAGTGGTTCTCCCAGTGCTACCTTAGCCAATAAAATGGAACGTAAGGTACCAAAACATGGGAGCCGGGCAAACCCAACTATTGACCCAAGACATGATTCGGAGCCGATGCATATAATGCTATAAGTTCGGGGTGCCGCACTTGGGAAAGTGTTCGGACTTATCACACCATAATGCGGGGAACTTAAGCCCCTAGTGTATTCGGCCGTACCAAAGTGTACGGATGCAGGATGTCGTAAATGAACATATGTATATAAGAAAAAAGGAAATGCAGCTATAAGCGAAAAGCGATGCATTGTTTATTCATGCCATGAATGCAGAGCGATACAAATAGTGCGGTAAGCAAGGGATTGGACTATTTAAACATGTCCCCCTCCAGGGGTAGGCTGCGGAATGTTGTATTAAACAAATTTAATGCTCGTAATGGAGACCACCTTAGTGTTCGTCGTAGCCTTTCTCCTTCCCTGGCTATTGCATCGTGAGTTTGGCAGGTCTACTGCCGGACAAGGCCTCTGGTGAACGGAGTCCCGTGGAGAAGAAAAAAGAAAAAAGGAAAAAGAGCAACACACTTGGGAGCCCCTGGTGTGGTTGAGCCGCACTCTGGGCCTGTCGTGGTCGTGCCCCTCCCCCTATGCCCATGGTATTTCCAGAGCGTAATGACGTACGCGAAGGACTGGTCTTGCAATTATGCGAGGGCTGGGGTTGGGGCCGCATTGCTACACGTGCTCGGGACGTGCCAGGTTGTCCTGCTGTATGTTACTTCGGGCGCGTTTGGCCGTGTCCGGTCGCTTAACGGCCGGACTTGAGAATTGCCTTAAGAGGCTGCTCTGTACTTCTGCCGCGAGAGCCGCTGTATGTTCCTCCGTTCGGAGGGAGCGTTCCGTGTTTCCGTTGACCGTGATGACTCCTCGAGGGCCTGGCATCTTGAGCTTGAGGTATGCATAATGCGGCACAACGTTGAACTTTGCAAACGCGGTCCGTCCAAGCAGAGCATGATAGCCGCTGCGGAACGGGACTATATCGAAGATTAACTCCTCGCTTCGGAAGTTATTCGGGGATCCGAAGACCACTTCCAGTGTAACCGAGCCTGTACAATTGGCCTCTACACCTGGTATGATGCCTTTGAAGGTCGTCTTTGTAGGTTTAATCCTTGAGGGGTCTATGCCCATCTTGCGCACTGTGTCCTGATAAAGCAGGTTCAGGCTGCTGCCGCCGTCCATCAGGACTCTGGTGAGGTGAAATCCACCAACGATTGGGTCTAAAACCAATGTGGCGAATCTGCCATGGCGGATACTGGTGGGATGGTCCCTTCGATCGAAAGTGATTGGGCAAGAGGACCATGGACTAAACTTCGAGGCGACTGGCTCCATCTCATATACATCCCTAAGTGCAAGCTTCCGCTCCCTCTTGGGTATATGGGTTGCGTATATCATGTTTACCGTCCGCACTTGTGGGGGGAAACCCTTCTGTCCTCTACTGTTCGGCGGCCGGGTCTCTTCCTCGTCATCGCTATGCAGCCCCTTGTCGTTGTTTTCGGCAATTAACTTTCCTGCCTGCTTAAATACCCAACAATCCCTGTTGGTGTGATTAGCTGGCTTTTCGGGGGTGCCATGTATCTGGCAAGAGCGGTCGAGTATTCGGTCCAAATTGGACGGACCCGGAGTAGTTCTTTTGAATGTCTTTTTCCGCTGACCGGGTTTAGAGCCTCTGAATCCGGCGTTGACTGACGTATCCTCAGTGTTATCGCTGTTAACGCGGCGTTTGTTTTTGTATCAACGCGACCTGCCATTGCGGTCCTTGGTATCCGGACTGCCAGAATTTTTGCTGAGGGTTTTACTGCGGGCTAGCCAGCTGTCCTCCCACGCACAGAAGCGGGTCATGAGTGATGTGAGGGCTGCCATGGATTTCGGCTTTTCCTGTCCTAGGTGCCGGGCCAGCCACTCGTCGCGGATGTTATGTTTGAAGGCTGCGAGGGCCTCTGCATCCGGACAGTCGACGATTTGATTTTTCTTTGTTAGGAACCGTGTCCAGAACTATCTGGCCGATTCGTCTGGCTGCTGAATTATGTGGCTTAGGTCATCGGCGTCTGGTGGTCGCACATATGTGCCCTAAAAGTTGTCAAGGAATGCAGCTTCCAGGTCCTCCCAACACCCAATTGACTCTGCTGGCAAGCTGTTAAGCCAATGCCGAGCTGGTCCTTTAAGCTTGAGTGGGAGATATTTGATGGCGTGGAGATCGTCACCATGGGCCATATGGATGTGAAGGAGATAGTCTTCGATCCAAACTGCGGGGTCTGTTGTGCCATCATAGGATTCAATGTTTACGGGTTTAAACCCTTCAGGGATTTGATGATCCATTACTTCATCTGTGAAGCATAATGGGTGTGCGGCGCCTCTATACTGGGCAATATCACGACGTAGCTCAAGAGAGCTTTGTCTACTGTGTTCGGCCCGACCGGAGTTGCTGTATCCGGCGCGACGGTAGTCGTCTCGCATCGTGGGGCACCCACGTGATCCATAGATCGATCTTGATTGTCTTGCAAGTCCGGCACATTCCCCCATGGCTTCGCATTTTTCGAGCGGTGCCGGGGTACGGTTCTGGTGGAGGGCCTAGATGCCTCCCTGTCGCGGCCATGAGGTGGTCGGTCTGCCGTATTGTGCGCTGGTGATGAGGGTTTATACTCCTCCTCCTCTAATTGGGGGAGCAACTTGCGTTTTGGGTAGCTTTTGGAGGGGCGTTTGAGTTCATGCTCTTCGGCCGCGAGGACTTCGGTCCATCTGTCGGCCAGCAGGTCTTGATCAGCTCTGAGCTGTTGCTGCTTTTTCTTTAGGCTGTTTGCCGTGGCCATAAGCCTGCATTTAAAACGCTCTTGTTCGACGGGATCCTTGGGCACGACAAATTCATCGTCGTTGAGGCTTGCCTCGTCTCCGGAGGGAGGCATGTAATTGTCATCCTCGACCTCTTCGTCTGCCGCTCTCTCGTGAGGGCTGGCTTCTGCGTCCTCCTGCGCTAAATCTTGCTGGAGGGGGTTGTCTTCGGCACTTTCTGGGGTGTTATTATCTCTAGTGCCGGAATCTCCATTCTTGCTGTGGCGGGATTTAGAGCGGCGCCGCTGACGTCGGCGCTTGGGCTGTTTCTTAGGGGAATCTGCCTCCGCTACTTCTTCGCCGTTCCCATCCTTTGGGATGTCCACCATGTATATGTCGTATGACGAGGTGGTCTTCCAGTGCCCCGTAGGCGCTGGTTCTTGGTCGTCTCCGGCATCGTCGTCCATACCGTCGATGTCTTCGGAGTCGTAGTCTAGCATGTTGGTTAGATCATCGACAGTGGCTACAAAGTGGGTGGTGGGTGGGTTTTGAATTTCTTCGTCGTCCGCATCCCAACCGTCCTGACCGCAGTCCGGCCAGGGCTCTCCTGATAACGAGAGATGTTTTAGCGAATTCAGAATGTCGCCAAAGGGTGAGTGCTGAAAGATGTCCGCGGCGATGAACTCCATGATCGGCACCCAATCGGATTCGATTGGTAGGGGCGCAGGAGGTTCGGAGTCCGGCAAGGAGTCCGGCACCTCAGAGTCACGAGCTTTACAAGGGACAAGGTCAGTGTTCGGCTCCATTGCCGTAGAGATTGCAGCTCCCGAGGCGGTGTCCAGCCACCTGTCCTCGATCTGTGCGGTCGGCTTCGAACTAGGGGTTGGAGCGGACTCATGTGCGGCCTCCAGGGCACTGTCCGGCGGCAGAGCTAAATCATGCCCATCGTGACAGTGCGACGCGCTCGGCTGTGGTTCGAATCCATCGAAGATCAAGTCTCCACGGATGTCGGCTGTGAAGTTTAGGCTTCCAAATCTGACCTGACGGCCAGGGGCGTAGCTTTCGATCTGCTCAAGATGGCCAAGCGAATTGGCCCGCAGTGCAAAGCCGCCGAATACGAAGATCTGTCCGGGGAGAAAAGTCTCACCCTAGACTGCGCCGTCGTTGTTGATGATCAAAGGAGCCATCGAGCCTATCGGTGATGACACAGAGGAACTCTCAATGAAAGCACCAATGTCGGTGTCAAAACCGGCGGATCTCGGGTAGGGGGTCCCGAACTGTGCGTTTAGGCGGATGGTAACAGGAGACAAGGGACATGATGTTTTTACCCAGGTTCGGGCCCTCTCGATGGAGGTAAAACCCTACTCCTGCTTGATTAATATTGATGATATGGGTAGTACAAGAGTGGATCTACCACGAGATCAAGGAGGCTAAACCCTAGAAGCTAGCCTATGGTATGATTGTTGTAATCGTTGTTCGTCCTACGGACTAAAACCCTCCGGTTTATATAGACACCGGAGAGGGCTAGGGTTACACAGAGTCGGTTACAATGGTAGGAGATCTACATATCCGTATTGCCAACCTTGCCTTCCACGCCAAGGAAAGTCCCATCCGGACACGGGACGACGTCTTCAATCTTGTATCTTCATAGTCTTGGAGTCCGGCTATCCGGACACCCCCTAGTCCAGGACTCCCTCACATAGGCTCCCCCTACATGTATGCAATCATGTGAATATGGAATATAGAAGCATGTGAGAGCATAAACTTGATAGAGCAGGCAATGTGTTACATGTATCTTGGTCATATGCATCAGAGCAAAGAATATTCAGGTAAATACCTTCATGCTCATGAGTCCTTCTTGCAAACAATATGTACATCAGCAAGAATTCCTCATACACATGATTGTGATGCATATACTTACCTTGTAGTCTTGAGTTGGCTTAGGATGGAATGAACCTGCACAAACAAGGTTAGACAACACAGGTACATCTACTAGCCAGAGCGAACAGAAGAAACCACAAGAATACCAAGACTGGGATGACATGTAGAGAGTGAGTACTAAGTACCACATTGGTTTAGACATGTCCCCAAGAGTAAAGATATGCAATGAATTTAAATGATTTCTTTCCCTTAGATGTCTTGGTCCCCCTGAATCTAGCATGGGATACTGGGAGAAGATAGGGAATAGAAAATCAGAGCTGAAAGATATGACTGATGATCAGAGCTAATGTATGCTAATGCAAATAAGCACAACAGATCATATGAACATGTATCTCCCCTCAAGAAGACATGTGGGCATCTCTCCTCTTGAACACCAAGCATCTGGGATCCTTGAGAAATACTTACTACTTTAATTATTCGCTCCCCCTGGAGATCTCTCTCTTCCCTTTGAGGGTCTCTCCCCCTAGAAGATCTCTCTCCCCCTTAAGAAGGTGATAAACTCTTCCTTTGATGTGATCTCTCTCTAAATGATAAGCTTTGATGTTCTCTCTCTTCCCCTTTGACATCAATTTCCAAGGAGGGTCTTCTGGAATCTGTCTAATGGGTTTGGTCCTTGAGACATAGCACAAAGCAATGATAAAAATGTGATGCTTGTAGAGGACAAGATTCATTGAGTGGAGTTGGATCAGAAGAAACATAGAATATGTGGCAAATTGTTTTTCCTGTTGTGAAATCGATGGCACCGAGTGGTATGCTTCGGTTGTACCGAAAGGATTCGGTTGGACCAAAGATAACGAATCGGTGAAACTGAGTTCATCTCAGAGAAAACACTTGTCACCTCAGTTCACTTAGACTAGTAAGATTTCACAAAGATTTGCAAGGAATTTACAGAAAGATATGCAAAGAATTGGGTGCAGAGAATGCAGAGCAAACAAAAATAAATCTAGATGAAGTTTTTTTTGAAAGGGGAAACAAATATACATGAGACAAATGCAAAAACACACAGGAGAACTTCATCTAGAGATGGTCGGCGACAAAGTCACCTATGTTAGAGTATATTGACTTAGGAGTCAAGTGAGATCACTTGATCATAGGTCATACTCATCGTTTAAGCTCAAAATGGGGTTGCCATTTTTCGTTTAAGCATCTATATGTATTCACATCTTGTCGAGTTGCTTTAGCTCATGACTTGGAGTAAAGGTTCTCTAAGATGGAACAACATACCTTGGTTGGTGGTGTAGTCCATGTAGTTGAACTTGTGTCGGTTGCTCAAGGTTGATGTAGCTCATCAAGAATTTGGAGCACCACTCAGAATTTGAGTCCATCTACCTACATGGGTTAGTTCTTGCAAGGAAGAGCACTTGTGTATCCAAAAATGACAATCATGAAGCTTAACATAGAATTTGTCAAAGGATATGTTTGAATAGTTCTGTGCTTCCTTGTCTTCAACCACCATAGTGTAGAACCTTGGTGATGTAGAGATTGCTCAAGATGTGGGTAGATTACAATCTCATGGAGTTTGATTCCACCAAGTACCTACATGGGTTAGATAACATGCAAGATACAAATATATCCAAGACATAAGATTTTCATCATAAGAGAAATATCAAGGATTAGTCATAAGCTCATGTCTTGCATTTATCCAATGGAGTTTCTACTCCAAGTTTGAAGCATCAATGATGTTCAATTCTCCTCTTAACCTGCAAAACACTTTCTCATCGAGAGGTTTAGTGAATATATCCGCTAATTGCTTTTCGGTGCGAACATGCTTGAGATAAATGTCACCCTTAGTAACATGATCTCGAATGAAATGATGACAAACTTCAGTATGCTTAGTTCGAGAATGTTGCACAGGATTATGACCAATTTTGATAGCACTTTCATTGTCACAAAGCAATGGAACATGTCTCACATATATCCCATAATCTTTAAGAGTTTGGGTCATCCAAAGTAATTGAGCACAACATGAACCAGCAGCAATATATTCAACTTCGGCGGTGGACAAGGATACCGAGTTTTTTTTCTTGGAGGACCAAGACACAAGAGATCTACCAAGAAATTGACAAGTACCCAAAGTGGACTTTCTATCAACCTTGTCACCGGCATAAGTCCGAGTCGGAATAGCCAACAAGATCGAAAGAGGCCCTCTTAGGATACCAAATGCCAATGTTTGGTGTATGGATTAAGTATATCACTATCCTTTTCACGGCCTTAAGATGACATTCCTTAGGAGCAGCTTGATATCGTGCACACATGCACACACTTAGCATGATATCGGGACGTGAAGCACATAGATATAACAATGAACCAATCATAGAGCAATAAACCTTGATATCGTGCACACATGCACACACTTAGAATGATCAACCGGTTCACTATCTTTGGTCAAATCAATATGTCCACTAGTAGGCATGGGTGTAGACATACCTTTGCATTCTTGCATATTGAACTTCTTGAATAAGTCCTTGGTGTACTTTGTTTGAGAAACAAAGGTACCTTCCTTAGTTTGCTTGATTTGCAACCCAAGAAAGAATTTGAGTTCACTCATCATAGACATCTCAAACTTCTCCGACATTAGCTTCCCAAACTTTTCACTAAAATGATGGTTAGTTGAACCAAATATGATATCATCAACATAGATTTGGCACACAAATAGTTCTCCATTAACACTTTTAGTAAAAAGAGTAGAATCAATTTTCCCAATTTCAAAGCCTTTTTCAATAAGGAACTTGGTCAAGCATTTATACCATGCTCTAGGAGCTTGTTTAAGACCATAAAGAGCTTTGTGAAGTTTGTAAACATGATTGGGTTTCTTAGGATTGACAAAGCCGGGAGCTTGCTTAACATAAACTTCCTCCTCTATTTCACCATTTACAAAAGCACTTTTAATGTCCATTTGGTACAAGGTGATATCATGATGATTAGCATAGGCAAGTAAGATGCGAATGGACTCAAGTCTAGCAACGGGAGCGTAAGTCTCACCATAGTCCATACCTTCGACTTGTGTGTAGCCTTGGGCGACGAGACGTGTTTTGTTGCGAACTACTTGTCCATCTTCATATTGCTTGTTGCAAAACACCCATTTGGTACCGATGACGTTGTGGTTGTTGTCGGGCTTCTCAACCAATGTCCAAACTTGGTTCCTCTCAAAGTTGTGTAGCTCTTCATGCATAGCATTTATCCAATCTGGATCTTCCAATGTTTCTTCAACCTTCATAGGTTCAATGCTAGAGATGAAAGAATAGTTTTCACAAAAGTTAGCTAAACGAGTTTTAGAGCGAGTGATTCTCCCGGTTTGAATGTCATTGTAGATTTGCTCGATGGGATGATCTTTAGCAATTCTTGCTCGAACTCGTGAAAGCTTTTGCTTGGGTCTTTGTTGAACATCTTCTTCATCTTGTTCTTCTTCTTGGCCTTCTTCATTGTTGGCGTTGTCGTTCTCTTGTCGTGGTGGAGAAGGAGGTTGTTGACGTTCGTCTTGATGCACTTCCTCGTTTTCTTCGTCTTGGTGTGTCCCACTTGTGGATGCTTCTGTATCCATTCTTGGTTCACCTTGTCGTGAAGTAGAAGCTTCCACTTGGACGAACGAGGTACTCTCCTTCACCTCCATTGGACGAACCTTGCCAATAGACAAGTCTTGGATTTCTTACGAAGGATCTTTGTCTCCTACATCAATTGGCAATTGCTCTACTTGCGAGCCGTTAGATTCATCAAACTTCACATCTACCGTCTCTTCAACCTTTCGGGTGAAATTGTTGTAGACACGGTAAGTGTGAGAGTTTGAGCCATAACCTAGTAGGAAACCTTCATGAGACTTAGGAGCAAATTTAGAACGACGATGCTTATCAAGAATGTAGAACTTTGAGCCAAATACTCGAAAGTATCCAACTTGGGGTTTGTTACCGGTGAGGAGCTCGTATGCCATCTTGCCGAGTAGCTTGTGAAGATACAGGCGATTTGTTGCATGACAAGCTGTCTCAACCGCTTCTGCCCAAAAGTGCTTCGGCGTCTTGTACTCATCAAGCATCGTTCTCGCGATTTCAATGAGCGTCCTGTTCTTTCTCTCAACAACTCCATTTTGTTGAGGTGTGTACATAGCCGAGAACTCGTGTGAAATCCCTTCTTCGTCAAGAAAGGTGTCCACATTTACGTTCTTGAACTCCATTCCGTTGTCACTGCGAACCTTCTTGATCTTCACTTCAAGTTGATTTTGAGCCTTCCTTGCGAAGTTTTTGATGATCTTTTGGACCTGCGATTTATCATCGAGAAAGAACACCCACGTAAATCTTGAAAAATCATCAACTATAACTAGACCAAAAGAATTTCCGCCGAGACTCTTGTAAAAGTTGGGACCAAAGAGATCCATGTGAAGTAGCTCGAGTGGCCTCCTTGTGGTCATGATGTTCTTCACGGGATGCCTTCCTCCAACCTGTTTACCTGCCTGACAAGCGCTGCAAAGTCTATCCTTATCAAATATGTCATCGTTAACACCAAGGATATGATTTCCTTTAATAAGCTTGTCAAGGTTTCGCATTCCAACATGACCTAGTCGTCTATGCCATAACCAACCTTTTGAGTATTTAGCAATGAAGCAAGTTTTAGGTTGAGCCTTTTTAGTGAAATCAACAATGTATAGATCACCTCTACGCACACCGGTAAAGACCATTTTATGATTGTCTCGACGAAACACTTGGCAATCTACTTCAGTAAATAGGACATTGAAACCGAAATTAGCAAGTCTAGATACTGAAAGTCAGTTGTATCCAAGAGATTCAACGAGCATGATATTTTGTATGGAGATATCATGTGATATGGCCACCTTACCGAGGCCAACCACCTTACCTTTTGAGTTGTCACCGAAAGTGACATACTTTCGAGGACTATCATTATCAGCAAGCTCAAGAAACATGTCTTTATCTCCGGTCATGTGATCGGTACATCCACTATCAAGAACCCATTCCTTTCCTCCTGACATATATCCCTGAAGATTTGCCATAACACCAAAATGTCTCATTGCATCATCAAATCGAAGTCACTATCATCATCCTCATCATAGTATCCATGTTCAACATCGTCTTATGGTGGATCAAGTCCTAGAGAGGGTAATTCATTAGAGTGAGTTTGACAATGATCTTGCTTATGAATTTTTATAGCTTCAGAAATAATATCACTAATAATTCCAACATTTCCTTTGGCACGCATAAGGTTTGTAAGCTCAAATAGACGATCACCAAACATAGGATCACTAGAATTCATATTACTCAAGGCAATAGACTTATGGAGAATTTCATCAAGATTTTTCAAGGAATAATCTGGAAATCGTTCCTCAAGAAATTTCCATATGGTGTAGGCACACTTAAAAGTAGGCAAACATCCAATCAAGTTTCTAGGCAATCCTCAAATGATAAGTTCGGTAGTTCTAAGATTCCTAATCATGTTAATAGACTCATCATGGGTAGGATGCATAGGATCAACATAAGGAGCACAAGGGCTAGCAATGTACTTGTTCAAATGATATTGATTGAAAATAACAAGCATCTCATTTTTCCACTCATGAAAATACTCTCCATCAAGAATAGGCACTCTATGTCTAAGACTCCCAATAGTAGACTCATCCATCTTCCTCCAATGGTGATTAAACCAAAGCAATGGAGACCAATGCTCTGATACCACTTGTAGGACCTTGAGAAGAGGTGTCTAGAGGGGGGGTGATTAGACACGAAGTACCAAAGTTGCAGTTTTTAAGATTCCTTAAGTTTAAGTGGAGTTTAGGCACAAAGTTAACATTCACAATACATATCAAGCAAGCATGCAAAGAGTGTATGAGCAGAAGAAAGTAAAGCATGCAACTTGCAAGAATGTAAAGGGAAGGGTTTGGAGGATTCAAACGCAATTGGCGACACGGATGTTTTTGGCGTGGTTCCGATAGGTGGTGCTATCGTACATCCATGTTGATGGAGACTTCAACCCATGAAGGGTAACGGTTGTGCGAGTCCACAGAGGGCTCCACCCACTAAGGGTCCACGAAGAAGCAACCTTGTCTATCCCACCATGGCCATCACCCACAAAGGACTTGCCTCACTAGCGGTAGATCTTCACGAAGTAGGCGATCTCCTTGCCCTTACAAACTCCTTGGTTCAACTCCACAATCTTGTCGGAGGCTCCCAAGTGATACCTAGCCTAGGAGACACCACTCTCCAAGAACTAACAAATGGTGAGATGATGATGAACTCCTTGCTCTTGTGCTTCAAATGATAGTCTCCCCAACACTCAACTCTCTCTCATAGGTTCTGGATCTGGTGGAAAGAAGATTTAGGTGGAAAGCAACTTGGGGAAGGCTAGAGATCAAGATTCATATGGTAGGAATGGAATATCTTGGCCTGAACACATGAGTAGGTGGTTCTTTCTCAGAAATGGTAAGTTGGAAGTGTAGGTTCAGTCTGATTGCTCTCTCCACAAATGAAGAGGAGGTGGAGGGGTATATATAGCCTCCACACAAAATTTAACCGTTACACACAATTTACCAAACTCGGTGGGACCGATTCAACAGACTCGGTCAGACCGATTTAGCAAATAATGTGACCGTTAGAATTTTCAGTGGGACCGAAATGCAACTCGGTGAGACCGATATGGTTAGGGTTAGGGCATAACGTAATCTTGGTAAGACTGATTACACAAACTCGGTGAGACCTATTTTGGTAGTAAGCTTCCCAGAGAGTTAGTCAGGCAAACTCGGTTTGACCGATTACACAAACTCGGTGGGACCGATTTTGGTAATGAGTTAACCAGGAAGTTTGCATTGTAATCTCGGTAGTGCCGATTGCTCAAACTTGGTGAGACCGATTTTGGTAATTGACATACACAGAGAGATTACAATCCCATCTCGGTGAGACCGAGATCCTTATCGGTAAGACTGATTTGCTTAGGGTTTGTGGCAGTGGCTAAGACATCTGAAATCGGTGGTGCCGGATAGAAAGGATCGGTGTGACCGATTTTGGCTTTGGGTTTAGGTCATTTGTGGAAGTGGGGAAGTAGCTGAGGGTTTTGGAGAATATCACTAAGCACATGAAGCAAGAGGCTCATTAAGCAACACCTCATCCCTCCTTGATAGTATTGGCTTTTCCTATAAACTCAATGTGATCTTGGACCACTAAAATGTAAAATGAAGAGTCTTGAGCTTGAAGCTTGAGCCAATCCTTTGTCCTTAGCATCTTGAAGGAGTTCCCATGTCCTTTAGTCCATGCCACTCCATTGTTAAACTTATCTGAAACATACTAGATAAAAGTGTTAGTCCAACAAGAGATATTTTGACATTAATTACCAAAACCACCTAGGGAGCACTTGTGCTTTCAACATGCTACGTCCGTGCCTCTACTATGACACATGCATCTCCTTACTTGAACACGATTCATCGCTGCAGAGAGACTGATCAATCTGTATGTACGTACACGATCGTGACTAGACAGAGAACCCGACGTACGGTTTGACCCGGTGGGTCCCAGCTTTTAAGAAGGATAAGGAGGCATTTCCTTCCGTGCAAAGATATAGCTGGTGGGTCCCAGCTGTCAAGGAGGATAAGGAGGCACTTCCTTCCGTGCGAAGATATAGCTGGTGGGTCCCAACTGTCAGGGGGAAGAATCATTTTTTCCGTAATACGGACACACTTCCTTGCGTACGAAGATGTAGATGGTGGGTCCCAGCTGTCAGGGGGAAAATGTTTTTTTCAAGGCCCTTTCGGTAGGTCCTGTTGACAGGTGGATGAATCATTATTTTGCGTGTAATAAGGTGGCATTTCCTTGCTGCGGACGTGGACCTAGCTGTCGGCCTCTCCACGTGCACTCCTCTTCCAATGGAAGGTGTTGCTTGACCATATTGACCACGCCGCGCCGAGAGCACCAAGGCGGTGGATGACAGCGAGGCCTAAGATGGGAACGATCTGGAGTCATGGAACAAGAGGCATTGGAGTCCCTAGCGAAGGGGAGTACGAGGGATTGGTTCGGCTACCGGGTAAGGCTGCATTCGATGAAGAATAATAGAAGGTGTGCGTGAGTACAGGTATGACCAGGCCACCGTTGGGAGTAGAGTGGGGTGGCAAGGCCTGCAAGGCAGCACAGCCGACCATGGGAGGCAGATGCAGGCGCTCCAGGCGGTGATGGTTTTGGCGGCTGGAGCAAGAGCTACTAGATCAGAGATTGAAGAAGCAGGATCGCCGTTGGATGTTAATCCAACTACTACAGATGTTAGAATAATTTGTTGACACTTTTTTTAGACCATTAAATCATTTTGTTCACTAAATGGACAACACCTTGCGCAGGCTTCGTCTAGTGGGCCAACAAAGTCAGCTTCGAAAGCTATGGCAGAATGCAGCCCATTTATTTAGGTTTTACAACACATTTCATTTTGTTTGCCAATACATCTATTTCCTGTGCTATGACTCCAAAAATAATCTATTTCCTGGGCTAGATAAAGATAATAATAATAGCCGATTTACTATTTATGATAATTGTTTCTCAAAAAAATACTATTTATGATAATTTACAACGCATTTGATTATTTATTCGAATACACCTATTTATTGAGATGGGTCAAAAATAATATTGCGTACATGCAGCGCATTTATCATTTCTGATAATTTACAAGCCATTTGATTTTAGTAGAAATGGACCCATTTTCTGGGATGGTTGAAAAACAATGATGGTCTGGACTGAGCATTTCGTATAATAATAATATTGAGATACGAATATTATTAAAATTAAGTTGGTCTAGGTAATCTTATTATATACAAAATGAACTGGGTTGTGCATTTTATTAAAAGAAAGATAGGCTAGGCTGCGCTTGTTTTAGGATATTGTGTACAACTGCCTGCAAGTTGCATTGCTGATGTTCAAACAAAAGGCCTGTGTAGTATAGTACAACTTTACATGGCTACTCAGCACGCATTCAACGATGCAGGAAAGGCCCAAACAAGGCTTCTGTACAACTTTTTGAAGTCACTGAGCTCAATTAATAACTTAAGAAAAAAGTTAGAGTACAGTGGAACCTAATTAAAAGGTGTCACAAGCGAAGAAATAGTTCAACGGGTCCCACTTGTGTGTGTGTGAGAGAGAGAGACCCATCGATCAATGCTCATAAATACATCTTTCAGCAATATGCATTAATTGTTGATGCTCAGTATAAACTTATATAGGACATCATAGCACACTGAATTTGCATACAAAAATTTCACGCAGGTGGCACAATCAGGGTGGAAGCAGTGGATCGCTACTAGTAGGTTTATGTTGAAACCAACGAACTCGTACATAACGGTTCATCGTCTTTATCAATGACAGGGAAATATCTTGAATATTGTGCAAAGAAAACAGATAGACAACACAATAAGTTCTGCTAGCACATTAAGTTGACGTACAACCCTTTCTAAAAAAGTTCAGGTACAAAAGTAGAATGGGTCATAATCAAATGTACTGGCACATCAGTGCTGCACACCGATATCTCAGGTTAAACTAGTATCTGACAAGATTCAGTTGTTCACTCAAATTAGAGCACAACCAGACAGCCAGCCCTGCCTCTTCTCCCAAAGAAGAAGTGGCCTCCGCTGCGCGATGGAGTAGGCCCTGTGCCATCCATTGTTCTGGGAAAAACAGGGAAAGTATGACGTTGACTCCTGTAATGGACGTCGTCGACCGACCCTGGCACCAGCGGCGGCGGCAGGACTTCGACTGATGGATTGACCACTTCTTCGACATGCACAAACACTCGATATAGGTACATCCCTAACATGGTCCACGGCGGCCATGGTGGCGACGAATAGTGCAACCCCGGTTCCTGCACTGGTACCTCAACACCAATCACCTTCGGTATGGTGGACGGCTTATTCATCCATGCCATAACCGTCAGAGCCCAGCTGTCTGGAGGAACAAACATACCTACGAGCTCACCTCCAAGGTCGTTGAGAAGCTCATTCATGGACTCGCTGTTACAAGCACATCGAGGCATGCCGTGGAAGGTAAGATTTATTAAAAACTCAAGCTTAGAGGGCAGCAACCCCATCCTGGGTGGCACCGATCAAAGCTCACCAGTGCGCCATCACAGAACAAACGCCGGGAAGATTCGAACACACGACTGCAGTCAAAAGTTGTCCGGAACCTAACGAAGAAATCAGCCAGTGGTAGACAGGCTTCGACAAGCAAGTCACTTATTTGGATGTTGTGCACAGTGCCAAGAGATTTGATAAGGTCGTCTGGCGAGACAGGTGGCTGGTCATCTTTGATGGTTACCATCAGCACTTTGCCGGCCACTCGTCGTCAAGCATCACCATGACACTGTTGAGCGACAGCACGCAGAGCCCGAAGGCAGGACGGACCTCAGGATCTGCGGCTCGGAGATCCGCGTTGACCAGCAACATGATAGTGCGCTTGAGTACAGGGAGTACAGGAGGGGGATTTGGGGGAACTGGAGTACGAATCGAGATTCCAAAGGTGGGGGAGGGGCAGGAGATTAGGGATGAAAAGGTAGAATGAATTTCGAACACGCGCCAATAAGCTCTTGGCGCGCAAGCGCATGAAAACACCAGTGGCGCCCACATGTCGGCCTAAGAGTCCTTATTCTTTCTTTTTTGAGAGCCTGGCCTTTTTTAGGATCTTTTGAGAGCCCGGCATGAGAGTCATAATTGACCTGTTTGGCATTGCATTACTACTCGGCCCATATTCAACGACACCTCGCTGGGCCAAACAAGTGTACATCATCGAAAAGACAATGAGCTCAAATTATAACTTGACAAAAGGAGATATACTATGAACACTGGAGAATGGTGATGCCCTCATTAAGCCCACCAGTAGTTCGAGACAATAAACAGTTTGAAACAATGATATATACAACATTCAAACACTGACTAGTGACTACTACTGACATAAACAGCAAGACATGATAGTTTATAAGAAGTCTTGATACACCACCAAAACGCACCCATCTACAGCGCTCAGACTCTCGTGAT
This sequence comes from Triticum timopheevii, assembly GCA_963921465.1. NCBI lineage: Eukaryota > Viridiplantae > Streptophyta > Magnoliopsida > Poales > Poaceae > Triticum > Triticum timopheevii. Next base: position 294,747,542 of record OY997274.1, read on the forward strand.
CCACACGAGAATGACATTCTAAGTAGAGGAAACTATTACATAGTAAGAGCGACATAGACGAGGATGACTAAATGACAAGGAATATGCATAACAAAAGAGAGAACTAGCCATCCAGAACAAGCAGCAAAGACAACAAGACATTCGAAGAGGCATGATCCAACACCATCATAATTTGCAGCCCCGCTTTATCCACGAGTGACCCGGAGACACCATTACTCCACCCTTTCGACGCAACAGCCCAATTACCTATCAACCTGAAGGCTTGAACCACATCACTGCCTTTCGGCTTGATACATTCAAGGATCAAAGTTAATCCAGTTGCCTGTGTCATTCTCACCTTCTTTTGGGTGAAGGCTGTATCATTGACAATTAGGGGAGTTTGCTCCCGAACTCCTAGGGCTCGTCGTGTTGACACAGTTTTCCATAGCAAATAGAGCCTCTCTGCCATCAAGTTCCTTGCCAACGGTGATCTCCTGGTTAATCGGATAACTGAGTCTGAGAAACAAAGATTGTGAACCAAGGTTGTTTACCCACCTCCAACTCAAAAATCCTGAAGGCCCCAACAAGCTGGTATCATGCTCACAGACGTAACTGCCACTGTCCGGATACTCACGTTTTTCATGGTGCTTGTACATAGTGGGGTTTTTGCAATATAACTTTTCTGGCTCATGTGTGGAAATGATCAGTCTTTTGTCATTATCTGATCGAGCGAGGAACCAGTTGTGCTTCCCTGTTTTGGCAAAGGTGGTGTGATTACAAAGGGCAGTAACTGTAGGGACACTGCATCATATCAAAAAGGACATGCTTTGTTAACATAAGATCAGGATTGTTCAGAGTATGAGTAGGATAATGCAACAAACAACATTGATATGTCCCTATCGGAACAGAGAGGAAAATACAGGGAAAAGTATACTGGGTTCAAAAATATAGAAGTGCCATGCATGGTTATACTCATGTTATCTCGCAATCAATTCTTCATAGGAAACTACCATGTCATGCATGTTATGTAATCATGTTCTGTCCTCACAGACAAATACTTCAAGGAAACTAACAGACCATGCATTGTTATATACTCATGTTCTGTGGGCAAATTTTTTGTGAGGATATTATTCTAGCCATTAATTGCTGAAGGGAAAATATAGGTATGTACACATGGTAGGCATTACAGGATTTCACTACTTCCAAATATAGAAATTTCACCATATGCACATTTACTTTCCTAATGTATGGTTAGATGAAACCAACAGTGTGATGCATGTTTCTACATCTCGAAAATGAGGAAAATATCATGGCTATTGATACACACTCATATTTAGTAGTATATAGATTACTACTCAAATTCAAGGGTACAAACATATTTAAGGAGAACAAATTAAGGAGAATATCCATATCTTCCTAACCATTTGATTATTCAAGGGTACAAATTGGCTGTAATGACATTGTCACAATCGCATGAATTAACTCATTCCAAATATAGCTGATTTATGGTGTCTCTAATACATTGCCATAGTTCTACTCAAATTCTTCTCAAATAGGGAGATGCCAATCATCACAAAACGTTCAAACTATGTCATGGCGTTATCATTAACATCAGACGAAAACAACTTACACGCGCCGTCCCAGCAATATGTGGTGCCATCTACTTTGTCGATCCAGTAGATGATGCCATTGTGTTCAATAGCATCACGGAATTGTGTATCAGCTTTGATGATCCACTGCGAGATGAGTTGTCTCCAGCTAAAGAAGGCACCGTCGTAAAGATAGGCGAGTCCACGGTCGAACAAGGCAACTAGCTTGAAGTATGCGTAATCTGCATGTCATGTGGGCACTTGGCAGATTACAATCTTCTTCAAAACAAGGTCCGTCCAACTGACATGGTAATCTAGATGACTTGGACCGTGATGGTAAAACCCTATATAATCCAACGGAGGAAGGATAATCTCATGGGAGGTCTCGAAGTTCATGAGCACCAACTTTGTCCCGTCTTCTCTGATGGCAGCCATCTAGTGGGAGTTCATGCCGACCCGGTACATACCTGCCAAGAAGTTTCGGGCGATGGTGATCAGATCGAAGTCAAGGGAAATGATGTACGACAAGCCACTACATACCTGCAAAGAAGTTTTGGCTAATGGAGGTCGGATTGAAGTCGAGGGGAATCATGTACGACTCCGTGTCATGCTGAGCAAATCTCGCAAGACCGGATAGTAGCAAGCAGGGTGTCTTGAAAAGCTTAGTCCTCTGTCGGAGTAATGGGCCACGGGTAGGCTAACCCGAGACTCAGAACCTTTCAAGACATCGGGGCAGGCTGTGCCCCACGAGTCCAGGAGGCGACTCCAAGATAAGCCGAGTCCCAGAGGCGACTCCAAGATGAGCCGAGTCCCAGAGGAGACTCCAAGACAAGCCGAGTCCCGAAGGCGACTCCAAGATAAGCCGAGTCCCAGCAGCGACTCCAAAACGAGCCGAGACCCAGAAGGCGACTCCAAGATAAGCCGAGTCCCAGGAGGCGACTCCAAGATAAGCCGACTCCAGTCCAGCGACTTCCAGAGAGGCCGACTATAGGAAGTCGGCCTGCAACTCCAACCACCTTGTTATTTAAGGGCAGGCATGGCCACAGTGCGCCGTACCAACGGAGATCTCCGTCCGGCGCGGCACTGTCACATGCCGGCCCTGACATCAGCTCTCGGGGGCGGAGCCCTGTGCCCACGACGGCCTGTCTGTATGGCTTGGAGACGGCGGGACCCACCCATCAACTATGATGCTGAAGACGGCAAGAGCGTCGAGAGACGGACCCGTTGGGAGTCGGCCTCGAGGAGTCGGCCGGCCCCTCCCACGGGCCCCACACGCCATTAACCAGACACGACGGGGGAATGGCAACAGTGATCGCTCATCAGGCGGCGGCGCTGTTGCCATGACCCCATGACCAAGCCAGCGTCATTAGAAGCACGACTACAATAATCTGCAGCCGGCAAGACCCGTCCGCAGCGGACAAGGGCTGTCGGCCCCGTACCAGGCAAGTCGGCGGGACCCACCAGTCGGCGGGCCCTAGTAGTCGGCGGAGAAGACGGCGGCCTGAGAGACAGACCGCTGGGACCCACGCCCAGCCGGTTTTAACATTGTACCCCTGGGGGTAGGCCTATATAAACCCCCCAGGGCACCCATGCAAAGGGTTCGAATCCATTAGCACTAGACAGACCATATAGGAAGGGGAGAGCTAGCCTTGCCCTCTCCTACCTCCAGAAACAGCTCAAGGAGCAACCTTGTACTCACTTTGCCTTAGTGACCATGCTGAGACCCCGCAGAGCAGCATTAGGGGTGTTATCTCCTCGGAGAGCCCTGAAGCTGGGTAAGATCGCCGGCGTGCATGTCTTCGCCTCATCCCGTTTCCAGGCATCGGCGACGTTCTACTCGCCCCCACCATGATAAGCCATCCTTTGGCATATGTCGCTCCCAACCCCTGACATTTGGCGCCACCGTGGGGCAAGGTGCACCGTCGTCCGGAGATCTGTTCTGGACGGGAACCCTTTTCCTCCCTGGCGAGCGCAGCCAGCCAGGATCGCCAGACGGAGTCTGCATCGACGCGCTGCGCGGCGCCGAGGCCGCCTGCGCAGCGAGCTGCCTCGCCGAACTTGTCGGCGAGGGTCGCCTCTCCGACGAGCCTGCATCCGACGCAGGCACGAGCGGCCCCGAGAACCTCCTCACGGGCCTCCTCGACCAACTCCACGTCACCGGCGAGCCTGCCGTGGACCTGGAGTCCGTAGGCTCCACCGACCCGATGCTGGTCGACTCCGACGCCGCGTCGCTCGATGCGTTCCCCACCAATGTGGTGGTCTACGACGAGCCGCTCCCTCATGAGGAGAGCGGCGGAAGCACCGTCACGGAGGTGCTCGTCATCAGTCACGACGAGCGTTCCAGTGAGGGAGCTCATGACCCACTTGACGCAGCTCTGCAAGACCTGACCGCGCCTATTCCAGAAGACGCAGACGTTGAGACGCTGGAGACACGCCGCCTTCAGATCATCGAAGGCACCAAGAAGCTGGCAAGCATGAAGTGCTTGTCAGAAGCCTACGAGCGTGAGATGGATCGCGCTGTGGGCGGCTCGCCGGCTCCGACTGGGCCTAGCCGCCTAGGCGCTGTCCGGCAGCGCGGCGCGACCATCGCCAACCTGTTCGGGGCTATTCGCCCCGTATATGCCACGCCTGCGGAGAACATCCGTGCCGCCCAGGCGGCGGCTGACGAGCTGAAGAACTTTGAAGGCGAAGAGCACTGCATGATGACGGAGCGGGTCCAGCAGCTCCTCGACGCGGTTGCCGCGCAGAATGCAGCCGGCAGCCGCACGGAGGCGCCGCGACGGTCAGACGACGACTTGCCTCCCCGCCGAGATCAAGGTGCGACGTCTCGGACGCCGACTGGTGGAGTCCGCGGAAGAAAAGACAAAGAGCTGGCTGTTAGTCACAGTCGGACTCGCATCACCATCGAGCGCGACCAAGACGGCCGCCCGAGAGCAGTGGAACGGCAGGGTGACTATCTGCCTCCCCCACCGAGAAGAGAACAGTGAGTTTCCCCACCGCCTGTTGAGCATCTGACTGTCGGTGGCCGCCTTGGCCGCTGAGAGGGAGTCGGAGAAAATGACGCCCACCACCGGATCGACCGACTCCACCGATCCTTGGCGCTGGAAGAAGAAGATGAGTTGGGTCCGCCCTGCTTCGGACCCCGCATCCGAGACGAGCCTTTTCCCAAAGGGTTCACGCTCCCCCGAGACACACCCAAGTATACCGGCTCCGTGAAGCCGGAAGACTGGCTAGTTGACTACTCCACCACCGTCAACATAGCGAACGGCAACAAGCGTGTCGCCGTGAAGTATGTTCCACTCATGCTCCAGGGCACAGCCCGCACATGGTTGAACAGCCTGAAGCCCCGCAGCATCAACAGCTGGGTCGACTTCACCGAGGCCTTCATCCACAACTTCACGAGCACGTACAAGCGACCTCCCAAGCCGCGCCAGCTTTCCTTGTGCGTGCAAGGCCCAGACGAGTCAACATGCGACTACCTCACGCGCTGGGGTGAGCTTCGGAACTCCTGCGAGGGCATGCACGAGGTGCAGGCTATCGAGTACTTCACCGCCGGGTGCCGAGAAGGCACCCTCCTCAAGCACAAGCTCCTCTGCAACAAGCCAGAAACCCTCGACGAGCTGCTGATCATAGCAGACAAGTACGCCACAGCCGACTCCTCCATGAAGACGGAAATTCAAGTTAACGCGGCTGGCAAAGTATCCCCTCAGGCTCCTAGAACTCCAGCTGGAGACGCCAGTTGGCGACAACAACAGAACGACAACAAGCGCAAGGCCCCACAGCCGACTTCCAGCAGTCGGCAGGTTGCAACAGTCGAAGATCAACAGCCGGAGGGGCAGCCTCCGACCAAGTGACAGAAAGGCGGCAAGTCCAACTGGTTGTCGGCCTTCTCTTACGAGCAGACTCTAGACGGTCCCTGCAAGTTCCACTGCGGCGCGAAGCCTTCAAACCATACCACCCGAAAGTGCCACTGGCTTACAAGAATCGCCAAGGGAGACAGCCTCCTTCCTTCCCCGCCTGCTGGGCCGCGGCCTCCACCGCCGCCCCAGCAGCCGACTGCCAGGCCAGTCGGCGCAGTACGGGATGAGTACCCAGAAGAGCACGGAGCCTATGTGGTGTTCACCAGTGTGGCTGACGATCGACGCAGCAGGCGGCTGCAGCAGCAAGAGGTGAATGCCGTAGCATCAGATACTCCAGAGTTTATGCATTGGTCCGAGAAGCCTATCAGTTGGAGCAGAGCTGATCACCCAGAGGTGATGCCAAATCCGGGCTCCTATGCCCTGGTGTTGAGTGCCACCATGGCCACGGATAGGCGGGCCGCTCGCTTCTCGCGAGTGTTGATAGATGGAGGCAGTAGCATCAACATCCTGTACAAGGACACCATGGAGAAGTTAGGAATCAAGCAAAGATAGCTGCAGAGCAGCCGGACTGTTTTCCACGGCATTGTACCTGGCCTTTCCTACTCACCAATCGGCAAGATCCTGATAGACGTCCTCTTCAGAGACAAAGATCATTTCCACTGAGAGCCAGTCTGGTTTGAAGTGGTGGACCTCGAAAGCCCATACCATGCGTTACTTGGCCGACCTGCTTTGGCCAAGTTCATGGCGGTCCCCACTACGCCTACGTCAAGATGAATATGCCGAGTTCCAAAGGAATTCTGACCGTAGCCGACAACTACAGGAAGTCGTCCGCTTGTGGAGCTGAGAGCAGTCGGCTGGCTGAGTCCCTGGTGATCACAGCTGAGAAGCGGCTTCTTGATCGGGTTGTGGCGATGGCCGGCAAGCAGCCAGAGATGTCGCCCGACCCCAAGGAGTCAGAAGCTGAGGGCTCGTTCAAGCCGGCCAAAGAGACCAAGAAGATACCCTTGGACCCGGAGCACCCAGAGAGGTACGCTGTTATAGGTGCAAACCTTGACAGCAAATAGGAAGGCGAGCTTGTCGATTTCCTCCGTGAGAATCAAGACATCTTTGCATGGTCCCCTAAAGACATGCCAGGTGTACCGACAGAATTCGCCGAGCACAAGTTACACGTCCGACCTGATGTAAAGCCCGTCAGGCAGCCTTTGCACCGACTGTCAGAAGAGAAGAAAAGAGTCGTAGGAGAAGAGATAACCCGGCTCCTTGCGGCCGACTTCATTATGGAGGTGTTTTTTCCAGAGTGGTTGGCAAATCCGGTCTTGGTGCTGAAGAAGAACAAGCAGTGGCGGATGTGTATTGACTACACAAGCCTCAACAAAGCCTGCCCCAAGGACCCGTTTGCTCTGCCAAGAATTGATCAGGTGATAGACTCCACAGCCGGATGCGAGCTATTGAGCTTCCTAGATGCATACTCAGGGTATCACAAGATCAAACTGAGCCCGACAGATAGACTGAAGACCGCCTTCATCATGCCGTTCGGAGCTTTCTGCTAACTGACCATGACGTTTGGCTTAAGGAATGCCAGCGCCACCTTTTAGCGTTGCATGCAGAAGTGCCTCCTCAAGCAACTCGGCAGAAACGCCCACGTCTACGTAGATGATGTAGTGGTGAAGACGGAAAAGCATGGGACACTAATGGAAGACCTCAAAGAAACCTTTGAGAACTTGCGCCAATTCCAGATCAAGCTCAACCCTGAGAAGTGCGTCTTCGGAATACCAGCCGGCTAACTCCTTGGTTTCCTGGTCTCTGAACGCGGCATAGAGTGCAACCCTGTGAAGATCAAGGCCATCGAGAGGATGGAGGTACCCAGCCGACTGTTAGATGTGCAGAAGTTCACCAGCTGTTTGGCGTCCATCTGTCGCGGGGAACGAGCACCTATGGGGCAGGGCCCCTTTTTGGTCCGGCAGGGGGGCGGAGGGCGCACGAAGAGCAGATCGAGGCGAAGCACGCAAGGGATTTTTACCCAGCTTCGGAGCTCTCCGGAGAGATAAGACTCCTACTGCTGCTTTGTGTTTTCTATTTTGTTCTTGCTTGAGAGTGTGGGTGTCCTCCAGTTTCGAATGAGTCGAACCCGAACCCTCTGAGTCGCTAACCCCTTCTACGTGCGCATGGGCCTCCTTTTTATAGGCTAAAGGGGTCACCGACAGGTGGCAGCGTAGAAAGAGGGGTAAAAGAGTAAAAACGCAGGTTGGTACAACCGCTACCAATAGTGCCCCCTACCTAACTCTGACGGCAGGGGACAAGGGCATTTAATGCCCGTCTGGTCGCCCAAACAGTGTATGAAACGACCGTTAGGGGCGCCACCGATCGCCACGATGGCCTCTTGCCAGCGCCTGCTTGCCACCTCGCACCCCTAGCTGCACGGCCTCCTGCCACGTGTGCTTGGGAGGGTCCCAGAGTGACACGTTGGCAGGTGTGCTGGAGCGCGGGCGCGAAGTGGGGGTTTCCCGCGGCAAGCTCCTTGCCGCGGTCGTCGTCTTGTCGTGTTCGGGAGCTTGTCGCTCACCGTGCCTTGCCGGGGCGCGCGGTGCATCGCGGCAAGTTTTCTTGGAATGCCTTGAGTGGCCTTCCCGGCAAGCTCCTCTTGCCGGGGTCTTGTCTTCTTCCCGGCCAGCTTCTCTTGCCGGGGCCTTGGTTGGCCTTCCCGGCAAGCTCCTCTTGCCGGGGCCTCGTCCTTCCCGGCGAGTTTCTCTTACCGGGGCCTTGGTTTGAGTACTTTGTTCTTGAATGGCATCAATATGAGCTACGGAGGGTCTTGGCGGACGCCTGGCAAGCCTTGCCGCGGGACGCTGCGACTGCCCGTGCACAAGTTCGGGATACTAAGGTACCCCTACTTTAGTACACCGACAGGAGCCCCCGGGCCTGGGCCATACACGGTGCCGAGCGCTGTTGGGCCAGGCCCAAAACAGGGCACGGGCACACGCGGCCTAGGTAACACCGCGTATCTCTCCGCTTCCACCGCGCACGCCCAGAACGGCACGCGTCAAATGCGGCGTCGTGGGTGACGTGGGCGGCGTGCGCGGGGCTAAGCCCCGTGAGCATGCGTCAAGCCATGACGAAGGGGACGGTTCACGCCCTCCTACCTAAACGGAGGTAGGCGTGGGGGCGTGGTGCATTTACTGGACGGGGCTGGTGCGCGGTTTTTAGAGGCGTCCACTCCCACGATCACGGGCCGTCGCGAGCAGAGGCAGCGGGTCGGCCCCGACTCCCTGCTCTTCCCGTGCCTTGATTCGCCGAGCGGGGCGGCCGAGCCCCCACCTCGCTCCTTTATAAAGAGCAGGAGGGGAGCATAGAAGCCCGCACTCTCTCATCTCCTCCTTTCTTCAGCTTCTGCTCCCCTTTCTCCCATTCTCCATGGAGAAAGGGAACCCTGGCCCTTCATCGGTGGCGGCGAGGGTCGCCGCCAGACAGCGCACCTCTCCCTCTCTCCTGCCCGTGGTGGCGGAGCCGGCCATAAGGGGAAGAGGGAGGGGGCGAGGTCGCGGACGAGGTCGAGGACGAGGTCGAGGCGCTCGGGGAAGAGGCGGACGGGGCGGCGCGCCAGCTTCGCCTCCGCCGGCGGTTCCTCCCCCCACGGCGGTCCACATAGGGGACGACCCTTGCGAGTTCTTCATCAGGCTGCACCGGGCGCCTCGTCGTCGCCTTCGGCTTCCAGCTCCGTTCGCGAGCGCGATGGAGTCGGACCCGCCCGAGACACTGAGACTGCAGATGAGGGGCTGTGGGATCAGCGGCACGCGAGTCCGCGTTGTATTCCCAGCCCCTAATGTGATGTATCTTGATCGAGGGTGGAAGACGTTCGCCCGTATCCATAGCCTGATGGAGGGGTTCACCCTCCATTTTAAGTTGATGGAGGGCGATCTCCTCTCCGTCAAGGTCTTCGGGTGCTTCGACACTCGGGCGAAGTGCTGCGTGGACAGCTCCTCCGATAGCGAAGGCTCTCCCTCGAGCGAGAGTGACGAGGAGGGGAGCGACAGCGACAATGAGGGTAGAGGGCGGCGGGATGGCGGGTCCGACTTGGTGTCGGGCGCCGCTTTGCGCGGCACCGGCGACCCCATCATCCGTGTCGCCGGCTCCTTGAACTCCCCGGGGTCGTCTCCTTGGGCGGCTGGCATAGGGAGGCTGCAGAAGGGGAAGAGGTCTGGCGACAAGGCCGTCAGGTCGGAGTACGAGGGCGTGGTGCCCTCGACAGCGTGTTGACGTCCTGCCGCCCCGTCTTCGAGCCCCGCTTCCGGCGCCGCCATCACCGTCCAGCCTTCGGACGGCCCCCGGGGTGTTCTCTTGGTGTCTTCTGGCACCTGTAGCTCGCCTAGGCACCCCTTTTGCCCTTTTCGCCTCCTTGACCTACCTCCTGAAGAGAGGGTCAGGAAAGGGATTACGGGCATCTTATCTTTTTAATTTGTAAGCCTTCGGGCCTTAGCTGCATCTAAAACTTGTAATCCTCTCTTTCATGTTTTTCATCCTCCATGGACTGTGCCCGAGGGGGATGTTTTTTAATGAAAGAGGGAATGCTTGTTATGTTATATCCTTTACTCAATTCCATCCCTTGTATGTTTTTACCCTACTCTTTTAGGAAACTTGCCGGCACGGGCACGCTTGCCGCGAGTGCTGAGTGCGGAACATCAGCAGCTCGCTGGCGGTGCCGGAGCACGCTTGCCGCGAGTGCTGGATGCGGAACATCAGCAGCTCGCTGGCGGTGCCGGTTCCGGCAAGAAATCTTGTCGGGGCTAGTTGCAGCACACTTTCATTGTTGAGCGGACTTGAAACAAATTAAGGGCGCAACTTAGCCACGATTCGATTCCTTCGCGCACAGGTTTCCTATACAAGGCACGGTCGTTCAAGGAGTATAACATAAAAATTTAAAACTGACTGTGTTCAGACTTTGAGAACTTAGCTTTTCTGTTGCCTGTGTCCCGGCAAGGCCATACTTCTTTGAACGACGGCCGGTCCACACCTTTATCCTCTCCTCCCCCCCCCCCCCCCCCCCCCCCCCGTGAACTTGTGGGCGAAGGAACCTTCTTTTTGAGAAAAAAGAAAGAAGAGAAAATAAAGATATGGAGCCTTATGGCTCGTTATTGCTTATCGGAGGTGAGTGCTGCACAAAGTGTCAGATAATACATGCATAAAAGAAAAAGGCATGAAATTTGACAACATGTGCTGAGCACATAAACTCTACGCACGGGATCTGTGCCCGGCTTTGTACAAAGGGTTACATGCAACAGCGGCAAGGCTTGTACAAAAGGTGGTTGCCAGAACAGGTTCCGGCAACCGCGCCTTATGGGTAAAACTTACGAAGATGCTCTATGTTCCAGGAGTTGCTCACCGGAAAGCGATCTTCGGTCTTAAGGCGGACAGCGCCAGGCCTAGTGACTCGTTTCACCCGATAAGGGCCTTCCCACTTCGGCGTCAACTTGTTGGAATTCTTGGCGGATAGAACGCGCCGAAGAACAAGGTCGCCTTCCTCGAAGCTTCTGGCGTTAACTTTGCGGCTATGGTAGCGACGCAAAGCTTGCTGGTATCGAGCAGCTCGTACCGCAGCCTGAAGACGATCTTCCTCGAGGAGCAGCGCGTCATCTTGCCACAGCTGCTCTTGCTCAAGCTCATCATAAGCGAGCACTCGAGGTGATCTGTATACGAGTTCCGTGGGGAGAACTGCTTCTGCTCCATATACTAGAGCAAAAGGTGTCTGGCCAGTGGCTCGATTTGGCGTCGTCCTGATCGACCAAAGAACCACCGGCAGCTCCTCGATCCAATTTCTTCCGCACTTGTCCAGCCTGTCGAAAGTTCTGGTCTTGAGCCCGCGCAGCACTTCAGCGTTTTCCCTCTCCGCTTGACCATTGCTTCTCGGGTGAGCAACAGAAGCGAAGCAGATCTTGGCGTCAGGATCTTGGACATACTGCATGAAGGTGCGGCTCGTGAATTGTGTGCCATTGTCGGTGATAATCCTGTTAGGGATTCCGAAACGGCAAACAATTGACCTGAAGAACTTGACTGCTGACTGTGCTGTCACCTTCCTCACTACTTCCACTTCAGGCCACTTTGTGAACTTGTCGATTGCGATGTACAAGTACTCAAAGCCCCCGATAGCTCGGGGAAAGGGGCCGAGGATGTCGATCCCCCAGACCAAAAATGGCCAGGATAAAGGGATTGTTTGGAGAGCTTGAGCTGGTTGATGTATCTGTTTAGAGTGGAACTGGCACGCTTCACACTTGGTTACTTGTGCAGTTGCATCCTGGAGGGCTGTCGGCCAAAAGAAACCTTGCCGGAAAGCTTTGCCGGCAAGTGCTCTTGCGCCAATGTGGTGACCACATATGCCTCCGTGTATCTCCGCCAACAGCTCTTGTCCTTCTTCCCGGGAAATGCACTTCAATTTCACTCCGTTGAATCTTCTTCTGTACAGTATGTCATCGACAAACTGGTACATACTTGATTGCCGGGCTACTCTTTCCGCTTCTTCTTGCTCTTCGGGAAGTTCTCCTGTCTGAAGGAAATGGACGATCTGCTATGCCCATGCCGGAGCTTGTGGCTCAACGACAAGGACTAAAGGCGCAAATGCTGCTGCGGGAACATCTGCTTCCACGGAAAGAATCTTTGATTCAGCCGGAGCGTGATGGTCCCCGGCAAGCGTGTCGGGACACAGCATGCCGGGAGCGTCTGCTTCAACAAAACAAACCCCGGGGCTTGTCGGAGCAGACTACCCCTCAGCATTCTTTGTGTTGATCTTGGGGACCTTCTTGACGGCGGCTTCGGGGAGCTCTGCCGGAAGGTAGTCGCCAGTAATCAACTTCCTCTTCTTGCTCTGTCCAGTTGATGGTGTTACAGATGGTTGAGTCAGCTTGAGCACAAAAATCCCTGGTTCCACAGGTAACTTGAGTGCGGCGCACTTTGACAGGCCGTCTGCAATGTCATTTAGAGCTCTTGGAACATGTTCCATTTGCAGGCCGTCAAAATGCTCTTCCAACTTCCTCACTTCATCAATGTAGGCTTCCATCAACGGACTCTGGTAATCTCTGTTTACTTGACGGACGACAAGCTGTGAGTCACCCCGGACAATAAGCTTCTTGATCCCAAGGTCTGCCGCGATCCTGAGTCCGGCAAGCAGGCCTTCATACTCCGCAGTATTGTTTGTTGCTTGCTCCTTGGGAAAGTGCATCTGGACCACGTACTTGAGGTGCTCTCCGGTGGGCGCGACGAGTAGTACGCCCGCACCGGCGCCTTGCAGCGAGAAGGCACCATCAAAGTACATGATCCATTCTTTGTTCACTTCCTTGACGGGGATGCTCCTCTCCGGAGTTTCTTCATCAGGTGTTGGCGTCCATTCTGCTATGAATTCTGCCAATGCTCGGCTCTGGATAGTTGAGGTGCTCTCAAACTTGAGGCCAAAGCTTGACAATTCCAGCGCCCACTCGACAATCCTGCATGTTGCTTCTGGATTCTGCAATATCCTCTACAGCAGAAAGCGAGTGACAACTGTGATTTCGTGCGCTTGAAAGTAATGGCGCAGCTTCCTCGAGGCCATGAGAAGGCCGAAAAGCAATTCTGCACACCAGAGTACCTTGATCTAGCCCCCTGCAAAAGGGAACTGACAAAGTAAACTGGGCGCTGCACCATCTTCTTCTGTTTCTCTTCTTGTGGCTGCACAGATCTATCCTTGTCGGAACCAGAACTTGTCGTCGAAGCCCCCTGCTTGTCGCTGGACTCGGTTGCCGTGGTCGCTAGCTCATCATCTGCCTCCCTCTCCGCTACTAACACAGCACTAACCACTTGATTGGTTGCCGCCAGATATAGCAGCAACTTCTCTTGTGGCTTAGGTGCGACAAGTATTGGAGTGGGGGATAGGTATCTCTTCAAGTCCTGCAGCGCGGCCTCCGCTTCCGGAGTCCATTTCATTGGACCTGCCTTTTTCAAAATTTTGAAGAATGGCAGGGCGCGCTCGGCAGACTTAGAGATGAACTTACTGAGAGCAGCAACGCAGCCGGCAAGTTTTCGCACATCCTTGACGCGCTTCGGTGCTTCGATCTGTTCGATGGCTTCGATCTTGTCGAGATTGGCTTCGATGCCCCGCTGGGACACAAAGAATCCGAGAAGCTTGCCGGAAGGAACTCCAAACACGCATTTCTCAGGATTCAACTTGAGATTGATCTTGCGCAGATTTGCAAAAGTCTCATCTAGATCTTGGATCAAAGTTTCTTTGTCCTTGCTCTTGACCACTATGTCATCCATGTAAGCTTCTACATTTCTGTGCAGCTGTGGCTCAAAAGCATGACTGACTACTCTTGCAAATGTTGAACCAGCATTCTTCAGTCCGAAAGGCATCCGTACAAAGCAGTACGTGCCACATGGAGTAATGAATGCGGTTTTCTCTTCATCCTCTTCCCCCATGAAGATCTGATGATATCCTGAGTATGCATCAAGGAATGAAAGCAGATCACATCTTGCCGTGGAGTCGACAATCTGGTCAATGCGCGGAAAGGGAAATGGATCCTTGGGACAAGCTTTATTAACATCAGTGAAGTCAATACAAAGCCTCCACTTCCTGTTCGCTTTGCGCACGACTACTGGATTGGCTAACCACGTTGGATGGAGTACTCCTCGGACCAAGCCTGCAGCTTCCAACTTCTTGATCTCCTCTGCAATGAACTCTTGGCGTTCTACTGCTTGTTTTCTGACTCTCTGCTTGACGGGCTGCGCGTGAGAGCAGACGGCAAGGTGATGCTCAATTACTTTCCTGGGAACACCGGGGATGTCAGATGGTTGGCATGCAAATACATCGACATTCGCCCGCAGGAAAGCAACGAGCGCGCTTTCCTATTTAGGGTCAAGGGTGGCACTAATGGTGAAGGTACCACCAATGCCGTCCTCCTTGGCGGCCACTTTCTTGGTCTATGGTGAAGCTGTCTTTGCCTTCTTGCACTTGCCGGTGGAGCTCGATGGTGCGTCCTCGACGGTGGCACAGCACTCCAAAGAGGTGCGCTTGCCGGAGTGGGCATCAGAGCTGCTCTTGCCGGACTTGGTCTTCTTCTTCCCCCCGGGAGCTTCAGCGGCAAGTGGTTTGTGTTCTGCTGCAGCTGCTGCTTCCCGGTAGATTTTGTCGGTACAGATAAGTGCATCTTTCTTGTCGCCATGGAAAGAAATGACACTTATTGGACCGGGCATCTTGAGCACGTTGTAGGCGTGATGAGAGGATGCCATGAACTTGGCAAGCGCTGGACGGCCAAGTATCCCATTGTAGGGCAATGGAAAATCAGCAACGTCGAATGTGACTCTCTCTATCCTGAAGTTCAGCTCACTGCCAAACGTTACTGGCAGCGTGATCTTCCCCTTCGGCTTGCTCCTTCCCGGGTTGATTCCTTGAAAGGTCCCGGTCTCTTCGAGCTCGTTGTCGGGGATCTGGAGCTTCTTGAGTACCACGAAAGAGATCAGATTCAGGCCGGCCCCGCCGTCAACCAGCATCTTCGTGACCTTGAGGTTGCGGATTGTTGGCGAAACCAACATCGGCAGGCACCCGATCGCAGTTATGCAGTCAGGGTGATCCTCAACGTCGAAGATGATGGGCGTGCTGGACCACTTCAGGGGCTTGCGCGACTCAACGGACGGTTCTGCTGCGTTCTCCTCCCGCATCCACTGTTTGAGTTGGCGGTGCGAGGTGTGCAGAGAGGCACCGCCGTCAATGCACAAAACATCTGTTGCCTTCTGAAACTCCTGCTCGTCGGCCTCATCTTCCTCCATCTCACCATCTTCATCCTCATCTTCGTCCTTGTCGCGGCCGCGGGGAGGCCTGTCTCCTTGCCGCTGCTTGGCTTTGCCGCGGCGCCCTCCCCAGTCGGGACGCTTCTTGCCAGATCCTCCGCCACCTTCCTGGGCCTTCTCCTTGTCGCGGCACTCGTATTCAGCTTTCTGCAGCTCCACGAGCTGCTCAACCTTCTTGCAGGCCTGGAGGTCATGGCCCTTGGTGCGGTGGATCTTGCAATACTGCTTGCTGGAGCCGTCCTGCTTGTCGGCAGCAACCACAGCCTCGCCGGAGTCACCAGCTTTGGCCTTCTCGGCGCCACCTCCATTGCCGGACTGCTCGACAACTAGCACATCCTTAGCTCTTCTCTTTCTGTTGTTCCGCCTCCGGTTCTTCTTCGCCGGGGTGGCATCCTCACTGTCAGATCCTTCCACTCCTGCGTTCTCTCCTGGGAGTTTCCTCCCCTCCTCAGCACGTGCACACTTGTCGGCCAGAGCATATAGCTCGCTGACATCTCTGATTTTGCACATTGCCATCTCCTCCCTCATCCTACGGTTACGCACGTTCTGATGGAACACGCTGATAACCGCGGCAGGGTGGACGTCTGGGATGTTGCGCTGCACCTGGCTGAATCTCTGTATGTACTTGCGCAGGGGTTCTCCTTCCTTCTGGGCGAGCAGATGAAGATTGCTCTCCTGGCCATGGGGTTTGTGGCCGCCTGTGAAGGCGCCGACAAACTGATGACACAGGTCCGCCCACGAAGAAATGGAGTTGTCCGGCAAGTGCATTAGCCAAGATCTGACGTTGGGCTTGAGCACCAGCGGGAAGTAGTTGGCGAGGATCTTCTCGTCGCGCCCCCCGGCAGCCTGCACCGCGATGGTGTAGACGCTGAGGAACTCCGACGGATGTATCCTGCCATCGTACTTCTCGGGTATGTCTGGCTTGAAGTTTTTGGTACTGGGCCACTGGACCTGCCGCAGCTCACGGGTGAACACAGGGCAACCTACCGCGTACGGCAAGTCGCCTGGTTCCCCTGGCGCATGCACATCAATAGTGGGCCCAGCGCGCTGGTCTGACTGACGCCGCACTTCTCTTCGGCGCTCGATGCGAGTACGAGCGTCTTCTTGTCGTTGTTCTTGGAGAACTTGGCGTTAATCGCGGTGAGCTCGCGGGTCCAACGACGCGGTGGAGTCGGTGTCGAGGTTGGCCCGGCGAGTCGGCGATCTTGGCCTTCGTGGTGGGGAGTGCACGGTGGTGGCACCCCCAGCGGTCTTATTGGCGTCGGCTTGCACCTGGGCGTCTTTCCGGGGCTTCGATGTGCTTGGTTGCCGGGGCTTGTCGCCATTGGCGAAGCCGATAAGGCTCTGAATGGTGGCCCTCCAGTCGTCGATCTTGTTTGGCATTGGAGGGTAATCTAGAAGCAGCTAGGCTCGGGCCAGCGCTTCCTCTGGAGTCTTGGGTGGCGGTGGCGAGCGACGCGAGGTGCGGGATATGCTCAGGCTTCTAACATTGTTAGAAGGAGCAACATCTCGTCCAGGCGACTGTCCCGCGCTCGTGCCGGCATGTCGACGCGCATGTTGGCCTTGAGCGTCCCGCGACCCACCAGCTTGGCCTTGTTCTAACGCGAGTATGGTGCCAGGAGCACCGTGGCATTGTCGATCCTGCACCTCCTGGGAGGGGTGCAGAGGATGTACAGACGCTGAAGCTTGCGGGGCCTTGTCCTTGGACCGAGTGACGATGTGAGTCCCTCCGCTGGCGCCCGCTCCTCCGCCGGCGTCCACCCCACCACCCGCTTGCTCCGGTGGCGGTAGGATAGATGTGGACGGAGCGGCCACCTCAGAAGTCTTCTTCTTCGGTGGCATGTCGATGAAGATGTTGATGTAGCGCACGCAAACGCCGGATCAGGTTCGCACAACCTCGACGCTCCCCTACCTGGCGCGCCAGAGATGTCGCGGGGAACGAGCACCTATGGGGCAGGGCCCCTTTTTGGTCCGGCAGGGGGGGCGGAGGGCGCACGAAGAGCAGATCGAGGCGAAGCACGCGAGGGATTTTTACCCAGCATCGGAGCTCTCCGGAGAGATAAGACTCCTACTGCTGCTTTGTGTTTTCTATTTTGTTCTTGCTTGAGAGTGTGGGTGTCCTCCAGTTTCGAATGAGTCGAACCCGAACCCTCTGAATCGCTAACCCCTTCTACGTGCGCATGGGCCTCCTTTTTATAGGCTAAAGGGGTCACCGACAGGTGGCAGTGTAGAAAGAGGGGTAAAAGAGTAAAAACGCAGGTTGGTACAGCTGCTACCAACAGTGCCCCCTACCTAACTCTGACGGCAGGGGACAAGGGCATTTAATGCCCGTCTGGTCGCCCAAACAGTGTATGAAACGACCGTTAGGGGCGCCACCGATCGCCACGATGGCCTCTTGCCAGCGCCTGCTTGCCACCTCGCACCCCTAGCTGCACGGCCTCCTGCCACGTGTGCTTGGGAGGGTCCCAGAGCGACAAGTTGGCAGGTGTGCTGGAGCGCGGGCGCGAAGTGGGGGTTTCCCGCGGCAAGCTCCTTGCCGCGGTCGTCATCTTGTCGTGTTCGGGAGCTTGTCGCTCACCGTGCCTTGCCGGGGCGCGCGGTGCGTCGTGGCAAGTTTTCTTGGAATGCCTTGAGTGGCCTTCCCGGCAAGCTCCTCTTGCCGGGGTCTTGTCTTCTTCCCGGCCAGCTTCTCTTGCCGGGGCCTTGGTTGGCCTTCCCGGCAAGCTCCTCTTGCCGGGGCCTCGTCCTTCCCGGCGAGTTTCTCTTGCCGGGGCCTTGGTTTGAGTACTTTGTTCTTGAATGGCATCAATATGAGCTACGGAGGGTCTTGGCGGACGCCCGGCAAGCCTTGCCGCGGGACGCTGCGACTGCCCGTGCACAAGTTCGGGATACTAAGGTACCCCTACTTTAGTACACCGACACCATCAACCGATTCATCAGTCGGCTGGGCGAGAAAGCTCTCCCTTTGTACCAACTGATGAAGAAGACCACCTTTTTCGAGTGGAACCACAAGGCGGATGAAGCATTTCTCCAACTGAAGAAGATGTTGACTACTCCCCCTGTGCTGGCGGCTCCGACTCCTAAAGAGCCCATGCTCCTATACATTGCCGGCACCAGCCGAGTAGTCAGCACAATCATTGTGGTCGAGCGCAAAGAGGAAGGCAAGGCGCTCCCTGTCCAGAGACCAGTATATTACCTGAGCGAGGTACTGTCGACCTCCAAGGAGAACTACCCCCACTACGAGAAGATGTGCTACGGCGTGCACTTTGCCGCCAAGAACTTGAAGCCTTACTTTCAAGAGCATCCAATTACTGTGGTGTGCACAGCCCCGCTGGCCGAGATCATCGGGAGCCGAGACGCTTCTGGCCGAGTGGCCAAATGGGCCATAGAGTTGGCTCCCTACACCATCTACTACCAGCCCCGAGACCCGGTACCTGCCACCAGCGCCCGACTCCACCCATTGGCGGATGCATTTTGACGGCTCCAAGATGCGCACCGGCTTGGGAGCCGGCGTCGTCCTCACCTCCCCTAAAGGCGACAAGCTCAAGTATGCGCTGCATATCCACTTCGCCGCCTCCAACAACGTTGCCGAATACGAGGCGCTCATCCATGGGCTCCGGCTTGCCAAAGAACTCGGCATTCGTCGGATCCTGTGCTATGGCGACTCCGATTTGGCGGTCCAGCAGTCATCTTGCGACTGGGACGCTAAAGATGCAAACATGGCGAGCTACCACTTCCTGGTGCAGCAACTCAGCGGATACTTTGAGGGGTGTGAGTTCCTTCGCGTGCCAAGAAATGACAACGACCAAGCAGACGCCTTGGCACGAGTTGGCTCCACCCGCCAAGCGATACCATCCGGCGTCGCTCTTCAGCGCCTCCTTAAGCCGTCTATCAAGCCTTCACCAGAATCAGACTCCATCTTTGTGCCGGCTCCCCCTGAATAAATTGGATCCGACTCAAGAGCCCCACCAGACGGCACCAAGAAAATCGCAGTCGAAGCCGGCCCGGGGACTTCGGAACCCGGTCCAGGGACTGTGGCAGCCGGCCCAAAGACTTCAGAACTCGGCCCAGGGACTGTGCCAATCGGCCCGGGGACTGCGCCAGTCGGCCCGGGGACTGCGCCGTCGGCCCGGAGACTTCGTCAATCTAGCAAGCAGACTCCAGCCCGCCGCCTCCCAGTCCAGTCACCCTTGTCCAAGTCGCAGTGGTGGCGGTTGAAGACATAGCAGCACCCTCATGGGCGCAGCCCATCCTCAAGTTTCTAGTAAACAAAGAGCTGCCAACTGAGGAAATCCTGGCTCGGCAAGTGCAACGCCGAGCGGCAGCCTACACCATAATCAACAAAGAGCTGGTCAGGCGTAGCGTCACTGGTGTCTACCAGCGCTACGTTGAGCCAGAGCAAGTCCAAGCAATTCTCAAAGACATCCATCAAGGCGAGTGCGGCCACCATGTGGCTTCAAGAGCACTCATCGCCAAAGCCTTTCGGCACAGTTTCTTCTGGCCAACTGCCCTGGAAGAGGCCAAGGAATTAGTCCAAAAATGCAAGGGGTGCCAGAAGTTCCGCTCCAAGCCGCTTCAGCCGGCTTCTACACTGAAGACAATCCCCATCGCCTGGCCCTTTGCAGTTTGGGGCCTGGACATGGTGGGACCATTCAAGATGGCCCGAGGCGGCCTAACTCACTTACTTGTCGCGGTGGACAAGTTCACCAAGTGGATAGAAGTAAAGCCCATCAAGAAGTTGAATGGTCCGACTGCAATGACTTTCATCACCGACATCACGGTTTGGTATGGCATACCGCACAGCATCATCACCAACAATGGCACAAATTTTGCCAAGGGCGCCTTGGCCCATTTCTGCGCGACGCAGGGCATCCGGCTGGACTTAGCGTCCGTTGCCCATCCGCAGTCAAACGGCCAGGTGGAGCAAGCAAACGGCCTCATCCTGTCCGGCATCAAGCCTCGGCTGATCGAACCACTCGAGCGTTCAGCCGGCTATTGGGTTGAGGAGCTGCCAGCCGTCCTCTGGAGTCTGCGCACGCATTCAAACAAGTCAACCAGCTTCACGCCTTTCTTCGTCGTCTACGGTGCTGAAGTCATCATCCCAATGGACATAGAGTTCGACTCTCCGCGAGTCACCATGTACACCGAGGAGGAAGCAGAAGAAGCATGTCAAGACGGCGTCGATCTGCTGGAAGAGAGCCGGCTGTTGGCACTCAGCCGGTCCAGCATCTACCAGCAGAGTCTGCGCCGATACTACAACAGGAAGGTCAGGCCGAGATCTTTCCAAGAGGGCTACCTTGTGCTCCGACTGATCTAGCGAACAGCCGGCCAGCACAAGCTGTCGGCACCTTGGGAAGGCCCCTTCATCATCAGCAAAGTGCTGGGCAACGACTCCTACTACCTAATCGACGCCTAGAAGCCCCGAGCACGCAAGAGGGACGACTCCGGCAAAGAGTCGGAACGGCCATGGAACGCAAATCTTCTCGGAAGATTTTACAGTTGATGCAGTATGTACCACGCTATCCTTTGTATTAAAGTACCGAGACTTTGGGCCCCCCGAGATGCGCTCAGGGACTGCCCTTTTTTGTTATTTGTATGATAAGAATTATGCCTTCGAGTATGCTACTCTTTGTTATGCTGCTTGGCACTGGGTTCGACTAGTCGGCCCAGGGACTCGCCGTCTTGCGCTATGAAATGCTTCCGGCAGTCGGACAAGTAGTGTGCGGTGCTTAAGCCGTCTCCTGTCAGAAGCCGCAGCTCGCAGAGCGACTGTTGGTGGGCAGCGAGTAAGGAAGAATGAGCGTCCACACAAAAAATTGGCTAAGGACTCAAAGCATAAGCATAGCCCAAGCCGGCTTCCAGCCTCTCTTCGCAGAGCCGACTCTTGAATAGTCGGCTTGCCGCCTTCTATCCAACTTGTTAAAAGACTCTAAAAAGGCCAAGTACTTGCCTTCCCTAAAGTAGCCAAGCATTTGACCCAGCGGCAGTCCGCAAAGCGGTTATCCGTCTGGCAAAGCGGCGACTGTGGGAAGACGGCAAAGGAAAAAAGGAAAAAGAGTGATGAACAAGGAAAGATATAATTCGGATAGATATTTACATAACATAGGCCCTCGGCCAAGTTCAAAATACACCCCGCGGGTGGAATTGTGCAAATTAACAAGTTCTTTCAAGGACTACTAAAAGCAGATAAAATAAAGGCAAGACGGCAGCCTAAGAAGCGGCAGACGAATTCGGAGGGTCGGTGGAGACATCGGTGTCAGGCGCCGGAGCGGCCGGCTGGGCAGTCTCGGCTTGATCGCCTCTGGCGGCGGCCGGCTCAGTCGGACGCGGCTCGTTGCTGGAGGCGCGGTCGAGCTGAGGCTGGTCGTCCGCTCTGTCTTCTAGTGCCTCCGTCTCGCCTCCGTCCTCCGCCTCGTCTTCCTCCTTGGCACTGGAGCCGATCACCTCCGCCGAGTCCTCGTCGTAGTCCGGGCTCATCCCGAACCACTCCGGCGGCACCTCCTTGCCATTCGCGGCCCGCTCAGGAACGAAGACGCTGGTGTCGGTGTAGTCGGCAATCGCCGCCGCACGCTCGACGAGGGCGCCTTCCACAGCCACCAGCTCTACCTGGGCCTCTGACCGGAATGCGGCCAACTGGTCCAGGTCCAGCCCCGGATACCAAGCCTTGACGAATTCCAAGGCCCGGAGCGCTCCAGCCCGGGCCGAGGAACCCTTCCAAGCCTCAAGACGGCCAGCTGCGACCTCCAGCCAGTCGGCAGTCCGACTTGGAATGCGCAGAGCCGGCATACCCGGCCACAGGGCAGCAATTGCCTGAGCACCGGTGCATTGAAGACGGCGCAGCAGCTGATGGGCCGGCCGCAGATGAGTCTCGATGCTCAGGAGCTGCTCGTCGATGGTCAGGGGGGCGTTGGCGGCGATCTCCTTGCCATTTGCCCTCCACGCCTCGCGATCAGCCTCGATGGCTCGAGTGACTGCCTGCGAGTGGCTGGGGAAGAAGTCTGCCAAAGCAAAAAGAAGCAAGAGAAAGAGTCAGGAGTCGGATTGACTTACAGTCGGCAGCTCGAAAAAAGAAAGCAAAGAAACTCACCGTCGACAATGTCTTCGATCTCGTGGAAGCCGGAGGTCAGCATCGCCTCCTTGTCAGTCCAGGCGGAGCGCTCGCTTTCAAACTCGGCCAGGAGAGTGGTCTCCCTCTTGTCCGCCTCATCCTGCGCCTTCTTGAGCAGCTCCTTCTGCTCCGCCAGCTGCTCGACGAGCAGGCCACGCTCTGTGGCGAGCTTGCCGCACTCCTCCTCCTTGGCGCGTAGGGCGGTGTTGGCTTCGCCCAACCGTTCTTGAAGAGCGGCATTGGCCTCTGAAGAACAAAGGAAAAGGACGTTAAGTCATCAGCAAAGAAGGTCGCCGGGAAGATCCGGCCCGACTGCTCAGCAGTCGGCCCGAATCTCAGGGACTACAGCCCGCGGGTGCGCCAGCGCGCCCCCGCGAAAAAGAAGAAGGACTTACTCCGGCTCTCCGACAAGTCGGCAGTCTGCTTCCCCAGCTGCTCAATGTTGTGATTGAAGGCAGTGACACGGAGGTTGTGATACTCCTGTGATAAACAATCAAGACAAAGACAAAAATGAGGAACTTGCCAGATTGAGTTCCGGGCCGCCTGCTCAGTAGCCAGCCCGAAACTCGGGGACTACACCCAGTGGGTGCGCTGTTGCACCCCCACAGAGAAGAACGAAAAAATACAAAGTAAAAGAAGAAAGCATACCCGAATAGCTTCTCGCGACACCAGATGTGCCTTGGTACATCCCTGGATGGCCTCGCCCTCAGCTCGCAGCTTCGCTTGGACGTCCAGGAGCGCCTGGTTCAGCGGGCCGTCGCCGCCTCCTCGCACCCACCCGGTGGGCGCGGCGCTTGTTGCCTCAGCATCTGGGATGGCCGAGCTGGCGGCGCCGGCTTCCAGGGGGCATGGCGCCCAAATCGCCTTCTCAAGACGGCGGCGCGCTGGTGAGGCGACTTGAACGAGCAGCTTCGCCACGGCCTCATCTTCCGTCGGCGGCACTGACGGGCCTACCGGCTGCTTGCCATGCGCACTCCCAGATGATGGTGGAGGCGGCAGTGGCGGTGTGGCCATGCCCGACGCGGAGGCCTCTCCACCGTCCTTCTCCACGATGGGATTCTCCCCGCCAGCTTCTCCAGTCTGCCCGGTGATCTCCGGGGGCGGCGGTGCGGAGTTTAGTGGGATGACGAGCAACGCCGACTGGCGGTACGCGGTCTCCTCAGCCCGCTATCTTGCCGCGACGGCGGCTTCGACCTCTTCCAGTTTCTTCTGGGCGGAGGCCGCCGCCTTCTCGGCCTCCTCCTTCTCCAGGCGGTCGGCCTCCTCCTCGTCGCGCTTCTCCCGCGTGTTTCGCTCCATCGCCTCCCGGAGATCGGCGGCGGGGTCAATCCGCCGAGTTTGGGCGGACGTCTCGGCCGACCCCATGATGGAGGGGACGGCGACCCTCTCAAGGGAAAGGGGGCCCCTGAAGCAAAGGAGTATAAAAGACTCGGAAGAGATTCATCAAAAGGAAACAAGACGAAGGAAGAAAACACTTACGCAGAGATTAGTGGCAGCTTCTTCACTTTGTTGCGGAAGCGGTTGGCCTTCGCAACCGCCTCCTCCCGCTTGGTCGCGGCGGCCGCCCCCTTGAACTTCTTTGGCCGGCCGCCGAGCGAACTCGGCCCGGCCCGCCGCTTCTTCGCGCCGACTTGACCGGCCAAGCCGGCGGAGGAACTCGCACCCGGATGGCCGGCTTTCGATTGGCGGCACGGGGCGACTTCCCCTTCGGCGTCGTCGTCTGGCCAGTCGGCGAAGGTCGCCGAGGGCCTGAAGCCGCCTTCCGCTCCTCCTCTGCCTTCGGCGTCGGCGTCCATCGCCGTCGCCCCCAAGTCGGGGTCGTCAACATCGCTCTCCGCTCAATCTGGAGTGAACTCGCGGGGCAGTCCCATGGCGCTGGCTGCAGGCTGGATGAGGGGGTTCTGACTCGAAGAAACCAAGAGTATCAGAAGTCGGATTCGACTACAAAGAAAAACAGAAGAACAAAAATACGACTTACCACTGGCGGGGGGTTGGCACGCGAGTACGGCTCTTTCCTGAACTGCCAGTCCGCCGCAAGCTCGCAGTTCGCAATGTGGTTCACCATGTTCGCCACCTCCGTGTGGGGCATGTCCCTGGTGCACATCCGACTCGGGTCCCGGTGGTCGCTCATCTGACAGATCAGATGAGGTCGGCCAGCAAGTCGGCCCCAACCAAGCCTTCCGACTGCGTCAGCACTCGGAGTCGCGCAACGGCGGCGGCACCTGCGGGAGTCAGTGCCTTGGCCCGGTGGGACCAGCTGGGAAGCCTCCTAGCCGGCGCGCCGGCTTCGTAGGGCGGCAGGTTGACCCAGTCGCCTTCCGGGGCGACGTTCTTCACGTAGAAGTATGACCGCTGCCACATCTTCACCGACTTGATCAGCGCGATGGAGGGGAATGGGTTGTCGGCGGTCGACCTTCGCATCGTGATGAAGGCGTCGCACTGAGCCGGTATGCCGGCGACGTGCGTGCCGAGTTTTGATTGGAAGAACTCTCCCCACAGCTCGATGGTGGGGAGAACGCCAAGGAAACCCTTGCACAGGGTGGCGAAGGCGGCCAGCAGCACCACCGTGTTCGGAGTGAGGTGGTGCGGCTGGATCCCGTTGAACTCCAAGGAGGAGCGGAAGAAGCCGCTCGCCGGCAGCCCCAGGCCGCGCATGAGGTGCGAGCGGAATATGACCCGCTCGCCCTCCTCCGGCGCCAGCCTTATTTCCCCCGCCGGCGCGGCACGGGCTCACACCAGGTTCGCGCCTGGGAGCCGACGCGTCTTGCAGAGGAGCTCGATGAGGTCGTCGTCCACCTCAAAGCCGTCCCACACGCCGGAGCGCACGGCAGGAGCCGCAGCGGCGGAGGAAGAACTCATTGCGGCGGCGGCGGCGGCGCGGTTTGGTGCGACGATGGCAAGAAGAAGAAGAGGCAAGAGGAAGCGGGGGAGCAGGGAGGAATGGGCGCGCGTGTTTCGTCGTCCCGCTCCCCCTGCCTACTTATAGGTACATAGGCTGAGAAGCCGATGGGGCGGGCGTGGGATTAACTGCGCATGGGACCCCACACCCCCACGATTCACCCCACGAAGTTACTGCGCGCAGTAACGACATGGGAAACTCAACCATCCGCACGGCTGCAACGGATCCGTTCGCGGGCCGAGGTGCGGTAGTGGCGGGCCCCGTCCGACGGCCTGTCCCGTGGCGCGCGTGGGTGAGCAGACTGCCCCTGCCGCGTGGCGCCGCGCGATGGGTCCGCGGCGAGCGGCCACGGGGAAGCATGTCAGGCACGCCGCCTGGTTCCCACCGTGCCGTTCAAACTCCTCAGGGGGCAAGACGGCCCACTGTGAGTCCGACTCCAGATAGTCGGCTTGAAGGAAGACGGCAAGCGAGGCCCAAATTCCACCACCAGAAGAATGAAACTGTTGAGGCCCCACGACGTATCATCCTCGTAGCCTCACCAGCTTCGGGGACTACTGTCGGAGTAATGGGCCACGGGTAGGCTAACCTGAGACCCAAAACCTTTCAAGACATCGGGGCAGGTTGCGCCCCACGAGTCCAGGAGGCGACTCCAAGATAAGCCGAGTCCCAGAGGCGATTCCAAGACGAGTCGAGTCCCAGAGGCGACTCCAAGACAAGCCGAGTCCCAGAGGCGACTCCGAGATAAGCCGAGTCTCAACGGAGACTCCAAGACGAGCCGAGTCCCAGAAGGCGACTCCAAGATAAGCCGAGTCCCAGAAGGCGACTCCAAGATAAGCCGACTCCAGTCCAGCGACTTCCGGAGAGGCCGACTATAGGAAGTCGGCCTGCAACTCCAACCACCTTGTTATTTAAGGGCAGGCATGGCCACAGTGCGCCGTACCAACGGAGATCTCCGTCCGGCGCGGCACTATCGCCATGCCGGCCCTGACATCAGCTCTCGGGGGCAGAGCCCTGTGCCCACGATGGCCTGTCTATACGGCCCAGAGACGGCGGGACCCACCCGTCAATGAGGACGCTGAAGACGGCAAGAGCGCCGAGAGACGGACCCGTTGGGAGTCCGCCTCCAGGAGTTGGCCGGCCCCTCCCACGGGCCCCACACGCCATTAACCAGACACGACGGGGGAATGGCAACAGTGATCGCCCGTCAGGCGGCGGCACTGTTGCCATGACCCCATGACCAAGCCAGCGTCATTAGAAGCACGGCTACAGTAATCTGCAGCCGGCAAGACCCGCCTGCGGCGGACAAGGCCTGTCGGCCCCGTACCAGGCAAGTCGGCGGGACCCACCAGTCGGCGGGCCCCAGTAGTCGGCGGAGAAGACGGCGGCCTGAGAGACAGACGGCTGGGACCCGCGCCCAGCAGGTTTTAACATTGTACCCCTGGGGGTAGGCCTATATAAACCCCCCAGGGCACCCATGCAAAGGGTTCGAATCCATTAGCACTAGACAGACCATATAGGAAGGGGAGAGCTAGCCTTGCCCTCTCCTACCTCCAGAAACAGCTCAAGGAGCAACCTTGTACTCACTTTGCCTTAGTGACCATGCGGAGACCCCGCAAAGCAGCAGTAGGGGTGTTATCTCCTCGGAGAGCCCTGAAGCTGGGTAAGATCCGCCGGCGTGCATGTCTTCGCCTCATCCCGTTTCCAGGCACCGGCGACGTTCTACTCGCCCCCACCATGATAAGCCATCCTTTGGCATATGTCGCTCCCAACCCCCGACAGCCTCGCTTCGACGATGGCCGTGTGCATGTCCCTTGAGCATGCAGCTAGCTACACGGCGCTCAACATATCCATACACAAAAAACAGAGGTCGAGGATGTCAGTGGGGAGATTGCTCCAATTGCGGCTCATATGGATGTTGTGCAGTTCGCGTTCGGCCATGGTGGAGTTTGGAAGGTGGGGTTTCGGGGGTCTTGATTTACGGGGCAGAAGGCTGTCGGTGCTGGAGCAGCTAGCGAGGGAATAGTGGAACTGGGGGAGGCGAGAGAGGCGAGGGTCCGTGGGGGCATAGTGTGATAGACATGCAGATGGAGATGGAGATGGAGTGGTGCTAGGGCAGAGGGAGATGAGGCGAGGCATGCTAATGTGCTATACAATGGCGATGACAGACTGCACAGTGCACAACGTGAGGCTGACTTTGGAAACCCGAACACGCCGCCTCAACTAGTGTCAGGTGCAGGGTGTTCTCACTTCACTGTGAGGACCGGATGAATAATATTTTGACCATCAAGTGTACCACAGTTGTACTACTACTATTACTAGTAGGAACATGAGTACTCCAGTACTGTATAGCGGAAATAGGTCTCCCGTGCTAGCATGCCCCTGGGTTCACTTCATCCTCCAGGTATCATCCATATTGCAAGCAGAAACAAATTCTTGTGCATGCAGAAGCGTGAAGAATGGCTTTTTCTTTTTTGAGGATAACCGCGTATTCCTTAACCAGAGAATGTTGTGTCCCCCACGCATGTGCCAATATCCATCCAAACCAGCTACAACACATTTTTTTATCTGTTTGCATAGGTCCCACCTGTCAGGAAAGGTCCAGACATAAAAAGGAATCATAAAATGTCTCACCACGGTGTCTCGAAGAGTGACCTCAACTAGCCAGTGGCACATGTAGCACTAGAAGGATGGCCACATACACGGACAGGTACGACTCCTCAAACTACCCGCATAGCCTTTTCGTTTACTTCTCCATCGGGAGCCGATTTTCCTCATCTTCTTCACCTCTCCTTTGTCTTCATTTGCATCCAAACCCCACTGCATTCACATTGTTTTAACCTCTTCACATACTCAGAGTAATTCCGAAGCCCCTTTAAATAATCATCCTCTTTAGGTAGACTAGCCATCTAATCCTAATTTTCCAAACCATAGCCCTCCGGTCCAGCGGTTCCAAATGGCGAAAGAGATCTAGATGCAGGTTTTTAGCGTCCAACATGTCCTTGTCGAAGGCTCGTTGAGCAGAGTTGCCACCGCCACCGACCACCCAAGGGTTGTTTGGAAGTGAATCATCAGTGTATCCAACTCCCTCGAAAAGTAGAGATGAAGGTCATCAGTCCCGACGCAGAGTACACGGAGCGTGCGACTGGAAAGATCCAACGCGCCGCCGTCCTTCAGATGTGCCTCAAAGATGATGTGTTTGTGTACCACATCATACACGCGACCTCCATACCAGGTGAGCTCCATGATTTCTTGTCTCGGGAGGATATATACTTCTATGGGGCAGCCATCACTACAAAAAAAGACACATCCGTGACATTTTTGGCGGAACAATTTTTTTTCTCTCATACTTATGACACTTCTATGACGATAATTGTGACAAAACCCAGTATCATCATAGATGTGGTGGGCTCCTACTTCTATGACAAAAGATCATGACAGAAAATGGGCTTTTCGTCCTGGGAGGGCCGGAGACGCAACTGCATGACATTCTTTGGGCCGTCCTTGACAGAAAAAACCGTGGTAGAAGCGAGGGCGAGGAAAATTTTGGGGAGTTCCCGGTTACGGTGGGCGGTCGGGGGCCGAGCGATGCGCGTTTCTCTCGTACACGTACGCGCGTGTGTGCATGGTGTTAGCTCTAACTGAACCCGAGCGAGGCGTTGGGCTCTAACTGAACCCGAGCGATTGCACTGCAAGCTACACGTTACTGAACCTGAGCAATCGATCGATGGCTGTTAACTGAACCCGATCGAGCGATTCCTTCGCTACTACTGCTAACTGAAGCCGATCGATGTCGCCTCTCTGGATGAACAGTGAGCGGTGCGGGGGAGGGGGATGAACAGTGAGCGGTGGCGTTGCCTCTGGATGAACAGGACCCCGATCGATCGAGCCGGTTGGGGCTGGATGAACAGGACCCCGTGGAGTGGAGGGCTGGATGAACAGTAGACGGTGGAGGGGTGGTTGAACAGTAGCCGGTGGAGTAGCGCGCGGTGGAGGGAACAGGAGCCTGTGGAGGCTGGAGGAGGTCGACGGTAGCCCATGGAGGCTGGAGGAGGTCGACGGTGGAGATGAACAGTATCCCTTGGAGTCCTGTTTTGCGGTACGCCACACCCCTCCCGATGAATAGGACCACCGTTTCGATCGTAGCGCTCCAACACAAGTCCGTTTCGTCCGTTTTGCGGTACGCCACACCCCTCCCGATCAACAGGACCCCCGTATCAACCGTAGGAGGTCCGTTTCCTCCATTTTGCGGTACGCCAGACCCCTCGCGATGAATAGGATCCCGTTTCGAACGTGGTCGGTCGAACACCAGGCCATTTCCTCCGTTCTGCGGTACGCCAGGCCTCGTTTCTATCACCTGTTCCGTCCAAGCCCTCCCGATGAACACGATGACGCATTCCGTTCCGACCCAGCCGGTTGGCTTCCCATGAACACGATGACGAAGTTGTTTCTCCGTTCTGACCCAGCCATGTACACGAGCCCTGGCCGTACGTATGCACGAGTAGGCATTCGAGACCCCACCCGTATGTACACATACGTGGCCGTATTTTCTTTCTTGCACACTGGCCGCTGTATGTACGTGTACATGCTACGTGCGCGCCTCTACTACGACACGTGTGTGCCTCTGCATCCACCAATATGTACGTACACGTTCGCGACCAGAATGACAATGCTATGTACGCTTCGACCAGGTGGGTCCTGACTATCAGGCACTTCCTTGCGTGCGAAGATGTAGCTGGTGGGTCCCAGTAGTCAGGGGGCGAATCGCTTTTTTTTCAGACGCACTTCCTTGTGTACGAAGATGTAGCTGGTGGGTCCCAGCAGTCAGGGGGGAAACGTTTTTTTCGCGAAATACAGTGGCATGTCCGGTGGGTCCCAGCTGTCAGGTGGAGGAATCATTATTTTCCGTGTAATAAGGAGGCACTTCCTTGCTGTGGCCGTGGACCCAGCTGTCAGCCTCTCCACGTACAGTCCACGTCCTATGGAAGTTGTTCCTTGACAACGTTGACCACGCCACGCCGACAGCACCACGGCGGTTGACGACGGCGAGGCCTAGGAAGGGGATGACGCGGAGCCGGGGAAGACGCGGCAGTGGATGCACACGCGAAGAGGACTAAGAGGGTTCACTAGTTCGGCTGCGATGTGAGGCTGCTGAGGGAGTCCTGGATTAGGGGGTATCCAGATAGCCGGACTATATACTTTGGCCGGACTGTTGGACCATGAAGATACAAGACTCAAGACTTCGTCCCGTGTTCGGATGGGACTCTCCTTTGCGTGGAAGAAAAGCTTGGCGATCCAGATACTGTATTTCCTTCCTTGTAACAGCTCCGTGTAAACCGTATCCCTCTCCAGAGTCTAACCGGAGAGGATGGTCCTTAGAAGGCCAATCACGATCACAATCTTAACCATCATAGGCTAGCTTCTAGGGTTTAGCCTCTACGATCTCATGGTAGATCTACTCTTGTACTACTCATATCATCAATATCAATCAAGCAGGAAGTAGGGTTTTACCTCCATCGAGAGGGCCCGAACCTGGGTAAACATTGTGTCCCTTGCTTCCTGTTACCATCAGCCTAAGAAGCACAGATCGGGACCCCCTACCCGAGATCCGCCGGTTTTGACACCGACATTGGTGCTTTCATTGAGAGTTCCTCTGTGTCGTCGCTGCAGGGCTCGATGGCTCCTTCAATCGTCAACAATACGGTCCAGGGTGAGACTTTTCTCCCCGGACAGATCTTCGTGTTCGGCGGCTTCGCGCTGCGGGCCAATTCGCTTGGCCAACTGGAGCAGATCGACAGCTACGCCCCTGTCCACCAGGTCAGGTTCAGAAACCTGAACTACACGACCGATATCCGCCGAGACTTGATCTTTGACGGAATCGGGCTTGTGCCAGGAGCATCGGACAGTCATGATGAGCATGGCTTAGACCTGCAGTCGGACAATGCTCGGGATATCACCCCTGTAGTAGCCCTGGACCTAAATCCGGAGTAGACTGCATGGCCCAAGGACGGGTGGATGGACCCCACCTCGCAGGCCGCACACTCATCGGTGGTAGAGCCGAACACAGGCCTCACCTCTAAGGAAGCCTGTGACTCCGGACCCCTGGACTCATATCCGGTGGTAGGTTCCAGTCCGCGCGCTCCCGAGCCCGCCGGGCCTGGTTGGGCTCCGGTAATGGAGTTTACCGCTGCAGATATATTCCAGCACTCGCCCTTTGGCGACATGCTGAACTCGTTAAAGTCTCTCTCTTTGTCAGGATGCTCTAGGCCAAACTATCTCCGGCTTGAGTGGGAAGCAGGCGACGAAGGAATTCGTTTCCCACCCACCACCCACTTCATTGCCATGGTCGATGATCTAACCGATGTGCTTGACTTCGACTCCGAAGACATCGACGGTATGGACGACGATGCAGGAGAAGTATAGGAACCACCGCTCACGAGGCGGTGGACAGCCACCTCCTCATACCATATATATATATATATATATATATATATATATATATATATATATATATATATATATATATATATATATATATATATATATATATATGGTGTACACTCCGAAGGAAACCAATGGCGATGAGGCAACGGAGGATAACCCCTCAGGGAGAAAAACAAAGCATGGGTGTGTCGTCGGCGCCGCTCCAAGCCCCTCACAGCAATACCGGCCCAGGAGACAAAAATAATCTGGATGGTGACGAAGAGGAATACAACCCTGATCAGCCTGCCTTCAAGCAGGCCGAGCAGGAAGATGGGCAGGTCAGCCCAGACGAACAGGCGAGGGACAGATATCCGGAGGAGGACAACTACATGCCCCCCTCCGAGGATGAGATTAGCCTCGGCGACGGCGAGTTCGGCTTGCCTGAGGATCCCGCGGAGGAGGAACGCTTCAAGCGTCGGCTTATGGCCACTACGAGAAGCCTGAAAAAGAAGCAGCAGCAACTCCAAGCTGATCAAGTCCTGCTCACAGATAGATGGACTGAAGTCCTGGCAGCCGAGGAATACGGACTCGAGCACCACATGGCTGACCGGCCACCCCGTGCCCGGGATAAAACGGCATATCAGCCCGAATACCATCCCACACCCCCACGCTAATACACTACGGCCCGGGGCAATAGGCAAGACCTACAAGATATACTGGAAAACAAAGCAGGACAGCCAACATCGATCTATGGATCGCAGGGGCGCGCTCCAACACGCGACGATGACCGTCACGCCGGATACACTATCAACAAGTCCGGCCGGGCCGAACACAGCCACCCAGACCAATTCGAACTGAGTAGTCACGTAGCCCGGCACAGAGGCGCCGCACGCCCCCTCTGCTTCACTGACGAAGTGATGGATCATGAATTCCCTGAAGGGTTCAAACCCGTAAACATTGAATCATACGATGGTACAACAGAACCCACAGTATGGATCGAAGATTTCCTTCTCCACATTCACATGGCCTGCGGAGACGATCTACACGCCATCAAGTATCTTCCCCTTAAGCTCAAAGGACCCGCCCGACACTGGCTAAATAGCCTGGCCGCAAATTCCATTGGCAGT
This sequence comes from Triticum timopheevii, assembly GCA_963921465.1. Taxonomy (NCBI): domain Eukaryota; kingdom Viridiplantae; phylum Streptophyta; class Magnoliopsida; order Poales; family Poaceae; genus Triticum; species Triticum timopheevii. The sequence goes on from OY997274.1 coordinate 294,780,328, forward strand.
TGGGAAAACCTGGAAGACGCGTTCCTCGACAACTTCCAGGGCACATATGTGCGACCACTGGACGCCGATGACTTGAGCCACATCACTCAACAGCTCGGAGAGTCAGCCAGGAAATTCTGGAATCGGTTCCTAACTAAAAAGAACCAAATAGTCGACTGTCCGGACATCGAAGCCCTTGCGGCCTTTAAGCATAATATCCATGACGAGTGGCTTGCCCGACACCTCGGCCAGGAAAAACCCAAGTCCATGGCAGCTCTCACGACACTAATGACCCGCTTTTGCGCGGGCGAGGACAGCTGGTTGGCTCGCTGCAGCACTACGCCACATTCTGGCACTTCGGACGTGACAACAACGGCAAGCCACGGCGCAACAGACATAAGCGACGGAACAACGGCGACAACATTGAAGACACGACAGTCAATGCCGGATTCAGCGGATCCAAATCCAGTCAGCGGAAGAAGTCGTTCAAAAGAAAAAATCAGGGACCGTCCAGTCTTGACCGCATACTTGAACGCCCGTGCCAAATTCATGACACCCCGGATAAGCCAGCCAACCACACCAATAGAGACTGCTGGGTGTTCAAACAGGCCGGCAAAATAAACACCGAAAACAAGGACAAGGGGCTGCACAGCAACGATGACGAGGAACCCGGCGTTCGAACACGGGGGGACAGAAGAAATTTCCTCCCCAGGTGAAAACGGTCAACATGATCTACGCCACCCACATTCCCAAGCGGGAATGGAAGCGATCACTATGGGACGTCTATGCGATGGAGCCAGTCTCCCCCAAATTCAACCCATGGTCAGCTTGTCTGATCACCTTTGATCATAGGGATCACCCTACCAGCATCCATCACGGCGGCTCAGCCGCATTGGTCCTAGACCCAATCATCGACGGATTCCACCTCACGTGAGTCCTTATGGACGGCGGCAGTAGCCTGAAACTGCTTTATTAGGACAGAGTGCGCAAAATGGGCATCGACCCTTCAAGGATCAAGCCCACCAAAACCACCTTTAAAGGTGTAATTCCTGGAGTAGAGGCCCATTGCACGGGCTCTATAACATTGGAAGTGGTCTTCGGATCTCCGGATAACTTCCGAAGTGAAGAGTTAATCTTCGATATCGTCGCTTTCCGTAGTGGTTACCATGCACTGCTTGGAAGAACCGCATTCGCTAGATTCAATGCGGTACCACACTATGCATACCTCAAGCTCAAGATGCCAGGACCGCGCGGGGTCATAACAGTAAACGGAAACATGGACCGCTCTCTCCGTGCAGAAGAGCATACTGCAGCCCTTGCGGCGGAAGTACAATGTGGCCTCCTCCAACAAACCACCAATCCGGCGACTACAACCTCGAAGACCATCAAACGAGTCCGAAGAACCCCGCAACAGTATCACCAGGCACGCCAAGAGCGCGACTAGCAGTCCGGCCTCCGCTCAAGCCCCATCAAAGAAGCATTCGTGCCATGCGTACTTAGTTAACAGTGCGGTATCAACGCAACATACCTTCATAACCCTCCCTTTTTATCTTTTAGGACTTTGCTTTAGGGAAGCCTCTTCAGAAGAGCCGGATTGTCGGACTTACATAGGAGAGAAAACCAAGGAGGCAACAGGCTTTGTGCACAAAAGGAAATACCCAGGTGGAATCTGTTCACGATCGTTATACCTGTTTTACATACCTACATGCAGCCGGCCCTTGGATAGGACATGTTAAATAGTCCTATTTACTTCTACTTAAAAGCAACCATTGTAAACATACGCTTAAACGTATTATTCATCCATGGGAAATAATATATAGCGTCAGCTTATTATTCCTATTTGCGCATTTTTCTTACAAATGTTCATTTAATATTGCATCCGTACACCTTGGTACGATCAGTTTTGCCAGGGGCTTCTTATGGCACCCCATAACATGGAAAAACAAGTCCGAACACTTTCAATAGTGCGGCACCCCAAACTTATAGCACTATATGCATCAGCTCCGAATCACGTCTTGGGTCAATAGTTCGGTTTGCCCAGCTCCCTTGTTTTGGTACCTAATGTTCCGTTATATCGGCTAAGTTAGTGCAGGGAGAACTATTGTGATTGTGTCTCGGTTCTTCCGGACGAGCACCTCAGTAGAGAAAGCGGAAAACTGATTGGCATGATGCGGCGAGAGCTGGTCGCTGTTCAAGAGGTCTTAAAATCCTTAAAGATTTTTCCGCTTTAGGCGAGGAATCGGCTTCGTCCGATTTAGGCGTATATAACACCCCAATTCGGCCTTCCGAATTCTAGGGGCTTCGCCGACATTTAAAATTGTAGACTTCTATGGCTAAGTGAAAGTTATAAAGCCACATAGTCCGATTGCCTTGTTCGCTGCGCCGGATACCTCCTTAAGGGACCAAAAATTTGGATAAAGAGTGTCCGGGTTTTTCCAGGAACACCCCGGTACTAGTTGCATGGGGGCGGAAGCCGACGACTGGCCTACTTTCAGAATTTTATAAACAGCCGCACAGAAAGTAATATTTTAAATCAAACAACACTACATAGCACAAGTAACTTCGTATTTATATTACAACAACGATAGAGGTACATTTACTCAAGGATTGTGTCCTTGGTACATTCATCAGCCATGAGACGAGCGCCCTTCATAACGCCATCATAATATTTCTCGGGACAGCGATGCGCCTTGCCCTCCGGCGGCCCCTCCTTCACCAGCTTCTCCGCATCCAGCTTGCCTAGTGCACCTTCGCTCGGGCAAAGGCCCAGCGGGCACCCTCAATGCAAACGGATCGCTTAATCACTTCAAGCCGCGGACAGGCATTCACTATCCACTTGATCAGGCCGAAGTAGCTAGTGGGAAGGGGCTCACCAGGCCACATCCGGACTATGAAATCTTTCATAGCCACTTCGGCCACCCTGTGGAGTTTAACCAACTGCTTCAGTTGGTCACTCAGAGGCGTTGGGTGTTCGGCCCCAGCATACTGGGACCAGAACAGCTTCTCCGTTGCGCTCCCCTCCTCGGGACGGTAGAACTCCATGGCATCTGATACGCTGCGTGGAAGATCTGCAAATGCCCCTGGAGAGCTCCGAATTTGGGTAAGTAAAAGAAACGCCTCCTCCACATGCTTGCTTTGCATAAAGAATGTCTTACCCGCCGCTATCTTCTTGGCCACCTGGATTTCCTGTTGTGCCTTCTCAGCTTCGGCCTTGGCGTCTTTCATACTAGCAAGGGCCTTCGCAAGCTCGGCCTCTTTCACCTTAAGATCATGCTCCAAGGACTCGAATTTTCTGCCGAGTTCCTAGAGCTCTTGTTGTTCCTAGAGCCCTGTTACAAAGTCACGATGCTTTGTCGTTAGAATAACCAATTTTGCCTATTTTTCATTATATGAGAGCGGGGAATTACTCACCTTTGTTCTCTTCGAGCTGCCTCTTCATGAGGTCGAGCTCTCCCTGCGCCTGCTCCAGGTCCTGTTTTAGTCCGGCGACCTCGGCTGTGCGGATAGCAGCGGCAAGCAGCACAACCTGCTTATTCACATGCACACTTATTATTAGACTCCTGTGAATTATAATTGACCCTCCGTTTGGCTTTTCTTTCCGAACACCAAACAGAGTATCAGGGGCTACTACCTATCGGGTGGTAATTTCACACATTTTTATTACTTACCTCAAAGCCTGTCAGGAGGCTGGTGCAAGCTTCGGTTAGTCCGCTCTTGGCAGACAAAACCTTCTGAATCACCGCACTCATAAGAGTACGGTGCTCTTCATCCATGGAAGCACCGCGAAGCGCTTCCAGCAGACAATCCGACGCCTCAGGCGTAACGGAAGTACTCGACACGGACGGCTCGCCCTACCTAACGAGGGGCTGCCCGCCTGAGTCCGGAACCATTGGAGGTTCCGGAACAGTATTCGGCTGAGAGCCCGGCTTACTGCGGCTCTTATCGACACGATCCGCGGGGATCTTGAACCCCGTGTGTCCGACGTCTGGAATTCCGCCTTGGGGCGCCTCCAGAGTCACCTCCCCCCGCTCTGGGAGCCTTTGGGACAACACCTCTGTGTCATCTGCAGGCTGAGGAGTAGTGGCTGTCGGGAGCGAGTTCATTGCTGAATCACTCAAGGACCCAGCCGAAGACAATACCTCAGGATGGTCCCTGGCCGGACTGTATACATGTTCAGCGTGATAACAAGACTATGAAGAAAAATCACAATAGAATGCGGATACTTACGATCGTGCTAGGGGCTTCCACCTAGGCAGCCACCCCTCCTCTCTATCGGCGGCCGTGGTGGAGTAGTCCGGAAGGGACGCCTTTCCCTTCTTCGAGGTCCCAGCCTCCCCCTCCGGGGCGGCTTTCCTCTTCCCCCCCCCCCCCCCCCCCGGTGCGGGGAGGCAGAGTTTCTTCTTGTTTCCCCCCGCCTCCGCGGGAGGAATCTGCCTCATCATCGTCGGACGACGAGGGTATGACGGCCTTGCACCGGGGGCCTTTCCCGGCCCCCTGGCCCGCCTTCTGATGCCCCCCCCCCGTCCTCTCCGGATGGGGCGGCCCCTTCCTCTTCTTCCTCCCCTTCGAGAGAGGAGTGTGCCTCGTCGTCTTTGGACGAGACATTCAGTACGACCTTACGCCCGAGACCCTTCCTGGTCCCCGGGGCCTTGTTTTCAGCCTTCTTCTCCGGTGCCTTGTAGGGCGCCGGGACTAGCATCTCCGCCAGGAGAGCATCAGCTGGACCTTCCGGCAGTGGAGCCGGACAGTCAATCCGCTCCGCTGTCTCCAAATAATCCTTGTCAAATATACACGATGACTTAAGACTTCCCCACGTATATATTGGGGAAAACTGAATCCGGAGGTAGTCAGAAAACTCACCGGACGGGAGGGGGGCGTGCGGCACGAAATCCACGGTCCTCGGATGTGGGGGGAGGTACTTCGGAGGCCTTGAACAGCGCCTTCCATGCATCTTTGAGCGTCATGCCTTAGAGCTTCCGAAGTGTCTAGTGTTCGGCCGGGACAAACTCCCACAGATTAAATACCCATCTTTCGCACGGAAGAACCCAGCAAACAAGCATGACCTGGATCACGTTGACAAGCTTGATGTTCTTGTCCTTCATATTCTTGATGCAGTTCTGGAGTCTGGTCAGCTCTGCAGGTTCGGCCCAGGCCAGGCCTTTCCCTTCCCAGGAGGTGAGCCGCATGGGGGTTCCAGATCTGAAATCGGGTGCCGCAGCCCAGTTGGCGGCGCGCGACTCGGTGATGTAGAACCACCCTGATTGCCACCCCCTCAGGTGATGTTAGGCATCTTGCCCACCATGGCCCCTCCGCACTCCACTTGCTGGCCGCTCACGATCTTCGGCTTCACGCAGAAGATTTGTAGCCACAAGCCAAAGTGAGGCTTGATGCGGAGGAAGGCCTCGCACATGATGATAAACACCGAAATGTTGAGGACGAAATTTGGGGCTAGATCATGAAAATCTAGCCCGTAATTGAACCTGAGCCCGCGGACAAAGGGATGAAATGGAAACCCCAGTCCACGGAGGAAGTGGGCAACGAACACGACACTCTTGTGGGGTTCTGGGGTTGGAATGACCTGCCCTTCATCCGGTAGCCAGTGCGCGATGTCTGCGGCCAAGTATCTGGCCGCCCAAGGATTCGTGATATGCTTCTCCTTCACGATGGAAGCCACCCACTTGCCCCCTGCTCTGGACATGTTTAGCTATGCGGAGAAGAGGGTGTTGGAGCTCGAGGAGGCAAGGATGAGCAAAGGAGGAGGAAGGCGTGGGTGAAAATGGGGAACCCTTATCCCTTTATAGAGGCAACGAAAGCGGTGCACCTCCCTACTTGCCCGTTGAGAATCGCTTACTTCCCAAGCGCCACGATTGATGGCGCGGTGGGATTACCCATACCCGTATTGATGAGAATCCCGTGATAAGGGGACACGATCTCTACTTTTACAAGACGTGTCAAGGAAACCGCCTCACAATATGCGCTGTGGCTGGTTGTGGGAAAACGGTTCAAATAATGACCCGACCGTAATGACATGTCACGTTGTCTAAAAAGTTGTCAGCAAATGACATTTGTGAAATATCATTCTCTCTACGGTGGTATGTGAAGATCATTTTTGCAGATCCGGACACGGTTTAAGTGTTCGATAATAAATCCGGAGCATTCGGAGAAGGAACCCGCCTTCCAATGCCGAAGACAAAGCTGCGCACCGGACTCATCGTCATTGAAGCCTGGTTTAGGGCTACTGAGGGAGTCCTGGATTAGGGGGTATCCGGACAGCCGAACTATATACTTTGGTCGGACTGTTGGACCATGAAGATACAAGACTGAAGACTTCGTCCCGTGTCCGGATGGGACTCTCCTTTGCGTGGAAGACAAGCTTGGCGATCCGGATATTGTATTTCCTTCCTTGTAACCGACTCCGTGTAAACTCTAGCCCTCTCCGGTGTCTATATAAATCATAGAGGTCGGTCCTTAGAAGGCCAATCACGATCACAATCATAACCATCATAGGCTAGCTTCTAGGGTTTCTCCTCTACGATCTCGTGGTAGATCTACTCTTGTACTACTCATATCATCAATATCAATCAAGCAGGAAGTAGGTTTTTACCACCATCGAGAGGGCCTGAACCTGGGTAAACATTGTGTCCCTTGCTTCCTGTTACCATCAGCCTAAGACGCACAGATCGGGACCCCCTACCCAAGATCCGCCGGTTTTGACACCGACAACTGTCGTCGCCGCAGAATAACAGGGAGTGTGGGTGAGTGGAGGGATGGCCTGGCCAGCGGTGGGAGTAGTAGGGGCGGTGATGCCTCTGTGGCAGCACAGTCGACCATGGGAGGCAGGAGCAGGCGGCACGACCGGCGCTACTTTGGGCGGCTGGAGCAAGAAGACCAGAGGTTGAAGAAGCACGACGGCCGTTGGATGGACATTGTACGGTCACTGCATGTAGAATCGTTTATATGGACTAAGTTCACAAAGCCCTTGGTACGTAAACTTAGTAGGTCCACAGGTCAGCTTCCAAAACAGTGTGCCCTAGATGTCAGGGGGAGGAATCATTTTTTGGGCGGGTGAAGCTAGAATATCCGAGATTGAAGAAGAAGCACAACATCCGTTAGATGGACATCCAACGGCCACTGCTGCTAGAACCGTGTGTTGACTATAAATTGACAAAGCCTTGCATACGCATCAACTCCTTTTCTTTAGGAGACGCGTCAACTTAGTAAGGCCAGAAGTGTGTGGCAGAGAACTTATAGCCCATTTGAGATTTGTAAGAATGTGCAGCCCATTTTTGAATTCTAATGGAATTTACTACAACCCATTTACAATTTGTTAAATGTACAGCCCATTTCAACCAACCGTTCAAAACAGAATTCAATAAAATTTCCCACATTTTGTTGCGATCCAAAATATTTTTACCCCGAAATTTCTAGTCAGATTAAATACAATTTCAATATAAATTTATATTACGTAAAAATCCAACAAAACATTGCGCTCGCAACAATTAATGAAATTAAAATTTCCAATATCCGAAAATAATATTTTATAGAGTAATTACGTGTTTGGTGCATTTTTTATAGTTACTGCCCAGTTTTTATAATTACATCCCATTTATTATTTCTTAAAGCCCATTTTCTTGTTAAGCCTAATGCATCCCTCCTAGGAAAGATTTGCAGCCCAGCGGGGCGGAGAATAACAACTTGACCTTTCCTGGGTATTCCTAAAAAAAGTATAGCTGGGCTAGCCATTTTCAGCTTGAAAAAAATTAATATCGGGGATGGATATCTAGCCTAGGCTAGACGGGCCACAGCCCACCCAGTTAATACCTGCATCAATGTTTTCGTTGTTGTTCAGAGGAGAAAAATTATAAACATCGAAAAACTCTGCAGTGCTCACAGCTCAAAAACACAAATACTTCTTGAGTTGCTTGGTCCCAGCTGTCGGCCGCTTCTTGTGCAATTCTCTCGTTTATTGACTACTCCCTCCTTTCCGGCTTATAGTGCTCAATTCAAAAATCTCACAAATCAAGGTAGATGGCGAGTGGTGGAATACTTTTTGTAGTTTTGCAAAAGCATCTAAGTAATGCTCTTGTTATCCTCAAAAAATTATGTTTATCAATGCATTAATTGCAATGCATGCATGCATAAAGTACATGCATTGGTCAATTTTCTCTTAATACTTGCGTGCAATGATTTAATGCACCTTGGAATCTGAACATGTGATGGAAAACAACCAAATTGAGCCTTATAAAATGGAAAAACTAAAATTTTGAGATAAGCCCTATAAACCGGAAAGGAGGGAGTACATAGGTTGGCAATCGTGTGGGACCGTGATGTCAGGAAACCAGGAGGAAGCACTATTCGGCTTATTACGCCCCTAGGACGACCTCGTATGAAAAAATGATCTACACGAATTGTCTTCGTCTCGTCGAAACGGTCGATTCTAATATACAAATAATCCCAATTCGGGTTCGTATACAAAAGTTAGAGCTATCAGAATGCAGCCTTGTCAGGAGGCGAAATATGGCGCGCCCCACCAAACGTCATGTTTGATGGGTAGCGCGAGCAAATAGATGTTTTGCGCGAGCTATTTGACTCTCAAGATGACCTCTGATCAAAAAGCGTTCAACATGAAAGTCGTTCGTCTCGTCGAAGCGGTCAAGATTGATTTTGGACTAGTTTCCATCCCAGGTCCTTTGCCACCACAAAAAAGACCCTCAAGGTGCAGCCAGTTTAAACCGAACTGTTTTGGAATGTTCGGACAAAACCAATCCGAATTTGACTAGGGTTTTCAATGTGAATCCAAGCCTTTTCCTTGAATGGGAAGTCGAGCCGCCTCTTATATACCTAAGGGGTGACGGCCGGTTGAACAACACACAGTCGATCAAATCATCTACCACTTTTATCTTTTATCTTTTCTCCTTAACCCTAGTTCTTCTTCTTCCTCGTTCTTTGTTCATTCTTCTTCATTGCAGGGTGGTGAACCTCGAGGCCCTAGGGGCGATCAGGTCGACCTAGGGCAGCCCATAGCTGCCGCACGCCCTGACGGGGTCCCTCCCGAGAGTGTGGGGTTTCGGGTCCTCAAAAGCACACACCGGATTGCTTGCGTACCGCGCTTCCGGACGGGTCTCCTTTGACGTGAGCTGCGGTGCATCACCCCCAGTGTCGAGGGTACACAGTGACGTGTTCGTGTGCGAACACACTTTTTGGCGACTCCGCTGGGGAGCAAAGCATTGAACGGTCTCCAGCTCGTTCTTGCTACGAAGAGATCATCATCTAGGTTTTGCAATCTACTAAGGTAATATGAATACCCAATTCCCTACTGTAGATGCAAATAATTCATATGGTGTTACTAGATCGTTCAATGAGTATACTCTATCGGCCAGCCCTAGTTTGTTCAATCACGCATCTAATTACGTGCATAGGCCGATTCAGAGTAATTTGCATGCTTCAACTTCTTATGATACTAGTAACATGCACCATATGTATCCCAACTCTCATGCATCGGCAGCCCCACAAATCGTTATGCCGATGAACAACATGGTGAGTTTGGTTAGTAAATTTGAAACACCTCATGTTAGGATTCCCAACGCCATGGAAGAAAGTGTTTCACCATTTTATTCATCGGCAAGTAATGTGCAATATACTAATCCAACCATGCTGATGAACAAGAGAATTGGCCATGCTACTACTATCTATTCGGCCTGTTATTTCCAACCGTCATATGCTACACCTCATGACAATAATTTTTCAGCACCATACACAACTGTAGATGTTCATAATTCGGCTCCACACCTTTCCGGTCATAGCTGAATAAATGTAAATTTTACTGGAGCGGTTGTGCCGAATATTGTAGAAGATGAGGTAGTGGTGGCTGCATTGAAGAGTTTAGCCCAAAATAAGAGGATTAGTGCTCTTTGCCTTGAACAACATGAAAAGGGGCTATTTCCTGATTATGTGGCAATAAAAGCTAGAGTTTTGCAAGGAGATGAATCTTTGCCAATTGATAAAATTGGCGAGCAAAAATATGGATTTACAACAATGCATATGCCTTCACCTAGTACTATATCATATTATACACCCACTACACAATTGCAAAATTTCGGCAACACTTGTGTGTCATTGCTGAAAGAATCTAAAAGCATTGGGGGGCAATCATATCCAGAGTGGGCTGAAATTGAGGAAAAACTTACAGCCAATTTTGCCGCTCGCCGCCAGAAACAAACAGAGAAAGAATTGGCTCAAATAAAATAAGCATTTCCAATTGGTAGAATCAATGAAAAGAAGGATGATTCGGAACATGAAGGTGCTTCGGTTGAAAAAGCCAAATCAAGTAGTTTATATTCTGAGTCCATCAAACCAAAGAGGCAAGCATTATTGAGAAAGGGCATGGCACGCGTAGCAAAACGATCATGCTTGATTTCTCTAAAGATAAGGGAACCTACTTCCTGCCCTATGATTTCCGTGCCATAGAAATTAACAAGCCTCAAGGACAAGAGCAAGTAGCCAAACAAAGTTCGGTTGATAAGGATCTTCATGGTAATGATGCACGGAATAAAGAAAAAGATGATGAAAAGGCGTTGGAGAGTCATCCAAAGACAAAGCTAGATATTGTTCAAGTCACACCACCATCATGCTCTCCCAACGTATTTGAAGAGGTATGCATAGCGAGTAATTTATGTATTTTCAGATTTGGTCGCAACTTCATTATTGATGCATCTATAAGAAATATCCTCATAAGTAATTTTGAAAGACCAATGAAGAAGGGTAATTTACTTGCTAGCAATAAAATTGTTATGGGACATATCGGTCAACCCATTGCGCCATTTATAAATACCGATAATGACTTATTGTTACAGCCAAAGCTTTCCCCGTTGCTTTATCTAAAGTTCATATCTAGTTGGTAGATTTGCTTATTTCGTACTTGGCCTGCACTTGGTCTCAACTGAGACATGTATGTTCTAAATATCTTCATTTCAGAAATTTAAAGAGAAGGTGAAATTCTATTGAGAAAACTGATACTAATATAATATATTATCCAAAGACATCGGAGATAGAGTGGAAAACACAATGCATAGCTGAATGGGGAGATTCCAAATCTGAACCATTCATTTGCTTATCTCCAAAGCCGTTCACACAGCAAGATCGGCTAGAAAAAAAGAAGTATACCTTCAATTCAAGCATGTGTGATCAAATATTTGATTTGTTGCTGAAAAATAATTACATTACAATTCTTGATCACCATGTTAAGCCATCAATCCAAGGACGAATGTATTGTAAGTTGCATGATTCGTCCAAGCATAATTTTGAGGATTGCAACATGTTTCGTCAAATAGTTAAATCGGCCATTGAAAAAGGATGATTGAAGTTTGTTGAAACACCAAGAGATGACCAGTCTATTCCGATTGGTCCCGATGGCAAGAAGTTTTTGCATCGGCTGCTTCAAGCCGATCCATTTAAAGAGAAGGTAAAAACTGCAGGTGATGGGATTAAGCTTTCAAATAAAGAAGTTGTTGAAGAGCATAATGAACATAATCTTGAGGGCAAGAATTCCATTGAAGCTACAATGGAGACGCCAAGGACTAGGGGGAAGCAACAAAATCCAATGATCGATGAAAGCAAACCAAAAGAAAACAAAGGCTGAAATAAGCGCAAGTGTAAGAGATCAAAAATCACCTTTGCTGAACTATTGGATAGTTATCAAAGGAAGAGTGAAGAAAAGGATGCTTATCAGCGCAATCATGCAAAGAAACCAAGATCACCCCAAAGACGCAAATATGAGGATCGGTATTGGCAAAGTGAGAATTTTAATGCAATATTTTCATATCCTTATTTTGGGCTGCCAATGCCAATGCCGTGGATGCCTCCCTATGCTCATATAAATCCATATCCATCATGGGACAGGTATGATACAAGGGCACATTCGCCATCTTATTTTAGACCAGAGCTCAAGGAAGAAGAAAGAGGTGGTCAAGCAAGTTTACCGTGTTAAAAGAGATGGTCGTAAGAGTGCAACTTCAGATTTGATCTCAAATGAAAAATAGCCAATTAAAGTGTTGACATTGGCTACTAAAGGCAATGAGACGAAGCAACCAATTATTGAGAGTCGAAGTGCCAAATCTGAAGAAAAGAAGTTGAGAGTGCACAAGTCCAAAAAGGAATTGCCATCGGTCAAAACAGAATCACAGCCGAGATGCCCGCTCAGCTTATCGTATTAGCAAAAGAAAGAATTACAAAATCTTAGTGCACACGAGCTGAGACAGAGCAACATGGCATGGGTTCCCAAGAGGATTAGTAAAAACAAAAATGATGTGCATGCTTCTACTGCAACAAGTGCAATAAAAGTGAAGAAAGATAAGAATGGAAGCAACAAACAAATAAGTCAAAGGTGTGCATCACAACATCAAAATCTTCGGTTAGCACATCATCCATTTTCTTCAACAATGTCATTGATGCCTTTGCCATGGAATTCATCCATAGGTATGATCAATTACCCTCCATGGATGCAACATAATTTTCTATATCATGACAGGGTATTGCCAAATCACTGTACATTTGATTACTTACATTTTTGTTGCTAATACAAAGGGGCTGAAATATTTTATTGCTATTTCATTTGTTTATTTTGGCTATTCATGATTTGGTAGATGAATTCTACATGGACCTCATGGTAATGGCCGATACTTAACTATCACCCTAAGAATGGCCGGTGTGGTATTCTAACATCGTCCTTAGTTTGACTAGAGATTGAGATAAGTGCTTGCATAGAAATTTTTCAAATTGATGCCATTGAAGATATTATGCATAGACCAATTCACCCAAACTATAAAATGAACTTATGTTTTGATTGGGTGTGCTTTGGCTTATTAGTTTTTCAGAATTTACGTAAGGCCAAATAATGGTTGATTTTATTACTGAGCATCATATTGACATCATGGACATTATTGGTTTTAGCTTTATCTCTCTAGTACCATGGAGATTTTATATTGGCGGTTAAATTTGTAGCAATGGCCAAGGTGTGGGTGTTGTTTATATCTCCTTATGGTGCTATTCTGTGAAGCCTCATATCGCTTAAAATATATATACACAAATGATCAAAGATGAATATGCTTTGTTATTCAGATTGGAGCTTTTCCTTCCTATAGGTGATTTACGTAGTGAGGCTTTCGGTGATTCGTTATTAGTATAGTGCAACAAATATCCAAGGCTTATCAATGTTTTGACGAATCACTTTTAAATTATCTTGAGGTGTGTCTAGATGTAAATTTTACCTTGGGTTGCTTTATACTGCTCGTATATCTAGACATGAAAATTGAAGAGCAAATGAGTTGGCACATCAAGCATCTGGCTACTATGTTGATCATGGTGTATTGCACATATCTATCAATAGTCGATGCTTATTCTTGACAACATAGGTAAGGCCGAATTGGAGCTCACCACCTCGAAACTAATGAAACTTTTATCTGCAACATAGGCAAGGATTGGAGCAAGTTCATTCTTGATTATCTGCAAAATCCTAGAGAAAGGGTGAATAGTATGGTTTGGAGGATGGCTTTGAGATACATATCTATGGAACTTTATAGTCGGATTAATGAAGTTGAGAAAGTTTCACCCAAGCTTGCATCAAAATATTCACACAAGCAATGGCCGATATAAACTTATCGTCCTAAGAACATGCAAAATGGCCAATGGAGTGTTGACATCGTCCTTAGAGCAAGCTAGCAAGTTATTTTTCAGCACACAAGCTTTGCAGAAAAACAGGGGGGCATGTGTTGACACCAGATTTTGGCATGGTCAAGAACTAATTTAAGATGACCTCAAATGGAGAAGTGGTCTAATGAAAAAGATCTGTATTGTCGATGTGAACATCTTTAAAGTTTGGGGCATCGCTATCCGATCTCATCTCGAGGTCCGAAACTATACTCGAAGTACTCAGATTTTACATTCAGATCACTATTTGGCTATTTATGCCCCCAAGACTGCCTCGTATGGAAAAATGATGTACAGGAATTGTCTTCGTCTCGTCAAAATGATTGATTTTGATATAAAAATCATTCCAATCCGAGTTCGTATCCAAAAGTTAGAGCTATCGAAATGCAGCCCTGTCAGGAGGCGAAATATGGTGCGCCCCACCAGACGTCATGTCTGATGGGTAGCGCGAGCAAACAGATGTTTTGCGTGAGCTATTTGATCCTCCAAATAATGTCTGATCAAAAAACGTTCAACATGAAAGTTGTTCTCCTCATCGAAATGGTCAAGATTGCTTTTGGACTAATTTCCATCCGAGGTTGTTTAGAACTATAAAAATGACCTGCAAGGTGCAGCCAATTTAAACCAAATAGTTTTGAAAGTTCGGACAAAACCAATCCGAATTTGACTAGGGTTTTGGACGTGAATCCAAGCCTTTTCCTTGCATGGGAAGTCCAGCCACATCTTATATACCAAAGGGGTGACAGCCGATTGAACAACATACTGTTGATCAAATCATCTACCACTTTTATTTTTTATCTTTTCTCCTTATCCCTAGTTCTTCTTCTTCCTCGTTCTTCGTTTGCTCTTATTCATTGCAGGGCGGAAAACCTCAAGGCCCTAGGGGCGATCAGGTCAACCTAGGGCAGCCCATAGCCGCCGCACGCCTGACGGGGTCCCTCCCGGGCGTGTGGGGTTTCGGGTCCTCAAAAGCACCCACCGGATTGCTTGTGTACCGCGCTTCCGGACGGGTCTCCTTCGACGTGAGCTGCAGTGCATCACCCCCGACATCGAGGGTACACAGTGACGTGTTCGTGTGCAAACACCATCGAAGGGGACAAACAGAAGCTGGCACCATACAACCTTGATTTGAAAAGCATCACTGACCTACAACCAGAATAAAAATTCCTATAGAAGATTGTGTTAAACTGACACCATCCCTATTCGACGTAGCAAATTTTGTGCTCGGTACAAATCTTCAGAAGGGTGACGAGATGCTGGCATTAAGGTCGTATGGATGGGAGAATTATCCCTTGACATATGAGCGGATAAAATATGCTTCACTTGATGCCCGTGTGAGTTTTGAAATAGCTGCAAGGTCCAAAGAGCTTGTTGCGAAGCCGTCTCCCACAGAAGAAGCAACAGGGCATTATGGATGGATGAACTATTTCCTCTCTATGTATATTAATATAGATGAGTTTCAATTGTGTGCATGTCTTTGGAACAAGTAGCAGCGTAGGTGCGCTTGACTATAAGGAATTTTTTATCCGCCAAGCTTTCTCTACTACTCCTTCTAGTGATCGGTATGCAATGCATGTGTCAGTAGACATGACAGCTTGTCCATGAAGTTGAACTACGGTGACCATCATGTTTCATTGTAGTGACCAAACCTCAAACAGTCTGATCTCTGTGCATCAGTGTCATCCCTGGATCGGTAATGCTGACACACACAGTGCTTGAAGGATTTATAATAGAGTAACAGTCACACACTTATTACATCGAATGTCTCAAAAGAGAATTTATTAAAATAAATATGGCTTAAGGCCATCCAAATATGATAATAGCGGAAGGCTTCGAAGATAATGTGAGTCCATCAACTCCAACGGCATCACCGAGTGAAAGACAACGACCTATGGCACCTTACTCGTCGTCTGAAAAGTCTGCAACATGAACGTTGCAGCCCGAAATGGGTCAGCACATAGAATATGCTGGCAATGTAACACAAGAGAGTAATGAACAGAATAAATGCTATCACTACATGCAAATATGGCTGGTGGAAAGCTCTATGGTTAAAGTTTTGCATAAAGCCATTTTTCCCCTACAACAAAGGAATAAATTTTATTTAACTATCATGGTGGTTGTTAAACATTGAGAAGGTTCCTCCAGCTCAATCCCAATTAAGCATCATCATTACACCCAATCAAATTAATTTAAGAGTGATGAGATCAACATGATAATCCAAGAACTAGATACTCAAGACGTCCATAACCGGGGACACGGCTAACCATGATTAGTTCATACACTCTACAGAGGTTTGCACACTTTTCCCCACAAGACTCGAATACATCCATGGTCGGAGAATCGAGATACAGCCTTTCTGAAACAATAACTCTTTACTCTGGGTGGACAATTACACCTACTTTCCCCTACATCTGCTAGCCCACCACTGAAAGAGGTCTTGCAACGTACTCAACTATGCTAGAGCCCATAATAGCTTGTGGCTTCACACGGAAGTTTCTAGCATGAATAATCTTATGATCCCTTTGAGACTGGTTGGCGGACCGTAGGACACTGGATTCTCCAGGTGCCCTGACAACCACTGGGCACTCCAGGGTGCCTTCAAGCAATCCACCCAGATGTGTATTAAAGTAGCCACCTTAGTTTCAATCATTAATTAATAATACTCACATCTGTCATGAATCACTCGAACCAAACCATGTCTACGAGCATAGCATAGCAATATAAGCAACATAGAAGTAACTCCCAAAGGTTTGATAAATAACAAGACAATGGGTACTACCTCATCTACTTCCCAAAACCCACATATTAAATCAGATCCTAACCATGCAATTGTTTGAGGATTGATCTAATGCAATAAAACTGGGTAGGAAAGAGGTATGATCAAAGTGTTACTTGCCTTGCTGATGATCCATGAAACCTAGAGACTCGTAGTAGCATGCTTCGCACTCCGGGTAATCTATCGCAAACAAACAAGCATACAATAAGAACTCAACTAGAAGCACGGATAAAAGTCAAATAATAGATCTAACTGGAAAGTTCAACTTAAGAACTCCGGTTTGCAAAAAGAATCAAATCAAACGAAGCAACGAAACTCAAACTGTGAAAGAAACAAGCTCCGTTTACTAATCTGGACTAAAGTCAAATTTTACAGTAGCAAAAACTTGTTCAAGTTGGTTAAACAGAAACAGGGTTTTGAGGCGAAACTCTAGGCGCTTGAATGGCCTAATTCCGATAGACGAGCGAAAAGATAAACTAAAACAAAAATCAGGGCAGAAATCACGATCGAAAATAATCACGGAAAAACCTTGGAAAAAGAAAAACTAACGAACAGGCTAACGAACAAACGTTCGCTGTCTGCGGCTAACGAGTGAAAACCTTTCATTAAACCAACGAACGAATGGGCGTTCGCTAAATAACTAAAACGGAAAAAAAACCGATCTAATAAAAAAATATAACCGCGGTTCTAAGAAAACCGCACGGTTTTCTACCAAAAACTGGCGACGGCAGCGGCTACCTCGGGACGGACGGCGGCGGCTCTAGCGGGGTTTCGGCGGCGGCGGCGGGGCGAAGGGTGGCGAGCGGTGGTGACGGCGACCGACGGCGGGGCGGCGGCGAAGGACGGCGGGGTCAGCGGCGGGTGGTACGACTGCGGCGGGAGCACGTGGCGGCGGCGAATCCGGCGGCGGCGGTGCGGAAATTGAGGTGGGGCGGGGCGGGGCGCTAGGGTTTCGGGCGGGCTGGCGGCTCGCTCGGGCTGTCGGCCTTTAAAGGCCGCCTGGGTGCAGTGTCCGGTTCGGACACGGCCCGGTAAGGCGGTGGACTTTTTTTTGATTTATTTTTATAAAATTATTACGCGCAGAAAAACAAATAAAAGAAATACTAAACGGACCCCAAAAATCCTGAAATAAATTTTCCCCATCCTCTAAAAATATAGAGGACAAGGTGAACATTTATTTGGGCCTCTAATGTAATTTTGAAAAACACATATTTTTCCTAATTGAAATAAAAAGCGATAAAACTCCGAATAAAATACTTATTTGATTTTAATATTAAATCTCCAATATTTGTTTGTTTTTGGAAAGTCATTTTATCCCCTCTCTTTTATGTTTATAAAAGAAATATTCAAAGAGAAAATAATTAAAATCAAATGATCCTCTTTTCAAAATTTGAGAATACTCAAATATGAAAATAATGAAATCCCCAACTCTCTCCGTGGGTCCTTGAGTTGCGTAGAATTTCTATGATCAAGCCAAAATGCAATAAAATATGATATGCAATGATGATCTAATGTATAACATTCCAAATTGAAAATTTGGGATGTTACAAACCTACCCCCTTAAGATGAATCTCGCCCTCGAGATTCGGGTTGGCTAGAAAATAGGTGAGGGTGGTCCTTCCGTAGGTCTTCCTCTCGCTCCCAGGTGGCTTCATCCTCTTTATGTTGGCTCCACTGAACTTTGCAGAACTTGATAACCTTGTTGCGTGTGACTGGCTGACAAACTCGAGAATCTTCATTGGTTTCTCCTCGTAGGTCAAATCGCTATCCAACCGAATCGCTTCCAGTGGCACTGTATCTCTCAGAGGAATATCGACCATCTCAGCGTGGCACTTCTTCAACTGGGAAATGTGGAACACATCGTGAACTCCTGACAATCCTTCGGGCAACTTCCAAAACTTTGTATGGTCCCACAAAATGTGGTGCTAACTTTCCTTAACTCCAAAACGCTTAAATCCTCGAAGTGGGGACACACGAAGATAAACTCTGTCTCCGACTTCGTAAACTGTCTCCTTGCGTTTAGAATCCGCATAGCTCTTCTGCCTGGATTGGGCTACCTCGAGTCTACTACGAATCAGCTTAACCTTCTCTTCAGACTCTTTAATCAAATCTGGTCCAAACAACTGACAGTCTCCAACTTCATCCCACAACAATGGTGTCCTGCACCTCCTTCCATACAAAGCTTCGAAAGGGGCCATCTTCAAACTGGCTTGATAACTGTTGTTGTAAGAGAACTCTGCATATGGCAAACTGTCGTCCCAACTAGATCCATAATCTAGCGCACAAGCTCTCAACATGTTCTCCAGAATCTGATTGACTCTCTCGATTTTTTCATCTATCTGTGGATGAAAGGCAGTACTAAATTCTAGCCTAGTACCCAAAGTTTCATGCAACTGATTCCAAAACATTGAGGTAAACTAGGTTCCTCTATCTGATATAGTGGTCCTTAGAACTCCATGTAGATATACGATCCTGGTCATGTATATATTTGCCAACTTAGCACTGGTGTAAGTGGTCTTCACTGGGATGAAATGAGCTACTTTCGTCAACCGATTGACTACAACCCATATTGAGTCATAGCCTAAACGAGTCCTCGGCAATCCCGTGATAAAATCCATGCCTAGCTTATCCCACTTCCATTCGGGTATCGGCAATGGCTGTAGCAATCCGGCTGGCTTCTGATGCTCTGCCTTCACACTCTGACATACATCACAAACTGCTACATACTCTGCAATATCCTTCTTCATTCCGGTCCACCAGAAACTATCCTTCAAATCCAGATACATCTTGGTATTTCCTGGGTTAATTGAATACGGCGAATCATGGGCCTCCTGCAGAATCAACTTCCCGATCTCCGGATCATTAGGCACATATACGCGGTCCTCAAACCATAAGGTATCGTGCTCATCCTCACGAAATCCCTTAGCTTTTCCTTTGCTCATCCTCTCTTTTATCTCGGCAATCTCCTTGTCCGTCTTTTGAGCTTTCCTGATCTTATCCATCAAAGTAGACTGAATCTCCAATGCTGCTACATAGCCTCTCGGAACTATCTCCAAGCATAGTTCACGAAGATCTTCTGCTAACTACTTGGGTAACTCTCCGGTCATGAGTGTGTTGACATGGCTCTTGAGATTCAACGCGTCAGCTACTACGTTAGCCTTTCCGGGATGATAATGCAATCTCATATCATAATCCTTGATGAGCTCCAGCCATCTCCTCTGCCTGAGATTTAATTCCTTCTGCGTGAAGATATACTTCAAACTCTTGTGATCCGTGGACACCTCACAATGGTTTCCGATGAGAAACTGTCTCCATGTCTTCAGCGCATGCACTACGGCTGCTAACTCCAAATCGTGTGTAGCATAATTCAACTCATGGGGTTTAAGCTGTCGTGAGGCATATGAAACAACTCTTCCCTCCTACATAAGCACTGCTCCAAGTCCTCGACAAGAAGCGTCACAATACACTTGATAATCCTTGCATTGATTTGGCAGAATAAACACTAGAGCTATTACCGAACGTTTCTTCAACTCCTGAAAACTGGCCTCACATTCCTCCGTCGAGTTGTACTTGGTGTCCTTTTTCAACAACTCCGTCATGGTCTTTGCAATCTTCGAGAAATTCTCAATGAACCTCCGGTAGTATCCTGCGAGTCCCAGAAAACTCCGAATCTCTCCAACTGACGTGGGTGCTTCCCAATTTGTCACAGTGACAAATTTGGTGGGGTCTACTGCTATTCCTTCTCCGGATATAACATGTCCGAGGAATCCAACTTCCTTCAACCAAAACTCACACTTGATGAACTTGGCATATAACTGATGTTCTCTGAGCTTCCCAAGTACCAAATGAAATGCTCCTTATGCTCATCTTCATTCTTCGAGTAGACTAATATGTCATCAATGAACACCACCATAGACTTATCCAAAAACTCCATAAACACCTTTTTCATCATGTTCATGAAATAGGCAGGTGCGTTAGTCTGACCAATTGACATAACGGTATACTCATATAGCCTGTACCTTGTGGTAAAAGCTGTCTTAGGTATATCCTGCTCTCGAATCTTCAGTTGGTGGTATCCTCACCGCAGATCGATCTTGGAAAATACTTTAGCTCCTTGCAACTGATCAAACGGATCATTGATCATCGATAGTGGGTACTTGTTCTTGATTGTCACTTCATTAAATCCCCGATAATCAACAACCATTCTCAATGATCCATCCTTCTTCTCCACTAGAAGCACTGGTGATCCCCAAGGTGATGAACTTGGGCGAATATAGCCTTTATCCAGTAACTCCTTAATCTGCTTCTTAATTTCTTCTGAATCCTTTGCGGGCATCCTGTACGGTCTCTTAGATATTGGCCCTGTGCCTGGCAAAAGCTCAATCAAAAACTCAATGTCTCTATTCGGTGGCATGCCTGGCAACTCTTCTGGAAATACATCAGGGAAATCCTTCACCACTGGTACTTCCTCCTGTACAACTCCTGATAATCAATTCACTTGAGTCCTCTTTGGCACACGCCGGGATACATACTTAATCCTTCTTCCTTCTAGGGTGGTGAGCATAATCGACTTACTGGCGCACTCGATGTTTCCTCCATACATAGATAGCCAATCCATACCCAAAATCACATCCAAACCTTGCGACTCCAAAATTATCAGGTCTGAGGGGTAATCATGCCTACCTATGGTCAATGGCATCTGAAAACATCCTTGGCTTGCCATATGCTCCGCTCCTAGCGAGCTTACTAACATAGGTGTTCTAAGAACTTTGGTGGGCAGTTTATACTTATCCACAAATCACCTTGATATGTATGAATGCGATGCACCAATATCAAAAAGAACGATTGCAGTAAATGACTTAACCAAAATTTACCTATTACTGCATCTGGCTGTGCTTCAAACTCCTCCACGTTAACTGGTTCACTTGTCCCCTGTTGAAAGGGTTGGGCTTCTTCCCAGAGCTTCCATTGCCATTGCCATTCTTTGCTTCAGAACACTCTGTGGCATAATGTCCATTCTTCCCGCACTTGAAACAAGTAATGTGACTAAGATCCTTCTTGGCGGGCGTTGCTGGGTTGGGACGGTTCTGGCCATTGCTTCCTCCATTACCATTCCCATTCTTGAGGCCACTATGGTTGTGCAAACTTCCTCCATTGTGATTGTGACCTCCATTGTTATGTTGAAGGTGTCCTCCCAAGTTTGGGGTAAAACATGGCCTCTGCTGAGCTTCCGAATTGTACTTCCCTTGTCCATACTTCCTTTAGCGGTTGTCAATCTGGTGCTTCTTCCCTTCAATCATAAGAGCTCTATCTACCAACTCCTGGTAGTTGTTGAAGGTTGCCACCGTCAACTGCTTAGCTCCATCCATAGCAACGTCATCTGGGGTATAACGTGCTAACTTACTAAAATCATCCGCATACTGGCCCACTATGCGTCCTCCTTGGCGCAAGTTGTGAAACTCACGCTTCTTCACGGCCATAGCTCCTGCTGAAACATGGGTTGTGCGAAAAGCCTGCTGAAACTAGTCCCATGTGAAAGTGCTGATGGGGTAAGTGGCTGTGAAATTCTCCCACCATGATGTTGCGGGTCCATCAAGCTGATGTGCGGCAAAACGCACTCTCTCCGCATCTATGCATCCTGTAGTGGTCAACTCCCTTCCAATCCTGTGGAGCCAATCATCTGCAACAATCAGCTCGGTGCTACTGGAGAACACCGGCAGATTCAGCCTTTAGAAACGGGCTAAGTGATCAACAGGTGGCGGTGGTGGTGGTTGGTTGTTGTTGTTGTTGTTCCCCTGATTCTGATTCTCGACTAGTATATGCATCAATGCATTCTGCTGCTAGATCAACTGAGTGAGCTCCGGTGGGAAAGCAAATCCATTGTCGCATCTCGGAGGCATCTGATGGGTTTAGAAAAGATGAGAAAACAGAATAGAATGAGATCTAGAGGGAAAACACTACCCATATGCACATGAGACAAACACAATCATATCACCTCAATCAAAACAAACAAGGGCATACAATCAGTCTAACTATTGTTACAAAAGCGCTTGGACTATACTATGTACATGGGGGAATACTGCTACTAATATGGTGTTCAAAGCTTCATCAACAAAGTCATCATCGCTATCGTCGGGGTCCGAGTCGGTGTCGTCGATGATGATGTAGTTCTCCGGGCAAGTGGAATCGTCGTCTTCTCCTCCTGGTGCAGGGTGAGGGAGTCTTGGACTAGTGGGTGTCTGGATAGCCGAACTATCATCATTGGCCGGACTCCAAGACTATGAAGATACAAGATTGAAGACTTCGTCCCGTGTCCGGATGGGACTTTCCTTGGCGTGGAAGGCAAGCTTGGCAATACGGATATGTAGATCTCCTACCATTGTAAACGACTCTGTGTAACCCTAGACCTCTCAGGTGTCTATATAAACCGGACGTTTTAGTCCATAGGATGAACAACAATCATACCATAGGCTAGCTTCTAGGGTTTAGCCTCCTTGATCTCGTGGTAGATCTACTCTTGTACTACCCATATCATCAATATCAATCAAGCAGGAGTAGGGTTTTACCTCCATCGAGAGGGCCCGAACCTGGGTAAAAACATCGTGTCCCTTGTCTCCTGTTACCATCCGCCTAGACGCACAGTTCGGGACCCCCTACCCGAGATCCGCCGGTTTTGACACCGATATTGGTGCTTTCATTGAGAGTTCCTCTGTGCCGTCACCTATAGGCCCGATGGCTCCTTCGATCATCAACAACGACGCGGTCCAGAGTGAGACTTTTCTCCCTGGACAGATCTTTGTATTCGGCGGCTTTGCACTGCGGGCCAATTCGCTTGGCCATCTAGAGAAGATTGAAAGCTACGCCCCTGGCCATCAGGTCAGATTTGGAAGTTTGAACTTCACGGCCGACATCCGCGGAGACTTGATCTTCGACGGATTCGAGCCACGGCCGTGCGCGCCGCACTGTCACGATGGGCGTGATCTAGCTCTGCCGCCGGACAGTGCCCTGGAGGCCGCACGAGAGTCCGCTCCGACCGTTAACTCGGAGCCGACTGCGCCGATCGAGGATGGGTGGCTAGACACCACTTCAGGGGCTGCTACCTCTACGGCGATGGAGCCAAATACCGACCCTATCCCTTGTGAAGCTCGTGACTCTGAGTTGCCGGATTCCTCACCGGACTCCGAACCTTCCGCGCCCCTACAATCGAATCTGATTGGGCGCCGATCATGGAGTTCACCGTTGCGGACATCTTTCAGCACTCGCCTTTGGCAACATCCTGAATTTGCTAAAGTATCTCTCGTTATCAGGAGAGCCCTGGCCGAACTGAGGTCAGGACGGTTGGGATGCGGACGATGAAGAAATTCAAAACCCACCCACCACCCACTTTGTAGCCACCGTCGACGACCTAACCGACATGCTAGACTTCGACTCCGAAGACATCGACGGTATGGACGACGATGCCGGAGACGACCAAGAACCAGCGCCTACGGGGCACTGGAAAGCCACCTCGTCATACGACATATACATGGTGGACATCCCAAAGGACGGGAATGGTGAGGGAACAGCGGAGGAAGACCCCTCCAAGAAACAGCCTAAGCGCCGGCGTCAGCGGCGCCGCTCTAAATCCCGCCACAGCAAGAATGGAGATTCCGGCACCGGAGACAATAACACCCCGGACAGTGCCGAAGACAACCCCCTCCAGCAATATTCAGCACAGGAGGATGAAGAAGCCAGCCCTCATGAGAGAGCGGCAGACAAAGAGGTAGAGGACGATAATTACATGCCTCCCTCCGGAGACGAGGCAAGCCTCGACGATGAAGAATTCGTCGTGCCTGAGGATCCCGTCGAACAAGAGCATTTCAAACGCAGGCTTATGGCCACGGCAAGCAGCCTCAAGAAAAAAGCAGCAACAGCTTAGAGCTGATCAAGATCTGCTAGCCGACAGATGGACCGAAGTCCTTGCGCCGAAGAGGAGGAAGTTGCTGCCCCGATTAGAGGAGGAAGCATATAAACCTACATCACCAGTGCACAATACGGCCGACCGGCCACCTCGTGGCCGCGACAGAGAGGCCTCTAGGCCCTCCACTAAAGCCGTACCCCGGCATCGCTCGAAAAGTACAAAGCCATGGGGGAATGCGCCGGACTTGCGAGACATATTGGAGGATAAGGCAAGACAATCAAGATCGATCTATGGATCGCGTGGGCGCCCCACGATACGCGACGACAACCGTCGCGCCGGATACAGCAATTCTGGCCGGGCCGAACACAGTAGACAAAGCTCGCTTGACCTACGTCGTGATAAAGCCCAATACAGAGGCGCCGCACACCCACTATGCTTCACAGATGAAGTAATGGATCATCAAATCCCAGAAGGGTTCAAACCCGTGAACATTGAATCCTACGATGGCACAACAGACCCTGCGGTTTGGATCGAAGACTACCTCCTTCATATCCACATGGCCCGCGGCGATGATCTTCATGCCATCAAATACCTCCCACTCAAGCTAAAAGGACCAGCTTGGCATTGGCTTAACAGCTTGCCAGCAGAATCAATTGGGTGTTGGGAGGACCTGGAAGCTGCATTCCTTGATAACTTCCAGGGCACATATGTGCGACCACCAGACGCTAATGTCCTAAGCCACATAATTCAGCAGCCAGACGAATCGGCCAGACAATTCTGGACACGGTTCTTAACCAAGAAAACTCAAATCGTCGACTGTCCGGATGCAGAGGCCCTCGCAGCCTTCAAACATAACATCTGCGATGAGTGGCTTGCCCGGCACCTAGGACAGGAAAAGCCGAAATCCATGGCAGCCCTCACATCACTCATGACCCGCTTCTGCGTGGGAGAGGACAGCTGGCTAGCCCGCAGTAACAACCTCAACGAGTGGCTTGCCCGGCACCTAGGACAGGAAAAGCCGAAATCCATGGCAGCCCTCACATCACTCATGACCCGCTTCTGCGTGGGAGAGGACAGCTGGCTAGCCCGCAGTAACAACCTCAACAAAAATTCTGGCAGTCCAGATACCAAGGACCGCAATGGCAGGTCACGTCGCAACAAACACAAATGCCGCATTAACGGCGACAATACTAAAGATACGGCAGTCAACGCCAGATTCAGAGGCTCCAAACCCGGTCAGCGAAAAAAGCCATTCAAAAGAACTACTCCGGGTCCGTCCAATTTGGACCGAATACTCGACCGCTCGTGCCAGATACACGGCACCCCCGAAAAGCCAGCTAATCACACCAACAGGGATTGTTGGGTATTCAAGCAGGCAGGCAAGTTAATTGCCGAAAAAAATGACAAGGGGCTGCATAGCGATGATGAGGAAGAGACTCGGCCGCTGAATAATAGAGGACAGAAGGGTTTCCCCCCACAAGTGCGGACGGTGAACATGATATACGCAACCCACATACCCAAAAGGGAGCGGAAGCGTGCACTCAGGGACGTATACGTGATGGAGCCAGTCGCCCCAAAGTTCAACCCATGGTCCTCCTGCCCGATCACTTTTGATCGAAGGGACCACCGCACCAGCATCCACCATGGCGGATTTGCCGCATTAGTTCTAGACCCAATCGTCGATGGGTTTCACCTCACTAGAGTCCTGATGGACGGCGGCAGCAGCCTGAACCTGCTTTATCAAGATACAGTGCGCAAGATGGGCATAGACCCCTCAAGGATTAAACCCACAAAGACGACCTTCAAAGGCGTCATACCAGGTGTAGAGGCCAATTGTATAGGCTCAGTTACACTGGAAGTGGTCTTCGGATCCCCGGATAACTTCCGAAGCGAGGAGTTAAACTTCGACATAGTTCCGTTCCGCAGCGGCTATCATGCTCTACTCGAACGAACCGCATTTGCAAAGTTCAATGTGGTGTCGCACTACGCATACCTCAAGCTCAAGATGCCAGGCCCTCGAGGAGTCATCACGGTCAACGGAAACACTGAATGCTCTCTCCAAACGGAGGAGCATACAGCGGCTCTCGCGGCAGAAGTGCAGAGTGGCCTCTTAAGGCAATTCTCGAGTCCGGCCGTTAAGCGACTGGACACTACTAAACGCGCCTGGAGTAACCTACAACAAGACCACCTGACTCGTTCCGAGCACGCGTAGCAATGCGGCCCCAACCCCAGCCCTTGCAAAATTGCAAGACCAGTACTTCGCGTACATCATTACGCTCTGGAGATACCATGGGCAAAGGGGGAGGGGCACGACCACGGCAGGCCCAGAGTGCGGCTCAACCACACCAGGGGATCCCAAGTGTGTCATCCTTTTTCTTTCCCTTTTTCTTTTCTTTTCTTCTTATCCTCAAGACTCCATTTACCAGAGGCCCTGTCCGGCAGTAGACCTGCCGAACTCACGATGCAACAGCCAGGGAAGGAGAAAAGCTACGACGAGTATCCAGGTGGTCTCCATTACGAGCATTATACCTATTCTACACACCATTCCGCAGCCTACCCCTGGAAGGGGACATGCTAAATAGTTCCACCCCTTGCTTATCGCACTATTTGTATCGTTCTGCATTCATGGCAGTATTTCTTGAATAAACAATGCATCGCTTTTTTCCTATAATTGCAATCCTCTTGTATACATATGTTCATTTATGACATGTTGCATCCGTACACTTTGGTACGGCTAAATACACCAGGGGCTTAAGTTCCCCACATTATGGTGTGATAAGTACGAACACTTTCACAAGTGCGGCATCCCGAACTTATAGCATTATATGCATCGGCTCCGAATCATGTCTTTGGTCAATAGTTGGGTTTGCCCGGCTCCCATGTTTTTGTACCTTACGTTCCGTTATATCGGCTAAGGTAGCGCTGGGAGAACCACTGCGATTGTGCCCCAGTTGAGCTGGGCGAGCACCTCTGT
This sequence comes from Triticum timopheevii, assembly GCA_963921465.1. Lineage (NCBI taxonomy): Eukaryota > Viridiplantae > Streptophyta > Magnoliopsida > Poales > Poaceae > Triticum > Triticum timopheevii. The sequence continues at coordinate 294,807,661 of OY997274.1, forward strand.
GGAGAAAGCTAAAACTGACCGTCATGATGGGGCGAGAGCCGGTCGCTGCTCGAGAGGTTTTTTCGAGTCCCTAAAGACTTATGCCGCTTAGAGCGAGGAACCGGCTTTGTCCGGCCCAGCCGTGGATAGCACTCCGAATTCGGCCTTCCGAACACTAGGGGCTTCGCCGAAATTTAAAACTATAGAATTCTATGGCTAAGTGAGAGTGTTCAAGCATTATAAGTCTAGTTGCCTCGTTCGTTGTGTTGAGAGCCTCCCTAGATGGACCCAACAATGGGAACAAGAGCGCTCAAGTTTATCCCGAACACCCCAGCACTCGTGGCATGGGGGTTGAAGCCGACGACTTTCCATCTCTCAGATTTGATAAACGACCCCATAGAAGGTAATATTTTAAATTAACAAGCATTGCTTAGCGCATATGAACAAAGTTTTCAGCGCACAGGATAACAAAATGCGAGTCTACTCAAATATTACATCTTTGGAGCACTCACCCGCAATAAGGCGGGCACCCTTCAGGACACTCTTATAATACATCTCGGGCGTGCGATACTCCTTGCCCGGTGGTGGCGCGTCCGTCACAAGCTTCTCAGCGTCCATCTTGCCCCAGTGCACTTTAGCATGGGAAAGGGCCCGACGGGCACCTTCAATGCAGGCGGAGTGCTTGATGACTTCAAGCCAGGGACACGCATCCACCAGTCGCCGCACCAGGCCGAAGTAGCTCCCAGGCGTGGCCTCTTTGGGCCATAGCCGAACTATAAGGCCCTTCATGGCCTGTTCGGCCACCTTGTGGAGCTCGACCAGCTGCTTCAGTTGGTCGCTAAGGGGCACCAGATGTCCGGCCTCAGCATACTGAGACCAGAACACCTTCTCCGTCAAGCTCCCCTCCTCGGCTCTGTAGAAAGCGGCAGCATCGGACATGCTACGAGGCAGATCTGCGAACGCTCCTGGAGAGCTCCGAATTCGGGTAAGTAACAGGTAATTCACTTTTACATGCTTGCTTTGCATGAAGAATGCCTTACCCGCCGCTATCTTCTTCAATCCCTCGATTTCCTGGAGGGCCTTGTGGGCTTCGGCCTTAGCGGCTTTGGCACTCTCAAGAGCCGACGCAAGCTCGGACTCTCGAGTCTTCCAGTCACGCTCCAAACTCTCATGTTTTTCCACGAGAGCCTGGAGCTCCTGCTGCACCTCCGCCACCCACGCCTCCTGCTTCTCTCGCCCGGCACGTTCCGCGGCCGCATTGCGTTCGGCCGTGGACACCGCCTACTTCAGGGTCGCCACCTCGTTCGTAGCCCCTGGAGTACCCACGTTATCCTTGTCATTCCTCTTGCAACCAAATCCTTTGCTGTAAGGTACAACTTTAATAAGGTGTTACTCACCTTCCTTGTCCTCGAGCTGCTTCTTGGCACGGCCGAGTTCGCTCTCGGACCGCTCGAGGCTCTGCTTCAAGGCATTGATCTCCGCAGTCAGTGCGGCAGAGGTCAGCAGCGCAGCCTGCATTCCCATATTGACATATTTTTGTTAAGACTCCTGCGTATATCTTTTTAGATCCTCAGTCCTGTTTTTGTTTCTGAACACCGAACCGAGCATTAGGGGCTACTGTCTATGCGGTACTATTTTACATATCTTAAAATTCCTACCTCAAAGCCTGTTAGAAGGCTGCTGCAGGCTTCGGTCAGCCCGCTTTTGGCAAGCTGAACCTTCTGAATCACCGCACTCATGACAGTGCGGTGTTCCTCTTCGATGGAAGCGCCATTGAGCGCCTCCAGCAAGTTACCCGGTGCCTCCGGTTGGACGGAGGCCGCCGGCGTCGCAGTCTTTCCCTTCTTATGAAGGGGCCGCCCACCGGACTCCGGAACCACTGAAGGTTCCGGTGCGGAGTCCGGTCCAAAGTCCGGGAGGTTGCCCTGCGGCACCTCCGGGGCCTCCTCCTCCTGGTGGGTTCCTTTCCAGGATCCCACCTCGGCATCGTCGGCGTCACGGGGGGAGGAGGCGGTCGGAAGTGAAGTGTTATTCACATCCGACGTACCCAAGGACCCGCTCGACGAAGCGGGAAGATCATCCTTGGGCGGACTACAGGGTTGTATGCGGCGTTAAAAGATTCTATGCGACAAAAAGAAAAATTATGAGTTATTCGGGAGTCCGGATAGTTACGATCTCGCCAGGGGCTTGGCCCTTGAGGGCCACTCCTCGTCGCCGTCGCCGGCGTTGGCAGAGCAGTCCGGGGGAAGGGTCCTTCCCTTCTTGGACCCTTCGGCCTCCCCCGTTGGGGAGGCCTTCCTCTTCTTCTCTCCCCCCGCTGGGGGAGAGGCCTCTTTCTTCTCCTCCTCGTCCTCGTGGGAGGAGTCCGCCTTGGAGTCATCGAACGATGAATCCGATAACACCTAATGCCGGGAACTCCTCCGGGTTCCTGTGGCCTTCTTCTTGGCCTTCTTCTCCGGCACCACGTAAGGCGCCGGGACCAGCAGCCCTGTCAAACGGGCATTTGCTGGGTCTTCTGGAAGGGGAGCCAGAGAGTTAACCTGTCCGGACGTCTTCTGCCAGGCCTGTTAAAGGTATTGGGAGTTTAGATCCCGCATAGAGTCAAACTATGAAAAGCAAGTGTCCCATAAAGGATAACATGGCTTACCTCACCAACCGGACGCTGCGAGCTGAATCCGCAATCTTCAATAGCAGATGCGGGAGCCTCGGCGCCCTTGAACAACACCCTCCAGGCCTCTTCATACGTAGTGTCGAAGAGTCCGCTCAAGGTCTGGTGCTGTGCCGGATCGAACTCCCACAAGTTGAAGTCCCGCTGTTGGCAGGGGAGAATCCGACGAATGAGCATGACCTGGATCACGTTGACAAGCTTGAGCTTCTTGTTCACCAGGGTTTGGAGACAGGATTGGAGTCCGGTCAGCTCTTCCGAATCGCCCCAAAGCAGGCCCTTCTCTTTCCAGGAAGTGAGCCACATGGGGATGCCAGATCTGAATTCGGGGGCCGCTGCCCATTCAGGGTCACGCGGCTCGGTGATGTAGAACCACCCCGATTGCCACCCTTTGATGGTTTCCACGAAGGCGCCCTCGACCCAAGTAACGTTGGGCATCTTGCCCACCATGGCGCCTCCGCACTCCGCTTGGCTTCCCTTCACAATCTTCGGCTTGACATTAAAGGTCTTTAGCCATAAGCCGAAGTGGGGCTGGATGCAGAGGAAGGCCTCGCACACGACGATAAACACCAAGATGTTGAGGATGAAATTCGGGGCCAGATCATGGAAATCCAGGCCGTAGTAGAACATGATCCCCCAGACAAAGGGGTGGAGTGGGAAGCCCAGTCCGCAGAGGAAATGGGGAAGGAATACCACCCTCACATGGGGCCTGGACAAAGGCTTGGTTGTGGTGTGACGTCACGCCACAAAATACGTCAGCAGATTGAACTTGTGTAAATATTATTCTCTCTACGGTGGTATGTGGAATTTATTTTGCAGAGCCGGACACTATCCTGGTGTTCACAATCTTCTATGAATTATTCGGAGGAGGAACCCGCCTTGCAATGTCGAAAACAATATGCACGCCGGACTCGTCATCATTGAAGCCTGATTCAGGGGATACTGAGGGTGTCCTGGACTAGGGGGTGTCCGGATAGCCGAACTATCATCATTGGCCGGACTCCTAGACTATGAAGATACAAGATTGAAGACTTTGTCCCATGTCCGGATGGGACTTTCCTTGGCGTGGAAGGCAAGCTTGGCAATACGGATATGTAGATCTCCTACCATTGTAACCGACTCTGTGTAACCCTAGCCCTCTCCGGTGTCTATATAAACCGGAGGGTTTAGTCCATAGGACGAACAACAATCATACCATAGGCTAGCTTATAGGGTTTAGCCTCCTTGATCTCGTGGTAGATCTACTCTTGTACTACCCATATCATCAATATCAATCAAGCAGGAGTAGGGTTTTACCTCCATCGAGAGGGCCCGAACCTGGGTAAAAACATCGTGTCCGTTGTCTCCTGTTACCATCCGCCTAGACGCACAGTTCGGGACCCCCTACCCGAGATCCGCCAGTTTTGACACCGACACGGGGTCTCCCATGAATACTCCTAGCTTCTTGATCAGATTGTCATTCTTCTCCACGAGTATCGTCATTTCCTCCTCATATCCATCGCGTGTAGACTTGAGTTCTTCGTCCAGCTCCGTGATCCAGGTCATTGCCTTCTTCAGACATATCATGCCTGTGCACATCTGGTTCTCTTGGCGACGAATATGCTGGTTTAACTCCTGGATGAAAGCTACAATGGATCTATCCTTCCTCGCGCTGATGATCTCCCATTGTTCATCTCGGCGCCCACAAATCTGGTATATAGTATCCTTGAGATCCTTGTGGTAAACTTCTCCAATGCGTCCCATGGTAATGTGGGCTGCCATGCTGTTTCCTAGACTCTAGGTTGGTACATCAAAGGAAAACTCTATGGGCTCAGTGACTGGCATGAACGTCCTTCCTGGAACTGAACTCGAATCTTCCAACGCTCCTCTTCTGGTAAAGTGGCGATGTAGGTACCGGTGAAGCTTGGAATTCCAATGTTCAAGTACCTAGTAACTTCCTTCAAGTGTCGTCCAAAAGGTGTATCTTCATCCGGTTGCGTGAACTTGTTCCTTGTATCGGCCATCCTAAAGAGTAGAAAAGGGAGAGGAGTCAGAAATGAGGAGAGAGTAGTGATCTAGGGCTTTAGCTTACTGGTCGTGTCCTACATTCAGCGTGTCCTCTGATACCATCTTGTAGCGACCAGACCTCAAACAGTCAGATCTCTGTGCATCAGTGTCATCCCTGGATCGGTAATGCTGACACGCACAGTACTTGAAGGATTTATAACAGAGTAGCAACCACACATATTACATCGAATGTCTCAAAAGAGATTACAATAAATATGTCTTAAGGACATCTAAATACGATAACATCGGAAGGCTTGGAAGATAAAGTGAGTCCATCAACTCCAACGGCATCACTGAGTGAAAGACAACGACCTATGGCACCTTACTTGTCGTCTAAAAAGTCTGCAACATGAACATTGCAACCCGAAACGGGTCAGCACATGGAATATGCTGGCAATGTAACACAAGAGAGTAATGAACAGAATAAATCCTATCACTACATGCATATATGGCTGGTGGAAAGCTCTATGGTTACAGTTTTGCATAAAGCCAGTTTTTCCCTACAACAAAGGAATAAATTTTATTTAACTATCATGGTGGTTGTTAAACATTGAGAAGGTTCCTCCAACTCAATCGCCAATCAAATTAATTTAAGAGTGATGAGATCAACATCATAATCCAAGAACTAGATACTCAAGACATCCATAACCGGGGACACGGCTAACCATGATTAGTTTATACACTCTGTAGAGGTTTGCGCACTTTTCCCCACAAGACTCGAATACATCCATGGTTGGAGAATCGGGACACCGCCTTTCTGAAGCAATAACTCTTTACTCTGGGTGGACAGTTACACCTACTTTCCCCTACATCTGCTAGCCCACCACTGAAAGAGGTCTTGCAATGTACTCAACTATGCTAGAGCCCATAATAGCTTGTGGCTGCACATGAAAGTTTCTAGCATGAATAATCTTATTGTCCCTTTGAGCCTGGGTGGCGAACTGTACGATGATCACACGGGTACTCCGGGATATCCTAGGACAACACTGGATTCTCCAGGTGCCATGACAACCACTGGGTACACCAGGGTGCCTTCAAGCAATCCACCCAGATGTGTACTAATGTAGCCACCTTAGTTTCAACCATTAATTAATAATACTCACACCTGTCATGAATCACTCAATCCAAATCACGTCTACGAGCATAGCATAGCAATATAAGCAACGTAGAAGTAACTCCCAAAGGTTTGATAAATAACAGGACAATAGGTACTACCTCATCTACTTCCCAAAACCCACATATCAAGTTAGATCCTAACCATGCAATTGTTTGAGGATTGATCTAATGCAATAAAACTGGGTAGTAAAGAGGTATGATCAAAGTGTTACTTGCCTTGCTGGTGATCCGTGAAACCTAGAGACTCGTAGTAGCACGCTTCACACTCCGGGTACTCTGTCACAAACAAACAATCATACAATAAGAACTCAACTAGAAGAACGGGTAAAAGTCAAATAAGAGATCTAACTAGAAAGTTCAACTTAAGAACTCCGGTTTGCAACAAGAATCAAATCAAACGAAGCAACGAAACTCAAACTTCGAAAGAAACAAGCTCCGTTTACTAATCTGGACTAAAGTCAAATTTTACAATAGCAAAAACATGTTCAAGTTGGTTAAATAGAAAGATGGTTTCGAGACAAAACTCTAGGCGCTTGAATTGCCTGATTCCATTAAACGAGCGAAAAGATAAACTAAAATGAAAATCAGGGCAGAAATCGCGATCAAAAATAATCGCGGGAAAACCTTGGAAAAAGAAAAAGTGACGAACAGGCTAACGAAGGAACGTTCGCTGTCTGCGGCTAACGAGTGAAAGCTGTTCGTTAAAACGAACAAACGAACGGGCGTTCGCTAAATAACTAAACCAGGAAGAAAATAAAACCGATCTAATTAAAAAAATATAACTGCGGTTCTAAGAAACCGCATGGTTTTCTACCGAAAACCAGCGACGGCGGCGGCTACCTCGGGACGGACGGCGGCGGCTCCGGAAGGGTTCCGGCGACGGCGGGCGGTGGCGACGGCGATCGGCGGCGGGGCGGCGGCGAAGGGCGGCGGGGGTGGTACGGCGGCGATGGGCACCGGCGGCGGCGGATCCGGTGGCGGCGGCGAATCCGGCGGCAGCGGTGTGAAAATCGAGACGGGGCGGGGCGCTAGGGTTTAGGGCGGGTTGGCGGCTCGCTCGGGCCGTCGGCCTTTAAAGGCCGCCCGGGTGCAGTGTCCGTAAGGCGGTTGACTTTTTTGAAAAAATTATTCCATGCAGAAAAACAAATAAAAGAAATACTAAACATACCCCAAAAATCCTGAAATAAATTTTCCCCGTCCTCCAAAAATATAGCAGACAAAGTGAATATTTATTTGGGCCTCTAATGCAATTTTGAAAAACGCATATTTTTCCTAATTCAAATAAAATAGCGATAAAACTCCGAATAAAATATTTATTTGATTTTAATATTAAATCTCCAATATTTCTTTGTTTTGGGGAAGTCATTTTATCCCCTCTCTTTTATGTTTATAAAAGAAATATTCGAAGAGAAAATAATTAAAATCAAATGATCCACTTTTCAAAATTTGAGAAAACTCAAATATGAAAATAACAAAATCCCCAACTCTCTCCGTGGGTCCTTGAGTTGCGTAGAATTTCTAGTATCGAGCCAAAATGCAATAAAATATGATATGCAATGATGATCTAATGTATAACATTCCAAATTGGAAATTTGGGATGTTACATTCATACACTGCCACTCACGATACTCACGACGCCGCTACAACCCACGGCACGCACCACGTCCCCCGACGTGCGCCTCACCCCTCTAGGCCGCACCGCCCCTCTGCCTTTGTGTGCATGACATGTGGGACAGCTGAAATGTGATGAGCATCAAGGTTCTACCACAGCCACACGTGATTCCCATGACACCGCTCGAACCCATGACACCACACGTCCCCCGACCTGCGGCTCACCCCTCTAGGCCCCACCGCCCCTCTTCCTTTGGGAGCATGACATGTGGAGCAGCCACCTATCGGGTCCACTGAAGCTCAGTTCCGTGGGCCCCGAGAGGGAAATGTAACTCCTGCGCCAGGCCATTGTGGTGCTACCGCTGCACGAACTCGTGCCAAACTTGAGATTTGTTTCTTACTAGCAAGATGCTCGTGTGTTGCACGAAACATCAAGATGCATTTGTATGAGTAGTTTATCTTGTGGGAGAAAAGGATGAACGAGGGGAGTCCTTATTTGGAAACGTGGAGAGGGGTGTGGGTATCTTTTTGCAAAATTGCCATGGTTTCTTTCCATGGACATCTACGCCTCATAACACCCCGACGTCCAGCTATGGCACCCTCGACATGGCCAGGCCACCACCGGCCGGTTCAACTCGAACGAGTGAGTCGTGAATGCCGCCGCGACAACAGCCAGCCGGGCATCTCGAACCACACAGATGCCGCTTCCCCATAGTCGATCTACGCTGGCACGTGGCTGCACGCTGTTGTGCCGCGCATCAATGTACGACGGTAGGAACGCCTCCAGGCTCGGGCTACGTAGAGTACATCGCGTTTGCAAACGGGTATCAGCTGAGCAGGTTCCTCCCGCCCACAAGAACACGCCTATGCGTATCCAACATTCCAGCCTCCTCGCTGAGTGGTACATCCTCGGGGCGGTGCAAGTTGTCGGAATCTCGAGCCGAAGTCGAAGCTATGTGCCCCGGGTAGATCACTGGCTCCCGCCCGAGCTCCCACATGGCCATTGCTGCCGTCGCAGCACTGACGATTAGGAGCAACACTCTGCCGCTCATTCGAAGTGCGAGCTAGTAAATGTCGTGGGACACATCACAACAGTCAAGCACCTCGACATGCGTCGGCCGGGAAGTGGCTTTTCATGGCCACAAGCTCCATGGTCTCGTCCCAGATCGGTGTGCTACTGCAGTCGAACATGCGGGTAAAATACTATGGGGGAACCTACATGTGCATGGCCCAGACACTGATGTTGGAGTGGAGGAGGTGGTACTCGCTGGCGCCGCAGGGTGCTACATGGCTTAGGCAGGCACCTGTTGCGACGCTCTGGCTTTGGCACCGCCATTGTCAACACAGCTGATGATCCGAAGGAGGACGAGCAGGAAAGGAAAGGGTCTTGCATGCGTGTACAGATTCATGCTGGAAATTTTTTCTAGGAAATACAACCTTTGTTTACCTTTAGATGACCCACACGAGGAAATATATTATAATTGTTGGATGAAAATTAGTGGTGCGGGAGTACGGACCGGAGCATGGGAGGGGAGCATGGAAGCCTCGTCCGCCGACGTGCGCCTCACCCCTCTCGGTCCTACCGCCGCTCGGCTTTCATGAGAATGACATGTGGGCCAGCCGCATTTAAGGTCCATATGTCATTGACTCATAGGCCGGTGCACTAAGTCACTGAAGCTCGGTCCTATGGGCCCAGAAAGGGGGAAAAGGCACTCCTGCGCCAGGCCTTGTGGTGCTCCCACAGTACGAACTCATGCCAAACCCGGAATCTGTCTCTTACTACTACCAATGTGCCGGCCCGTGCGTTGCAATGGATCCAAAGTATCAATTTAGTGAAGTGCACTCTAAACACATTATCTATTTATTTTTCTCTAGCCTTTCCTAGCCATGCAACCAAGCCACGTAAGCTTCATAGGTGGCACCCACATCATATTACTAGATGATTCCCCGCGCGTTGCTGCGGGACATCCGTATTCAACTTGTTGTAAATATTAGTTTTACCATGGAAAATTGAATCATCGAATTCTGCAATTTAATTATCTCAAGGTAGTTTTTCATGTGGACTTAAATCCTAATTGTCTCTTTAAGAGATGGAGTCGACCAACATTCTCATAAAGTATGTACAAATAAAAATGATACAATGAAGGGTGGCTAACAAAAAGGATTGATCAACATCTAAAAAGTTGTACGCAGAACTATGTACATGTTTGATATTTTTAAGTGAAGCGGCTTCATTCATTTCATCGTCAATTTGACATCTGGATAATGGAAGATATGGCACTCATACATCCGCGATAAATAAACATGATGTTAGCTCATTAATTTATATTCCAAGAATGAGAGGCATGACAAATAGTTCAACTCACTCGGTGACCCGATCGGGTAGATCAAAAAGACAAATGTTATTTCTATCTACTATGGCGTCAGATTTGGGTTTCAATTGAAGCTTGAAGTCCTTTTTACCTGGCTCCAACATCAGGCATGAAAACCAGACTAATGTAACCAAAGGCAACAACACTCAATTAGTATGATATGTAACATCATAGGAGAAGGATGATAATCTACATCAAATAAAAATAGTAGAGGTCGGAGCTGTTTAAAAGCTGTTAGTTATAAAGAAAACCATAATATGTAAGAGTATTAACTTTAATTTTACTTTATAGATCCATCTACAATACATAGAAAAATATTAGAGCTGACGAAATATGCAGAGAAAGAGACCTGATTCCTTTATAACTATTCAATATCAGACATGAAGAGGACATTAGCTGATATAATTTTCTGGAGGTGTGTCGATGGATCTATATATTTTAGATGGATCTATATATTTTAGATGGATCTATATATTTTTATAGACTTGTATGAAATAAGCATAGCAGAGAAATGAGACTTGATTCCTTTATACTATTCAATATCAGACATGAAGAGGATATTAGCTGAAATAATTTTCTACCAGTTCAAGATTCCAATAAAATAAATGCCCAGAATAGGTTTAAGCAGATCTTTTAATTGTCGTTGATTTGGCAAAGTTGTCCACACTACATGGACACTACACAGTTTAATACAGTAGCACATAAAAAAGTAACTTATATCTGCTTGCCATGATATATCTAGTTGAGAATACGCCATATAGATCTAGCAATTAGCTGGCTAGCTTGTAAAACTGGCATAACCATACAGGGGCGTTACAGAGAGAGATATTAACTTATAGACGATAAACATCCTCGATACAAAATTCTGCTTCATCCTAGAAAATAATTTCACAAGTTGGTACATCCTGATTAAGTTTTCAGGCGTGTCAGTTTGGCAAGATGCAGGAAAGCAAGCTCTTCAAAATGACAACTTTCCAAGTCTGAAAAGGTTGATGGGTTGGTTAGTAGGCAGGCATAGATCCATAGCGAGGCATGCACATAACAAAGTATTAAAGAAGCAGGACAAACAATACTCCAAGCTCTGAAAAAAATAACAATTACAGTGAGATGGACAAAATATACTCCCATGCTCTGAAAACATAGTGAGATGGTACTTCAATGTTTTATTTTTTTGCAACACTGATATGAGATGTGATAGGCCTGGACTGTTATGTAAACTCGTTGCTTGAGGCAAGATAAGTTGTCGACCTACGGCCCGATGAAGACGAAGAGGAAAAGGTGTGTCTCAGAAATTGGGAGTTAACCATGGTCCGCCGCCGCCGCGCCTTCCCACTGGATCCGAACGACCAACCACACAGAACAGCAACTCACATATCAACGTAACTGCGGCCATGCTCACCTAATAAGATGATGTGCCAACCCGAAGGTCGATTCCTGGGAAGTCGTCTTTGCTGATGAAGCGGGATTCCTCTGCCACTCGTCCCCGCCGAAGGCGGCCATGGAGCAGAGCGTCGATGCTTGCGCCTTCCTCGATTCTAGGTGGCCGTCAATGGAACGGCGCCCCACCCGCCACCCAAAAGGCATATGGGAGAATTTTAGAGATCAGAGGAGAGAGTGAGGGACCGGCCTTGGTGGAGCACCGGCTGTTCAGTGGCCTAGATCATGAGTTCATGACTGAACTTTTGTGGAGATTTGGGGGAGCATCGCGGCCACCGCTTGTTTCGATAGCAAGGAGAGTGAGGCAGGGGAAGGGGATGGGACGTGAGAGCGTGGGCCTTTATTTATGGAAGAGGGAGAGGAAGGAGGCCGGACGGTTGTTCTCCTTAGAATGAGCCGGTTGGGCTTTTTTCTGTTTATTACGAATAGAGACCATTGGGCTTCGGTAGTATTTCAAGTTTGCATACTGATCAACGACATGCACCTCATATGCGAATAAAAATTAGTTAAATGTGGAAATAATTGATGATGTGGCACTTTACTGATTGGCTGATTTTGCAAACTGAATGATGATGTGGCACAAAGCTGATGTGGATAGTGTGCATGGTGAGAGAATAGGTAGAAGTGGGGAGCAACTTCTTAAGAATGTTAGATTCATAATATGTTGACTAGAAAAAAGATAAATCACCCTAAACAAGATCTTCCCATTTTTTGTTACTATGATATTGTGGCGTGCACGTACCTAGTTGTATAGTGGTAGTTCTAGTTGTGTACAAACTTCATACTAGTAGGATTACTAGTACGGAGTGCTCCTACTGTCTTTTTTTTGTGGGGAAGGAGTGCTCCTACTCTATCAACGAGCCCCATCTGACACCAAATTTCTTGGCTTCTGTGCCACAACTAGATCTTCCCCTTGTTGCTGTTTTCCAATGCGGCGGACGGTGTGCGGTTCGCCGATAGTCGGTCCGCTCAACTGCGGTCCCACATGAAAGTGAAAATGCTAGGCAACCATGGAGTACTCCCGATTCCCAGGCGTGTGGGGGTGCGACGCGAACGCGGCAGGCCTTTTTCTTTTACTAGCAATGTGCCCGTGCGTTGCGATGGATCCAAAGTAGAATAGTACTTGTTCACAAACTTGAAAGAAAACACTCTTTTACAGGAGTAGAGAAACATGTATAAATTGTACCTTTTGGTTCTGCTCCTTGGCACGATCGATAGATAGAAATAACGATTGGAAACACTAGGGGGGCTTTTTCCGCCAGATAAGTAGGGTAGTAGCTAGGTTGGCGCATCCTCGGTTTGGTTTCTAGCAAGATGCCCGTGTGTTGCATGAAGTTGATGGAAAAGGTAAGCACAACTTGTAAATTGAGGATGGAGTACTAGTTACTGTGACGCATATAATTGCCTCCAAATGTGAGCAAAGGGATCGCACATGTCTATATTGACTGGAATGAGAATGCAATAGCGCAATAAGAATTAAGGCCACGATGATGCGATCATAGTGGTGGTTACAGGAGGCAAGAAGAAAGATGCATCCATCAACGTACGACCTCCTCCTCCTCGACTCAGTGCGCCGGGCCACTGACCGGCAGCTTAGGAGCGACGGCTTTTGTGGCGAGGTCAAGGTGCTTCTCGACAAAGGCGTCTAATGCTTCCAGCCGGTTGAGGAAGGCCAACATCGCAGCATCCTCACCGGCCTTGTACATACCTATGTACACAACTTCCTCGTACACGTGGATGTGTAGGTCGATGAATTCCTGCAGGGCGAGGCGCCTCGCGGGCGAGCGCGACCTCCAGGTGGACATTTTACTACCTCCGTCTCGGTGAATAAGTCATTCGCGTAGTTCTAGGTCGATGATTTAACTATATAAATATGTATTATATGTGACAAAAAATATATATTTAGAAACTACATCCGTGTAGAAATCTAGTGATATACTTTTCATGACTATAACACATCTTTAATTCCTCAAATCGATGACCTAGAACTACGTGAATGACTTATTCACCTAGACAGAGGTAGCTATCAAATTGAATAGTACTGCACTGCCCGCTGCACGCCCGGCTGAACAAGCTTCCTCGCCTCCATCAAACGCCTCCGTTAAACCGAGAAACCTACTCCGGCCACACGTTCATTCATGAGCTAGCTGGAATTAAACGAAATACCGGCCGAGCTCCTCCCGTACGACCTCAGTTTAAATGAGGCTAGACGCCGGGCAAGCTCCTCCTTCTACATCCCACATGCCCCGACCGCTGGCTCGACACCTTCCACCCAAATCACCGACCCATCCTCCAAATAAGTGCCACCCTAATCCATGGTGCACCAAGTATAGCAAGGAGCTCAAGGAGCATTTTGCAGCGGAGAAGCAAATCGTGGCCGCACACGCGGATGAGGTTGTGATGGTTGCCATTCGTGCTGACCCCCAAATCTTGGAGGAGCACCTCACCATTGAGGCCACCATCGATGCCTCACGCGCCAACGCTGCCACACGGTTGGCTCCTTTAAATGACAGTTCGTGGCATTTTCTTGAGGCTACCATCGGTGCCTTTGACGAAGCCAACGAGGTGTTTTCTCAGCATGCTCGTGCTTACCTCTACTCGAGAGCCAGCAGGATGGTGCCTGGAGCGGCTTAGGGAACTCACCACTACGAGGAGGGCACCCACGATGTGGAGGCCTTGCCCTCTTCCAAGTCCAAGGATTCAATCATCATCGATATCTCCGACGATGAGTAGTAGCTTGTCTTATTAGATCAATATAAGGACCTATGTTCAGCTAGCTAGCTATGCCGATTAAGCATGTTCGGTTCACCTGTTGCATATGCTGCTCCTGTCTTTCCTTAACAAATTCTAGTGAATTGTCCTATGTACTTTACCATGCAATCTGATTGAGGGAGTCCTGGACTAGGGGGTGTCCGGATAGCCGAACTATCATCTTTGGCCGGACTACAAGACTATGAAGATACAAGATTGAAGACTCCATCCCGTGTCCGGATGGGACTTTCCTTGGCGTGGAAGGCAAACTTGGCGACACGGATATATAGATCTCCTACCATTGTAACCGACTCTGTGTAACCCTAGCCCTCTCTGGTGTCTATATAAACCGGAGGGTTTTAGTCCGTAGGACGAACAACAATCATACCATAGGCTAGCTTCTAGGGTTTAGCCTCCGTGATCTCGTGGTAGATCTACTCTTATACTACCCATATCATCAATATTAATCAAGCAGGAGTAGGGTTTTACCTCCACCGAAAGGGCCGAACCTGGGTAAAACATCGTGTCCCTTGTCTCCTGTTACCATCCGCCTAGATGCACAGTTCGGGACCCCCTACCCGAGATCCGCCGGTTTTGACACCAACATTGGTGCTTTCATTGAGAGTTCTCTGTGCCGTCACCATCAGGAAGGATGCCTCGTCCCTTCTTTAAAGACGGCACCATTGCTAAAGAAGCTTTGGCCATCAGCCAAACTATCCGGCTAGGCGGTTTTCTTATGACCGCCTATTCGGCCGCCGTGCCGACGATGACTTCTCAAGTCATCAAAAGCAATCTTCACGTCAACTCGGAACTCGCCGAGCAGCTAGATCTGATGGAGCTCTTCTCCTTAAACGAGCTCTTGGATCGCATCGCCGCCATGGGAGTCGCTACACACTACGATCAGATTGGGCCTAAAACCGATCTGAGAGAGATCAACTCTCCCCAGGCTACCCACCACATTGCCGTGGTGGAGGAACAGTACGACGACCCTTCTTCAATATTAAGGACTAGTTATGTCCGGATTCCCGACCCCTCCATGCCGGATTTCCGCGGAGTGACGGACGTCGACCAAGTCCTGAACCTAAAGTCAGGCAGCGGGCTAGATTCATTGGACAATGTCCAAAAAACCAAGCTTCCAAGTTTGGAAACTTTTCGTCCCTTGAGTCTTCGATTGGACGGGGTTCAGAATTCAGTTCCACCCGCCCACCCAAACATAAGCGATCTATCCCGAATCCGGCAAGAGCCCGCTGAAACAGTACACCATTACTGGGCCAGATTCCTCCTGGTTATGGACAGGATAAAGGACTGCCGCGAGGAAGACGCAATCTCACTTTTCTGCAATAGTTGCACAGACAAGGGAATCCTAAACGCCATAAGTCGTCGCGAAATTACACGCTTTGCCGACTTGGCGTCCATAGTACGAAAGTACTGTGTGATGGAGAGCGCCTGGAAAATCGAAACCAAATTTTGGGATAATCCGGCTCTGAATAAAACCCTAGTCCGAAATAAAAGGGTGCATCATCGCCAGGCACCTGGGTTAAATACCAAAAAGCAAAAACCCCTAAAGGGCACGGAACCATACTGAAGGGATGGCTCAATGGACCCTGCAAAATCCATAGTACAAGGGGCGCCACTCCAACTCATAGCCTTCGGGCATGTTGGATACTATGGCAGGTGGCCAAAAGTGGCAAAGAGCTTCTAGCCCCAGAGAACCAGCCCAGCAACACCAGTACGGTATTAACAGTCTTCGAGACTTTCACATCAAATAATATGCGGAAACGAACACTCTGCAGCCTTGCCGAAGTCTACCAAGTAGCAACAATAAACCCATGGAGTGACACGGCTATTACCTTTAATGCCAGTGACGAACCCAAATTCCAAATAGCCCGAGCACCAGCCGCATTGGTCCTCAGTCCTATAGTGGACGGCTTTCACCTTACTAAGGTACTCATGGATGGCGGCAGCGGATTAAACCTCATTTACGAGGAAACCCGTGACACTCCAAAAGTTTTATTTGGTTTTCAGCAAAACTTTGTTGGATTTGGAGAAGGTCATTTAAAATTCTTCCAAAAACCCCTCTCTAAATTTTTTTCCCCTTTGGCAAGGAATTTATTTTGGTATCTTCTTCAACCCTAGTGTTTGGTTATTAAAAACCTTTCTTCTGTTTGACACCTTCTCAAATTTATTTTGGGATTTATTTTCTTCTAAAAGAAAATCCCAGGAGTTTTGGGTCTTCTCTTATATTGAAACCACTCATGATTTTACCATGCCTCAAATGGTAAAACCCCCCAAAAACCCTCCTTCCACTTTGGGGTAATCCATATTTTCTGTCCCAACAAGTCCAACTCATTTTTGGATTTTATCTCATTCATTTCTTTCCCCAAAACAATTCTGTCCTTTATTTTGAGCCTAGGTAATTTGCAAAGCAAGTACCTTAATGCCTTTGAACTTTGGTCTCAAACCAACTCCTCTGGATAGTCCTTAGCACCCACAACCTAGAACCATCAAGATCCACTCTTCTTCCTTTCAAAATTTTCAAATTTCAGCCTCTGCAAGTTTGGACCAGATTTGTCAAATTTGGTGAAATTCATATCTCCTCTTCTCCAAAAATTCCACCAAAATTCAGGCAACCCCCAGTTGCAATGAGAGACCACTCCACCAGAAACCAGCTCAAGGAAAAATTCCCACATGCCAAAATCATTCTGTCGAACACCTGGCCTGCACTGTTACTGTGCATCTTCAGAAATTCAATAAGTTCAGAGTTGCAGTGTCGTTTTCGTCAAAGTGTTGGCACTGGTCGCCCGTGCACCCTGGCGCTTTGCGCATGGCCTCTTCCCCCTGGCCAGAGCACCGCACGCCCGCTTGGACGGACGCACTAGTCGGTGGTGGCGAGCATCTTCAACGCCGGCAGCCTCTGTGGTGGCAGGGCCACCCGTGGCGGCCGAACGGAGCCTGCTCTGGCCCGTTACGCCGTTCTGCGCTGCCCTTTGCTCCCTAGCCCTCCGCGTGGCTCATGCATGCCAGCGCACCCCCGCAGCACCGTCGTTGTGGCCCGACAAGCACAGGGCGCGCCCTTTGCCGCCGACGGGCCCGTGCCGCCCCGTTCTGCCGAAACCAGCCAGCACGCCCAATCCAACCAAGGTTAGATGCTAAACGGAGCCCGTGGACCTCCACGTCGATGATCAACCGCCTAAACCTCCCCGACAAATCGCTACGCTGCCATAACCATCGTCAGAGAACTCCGTTCACGGCCACCGCCTCGGATCGCCTATAAAAAGGAGCCCCGAGCTCGCTCTCGTGCACGCACCACCACTACACCTCACCAACACTCCACCAAGCCACTAGGAGGACCTCGATGAGGTCTCCTCCCCCAACTCCGGCCGCCCCGATCCACCTCGGCCACCAGCTCGATTAACTCCAGTGAGCTCCTCCCCGACGCCCAAACCTCGTCAGCAAGACCCTGAAGCTACCAGAGGTCTAACCCCCTCCTCAATTTGTCCTCCGCAGCACTCTCCGACGAGGCCAACGACCACCCGAACCACCGTCCGCCGGAGCAAGGACCGCCGTCGACGTGGTGCTTGCCGGTGACCTCTACCACCACCCACCAACGCGGAAGGACATACTGAACACGGAGGTACCCCCCGATCCCCCTGCCTCGCCGTGGATCGCCGCCGGCGACCACCGCGGCTCTCGGGCACCGTCGAGCTCTGCCGCCTCTTTTGAATATTCAAACCTGACGGGTGGGACCCGCCCGTCAGCCTCTCTGTTGTTTTTTATGAACCGTTTTCTGAAAGCGTATTCTGGCAAATACGCTTTCCAAACAGAATCGTTTCCGGGACTTTTCTGCTCAGGCCCCTGAGAGTTTTCTGTTTCATTACAGATGGGTCCTTGGACCAAAACTCCTATAACTTTTAAACAGAAAAGGATTTTTGTTTGATTCTTTTCCTGTTCTCTTTAAAATTTGATCTAGTTTTTTTATCAGATTTATTTGAAAATTATTTGGATTACTTTTGTGCACCTCGCGGTATTTACGATAGTGCGTGTATTTCTGTATACCGTAGATACCGAAGGAGGTGACGGAGCCGCGAACTTCACCCAGTTAGACTCCGACTACTCCGAACCAGGCAAGCATGTTTGAACTCTTGATATGACGAGTGTTTGTTGCATGTTTGCATTTAGGAGTTTCATGGCATGTTTAATGAACATTTCTTTGAATGTTATATTTCATGCACAAATGTGGAAAGTAAGTTTCGGAAAGCCATATGTTGTTGGATACATATTTGCATGGCCATGTGATGGCATGAGGATGGGTAAGATGGCAGTGTTGTGGCGTGCCAGTCTTACGCCAGTCTATTTGACTTCAGTGTCATCGTGAATCAATGCACCTTCCCATTCATTTCCATTCCTGTACTGCCACATGTTTTCCACAAGGAATATGGCCTAGTAAGTTGCAAACCATTTTCCTGGTACACGCCAAATAGAGAGGCCGGGATGAGGGTTCCATGGCCCTGGATTAAAGCCCGTCATCCG
The DNA here is from genome assembly GCA_963921465.1 of Triticum timopheevii. Classification (NCBI taxonomy): domain Eukaryota; kingdom Viridiplantae; phylum Streptophyta; class Magnoliopsida; order Poales; family Poaceae; genus Triticum; species Triticum timopheevii. The sequence continues at coordinate 294,826,168 of OY997274.1, forward strand.
GTCAGGGGGCATGGGTGTTTCTGGTTGGGACCGAGAGGGGGGCACCCCTTAGAGCGCGCGTATAGAAATTTGATCCCATGCTATTCGAGGTTGTGACCTCCCCGTCTCAAAGTTTTTCTTGGACATTGTCTAGGGTGATTCCTGACATCGTGAGGTGGAATTGGTGTGTACTGGTTAAATGTGTTTCTACCGAAATACCATAAACGGAATTAGTCCTTCGTGACTACGGAAATCCGTTGGCTGTGGTCAGTTAGTTCTAACTTTGCAGAGTCACCAAACCTTTAAATCATCTTGTACATGTCCAAGTACTGTGTTCATCTTATCTTGTCAGATATCAGCCTCAGTGACAGAACCCGGTGGACTACACGAGTTTTAAATCCGGTTAAAAGTTTATTCCTGTGGATGGACTAACCCGTTATTTACTTTTGATATAAGCCCTTTTGTGATGTCGCTCAGACGTCCGACTGTGGCAGACTTGTTATTTACATTTGATATAAGCCCTTTCTGTGATGTCACTCAGACGTCCTACTGTGGCATGCTTGTTATTTACATTTGATATAAGCCCTTTCTGTGATGTCGCTCAGACGTCCGACAGTGGCATTTATTTTACAAGCCCTTTCTGTGATGTCGCTCAGACGTCTGACTGTGGCATTTCTTTTACAAGACCTTTCTGTGATGTCGCTCAGACGTCCGACTGTGGCATTTCTTTTACAAGCCCTTTCTGTGATGTCGCTCAAACGTCCGACTGTGGCATTTCTTTTACAAGCCCTTTCTGTGATGTCGCTCACACGTCCGACCGTGGCACTTCTTTTACAAGCCCTTTCTGCGATGTCGCTCAGACGTCCGACTGTGGCATTTCTTTTATAAGCCCTTTATGTGGTGTCGCTTAGACGCCCGACTGCGGCATGAGCTTTATTTATTTACCTTTCGAGGCGTCGCTCCAGACACCCGATCGGTTTTCAGTTATTTGTTTTACTTACAAGTCGTGCAAAAATAGTATTATTTTTGGAATGAGCATCATTATTTTTGCTAATGATGCATTCATGCATACATTTGTTATATCTTTTGTCCGAACTGTCTTGCGAGTACTTTCAAAGTACTCACCTGGCTTGTTCATTTGGCCAGATGTTGATGAAGGTGATCTCATGGATGAAGAGTTCGATAGCGAGTCCGACGCCTAGAGGAGTCCCAGTCAGTCCCGTGCGATCCTGTATTTGGTCTCTGTATCATAGCCGCTTCCGCCACCCCAGAAATAAATCCATCGAGCCTCACCTCGACGCTCGATGAGCTGCCAGTTAGGAGTCAAGTTATCCACCACCACTTTTATTCTCGAGCTAGTAGCATGTCACCACACCCCTATGTCATAACCGCCCTTATGTAAGATATTGGCGAGTTTGTAATAAATTGTTGAGCAGCCTCAGCTCAACCCTGTAATATATTTAATGCTACTGGTCCTCTGTTTATCAAGTATTTGTCTTCCAGTGAGGATAACTTTTCCTATACTGGGATCAAAAGATCGATTTTCTCAATAAGCTTTTTATAGAAAAACCGGTCGTGACAGACTTGGTACCAGAGCCAGGCTGACTGTAGGAAGCCACTAGGTGCGATCGCTAATCGGTTATTAGCATGATAGAGTTTATTCATGTTTTTACAAATGTAGTCATTTTTCTGATAGTCAGCATAAAATTTATGATCTGATCGCTCAGAATTTTTGCCTACTTTTGTAGATGGCTGGCAACGACTGTGAGTCACAAATGTTCGCCAACGTGCCTGAGGGGTTCGTCAAGCTCCTCTCCTTCATCGTTCAGGTCGCGATGGGGCCATCCGTGCGCCCAGTCTTCACATTTTATCCACACAAGATCAACGACAGTCTGACCATGCACCAGGCCGCGGTGCAATTCAGGGGAGAGCGTGCTGAGATACGCCGCTTCCGATTCTTGGGGGGAGCCATGCCTACAGAAAGGCATGCTATGCAGATGGCTGCCCGCGAGGCGATAGCTCGTCTTCGGGATGTACTTCCTGCTATGAAGACCCGTCGCTACCGCTACCTTCCATGCCACGTGCCATACATCTGTCACTACTCATTTTCTTGCCCCAGAGGAGAACGAGATGAGGCCTTTGAGATGCTTGTCGAGTACCTCCGAGCCCTGGAGGCAGCCTTCGACAGCATGGTGGACGACCTCGTAGCTGCCCGCATGGACTCAGTCCATGGTTGTGCCGCCAACAGGAGGGAACTCCTGCACACCGCTCCACCGCTGACGTTCATCTCGTCCTCAGCTTCTCATTCACCTACCATTCTCGCCACTGCTCGTCGCTTGCCTACCACTAAGGAATTCAACCAAGCTATTGCACCCACTCCCGTTCGCTCTGCACCAATTATTGCACCCACTCCCATACGTGCCACTCCACCTATTTCGCCCACTCATATTCGTGTTACTCCGCCTTTGGCACCTGCTCCATCAGCTCAGCGCAGATTTTCTCGTCTGGAACCTATTAGCGAGGAGGTTGAGTCCCCAGCATCACTGCGTCTCACCCTCGGCAGGCCTAGGGAGATCCTCACCATCTCCGACTGAGTACGTTTAGACGCCTTGCGATGTACCGGCTTGTGTGAGAGATTTGTATGTACATAGGTTGTGAGAAGTAGCCTGTTTGCGCATCATGTAGGATGTGGAGAAGTGCACTAGTCTCAATAACATGTCAGGATTATGTACGCATATCCTGAGTGATGTAATGTATAATTATGCTTGCATGTAAGATATGTAATAGTCCTTCTCTGAGCGCAAACGTGTATTTTCAAACAAAAACCTAGAGTTTTATGTGTGATTTTATTGACTTTTGCGACTCCCTTTCTTGTCTTATGAGTTTCACAAAATATATCCCCGGAGTGAAAGATGTCTCGTCCGTGGACGCGCTCCATGCCAAATCAGCCCGAAGAAAATTATGGCACACCACCAAACAACAATTTCACTCAGGGATAGACAGGTCAACACGACAGTGAAACAACTTTTACCCAGCTGTGTCGTCTGTATGAACAGAGTCAGCAACAACACCAAGAAATGATGAACCAATTCATCAGTATGGGAAATCACCGTGGTCAGTATCAGCAGCAATCCAAGTTATCTGAGTTACAGAAGACGCGTCCTCCAACATTTTCTCATACTGACAAGCCTCTTCAGGCCGACGACTGGCTTTGAGACATGGAGAGAAAATTAATTATTGCAGAGTGTTAAGACCGTGAAAAAGTATTGTATGCACCTCATTTTCTCACCGGAGCAGCTGCATCGTGGTGGGAGAACTTTCAGCACATGCACCCCAACGAAAATGAAATAACCTGGGAGGATTTCAAAGAAGGTTTTCGTGGGGCACACATTCCTAAGAGTGTTATGAAAATCAAGAAGAGAGAATTTGATGACCTCAAGCAAAGGACCATGACAGTGTCAGAATACAACAGCCAATTCACTCTACTATCTCCGCCAATGAAGAGCGCATGACCGAGAGCAAGAAGATGGAAACATTCTTGGAAGGCCTGGCACCCGCACTTAAATGCCAGCTGGTTGTGCATACCTTCCCAGAGTTTAAAACACTGGTAGATAAGGCCATTACTCTGGAAAATGAGCGACGCAGCTTGGAAGATTTCCGCAAAGCAAAAGGGACTAGTCTAATTTTGCTCGTAACCACAGAAGCAAGACGCAAATTCAGAAGGGTGGTACACACAAAACCCCGACGAATAATTCACGCCCAATCAAGAATTTCCATGCAAGAGACAAGGATTTCACATATCGCCCAGGCGTTACTTGTTACGCTTGTGGAGAAGAAGGGCACTATGCCAAGCAGTGCCCCAAGCCAAGGAACTCAACCCCAAAGCCTAACAATGGTGGAAATAATTCAGCGCCAAAGCGAAGCAATTTCAACCCCAATAACAACCACCGGAAGGGTCACCTGAACCACGTGACCAAAGAGGAAGCATAGAATGCCCCAGATATCGTACTCGGTACGTACCCCGTCAACACAATACCTGCCATGGTTTTGTTTGATTCTGGAGCTTCTCACTCATTCATTTCAAAGAGTTTTGCTTTGCAAAATAAATTTTCGATGCTTCCTTTGGAAAAATCAATGATCATCAAGTCCCCTGGGATTAAGCAAGTGACCCAGAGTTATTGTCAAGATGTAGTTATTGAATTTGAAGGATTGAAGTTTTACGCCAACCTTATTGTATTGGAAAGCAAAGGACTGGATGTCATCCTAGGGATGGATTTGTTAACCACCAACAAAGGTTTTATTGACTGCTTCAACCGGACCGTGATTCTCACACACCACCACGGGAAGACAATAAAAGTTTCAGCCAAAGAGAGAAAAATATCGCGGCAACCGAGATTGAACAAAGTGGATATTTCTGAATTAAGCAAGGTTCCAGTAGTGTGTGAATTTCGAGACGTATTTCCCGAAGAACTACCAGGCATGCCACCAGACCGAGGGACAGAATTCAGCATTGAGCTAGCACCCGGAACCACCCCCATATACAAGAAACCATACAGAATGGCACCATCCGAATTGGTAGAATTGAAGAAGCAAATAAAAGAATTATTGGAGAAAGGATACATACGAGCCAGTTCCTCACCTTGGGGTTCTCCAATTTTATTTGCCAAGAAAAAGGATGGAACACTGAGATTGTGTATTGACTATCAAGCTCTTAACATGGTCACAATCAAGAACAAATACCCAATGCCCCGAATAAATGATTTATTTGATCAGCTCTCACAGGCCAAAGTCTTCTCAAAAATTGACTTAAGGTCGGGTTACCATCAGTTAAAAGTATGAACAGAAGATATCCCCAAGACAGCCTTCACCTCCAGATACGGACTGTATGAGTTCACAGTAATGCCATTTGGACTCATGAACGCCCCCGCATATTTTGTTCACCTCATGAACAAAGTATTTATGAAATATATGGACAAGTTTGTTGTGGTATTTATCGACGATATTCTGATATACTCCAAGACACCAGAAGAGCACGCTGAACATCTCCGAATTGTACTAGGAGAACTCAGGAAACATCAATTGTATGCCAAATTCAGCAAATGTGAATTTTGGCTAAGACAGGTGGGTTTTCTGGGCCACGTACTCACCCAAGAAGGTATTGCAGTAGACCCGGAAAAGGTTAAGGCCGTACTTGGCTGGAAACCACCAGCTAGCGTAACGGACGTATGGAGTTTCTTGGGAATGGCTGGCTATTACCGGAGATTTATTGAAGGATTCTCCACCATAGCAAAGCCAATGACGCAGTTGCTCAAAAAAGGCAAGAAGTTTGAATGGACGGAAGCCTGTGAGAAAAGTTTCCAAGAACTAAAAAGGAAATTAACGACAGCACCAGTATTAATTGTGCCAGACATACACAAGAATTTTGAGGTATATTGTGACGCATCCCGGAAAGGCCACGGATGCGTATTGATGCAAGAAGGCAAGGTAGTTGCGTATGTCTCCAGACAACTTCGCAAGCATGAGGAGAATTATCCCACTCATGACTTAGAATTGGCAGCGGTCATCCATGCACTCAAGGAATGGAGACACTTTCTACTTGGAAATCGTTGTGAAATATACACAGACCATAAGAGTCTTAAGTATATTTTCACAAAGCCGGAACTTAATTTACGGCAACGACGCTGGTTGGAGTTGGTGAAGGATTATGATGTTGGAATCCACTACCATCCCAGAAAAGCAAATGTTGTGGCAGATGCCCTTAGTCGGAATCCCAGCACGGACAACGACAGTATGCCAAACTTGAGGCCAGAATTTCAACAGGAATTTGCCAAACTCAATTTAATAATGGTCATCGAAGGCAGTGTGTCGAATTTGGAAATACAGCCTACCCGGATGGAAAAGATTAAGGAGGCTCAGCATGGACACCCCAGCATTGATGGTATAAAAAGGAAAGTGAGTTTGGGCAAGGCCTCAGAATTCAACGTAGATGAGAAAGGAGTATTGTGGTACGGAGAGAGACTTTGCGTACCAAATATCAAGGACCTCAAACAACAGATTCTGGCTGAAAGCCACACCGCTCCGTATTCAATCCATCCTAGAGGAACAAAAATGTACAAAGAACTTCAGGAAAATTTTTGGTGGCACGGTATGAAGAGAGATATAACCACGTTCATTGCATGCTGTGACTCTTGTCAACGTATCAAGGCCGAGCACCAGAAACCAGCCGGGCTGTTACAGCCAAACAAGATACCCGAGTGGAAATGGGACGAGATTGGAATGGATTTTATTGTTGGGCTACCTCGGTCACGACACGGACATGATGCCATATGAGTCATCACTGATAGACTGACTAAAGTAGCACACTTTATCCTAGTGAAGACAACTCACACCACTCAGAGACTGGCCAGACTTTATCTTGCCCGTATCGTCTGCCTGCATGGAGTCCCAAAGACTATCATATCCGACAGAGGCACACAGTTCGTCTCTAGATTTTGGGATCACCTACAACAGGCACTGGGAACCCAACTAGCATTCAGTACCGCATACCACCCCCGGACTGACGGATAAACTGAACGCGTAAACCAAATTCTAGAAGACATGCTGAGAGCATGTGTCCTCACTTATGGAACCAGTTGGGAGGAAAGTTTGCCATACGCAGAGTTCGCATACAACAATAGTTACCAGGCCAGCCTGCAAATGGCACCATTTGAAGCCTTGTACGGACGAAGATGTCGTACCCCGCTAAATTGGTCAGAGACCGGAGACAGCTGTATATTCGGCCCAGACATGCTAAATGAAGCAGAGGAAAAGGTCAAGCTAATCAGGGACCGACTCAAGACAGCTCAAAGCCGACAGAAGAGTTATTACGATCAGAAACATCGTGGAATCAGTTTCGAACCCGGTGAGTTTGTGTACGTACGAGTATCTCCGATGAGGGGCCTGCAACGATTCAAGATTAAGGGGAAGCTAGCACCAAGATTCATCGGACCATTCTGTATAGTGGCACGAAGAGGCACGGTAGCCTACCAGCTAGACTTACCCGGAGAATTATCCGATATCCACAACATGTTCCTCGTCTCGCAGTTGAGGAAGTGCGTAAGCAACCCAGAGAAGCAAGTAGCCCATGAAAACATTGACGTGCAACCAGACCTCACCTATCAGGAACATCTAGTAAAAATATTGGAGGATTCTGAAAGAAGGACCCGACAGAAAACCATCAAGTTTTTCAGAGTTTAGTGGAGCAATCACACCAAGAGTGAAGCCACTTGGGAAAGAGAGGATTTTCTTCGGACAGAGCATCCACACTTGTTTGAGGATCAACTAAAATCTTGGGGACGAGATTTTTTCTAAGGGGGTAGGTGTTGTGACACTCCAAAATTTTTATTTGGTTTTCAGCAAAAACTTTGTTGGATTTGGAGAAGGCCATTTAAAATTCTTCCAAAAACCCCTCTCTCAAAATTTTTGCCCTTTGGCAAGGAATTTATTTTGGTATCTTCTTCAACCCTGGTGTTTGGTTATTAAAAACCTTTCTTCTGTTTGACACCTTCTCAAATTTATTTTGGGATTTATTTTCTTTTAAAAGAAAATCCCAGGAGTTTTGGGTCTTCTCTTATATTGAAACCACTCATGATTTTACCATGCCTCAAATGGTAAAACCCCCCAAAAACCCTCCTTCCACTTTGGGGCAATCCATATTTTCTGTCCCAACAAGTCCAACTCATTTTTGGATTTTATCTCATTCATTTCTTTCCCCAAAACAATTCTGTCCTTTATTTTGAGCCTGCAAAGCAAGTACCTTAATGCCTTTGAACTTTGGTCTCAAACCAACTCCTCTGGATAGTCCTTAGCACCCACAACCTAGAACCATCAAGATCCACTCTTCTTCCTTTCAAAATTTTCAAATTTCAGCCTCTGCAAGTTTGGACCAGATTTGTCAAATTTGGTGAAATTAATATCTCCTCTTCTCCAAAAATTCCACCAAAATTCAGGCAACCCCCAGTTGCATTGAGAGACCACTCCACCAGAAACCAGCTCAAGGAAAAATCCCCACATGCCAAAATCATTCTGTCGAACACCTGGCCTGCACTGTTACTGTGCATCTTCAGAACTTCAGTAAGTTCAGAGTTGCAGTGTCGTTTTCGTCAGAGTGTTGGCACTGGTCGCCCGTGCAGCCTGGCGCTTTGCGCACGACCTCTTCCCCCTGGCCATAGCACCGCACGCCCACTTGGACGGACGCAGGCGTCGGTGGCGGCGAGCATCTTCAACGCCGGTAGCCTCTGCGGTGGCAGGGCAACCCGTGGCGGCCGAACGGAGCCTGCACCGGCCCGTTATGCCGTTCTGCGCCGCCCTTTGCTCCCTAGCCCTCCGCGTGGATCATGCATGCCAGCGTACCCCCGCAGCACCATCGTCGTGGCCCAACAAGCACAGGGCGCGCCCTCTGCCGCCGACGGGCCCGCGCCGCCCCGTTCTGCCGAAACCAGCCAGCACGCCCGATCCAACCAAGGTTAGATGCTAAACGGAGCCCGTGGACCTCCACGTCGATGATCAACCGCCTAAAACTCCCCGACAAATCGCTACGCCGCCGTAACCATCGCCGGAGAACTCCGTTCACGGCCACCGCCTCGGATCGCCTATAAAAAGGAGCCCCGAGCTCGCTCTCGTGCACGCACCACCATTGCACCTCACCAACTTTCCACCAAGCCACTAGGAGGACCTCGAGGAGGTCTCCTCCCCCAACTCCGGCCGCCCCGATCCACCTCGGCCACCAGCTCGATTAACTCCAGTGAGCTCCTCCCCGACGCCCAAACCTCGTCAGCAACCCCCTCAAGCTACAAGAGGTCTAACCCCCCTCCTCAATTTGTCCTCCGCAGCACTCTCCGACGAGGCCCACGACCACCCGAACCACCGTCCGTCGGAGTAAGGGCCGCCGTCGACGTGGTGCTCGCCGGCGACCTCTACCACCACCCACCGACGCGGAAGGACATACCGAACACGGAGGTACCCCCCCGATCCCCCTGCCTCGCCGTGGATCGCCGCCGGCGACCACCGCGGCTCTCGGGCACCGTCGAGCTCTGCCGCCTCTTTTGAATATTCAAACCTGACGGGTGGGACCCACCCGTTAGCCTCTCTGTTGTTTTTTTGAACCGTTTTCTGAAAGCGTATTCTGACAAATACGCTTTCCAAACTGAATCGTTTCCGGGACTTTTCTGCTTAGGCCCCTGAGAGTTTTCTGTTTCATTACAGATGGGTCCTTGGACCAAAACTCCTATAACTTTTAAACAGAAAAGGATTTTTGTTTGATTCTTTTCCTGTTCTCTTTAAAATTTTATCTAGTTTTTTATTAGATTTATTTGAAAATTAGTTGGATTACTTTTGTGCACCTCGCGGTATTTACGATAGTGCGTGTACTTCTGTATACCATAGATACCGAAGGAGGTGACGGAGCCGCGAACTTCACCCAGTTAGACTCCAACTACTCCGAACCAGGCAAGCATGTTTGAACTCTTGATATGATGAGTGTTTGTTACATGTTTGCATTTAGGAGTTTCATGGCATGTTTAATGAACATTTCTTTGAATGTTATATTTCATGCACAAATGTGGAAAGTAAGTTTCAGAAAGCCATATGTTGTTGGATACATATTCGCATGGCCATGTGATGGCATGAGGATGGGTAAGATGGAAGTGTTGTGCCGTGCCAGTCTTACGCCAGTCTATTTGACTTTAGTGTCATCCTGAATCAAGCACCTTCCCATTCATTTCCATTCCTGTACTGCCACATGTTTTCCGCAAGGAATATGGCCTAGTAAGTTGCAAACCGTTTCCCTAGTACACACCAAATAGAGAGGCCGGGATGAGGGTTCCATGGCCCTGGATTAAAGCCCGTCATCCGGTCAGGGGGCATGGGTGTTTCCAGTTGGGACCGAGAGGGGGGCACCCCTTAGAGCGCGCGTATAGAAATTTGATCCCATGCTATTCGAGGTTGTGACCTCCCCGTCTCAAAGTTTTTCTTAGACGTTGTCTAGGGTGATTCCTGGCATCGTGAGGTGGAATGGGTGTGTACTGGTTAAATGTGTTTCTACAGAAATACCATAAACCGAATTAGTCCTTCGTGACTACGGAAATCCGTTGGCTGTGGTCAGTTAGTTAAAACTCTGCAGAGTCACCATCCTTTAAATCATCTTGTACATGTCCAAGTACTGTGTTCATCTTATCTTGTCAGATATTAGCCTCAGTGACAGAACCCGGTGGACTACATGAGTTTTAAATCCGGTTAAAAGTTTATTCCTGTGAATGGACTAACCCTTATTTACTTTTGATATAAGCCCTTTCTGTGATGTCGCTCAGACGTCCGACTGTGGTAGACTTGTTATTTACATTTGATATAAGCCCTTTCTGTGATGTCGCTCGGACGTTCGACTGTGGCATGCTTGTTATTTACATTTGATATAAGCCCTTTCTGTGATGTCGCTCAGACGTCTGACAGTGGCATTTCTTTTACAAGCCCTTTTTGTGATGTCGCTCAGATGTCCGACTGTGGCATTTCTTTTACAAGCCCTTTCTGTGATGTCGCTCAGACATCCGACTGTGGCATTTCTTTTACAAGCCCTTTCTGTGTTGTCGCTCAGACGTCCGACTGTGGCATTTCTTTTACAAGCCCTTTCTGTGATGTCGCTCAGACGTCCGACTGTGGCATTTCTTTTACAAACCGTTTCTGCGATGTCGCTCAGATGTCCGACTTTGGCATTTCTTTTATAAGCCCTTTATGTGGTGTCGCTTAGACGCCCGACTGCGGCATGAGCTTTATTTATTTACCTTTCGAGGCGTCGCTCCAGACACCCGATCGGTTTTCAGTTATTTGTTTTACTTATCAAGTCGTGCAAAAATAGTATTATTTTTGGAATGAGCATCATTATTTTTGCTAATGACGCATTCATGCATACATTTGTTATATCTTTTGTCCGAACTGTCTTGCGAGTACTTTCAAAGTACTCACCTGGCTTGTTGATTTGGCCAGATGTTGATGAAGGCGATATCATGGATGAAGAGTTCGATAGCGAGTCCGACGCCTAGAGGAGTCCCAGTTAGTCCCGTGCGATCCTGTATTTGGTCTCTGTATCATAGCTGCTTCTGCCACCCCAGAAATAAATCCATCGAGCCTCACCTCGATGCTCGATGAGCTGCCAGTTAGGAGTCAAGTTATCCCCCACCACTTTTATTCTCGAGCTGGTAGCATGTCACCACACCCCTGTGTCATAACCGCCCTTATGTAAGATATTGGTGAGTTTGTAATAAATTGTTGAGCAGCCTCAGCTCAACCCTGTAATATATTTAATGCTACTGGTCCTCTATTTATCAAGTATTTGTCTTCCAGTGAGGATAACTTTTCCTATACTGGGATCAAAAGATCGATTTTCTCAATAAGCTTTTTATTGAAAAACCGGTCGTGACAAAACCCTTCGAAAAATGGAAATAGACTGGAGCCGCATTGAGCGAAGCAGCACAACCTTTAGAGGAATAATCCCTAGTCGGGAAGCATGCTGCACAGGAAAAATAACACTAGATGTGGTGTTTGGCTCACCGGACAATTACAGGTCCGAGGAGGTCACGTTCCAAGTGGCCCCATTCAGCAGCGGATATCACGCTTTATTAGGACGAGAGGCATTCACAATTTTTCAAGCTATACCCCATTACGGGTACATGAAGCTCAAAATTCCCGGGCCCAACGGAATCATCACTCTTGTAGTGATCTGTACATAGCACTCCGCGCCGAAAATAAGACAGCCGCACTAGCCCTCGAGGCATTATCCGAAGCCCTAGCGGCTGAGGAACTCAATGCGCTGCGCTCCACGGTGAATAGGGACGATGTGATACTCGATAAAAGATCCAAGTCCACCTCTTTTAAGCCAGCGGACGAAATAGTCAAATTCCAAGTCCATCCAACGGACCCTACAAAGACAGCATCCATTGGGGCACAATTAAACCCTGATGTAGACGCCGCACTATGAGAATTCCTATGGGAAAATTGGGATATTTTTTCCTAGCACCCTTCAGACATGCCAGGAATCCCACGCCGGCTGGCCGAGCAAAGCCTAAATATCCTAAAAGGATTCAAGTCGGTCAAACAGGCTCTTCGGCGATTTTCCGAACACAAGAGACAGGCAATGGGAGAGGAGCTAGCCAAACTATTGGAGGCCGGATTCATTAGAGATATAAAACATCCGGACTGGCTAGCAAACCTAGTAATGGTACCAAAGAAGGACAAATCCTGGCGCCTGTGTGTCGACTTCAAGGACCTTAACAAGGCTTGCCCAAAGGATCCCTTCCCTCTTCCCCGCATCGATCAAATTATCGACGCTACTGCAGGGCACGATTCATTGTGCTTCCTCGACGCATACTCTGGCAACCACCAAATTAAGATGGCAGAGCCAGACCAAGCCGCAACAGCATTCATCACACCATACGGACCATTCTGCTTCAAACACCATGCCCTTCGGGCTCAAAAACGCCGGCGCAACGTATCAACGCATGATTCAGACATGTCTGGCAAACCAGATCGGCAAAACAGTGGAGGCATATGTAGACGATGTGGTCATCAAGTCCAAGCATGTTGGAACTCTAGTAGACGACTTGAGGCTCACATTCGACAATCTCCGAGCATATGACATTAAGCTCAACCCGGAAAAATACGTTTTCAGCGTACTAGCCAGAAAGCTCCTGGGCTTCATTGTATCCGATAGAGGAATTGAAGCAAACCCAGCCAAGATCCAAGCCCTGTCACAATTGGATATCCCAAAAGACCTCAAGCAAATACAAAAATTGACTGGATACGTGGCGGCTCTAAGCCGCTTTATCTCCCGCTTAGGATAAAAGGCATTACCACTTTATCTCCGGCGCACCGAACACTTCGAGTGGACGGATGCCGCCACGGCCAGACTTGAAGAAATCAAAGCCATATTGGCAACAAATCCGGTCCTGGCCGCGTCCAACTTGGGCGAACAAATGTTATTATATATCGCGGCAACACATCAAGTTGTAAGCGCGGTGCTCGTCGTCGAACGAGAAACGGACGGACACAAGTTCCCCCTTCAAAAACCAGTTTACTACGTGTCCACTATCCTAACTCCATGCAAGTCCCGGTATCCACATTATCAAAAGATAGCATACGCGGTGTTCATGGCATCCCGGAAGCTGCGACACTACTTTCAAGAGTGTTCGATAACAACCGCGACGCGACTGGACGGATTGCAAAATGGGCCATCGAGCTCCTCCCATTCGACATAACCTATAAGCCACGGCGAGCTATCAAGTCACAATTTGGCTGACTTCATTGCCGAATGGACTGAAGCCGAACTCCCTAAAGAGTACGGCGCATATTCCAATTGGATCATGCACTTCGATGGCTCCAAAATGTTGGCCGGCCTGGGGGCTGGCGTCGTCCTGACGTCTCCAACCGGAGACACAGTCCAATACGTACTCCAGATAATGTACACGGACTCCAACAACGCCGCCGAATACGAGGCCCTTCTACATGGTCTCCGGATGGCAGTCTCCATGGGCATTCAGCGCCTAGAGGTCCGCGGGGATTCAAACCTCGCAATATCCCAAATAAATGGAGACTTTGATGCCAAGGATCCGAAAATGGCAGCTTACCGTAACGCCATCTTAAAAATGTCAGCTCAGTTTGAAGGGCTCGAATTTCACCATATAGCCCGGGATAATAACCAGGCGGCGGACGTATTGGCACGCATCGGCGCAAAGCGCGATGCCGTCCCTCCCAACATCTTCCTGGAGCGGCTTTTCAAGCCATCTGTACTATGGAAAGGGGAGTCTGGAAACAACAATCCGGACCCAACCGCACTGCCCAACACTGAACATTCTAACACAATCGGTGGTTCTGCCAACGAAATAACACCTTCAGCCCACGAAATAATGGCAGTTATTGCCCCGTGGACCGAGCCATTCCTAGCCTACTTAACTAGGCAGGAACTTCCCGAGGACCAAAACGAGGCCCGCTGCATAGTACGGTGATCTAAATCCTATAAGGTCCATGGGGGAGAGCTTTATAAGAAAACCACAACCGGAGTCCTTCAAAGGTGTATCTCCGAAGTGGAAGGGCGAAATCTTCTGGCTGAAATTCATGCCGGACTAGGTGGCCACCACGCCGCAGCCCGGGCCCTTGTAGGCAAGGCCTTCCGTACTGGATTTTATTGGCTGACAGCCCGGGATGATGCACAGGACTTAGTCCAACGATGCGTCGGTTGCCAGCTCTTTGCTAATCAAAGTCACATGCCACACACCGCCCTCAAAACTATACCCATCACCTGGCGTTCGTGGTCTGGGGGCTTGACATGGTTGGACCCCTTAAAGGAGGAACCCACAAGCAAAAATACCTATTGGTCATGGTGGATAAATTCACCAAATGGATAGAGGCCAAGCCAGTTAAGACGGCCGAATCCGGACCAGTGATAGACTTCATATCAGGGGTAGTACACCGTTATGGCGTCCCCCATAGCATCATCACTGATAATGGCACGAACTTCACGGCCGACAAGGTTAAACTCTGGTGCAAAACATGGGCATCAAGCTCGACTACGCTTCAGTCTATCACCCTCAAACTAACGGTCAAGTCGAAAGAGCAAATGGTCTAATCATGAGCGGCATTAAACCCAGACTAGTGCGGTCCCTTAAGGAATCTAACACGCACTGGGTAGAGGAGCTCGACTCCATACTCTGGGGGCTGTGGACCACGCCAAATTGCACTATCGAATTCACACCATTCTTTATTGTATACGGCGCAGAGGCAGTTTTGCCCTGCGACATAATTCATGACTCACCTCGCGTGCGCATGTACGAAGAAAGAGAAGCTAAGCTGGATCGGCAGGACAGTTTGGACGCCTTAGAGGAGGAGCGCGATGTGGCAAAAGCACGTTCAGCATTCTATCAACAGCAGGCTCGAAGATATCAAAGCAGGGAAGTACGGGCCAAAACTTACAATGTTGGCGAACTAGTTCTACGCTTGCCGGACAAGAAAAAGGACAAACTTAGGCCCAAGTGGAAAGGCCCCTTCATCATCGACCAAGTCCTGACCGGCGGAGCGTACCGTCTGCGAAACGCATCGGATAACCGACTCGAGCCGAACCCATGGAACGCAGCCCGTCTCCGAAGATTCTACGCCTAGCGTCGGACTCTGAGTTCGTCTCCTTCCTCCGTCTGTATTTTATACTTTAACTGTCTTTTATTTCTCTCCTTCTCCCTCCTTTTTTCTGAAGCCTTTGAAAGCTCATTTGTGCATTGTTCGCACACACCTGATGCGTTATCCGCGCTCAGTATACATGGGGGCTTCTTTAAACAGAAGCTTATCTATACGGGCTTTATGCCCAACACATGTGTCACACTTCCGCATGTACCTTTTATTCACCATTATATGCATCGATATGACTTAAGTTTTGGCCAAGCTGGGTTGCCTGGCTCCTGTGCTTACCCCTACGTTCCCGATGTTCGGCTAGGTGGTAAAGGGAGCACCTCTGCGATTGTTACCGCCGGGTCAGCCAGACGTGTACCTCAGACTGGGTGAAGCCGAAAGCTAGTGTTCTTAAGGGAATATACGGTCGGTGAACTAAAAGACGAATTCTTACTTATTCATTTATCTGCCCCTAGATGTTTTTCTGCTTTTTTCGCAGTCCGGACATGCAATTTAGGGCATGCCTCCTAGGGAAAGGAACCCCTAACGAAACTATTCTCCCTGGAAGATGTTTCTTACTAACCATGTAATATAACATAACTAGTTGGGCACTTGTCTAATAAAGCAATTATGACCCCTACGCCTGGTCTCCACGCATGCCCCGGTTCTTACATAACCGTGAGGGTATTCGTACACACTCTGGACTGTCGGGTCCCGAGGTTGAAGCAAAAAGGTCCGCTACGACAAACGATCTACAATCCGGCTAGAAGGCATTTTACATGTCATTTTAAATTACATAGTCAAATTGACTGATCGTATTCCTCTTCAATACCATCTAATAGGCTATCTAGTTTACAGTCCCGCTGGGAATACTTTGTGGCCAACTCTAGTTGGCCGTACACTAAGCTCACACGGATCTCCTTCCCATCGGGCCCCACAGGTCCGACCTCGGCCATGTGGTTTGGGTCAGCCTTCGTGTACCGCCTCTTCACCATGGCCCAGGCCTCCCTGGCGCCTTGATGACAGGCCGATATCTTCCATAGCCGGAAGCGCCACCGTGCTCCCTGAAGCTTCTCTGCAAGCTCTCCAAGACCTTCGGGTAGGGAGATGGATGGCCACAAGGCCTGGGCGACGCCGCTCATCACCTGCCAAACTCGTTCGTGTAGTTGCAGCAGCTTGGGAAGTAGGTCACCCATTGAACCGGGCATTTCCTCCATAGGACGACCTGTGAGCATACCTACAGACATATTTCTGTTAATCGACTTCCTCGCCGAACTCTTCTTTTCAAAAGTTTGCTCAAGCACTTACTATAAATGCCGCGACGAAGCCGCCGATTCTCCTTCACGAAGTTAGACAGCTGGGCCCGAACATCTTTTAGTTCCTCGCCCAGTTGGGTGTTGGCATCTTGGAGGTTATTTTTCTCTTGCCGCACCGTTGTAAGCACTTTCTCGCCGGCTTTTAACCGGCGCAGGAGCTGTTGCTTGTCCAGATCTATTCCGGCGCCATCTGCAATATTATTGTCAGACTTATACACATGCTGCATTTAGCAAATTACTTCTCTTTTGAAGCATATATTACCAGTGGGAGTCTCTGTGGCTTCCCCTGTCGCGGCTAGTGCGGCCTCAAGTTGGGCCTTGCACTTTTGAAGCTCCTGGGACAGTTGGGTATTCTTTTCTGTAAGATCCTGCATAACAAATGATCCTTAAATCAGTTATTTATAACTGTCAAAATTCCTCACCCGTATGTCTTTCACATACTGCTCCGTGGCTCTGGCTAGACCATCTTGAGCGGCACGGAGGTGCGCATCTCCCGAATTAAAGGCATTCAATGCCTCTTGGGAGAAACATGCGTCACGAAGAACTGTTCAACGGCGCCTATGATTCATGGCGCTCTCCACCTCAGATCTGGTGGCGGACAATCTGTCGGCATCCTCCGTTGGAGGAGCATCCGACGCGCGCCTTGTGTTCATCTCCCCTTCCGGACCTGGCGTTGGAGCCTGGCTGGTAGAGGCTCGATTGGCAACCTCTCCGGACACAGTCCGGCGAGCGCTCTTTCTCCTGAAAAAATCACGAGCGTTAGTTTGCCTTCCAGGAATCTTTCCTTGAAACACGGAGGCGCGCCATACCGTTGCGGCGACGTCTCGATCCGCACCGCACTTCTTTTTCGCCTGCTGGGCCGAGCTGCCCCTTGTTGGCCAGCCGCCGCGGGCTCAGCTTCCCGCCTCAAAGGCACCTCCTGCGGAACACCATTGGTATGTGGTGATCAGAAATAAGCACGGATGAGTCATGGTATCAGGACTTCGGTCGCAGTTACCTGGGAAGCTGGAAATATCCCAGGGTAGTCGGCCGTAATGGTGACCAAAGCATTGTCGATGCTAAGTTGGTGGAACACCCCATCGATCAGCTCCACCTTTATGTCCGGATCCTCTTCGGAGGCCAGATCGAGGGACCATTCCGGATCCTCGGGTTGTGGAGCTGTGCTGTGTATATCTTCTACGGCCCGGCGCAGTTCCTGCGTCGATATCACAAAATGAGATACTTAACCATGGGAATGTGGATCGGATAGGCAAAAAGAAATGTCCGCTTACTCAGCTTTGAGGATTGTTCATAGAAAACCCACTCAGTGGACTGACACAGAGAAAATCCTCCTTTTCCCCTTTGTACAGGGAGGACAAGATCTTCACCAGATCGGCGACCGATCCCGGCCCCTTACGGCCATGACGGGTGGCATCATCCTCCCCGTTGAAATCCCACATGGGGTGGCCCCTATACTGGAGCGGCTGCACCCCCCGCATAATGCACGTGGCCATGACTCCGATCATGGTCAATCTGGAATGAGCCAATAATCTTATTCGTCCCATCAGGTAAAGGATGTCCCTGTCATTCTCCCGTTGAGAGCTCCGCGGACGCCAACTTAGGCGTTTCTTCAAGGGAGCATTACTGAACTCCGGGAGGCCGATCCGAACTGGATCCGGTAGCGGGGCGTCTTCTATATAAAACCATTCCGAAGGCCAGTCTTCGGACGCCTTCTTCGGGGTTCCGGATAGATATCCGGTCCCGGCGATGCGCCATAGCTCAGCTCCGCCCAATTGATATATTGACCCCTCATGAGAACGGGGTACGAGGCAGAATAATCTCTTCCACAGTGCAAAATGAGCCTCGACGCCCAAGAACAGCTCGCAAAGGGCCATGAAGCTTGCGATGTGCAGAATGGAGGCAGGTGTAAGGTGGTGCAGCTGGAGGCCGTAGAACTCCAGGAGCCCCCGGAGAAACGGATGTATTGGAAATCTGAGTCCTCTTATTAGATAAGAGATAAAACATACCCGCTCTCCTTTGGAGGGATTGGGGACGCTCTCCGCCTGCTTTCCGCCCTTGTAGGTGGCGAGTCCGGCTCGAACCGGAACCATAAAGGCTGGGGGAAGAAATCCTTTGGCTTGGAGCGTCACTAACTCGCTGTGCGGGACTGAGCATCTCTCCCAATCTCCAGGTTGAGGGCTGGGAGCGCGAGAGGAGGAGTCGCGTCGATTGTCCATGATGGAATGGATTTTTGTCAGAGGCGCTCCGATGAATGCTCGCGGAGGGAGGATGGTGTGATTCGGATCTAGATCCCCGTCCCTTTTATATGCGGCTCATTTGCGTAGCTAGGGGGGTAAATGAAAAAATACCCTAACTTTTCACATTCATTCAACACATGGAAGATGGCCATTATTGGGCGTGGAAGCCGAGGAGCGCGATATTTATAAGAAGTCGGACACTATTCGACAAGTACATGGAATTTGGAGAAGAACCCGCCTTGCAATGCCGAAGACAATCAACACGCCGGATTCATCATCATTGAAGCCTGGTTCGGGGGCTACTGAGGGAGTCCTGGACTAGGGGGTGTCCGGATAGCCGAACTATCATCTTTGGTCGGACTCCAAGACTATGAAGATACAAGATTGAAGACTCCGTCCTGTGTCCGGATGGGACTTTCCTTGGCGTGGAAGGCAAACTTGGCGACACGGATATGTAGATCTCCTACCATTGTAACCGACTCTGTGTAACCCTAGCCCTCTCCGGTGTCTATATAAACCGAAGGGTTTTAGTCCGTAGGACGAACAACAATCATACCATAGGCTAGCTTCTAGGGTTTAGCCTCCTTGATCTTGTGGTAGATCTACTCTTGTACTACCCATATCATCAATATTAATCAAGCAGGAGTAGGGTTTTACCTCCACCGAGAGGGCCCGAACCTGGGTAAAAACATCGTGTCCCTTGTCTCCTGTTACCATCCGCCTAGACGCACAGTTCGGGACCCCCTACCCGAGATCCACCGGTTTTGACACCGACACTGATCCTCTAGTATATATGTTCTATATATCATGCAATGTGGTGCTCACTTATTAACAGTTTGGTTAATTTGTTGTCGTGTCCAGTTAACTGTTTGGTTCAATTCTGCAATATGATGTTCAATTCTTGTGGGTGCAATTTTATATTGTCTTGCATGTGAGAAATAAATCGAATTTGGTTGTACAAAATACATGAGAAACAAATACAATTGCTATATTTCCAAGTTGTTAAGCATGCTTGATTTGGTTAAATGTCTGATCTTCTAGTATGTTATATATTGTGCAATGTGGTGCTCAGTTAATGTTTGGTTCATTTATTGTGGTGTTTAGTTAACTGCTTGGTTCAATTCTGCAATGGGATGTTCACTTCTTGTGGGTGCAGTTTTGTATTGTCTTACGTGTGTGTAGGATCGAAAGTATGTCTAGAGGGGGGTGATTAGACTACTTGACCAAATAAAAATCTAGCCTTTTCCCAATTTTAGTTCTTGGCAGATTTTAGCAACTTAGCACAAGTCAAGCAATGAACCTACACATGCAATTCTAAGAGTATAGCAGCGGAATGTAAAACAATTGCATGTGAAGGTAAAGGGAGGAGTTTGAGGAAGCAAACGCAATGTTGACACAGAGATTTTTTATCCGTGGTACCGATAGGTGGTGCTATCGTACATTCACGTTGATGGAGACTTCAACCCACGGAGGATAACAGTTGCGCGAGTGCATGGAGGGCTCCACCCACGAAGGGTCCACAAAGAAGCAACCTTGTCTATCCCACCATGGCCATCGCCCACGAAGGACTTGCGTCACTCGGGTAGATCTTCACGAAGTAGACGATCTCCTTGCCCTTACAAACTCCTTGGTTCAACTCCACAATCTTGATGAAGGCTCCCAAGTGACACCTAGCCAATCTAGTAGACACCACTCTCCAAGAGGTAACAAATGGTGTGCTGATGATGAACTCCTTTCTCTTATGCTTCAAATGATAGTCCCCCCAACACTCAACTCTCTCTCTCAAAGGATTTGGATTTGGTGGAAAGAAGATTTGCGTGGAAAGCAACTTGGGGAAGGCTAGAGATCAAGATTTATGTGGTTGGAATGGAATATCTTGACCTCAACACAAGTGTAGGTGGTTCTCTCTCAGAAAATGTATGTTGGAAGTGTAGCCATGTTCTGATGACTCTCTCCACGAATGAAGAGTGGGTGGAGGGGTATATATAGCCTCCACACAAAATCTAACCGTTACACACAATTTACCAAACTCGGTGGGACCGAATCATGAAACTCGGTCAGACTGATTTAGTTTATAATGTGACCGTTAGGCATTTCGATGGGACCGACATCTCAACTCGGTGGGACCGATATCGTTAGGGTTAGGGCATAACGTAATCTCGGTGAGACCGATTACACAAACTCGGTGAGACCGATTTTGGTAATAGACAAACAGAGAGTTGGCCAGGCAATCTCGGTGGGACCGATTCACTAATCTCGGTTGGACCGAAACGTTACGAAAGGGAAAAAGAGAGTTTGCATTGCAATCTCGGTGGTATAGATCGCTCATCTTAGTTTGACCGAAATTTTATGAAGGGAAAGAGAGAGATTACAATCCCATCTCGGTGAGACTGAGATCCCTATCGGTGAGACGAAAAAGACTAGGGTTTCTGGCAGTGGCTATGTCAACTGAACTCGGTGGCGCCGGATAGAAAGTTTTGGTGAGGCCGAGTTTGACTTTTGGTTTGCGACATATGTGGATGTGAGAAAGTAGTTGAGAGTTTTTGGAGCATATCACTAAGCACTTTGAGAAAGCAACTCATTAAGCAACACCTCACCCCCTCTTGATAGTATTGGCTTTTCCTATGGACTCAATGTGATCTTGGATCACTAAAATGAAAAATGTAGAGTCTTGTGCTTTGAGCTTGAGCCAATCCTTTTGTCCTTAGCATTGTGAGGGGTCCACGTCTCTCATCCATGCCATGCCAAACATTGAGCTTTCCTGAAATATTTATCTTGAAATAGCATTAGCTCAATGAGCTATATGTTGTTAGGAATTACCAAAACCACCCAGGGATAGTTGCACTTTCAATCTCCCCCTTTTTGGTAATTGATGACAACATATAGATCAAAGCTTTAACAAATGATAATAGGATTGAAAAACATCGTTGCTTTGAGAAGTATGCGATAAGCAAGAGCTCCCCCTAAATTTGTGCATTATTTAAAATTTGCTTTTGAATGCAAATGCACAATCGATTAGCAACATGCGTCACTCTTCCATGTCACATACATCTTGGTGGAGCGCTCAAAATGATAGAAGTTAAAAGCATGCACTGATCACCAAGCAAGTGAATGATCATATAAGGATATAAGAGATAATATCATCCGACAAGCATTAAGAGTAGCATATGATCAAACACATGACCGAACAAGTAAACAAGTATCTCACAAGCTGACAATCAAGAAGTTCAACCAAAAACAAGAGAGATAAAAAGCTACACACTCTCTCGAAGCCTATGATCTATACATTTTCTCCCCCTTTGGCAACAAGTTACCAAAAAGTTCAAAAAATGCATAGTGCTAAACGACTCTCAGGCTTGGTCTTCGGGAGGTGGTGTAGAGATGGCTCCAAGGATGAAAGCTTCTATTGATGTAGCTGGAGCTGGTGGACTGGCTGCTGGAGGTGGCACTGGAGCTATAGTAGCTGGTGCTGATACTGTAGCTCTAGTATCTGCGACTGGCACTGCAACAGACCTCTGACTCCTGGGCACTCTAGTAAAAGCATCTGTAGTAGACTTGCCCTTCTTCTCCTCCAATTCCTCCTGAAGTTGCTCAACTACTGATTGGATCTCAGTTACCTTGACATCAAGATCATAGAATTTTTGCTCAATGATCCTCTCCAAGCTCTCCTGGTTTTGAGTCAGCGTGGCCAAGCCCTTCTCAATCCTCAAAGTGGAGGCAATCAGATATCCAAGTTGATCTTGCTTGCTCTTCAAGAATATCTTAGATGCTTCTTCAGCAGTTGGCATCTTTGCAGCTTTCTCTGCACCTTGCCTTCTCTCTCTTCTCATGTGCTTGCACAGATGATGGATCTTCTTCATTCATAACAACAGTGTTGTCCTGAAAGTCTGGCTTGAGGGGTACGTGCTCCTTGTCCAACAAATATGTGCCTATGGCCATCTTGGAGTTGATGAGCATTTGAATCTGTGGAACATACCCACAAGATCTCTTCCACAATCAGACTCGTCACCTTGAACTTTTGAGGAACATCAAATATATGCAGCAAGTTGATGGAGTGTCCTCTGATCATTCTGTGATCTCCCGACTTTGGCAAAAGAGTGTGCCTCAGAATTGTATTGATGGTTGGCAACCCTGACAGCAAGTGCTTCACTGAGCCAAACTAGTGGGTCTCTAGATCTGCATCAGGAATCTCCTTGTACATGCTGGCCAATGAGTAGTGATCCTTCTTCTTCTTGGCATAGACATCCAAGTCATCCTCATGAGCTTCTGGGGCATTGATCAATCTAGCCCACTCATCAACTGTAGATTGGTACCTTGTACCCTCTGACATCCACACAATTTTTCCGTCTGGATAGAAATGAGCAGTTGAATAGAATTGCATGATCAGGTCATCATTCCATTTGGTAAGCTTCTGGCCAACAAACTTGTCAACCTCACATGCCTTCAAGCTGTCATATACACCTGGGAAGTGCTCTTCGTTCTCTCTTATGTAAGTCCAGTCCACCCATCTCATGTCACACACTATGGGCTTCTTGTCAAGTAGGATTGTCTCATAAAATCTTGTTGTTCCTTTGTGTGGAACCTGTAATCCACAACAGTTCTCCTCCTGAAAGCATAGGGGTCAGCCTTTCTCCACTGTCTCAGTCCTGCATCCTTCCTGATCCTCATGTCCTCTGCAACAGGATGTGCATCATTATGCTCAGGGATCTTTGTCTTTAGCTTTCTTAGCACTTGGTGAGGAAGTCCTGGACTAGGGGGTGTCCGGATAGCCGGACTATCATCATCGGCCGGACTCCAAGACTATGAAGATACAAGATTGAAGACTTCGTCCCGTGTCCGGATGGGACTTTCCTTGGCGTGGAAGGCAAGCTTGGCAATAAGGATATGTAGATCTCCTACCATTGTAACCGACTCTGTGTAACCCTAGCCCTCTCCGCTGTCTATATAAACCGGAGGGTTTTAGTCCGTAGGACGAACAACCATTACAACAATCATACCATAGGCTAGCTTCTAGGGTTTGGCCTCCTTGATCTCATGGTAGATCCACTCTTGTACTACCCATATCATCAATATCAATCAAGCAGGAGTAGGGTTTTACCTCCATCGAGAGGGCCCGAACCTGGGTAAAAACATCGTGTCCCTTGTCTCCTGTTACCATCCGCCTAGACGCACAGTTCGGGACCCCCTACCCGAGATCCGCCGGTTTTGACACCGACATTGGTGCTTTCATTGAGAGTTCCTCTGTGTCGTCACCAATAGGCTTGATGGCTCCTTCAATCATCAACAACCATGCAGTCTAGGGTGAGACTTTTCTCCCCGGACAGATGTTCGTGTTCGGCGGCTTTGCACCGCGGACCAATTCGCTTGGCCATCTAGAGCAGATCGAAAGCTATGCCCCTGGCCGTCAGGTCAGATTTGGAAGCCTAAACTTCACGGCCGACATCTGCGGAGACTTGATCTTCGATGGATTCGAGCCACAGCCGAGCGCGCCGCACTGTCACGATGGGCATGATTTATCTCTGCCGCCGGACAGTGCCTTGGAAGCCGCACATGAGTCCGCTCCGACCCCTAGTTCGGAGCCGACCGCGCAGATCGAGGACAGGTGGCTAGACACTGCCTCAGGAGCTGCAATCTCTATGGCGATGGAGCCGAATACTGACCTTGTCCCTTGTAAAGCTCATGACTCTGAGGTGCCGGACTCCTCGCCGGACTCCGAACCTCCTGTGCCCCTACCAATCGAATTCGATTGGGCGCCGATCATGGAGTTCACCGCCACGGACATCTTTCAGCACTCACCCTTTGGCGACATTCTGAATTCGCTAAAACATCTCTCGTTATCAGAAGAGCCCTGGCCGGACTGCGGTCAGGATGGTTGGGATACAGAGGACGAAGAAATTCAAAACCCACCCACCACCCACTTTGTAGCCACTGTCGATGATTTAACCGACATGCTAGACTACGACTCCGAAGATATCGACGGTATGGACGACGACGCCGGAGACGACCAAGAACCATCGCCTACCGAGCACTGGAAGGCCATCTCAACTCATGATGTATATATGGTGGACACCCCAAAAGGGAGCGATAACGAGGAACAACAGGACGCGGCGAAGGATAATTCCCCCGAAAAACAACCAAAATAGCGATGCAAGCGCCGCCCCAAGTCCCGCCTCGATAACAACAGCACTCATAATGACCCAGCCATAGAGCAGGGCAAACCAGTGGGCGACGAACATGCAACAAAGCAACCATCCGAACAGGATGAATCGGATAATCAACCCATCCCCGGCGAAAACAACAGTCCAGGCGATCTTACGTCGGACACACCACCGGAGAATAAGAACCTTCACAAAAGGCTTGTCGCCACTGCAAGAAGTCTGAAGAAGTAGAAACAGAAGCTCAAAACAGCGGAAGACATACTCATAATGAGGTGGAGCAATGTACTCAAGACCGCGGACAAATATGGCAAGAGCCACCAAACAAAGAGCTACCTGAAGCGCAAGCTGCTGCCCAAATTCGACGAGGAGGCCGTAGAGCCCCCACAGTCAAAAAGCAAAGAGGCCGCCTGGCCGGATAGACGACCATATGACAGGCCAAGAGCGACAAGCGGCACCGCACACAAGCCGGCACATGATCCTCACAAAACAGATGGCCTGGTCAGGTCCATTTATGGGCCAAAGAAGAAGGCCCCAGGAAGCAACACAACACGCCGAGTGTTCGAAGACAACAGCACACCTAAATACAGGGGCACCGCACACCCACTATGTTTCACCGACGAGGTACTGGATCATGAATTTCCAGCGGGGTTCAAGCCCGTAAACATAGAGGCATACGAGGGAACAACAGACCCCGGAGTCTGGATTGAGGATTACATCCTGCACATACATATGGCTAGAGGAGACGATCTCCACGGCATAAAATATCTGCCCCTCAAGCTCAATGGACCAGCTCGGCATTGGCTCAAAAGCCTCCCAGAAAATACCATTGGAAGTTGGGAAGAGCTCGAGGACGTGTTTAGAGCAAATTTTCAGGGGACTTATGTCCGCCCTCCGGATGCAGACAATTTAAGTCACATAACCCAACAGCCCGGAGAATCAGCGCGCAAATTCTGGAACAGGTTCCTCACCAAGAAGAACCAAATAGTCGACTGTCCGGACGCCGAAGCCTTAGCAGCTTTTAAACATAACGTCCGAGACAAATGGCTCGCCAGACACCTCGGCCAGGAAAAGCCAAGAACAATGGCCGCGCTAACAAGCCTCATGACCAGCTTTTGCGCGGGGGAAGACAGCTGGCTACCAAGATGCAGCACCAGTGACCCGAGTACATCCGAGATCAGAGATGGAAACGGAAAATCACGGCGCAGAAAGGACCAGCGCCAAAATAAAGAAAAGAGCCCAAAGAACAAGGCGGTCAACGCCGGATTCAAAAGCTCGCGGCCGAACAACAAAACACTGCCTCTTAAGGACAACAGTGACAAGCTATCCAGCCTAAACAAAATTTTGGATCGGATATGTCAAATCCACAGTACCCCCGGGAGGCCTGCAAACCACACCCACCGAGATTGTTGGGTCTTCAAACAGTCCGGCCGACTCAACGCCGAACACAAGGGGCTCGACACGCCAAGCGAGGATGACGACGAACCCCACTAGCAGAGCGCCGAAAAACAAAAGACTTTCCCACAAGAAGTCAAAACAGTAAACTCACTTCATGTGATAATACGGAACAATAGTGCGGCACCCGCTAAAGTACGTGTCGCACGGTCCACCCCAGCGGAACCCCGAGATTGGATGTCAAAACCAATTACTTTCGACCACCTGGACTATTCCAGAAGTATTCGAAACGCAGGATGGACTGCTCTGATATTGGATCCTATAATCGACGGACTACAATTTACACAAGTCCTAATGGATGGCAGCAGTGATTTAAACCTGCTATATCCGGATACAATCCGCAAGTGGGGGATAGACCCTACTAAAATTCGCCATAGCTGCACTTCCTTCAAAGGAGTGACGCCAGGCCCTTACGCCAAGTGCATGGGCTCCTTACTACTAATAGTTGTGTTCGGATCACCCGAGAAACTTCCATCGCGAAAAGCTAATCTTCCATGTCGCCCCATTCAAAAGTAGCCATCAAGCACTATTGGGACGCGAAGCTTTCGCCCGCTTTAACGCAATACCGCACTACGCGTCTCTTACACTTAAAATGCCTGGTCCACGCGGCATCATCTCATTAAAAGGTCGTTCAAGACCCAGGACACGGCTAGGCGAGTCCGGCACAAATAAACTAGGGGCTCCCTAGCCGCATACCCCTTCACAAGGGGCTGCACGTACAAACAATAAAGAGCCACTAAAAGCTCAGCTTTATTCATTCATTCATACTTTGCTTTCAATAAATTTTCTGCACGATTTCTTTTCAAGCTAAGTTCCTCTCTTTTTACAGATGAACAACGTGTACACCCGTCCAAGATATGGCACAACGGAGACACAGGCGCAGACATGCAGCAGGGACCCGTGGCAAGGATTCTTTTCAGATTAAGACCCTGCATAAACCTTTCTTACTGTCTCTTGTTGATTCATATCCCATGGTTTTTTACCATAACCAACGAGGAGGCTGGCATTTTGGCATCGGCCGCGTCAGAAATTCTCGCCTTTACCTGGACACTAGGGGCTTAGGGCATTGTTCTGCCCGTTATCATAAAGACCGAATACCTTAGGGAGTGTTCGGTGTCTCGAGTTAGGCCTTATATGCATCAGCTCCGAATCATGTCTTTGGTCAAATGTTGGGTTTGCCCGGCTCCCGTGTTTTGCTGCCTTACGTTTCGTATCATCGGCTAACGCAGCACCAGGAGAACTACTGCGATTGCGCCCCGGTTCGGCCGGGCGAGCACCTCAGTAGAGAAAGCCGAAAACTGACTGTCATGATACAGCGAGAGACTAGTCAACCACTCGATCGACCACCGGAATGTTTAGAATTCCTCTGCTTTGACGAAGGACCGTTTCCTGGTCAGGCACATACGCGCCCCGAATTCGGAGAGCGCGGTGCCCCTAGGGGCTATATTGTAGCCCCACCCTCGAACTCCTATGGCTAAGTGAAAGTGATAAAGCATTATAGTCCGGTTGCCTCGTTTGCTACGCTACCACCTCCTTCACAGGACCAAGACATTGGATTAAGTGTGAAAATGCGCTATTTTTGCAAACACCCCCCCACTATGTGCGTGGGGGCTGAAGCCGAAGACTGCCATCTTTCAGGTTATACACAAGTATACATTAACGGCCGCACAGGAGATATTTCAATACTTGAACGCACAAGTATAAAAAGCGCTTATATTATATATATCGTCTTATAAATCATGAAAGTCATGTAAACATGACATTCTTTGAGCACTGCGACTCTATTGCACGAGCACCCCACAGAACTTCCCCAAAATAGTGCTCGGCGGGTAACCGGCTATCGTCCGAACCCCGGGTTGCAACATCGGTGGCATCCATCTCCGTCCAGTATGTCTTCAGACGGGAGAGGGCCATCCGTGCACCCTCTATGCAGGCCGACCGCTTCATCACCTTGATATGCGGCACCACCCCAAGGAATTGCTGCAATAAGCCAAAATAACTCTTCGGCTTGGGCCTATCCGGCCAGATATGAGTCACTACATCCGTCATGGCAAGTCCGGACAATCTATTCAGCTTAGCCCACTCAGCCAATCGATCGGTCAGCGGAAGTGAACGCTCCGGACTGTGGAATTGCGACCAAAAAAAGCTCTTTCGTCTTGTGATCCTTTTGACTTTGGAAGTGCACAACAGCATCTACCGCACTCGCCGCCAAATCCATATAAGGATCCTCCGGACCCCACAGCTGGCCAAGCTGAGCATACTTCAGATCTGTGAACCTCCTGTGCAGCAGAAAGGGCTTGCCAGCCGCAATATCTCCGGCTTGGCGCAGCTCCTCCTTTATAGCCCTCATTGCAGAACGGGCATCCATAGCTTCGGCGGTGGCCTTCTTCAGGCTTTCTTGCTCTGCTCGGCGTTCTTTTTCAAAAACCTCATAGCGGTCGGTAACATCTTTCAGCTTAACAGCCATTTCGTCCATCTCCTCCCTGCTTCGGCAGTGAGCAGCCCTTTCGGCTTCCAGCTCTTCGGCCGCCTTCGAGGCAGCCGCATCACTCCTTCTGGCCTGCTCCTTGGCTCGAGCAAGCTCTGCTCGAAGGTCCTCCACAGCAGCGGCACCATCTGCATCAAACACACATGTTGTAAGGAGTGAGCTTCGGCTCCCTTACTAGGTGACCACGGAGAAACAACCTACCTTGCGACTCGTCAAGTCTCTTATTGACCAGCGCGATGTCCGCATCCGCAACGTCGAGTTGCCGCCTTAGTTCAGCAACTCCATCATGCAACCCGCCCTCGGCGGATGAAATTCTTTCAATCACCGTACTCTTCAATGTACGGTGACCTTCTGAGATAGATGCCTTCTCAGGCAGATCCCTCAGCTCCCCCGGCCGTACACTAGTTGGCGCTGAACTCTCCGACCCGGCTAGACTAGGGGATACCCTCCGTGATGACACCTCAAGGTCGTCTACCCCACCTGACGGTGTGGCAGATGGAGGTGTCTCGCTCTCCATCATCTCCGGACGAAGGTCCCCCAAAGACGAGCTCATCTGAGAAGGACGGAGATCCGAACTACAAGGTAAAAACTTAGGTTATCCTCAGAAGCACAAATAGGGATGTCCCTTATTACAAAACTCCCCTTTTTCTACTTACGGCTCGCTGGAGGGCTGATTCCTTAGGGGAGGTAGTGCGGCCGTGGCCTCCCCAGACGCAGGACCCTCTGGTGAAGATCTCTTCCCCCGCTTTGAGGCCTTGGCCTCCGGGTTTTCGGAAGCGGTCCTCTTCTCCCCTTGGAAGGAGGGATTCTCGATCCCCCCTTTCTCAAAAGCCTCCTTGGTAGAGGAGGTAGTTCCTCTGTTTTCCCCTTCGCCTTCCTCTGAAGGCGCAACCTCCAGCATCCTGACCAGCACGGGATCCGGCGCGGTCTCCGGGAGGGGGGCCGGACATCGTATCAGTTTCGCCTGTGCTATCCACTCCTATTCAAGGGACGATTGGTTAAAAAGCAAATTCAAGAAGGCGCAAACAAACGGTGTGTCCGGACACAGGGCTACTTACCTGAGCATCCGGGCGATTGCGGCTTAGACCGGCATCCTCGGTCAATTCCGGACACACTTCTTGTGGTCCGAAGAATGATTTATACATCTCCACGGGTGTCGTACCCATAAAGTGTTGAAGAGCTCGTGGCCCCTCTGGATTGAACTCCCACAGACAGAGGGGGCGACGCTTGCAGGGCAGGAGACGCCGAATCAGCATAACCTGCATCACTATGACTAGATTGATCTCCCTCTCTTGGATGTCTTGAATCCGGCCCTGCAATAGGGGTACGTCCTTAGACGGCCCCCAGTTGAGCCCTTGGTTGACCCACGACATCATCCGCTGTGGAGGGCCCGACCGAAAGATGGGCGGTGGCTTCTGCCTGCTGCCCCTGGGAGCGGTTATATAGAACCACTCCTCTTGCCACAAGCCGAGCTCCTCTTGGAAAGAGCCCTCGGGCCATGGAGCACCGGCCCTCCTGCTTATAACCGCCCCGCTGCACTCTGCTTGACGCCCCTCGATCATCTTCGGCTCCACGTTGAAGGTTTTGAGCCACAAACCGAAGTGGGGGGTAGTGCGGAGGAAGGCCTCGCAGACGACAATGAATGACGAGATGTGGAGGATGGACTCCGGAGCCAGGTCATGGAATTCCAACCCATAGTAAAACATGAGCCCTCTCACAAAAGGATCCATCGGGAAGCCTAAACCCCGACGGAGGTGGGACACAAACACGATGCTCTCGCCGGGCTCGGGAGTAGGAATGATTTGCCCTTTGGCGGGCAGCCTATGCGAAATCTCGTAGGTCAGGTACCTGGCTTCTCTCAACTTTAGCACGTCCTCTTCTGTGACGGAGGAGGGCATCCACCGGCCCTGTAGGTCGGAGCCGGACATTGCCGAAAGTCTGAAGCGCTCGAGTCTGGGGCTCTGGGTGTTGGAACTCAGGG
Organism: Triticum timopheevii; assembly: GCA_963921465.1. NCBI lineage: Eukaryota > Viridiplantae > Streptophyta > Magnoliopsida > Poales > Poaceae > Triticum > Triticum timopheevii. The sequence continues at coordinate 294,856,962 of OY997274.1, forward strand.
CGAAGGGCAGATTCGATTGAGGATTGAAGAAAAACGAGCCTTGGACCCATTATAAAGAGGGAGAATACCAAGAGCCGTCCCCGTGACTGTTTGGGACTCGCCTTCGATAGAGGAGGCGTGGCAACGGGCGCGATTGGGTTACCCACGTCCGTATTGATTGGAATCCCGGAATAAGGGGAACACGATCTCTGCTTCGACATGACGTGCCAAGGAAACCGCTTCGCTAAACGCGCTGAGGTGGTATAATAAAAAATGATTCAAGTAAAGGCTTGGTAGTGGCGTGACGTCATGCCACAGAATACGTCAGCAGATTGAACTTGTGTATGTATTATTCTCTCTATGATGGAATGTGGAATTTATTTTGCAAAGCCGGACACTATCCTAGTGTTCACAATCTTCTATGAGTTATTCGGAGGAGGAACCCGGCTTGCAATGCCGAACAATATGCGCGCCGGACTCATCGTCATTGAAGCCTGGTTCAGGGGCTACTGAGGGAGTCCTGGACTAGGGGGTGTCCGGATAGCCAGACTATCATCATCGGCCGGACTCCAAGACTATGAAGATACAAGATTGAAGACTTCGTCCCGTGTCCGGATGGGACTTTCCTTGGCGTGGAAGGCAAGCTTGGCGATACAGATATGTAGATCTCCTACCATTGTAACCGACTCTGTGTAACCCTAACCTTTTACGTTGTCTATATAAACCGGAGGGTTTTAGTCCGTAGGACACACAACCATTACGACAATCATACCATAGGCTAGCTTCTAGGGTTTAGCCTCCTTGATCTCGTGGTAGATCCACTCTTGTACTACCCATATCATCAATATCAATCAAGCAGGAGTAGGGTTTTACCTCCATCGAGAGGGCCCGAACCTGGGTAAAAACATCGTGTCCCTTGTCTCCTGTTACCATCTGCCTAGACGCACAGTTCGGGACCCCCTACCCGAGATCCTCCGGTTTTGACACCGACACCTTCCTTAACAGAAATTGAAATCTAATGTTTCATTCTTTCATATCAATAATTGCACCAATCGTTCTAAGGAAAGGTCTACCAAGAATAATAGGACATGTAGGATTGCAATCTATATGAAGCACAATAAAATCTACGGGCACATAATTCCTATTTGAAACAATAAGAACATCATTAATTTTTCCCATAGGATTCTTAATAGTGGAATCTGCTAGATGCAAATTTAAAGAACAATCATCAAATTCACAGAAACCTTGCACATCACATAAAGTTTTTGGAATCGTGGAAACACTAGCACCCAAATCACACAAATCATGGCACTCACAATCTTTAATTTTAATCTTAATAGTAGGTTCCCACTGATCATAAAGCTTTCTAGGGATAGAAACTTCCAATTGAAGCTTTTCTTCAAAAGATTTCATCATAGCATCAACGATATGTTTAGTAAAAGCTTTATTTTGATTATAAGCATGAGGAGAATTCAACATGGATTGCAACAAGGAAATAAAATCTATCAAAGAACAATTATCAAAATTAAAATCCTTGAAATCCAAAAGAGTGGGTTCATCGCTACTTAAAGTCTTGACCTCTCCAATCCCACTTTTATCAATTTTTGCATTAAGATCTATAAACTCTGAATCATTGGGACACCTTCTAGCTAAAGTCGACTCATCTCCAGTCCCATATTAATCAAGATTTATATTAGAAAACAAATATTCAATAGGACTCACACCAATCACTTTAATATCTTCATCATTATTCTCATAAAAACTAGAAGAACACGCTTTTACAAACCAATCTCGCTTAGCACGCATCCTAGCGGTTCTTTTTTACACTCGTCAATAGAAATTTTAATAGCTTTCAGAGATTCATTAATATCATGCTTGGGTGGAATAGATATAATCTTCAAAGAATCAATCTCAAGAGAAATTCTATCAATGTTCCTAGCCAAAACATCAATCTTGAGCAATTTTTCTTCAACCATAGCATTGAAAACTTTTTGCGAATTACTAAATTCTGTAATATTGTTTTGAAGATCAGAGGGTATTTTATTATAATTTCCATAAGAACTATTGTAGTAATTACCATAATTATTAGACGAATTACTAGGAAACGGCCTAGGGTTGTAATTACTTCTATATGCGTTATTACCAAAATTGTTCCTACCAACAAAATTCACATCCATAGATTCATCATTATTCTCAATCAAATTAGACAAAGGCATATCATTAGGATCAATAGGAACACTCTTACTAGCAACCAATTTCATAAGTTCATCCATCTTTCCACTCAAAGTATTAATTTCTTCAATCACATGCACTTTTTTACTAGTGGAAGATTTTTCGGTATACCATTGAAAATATTAGCCATAATATTATCAAGGTGTTTAGTAGCTTCTCCTAAAGTAATTTCCATAAAAGTACCTCCCGCAACGGAATCTAAAAGATTTCTAGATGCAAAATTCAATCCGGCATAAAAAATTTGTATGATCATCCATAAACTTAAACCATGAGTAGCACAATTTCTTATCATCAATTTCATCCTCTCCCAAGATTGTGCAACATGTTCCTGATCAAGTTGCTTAAAATTCATTATATCGTTCCTAAGGGAGATGATATTAGCGGGAGGAAAATACTTGGAAATAAAAGCATCTTAACACTTATTCCATGAATCAATACTATTTTTAGGCAAAGATGAAAACCAAGTTTTAGCATGATCTCGTAGTGAGAACAGAAATAGCTTCCATTTAACAATATCATTATCCACATCCTTTTTCTTTTGCATATCACACAACTCAACGAAAGTATTTAGATGGGATGCGGCATCTTCACTAGGAAGGCCGGAAAATTGATCTTTCATAACAAGAATGAGCAAAGCGGCATTAATTCCATAAGATTCCACACTAGTGGCAGGAGCAATCGGAGTACTAATAAAATAATTATTATTAGTATTGGAAAAGTCACACAACTTGGTATTTTCTTGAAACTAGGTATTTTCTTGAGACATTGTGACAAAGCAAGCAATCTAGCACACGAGCAACCAAAAAGCAAACAAAAAGATGAACGGAAGAAGGTCGAACAAAAAGGCAAATCTTTTTGTGTTTATCTAAAAATGTTTTAGGAGTGGGGAGAGGAAAACGAGAGGCAAATGGCAAATAATGTAATGCAATAGATGAGAGTATATGGTGGGTACTTGGTAGGCTTGATATAGAACCTCCCCGGCAACGGCGCCAGAAATTCTTCCCGCTACTTCTTGAGCTTCCATTGGTTTTTCCCTTGAAGAGGAAAGGGCAATGCAACAAAGTAGAGATAAGTATTTCCCTCAGTTTGAGAACCAAGGTATCAATCCAGTAGGAGGTATAGGCAAGTCTCCAATCTATGCACCTGCACAAACAATCAAACACTTGCACCCAATGCGATAAAGGGGTTGTCAATCCCTTCACGATCACTTGCAAGGATGAGATTTGATAGAGATAGATATAAAATATTACTAAAACATAAAACAAAATAAAAGTAAATAAATTGCAGCAAGGTATTTTTGGTTTTTTTGGTTTATAGATCTGAAAATATATGATGGAAAATAGACCCGGAGGCCATAGGTTTCAGTAGAGACTTCTCTCTTGAAGGAAAAGAATACAGTGGATGAACAAATTACTGTCGAGCAATTGATAGAAAAGCGCAAAGTTATGACAATATCCAAGGCAATGATTATGAATATAGGCATCTTGTCTATGTCAAGTAGACTGACTCCTGCCTGCATCTACTACTATTACTCCAGACATCGACCGCTATCCAGCTTGCATCTAGAGTATTAAGTTCATAAGAACGGAGTAACGCCTTAAGTAAGATGACATGATGTAGAGGGATAAACTCAAGAAATATGATGAAAACCCCATCTTTTTACCCTTGATGGCAACAATACAATACGTGCCTCGCTAGCCCTACTTTGTCACTAGGTGAGGACACCACAAGATTGAACCCAAAACTAAGCACCTCTCCCACTGCAAACCAATCTAGTTGGCCAAACTAAACCAATAATTCGAAGAGAAATACAAAAATATCGAATCATACATATAAGAATTTTGTAAAGGCTCAAATAATATTCATAGATAATCTTATCATAAATCCACAATTCATGGGATCTCGACAAAGACACCGCAAAAGAATATTACATTAGATAGAACTCCAAGAACAATGAGGAGAACATTGTATTGAAGATCAAAGAGAGAGAAGAAGACATATAGTTACTAGCTATGGACCCGTAGGTCTGTGGTAAACTACTCATGTTTCATCTGTCGGGCACTAGAGTTGATGTAGATGCCCTCCGTGACCGAATCCTCCTTCGGTAGGATGCCCGAAAAGGCCCTGAGATGGGATCTCGCGGAAATAGAGGCTTGCGGCGGCGGAAAAATATTTTGGTGGACGCTTCTGTTGGTTTGGGAATATTTGGGAATTTACAGAGCAAAAATTAGGGTTGGCAGAGTCCCATGGGGCCCACAATCCAGGGACGCCCCCTCTAGGGCGGGCCCTGAGGGCTTGTGGAGCCCTTGGGACTCTTTTGGCCCCCTCTCCAAGCTCTGTGGATGTCTTCTGGTCCAAGAAAAATCATCGCAAAGTTTTATTCTGTTTGGACTCCGTTTGATATTTTTGTTCTGTAAAACTCAAAAACTAGGAAAAACATAAATTGACACTGGGCTCTAGGTTAATAAGTTAGTCCCAAAAATAATATAAAATAGCGTAATAATGCATATAAAACATCCAAAACAGACAATATAATAGCATGGAACAATAAAAAATTATAGATACGTTGGAGACATATCACGTGCGTGCGCTGCGTGGGCCACCAGGCACGCCAGGCCCTGTTCTCGGCCCAGTCCAGCGCATCCCAGCAAATAGTCGGCCTCCGAGGCCGCTAGGTGAGCGACCCGCCTATCTCGTGCTCGCGAGCGTCTGCTACTATATAGTGTTGAGTCCCTGTGCAGCCCGTCAGATCAGATTCGGCCCGTAAGCATTTTTTTCCTGTTCTACAATTTATCAAATATCCAGAGCATTGCATATTTGCAAGAATGCCACTGCTTTAAAATGTTAATAACTAACTAACCATGCATCCAAATAAAACATGTCATATATGTAACTTGGGTAGAATTTCATGTAGTTTCACAATATATACCTTTCATCCATGTAAAAAATGTTCAAAATGGTTATTTGCATTAATTTGCACAAATGACATGCTAAAATGGTTTATTTCATTACTAAATAACTGTAGCTTTGAATTAAATGAGCTTTATATGTAAATGGTGTAGAAAAATGTGAAGATTAACATGATGCACTTTATTTTGCTAACAACATTAAAATTGTGTTTTAGGCAGAACAATACCAAATTCAAAAATAACATATGGGGATTTTCTAGAATTGTTCTTTGTTGTTTCTGGCCTCATTAAACTTTCCTAGATGCAGTTTACATATGCCTAACCTCTTGCCATGTTAACCAACATTTAACATTGTCTTGTACATAAACAAGAGCAAACTAAATAATTGAATGTGGTGTTTCATCAATACACAACTTGTTGCATATTGAGCTCCACTTAGTTTATAGTATTGTTTGTTGCACTTTGCCATGCCATGGCTCATTAAAATGGACATGCATCATACTTGATTGTGCATCATGCTATGATAATGCGTGCTTGTTTACCATGATGTTTGCTTATTCCCAGTTGTGCTTCTTCTCGATAGTTTGATACGTCTCCAACGTATCTATAATTTTTTATTGTTCCATGCTATTATATTATCTATTTTGGATGTTTTATATGCATTAATATGCTATTTTATATTATCTTTGGGACTAACCTATTAACCTATATCCCAGTGCCAATTTCTATTTTTTTTTGCCTGTTTTAGAGTTTCATAGAAAAGGAATACCAAACAGAGTCCAAACTAGATGGAACTTTCGCGATGATCTTTCTTGGACCAGAAGCAAACCGCGAGACTTGGTGATGAAGTCGGAGAAGCAACGAGGTGGCCACGAGGGTGGAGGGCGCGACTAGGGGGGTAGGGCACGCCCCCCTACCTCATGGGCCCCTCGGAGGTCTCCTAACCTTATTCTTTCGCCCATATATACTATTGTACCCCAAAACCATCAGGTGGAGCCACAAAAACACTTTTGCACCGCCCCAACCTTTTGTACCCGTGAGCATAGTTTCATATTGCAAAGATAACATACGCTATTGCGTCCGCAATAGCTCTACCACAATAGCGTTCGCTATTGTTCAAATTAAGTGTCATTACTTTTTGTTAATGATCTAGATATATACACAATAATCTAGCGTTTTTACAAATCCACTACGCGGACATGGCATCCGCAATATCGCCCTCTATCCGCATTCCGCTACGTGGACCCCAGTCCGCTATTTAAAACCATGCCCATGAGATCCCATCTAGGGGCCTTTTTCAACGTCCTGCCGGAGGGGGATTCGATCAGAGAGGGCTTCCACATCGACACCATTTCCCTCCCAATGAAGCGTGAGTAGTTTACCACTGACCGGGTTCATAGCTAGTAGCTAGATGGCTTCTTCTCTCTCTTTGATTCTCAATACCATGTTCTCCTCGATGTTCTTGGAGATCTATTTGATGTAATATTCTTTTGCGGTGTGTTTCCCGAGATCCAATGAATTGTGGATTTATGATCAGATTATCTGTGAATATTAGTTGAGTCTTCTCTGAATTCTTATATGCATGATTTGATATCTTCGCAGGTCTCTTTGAATTATCGGTTTAGTTTGGCCTACTAGATTGGTTTTTCTTGCAATGGGAGAAGTGCTTAGCTTTGGGTTCAATCTTGCGGTGTCCATTCCCAGTGATAGTAGGGGCAGCAAGGCACGTATTGTATTGTTGCCATCGAGGATAAAAATATGGGGGTTTTATCATATTGCTTGAGTTAATTCCTCTACATCATGTCATCTTACTTAATGCGTTACTCTGTTCTTCATGCACTTAATACTCTAGATGCAAGCAGGAGTCGGTCGATGTGTCGAGTAATAGTAGTAGATGCAGAATCGTTTCTGTCTACTTGACACGGACATGATGCCTATGTTCATGATCATTGTTGCCTTAGATATCGTCATAATTATGCGCTCTTCTATCAATTGCTCGGCAGTAATTTGTTCACCCACTATATTATTGGCTATCTTGAGAGAAGCCACTAGTGAAACCAATGGCCCCCGGGTCTCTTTTCCATCATATTAAGTCTCTTCTCCATCTTATTAGTTTCCGATCTACTATTTTGCAATCTTTTACTTTCCGGTCTATAAACCAAAAATACCAAAATATTTACCTTACCATTTATCTATCTCTATCGGATCTCACTTTTGCAAGTAACCATGAAGGGATTGACAACCCCTTTATCGCGTTGGGTGCAAGTTTGTTGATTGTTTGTGCAGGTATTCGGTGACTTCTGCGTTGTCTCGTACTGGATTAATACCTTGGTTCTCAAACTGAGGGAAATACTTACTCTACTTTTCTCTTACTCCACTTTGCTGCATCACCCTTTCCTCTTCAAGGGAAAACCCAACGCGAGCACAAGAGGTAGTAGGAAGAATTTTTGGCACTGTTGCCGGGGAGATCTACGCCAAGTCAAGCCATACCAAGTACCCATCATAAACTCTCATCTCTTGCATTACATTATTTGACATCTGCCTCTCGTTTTCCTCTCCCCCACCTCGAAAAGATTTGCCTTTTCTTTGCCCCTCTACCGTCCGTCTTCTTCGCTTGCTTTTTGTGTGCCTGTGTGTTGGATTGCTTGTCATGATTGCTCAAGATAATACTAATTTGTGTGACTTTTCTGACACAAACAACAATGATTTAATTAGTACTCCTATTGCTCCAAATACTAATGTTGAATCTTGTGAAATTAATGCCGCTTTGCTGAATCTTGTTTTGAATGATCAATTTTCTAGCCTTCCTAGTGAAGATGCCGCATCCCATCTAAAAAAATTCATTGATTTGTGTGATATGCAAAAGAAGAAAGATGTGGATAATGATATTGTTAAATTGAAGCTATTTCCATTTTTTTCTTAGAGATCATGCTAAAACTTGGTATTCATCTTTGCCTAAAAATAATATTGATTCGTGGAACAAGTGTAAAGATGCTTTCATCTCTAAGTATTTTCCTCCCGCTAAGATCATCTCCCTTAGGAACGATATTATGAATTTTAAGCAACTTCATCATGAGAATGTTGCACAATCTTGGGGGAGGGTGAAATTGATGATACTAAATTGCCATACACATGGTTTGAATTTGTGGATGATTATACAAAAAATATATGCCGGATTGAATTTTGCTTCTAGAAATCTTTTAGATTCGATCGCAGGAGGCACTTTTATGGAAATTTCTATAGGAGAGTCTATTAAACTCCTAAATAATATTATGGCTAATTATTCTCAATGGCACACCAAAAGATCCACTAGTAAAAAAGTACATGCAATTGAAGAGATTAATATTTTGAGTGGAAAGATGGATGAACATAAGAAATTATTTGCTATTAAGAGTGCTTCTTTTGATCCTAATTATATGCCCTTGTCCACTTTGATTGAGAATAATAACGAATCTACGGATGTGAATTTTGTTGGTAGGAACAATTTTTGGTAATAACGCGTATAGAGGTAATTTTAATCCTAGGCCATTTCCTAGTAATTCCTCTAACAATCATGGTAATTCCTACAACAATTCTTATGGAAATTTTAATAAGATGCCCTCTGATTTTGAGAATAATGTTAAAGAATTTATGAGTTCATAAAAGAATTTTAATGCTTCGATTGAAGAAAAATTTCTCAAGATCGATGATTTGGCTAGGAACGTGGATAGAATTTATCTTGATGTTGATTCTTCGAAACTTAGATCTATTCCACCTAAGCATGATATCAATGAGTCTCCCAAAGCCATGAGAATTTCCATTGATGAGTGCAAAGAAAGAATAGCTAAGATGTGTGTTAAAAAGGATTGGTTTGTAAAAGCGTGTTCATCTAGTTTTCATGAGAATAATGATGAAGATCTAAAAGTGATTGATGTGACTCCTATTGAATATTTGTTTTCCAATGTAAATCTTGATAAATATTGGACTGGAGATGTGTCAACTTTAGCTAAAAGCCGTCCCAATGATTCGGAGTTTTTAGATCTAGATGCAAAAATTGATAAAAGTGGGATTGAGGTTAAGACTTTAAGTAGCAATGAACCCACTCTTTTGGATTTCAAGGAATTTAATTATCATAATTGTTCTTTAATAGATTGTATTGCCTTGTTGCAATCTGTGTTGAATTCTCCTCATGCTTATAATCAAAACAAAGCTTTCACTAAACATATCGTTGATGCTCTAATGCAATCTTTTGAAGAAAAGCTTGTATTGGAAGTTTCTATCCCTGGAAATCTTTATGATGAGTGGGAACCTACTATTAAGATTAAGATTAAAGATTATGAGTGCCATGCTTTGTTTGATTTGGGTGCTAGTGTTTCCACGATTCCAAAAACTTTATGCGATATGTTAGGTTTCCCTGAATTTAATGTTTGTTATTTAAATTTGCATCTTGTGGATTCCACCATTAAGGAATCTATGGGAAGGATTAATGATGTTCTTATTGTCACAAATAGGAATTATGTGCCCGTAGATTTCATTGTTCTTGATATAAATTGCAATCCTACATGTCCCATTATTCTTGGTAGACCTTTCCTTAGAACGATTGGTGCAATTATTGATATGAAAGAAGGAAACATTAGATTCCAATTTCTATTAAGGAAAGTCATGGAACACTTTCCTAGAAATAAAATTAACTTGCCATATGAATCTATTATGAGAGCCACTTATGGATTGCATACCAAAGCTGACAATACCTAGATCTATTCATATTTTATGCCTAGGTAAGGGCGTTAAACGATAACGCTTGTTGGGAGACAACCCAATTATATTTTTTGTTCCTTGATTTTTGTTCCTGTTTAGTACTAAGTAATTCATCTAGCCTCTCGTTACATGTGGTTTTATGTTTTAATTAGTGTTTGTGCCAAGTTAAACCTTTAGGGTAGCTTACGGTGATAGTTGTGTTGATCCTGCTGAAAAACGGAAACTTTTGTGACCAGTAAATAATTTCCAGAATTTTATTGAAACGTGCTTTTGATCTGATTCTTTTTGCTATGGATTGGTGCACAAATTTCCCTGGTCATCCGAACTTTTCAGAATTTTTGGAGTTACAAAAGTATTCGAGAGTTACATATTGCTACAGATTGTTCTGTTTTTGACAGATTCTATTTTCTATGTGTTGTTTGCTTATTTTGATGAATTTATGGGTAGTATCGGGGGTATGAACCATGGAAAAGTTGGAATACTATATATATTACACCAACATAAATAAAGAATGAGTTTGCAACAGTACCTTAAAGTGGTGATTTATTTTCTTATACTCATGGAGCTCATGAGATTTTCTATTGAGTTTTGTGTTGTGAAGTTTTCAAGTTTTGGGTAAGGATTTGAGGGTCTATGGAATAATGAGTGGCAAGAGCCTAAGCTTGGGGATGCCCAAGGCACCCCAAGGTAATATTCACGGACAACCAAAAGCCTAAGCTTGGGGATGCCCCGGAATGCATCCCATCTTTCGTCTTTGTCAAGCGGTAACATTACATGAGGCTATGTTTTTATTCACCACATGATATGTGTTTTGCTTGGAGCGTCTTGTATGATTTGAGTCTTTGCTATTTATTTTTACCACAATCATCCTTTCTGTAAACACATTTTGAGAGAGACACGCATGAATTGTGATTTATTAGAACACTCTATGTGCTTCACTTATATCTTTTGAGCTAGGCAATATTGCTCTAGTGTTTCACTTATATCTTTTTAGAGCACGGCGGCAGCCTTATTTTATAGAAATTGATGAACTCTCATGCTTCACTTATATTATTTTGAGAGTCTTTTATAAGGGCATGGTAATTTGCTTTGGTTATAAATTTAGTCCTAATATGATAGGCATCCAAGAGGGATATAATAAAAACTTTCATATAAAGTGCATTGAATACTATGAGAAGTTCGATTCTTTATGATCGTTTTGAGATATGAAGATGGTGATATTAGAGTCATGCTAGTGGAGTAATTGTGAATTTGAGAAATACTTGTGTTGAGGTTTGTGATTCCCGTAGCATGCACGTATGGTGAACCGTTATGTAACGAAGTTGGAGCATGAAGTATTTATTGATTGTCTTCCTTATGAGTGGCGGTCGGGGATGAGCGATGGTCTTTTCCTACCAATCTATCCCCCTAGGAGCATGCACGTAGTACTTCATTTTGATGACTAATAGATTTTTGCAATAAGTATGTGAGTTCTTTATGACTAATGTTGATTCCATGGATTATACGCACCCACACCATTCCACCATTGCTGGCCTCTCTTGTGCCGTGCAACTTTCACCGATACCATACACCCACCATATACCTTCCTCAAAACAGCCACCATACCTACGTATTATGGAATTTCCATAGCCATTCCGAGATATATTTCCATGCAACTTTCCACCGTTCCATTTATTATGACATGTTTCATCATGAAGTATTTATTGATTTTTGCAATAAGCATGTGAGTTCTTTATGACTAATGTTGAGTCCATGGATTATACACACTTTTTCCCATCCTTCCACCTTTGATAGCCTCTCTAATACCGCGCACTTTTTGCCGGTATCTTACACCCACCTTATACCTTCCTCAAAACAGCCACCATACCTACCTATTATGGCATTTCCATAACCATTCCAAGATATATTGCCATGCAACTTTCCACCGTCCCGTTTATTATGACACGCTCCATCATTGTCATATTGCTAGCATGATCATGTAGTTGACATCGTATTTGTGGCAAAGCCACCTTCCATAATTCTTTCATACATGTCACTCTTGATTCATTGCACATCCTGGTACACCGCCGGAGGCATTCACATAGAGTCATATTTTTTTTCTAAGCATTGAGTTGTAATTTTTCGAGTTGTAAGTAAATATAAGTGTGATGATCATCATTGTTAGAGCATTGTCCCATGTGAGGAAATAAAAAAAGAGGCCAAAGAAGCCAAAATAAAAAAGAGGCCAAAGAAGCCAAGAAAAAAAAGAGAAAAAGAAAAAAAATGAAAAAAGAGAGAAAAAGAGAGAAGGGGCAATTTTACTATCCTTTTTCCACACTTGTGCTTCAGAGTAGCACCATGATTTTCATGATAGAGAGTCTCTTATTTTGTCACTTTCATATACTAGTGGAATTTTTCATTATAGAACTTGGGTGGTATATTCCAATGATGGGCTTCCTCAAATTCCCTAGGTCTTCACGAGCAAGCAAGTTGGATGCACACCCACTTAGTTTCTTCTTGAGCTTTCATACACTTATAGCTCTAGTGCATCCATTGCATGGCAATCCCTACTCACACACATTGATATCTATTGATGGGCATCTTCATAGCCGTCGATACGCCGAGTTGATGTGAGACTATCTCCCTCTTTTTGTCTTCTCCACAACCACCATATTCTCTTCCACCATAGTGATGTGTCAATGGCTCACGCTCATGTATTGCGTGAAAGTTGAAAAGTTTTGAAAACATCAAAACTATGAATTGCTTGGCTTGTCATCGGGGTTGTGCATGATTTGAGTATTTTGTGTGATGAAGGTGGAGCATAGCCAGACTATATGATTTTGTATGGATAAGCTTTCTTTGGCCATGTTATTTTGAGAAGACATAATTGCCTTGTTAGTATGCTTGAAGTATTATTGTTTTATGTCAATATTAAACTTTTGTTTTGAATCTTTCGGATCTGAACATTCATGCCACAATAAAGAGAATTACAGTGATAAATATGTTAGGTAGCATTCCACATCAAAAAAATTGTTTTTATCATTTACCTACACGAGGACGAGCAGGAATTAAGCTTGGGGATGCTTGATACGTCTCCAAGATATCTATAATTTTTTATCGTTCCATGCTATTATATTATCTGTTTTGGTTGTTTTATACGCATTAATATGCTATTTTATATTATTTTGGGGACTAACCTATTAACCTAGAGCCTGGTGTGAGTTTCTGTTTTTTTGCCTATTTTAGAGTTTCGTAGAAAAGGAATACCATACGGAGTCCAAACAGAATGAAACTTCCGCGATGATCTTTCTTGGACCAGAAGAAAACCGGGAGACTTAGAGATGAAGTCGGAGAAGCAACAAGGCGGCCACGAGGGTGGAGGGCGTGCCCGGGGGGTAGGGCGTGTCCCCTACCTTGTGGGCCCCTTGGTGGTCTCCTAACCTAATTCTTTCGAACATATATACTCTTATACCCCAAAACCATCAGGGGTGCCACAAAAAAACTTTCCCACCGCCGCAACCTTCTGTACCCATGAGATCCCATCTATGGGCCATTTCTAGCATCCTGCCGGTGGGGGATTCGATCATGGAGGGCTTATGCATCAACACCATTGCCCTCTCGATGAAGCATGAGTAGTTTACCATAGACCTAGAGTTGCATACCTAGTAGCTAGATGGCTTCTTCTCTCTCTTTGATTCTCAATACCATGTTCTCCTCGATGTTCTTGGAGATCTATTCGATGTAATATTCTTTTGCGGTGTGTTTTCCGAGATCCGATGAATTGTGGATTTATGATCAGATTATGTGTGAATATTATTTGAGTCTTCTTTGATTCTTATATGCATGATTTGATATCTTTGCAAGTCTCTTCGAATTATTGGTTTAGTTTGGCCTACTAGATTGATTTTTTTCTTGCAATGGGAGAAGTGCTTAGCTTTCAGTCCAATCTTGCAGTATCCTTTCCTAGTGATAGTAGGGGCATCAAGGCACGTAGTGTATTGTTGCCATCGAGGATAAAAAGATGGGTTTTCATCATATTGCTTGAGGTATTTCCTCTACATCATGTCATCTTACTTAATGTGTTACTCTGTTCTTCATGAAATTAATACTCTAGATGCAGGCAGGAGTCGGTCGATGTGTGGAGTAATAGTAGTACATGCAGAATCATTTTGGTCTACTTGACATGGACTTGATGCCTATGTTCATGATCATTGCCTTAGATATCGTCATAATTATGTGCGCTTCTATCAATTGCTCGGCAGTAATTTGTTCACCCACCATATTATTTGCTATCTTGAGAGAAGCCACTAGTGAAACATATGCCCCCCAGGTATCTTTTCCATCATATTAAGTCTCTTCTCCATCTTATTAGTTTCCGGTCTACTATTTTGCAATCTTTTCCTTTCCGATCTATAAACCAAAAATACCAAAAATATTTACTTTACCGTTTATCTATCTCTATCAGATCTCCCTTTTGCATGTAACCGTGAAGGGATTAACAACCCCTTTATCACGTTGGGTGCAAGTTTGTTGATTGTTTATGCAGGTATTCAATGACTTGTGCGTTGTCTCCTACTGGATTGATACCTTGGTTCTCAAACTAAGGGAAATACTTACTCTACTTTGCTGCATCACCCTTTCCTCGTCAAGGGAAAACCCAACGCAAGCTCAAGAGTTAGCATAGTTCCAATTATGTTTTGATTGTGAGGATTCGTTCGACTATGTTGGTTCGTCTATTTCATGGGTTTGATCTTCTTCCTAGCGGGATTTCAGGCAAGATGACCATTACCTTGGATATCACTACTATCTTTGCTTGCTAGTGTTCTCGATGCTATAGCTATGTCTCTCTACCTACCACTTGTTTGTCAAGCCTCCCAAATTTGCATGATAAAGCCACTAACCTTCCACCATCCCAGCAAACCGTTGTTTGGCTATGTTACCACTTTGCTCAGCCGCTCTTATAGCATTGCTAGTTGCAGGTGCAATGCAGGTTGTTCAATGTTGGGACATGGATATCATGGGATATAACAATATCTCTTATTTAATTAATGCATCTATATACTTGGTAAAGGGTGGAAGGCTCTGCCTTTTGCTTCGTGTTTTGTTCCAGTCTTGCCGCCCTAGTTTTCGTCATACCGGTGTTATGTTCCTTGATTTGTGTTCCTAACACGGTTGGGATTTATGTTCCTTGATTTGTGTTCCTTGATAGTTCACTTTGAATAAAACTCTTCCAGCAAGGCCAAACATTGGTTTTAAACATTTTCCAAGATAATAATACTGAATTAATTATTTAAATCATAGCCCGTCGTGAACCCGAGGATTCTTTGTTCCACATAATAAAGGTGGGCCAGTGCTGATGGTGTTGGTCCCAACTAGAGACCCTTGGAGCGCCACCACGGGGAAACCCGAGGACTCATTTTAGTTGCACGGACTGCTCATCCGCCGTGTCCTAGAACGAGTAACGCGGCTCCTATCGTGATCATTGAAACACAGGGAGGTCTTGCTGGTTTAGTTTTAACTTTGACAAGTGGCTTGTCCTTCAGGGTTCCTTATTGTAAGCATCTTGTTATCACAGTCTGAGGATATTCCGTCGGATGCGTGTGGTAATTTATAATGGACTACTTGGAGCACCCCTACAAGGTTGAATCTTTTCGGAAGTCATGCCCATGGTATGTGGTGACTTGAAAATTTATAATACCGGTTGTAGAGAACTTGACACTAAACCCAAATTAAAATACACCAACCACGAGTGTAACCGCGATTGTCTCTTTTTGAGGTAGTTCGGGGCCAGAACATGATGGGGTTATGTTTGACTCATAAGTATTTTAGGATCACTTCTTGATCATTACTAGTTTGTGACTGTTATGCGTAGTTTACTCTTCTTACTCTTGTACTCGTAAGTTAGCCACCATACTAATTCTTAGTGCTTGCTACAACCTCACCGCTTAACCATTCCATACCCATTAAGCTTTGCTAGTTTTGATACCCATGGTAATGAGATTGTTGAGTCCTCGTGGCTCATAGATTACTACAACAACAGGTGCAGGTACAAACAAAGTGATGCTTTGACATGAGAGTGATGCATGTTTGCTTTTGGAGTTTTTCTTCTTCTTCCTCTTCGACGATCATAGGATGGGTTCCTGGTCGGGAGCCTGGGATTAGCAGCGTGGATGTCGTTCTTCTTTTTCATTTGATTTCATCTGTAGTCGGACCATGCTCTTCTGTATGATGATTGCTATGTATTAATGTATTGATGTATCCATGTTGTAGCTTGTGGCTAGTGTAAGCCTTTTTCTGGTATTCTCACCTATTCAGTACATGGTATGTTGTAATTATATCCACCTTGCTATGCGCTCGATTCTTCCCCAATCTTGAATTCATCACGTGATCGGTATAGAATTACATCTTGGGCGCTACACTAGCTATATGCCTATATGGTGTAAGTGAGTGCTGAAACTATATGATGTTCTACTCTGATGTATTTCAATTATGAAATCCTAGTTCTGTAATACGAAAATGAAATATATTGTGTGCTTAATATGAAATTTCAATTTGATTAATAAATGGATTAATAATAATAGGCCAATTAGGCTGCTTATTGGGTTTTTCTATTGCAAACTGTTATTGAGAGAACACCGTGGGCGATGACCTCAGACAACCCACATAGTTTCTAGGAAGTAAACGTGTTGGATCAATGAACAATCACACATGACTTCCTCTAGAAAATTGTTTGCGTTAGGCCACCTAGCGCAAACGGTTTCCACATAAAAAGTGTGTGTGATGGACAACCTATGCCACACAGTTTCTTCTAGGCACCGTGCGTGATGCATTTGCATTCAATAACGCAAATGAAAAAATTGTTAATATCGTCTACAATGGCAACGTACCACAGACTATTTGATGGGGAGAATTGTGTGTGATGTACGTGTGAACGGAAATGCTTATCAGGGATTCACCATGTGGGATGTACATATGAACGGAAACGTATTTCTTGGATTGACTGTGTGGGATGTGCATACGAACAGAAATGTATTCCTTGGATTGACTGTGTGGGATGTACATATGAACGAAAATGTATGGCTTGGATTCACTGTGTGGGATGTACTTACGAACCGAAACGATTGGGCCCGTATAATTGTCTGCGATGGGTCAGCCGGTCACACACGAGCTCTTTTTGCCCCGCGTGTGTGACCGGAGGGTCTATCCCCGACAGTTTTATGGGTTGTGTGGGAAGGACCCCCTATCATACACAGACAGACAATGTGACGGTATAAAACTCCATCGCGGAAATGGGGTAAAAACCGTTTGTATAGCAGGACGTTGCACCAGTGCAAGGCAGATAACTAGGTGTTGAATCCCACACATACCGGTGCATTTCAAAACATACACACAATATGCATGATATGTGTAACTACAACATGGCATCACAACATAACTCTATGACTCAAGGTATTCATTTAAAAGGCTCCGAAGAGCCATACATAGCATGAGATTACAAACATGGGTCTCATGACCCAACATACAAAATCATACAAGCAACAAGCGGAAGCATAAACCTATCTGAGTACAGACATCTGAAAAGAAAGAAGGCTAGGAAGCTTGTCTAGCTACAAGACCCTCCATAGGAGCTAGACCTCTGTCTAGGATTCCCAAGCTAATCGGTCAACGTCGAACTTCACGTAGAACTACTAGTGAGACTGAAGTCTCCTCTACAAAACATAAATTAAGGAAACATGAGTACAAAAGTACTCAGCAAGACTTACATCCGAACTAACTACTTATGCATCAGTATCAACAATGGTGTTTAACTGCAGCAAGCCAGCTTTGACTCTGGCTATCCTGTACTAGGACCACTAACTCCTTAGAGGTGAGAAGGCGCACACAAGACCACATAGTCACCACATCAATACACCACTATGGATCCGCGCCCATCTCCCTATGAGAAGGCCATCCATACCACTCACACTTATCTTGCACATTATAGAGTATCCATTTCAACTTGTCTATGAATAATGTAAGCTTTCCAAGTAGTTCATATCCGAGGACGCAGCTATTCGGATAGTTTGATAACCTTGCAAGGGTGTACTTGTTCACACACGCTCTCACCACTTATCACCGTGTAGACGTCATGTATCTCGGCAACCATCAAGCGGAGTCCTGGCGAGGGTGTCGGCGACGACCTAACTAATCCACATAGGACTCTAGTCCAGATTTACTGCCTATTTGAGCTTGATCCGCAAGGAAGTCTAGCCGAGGTCTCTGCTAAAGCCCCAAATGATGTGTGTGATGGCCTGCAAGTGCACAGGGCTATGTAGAAATTTCGTGATAAGTAAGGTTTGTCGATCCCATAGGGAGCGAATAGGTTGGCACCACAATCCCCGCAGCTGTGATGTCACTAACACAACCACGCTCACATCCTAACCGGAGTTTGGAAATAGATCACTTAAGTAAGTTGCAAGGGAAATGTGAAGATAGGGAATTAAACTAAAATAGAGAGAACGACAAATAAATACTAAACTAAGAAGAGCAAATAAACTAAGAGAAGTATGTGATGTTTTAGATGATATCGTTGGCATCTAGGTACGGTATCATTCGGTACTGGCGTGGAATGGAGTTAGGGTTTTACGACTCTGTCACATTTTGACTAAGTTAGTATCTGCACTATAGGATATGGTGGTCTACTTCTGGTGGGCGGTCCCTCACATAATATCATCTCTCAAGACATGCTATATTGAGATAATTGATTCATCCTACTTCGTGTCTAATTCCTGCTCGTCCTCGAGTAGGTAAATGATTAAAGACATAATTTATGAAGTCTAACTGCTAGGAAAGTGCATAAGTTTGATCAATGATAATTTCAATCACTTTTCCTAGCATCATAACAATAACTCTTTCTCATAATGCTTCTCAGGTTAAAGTAGCAACCAATTCACATGTTAGGTTCAAACAATGTATTCTCTTGAAACTCAACAACCTATATTCTTAGTCACCAAACAATTGCAATTAAATTTATTCAACAGAGTCTAAGTTAAAGCTCCACATATTTGATCATCATATAGTCTTCCATAATTGCTAGTACTCAAAGCATATTCTTAGAACAAATGGCATCCATCGAACACAGAGAAAGGTAGGGGCTTAATGTTTCGCCTCCCAACTCATTTATCATAGAGATAATTGTCAACAATAATAAATCATGATCATATATATTTGACTAGGTTCCCCGCCTTCACTTGTGAGCTGCGGCAAGTCTGTTGGCCATCTACTCGCACGTTCAAGCCAGAAATACCAGAGAAGTATGATGGAAGGTTGAACCCGGCAGAGTTCTTGAGCATCTACACCGTCGCTGTTCAAGCTGCTGGGGCAAGAGACGAGAAGGTATTCGCCAACTACTTCCCTTTGGCACTCAAGCCAAATGTGAGGTCTTGGCTGATGCACTTGCCAGAGAACTCCATCTCGAACTGGGCTAACCTGTGCCATGAGTTTGTTGGCACCTTCATGGGTGGCCATCAAGAACCAGGGCGGCCTAGCGACTTGCAACTCTTCCCGTAGAAGGAAGGAGAAAGTCTACGAAAGTAGATGCAGAGGTTCAGCCGGGTGCACAGGAACATTCCAGACATCCACTCGGCAGCTATGATAGCTGCATTCCAGTCCAACGTGTGCAACCGCAGGATATGTTCTAAAATGAACATTCAGTTGCCCAAGACTGTGAATGAGGTGTACACTATGGTGGATAAGTGTGCCCGAACAGAAGAGGGGAGGCGACTCCCCGGTGAAGAATATGGCCTCGACATTGACTCGGAGGATGACGATGACGCCACCAATCAGAAGAAGAAGAACAAGAAGCGCAGGGATAAAGCAGTGATGACCGTTGAAGAATCGAGCACACCTAGTACCGGAAAGAAGGCCAAGACCGAGGCTCCTGGCAAGGAAGTTTCTGCGCACTGATTGCCGGGAAGCCAAGGCTGCCGAGAGGGCTGGGAAGGGTGATGGGCCGTACTGCAAGATTCGTCGGCCCAAGGGCCACGATCTTCAGGAGTGTCATCAGGTTGAGCAACTCGTCAAGAAGCATAGGGCTGATTACGAGAAGCGTGATAAGGAGAAAGACGAAGATGGCATTAGCGGGAAGGGCCGAGGTGGCAGAGCAGGTAGCCCCGGCAAGGCTCCTCAGTATCAAGGGAAACCCGCAAGAGGCCATGAGAAGAAGGATTGCGATGACAAGAGTGATGAAGAAGATGAAGAGGAAACCAGCGAGCAGGAGTTCCAGAAAGCCACTAACGCCCTACGCGTTGACGCGGGTGCATATTTGCACTCCTCTCGCCGCCAACTTAAACAGCAGGCACATGAGGTCAATGTCGTGGAGCCAGCGGCAGATTCTCAGAAGCCGCTCAAGTGGTCCTGCACGCCCATCATCTTTAATGAGGAGGATCACCCTGACCGCACCACCGCGGTAGGGTGTTTGCCGTTGTTGGTCTCACCAATGATCCGCAACCTCAAGGTCACAAAGATGTTGGTTGACTGTGGGGTCAAGTTGAATCTGATTTCTCCCAAGGTCATCAGCAAACTCCAGATAGCAGATGAAGAGCTCAAGGTTACTGGTACGTTCCAAGGGATCAACCCCTGCAGGAGTCATCCTAAGGGGAAGATCACACTGCCGGTGACATTCGAGGGGAGTTGTACTACCGGACTGAGAACGTCAATTTGATGTGGTTGACCTCCCCCTGCCGTACAATGGAATCCTTGGTCGCCTAGCCCTGGCAACACTCTGAAGATGCCAGGGCCAATGGGCATCATTTCCATTCCATCAGACAAGAAAGACGCAATCATATGCGTGGACAAGATGTACCAGGAAGCAGTCACCACAGAGGCCGCGGAAGCTACTGCTCCAGCCAAGGAAAGGAAGAAAAAGAAGAAAGCTACCAAGGATGCCAGCGAGGAATCCAGGAAGCGCACCTCTTCAGAGTGTGATGCGCCTGTTGATGACTTGCCGGAGAGTTCCAATAGCAAGAGATCCAAGGCTGCTGCACCTGCTATGAAGAAGGTCCCTGAAGGGCTGGCTGGCGCTGATGGTACATTTACTATCAGTGCCACCCTCGACAATAAATAGGAAAGCGCGCTTGTTACCTTCCTGCGAGCGAATGCCGATGTGTTTTCCTGGCAACCATCTGACATCCCCGGTGTTCCCAGGGATGTAAACGAGCACAACCTTGCTGTATGCCCACATGTCCGACCCGTCAAGTAGAAGGTCCAGAAGCAAGCTTTGGAGCGGCAGCTGTTTATTGCCGAAGAGATCAAGAAACTTGAGGCAGTTGGCTTAGTAAGAGGTGTATTGCATCCAACATGGTTAGCTAATACAGTGGTAGTGCGCAAGGCAAACGAGAAATGGAGGCTTTGCATAGATTTCACAGATTTGAACAAAGCATGCCCGAAGCATCCATTCCCCTTGCTGCGCATCGACCAGATTGTGGATTCCACCTCCGGGTGTGATCTGCTTTCATTCCTAGATGCCTACTCCGTATACCACCAGATCTTCATGTCCAAGGAAGATGAAGATCAGACAGCGTTCATAACCCCCTGTGGCACATATTGTTTCCTACGGATGCCCTTTGGTTTGAAGAGTGCTGGATCCACTTTTGCAAGAGGGTACAGATTGGCTTTGAGTCCAAGCTGCACAGAAATATTGAAGCCTACATGGATGATATAGTGGTCAAAACCAATGATAGATTGACTCTCATTCAGGACTTGGAAGAGACCTTCGCAAATCTACGCAAGATCAACTTGAAGCTGAACCCGGAGAAGTGTGTGTTTGGTGTTCCTTCTGGCAAGCTACCTGGCTTATTCATGTCCCACCGCGGGATAGAGGCCAACCCCGACAAGATCAAGGCGATTGAGCAAATTCAAGCACCCAAAAGAGTTAAAGACGTGAGGCGTTTGACTGGATGTGTTGCCACGCTAAGCAGGTTCATTTCCAAGTCCGCTGAGTGTGCCCTGTCGTTCTTCAAAATCTTGAAGATGGCAGGGCCCGTGGAGTGGACCCCAAAGGCAGACGTTGTGCTACAAGATTGGAAGACCTACCTTTCCTCTATTCCCACCTTAGTCGCTCTAAACCACAAGAGTCATTGCTGCCATATTTAGCAGCAACCAATCATGTGGTTAGCGCAGCGCTGGTGGCACAGCGGGAGGTAGAAGAAGCGACAGCCGCCACCAGTGTCCCCTCTGGAGAGGAAAGTGAACCCATCCCGGCAAGGTCAGACGTAGATCGAGATAAAGAAGAGCGGGGCAATAGTGACAGTTCCAAGGTCGCGGCAAGGAAGAAGGTGGTGTAGCGGCCAGTGTACTTCGTCATCTCCTTGCTGCAGGGAGCTAGGTCGAGGTACTCTGGCGTGCAAAAGTTGATTTTTGGCCTCATCATGGCCTCAAGGAAACTGCGCCACTACTTCCAAGCCCACGAGATCATGATTGTCACCCACTTCCCCTTGCAACGCATACTCAGAAACCCTGAGGCCACTGGCAGAATATGGAGTGGGATTTGGAGTTGTCCAGCTTTGGTCTGAAGTTTGAGAGCACATCAATTATTCAGAGCAGAGCACTAACAGAGTTCATTGCGGAGTGGAAGCCTACCCCCGACGAAGAAGTGTTGGAGATAGTTATCCCCGTTAAGGAAGCACCCCACGAATGGATCATGTACTTTGATGGTGCCTTCTCCCTACAAGGTGCAGGAGTTGGCGTGCTTCTTGTTTCTCCCACTGGGGAGCACCTCAAGTACATCGTTCAAATGCATTTTCCACGGGAGAAGTCTACCAACTATACTGCAGGGTATGAAGGGCTCCTTGCCGGGCTCAAAATTGCAACAGAACTGGGAATCAAGAAGTTGATCATCTGTGGAGATTCGCAACTTGTGGTGAGGCAAGTGAACAAGGATTATCAAAGCCCATTGATGGAGGCATACGTAGAGGAAGTGAGAAAGTGGGAGGAGCGCTTTGACGGATTGCAAATAGAGCACGTGCCACATGCGGAAAACAACATTGTTGATCATCTTTCAAAGTGCGTTGTGCAAAAACTCCCTATGGAACCAGGGACTTTTGTTCTCCATCTTACTCAACCCTCTTTATCCCCAGCAACAATTGCCAGAAAGAGGAGGAAACTGGACTCTGGCAAGCCTCTCTCAGCAGAGCTTCCCAAAGCTCCCGGCTGAGAGCTTGGCGGTCACAACTCCCCTTTGATTGGTGAGCTGCACCCTCCCGCCAAACTACCAATTTTTGCGGTCAAGGCATGCGCTCCCGTGAATGAGGAGGTGCCACTGGTCCTCGTTGTCAAGCCTCAGGCTCCAACTTGGGCACGGCACATAGTCCATTTCCTCCAAACAGGAGAACATCCCAAAGAGCAAGAACAAGCTGAAAGAGTAGCCCGGAGGGCCAGTATGCATCAGTTCGATTGATGACACGCTATACAGAAGAAGGCCCAACGGTGTGAAATTGAAGTGCATTTGCCGGGAAGAAGGAAAGGAACTATTGGCAGAGATACACAAGGGTATTGTGGCTTCCACATTGGATCAAGGGCCTTGGTTGGAAAAGCTTTCCGACAAGGTTTCTACGGGCCCACATCCCTCCAAGATGCAATTGAGCTAGTCACTAAGTGTGAAGGCTGCCAGTTCCACTCCAAGAATACCCATTAGCCTGCTTAAGCTCTCCAAATGATCCCCTTGTCATGGCCATTTTTGGTCTGGGGGCTCGACATCTTGGGCCCCTTCCGCCGTGCTACCGGGGGCTTTGAATTATTGTATGTTGCAATCGACAAGTTTACAAAGTGGCTGGAAGTGGAGCCTGTGAGGAAGGTGACCACATAATCAGCTATCAAGTTCTTGAAAGGATTGGTGTGCTGCTTCGAAGTACTCCACCAGAATCATCACCGACAATGGCACCTAATTCACG
This sequence comes from Triticum timopheevii, assembly GCA_963921465.1. Classification (NCBI taxonomy): domain Eukaryota; kingdom Viridiplantae; phylum Streptophyta; class Magnoliopsida; order Poales; family Poaceae; genus Triticum; species Triticum timopheevii. The sequence goes on from OY997274.1 coordinate 294,880,726, forward strand.
AGCCGCCCCTTCATGCAGTAGGTTCATGCCCTCGAAAGCAAGATCTGTCACAGCCTGATTTTTGGCCCTTTCTTTTTCTTTTGTTTTTTCCGAGGTTTTTGCCTGAGTTTTCTTTTTCCGTGGCTTTGTGGTCTGGAAACTGAAGAAGATGACCTCTTCTTTGCTTCCAGACTGGCTTGTCATATCCAAATCCTTCCCTAGACCTTTCCATTTCCACCTTGGCCCTAATCCCAATATTCTTTTTATTGGGAATATTCCTTTTCTATTAAAGGAATAACTCAAATTGCCCTAGGTTGTGAAGGAACCTATATTTCCATCACTCCTAAAATTCCCAAATAATTCATATAAATTGTTTGGGTCATATCTTGATCAAATATGGCAAAACTTTTCATTGCCATGTTCAAAAATAATTCCCCAATAATTCATTTCCTATTCTGCACTAAATGGCAATTTGTGAAGGAAGTGTCATTTATATTTCTCCTATTGACTCCCAACCTTTTTAGGCATGTTTATATGTCCAAATAATTGCCCCATGCACAAGTTCAAATTTATTTGCCTAGCCAATCTTCCTTAGTGGATTTTCAAAGTTTTTGTCTGACAGAAGGCTTTGTAAAGGAAGTACTATCTAGGAGTACCCAAATGAGTTGAACTTTTGCACACTCCTTAATGTGCTCATATTAGCCCCTTCCACCCATTTTCAGCCCCATACAATCATCTATGTGAGCACAGGAGCCAATCTTTGTTTCTGGCAATATTTTCAGGTTGTGAAGCAAGTATATTTTATGTTGCTTCAAAACTCCTGATAAATTACCAGATCATTCTTCTACCCATAAAACATCTCTCCACCCGTTTTGGCATCATTTGATTGATCCATTTGACCACCATAATTATTTCAAGTTTCTCTCCAGAGAAGATGTTTGTGAAGCAAGTACCATTTTGGCTTTGCCAAATGGTATGATACATAGTGAGCATCTTCATTTGACCAAATGACTAAGCCTTGCCCAATTTGAGCTCAAGTGGACACTACATGTGAGTGCATCTTGATGATTTTCATTTCTGGACCAAGTATGCAGTTGTGAAGCAACTGCAGTAAATCTTGATCATTTTACCCTCAACCTCCCCAAGAATGTAGTCCTTCCTATCCTAAACATCCCAGACATCTTGTTTGGCCTCCAGTAATTCCCTGTTGATCACATTGAGCGGATGAAGTTTACTGCAGTAAACTTCAGAGGGTTATTTCTTTTTAACCAGAGCCTCTTTCACCTAGTTACCACCTCAGTTGATATCTACCCAGGAAGGACTTACCACTAGACACCGTTTTGGGTGCTGTAGAGCATTTAATGCGCCATGTCTTGTGGTGACCCCGTAGCTGGCATGTCTGTTGGCGCGCTCTGTGCGCTGTGGCATACTTTTTGCGCTGGACCCCCTCCTCCTCTCGCCGCCTTCGCGCTCATGAGCGTGTCTACCAGCTGGCCCTTGTCGTCGCTGTCCCCCTGGACCCCTCTCCTCCTCCGACAGCTTCCTCGCCGACGCTCGCCGACGAACGCCCACGGGAGACCTGTGGCCGACCAAGGCTTTAATGGCGTTCGGCCGTTTCTCCTCTGCGCCCTCGGCCCCCCTCAGCCTGTGCGCCTCTGTAGCTCGTCTGCGTCCTCCCTCATCGTGATCCCGTGCCCTCCCGTGCTCGCTGGCCGCGCCAGGGCCTCGACCGGATGCGCACGGCGGCACCCGAGCCACGGCCACGCGTACATGGCCTCCCCTCCCTCGCCCCAGCTATTTATAGGCCACCCCCGAGCTTTCCCGAGCACCTCATCATCTCAGCCACTCACCGTTACACCACCCAGCCTCTCATTCGAGCTCAAGAGCTTCCCTCGTCTCAGATGGCCGCCATGGTTGCCTCGGACCTCCTCTCAAATTTGCGCCAACCGAAGCTCTCCGCACTCTCCTACCACCACCAGAGGAGTCTCCTCGGCCCTCTAATCCTCCCCACCTCTTCGTTTCTCCTCCGGAGCAACCACATCGCCAGCACCCATCTCGGCCGACGACCCCGCCCACCACTCTATCACCGGACACCACTCCGGGCATCCCCGTCGGTCTTGCGTCCCTGTAACGGAGACGCGGCAGCCTCCTGAGTTCTCTGGTGGTCGCGGTGTCGCAAATGGTGGCCGGAGCTAGCCGGAATCCCACCGGCGCTGTTGACCCACTCCCTGTCCAGCGAGCAGGCACAGGGAAGAAGGAGGAGGAGGCGGGGGAGGGAGTTGACCAAGCAGCGGGCCCCGCGACCCCACCTGGCAGCGGCCCAGGCGCCCGGCCCCGCCTCTGCCATTTTGACCCGGTCGTTGCCACGCCAGATAAGTGGAGGCGCCAGGCACGAAGCCATTTTCCTGATTCGAAGGCGCATTCGCCAAATTAAGCTTTCCAGTTTTCTGTCCAGGCCCCTGTTTGAAAGTATTTTTCTTGCAGATAGGTCCCTGGCAGAAAACAATCCATAACTTTCTAACCATAACTCCAAATGAGGTGATTCCAAAGCCCACTTCATTGTTTCATCGAGCCCGTTCTGTTGGTCATGCTTTCACTATGGTTTGACACTATGAAAATGACCTTTATGCCCTTGGCCTTATTCAGGCCCCTCCGAGAGAGAACGTTTTCCAGCGATTCTTTCCGCGGCTTCACCGCACTTCTCCCCGGTGCCTTCTTCATCCCCAGGCAAGCCACAATACCCACTTGCATGATAGTCATGCAGTAGCCATGGTTTTCAACTTGAATCTTTATTAATTGTTTGCTTGTTGAAAAGATGGTTATCGTTGTCTCGGTAATGTTTAGATTTGCATGTTCACTTTTGTGCTATGTTGTCTTATACTCTGTGATCATGTTACAACTGCCAGTATTACCTTTCATATGTTTATGCTTGTTACTAGTACATGTTGATGTTGGAGATGGTCATGCTAGTCAGTATGCGATGCTCAGTGGATATGATTTATTGTTGGTATGGTGGAAAGTTATGTGATACTCTCATGATGATGTTGATATCATGTTCATGTATTATAGTTGGCATCATGTTATTTTATCATGGCTCAGCATTTTTGCATTCAAGTTAACCAGATTAAATTGAACTTGAACACTTGTTGGTTGAGTCATGGTGCCGCTGAGTCAATGCTGACCAGTGCAACCACACTTACCGGTATGGGACGGTCCTAACTGGGTCTATTGTCGTGCCTCTGGTCGGTACCTCAATGTAGGGAAGGTTATGGGCGCGTGCTACCCTGATCAGATAGGCGGAGCATAACCTTGTGAGCCTGTTGTTAAGTTAATTTTGGTACCGGATCCCAGTGTGGATCGTGGCCACGATGGTGGTCGAGGTGTCTAGAGGTAGACACGGGGCCACCCAGGACTTGCCCGGTGGGGTCTGAGTCGGAAGGGCGGGGAGAGTGTCATGACAATAGATCGGTTTTGTCAGAACGCCGTTGGTCCACCCGAATGGGAGAGTGAGGCCATGGGTTCAGTAGTGTGGGTACAATGTACTAACCTCTGCAGAGTGTATATTAATCTATCGATAGCCACGCCCGCGGATAAGGGCCCAGGTCGAGAGTAAGTCACACCATGAGTCAACAGTAATTAATAAGAATAATGTGCTTAATAATAGTGAGATAAGTTGGCCAAGTGTTAGTCGGGTTGTGATCGCCGTAAGGATCACGAGCCATTTAGTGGTCGGGTTGTGATCGTCGTAAGGATCACGGGCCATGTATTGGTCGGGTTGTGATCGTCGTAAGGATCAAGGGTTGAGACTAAGTGTTGGTCGTGGTCGTGATCGCCGTAAGGATCACGATGGTATCGAGGATATCGAGTTGTTGTATATTCGTGATGTTATACGAGAGTCGTGGGTAAAGATCAAGCTCCTTGTGTTCATTTACTGATCGCTACGGTATTGTTTATACCAAACTTGATTTGATCCCGAAATGATCGTGTGATATCCGAGGTTGGTAAGTGATGCATGTGTTGGTTACGAGGTAACCGTGCAGAATAAGTGGTGCATATGGTGTCATTATGTTGCATGCTAGTATTGATGGATTAATATGTTCATTTTGTGTTAGCTGTATCATGTTTATATTGGTCATGCCATGTTATTCTGATGATATCATGTTAATTCCTGTTTAACCTATAATTGCCATGCTGTTGTTTGTCTTGAATGCTTCTGGTTTATTGTGAGCTTGCAAGTACATTCAATGTACTGACCTGGCGTGTCATGCCAGCTTGCAGGTCATGACGGATTTTATTGCTTGCTTGTCGTGGTTTCCGTTCATGCAAGCTAGGATAAGCGTTCCAGCCAGAGTCCCTGTGGAGTGGAGTTCACCACCGTCGCCGTTGTTCCACTGCTAGAGTTATTCCGCTGCTTCGAGTTGTTTCTGCTGCTTGCATAGAGCAACTGAGGATGGCGTAGTGTCGCCGTGCCGATGTTATTCATTGTAATATCGGAAACCTTGTACTCATATTCGTGTAATAATAGAAAGCTGGTTTGTTCTATGCTAAGCGGTGCCGTATTCTAGAAGAGTTATCCTCGATCTCTGGGCTGGAATACGAGGCGTTCCGGTTTTCTCTGAGCCGGGGTGCCACAAGATCTCATTTGCCTCTGTTGCCTATCCCAGAAGATATGGACAAGCTGAGAGGGAGAATGCTGAAGTGCTGCAAGGACTCAAGACAAGAACATTTGATAAGCTGCATAAGTGTGGCAGGTGATGGATTGACGAGTTGCCGGTGGTTCTTTGGTCCCTCCGTGCGACACCAAATCGAGCTACCGGCTAGACTCCCTTCTCCCTAGTCTATGGGGCAGAAGCAGTGATCCCCACAAAACTCATATACGGATCAACTCGAGTGCTTGCCTATGATGAAGTAGCGCAAGAACAGCACCGGCGTGATGACATTGTGCTACTTGAGGAGAACCGCCTCCGGGCTGCCACGTGTGCTACATGCTACTAGCAAGCCCTGTGTCGCTATCATAGCCACAGGGTCCATGCCCGGAGCTTTGACGAAGGCAACCTTGTCCTTAGGCGTGTTCACTCCACCAAGGGTACAAACAAGTTGACGCCGAAGTGGGAAGGCCCTTACCCGGTAGTATGAGTCACCAGACCCGGCGCAGTCCCTCTGGAGACCGGAGATGCCATTCAGTTTCAAAACTCGTGGAACATTGAGCATCTCCGTAAGTTCTACCCATAAGGCACGGCTGTCAGGCCCTGCCCGGCAGCCATCCTTTTGTACAAGCCTTGCCGATGTTGCATGTAACCCTTTATATAAAGCCAGACAAAGACCCTGAGCAACAGAGAAATAAACGAAGCAGCGGGGGCCCCAACGAAGATTGCATGCATGCATACGCATATCATGATCATGTAGATAAGATCGCATGAAGCTCTATTTTCATCTGCACTAAGATGCAGGGTTCTTGTCGCGGACTTGGTCCCGAAGAGAAGAAACGAAGACAAGCCTGCATAGTGGTCCCCGGCAAGCCAAACAGATAAGTTCCTCCTAATCCATACCTGTTCTGTAAAGGGAAAAGTTGTGCATATGAAAACCTCGCCACTTTTGAAACATAGGTGCTCCCACCCTTTGACTCGAACGCCGCTTCGGTCAAGGTGGTCATTGTGGCCTTTGATGGAAAAGGTTCAGCGGGGGGCTGGTCCCTTCCTTGCAGTTTGTGGCCAGCAGGCCTAGCCATGCGACAACAAACTAAGGGCACCGGCATGATAGCCTGCCGGGGAAAACTTGGTTACTTTAACGTATAGAGGCATCCCACCTCTGCATGGACATAATACATGCACAAGTACTCGGCAAGGCTTGTCTTTTTCATCAATATGCTGATAAGCAAGTATAGAACTTACAGAACACAAACATGGACAAAGAAGATTACATAATTTAGACTAAAGTTTGGCCAATGACTACATATTTTAGACTGGAAAAAGATAAGTGCCCCGTGATTCCTTTGCTCTGCCACTCTCCTCCTCGAAACCGCGGCGGGAGATGAAGAAGACGGAGGGAAGATCTGGCTGGGATTCACCACCTCCCTAGGATCAGGAGGGCGTCGTTCCCGGGCTAGGAGGAAGAAACTGGAGGGCAGGTGGAGATGGTGGCGCTGCTGAGGCCCAGCCAGTGATGATGGTGCTGCTGGTGATCACGCCACATTGTAGGATTGAAAGTATGTCTAGAGGGGGGTGATTAGACTACTTGACCAAATAAAACTTAACCTTTTCCCAATTTTAGTTCTTGGTAGATCTTAGCAACTTAGCACATGTCAAGCAATCTCAATACAATTCAATGAAGCATGCAAAGAGTATATGGGCAGCAGAAAGTAAAGCATGCAACTTGCAAGAAAGTAAACGGGAGGAGTTTTGAGGGAGAAAATGCAATGTTGACATGGAGATTTTTGGCGTGCTTCCAATAGGTGGTTCTATCGTACATCCACGTTGATGGAGACTTCAACCCATGAAGGGTAATGGTTGCGCGAGTCCACGGAGGGCTCCACCCACGAAGGGGCCACGAAGAAGCAACCTTGTCTATCCCACCATGGTCATCGCCCATGAAGGACTTGCCTCACTAGCACTATTAGGAAAAGTCCTACTAGTGGCGCACCAGTTTTGCCTACTAATGGTGCACTAATGGTGCGCCACTAGTACCACGCCACTAGTATTAAATTCTAATGGCACATCACTGTGCACCATTAGTATTTGGTGTTCTAATGGCACACCACGTAGTGCGCCATTAGTATTGCCCACAGTGCGCCACTAGTGTCTGCTATACTAATGGCGCACCACATGGTAGTGCGCCATTAGTAACAATTTTTTTAAATTTCTTTTTTGTTTTTTCTTAATCTCAGGTCACTATTTCACATATGAGATATCCAACACATATATATATATACAACAAGCATCCATATAACAATCATATCCAACACACAAGTTTCATCATATATACATACATAGCCAACACATAGTTCCATCGTTACATATTACAAAAGTTTCACATTGTTCATCCAACACCGTTATCCATCAATTCACAAAAGTTTCACATTGATACAAAATAAAAACACAAATGGAAAAGAAGCACTCCATCCATGCAAGCTTCCGTGAATTAAATCAAATCTGCAAAATGATAAACAAGAAGTTAGAAGAAGAAGAAGAAGAGAAGAAGACTAGAAGAATACTAGAAGAAGAAGAATAATAGAAGACGAATAAGAAGAATAAGAAGAAGACTATAAGCTTATTATGTAAACTTGATCATTTTGTGCTAACATAAGTAATTTTGGAGCCAACCTATAGGAAACTAAGCATATAAGCTCTCTAAGTTAGCATATTAGAGCTAACTTAGGTAAAATGAAGCTAACCTATGTCATTTTGGAAAAGAAGAAAAAGAACAAGAATAAGAAGAAGACTATAAGCTTACTATGTAAACTTTATCATTTTGTGCTAACATAAGTTATTTTGGAGCTAACCTATAGGAAACTAAGCATATAAGCTCTAAGTTAGCATATTAGAGCCAACTTAGGTAAAATGAAGCTAACCTATGTCATTTTGGAAAAGAAGAAGAATAAGAAGAAGACTATAATCTTATTATGTAAACTTGATCATTTTGTGCTAACATAAGTTATTTTGGAGCTATAACCTATAGGAAACTAAGCATATAAGCTCTAAGTTAGCATATTAGAGCCAACTTAGGTAAAATGAAGCTAACCTATGTCATTTTGGAAAAGGAGAAGAATAAGAAGAAGACTATAAGCTTATTATGTAAACTTGATCATTTTGTGCTAACATAAGTAATTTTGGAGCTAACCTATAGGAAACTAAGCATATAAGCTTTAAGTTAGCATATTAGAGCCAACTTAGGTAAAATGAAGCTAACCTATAGGAAAAGCATATTAGAGATAACATAGGTAACTAAGTATATATATATATATATATATCATTTTGGAGATCTGACATACCTGACATAGTTCAGTTCTCATTGTTCTTCTCCTTCTCCTTCCTCAGCCTGATGCGCCAAGAGCGGCTAGGCGGTGGAGGCAGTGGGATGTAGTCTTCTACCACAATTGGCATCGTCATGTCGCCCAGCTGTGGGATCGACGGCTCCACCACCGGTGCGTGGTCTTTGTCAGGCACCACCACCATCGCGAGGCCACCTTCAGGCAGGACGGGCACGACCATCACTAGGTCATCCTCAACCACCTCCATCTCTTGCCCATGGTCAGCCACCACCATCTCTTGCCCATGGTCAGCCACCACCATCTCTTGCCCTTGGTCAGCCACCACCAGTGCTAGGTCATCCTCAGCCTGATGCCCATCGTCATCCTGCAGCTCCTCATCCCCACTCTGCTCCTCTTCTCCTGCACTCCAGTCCGGATCATCCTTCTTGTTGTCTTTGCTGCTGCCAGAATAGCTGCTGCTTTCGCTAAAGCCAGAATTGCTGTTGCTTTTGCTACATCCATAGTCGCTGCTGCTTTGGCTATAGCCAGTGTCGCTGCTGCTGCTCCCATTGCCTGTCCAAATGCAACAATGATCGTTAACAATCGATGTGAGACAAAGCCAAATGTAGAGGAATAAGAAGAGGCAGAACGTACTGGCATCATCATCGTCAGCGTAGTGCATGCGACACATAGTCGCGTTGAACACCTTCATGATGAGCATGGTGGCGTCGTCGTCATACCTGAAGAGAAGGAAGTACCCCAGCCGCAGGTCGTAGGCACGGTAGAACTTCTCCCACCCACGATACAAGTACATGTGGCCCTCCTTGATCACCAACTCCACATCCCACAGCCTGTGTAACCAGCTGCCGGCGAGTCACAACTTCACATTATTTGGCGGATCTTCACCCAGCATGTTCATAAAACTGTCAGGCAGCCTCTGCAGTTTGGGACAATGAGTGATGTAGCAAACAACAAATATCATAATGAGATGGGTGAAGGGGAGATCTCTCGTTTTATATACCTGCGTCATGGATGATACTGAAGTCCCAAGTATGATACTGAAGAACTCAAAAGCATCCAACTCGTACTGCGGTGTGCCAGAGCGGCGGTGGCTGCTTCCCCCCATCTCTGATAAGCAGCAGAAGAGACCAATTAGTACCTAGGCAATTAATGAATTAAAGCTTTAAACACTTGCTAAATAGTTATAGCAGCACATCACAAGTAAGTACTAAGTAAACAGCAGGTCAGCAGCACAACACAACTAACTAGCAGCAGCAGAGCACAAAACAACACACTATGTATAGCAGCAAGCAACAGTGCAGCATAGCACAAGGAAACACAGTACAGAGCACCACCGCACCAGTATACCAGCAACCAGTAGCAGCAGAGCATGACCAGCTGCAAGAAAAATAGCACCAGCAACCAGTAGCTTGAAAATGTTTAGTTAGAATCAAAATGGTTGGCCACAGTCCACAGATCCAATAAATTTGCAGCACACATGACTACATGAGCATATCTGTATACGACACAATAGAGCAGCCGCAACTACACTACAGAACTACTAGCAGCCTAGCACTAGCAGAAGCCAACGAGCAACCGAAGTAACTAACAACAACACACGAGCAGCAGACTAGCAGTAGCACATCCAGCACAAGTAGCATACTAGCAGTAGCACCAATGCCCCACCAACAAGTAGCAGTAGCAACATACAGCAACAGCCAACAGCCAAAAAATCATGGATTGCTGTTAACTAAAAATCATGGATTGCTTATAACTAAAAATGGTGGCATGGCTTGAGCATTGTGTCATCTACAAATGTCAATTAGCCATAGGCAGGCACAAGGCCTTTTAAGTCATCTAAGGCACACTGGATACATCTTTTCAGAAAATAAAACAGACTGTAGCCAAGTGGTTTAGACCTTTTTAGTGCTAGCTGAACTTTGAGTAATGGCTTTTGAGTGGAGTCCACAGCAAATGCTTTTGGATTGAAGCTCTTGCCTGCCTAAAATGAAAGACCCTTGGCCTTGGGTTACTGACCACACTAGCCAAGTGGTTTAGACCATTTAATTCCCTTCACTGAAGAGGGAAACACATACCTATTATGCAAATGGTTCTGTTTATGGGTGAAGTTATATTTGATCATGATTAAAATATTATTGCATCTACAGGGCATTCTCAGCATAGAACTGATGGGTTGCTGACCAAAATTAGCAATTTTTTGAACCTAATTTGACCTAAATTAGAGAGGGATTTGACCTAAACCTAGCAATAGACAGAATAAGAGGGCATGGCCGGGAGGGAGGAGAGGAGGAAGAGAGGAGAAGAGAGACAGAGGGAGGAGGGTTACCTGACCACGATGAGGTGGTGGCCGGAGCGGAGACGACAGAGGGCGGAGATGGCGAGCTTGGGGGAGGCGGGGATAGACGGCGGGGAGGTCGCGGGACTCCTCTCCTGGTGGACGTGGGGCCTCCTCTCCTGGTGGACGTGGAGCGGCGCCGAGGCTCCAAGTCTCCGGCGGCTCCGAGGGTTAGGGAGGGAGGGGAGGGAGGCGGCGCTCGCGGGGGAGGTGGCGCTCAAGGGGTAGCAAGGGGAGAGGGAGGCGGCGGGGGCGCGTGGGCGGCTCCAGCGGACAGAGGGGGCAGCGGCGCTCGAGGGGGAGGAAGGGGAGAGGGAGGCGGCAGGGGCGCGTGGGCGGCTGCGGCGGACGGAGGGGGCGGCGGCGTACGGTTGGGGAATCTGGCGAGGGAGGGAGTTTTGCAAAAAAAGAATAAAAAAACAACAGTAGTGGTGCACTATGTGGTCGGTGCGCCATTACTAGTTAGCACTAGTAATGGCGCACCTTGCCTCGATGCGCATTAGTATCTTCAGAAAATAAGAAAAAAATTACTAGTGGCGCACCGTGTGGCTGGTGCGCCATTAGTGTCTTCCACACTAATTGCGCACCTGCACATGGTGCGCCACTGCTATATAGTAGTGGCACACTACATGACAGGTGCGCCATTAGTGCCCATTCCATCTATAGCCCTTTTCCTAGTAGTGTAGGGTAGATCTTCACGAAGTAGGCAATCTCCTTGCCCTTACAAACTTGTTGGTTCAACTCCACAATCTTGACGGAGGCTTCCAAGCGACACCTAACCAATATAGGAGACACCACTCTAGATGGTGTGTTGATGATGAACTCCTTGCTCTTGTGCTTCAAATGATAGTCTCCCCAACACTCAACTCTCTGTCACAGATTTGGCTATGGTGGAAATATGATTTGAGTGGAAAGCAACTTGGGAAAGGCAAGAGATCAAGATTCTTGTGGTAGGATTGGAATATCTTGGTCTCAACACATGAGTAGGTGGTTCTCTCAGAAAATGAGTAGTGGAAGTGTAGGTATGTTCTGATGGCTCTCCTCACGAATGAAGAATGGGTGGAGGGGTATATATAGCCTCCACACAAAATCTAATCGCTACACAAGGATTTCCAAACTCGGTGGGACCGAATCATAAAACTCGGTCAGAATGATCCAGGTAAAAATATGAACGTTAGAGTTTTCGGTGGGACCGACTTAGTCATCTCGGTGAGACCGATATTCTAGGGTTAGGGCATACATAATCTCCGTATGACCGATCGCATAAACTCGGTGGGACCGATTTCAGCAATAGGCACAAGAGGGTTGGCCGGGCAAACTCAGTGGGACCAATTCGCTCACTTCGGTGGAACCAAAGTGTTATGAAAAGGAAACATGGAGTTTGCAATGCAGACTCGGCGGGACCGATTTTCTCATTTTGGTGAGATTGGATTGTTACAAAAAAGAAGCAAGGAGTTTGCAATCCCATCTCAGTGAGACCAAGATCCCTATCGGTGAGTGATAACCCACAAGTATAGGGGATCGCAATAGTTTTCGAGGGTAGGGTATTCAACCCAAATTTATTGATTTGACACAAGGGGAGCCAAAGAATATTCTCAAGTATTAGCAGTTGAGTTTTCAATTCAACCACACCTGGATAACTTAATATCTGCAGCAAAGTATTTAGTAGCAAAGTAGTATGGAAGTAATGGTAACAGTGGCAAAAGTAACAGTAGAAGTTTTGTAGTAATTGTAACAGTGGCAACGGTAAAGTAACTAGCGAAGAGCAATATGTGAAAAGCCGTAGGCATTGGATCAGTGATGGATTATTATGTCGGATGCGATTCCTCATGTAAGAGTTATAACATAGGGTGACACAGAACTAGCTCCAGTTCATCAATGTAATGTAGGCATGTATTCCGAATATAGTCATACGTGCTTATGGAAAAGAACTTGCATGACATCTTTTGTCCTACCCTTCTGTGGCAGCGCGGTCCTATTCGAAACTAAGGGATATTAAGGCCTCCTTTTAATAGAGTACCGGACCAAAGCATTAACACTTAGTGAATACATGAACTTCTCAAACTATAGTCATCACCGGTAAGTATCCCGATTATTGTCACTTCGGGGTTAACGGATCATAACACATAATAGGTGAATATAGACTTGCAAGATAGGATCAAGAACTCACATATATTCATGAAAACATAATTGGTTCAGATCTGAAATCAGGCCACTTGGGCCCTAGTGACAAGCATTAAGCAAAGCAAAGTCATAGCAACATCAATCTTAGAACATAGTGGATACTAGGGATCAAGCCCTAACAAAACTAACTTAATTACATGGTAAATCTCATCCAACCCATCACCGTCCAGCAAGCCTATGATGGAATTACTCACGCACGGCAGTGAGCATCATGAAATTGGTTATGGAGGATGGTTGATGATGACGACGGCGACAGATTCCCCTCTCCGGAGCCCTGAACGGACTACAGATCAGCCCTCCCGAGAGAGTTTAGGGCTTGGCGGCGGCTCCATATCGTAAAACATGATGACTCCTTCTCTCTGACTTTTTTTCTCCCCGAACGTGAATATATGGAGTTGGAGTTGTGGTTGGCGGAGCTTCAGGGGGCCCACGAGGCAGGGGGCGCGTGCTACCTCTTGAGCACTGCGTTGGATTTCCCCGAAGAGGAGAGGATGATTTAGCAAAGTAGCGTAAGTATTTCCCTCAGTTTTTGAGAACCAAGGTATCAATCCAGTAGGAGACCACACACAAGTCCCTTGTACCTACACAAACAATAGCAACTCGCAACCAACGCGATTAGGGGTTGTCAATCCCTTCACGATCACTTACTATAGTGAGATCTGATAGAGATGATAAATAATATTTTTGGTATTTTTGATAGATAGATGCAAAGTAAAAATTAAAAGGCAAAGTAAAACAAAGCAAGTAAATAAAGTGATAGAGATTGATATGATGAGAATGGACCGGGGGGCCATAGGTTTCACTAGTGGCTTCTCTCAAGAGCATAAGTATTCTACAGTGGGTGAACAAATTGCTGTTGAGAAATTGAAAGAATTGAGCATAGTTATGAGTATCTCTAGGCAATGATCATGTATATAGGCATCACGTCCAAAACAAGTAGATCGAAACGATTCTGCATCTACTACTATTACTCCACTCATCGACCGCTATCCAGCATGCATCTAGAGTATTAAGTAAAAAACAGAGTAACACCTTAAGCAAGATGACATGATGTAGAGAGATAAATTCATGCAATATGATAAAAACCCCATCTTGTTATCTTCGATGGCAACAATACAATACATGCCTTGCAACCCTTTCTGTCACTGGGTAAGGACACCGCAAGATTGAACCCAAAGCCAAGCACTTCTCCCATTGCAAGAACTACCAATCTAGTTGGCCAAACCAAAAAGGATAATTCGAAGAGAATTTCAAAGATAACTCAATCATACATAAAAGAATTCAGAGAGGAATCAAATATTTTCCATAGATAATACTGGATCATAGACCCACAATTCATCGGTCTCAACAAACACACTGCAAAAAGAAGATTACATCGAATAGATCTCCACAAGAGAGGGGGAGAACATTGTATTGAGATCCAAAAAGAGAAAAGAAGCCATCTAGCTACTAGCTATGGACTCGAAGGTCTGAAGTAAACTACTCACACTTCATCGGAGGGGCTATGGTGCTGATGTAGAAGCCCTCCGTGGTGGTTGTCGCCTCCGGCGGAGCTCCGGAACAGGCCCCAAGATGGGATCTCGTGGGTACAGAAGGTTGCGTCGGTGGAATTAGGTTTTTGGCTCCTGTTCTCATTGTACGGGGATACATAGGTATATATAGGAGGAAGGAGTACGTCGGTGGAGCGTCAGGGGACCCACGAGGTAGGGGTGCGCGCCTAGGGGGGCGCCCTCCACCCTCGTGACCGCCTCTGGCACTTCTTGGAGTAGGGTCCAAGTCTCCTGGATCACGTTCGGTTGGAAAATCACGTTCCCGAAGGTTTCATTCCGTTTGGACTCCGTTTGATATTCTGTTTCTTCGAAACACTGAAATAGGCAAAAAACAGCAATTCTGGGCTGGGCCTCTGGTTAATAAGTTAGTCCCAAAAGTAATATAAAAGTGGAAAATAAAGCCCAATATAGTCCAAAATAGTAGATAAAGTAGCATGGAGCAATCAAAAATTATAGATACATTGGAGACGTATCAGGCATCCCCAAGCTTAATTCCTGCTCGTCCTCGAGTAAGTAAATGATAAAAAAGAATTTTTGATGCAGAGTGATACTTTGGCATAATTTCAATGTAAATCTTCTTAATTGTGATATGAATATTCAGATCCAAAAGATTCAAGACACAAGTTCATATTGACATAAAAAATGATAATACTTCAAGCATACTAATCAAAGCAATCATGCCTTCTCAAAATAACATGGACAAAGAAAGTTATCCCTACAAAATCATATAGTCTGGCTATGCTCCATCTTCCCCACACAATATATTTAAATCATGCACAACCCTAATGACAAGCCAAGCAATTGTTTCATACTTATGACATTCTCAAAACTTTTTCAATCTTCACGCAATACATGAGCGTGAGCCATGAATATAGCACTATGTGGAATAGAAAGGTGGTTGTGGAGAAGACAAAAAGAGGGAAGATAGTCTCACATCAACTAGGCGTATCAACGGGCTATGGAGATGCCCATCAATAGATATCAATGTGAGTGAGTAGGGATTGCCATGCAACGGATGCACTAGAGCTATAAGTATATGAAAGCTCTACAAAAGAAACTAAGTGGGTGTGCATCCAACTCGCTTGCTCACGAAGACCTAGGGCATTTTGAGGAAGCCCATCATTGGAATATACTAGCCAAGTTATATAATGAAAAATTCCCACTAGTATATGAAGGTGACAAAATGAGAGACTCTTTATCATGATGATCTTGGTGCTACTTTGAAGCACAAGTGTGGTAAAAGGACTGTAGCATTGTCCCTTCTCTCTTTTTCTCTCATTTTTTTTATTTGGGCCTTTCTGTTTTTTTAAGGCCTCTTTTCTTTTTTTTTCTTTTTTTTCTTTTCGTCCGGAGTCTCATCCCGACTTATGGGGGAATCATAGTCTCCATCATCCTTTCCTCACTTGGGACAATGCTCTAATAAAGATGATCATCACACTTTTATTTTTCTTACAACTCAACAATTACAACTCGATACTTAGAACAAAGTATGACTCTATATGAATGCCTCCGGTGGTGTACCGGGATATGCAATGAATCATGAGTGACATGTATGAAAGAATTATGAACGGTGGCTTTGCCACAAATACAATGCCGACTACATGATCATGCTAGCAATATGACAATGATGGAGCGTGTCGTAATAAACGGGACGGTGGAAAGTTGCATGGCAATATATCTTGGAATGGCTATGGAAATGCCATGGTAGGTAGGTATGGTGGCTGTTTTGAGGAAGGTATATGGTGGGTGTAAGATACCGGCAAAAAGTGCGCGGTATTAGAGAGGCTAGCAAAGGTGGAAGGATGGGAAAAAGTGCGTATAATACATGGACTCAACATTAGTCATAAAGAACTCATATACTTGTTGCAAAAATCTAGAAGTTATCAAAGCAAAGTATTATGCACATGCTCCTAGGGGGATAGATTAGTAGGAAAAGACCATCGCTCGTCCCCGACCGCCACTCATAAGGAAGACAATCAATAAATAAATCATGCTCCGAGTTCATCACATAACGGTTCGCCATACGTGCATGCTACGGGAATCACAAACTTCAACACAAGTATTCTTTGAATTCATAACTACTCGACTAGCATGACTCTAATACCACCATCTTCATATCTCAAAACAATTATCAAGCATCAAACTTATCTTAGTATTCAACGCACTCAAAAGAAAGGTTCACATATCTTGAACACCAAGTATATTAACATTAAGCGAATTACCATGCTATTAACGACTCTCAAAATAATCTAAGTGAAGCATGAGAGATCAGTAGTTTCTTTAAAACAAATCCACCACCGTGCTCTAAAAGATATAAGTGAAGCACTAGAGCAAAAATTATCACGCTCAAAAGATATAAGTGAAGCACTATGAGCAAAACTATCAAGCTCAAAAGATATAAGTGAAGCACATAGAGTATTCTAACAAATTCCAATTCATGTATGGCTCTCTCAAAAGGTGTGTACAGCAAGGATGATTGTGGTATACTAACAAGCAAAGACACAAATAATACAAGACGCTCCAAGCAAACCACATATCATGTTGGTGAATAAAAATATAGCTCCAAGTAAATTACCGATGGAAGTGGACGAAAGAGGGGATGCCTTCCGGGGCATCCCCAAACTTTGACTTTTTGGTGTCCTTGGATTATCTTGGGGGTGCCATGGGCATCCACAAGCTTAGGCTCTTTCCACTCCTTGTTCCATAATCCATCAAAAGAATTCACCCAAAACATGAAAACTTCACAACACAAAACTCAACAGAAATCTCGTGAGCTCCGTTAGAGATAGAAAACAAAAGCCTTCTTCAAGGTACTGTAATGAACTCATTCTTTATTTATATTGGTGTTAAACCTACTGTATTCCAACTTCTCTATGGTTTATAAACTATTTTACTAGCCATAGATTCATCAAAATAAGCAAACAACACACGAAAAACAGAATCTGTCAAAAACAGAACAGTCTGTAGCAATATGTAACTAACGCAAACTTCTGGAACTCTAAAACTTCTACCAAAATAGGAAGTCCTGGACAATTTGTTTATTGAACAACAGCAAAAATAATCAACGCAAAATCACGTTTCTGTGATTTATCATAACTAAATTCGTGCGCGCAAAGTTTCTGTTTTTTCAGCAGAATCAAATCAACTATCATCGTAGGTTACCCTATAGGTTCTACTTGGCACAAACACTAGTTAAAGCATAAAACCACATCTAAACAGAAGGTAGATGGATTATTTATTCCTAAACAGAAGCAAAAACAAAAAACACAAATAAAATTGGGTTGCCTCCCAACAAGCGCTATCGTTTAACGCCCCTAGCTAGGCATAAAAGCAAGGGTAGATCTAGGTAGTGCCGTAGTAGTAAGATAAATCTTGAAAGCTCATCTTGTATTCTCTACGTTCTGCAGCAAGTTTTCTTTTAGGCAAGCAAAAATAATCAAAAGGGCTAAGTTTAGCGGGACAAAATTCCCCAAGATCAATTACGGGAGGAACGGGTTCCTCCCTTGGCCCTTCATAGTGCACAACTATTTCATCACTGAAAGCATTCTTTTGGAAAAGTCATGTGAGCCTATACTTGAGAGAGTATCCTAGCTCATTATTTCTAAGGGGAAAATCATTATTAAGCTCGTTAATGCAATCAATCAAGACATTGATAGGGACCTTTTTTCTAAGTTTTTCATTGAAAGCGACATAGTCCAAAGATTGAAAACGTCTAATTTCCTCTTGATCATAGAGGATCGCTTCGATGGGTGGACGACCGGCGTCCACCCTATAGTGCGCAAAGATTTCCTTGGCTTCTCTTATGATAAATCGAAATTCATGATCCAAAAAGATAGTAACAGCGCGCTTAATAGAAGAGTGCTCAATATTAGAGAATTCTAAGAAAATTCTCTGTATGCAAGGGTGCATATGCATAAATTGTCTTTCAAGTTCAACCACAAGCATAGCGATAGCATCCGCAAGACTACTAGTTCTATGGAGAATAGAACAACCCATGGAAGGTAAAGCACCGGCACAAGTAAAGAAATCTTGAATAACACCTTTGCCAATGATGTTGCCACTACCGATTCGAAACTTTTTAGTATGCAAGCTAGGTGGTTCATCGGCCGGAGCCTCGGGATTTTCTGTGTTATCATTATTGTCCATATCAACGATAATCTCCCCAATTTCAGACATAGTGGCGGCAGAAGCAAGGCGGAAGAAAACAAACAAAAAGGAAAAAGATGAGGTTGGGAAAGAGAGGGCGAATAAAACGACAAGGGTGAAGTGGGGGAGAGGAAAACGAGAGGCAAATGGCAAATAATGTAATGCGAGAGATAGGAATTGCGATGGTAACTTGGTATAGTTGACTTGCTTGCGTGAGCCTCCCTGGCAACGGCGCCAGAAATTCTTCTTGCTACCTCTTGAGCACTGCGTTGGACTTCCCCGAAGAGGAGAGGATGATGCAGCAAAGTAGCGTAAGTATTTCCCTCAGTTTTTGAGAACCAAGGTATAAATCCAGTAGGAGACCACACACAAGTCCCTCGTACCTACACAAATGATAGCAACTCACAACCAACATGATTAGGGGTTGTCAATCCCTTCACGGTCACTTATGATAGTGAGATCTGATAGAGATGATAAATAATATTTTTGGTACTTTTGATAGATAGATGCAAAGTAAAAAGTAAAAGTCAAAGTAAAACAAAGCAAGTAATAAAGTGATAGAGATTGATATGATGATAATAGACGCGGGGGCCATAGGTTTCACTAGTGGCTTCTCTCAAGAGCATAAGTATTCTACGGTGGGTGAACAGATTACTGTTGAGCAATTGACAGAACTGAGCATAATTATGAGTATATCAGGGCAATGATCATGTATATAGGCATCACGTCCAAAACAAGTAGATCGAAACGATTCTGCATCAACTACTATTACTCCACTCATCGACTGCTATCCAGCATGCATCTAGAGTATTAAGTAAAAATGGAGTAATGCCTTAAGCAAGATGACATGATGTAGAGGGATAAATTCATGCAATATGATAAAAACCCCATCTTGTTATCCTCGATGGCAACAATACAATACGTGCGTTGCAACCCTTTCTGTTACTGGGTAAGGACACCGCAAGATTGAACCCAAAGCTAAGCACTTCTCCCGTTGCAAGAACTACCAATCTAGTTGGCCAAACCAAAAAGGATAATTCGAAGAGACTTGCAATGATAACTCAATCATACATAAAAGAATTCAGGGAAGAATCAAATATTTTCCATAGATAATACTGGATCATAAACCCACAATTCATCGGTCTCAACAAACACACCGGAAAAAGAAGATTACATCAAATAGATCTCCACAAGAGAGGGGGAGAACATTGTATTGAGATCCAAAAAGAGAGAAGAAGCCATCTAGCTACTAGCTATGGACCCGAAGGTCTGAAGTAAACTACTCACACTTCATCGGAGGGGCTATGGTGATGATGTAGAAGCCCTCCGTGGTGGATGCCCCCTCCGGCGGAGCTCCGGAACAGGCCCCAAGATGGGATCTCGTGGGTACAGAAGGTTGCGGCGGTGGAATTAGGTTTTTGGCTCCTGTTCTGATCGTACGGGGATACGTAGGTATATATAGGTGGAAGGAGTACGTCGGTGGAGCGTTAGGGGGCCCACGAGGTAGGGGGCGCGCCCTCCACCCTCGTGACCGCCTCTGGCACTTCTTGGAGTAGGGTCCAAGTCTCCTGGATCACGTTCCGTTGGAAAATCACGTTCCCGAAGGTTTCATTCCGTTTGGACTCCGTTTGATATTCTGTTTCTTCGAAACACTGAAATAGGCAAAGAACAACAATTCTGGGCTGGGCCTTCGGTTAATAGGTTAGTCCCAAAAGTAATATAAAAGTGGAAAATAAAGCCCAATATAGTCCAAAACAGTAGATAAAGTAGCATGGAGCAATCAAAAATTATAGATACGTTGGAGACGTATCAGCGTGCCCCCCACCCTCGTGGATTGGGTGTGGGCCCCCTGATGTTGATTCTTTCACCAATATTTTTTATTAATTCCAAAAAGTTGCTCCGTGGATTTTCAGGTCATTCCGAGAACTTTTATTTCTGCACAAAAATAACACCATGGCAATTCTGCTGAAAACAGCGTCTGTCCGGGTTAGTTCCATTCAAATCATGCAAGTTAGAGTCCAAAACAAGGGCAAAAGAGTTTGGAAAAGTATATATGATGGAGACGTACCCACTCCCCCAAGCTTAAACCTTTGCTTGTCCTCAAGCAATTCAGTTGACAAACTGAAAGTGATAAAGAAAAACTTTTACAAACTCTATTTGCTCTTATTGTTGCAAATATGTAGAGCCAACATTCAAGTTTTTGGCAAAGATTATTAACTAACCACATTCACAATAACACTTAGGTCTCATGTTTACTCATATCAATGGCATAATCAACTAGCAAGCAATAATAATAAATCTTGGATGACAACACTTTCTCAAAACAATCATAATATGATATAACAAGATAGTATCTTGCTAGCCCTTTCTGAGACCGCAAAACATAAATGCAGAGCACCTCTGAAGATCAAGGACTGACTAAACATTGTAATTCATGGTAAAAGAGATCCAGTCACAGTCATATCCAATATAAATTAATAGTAATGCATGCAAATGACAGCGGTGCTCTCCAGCAGGTGCTTTTTAATAAGAGGGTGATGACTCAACATGAAAGTAAGTAGATAGGCCCTTCGCAGAGGGAAGCAGGGATTTGTAGAGGTGCCAGAGCTCAATTTTGAAATAGAAATAAATAATATTTTGAGCGGTATACTTTCATTGTCAACATAACAACCGAGAGATCTCAATATCTTCCATGCTACACACATTATAGGCGGTTCCCAAACAGAATGGTAAAGTTTATACTCCCCCACCACCAACAATCATCAATCCATGGCTTGCCCGAACAACGGGTGCCTCCCACTAACAACAATCCTAGGGGATTTTTGTTTGCAATTATTTTGATTTGAGCATGGGACACTAGTGCAGAACCGGGCATTAGCACCGGTTCGTAAGGCCCTGTAGTGCCGGTTACATAACCGGCACTAAATTGTGGTCACTAAAGCCCCCCCCCCTTCAGTACCGGTTCAGGACGAACCGGTGCTAAAGGGCAACCACGTGGCACGAGCCAGCTCTAGGGGCCTGGAGCCCTTTAGTACCGGTTGGTAAGACCAACCGGTACTATAAGGTTTGGGTTTTTTTTAGTTTTATGATTTCTTTTTCATTTAATTTTGTGTTTCCATTTTAATTCTTTTTCGTTTGCTGGTATTTTACGATACTACACATTGTACACGTTATGCATATATATATATATATATATATATATATATATATATATATATATAGAGAGAGAGAGAGAGAGAGAGAGAGAGAGAGAGAGAATTTCTAGTAGAACCAATCATGCATATATATATCATCAATGTCTCACAAACCACCATATTAATTAATTCACACATACACACATGTATAGCTATATACAATTTCTCCTACATATGAATGTTGCCTTCGGAGCCAGTGGCATTAGCCTAATTGGTGCCTTCGGAGCACGATGACAATTGGAAGTGGTTTTCATGGGGGCGGTAGCAGGTAATAGAATTCACCATTCGGATTTATGACCTGGTCGAGCAAAAATCCCGCTATTTCCTCTTGAAGTGCTTCTACGCGCTCCCTTTCTATGAGCTTCTCCCACACCTCTTTGAACTGTTAAGAAGGACATCAATATGCATGTGTATTAGTTGTGTGACTAGATATCGATAATGGTGTAAAAATTGTGAATAGTGTTCTGACAAGCATACCCATTGCTGTCTTTGAGATCTGCTCCTTTCGGACGCCATCATGCGAATGTTCTCGCAAACACAGAATGCACACAGATCAGTCCCCTGCGCCTGCTTCAGGGCCTTTACGAGAATGGAATTTGATCAGATAATAATTAATCAAGCACGATAACTAAAGAGATGGCAGCTAGCTAGCTAGCTAGTACTACTTAATTACTTACCTTGGGTCGAATCCATTTAAGCTTTTGTTTCCATTCACCTTCCGTGACGCTGATGAATCTTTCCCAAGCCCTGCCCGCCGACAAAGAAAATGAATAAAGGGGTTATTAAATAGTTCATATCATGAAATGACGAACTAAATAGGCCGAGATATATAGTTAATAATGATTGAAATTACCTGTTGACTATCCCATACAAGATGTTATAGTAATTTTTTCTGAGATTAGTGAGTCCAGTACTTCAACTGTTTCGGCGTCAACTTTAATGATACACAAGACCTAGTGAAATCTGCATGCACACACGTTTACATGTCTTAATTGAGCGGGCATATGTAAGCAAAAACATGTAGCTAGCTAGTAGGCAAAAACAGAGAATTTGTAGTACAAGACAGTGTGACTCACTGGAAGTTGTAACGAAGTAGTATATCTTCATTGTATTTGATGCTCTTCAAGAACTCTAGCATGCTGTCCTCTACTTACTTTGCACAACGTTTATTTATCTTCCATGTGTATTCATTAACGGTGTTTGGGTCAATGAACCCAATGCCAAAGCGTCCACCTTTTCTCATTTCATATATCTTCATCCTACATAATACCACAGAAAAGAATATAGTGAGGATAATTACAGGTAATGATTGATCAAAAGGATCACTATAGCTAGCTTGAGACTTAAATTATAGAAAGAAATCACTTACAGACAATAGATCCTGACGATAGATTTGTCGAGTGCGTCTTGATTGTATAACTGAAACAGTTCTAAATACTCAACGGACACAGCTTTCTCATGGTAGTAATGGTCCTGCTTGACATTCACCATGAGGGACAATCCCTCTGAAATCTTGGTAATGTTCATGTACCATTGATGCAATTCATACATTCTCATTGGGAGGTTCTTGACCTTGTCTGGCGCGACCAAAGGTTGGCCCCGAACATATTTCTGTTTTACTTCATCCTCTCTAAGCAAAGGCATGGGCTCGATCTCGAGGAGTTGTCCAACAGTGATGTTGAGAACTTCAGCCTGCATTATATGCTCCTCCGTTATTACCACATTGCCCACCTCGGGAACATGCACTGTTTGCCCACAATAATATTGGGCGCGCGTACTGTCACCTGTTGTTGGCACAACAAGCGAGGGGATCGATTGCGCTGCCTGTTCTCCCAGCTGGGGAATGGTTTTCCTGCATTTTTTGGCAGCTGCTTCTTGTTTGCTCGATCCCGATGTAGACGTGCTCGCCTCCCTTTGTAGACGTGCTCGATTTAACTTCCTGATGTGGCGCTCATAGTCTGTGTCAACAGGCTTGGGAGCTGGTGGTTGAGCCATATGAATGAAGTGGTCAATCGTTTCCTCAGGCACTTTCTCCCTTGGCGGCGGTGGCGGTTTCGGTGCAAAATGGGCTTCCACCTCGGCCTTTGATATGGCTGTGATTTCCTCCTCGGACCTGTCATAAGACCTCTGCGGAAGAGGCTTGAGGCTTGGACCATATTTATATCGCTTGCCTCCGCCTGTACTTCTTGTACTACCTCGACTCGTACCGCTACGCACCATAGCTGCGGGGTGTCTCTTCTGCGATTGCTGAGGCGGCGGAGACGGCTGACGGGACTGAGTTGGACGAGGAGGAGTGGCCTGAGGTTGTGCCGGACTTGGAGGAGGAGTGGACGTCTGACGCTATGGCGGACTTGGAGGAGGAGGATTGTCCTGACACTTTGCCGGACTTGGAGGTGGAGGAGTGGCCTGACACTTTGCCGGACTTGGTGGACTTGCAGGAGCGGGAGTCTGTTGACTCGGTGGCGGACTTCGACGAGGACTCAGCTGACGCGGTGTCGGTGGCCTTGGAAAGATGATGCAATCCTTCTTCCATAGGATGATACGATGTTTGGCCTCTCCGAGAAAGCGCTCGCCGTCACCTCCAGCAATGTCAAGCTGTAGCCCCGAATATGGTGGGTCCACCACCTCATCAACCAAGACATGAGCATAGCCCGCTGGAATCGGGTTGCAATGGAAGGTTGCCTCGGGGGGATTTGTGAAAGCACAGCCGTCCGCCACCTTCATGGATATGTTCTTCATTTTGACGTGTAGCTCGCAGTTAGTGTTCTCCGTGATGTCATCCACGGGGTATCTACCTAGCATTGCGTCGTCCGGGACGGAACCCACGCTGCTTCTCGGCATGGATGGGCCGGTGCTATCCAATGCTGGATCATCCGCTAGCTGCTGCAGCTGCTGAGACCCCCTTTGATGGGTAAGTGAGTCGATCTGCTCCTGCTGCCGCTGGAATTTGACTGCCAATTCCGCTTGACTTGCTTCTAGGCCTTGAAGGCGTTCATAGTCCCGCTTCCTCTGCTCCTCCTCCAACTTCCTTTTCTTCTCCTCCACAATCTTCTTTCTCGCACGGGTTCTGTAGTCGTTGTTCCAGTCTGAAAACCCCTCATACCACGGCATAGCGCCCTTGCCTCGTGTTCTTCCCGGGTGTTCAGGATTTCCCAGGGCACGCGTAAGCTCGTCGTTCTCTCTGTTGGGCTGGAACACCCCCATTCGTGCCTCTTCTATTGCAACAAGTATCGCATCGTCGGCTCCCTTCAGACTTACCCTCGTCGAAACATTGCCTGTCTCCAGGTCCAACTCCCCCCCATGCACATAGAACCAAGTCCTGACCCTGGGGGGGCAGCTCTTAGTAGCCGGAGTGACACCTGCATCCTCCATCTCTTTCTCAGACTTATCCCACTTAGGCATTGCCACCGCATAGCCACATGGCCCCAGCTTATGGAACTTATCCTTTTTTCGGCATTCTTCTTGTTTATTCTCGACCGTTCCTTAGCTAATTCCGAATCCTTGAATTTCACGAAATCGTCCCAATGATCACGTTGGTTCTCCAGTGTTCCCTTGAATACTGGAGTCTTCCTTCCTCCCTTGACGTACTTGTTCCATTCACGATTCTTGCAGTTCTTGAATGCAATCGCCATCATCCTAAGAGCAGCCTCTTTGACTTTCTGCACATCTGCTTCTGTGAAATGATCTGGTAGGGTGAAATGTTCCATGAGAGTATCCCAAAGCAGATCTTTTTGATTCTTGTCGACAAAAGTAACATCTGGACGTGGCTTTGCTGGCGCTCTCCATTCTTGAAGTTTGATCGGGAGTTGGTCCCTCACAAGAACTCCGCACTAACGAACGAACTTGTCCGCAATCTTCTTAGGCGCTAATGGTTTGCCAGTAGGGCCGCATGCCACGATATTGTACTTTACGCCCGGCTTCAACTTTTTGTTCGGGCCTCGTTTCGTCATTTTGCCTGAAGATTTGCTCGATCCAGATGGCTGAAAGAACAAAGATCAATTCGTTAATATATCTTCAAGTCATTTAAAACATGTGATGATCACCAGATGCCTGCTTATATAAATATATATACCTCGCCGGTGTTTGTTGTTTCAGGATCAACATGTTCTTCGTCATCGTCATAATCATAGTTCATGACTTCATCAATTTCGTCGTCGCGATCGAAAATCATATCACCCTCTCCGGTGTTGTTTAGAAATTCGGAGCCGTCATAATCTTCTTCATTCTGATTATCATCTGGCCCGCGTATCATATCGAACATGGTCTGTTCTCCCTCTTTGTCGGTATTGTCTACCATAGCTTTTGTTTAACTAATCCAAAAGAAATATAAAACAATTTAGTATTCAAATTACATCGTCTCGAATAATAGATATAATAATAGATATAATCTCGAATACATCGTCTCGAATAATATATAATATTGAATAGTACATCACTGGCTATTAGCTAATAAAGATCGAATACTACAGAATAGGACACTCGCGGTTCCTCCGGCGCGGGCGGTGGACACCCAAAGAGAAGGAACCCTCACATGATCATAGCTGAAGTGAGATCCCCGAAGATACTACCACGTATTGGAGAACCTGCCGCCCTCTAACGCAACCATGTAGCGATGGATGTGCTCGTCCTCCTCCCTGACACGGTGACGTACCACCTCCGGTGGGGCCAGGTCCCTCCGCAAAGAAACTGGCCCACGCGAACGCCACCAAACGAGATCAGGGTCGACGACGGGACCCGCGGCCGGGTTCCTCATCAAGCGGCGCGCCCCTCCAAGCAGCACCTCCCAGTGCTAGCCTGGCGGAGCCCAGTCCCGGACATGGTTCGGCTGGACGTCGTCGCGGACGGGTCGACGGCGAGGATGCGGGCCGGGCATCGTCGAGAACAAATACTAGCTATATGCCCGCAAAAAGTAACATTTTTTTAATGATTGGATTTTGATAACCAAAATTTCTAACATTTCTATATAACACTAATTATGCTAATCTAAATAATCTAAATAACACTAAAATTTCTAACATTTCTATATAACACTAATTTCTAACATTTCTATATAACACTAATTTCTAACTGATTAAGCACTAATTATATCCATCTAACATGCATTCATACATATATAATAGTGAAAAAATAATAATCTAAATAATATAAACTAATTAAACACTAATTATCTAAACTAATTAAACATACAAAATAATAATCTAAATAATCTAAACTAATTAAAGACTAATTATCTAAACTAATTAAAGACTAATTATCTAATGCTTGTGTGTGTGTGTGTACGGGCTCGGGGCTGGAGGACTCACAGCGGGCGACGGCGACGGCGAGGCGACGGCCGGGGTGGCGACGTCGGGGACGGCGCGACAGGGACGGGGACGGCGCGACGGGGACGGCGCGACGGGGACGGGCCCGGGGCCGCGACGGAGACGAGGGCGGCGACGGGGACGGGGGCGGCAACGGAGACGAGCGGCGACGTCGGGGACAATCGAGGGCGGCGGCGACGGCGACGAAGACGACGGAACAGAGGCGAAAACAGAGGGAAACTGAAATTTTCATAGCAGTTGTATATATAGAAGGCACCTTTAGTACCGGTTGGAGCCACCAACCGGTACTAAAGGTCTGTTTTGGCCGGGCCAAGCGGCGGGAAGCGACCCCCTTTAGTACCGGTTGGTGGCACAAACCGGTACTAAAGGCCCCCCTTTAGTACCGGTTTGTGCCACGACCCGGTACTAAAGGGGGTGCGCTGGCGCAGGTGCGGTGCGGAAGTTTAGTCCCACCTCGCTAGTCGAGGGGCTACCGCACTAGTTTATAAGCCCCAGTGTGGTAGCTCTCTCGAGCTCCTCTCCTAATCAGGCCTACTAGGCCTACCTGTCCTCCTCGCCTTGTGGGCCTACTGGGCCTTCGCGGGCCTGCATCCTGGCCCAACGAAAGGTTGTGTCACTAGTCGTATGCAGGCCGCTTTGGCCCAGTAGGCGGGCTTTTTTTCTTAATTTTTTTCCTTTATTTTTTTTGTTCTATTTATTTTTGAGTTGTTTTTTGCTATATTTAGAGTTTCTTTGTGAATATTTTTGCTTTAGGTACAAAAAATTACAAACTTTCTGTTAGTGCCGGTAGATTTCAAATTTGAATAGTTTAAATTTTGAATTATTTGAAATTTGTGTGAATCACTAGTTTGTGAATAACTTAACTTTGAAAAAAGTTTTTTTCAGTGATTCTTTTTTCTTATGTTTAATATTAGTGTGTTTTATCATTATATTCAATTTAGTAATGCTTAGGTTATTTAAAAAATGAAATGCCTTTGTAACAGTTCAGTTTTCGTCGGAAACCCTGATACTTCGAAAGAGATTGTCCATTTTGTACACGAAGTGCATCCAGTTTTTGCCGTAACCCTGTCTACTTTCTTGCACATGCTATTTGTATGAAATTATGATACCATGCCAACTTTCAACCTTTTCTGAGTTCATTTGAATTGCTTTTCAATTTCAGGGTCATTTAGCTGGAAAAAAAATCAGTAAATGCATGAAAAGAATTTGTTTGCACATAAAATTTCTTCGCGTTTCAAATGCCAAAACACATAACTACCCTAACTATTACAGACATTCCCTCCTGGGTGTGAAACACAGAAGAAAGTGATGATAGTGAAGCCGATCACATCCCAGATCTTTGGGTGTGAAACTTTTTCTTCGCGGGTGTCCCTTTGCGCCGTAACCATGGAAAATCTTCATCATTTAACGGGATGCTCGGGTCAATATTCACTGTGAATGGAGCAATTTCATCAAACTTTTCATAATCTTCTGACTTGTCTGTCTTGTCATCCACTCCCACGATGTTTCTCTTCCCAGAAAGAACTATGTGCCGCTTTGGCTCATCATACGATGCATTCGCTTCCTTATATTTTCTTTTTCTTGGCTTGGTAGACATGTCCTTCACATAGAAAACCTGTGCCACATCATTGGCTAGGACGAATGGTTCGTCTGCATACGCAAGATTGTTGAGATCCACTGTTGTCATTCCGTACTGCGGGTCTTCCGTTATCCCGCCTCGTGTCATATTGACCCATTTGCACCGAAACAAAGGGACCTTTAAACCACGTCGATAGTCAAGTTCCCATGTGTCCTGTATATAACCATAATATGTTTCCTTTCCCGTCTTGGTTTCTGCATCAAAGCGGACACCACTGTTTTGTTTGGTGCTCTTCTTATCTTGGGCGATCGTGTAAAATGTATTACCATTTATCTCGTACCCTTTGAAAGTCATTATATTCGAAGATGGTAACTGGGACAGCAAGTACAGGTCATCTTCAATAGAGGTGTCATGCATGGTACGTGTCTGCAACCAGTTGGCGAAACTCCTGGTTTGTTCACGTGTAATACAGTCATCAGACCGCTCCGGGTGTTTGGAGCGTAGCAAATTCTTGTGTTCATCCATATACGGAGCCACCAAGGTGGAATTCTGTAGAACTGTGTAGTGTGCTTTAGTGAGAGAATATCCGTCCATACATATTATTTGTTCCCCCCTAGCGTGCCTTTTCCATCCAGTCTGCCCTTATGCCGCGATTCAGGAACACCAACCGGCTTAAGGTCAGGAATAAAGTCAATACAAAACTCAATGACCTCCTCATTTTGATGGCCCTTGGAGATGCTTCCTTCTGGCCTAGCACGGTTATGAACATATTTCTTTAAGACTCCCATGAACCTCTCAAAGGGGAACATATTGTGTAGAAATACAGGACCCAAAACGTTAATCTCTTCGCATAGGTGAACTAGGACGTGCGTCATGATGTTGAAGAAGGATGGTGGGAACACCAACTCGAAACTGACAAGACATTGCACCAAATCATTCTGTAACCTTGGTATGATTTCTAGATCGATTACCTTCTGAGAGATTGCATTGAGAAATGCACATAGCTTCACAATGGCTAATTGAACATTTTTCGGTAGAAGCCCCCTCAATGCAACCGGAAGCAGTTGCGTCATAATCATGTGGCAGTCATGAGACTTTAGGTTCTGGAACTTTTTCTCTGCCATGTTTATTATTCCCTTTATATTCGACGAGAAGCCAGACGGTACCTTAATACTGAGCAGGCATTCAAAGAAGATTTCCTTCTCTTCTTTGGTAAGAGCGTAGCTTGCATGACCCTGATGTATGCCGTCTTCTCCGTGCATATGTTGCTGGTCCTCCCGTGCCTCAGGTGTATCTTTTGTCTTCCCATACACGCCCAAGAAGCCAAGCAGGGTCACGCAAAGATTCTTCGTCACGTGCATCACGTCGATTGCGGAGCGGACCTCTAGGTCTTTCCAATATGGCAGCTCCCAAAATATAGATTTCTTCTTCCACATGGGTGCACGTCCATCCGCGTCCTTCGGAACAGGTTGTCCGCCAGGACCCTTTCCAAATATCACCTTCAAATCCTTGACCATATCATGTACATCAGCACCAGTACGGTGGCGAGGCTTCGTCCGGTGATCCGCCTCACCTTTGAAATGCTTGCCTTTCTTTCTTACGGGATGCCTGCTCGGAAGAAATTGACGATGTCCCAGGTACACATTCTTCTTACAACTATTCAAATATATACTGTCAGTATCATCCAAACAGTGCGTGCATCCGCGATATCCCTTGTTTGTCTGTCCTGAAAGGTTACTGAGAGCAGGCCAATCATTGATGGTCACGAACAGCAACGTCTTTAGGTCAAATTCTTCCCCCATGTGCTCATCCCACGCACGTACACCTGTTCCATTCCACAGTTGTAAGAGTTCTTCAACTAATGGCCTTAGGTACACATCAATGTCGTTGCCGGGTTGCTTAGGGCCTTGGATGAGCACTGGCATCATAATGAACTTCCGCTTCATGCACAACCAAGGAGGAAGGTTATACAAACATAGAGTCACAGGCCAGGTGCTATGGTTGCTACTCTGCTCCCCAAAAGGATTAATGCCATCTGCGCTTAGACCAAACCATATGCTCCTTGCGTCATCTGCAAACTCCTTCCCGTACTTTCTTTCGATTTTTCTCCACTGCGACCCGTCAGCGGGTACTCTCAACTTTCTGTCTTTCTTACGGTCTTCTCTGTGCCATCACATCGCCTTGGCATTCTCTTTGTTTTGGAACAAACGTTTCAACCGTGGTATTATAGGAGAATACCACATCACCTTGGCAGGAATCTTCTTCCTGGGGCGCTCGCCCTCAACATCACCAGGCTCATCGTGGCTGATCTTATAGCGCAATGCACCACATACCGGGCAAGCGTTCAAATCCTCGTACTCACCGTGGTAGAGGATGCAATCATTAGGGAATGCATGTATCTTCTGCACCTCTAACCCTAGAGGGCAGACAGCCTTCTTTGCTTCGTACGTACTCTCGGGCAATTCGTTGTCCTTTGGAAGCATATCCTTTATCATTACCAGCAACTTTCCAAATCCCTTGTTAGATACACCATTCTCTGCCTTCCATTGCAGCAATTCTAGTGTGGTGCCCAGCTTTTTATTGTCACCTACGCAATTCGGGTACAACAATTTTTTGTGATCCTCTAACATGTGCTGCAACTTCTTCTTCTCCAAATCACTTGCGCAGTTTCTCTTTGCATCGGCAATGGCCCGACCTAGATCATCAACGGGCTCATCTGATGCCTCTTCTTCAGCTTCTTCCCGCATTGCCGGCTCAGCTTCTTCCCGCATTACCGACTCAGCTTCTTCCCCCATTGTTGTATCATCGTATTCAGGGAACCCATGGCCAGGATAGCTGTCGTCGTCCTCTTCTTCTTCACTGTCTTCCATCATAACCCCTCTTTCTCCGTGCTTGGTCCAAACATTATAGTGGGGCATGAAACCGGACTCAAACAGGTGGACGTGAATGGTTCTTGACGTAGAGTAATTGTGACCATTCTTACAGCCAGCACATGGACAAGGCACAAAACCATCCACCCGCTTGTTTGCCTCAGCCGCAAGCAGAAAAGTATGCACGCCCTCAACGAACTAGGGAGAGCATCGGTCATCGTACATCCATTGCCGGCTCATCTTCATTACACAACACCGAATAGACCAAATTAATACAAGTTCATACATAAAGTTCATACAACACTTAAATGCAACAAACAAATAACTCTCTAGCTAAAGCATTTAAATGCAACAACAAATGCGATCAAGATCGCAACTAAGGTAACAATTGATCCAACAGCATAATGATACCAAGCCTCACTATCGATGGCATATTTTCTAATCTTTCTATTCTTCAAGCGCATTTTCTCCATCTTGATCTTGTGATCATCGACGACATCGGCAACATGCAACTCCAATTCCATCTTCTCCCCCTCAATTCTTTTCATTTTTTCTTTCAAGTACTCGTTTTCTCTTTCAACTAAATTTAACCTCTCGACAATAGGGTCGGTTGGAATTGCCGGTTCACATACCTCCTAGATAAAAATATCTATGTCAACTTGATGGGCATAATTTGTCATAAACACGAAATGCAAATAATAGTTTTAAAAGAGAATATACCACATCCGAATCATAACAAGGACGAGGGCCGACGGGGACGGATATCAAAACCATGGCACTATGTATAACAAACAACGTACGGGTAAGATAATTATTACATGATTAACTATATATCCAAATCACACAAACATCAATTTTTTATATAAAATTTCATGAACAAGAGGCTCACCACAAGGTGGTGCCGGTGACGGGACGGTGCGGGCGATCGACGGTGGTTACGACGGAGATTTAGAAGGCACTAAGTAAACCACACCTACATATGCAAACTAAGTGTTATTTTTGACCTCAAATTGCATATAAATCAAATACTAGCACATATATATATTTCCTCCCAAATTACTAAACTCACAAATTAGTAACTATACAAAGCATGGGAAGAGCTAATCTAGCAATGAGAGATGAAAGGACAAAGTTGCTAACCTTTGTGATCACTTGAATGGATGGGGGCCTTCAAATCTTGACAAATTTTGAGCAAAATGTGTGATGAGCTCGAGGGGAGAAGAGGAAGAACAGAGAGGAGAGGAGAGGGGAAAGGGGGAAGAACAGAGCGAGCTGGACGAAGGGTTTATATGCAGGAGGACCTATAGTACCGGTTCGTGGCCCGAACCGGTACTAAAGGTGCTGGAGGGGGCCCAGACTGACAACATCCTGCCACCACCCTCATTAGTACCGGTTCGTGGCACGAACCGGTGCTAAAGGTTAGCCACGAACCGGTACTAATGAGAGCGGCCCGGCTAGCCGTTGGAACCGGCACTAATGTATACATTAGTGCCGGCTCTAATACAAACCGGCACTAATGTGCTGCACGTTTGACCCTTTTTCTACTAGTGGGACTGGGCATCCCGATGACCAGCCATTTTCTCGAGAGTGAGGAGCGGAGTCCACTCCTCTTGAGAATAAACCGCCTAACATGGAAGATACAGACAACCCTAGTTGATACATGAGCTGTTCGAGCATACAAAACAGAATTTCATTTGAAGGTTTTGAGTTTGGCACATACAAATTTACTTGGAACGGCAGGTAGATACTACAAATAGGAAGGTATGGTGGACTCATATGAAATAACTTTGGGGTTTATGGATTTTGGATGCACAAGCAGTATTCCTGCTTAGTACAAGTGAAGGCTAGAAAGAGACTGGGAAGCGACCAACTAGAGAGCGACAACAGTCATGAACATGCATTAAAATTAATCAACACTAAGTGCAATCATGAGTAGGATATAATCCACCATGAACATAAACATCGTGAAGGCTATGTTGATTTTGTTTCAACTACATGCGTGAACATGTGCCAAGTCAAATCACTCGAATCATTCAAAGGAGGATACCACCCTATCATACCACATCACAACCATTTTAATAGCATGTTGGCATGTAAGGTAAACCATTATAAACTCCTAGCTAATTAAACATGGCATAAGCAACTATAATCTCTAATTGTCATTGCAAACATGTTTATTCATAATAGGCTAAATCAGGAACGATGAACTAATCATATTTACAAAAACAAGAGAGGTCGAGTTCATACCAGCTTCTCTCATCTCAATCATTTAATCATATATCGTCATTATTTCCTTTCACTTGCACGACCGAATGGTGTGGATAATAATAATAGTGCACGTGCATTGGACTAAGCTGGAATCTGCAAGCATTCAGTTCAAGGGAGAAGACAAGGTAATACGGGCTCTTGGTTAAATCAACAATAATGCATATGAGAGCCACTCAACATTTTCATCATGGTCTTCTCCTCTCGACCCCCAAAGAAAAGAAAAGAAATAAAACTAATTACACGGGAAAGCTCCCAACAAGCAAAAGAAGAACGAGAAATCTTTTGGGGTTTTCTTTTAATTACTACTACTACAAGCATGGAAAGTAGACTAGCTAAAAGCTACAACTAATTTTTTTGGGTTTTCTTAAGGTTACTCAAACACACAAGAAGAAAACAAGAAAAATAAGATAAACTAGCATGGATATTACAATGAAAAAGTATGAGCACCGACAACTAGCATGAGTGTGTGAACATGAATGTAATGTTGGTGAGAAATATGTACTCCCCCAAGCTTAGGCATTTGGCTTAAGTTGGTCTATGACCATGGATCAGAGCTACTCTCTCCGGTGTACTGAGGAGTATCATCTGAGTACCACTGGCTGGCAATCTCCTCCGGATCCCACTAATAAAAGGACGGTCGATAAGGGTCAAGTGGTGGTTCCGGCTCAGGCTCTGGAGCTGGTGTCTGGCTCCGGTATGCGTGAACAACCTCCGGCAAGATGAAGTACGTGTTGTTCGAGCTGGTCGTGGAGGAAGTCGGTGAGGCTTTGTTTATCCTTTGAGCTTTGGCTCGAAGAGCCCCTCAAAATCTCTTCATCATTTTCTGAAAATTTCTGAAATTTTTAGTAACTCAACATAAAAGTGAACCAAACTCAACAAAATTGATAGCAACTACTCCCACAAGTACCTAGATGCTATATCATACATTAGAACTACTTGGGACCATATAAATTTGGCATGCAAGCTCAAGAACAGGGTCACCTAGGCAGCAAAAATTTGCAATGAATAAAGCACTAAAACAAAAACTAATTAGACCATTGGAGGTGTCACATACCAAAGAACAATCCCCCAAAGTAGTTTTGTGAATGGGGCTTTGAGAAAGGAGATCAAAAATGGCAGCAAAATGAGCTAGAACTCGTGCTTGAGCTGGATGGTGATTTTTTGGGGAGGAAGAAGGAGTGTATGGGTGCAGGAATGAGTGGAGGGGGGCCACCAGTGGCCCACGAGGTAGGGGCGCGCCCAGGGGGTGGGCACGCCCTAGACCCTCGTGGCCAGGTGCTTGCCCGCCTTGCTGTGTTTTCAGGGCATTTAGAGAACTTCTATTTTTGGGGTATTTTTTCATTGCATGGATAATTCAGAAAACAGACAGAAAATACTATTTTTACTTCTATTTAATCGAAATAACAGAAAGTAAAAAGAGGGTACAGAAGGTTGTGCATTCTAACATCAACCATCTCATGCTCATCAAAAGGAATCCACTAACAAGGTTGATCAACTCTTGTTAATGAACTCATTCCGAATAACATGGAACCGGAGAATTTCGAATAACACTAGGTTACCTCAACGGGGATATGTACATCCCCAATAATAAGAATATCATATTTCTTCTTGACAGTAGGAAGATGAAATTCAAAACCTCCAATAATAATTGATGGAATTTTTCCAATAGAATTGATACTATGAACTTGAGGTTGTTTCCTCGAAAAGTGTACCGTATGCTCATTACCATTAACATGAAAAGTGACATTGCCTTTGTTGCAATCAATAACAGCCCTTGCAGTATTCAAAAAGGGTCTACCAAGGATAATCGACATACAATCGTCCTCGGGAATATCAAGAATAACAAAGTTCGTTAAGATAGTAACGTTTGCAACCACAGCAGGCACATCCTCACAAATACCGACAAGTATAGAGGTTGATTTATTGGCCAATTGCAAAGATATTTCAGTAGGTGTCAACTTATTCAATTCAAGTCTACGATATAAAGAGAGAGGCATAACACTAACACCGGCTCCAAAATCACATAAAGCAGTTTTAACATAGTTTCTTTTAATGGAGCATGGTATAGTGGGTACTCCTGGATCTCCATCACATAAAGCAGTTTTTAGAAGGACCGGATCCATCAACATTATTTGTCTAAGAATCTTGCTCAATTCTCTTAGGGTGGCCCTCAGGATACAAAGGTTCCTGAGTCATTTTACCCGTTCTAGTTGCTACTCTAACAGCAAAGTCATGTTTATTATTATTCAATTCATTGAGCAAATCAGTTTGAGCTTTAAGCACTTGTTCTACTTGAGTGGTGACCATAGAAGCATGTTTACGAATGAGTTTAAATTCACCCTTAACTCTAGACATATAATCACTCAAGTGTACAATCATATAAGCATTACTTTTCAATTGTCTACCAACATAAGCATTGAAATTTTCTTGTTTAGCCATAAAGTCATCAAATTCATCCAAGCATTGGCTAGCAAACTTAGTAGATGGGATTTCAACTTTATCATATCTATAGAGAGAATTTACCTTTACTACCTGTGTCGGGTTATTAAGACCATGTATTCCTTCAATAGGTGGTATATTAAGGCCATGTATTTCTTCAACAGGAGGTAAATTTTTAACACCTTCAGCTTTAATACCTTTTTCTTTCATAGATTTCTTTGCCTCTTGCATATCTTCAGGACTAAGAAATAGAACACCTCTTTTCTTCGGAGTTGGCTTAGGAGTTGGTTCAGGAAGTGTCCAATTGTTTTCATTAGCCAACATATTATTCAATAACAATTCAGCTTGATCAACAGTTCTTTCCCTGAAAACACAACCAGCACAACTATCCAGGTGGTCTCTGGAAGCATCGGTTAGTCCATTATAAAAGATATCAAGTATTTCATTTTTTTGAGAGGATGATCAGGCAAAGTATTAAGTAATCGAAGAAGCCTCCCCCAAGCTTGTGGGAGACTCTCTTCTTCAATTTGCACAAAATTATATATTTCCCTTAAAGCAACTTGTTTCTTATGAGCATGGAAATATTTAGCAGAGAAGTGATAAATCATATCTTGGGGACTACGCACACAACCAGGATCAAGAGAATTAAACCAAGTTTTAGCATCACCCTTTAATGAGAAGGGAAATATCTTAAGGATATAGTAGTAGCGAGTTTTCTCATCATTAGTGAACAAGGTGTCTATATCATTTAACTTGGTAAGATGTGCCACAATAGTTTCAGATTCATAGCCATAAAAAGGATCAGATTCAACAAAAGTAATTACCTCAGGATCGATAGAGAAATCATAATCCTTATCAGTAACACAGATAGGTGAAGTAGCAAAAGTAGGGTCATATTTCATTCTAGCATTCAGAGACTTTTGTTTCAGCTTAGCTAATAATTTCTTAAGATCAGTTCTATCATTGCAAGCAAGAAAATCTCTAGCAGTTTCTTCATCCATAACATAACCCTCAGGCACAACAGGAAATTCATATTTAAGGGGAGAATCTTCATCATCACTTTCATCAATATTATCAGTTTCAATAGTTTCATTCTCTCTAGCCCTAGTGAGTTGCTCATCAAGAAATTCACCTAATGGCACAGTAGTATCAAGCATAGAAGTAGTTCCATCATAAGCATCATGCATAGAAGAAGTGGCATCATCAATAAGATGCGACATGTCAAAATTAATAGCATAAGTAGGTTTACGTGTCGCAAGCTTACTCAAAACAGAAGGAGAATCAAGTGCAGAGCTAGATGGCAGTTCCTTACCTCCCCTCGTAGTTGAGGGAAAAATCTTAGTTCTTTCGTCTTCCAAGTTCCTCATAGTGACCAACAGATATAAATCCCAAGTGACTCAAAGAATGGAGCTATGCTCCCTGGCAACGGTGCCAGAAAATATTTGTGGGGACCCCGACTCATAAGTCGTGATCACCGAATGCACGTGTACAGTGATCCCAGAGATCAATGCTCACTAAACACACAGAAGCTGAATAACAAGAGTCTTACATCCATACATACCGTTTTACACAAGTAGGACCATTATGGTCAAGTCTTGAGTATATCATCGCAGTGGAAATCTTCGTCGATAACTTGGACCCATGCCATCTGCCTTAACCCTACAGGCATTCTGACTGGGAAGCATCCTAGCTCGCACGTTCGTCACCGAAGTGTTCTTCATCACATCCTGTTCTTTCATGAATGTACTCGCAAGCAACCCATGTTTTGGTCCAAGATGCAACAATACATGATATAGGTAAATTTTTGCAGAAAGCTAGTTTTGAGTGCAATGACATGTTCAACAACTTGTAAGACATGCATCAGGAGAATTCAAGTAACCATGAGGACAGGTTACAGATATCAACATAAATAGAGTGGGCACCAACCCAACTCAATCATGTCAAGTCCCTTGACTTGACCCAAGTAGTTTTATTAACACACATACTCGGTTTGTAAACATGTGGACGTAGCCCAAGAGCGGTTACCCAACTGTCCTTGACCATGGACACGGATATTCGAATAGTTTTTGTAGCGACCCGACCTCAGACGGTCAAGTCTCTGTGCTCAGGTGTCATCCCTGGATCAGTAATGCTGACACCACAGAGTACTTCGAAGGATTTATAACAGAGTAGCAATCACACACTTATTACATCGTTGTCCAAAAGAGGACTTATTACAATAAATATGGCTTAAGGCCATCTAATAACAATAACAGCGGAAGACTTGGAAGATAAGTGAGTCCATCAACTCCAACGGCATCACTGAGTATAGAACCACGACCTGTCATGGATATTCGCTCACCCAATCCAAGTCTACTAGCATAGCATGGCATAATAAGCAAACGTAGAAGTAACTCCCAAAGGTTTCATAAGTAAAACAGGTAATAGGTACTACCTCATCTACTTCCCATCCCATAATTTAATTTTGATCCTAATCATGCAATGTTTGAGGATTGATCTAATGCATAAAAACTGGGTAGTAGAAAAGGTATGATCAAGTGTTACTTGCCTTGCTGATGATCCGCGAAACCTAGAGATTCGAAGTAACAAGCGGCGCACTCCGGGTGATCTATCGCAGACAAACAACAAGCATACAATAAGTACTCATCTAATGCACAGGTAAATCTCGAATAAAAGATCTAACCAGATTGTTCAACTTAAGAACCCTGGTTGCAAAAGAATCGAATCAAATAAAGCAACGAAAGTCAAACGGCGAGAGAAAACAACTCGGTTCTAGAAAGTTGAAACTAAGTCAAATTTTACAGTAGCAAAACTTAGTTCAAGTTGATTAGTTGGAACGGCGCTTTCGAAATGAAACTCCAGGCGCTTGAATCACCTGATTCCGATAAACGAGCAAGAAGATAAACTAGAACGAAGATCGGATCTGAAATCGCGATCAGAAAATAATGGAATAAATCCGTCTAAAAGAAAACGACGAACGGTTAAACGAACGGACGTTCGTTAACTGGGAATAACCGGTGATCATGTTCGTTAAGACAAACGGTCCGGCGAACGCTCGCTAAACAACAAAACCGGAAAATAAAACCGATCTAGGGTTTTTCGAAAAAACCGAAACTTCAAAAAAATAAACCGGAACGGTTTATTAGAAAACCGAACCGAGCGAGGGGGTGGTGCGGCGCGGTGGCTACCTCGGCGAGGGGCTCCGGTGGGGCGGCGGCTTGGCGCGGGGCGACGGTGGGCGGGCGGCGGCGGCGGCTGCGGCTACTGCCGCTGCTGCTTGGGGGCAGCGGCGGCTGCGGGTTGGGGAGGAGAGGGGGGGGGGGCTTGGGTATATATAGGAGGGGGTGCTGCTTGGGGGAGGGGGCAAGAAAACGGAGTCCGAATCGGACTCGGCGAAGGCGGCGGCAGGCGTGGCGGCGTCGGCGCTAGCGCGTGTGCGGGAGGCGGGCGGCCGGGCCGGCTCGGCCAGCTGGGCCTTGGCCCAGGCGGCGGCGCTGCAGTTTTTTTTTAAATAACGTGTGCAGAAAAACGAGTAAAATAAAAATCTAAACAAACTCCAAAATTTACAAAGTAAATTTTCCCCGACTCCTAAAAATGAGTCGAACAAAATGAACTTTTACTCGGGGCCTAAAATGCAATTTTTGAAAACACGCATATTTTCCTAAGGCAAATAAACTCCGAGAAAATCCAAAATTTGATTTATTTATTAAATCTACATTTTTCCTAAATTTTGGGAAAGTCATATTATTCCCTCTCTTATTTTTGATATTGGAAAAATATATGAAGATAAAATGAATAAGATCAAATGATCCTCTTTTTCATAATTCGAGAGAACTCAAATATGAAAATTTCGAAATCTCCAACTCTCTCCGTGGGTCCTTGAGTTGCGCGAAATTTCTAGGATCGACAAATGCAAGAAAACATGTAATGCATGATGATCTAATGTATAACATTCCAAATTGAAAATTTGGGATGTTACAAACCTACCCCCCTTAAGATGAATCTCGCCCTCGAGATTCGGGTTGGCTAGAAAATAGGTGAGGGTGGTCCTTGAGCAAATCTTCTTCTCTCTCCCAGGTGGCTTGATCCTCAGTGTGGTGGCTCCATTGAACCTTGCAAAACTTGATAACCTTACTGCGAGTAACTCTGCTGCCGTGTTCGAGAATCTTGACTGGTTTCTCCTCATATGTTAAATCATCCTTCAACTGAATTGCTTCAAGTGGCACTGTATCTCTTAGCGGTACCTATGCCATCTCGGCGTGACATTTCTTCAGCTGAGAAATATGGAATACGTCATGAACTCCTGACAGTCCTTCAGGTAATTCCAACTTATAAGCGACTTCTCCCATGCGTTGCAAGATCTTATACGGTCCAACGAAACGTGGTGCTAATTTTCCTTTAACTCCAAAACGCTTAACTCCTCGAAGTGGGGATACTCTAAGATAAACTCTGTCTCCAACTTCATATTCTATCGCCTTGCATTTTGAATCCGCATAGCTCTTCTGTCTGGACTGGGCTACCTTGAGCCTATCGCGAATCAGCTTAACTTTCTGTTCAGACTCCTTAATCAAATCTGGCACAAACAACTGACGGTCTCCAACTTCGTCCCATGACAACGGTGTCCTGCACCTTCTTCCGTATAAAGCTTCGAAAGGTGCCATCTTCAAGCTGGTTTGGTAACTGTTGTTATAAGAAAACTCCGCATATGATAGATTATCGTCCCAACTAGATCCATAATCTAGTGCACAAGCTCTCAGCATATCCTCCAAAATCTGATTGACTCTCTCAGTCTGTCCATCTGTCTATGGGTGAAAAGCTGTACTGAATTCCAGCCTGGTTCCCAATGTTTCATGCAACTGATTCCAAAACTTTGAGGTAAATTGAGTTCCTCTATCTGATACGATACTCCTCGGAACTCCGTGCAAACACACAATTCTGGTCATGTATATCTTTGCCAACTTAGCACTGCTATAGGTAGTCTTGACTGGGATGAAATGAGCTACCTTCATCAAGCGGTCGACTATAACCCAAATCAAGTCATAACCTGAACGAGTCTTTGGCAAACCCGTGATGAAATCCATGCCTAGTTTACCCCACTTCCATTCGGGTATCGGCAATGGTTGCAACACTCCTACTGGCTTCTGATGTTCTACCTTCACTCTCTACAATGATCACAAACTGCTACATACTCCGCAATATCCTTCTTCATTCTGGTCCACCAGAACGTTTCCTTCAAATCCAAATACATCTTGGTATTTCCTGGGTGAATCGAATAGGGTGAATCATGTGCCTCTTGCAGAATCAACTTCCTGATCTCCGGGTCATTTGGCACGTAAACACGGTCCTCAAACCATAGGGTATCGTGCTCATCCTCACGAAATCCCTTTGCTTTCCCTTCGTTCATTTTCTTCTTTATATCCGTGATTTCCTTGTCATTTTTCTGGGCTTCTCTAATTTTATCCATCAAGGTAGACTGAATCTCCAATGCTGCTACATAGCCTCTCGGAACTATTTCCAAACATAGCTCACGAAGATCTTCTGCTAACTCCTTTGGTATCTCTCCCGTCATCAGCGTATTGACATGGCTCTTGCGACTCAATGCGTCAGCTACTACATTAGCCTTTCCGGGATGATAATGCAATCTCATATCATAATCCTTGATGAGCTCCAACCATCTCCTTTTTCTAAGGTTTAACTCTTTCTGCGTGAAAATGTACTTCAAACTCTTGTGATCCATGTACACCTCACAATGATTTCCAATGAGGAAATGTCTCCATGTCTTCAAGGCATGCACTACGGCTGCTAACTCCAAATCATGTGTGGCATAATTTAATTCGTGGGGTTTCAGTTGTCGTGAAGCATACGAAACAACTCTTCCTTCCTGCATAAGCACTGCTCCAAGTCCTCGACGTGAAGCATCGCAATACACCTCATAATCCTTGGTCTGATCTGGCAAAATTAACACTGGTGAGGTAACCAATCTTTTCTTCAACTCCTGAAAACTTAGCTCACAATCCTCAGTCCATATGAACTTGGTATCCTTTTTCAGCAACTCCGTCATAGGCTTTGCAATCCTTGAGAAATTCTCAATGAATCTCCGGTAGTATCCTGCGAGTCCAAGAAAACTCTAGATTTCTCCAACTGTCGTTGGTGCTTCCCATTTGGTTACGGTCTCAACCTTTGTGGGGTCAACTGCTATACCTTCTCCGGATATAACATGTCCAAGAAATCCAACTTCCTTTAGCCAAAACTCACATTTGCTGAACTTGGCATATAACTGATGTTCCCTTAATTTCTCCAAAACCAACCACAAATGTTCCTTATGTTCCTCTTCATTCTTCGAGTAACCAAAATATCATCAATGAACACCACGACGAACTTATCCAAAAACTCCATAAACACTTTGTTCATCAGGTTCATGAAATAGGCAGGTGCGTTAGTCAGTCCAAATGACATAACGGTGTACTCATACAGTCCATATCTTGTGGTGAACGCTGTCTTAGGTATGTCCTGCTCTCGAATCTTCAACTGATGGTACCCTGATCGCAAATCGATCTTGGAAAATACTTTAGCTCCTTGCAGACGATCAAACAGATCATTTATCATTGGTAGTGGGTACTTGTTCTTGATTGTTACTTCATTCAATCCACGGTAATCAACAACCATCCTCAACGATCCATCCTTCTTTTCCACTAAGAGTACGGGTGATCCCCAAGGCGAAGAACTTGGGCGTATATAACATTTATCCAATAGCTCCCTAATCTGCTTCTTGATTTCCACCAAATCCTGTGCGGGCATCTTGTATGGTCGCTTCTATATAGGGCCTATGCCTAGCAAAAGCTCAATCAAAAACTCAATGTCTCTATCCGGTGGCATTCCAGGCAATTCCTCAGGAAATACATCAGGATAATCCTTCACCACTGGTACCTCTTCCTGCACAACTCCTGATAAGGAATTTACTTGATTCATATTTGGTCCATGTCGTGATACATACCTAATCCTTCTTCCTTCTGGCGTTGTGAGCAAAATCGTCTTACTAGCGCAATCGATGTTTCCTCCATACATCGACAGCCAATCCATACCGAGAATCACATCCAAACCTTGGGATTCCAAAATGATCAAATCCGTCGGGAACACATGCCTTCCTATACTCAATGGCACTTGAAAACATCCTTGTCTGGCCATGAAGTCTGCTCCTGGTGAACTTACTAGCATAGGGGTTTTAAGAATCTGAGTAGGCAGACTATACTTTTCTACAAATCCCCTTGATATGTATGAATGCGATGCACCAGTATCGAAAAGAACAAGTGCAGTAAATGACTTAACCCAAAACTTACCGATTACTGCATCGGGCTGAGCTTCAACCTCCTCCACATCAATGTGGTTCACCTGTCCCCTGTTGAAAGGGTTCGGCTTCTTTCCAGAGCTTCCATTTCCACCTTGGCCTTTGGGACAATCATTTGCATAATGTCCGGTCTTGGAACACTTGTAACAGGTGACATGGCTCAGGTCTTTCTTGGTTGGGGTTGATGGTGTGGTCCGGTTCTGGCCGTTGCTTCCTCCATTCCCATTACCATTCTTGTGGCCGTTATGGTTGTGCAAACTTCCTCCTCCATGGGTATGCTGAAACTGAACTCCCTGTTTAGGTGTATAACGGGGCTTCTGCTGGGCTCCAGAGTTATACTTCCCCTGTCCATACTTCCTCTTGCGATTCTCAATTCGTTGCTGCTTTCCTTCAATCATAAGGGCGCGCTCTACCAACTCCTGGTAGTTATTGAATCTTGCTACCATCAACTGCATGCTTAACTCATCATTCAGTCCTTCCAGAAAATTCTCCTGCTTCGCTACATCTGTAGCAACGTCATCTGGGGCATAACGTGCTAACTTACTAAAATCATCCACATACTGGCCAACAGTCCTTCCTCCTTGGCGTAAGTTGCGAAACTCACGCTTCTTCATGGCCATAGCTCCTGCTGAAACATGGGCAGTGTGGAAGGCTTGCTGAAACTGATCCCATGTGACAGTGTCTACAGGGTAAGTGGCTGTGAAATTCTCCCACCATGCTGCTGCGGGTCCGTCAAGCTGATGTGCAGCAAACTTCACCTTCTCACCATCTGTACATCCTGCAGTGGTCAACTCCCTTCCTATCTTGCGGAGCCAATCATCTGCTACAATCGGCTCGGTGCTACTAGAATACACCGGCGGATTCAGCCTAAGAAAACGAGTCAAGTGATCCACAGGTGGTGGTGGTGGTGGGTTGTCGTTGTTGTTGCCTTGGTTCTGTACCAATGTTTGAATCAAAGTATTCTTCTGCTGAATCAACTGAGTGATCTCTGGCGGGAAAACAAACTCGGGGTCGTGTCTCGGAGGCATCTGAAGGGTTTTATAAAAGACGAGAATTAAAAATAGAGTGAGGTCTAAGGAGAAATCAGTACCCAAATGCTCATGAGACAAATGCACACAAAATCACTTCATTCATTCAAACAAAAGGGCATACAACGGTCTAACTATCGCAAAAGTGCATGCACTATAATGTTTACATGGAGGGATCACTACTAATATATGGGGGTCATCTATTAATTTGAACCGGTGGAAGACTCCATGATGTCTGCTCCAGCTTCGTCTTCAAAGTCGGGTTTACTTGGATCCGAATCGGTGTTGTCGATGATGATGTAGTTGCTCGGACAGTCTACGTACTTGTCTTCATTCTTGAGCGCTAACTTCTTCTTGAGTTCTTCAATCTCATACTTAAGATCGCTATTGTGCCTTACGACAGCTACGATCTCGTCCATGTAGTCCTTGCGTGTAGACTTCAGCTCTCCTTCAAGTTCGATGATCCTTCCCTTCGCATTCTTCAACTCTATCATATCATTGCACATCTGGTTCTCCTGGC
This sequence comes from Triticum timopheevii, assembly GCA_963921465.1. Taxonomy (NCBI): domain Eukaryota; kingdom Viridiplantae; phylum Streptophyta; class Magnoliopsida; order Poales; family Poaceae; genus Triticum; species Triticum timopheevii. The sequence continues at coordinate 294,925,471 of OY997274.1, forward strand.
GTCGAATGTGTTGGTTTAACTCCTGGATGAAAGCTGCAATGGATCTGTCCTTCTTGGTGCTGACTATCTCCCAATCTTCATTTCGGCGACCGCAAATTTGGTAGATAGTGTCCTTGAGGTCTTCTTGATAAACTTCTCCAATGCGTCCCATGGTGATATGAGCTGCCATGCTCTTTCCCAGACTCCAGGTTGGTGCACTGAAAACACTATCTATGGGCTTGGTGATTGGCGCGGATGTCCTTCCCGGAACATGAGATTGAATCTTCCAGCGCTCCTCTTCAGGCAGAGTGGCGTTGGAAGTCCCGGTGAAGCTTGGTAGTCCAATGTTCAGGTACTTGGCGACTTCCTTCAAGTGGGATCCAAAAGGTGTGCCTTCATCTAGTTGAGCGTACTTGATCTTCGCGTCCGTCATCCTAAAAGAGTAGAAAAGATGAGGAGTTAGAAAATGAGAAGAGAATAGTGATCTATGGCTTTAACTTAGTGGTCGTGTCCTACAGTCAGCGTGTGCTTTGATACCATCTCTGTAGCGACCCGACCTCAGACGGTCAAGTCTCTGTGCTCAGGTGTCATCCCTGGATCAGTAATACTGACACCACACAGTACTTCGAAGGATTTATAACAGAGTAGCAATCACACACTTATTACATCGTTGTCCAAAAGAGGACTTACTACAATAAATATGGCTTAAGGCCATCTAATAACAATAACATCGGAAGACTTGGAAGATAAGTGAGTCCATCAACTCCAATGGCATCACTGAGTATAGAACCACGACCTAAAAGCACCTTACTCGTCGTCTGAAAAGTCTGCAACATGAAAGTTGCAGCCCAAAAACGGGTCAGCACATGGAATATGCTGGCAATGTAACACAAAGAGAATGATGAATGGTAAGCCTATACTACATGCATATATGGCTGGTGGTAAAGCTCTATGGTTACAGTTTTTGCATAAAGCCAGTTTTTCCCTACTGCAAAGGAATAAATTTATTTAACTATCATGGTGGTTGTTAAACATTGAGAATGGTTGACAGCATCCTCAATCCCAATTAAAAAGTACTCATTAACAAACCCAACAATATTAAATTAGAGTAACATGTTGAGATTCACAGAATATTCAAGTACTAGATACTCAAGATGTCCATAACCGGGGACACGGCTAATCATGATTAGTTTGTACACTCTGCAGAGGTTTGCGCACTTTTCCCAACAAGACTCGATCGCCTCCGTTTGGTTTGTCGCACTACATGGTGTTTGAGAAATGGATGACCGAGACATAGTCTTTCAGAAGCGCTAGCACCTTACGATGGGTAGACCGGTACACCTACATCCCTACATCTGCTAGTCCACCACTATAAGGGTTCGCACACTTAGTCAACTATGCCAGAGCCCATAATGGCTTGTGGATGCACACGTAAGTTACTAGCATGAATTATCTTATGATCCCTTTGAGCCTGGGTGGCGGTCCATAGGAAAATCACAGGGTACCCCCGGGATATCCAAAAAAACAGGTAATCACTGGATACCCCAGGTGCCTCAATCCACCCAGATGTGTATTTAAGTTGCCACCTTAGATAAACCATTAATTAACAATCTCACATCTGTCATGGATATTCGCTCACCCAATCCACGTCTACTAGCATAGCATGGCATAATAAGCAAACGTAGAAGTAACTCCCAAAGGTTTCATAAGTGAAACAGGTAATAGGTACTACCTCATCTACTTCCCATCCCACAATTTAATTTGATCCTAATCATGCAATGTTTGATGATTGATCTAATGCATAAAAACTGGGTAGTAGAAAAGGTATGATCAAGTGTTACTTGCCTTGCCGATGATCCGCGAAACCTAGAGATTCGAAGTAACAAGCGGCGCACTCCGGGTGATCTATCGCAGACAAACAACAAGCATACAATAAGTACTCATCTAATGCACATGTAAATCTCGAATAAAAGATCTAACCAGATTGTTCAACTTAAGAACCCTGGTTGCAAAAGAATCGAATCAAATAAAGCAACGAAAGTCAAACGGCGAGAGAAAACAACTCGGTTCTAGCAAGTTGAAACTAAGTCAAAATTTTTACAGTAGCAAAACTTCGTTCAAGTTGATTAGTTGGAACGGCGGTTTCGAAACGAAACTCCAGGCGCTTGAATCACCTGATTCCGATAAACTAGAACGAAGATCGGATCTGAAATCGCGATCAGAAAATAACGGAATAAATCCGTCTAAAAGAAAACGACGAACGGTTAAACGAACGGACGTTCGTTAACCGGGAATAACCGGTGATCACGTTCGTTAAGACGAACGGTCCGGCGAACGCTCGCTAAACAACAAAACCGGAAAATAAAACCGATCTAGGGTTTTTCGAAAAAAACGAAACTTCAAAAAAATAAACCGGAACGGTTTATTAGAAAACCGAACCGAGCGAGGGGGTGGCACGGCGCGGTGGCTACCTCGGCAAGGGGCTCCGGCGGGGCGGCGGCTTGGCGTGGGGCGACGGTGGGCGGGCGGCGGCGGCGGCAGGCGGCAGCGCTAGCCGCGGCGGCGGCGCGAGCGGGCGGCGGCGGCTCAAGCGACGGTGGCGGCGGCTGCGGCTGCTGCTGCTGCTACTTGGGGGCGGCGGCGGCTGCGGGTTGGGGAGGAGAGGGGGGGCTTGGGTATATATAGGAGGGGGGGTGCTGCTTGGGGGAGGGGGCAAGAAAACGGAGTCCGAATCGGACTCGGCGACGGCGGCGGCAGGCGCGGCGGCGGCGGTGCTAGCGCGCGCTCGGGAGGCGGGCGGCTGGGCCGGCTCGGCCAGCTGGGCCTTGGCCCAGGCGGCGGCGCTGCAGTTATTTTTTTTAAATAACGTGTGTAGAAAAACGAGTAAAATAAAAATCTAAACGAACTCCAAAATTTACAAAGTAAATTTTCCCCGACTCCTAAATATGAGTCGAACAAAATGAACTTTTACTCGGGGCCAAAATGCAATTTTTGAAAACACGCATTTTTCCCTAAGGCAAATAAACTCCGAGAAAATCCAAAATTTGATTTATTTATTAAATCTTCATTTTTCCTAAATTTTGGGAAAGTCATATTATTCCCTCTCTTATTTTTTATATTGGAAAAATATATGAAGATAAAATGAATAAGATCAAATGATCCTCTTTTTCATAATTCGAGAGAACTCGAATATGAAAATTTCGAAAACTCCAACTCTCTCCGTGGGTCCTTGAGTTGCGCGAAATTTCTAGGATCGACAGATGCAAGAAAACATGTAATGCATGATGATCTAATGTATAACATTCCAAATTGAAAATTTGGGATGTTATAGTTTTACACTCTGCAGAGGTTGCACACTTTACCCACTAGATCCGGGGAACTTCCGTGTCATCCACGACCCGCGATACCTCAAGTACCCGGGGTAAGCACCCGATCACTACCTTTCCCTAGACGACACTAACATGGGGTCCACTCGATTGGTAGTAACCCCCGTGCCCAACATTATCACATAACATTTTCGTGGAGCCACGCTCCATAATCATCTCACATCACAAGTACGGGGTACCAACGGTGTGTCCGGTGCCCCATAAAAATGTTCTTGGCTGCCCTACCTGGCACGACCCCGTACTGAGAGAGCGCACCAACAACTCTCCTGTCACTAGTAATGCGGGCTCCAAGCTAGTCTCGGTCTAGGTAATCAATAATGCCCTTTCCCATATAAGGGTAGAGTGGTTGCGCATGTAAGGTTGGAATAACGGTCGCAACTTCAACCAATCCGTTTTGAAAACAACACACACTTGCCTCGGTAAACCACTTCGTCATCAAGTGGCTACCCAACTCATCATCTCCCCCGGGCATAAGTGGCACCCGATGGGGTTTTCGAAAAGTCTTTTGAAAATACTTAGTCTCCTTCACCATGCATATTCCCGTCCCTTTTTGCGTAGCACTACTTTAGCATCCTATCTACTCCCACCATCATAACCCTCATAAGAAGGTAGGGTCATGCACAATGCAAGTATCAACAAGGAAGTATGGTGGCAAACCATCAAAGTGGATACCACCTCATCATGATTCCGTTGCAACAACAATATGGTGGTATATGACATGCATAAAAAGGGTTTCATAGACATGGTCAAAGGGCTGCTTGCCTGGTTCATCGGAGTATTGAGATCTTCTGGTCCTTCTCCAAGTTCTCTGTCTACTTTGTCAACTAATGTCGGAAACAATCATAATAAGCAACACAACAAGGCAAAAATAAAATTGCTCTAAAAATGTGAGTTGGACTTTTCTGGGATACCTCTGGTCATATGAGGGATGACCAAATTGGTTTCATTAGGATTTGATCAATGGACATCTCTGAACATTTCAATATGATGGAATCAAGGGGTTTATGGATTTGGAAGAAGTGTATAGAAATATTTTTTTTTGAAAAATGAGCAAAGGCACCCATTTGACAAAGTATGATTTTAGAAGCACCTAGGAGTTTGTTTCTCTGGATTTGGAGTTCAAATGAATATCCTATGATTTTGCAAAGTTGGCTATACATGAAGAAATAGACCATTATTTGAGGTGATACAGAAAGTATTAGTAAAAATGTCAAAAACTAAGTTTTGAACTTATAGACATCTAGGAGTTTGAACCATGGAATTTGGATAAAAAATGGGCTCTCTGTTATTTTCTAAAGTTCAGTACAGAAATGGAAAAACAAGATTTGATAAATGTTTGTGAAGAAAAAGTCTCTGGAAAAATGTGCATGTTGCACCAACTGGTAGATCATGATTTATGGAGTTACTGGAAATTTGAATCATCAAATTTGGAGTTAATTTGAATATTCTATGGATCTTTGAAGTTGACATGAAAAAGAAAAAGGAAATAAGGCTTCGTGCAGGGGAGGCGGATCCGATCGAAGCCGTTTCCACTTAAACAGATGGGCCCGCCTGCAGGGTCGCTGACGTGCGGGCCCCAGCGGCAGCTCGTCTTCCACCTCCCGCGTGCGCTCTGGCCGCGAGGAGGAGCGGCTCCCGCCGGCGATTGTCGGGGCTACAGGGCGTCTTCGGCGGCGCTCCGCCCACCGGCGTGCTCAAGAGGCCATGCCGCACCCATCCATGTGTTGCACGCATGCCGTGGAGGGCTACAGTAGCGATGGCTTGGGTGGCCACGGAGGAGGCTGTCGGCCATCTTCGGCCACGAGCGCGTGGCGTTCCCGGGGATGAGCGACGGTGATGGAGGGCCTCGAGGTGGTGGTAAGAGGGTACTGGAGTGGATAGGGAGAGAGGAGAGGCTCAGGATAGCTCGGATTTAGGCGGAGCCCAACGGTGGCTCTCTGGCCATTGCGGTGAACAGAAGGCACAGGGAGGGGTGTGGGTTTGTCCAGGGGTGCACGAGAGGGAGAGGGAGCCAAAGGAGTAGAGAGGGGGCTCGGGGGTGGCCTCAAATAGCTGACCCGCGGCTCACCGTGGAAGCGGCGCACGGGTGGCCGCGGCAATGGCCCGGGAGGCCAGGAGAGAGGGCGAGGACTTGTCTGCGGCATTAGTGGCGGTGGATTAGGGCGCCAGGAAGAGAGAGAGGGAGCGGGGCAAGCTCCGGGTGGAGCCACGAGCTCGCACGCGCATTGGCGGGCTCGGGCGGCTTTGGGCACGCGCGGCATGGGCAAGACAAAGGGGGAAAGGAGGGGGCCAGCGCAGTGGCGTGTTGAGGACGTCGAGGCACCTCGATTGTCGCAATGGGGAGGCTCGAGGTGGTCGGGAGCACCGTGTCAACGGTCGGGAGCACGCTGACGTGCTCCAGAGCACGCAAATGGCCGGCACCCGCGGCTTTTCCTCTCGTCCTCACGCGCCCACTTGTGTCTGGCAGCTGCAGGGGGGAGTAAACAATGTGACAATGGCATTGGATGCCCTGGGGATCCACTGGAGTGAGGAGGGTGGTTTAGAGAGAGAGAGAAATGGTGCTGTCCAGAGAGGGAAAAAGAGCTTTTCACCCCCATAATCATGGCTCCTCGGGCAGGGAAAGATGCAGGGGTTAGAGGAGGACCAGATTATGCTGTGGGAGAAAGATTAGCTCATGGAGATTTGTGGAAATGGCCGAAACATGCATTTTAAATTTCTGCCAGAAGGTGTTTGATGGTGGTTTGGGCAAGAAAATGGATTCCAAATGACATGAAGATTAAGAGGATCAACTGTCATATAGAAATGGGGTTGATCACCAAGTTGGAGCTCATTTGGAGGAAGTTGACAATGCAACTTTGGTAAACCCTAGAAATTAGCAGAAATGGCTTTACCAAGATTTAGTCATGAAAATCAATTCTCCTTGATGCACCACTTGGTGTAGTGTCATTATTTGAGGTTCTGAACATGCCCACAAAAGTTGAGATCAAAAGGAGAAAGTTTCCAATGTAGAGTTGTTCAAATTTGGTTCTGGACAGGAAGGGTTTTGGGGAACTTTGATCAAGTTAACTTGTTCTCCAACTTGTTCCACTTGGCCTAGATGTATAATTAGAACTTTTGAGAATGTTCACAGGGTTTGAGAATATTTGGGAATTTTGGCAATGTAAAGTTGCTCAAAGTTCAAAATGGACAGAAATGGTTTTGAGGGGATTTGATGATGTTATCTTGTTCTCCAAGACATGAGACTTGGCAAGATAAACAAATATGGCATTCGTGACATGATGGAATTTTATTGGATTTTTGTGAAAATATTTCCTGTATAAATATTTCAAATCCTTGAAATTGGTAGAAATGGTTTTGGGAGGTTTTGTCCAATATTTTGAACATGACCATGTGTTGAAACTCTTATATATGGACAATATATGTCCACTGAGTTTCCCTAGTTTTTATAAAATATTTTTGAAACAATAAAATAATTTTTCCCTATTAAAGACTATTTCTGGCCTTAAGAAAAAGCTTTTAAATAAAATAGGAAAATAACTTTTAAAATTATATTTTTGTGGTTTATGGGTATCCTATATCTAATAGGAGTCAAATATATTTTTGGAAAATTTTTCATACCCCAAATCAAGTACTTGCAGTGCAAACCTCAATTTAGGGGTTTTTGGAAAACTAATTTTTGAAAATACTATTTGGCCAAATTATTTTTGTAAGAAAATACTATACTGCTCTATACACATGTCATGATAATTGGGCAAGGTTTTTGGATCAAGGAGAAGGAGTATAAGAGTTGGAGGACTTATTTGATTTTTAGAGCACTTGCAAACAGCACACAAAAACCAATCAAGGCAAGGTCCAAAACACTCAAAAGTTTTTGTCAAACCACATTTTAGCATGATTTATTGACTTAAGTGTTCTGGCATGAAAATCAGGGTGTGACAGACCTACCCCCCTTACAAGAATCTCGTCGCCGAGATTCCCAAACTAGGCGCAGAAAGGGATACATAAACTTGCATCTGGGGTAGTCTTCAAGTCCTCATGTTGCTTTTGCTTCTGTGTAGTGCTCCATTGAGCTTGAAGTACTTGATGGTGTGGCTTCGTGTATGACACTCTTCTTGATCTAGGTTGCTAATGGGTAGCTTGCGGTAGGTTAGATTGGGCTAGGGGTCGATGGGTCGGTGGTTAATGCCCTCGTAGAGATCGGGCAAGCTAGGAAGTTGGAAATGTTTCCGGATTGGTGTCGTGTGGAAAAACGTTACACAGTGGGTAAGTCAGGTGGTAACTCTAGCTGGTAGCCATCTTCTCTTCGTCTTGTAGTGATCTCAGAGAGGGTTGTTAAATCTTGGAGTGATCTCGAAGGGGGCCGATGAATCTTGGTGTGGGTCTCCTTGTCATGGAAATGCTTGGTTCCTTAGAGAGGAGTGGTTTTTAGATACACACGGTCTTCAACGAGGAAGTTCACTTCTTGGCGATGGCGGTTGACATAGTTCTTCCTCCTAGACATGACGATCTTCAGATGTTCCTTGACCAGCACAATGATTCTTCTTCCGTCTTCGGGTAGACAAGTATGTCATCAAGCAAAGATGACAACTAACTTGTCCGAGCACTCCATGAAGTCTATGGGGTACGTAAAGTGGGCTGAGGCATTGGTGGTGGTCATGGTTGCGTATCGGCCAAGGTCTTATGATCTAGAAACAAAGCCCAAGGTCAGGATCCGACCATGTTGTGGCTTCGTAGGGCTTAAGAGTTTCAAGGATTCTAGTGTGCGAGTGAATGTTTATCATCCCATCCTTGAGCACAGTTTCTGAGATGCCAATACTTCTACCTAGTCTTCACCTCATATTACCAAAAGAATCATCTCGTATAGGTCAACTCTAATAATCACTCATGTTATTCATATCCTCATGGCTCTCGAGAGGAGGTCTAACAAAATCATATAAGTCTACAATCCCCAAACCCATATGTATGTCTACCCCTAAAAATCCATGGGTAGAACATATAAGCTGCTAAGCTGGAATAAAACAGGACAATCCAAGTGCTCATCCTATTCCTCCAAGGTCCATGCTAGTGCATCTCTATCTTAAGGAAACACGTCGTATGCCACTCCAAAATCTTGTTTCCTTTTCTATGAATCAACTCCAACAACCTGTTAACTTCCATTAATCACTACATAATCCATTAATTCTACAAATCCAATGTCTACGGTGTTCCACATGATCTCCTAATGTCCTATAATCCCCAGATATTTGAAAGGCTATATTTACTATAGTCAGTCCACCAATTTCCATTTATCGTTGTCAAGTAAACTCCAAGGTCGGCTCATACAGATTCCCTAAATAAATTCCAATAATTAGTCCAATCTCCTAGTTTATCGTCCACTGAGAAACATTGTATCATGATCGAGATCATCAGTCTAAATCTAATTTACTCCGAACCATGTAGACATACTCAGCATCTATATTCAACTAGAATCACCTACTTAAATCCAAATCTCATATCCAATGAGAATTTCTTCACCTTTCCCCAAGTCGTTATTGTAATATCATCTACCTCCTATCAATATCCCCTGCCTGAGACAAATCCAAATACTTCCGAGAATTCTAGCTTGCGATTATAATTGTCCTATAAATCCAATTTACTCAGGGGTAATGAAAGCTATGCTAATCTATACTCATGATCCCACCAAGTTCATCTACCAACATGGTAGCCTTATAATCCACCAAAGAGTCTCAGATAATTCCTCATAGTCATTGATATAAACTCACCAAGTCATTTGTCCTCTGATCCTATATCCTTAAATTGGTCTTCCCTATGGCATCGTCAGTTTTGGTGCTATCTTAGGATGACAATGTGCTCGTTCACTATGCCCATTAGTTCCCTAATGAACCCAGTGATAAACAAGGTTACGGAGGCTTAACAGGTTCTCTTGCAATTATGTGGGTTAAGCACATGGTTAAGGATTTGAGCTGGGGTATCTTATGAAGTCTTAAAGGGTCTAGGAATGGGTCTCTAATCTTGAGGTGTAAACATACGGGGTCGTACTTGGTCGAGGAGGTTGTAGCAAAAGTCTTCAGTGCTTGTTGGTCGCCGAGGTGGAATCCTTGGTGCATATTGTCTTGCTTGCCTTCACTTGAGGAGAGAGATGAGAGGGAGAGGTAGCATAGAGGAGGGGAATGCCTAAAGGGGGTTCTATAGTTCTAGTGCAAACAAACAGGTGCAAAGAGGGCCAAACAAAAGAAACAAGGTGAGGAAGGTGATATAGTCGCATACTTGTCGCCTAGGGCAAAAGTGCGACCTGTATCAAAACACAAAGAAACAGAAACAAGCAACACACAATCATGGTTATATTCGAACCATCACATGGACTCGACTGCGCATAGGGGGTACACGACTCATCCTACCCTAGGGGTACTCGGACTCGGTAGTCGTGTCTTGTGCCTCATGTAGTCTTCTGAGTTTTCCTCAGGTGTTGCTACGTCTCTTGTTTGATGGAACGATCTGGGTTGAGCCTGAAGAATCTTCAACAACTTCTCGCCTAATGAGGTGATGGGGTGAAGGTGGCTCCTCATGGCTGGCATTGACTTGGTCTCCTCTTGTCTTCTTAATCATGATGAACCCTTTTGCCTTCTAAGGCGTCGAGTGTACCAGGTAGGCAATCCATTATGTAATGACATTAACAAGGCATAATAGAGGCCCAATCTGTCGGACACATTGTTGACAATATCGTCACCGAGAGCGGGGGATGAAGAGAACCGTTTTCCTGCTCACTATAGTGAGGTGGACCAAATGGCTAGGTTCTCATCCACCGGTGGTTGCCGATGCAACAATGATAGGCAGGGATGCTCTACTAGCGATGTATATCATGATCTTGCTTATCCCATGCCCTGGTCATCATAGGCCAAGGTTTCATAATCCGGGGCAATTTCAAAGGTGTCACCATCCTCTGGTCTTCATGTCCTCAGTCCTTGAGGGCGTACCTTCTCTTGGCATCGTCTTGCTGTGGCGTTGCCAATCTTGTGTTCAGGAGATGTGGGTGAATGTCTGGCAAGGCATCTTCCTTCTAGATTATTCATGAGGATTACAAGGAATCCAGTGGTCAGGGGCATAAGGGTTCTAGCGACCAAAGATTTTGAAGGGGAAGAGATCAATAAGGAAAGTATACCTTAGTTTTCGAAAAACTGAGAAGGGAAGAGAAGTACAGATAGTTTTGAAAACTAGTAGTAGTTTTGGAAATAGTTTTACCCTAACTAACGACCATGCTAACTAAGGCTTCCTACAGTCAGGATGGCTCTGATACCAGCTCTGTGGGGACCCCGACTCATAAGTCGTGATCACCGAATGCACGTGTACAGTGATCCCAGAGATCAATGCTCACTGAACACACAGAAGTTGGATAACAAGAGTCTTACATCCATACATACCATTTTACACAAGTAGGACCATTATGGTCAAGTCTTGAGTATATCATCGCAGCGGAAATCTTCGTCGATAACTTGGACCTATGCCATCTGCCTTAACCCTACAGGCATTCTGACTGGGAAGCATCCTAGCTCGCACGTTCGTCACCGAAGTGTTCTTCATCACATCCTGTTCTTTCATGCCTGGCCAATAAAATAACCAATGGCAAGCCAATTAGTACTTTGAATGTACTCGCAAGCAACCCATGTTTTGGTCCAAGATGCAACAATACATGATATAGGTAAATTTTTGCAGAAAGCTAGTTTTGAGTTCAATGACATGTTCAACAACTTGTAAGACATGCATCAGGAGAATTCAAGTAACCATGAGGACAGGTTACAGATATCAACATAAATAGAGTGGGCACCAACCCAACTCAATCATGTCAAGTCCCTTGACTTGACCCAAGTAGTTTTATTAACACACGCACTCGGTTTGTAAACATGTGGATGTAGCCCAAGAGCGGTTACCCAACTGTCCTTGACCGTGGACACGGCTATTCGAATAGTTTTACACTCTGCAGAGGTTGCACACTTTACCCACAAGATCCGGGGAACTTCCATGTCATCCACGACCCGCGATACCTCAAGTACCCGGGGTAAGCACCCGATCACTACCTTTCCATAGACGACACTAACATGGAGTCCACTCGATTGGTAGTAACCCCCGTGCCCAACATTATCACATAACATTTTCGTGGAGCCACGCTCCGTAATCATCTCACATCACAAGCACGGGGTACCAACGGTGTGTCCGGTGCCCCATAAAAATGTTCTTGGCCGCCCTACCTGGCACGACCCCGTCCCGAGAGAGCGCACCAACAACACTCCCGTCACTAGTAATGCAGGCTCCAAGCTAGTATCAGTCTAGGTAATCAATAATGCCCTTTCCCATATAAGGGTAGAGTGGTTGCGCATGTAAGGTTGGAATAACGATCGCAACTTCAACCAATCCGTTTTGAAAACAACACACACTTGCCTCAGTAAACCACTTCGTCATCAAGTGGCTACCCAACTCATCATCTCCCCCGGGCATAAGTGGCACCCGATGGGGTTTTCGAAAAGTCTTTTGAAAATACTTAGTCTCCTTCACCATGCATATTCCCGTCCCTTTTTGCGTAGCACTACTTTAGCATCCTATCTACTCCCACCGTCATAACCCTCATAAGAAGGTAGGGTCATGCACAATGCAAGTACCAACAAGGAAGTACAGTGGCAAACCATCAAAGTGGATACCACCTCATCATGATTCCGTTGCAACAACAATATGGTGCTATATGACATGCATAAAAAGGGTTTCATAGACATGGTCAAAGGGCTGCTTGCCTGGTTCATCAGTCTTGAGATCTTCTGGTCCTTCTCCAAGTTCTCCGTCTACTTTGTCAACTAACGTCGGAAACAATCATAATAAGCAACACAACAAGGCAAAAATAAAAGTGCTCTAAAAATGTGAGTTGGACTTTTCTAGGATACCTCTGGTCATATGAGGGATGACCAAAGTGGTTTCATTAGGATTTGATCAATGGACATCTCTGAACATTTCAATATGATGGAATCAAGGGGTTTATGGATTTGCAAGAAGTGTACAGAAATATATATTTTTGAAAAATGAGCAAAGGCACCCATTTGACAAAGTATGATTTTAGAAGCACCTAGGAGTTTGTTTCTCTGGATTTGGAGTTCAAATGAATATCCTATGATTTTGCAAAGTTGGCTATACATGAAGAAATAGACCATTATTTGAGGTGATATAGAAAGTATTAGTAAAAATGTTCAAAAACTAAGTTTTGAACTTATAGACATCTAGGAGTTTGAACCATGGAATTTGGATAAAAAATGGGCTCTCTGTGATTTTCTAAAGTTCAGTACAGAAATGGAAAAACAAGATTTGATAAATGTTTGTGAAGAAAAAGTCTCTGGAAAAATGTGCATGTTGCACCAACTGGTAGATCATGATTTATGGAGTTACTGGAAATTTGAATCATCAAATTTGGAGTTAATTTGAATATTCTATGGATCTTTGAAGTTGACATGAAAAAGAAAAAGGAAATAAGGCTTTAACCTTATCCCACGCACGAGGCGACAGATAGACCGTGGGCCGGCCCAGCCGCACGGGACGACAGAGGCGACGTCGAAGGCGCCCACGCGGAGTGCGCCTTCGTGCAGGGGAGGCGGATCCGACCGAAGCCGTTTCCACTTAAACGGACGGGCCCGCCTGCTGGGTCGCTGACGTGCGGGCCCCAGCGGCAGCTCGTCTTCCACCTCCCGCGCGCACTCTGGCCGCGAGGAGGAGCGGCTCCCGCCGGCGATTGCCGGGGCTACAGGGCATCTCCGGCGACGCTCCGCCCACCAGCGTGCTCAGGAGGCCATGCCACACCCATCCATGTGTTGCACGCATGCCGTGGAGGGCTGCAGCAGCGATGGCTTGGGTGGCCGCGGAGGAGGCTGTCGGCCATCTTCGGCCACGAGCGCGTGGCATTCCTCGGGATGAACGACGGTGATGGAGGGCCTCGAGGTGGTGGTAAGAGGGTACTGGAGTGGCTAGGGAGAGAGGAGAGGCTCGGGATAGCCCGGATTTAGGTGGAGCCCAACGGCGGCGCTCTGGCCATTGCGGTGAACAAAAGGCACGGGGAGGAGTGTGGGTTTGTCCAGGGGTGCACGAGAGGGAGAGCTAGCCAAAGGAGTAGAGAGGGGGCTCGGGGATGGCCTTAAATAGCTGACCCGCGGCTCACCGTGGACGCGGCGCACGGGTGGCCGCGGCAACGGCCCGGGAGGCCAGGAGAGAGGGCGAGGACTTGTCTGCGGCATTAGTGGGGGTGGATTAGGGCGCCAGGAAGAGAGAGAGGGAGCGGGGCGAGCTCCGGGTGGAGCCACGAGCTCGCACGCGCATTGGCGGGCTCGGGCGGCTCTGGGCACGCGCGGCATGGGCAAGACAAAGGGGGAAAGGAGGGGCCAGTGTGGTGGCGTGTTGCGGACGTCAAGGCACCTCGAATGGCGCAAGGGGGAGGCTCGAGGTGGTCGGGAGCGCCATGTCAACGGTCGGGAGCACGCTGACGTGCTCTAGAGCGCGCAAATGGCCGGCACCCGCGGCTTTTCCTCGCGTCCTAACGCGCCCACTTGTGTCTGGCAGCTGCAGGGGGTAGTAAACAATGTGACAATGGCATTGGATGCCCTGGGGATCCACTGGAGTGAGGAGGGAGGTTGAGAGAGAGAGAAATGGTGCTGTCCAAAGAGGGAAAAAGAGCTTTCACCCCCATAATCATGGCTCCTCGAGCAGGGAAAGATGCAGGGGTTAGAGGAGGACCAGATTATGCTGTGGGAGAAAGATTAGCTCATGGAGATTTGTGGAAATGGCCGAAACATGCATTTTAAATTTCTGCCAGAAGGTGTTTGATGGTGGTTTGGGCAAGAAAATGGATTCCAAATGACATGAAGATTAAGAGGATCAAGTGTCATATAGAAATGGGGTCGATCACCAAGTTGGAGCTCATTTGGAGGAAGTTGACAATGCAACTTTGGTAAACCCTAGAAATTAGCAGAAATGGCTTTACCAAGATTTAGTCATGAAAATCAATTCTCCTTGATGCACCACTTGGTGTAGTGTCATCATTTGAGGTTCTGAACATGCCCACAAAAGTTGAGATCAAAAGGAGAAAGTTGCCAATGTAGAGTTGTTCACATTTGGTTCTGGACACGAAGGGTTTTGGGGAACTTTGATCAAGTTAACTTTTTCTCCAACTTGTTCCACTTGGCCTAGATGTATAATTAGAATATTTGAGAATGTTCATAGGGTTTGAGAATATTTGGGAATGTTTGGCAATGTAAAGTTGCTCAAAGTTCAAAATGGACAGAAATGGTTTTGAGGGGATTTGATGATGTTATCTTGTTCTCCAAGACATGAGACTTGGCAAGATCACCAAATATGGCATTTGTGACATGATGGAATTTTATTGGATTTTTGTGAAAATATTTCCTGTAGAAATATTTCAATTCCTTGAAATTGGCAGAAATGGTTTTGGGAGGTTTTGTCCAATATTTTGAACATGACCATGTGTTGAAACTCTTATATATGGACAATATATGTCCACTGAGTTTCCCTAGGTTTTTATAAAATATTTTGAAACAATAAAATAATTTTTCCCTATTAAAGACTATTTCTGGCCTTAATAAAAATCTTTTAAATAAAATAGGAAAATAACTTTTAAAATTATATTTTTGTGGTTTATGGGTATCCTATATCTAATAGGAGTCAAATATATTTTTGGAAATTTTTTTCATACCCCAAATCAAGTACTTGCAGTGCAAACCTCAATTTAGGGGTTTTTGGAAAACTAATTTTTGAAAATACTATTTGGCCAAATTATTTTTGTAAGAAAATACTATACTGCTCTATACACATGTCATGATAATTGGGCAAGGTTTTTGGATCAAGGAGAAGGAGTATAAGAGTTGGAGGATTTATTTGATTTTTAGAGCACTTGCAAACAGCACACAAAAACCAATCAAGGCAAGGTCCAAAACACTCAAAAGTTTTTGTCAAACCACATTTTAGCATGATTTATTGACTTAAGTGTTGTGGCATGAAAATCAGGGTGTGAAAATAGTCTTGATAACCCACAAAGTCATAGCAACATCAATCTCAGAACATAGTGGATACTAGGGATCAAGCCCTAACAAAACTAAATTAATTACATGGTAAATCACATCCAACCCATCACCATCCAGCAAGCCAACAATGGAATTACTCACACACAGCGGTGAGCATCATGAAATTGGTGATGGAGGATGGTTGATGATGACGACGACGATCTGTTGTAACCAATGACGAGCCACTTCCATGGTCTCCCTTCATCATCACAGGCGAAGAGGGGATAGGCCACGGTCGACTACCATGATTTGTATCTATTATGGACGTCGGTGTGGTGTCACCTACGTGGCCCTTCACTAAGATTGGGACCGCGGATGGCCCCGTGATGAGCACGCCAGAGCCGCGCCACCGGCGCACACACCTAAGACTTTTTCTGCTCGCGCTAAGCATCGGGGCGCCACTCTAGGCCAGAAGCTTTGTGCAAGGACGAGAAGGGGACCCTATCTCAACAAAGGTGCAGTCGCGCCCTTCTTCCCCTTCCCTCGCCATGACGAAGAAACAACACCAGAAGACAGTAAGGGGGGATTGGTGTGAACTTGCACGGCTGCCCACATCCCTTTTTATAGGGAAATCAAGGTCGGGGGCTGGCTCCTTCCTTAGGTGTTGTTATTCCTTGAACAAACCTCCTACTTATGATTAAACCCCTCGCAAGCATCCGCAACTATAAGAAAAGTATTAAGAATAATCCTAACTATAGCATTAAACTTTTGGGTCCAATCGGTCCCTTATGGAATAGTGCATAAACTAGGGTTTAAGCTTCTGTCACTCTAGCAACCCATCATCTAATAACTACTCCACAATGCATTCCCATAGGCCCAAATATGGTGAAGTGTCATGTAGTCGACGTTCACATGACACCACTAAGGGAATCACAACATACATATCATCAAAATATCGAGCACATATCAAGTTCACATGATTACTTGCAACATGATTTCTCCCATGACCTGAAGAACAAAAGTAGCTACTCACAAATGATAATCTTGCTCAAGATCAGAGGGGTATTAAATAGCATAATGGATAAAAACATATAATCTTCCACCAAATAAACCATATAGTAATCAACTACAAGATGTAATCAACACTACTAGTCACCCACAAGCACCAATCTATAGTTCTGGTACAAAGATTGAACACAAGAGATGAACTAGGGTTTGAGAGGAGATGGTGTCGTTGAAGAAGTTGATGGAGATTGCCCTCCCCAAGATGGGAGAGTTTTTGGTGA
This sequence comes from Triticum timopheevii, assembly GCA_963921465.1. Taxonomy (NCBI): domain Eukaryota; kingdom Viridiplantae; phylum Streptophyta; class Magnoliopsida; order Poales; family Poaceae; genus Triticum; species Triticum timopheevii. The sequence goes on from OY997274.1 coordinate 294,942,163, forward strand.
TGATGATGACGATGGTTTCCCCCTCCGGGAGGGAAGTGCCCACGGCGGAATCGCTCCACCGGAGGGCAAAAGTGCTCCTGCCCAAGTTCCGCCTCGAGACAGCGACGCTTCGTCCCGAAAGTCCTGACCTTATTTTTTCTAGGTCAAAATGACTTATGTACAAGAAGAGGGGCACCGGAGGTGGGCCGAGGGGAGCACAACCCACCGGGCGCACCTAGGCTCCCTGGTGCGCCTAGGTGGGTTGTGACCACCTGGTGGGACCCCTTTGGTACTTATTTTCTCCAGTAATTCTCATTTACTCCATAAAACTTCCTCGTGAAGTTTCAGCTCATTGGAGTTGTGTAGAATAGGTAGCCTGACGTAGCTTTTTCAGCTCGAGATTTCTAGTTGCCGGAATTCTCCCTCTTTGTGTGAACCTTGCATATTATGAGAGAAAAGGCATTAGAATTACTCCAAAAAGCATTATTATCCAATAAAACAACATAAATAACAATAGGTAAACATGATGCAAAATGGACGTATCAAGTCCCCTAATCTTAGACCTTGCTTGTCCTCAAGCGAAAACCGAAATCGAAAAACATGACCACATGCTTAGAGAGAGAGAAAGGTGTCGATAAAAACAAAATACAGACATAGAAGCATCATGTAACTTATTATTATAGCAACAAACTTTAACATAAAACTTCCATCATAGAACTTTTATCATCGACTTCTCATGAAGAAGTAACAATTCATCACAACATGAAAGTATCCAGCATAAACTCTATTGGAAACCAACAAACCATGTTCTCAATCAACTTTGCAACTACAATTCATCATCTTTTCAGGAAGGGTCACATATCGGAGCCTTTTTGGCAAGTCCACTTACTCAACCATCATATAGTCTTCTATGATTGCTAACACTCAGCGCATACCCATGAGCAAAACGTTTCAACCGGACACATAGAAAGACAGGGGCTTATAGTTTCGCCTCCCAACGTGTTCACCTCAAGGGTGATGTCAACAATAATAACTCATGCTACCCATATTCAACCGTATATATGTACCTAGATCTTTCCTCACCGCATGATGCTTGCCAAAAGAGAAAATAAAAAGGAATAGACAGAAGAACTTTGACTCCAACATGAAAGTAAATACATAAAAGTAAAATATAGGCCTTTCGCAGAGGGAAGTAGAGGTTGCCTTGCACTTTTTGTTTGTATGCTCAACCCCTTAGTGCAAGATAACGTCACGTTATATTGCCCCTTATGATGGGCAACCTTTATTATGCAGTCTGTCGCTTTTATTCTTCGCCGTCACAAGTTCGTACAATGCTCAATTTTCTCTTACACTAAATGATCTAACACTTTTAGAAGTAATTTTCATTGCCTTATTGCACCGATGACAACTTACTTGAAGGATCTTACTCAATCCATAGGTAGGTATGGTGGACTCTCAAAACAAGATTTGGGTTTAAGGGTTTTGGATGCACAAGTAGTATCTTTACTTGGTGCGTTGGCTAGCAAAGATAGGGGGCAAACACCACATGTTAAAGGATCTATGACAATATAGCTTCTATGTGAATATGAACAAACATAAATCATTACGTTGTCTTCCTTGTCCAACGTCAACAATTTTGGCATATAATATCTTGATGGGTGCTCACAATCACAAATATAGTATATTTGCATGTGAATCTTCTATTCCCTTATTAATTCTTTCATGAGTTGCATCATTGACCAATGCTATGTTTGCCAATCTACAATAAAATATTCAACTTATACTTTTCCTTATGTGGTGTGATTACTCACCATAAGATTAGCATATGATCTTTTTCATTTACTTCCTTTCTTTTTATTGAAACATGAAAGTAAAGAAAGTAAAACTCAAACTAAACTTTATTATATATCTCGCACACGATTACAAAGATAGATCACTAAGCAAACTTTCAAAAGAAAGGATCGAACTAAACTTTTATTCATCTAAAGCAAAAGATAACTATGGATCGAACTAATATAAGTAAAAGCAAAAGATAGTGGAGGTGATATGATACCGGGGAACTTCCCCCAAGATTGGCCAAAGCCAAGGGGAGTGCCCATACCCGATACTCAATTTTCTTTTGGTGATCAAGAATGAGGTGGTGGTGATAAAGCGGTTGTCCTCGGGTTTCCATGGCCGAGGCTCACCATCATAAGAGGAGGAGTGAGTCTCTCGGGTCCTGCAACTGGCAGCCAAACTCATACCTATAAACCTTGCCTCATATTCAAAGATTTCGTTTTGAAGGTTATAGATCTGGCTCAGGAGGAAGTTGATTTGCTCGTCAAAGGAGAAGACGATGTCCTTCATGGAATTGCCATCCACCTTGAGATGACGGGTGTAGTCCGCGATCATGAGGTGATTGGCATTGAGTCCATGTTCCACCATCCCCTTGCACTGGAAGACTTCCTGCTCCATAGCTTCAATCCTAGCCTCCACAGATACAGTACCCTTGGGGACTTGTACATCATGGATGTGGAGCACCCTCTCACACATCTGGACAACTTGAGGGTGCTGCATCACCTCCCGCAAATATGGGTTGATAATGTTCTCGAAGAACTTGTCCTTGGAGGAGCTTGAAGCGGCCATGGTGGATTAGATCTGTCAAAAAATAGCAAGAAAAGAAAACAGAAGATATCTCCGCGATACGGAGGGCAATGGGTTCGGTAGTATATAAAGAATTTTTTCTTGGGAAACAAGCAAACGAAACAAAAAGGAAGTCTGGAAGGTACCCAAGGTGGGCACAACCCACCTGGGCGCGCCTAGCTGCCCACCAAGGTCACCTTCCTGGTAGTTTCTTATTTTCCTAATTTTCTAAATATTCCAAAGCGGACAGAAAATATTTTTGCAGATTTTTTGGAGTCTGTTTACTTACGTATCACATACCTCCTCTTTTTCACGATTCTGGAGTGTTTCAGAAGGTTTCTTTTATGTATTCCTCCGGTGTCATAGTTTGGATAATATTGCTTTCAACATTAATGGGCGTACCTAAGATATAATGTTTTAATCGTTGCCCATTAACAACCTTCGGGTTAGTACCTTCGGCATTATTTATTTATTTGATAGCTCTAGATCGATAAACCTCCTCGATAACATAGGGTCCTTCCCATTTGGAGAGGAGTTTTCCTGCAAAGAATCTGAACTGAGAGTTGTACAAAAGAACATATTCTCCAACTTTGAACTCACGCTTTTCTATTCTTTTATCATGCCATCTTTTAACTTTTTCTTTGAATAACTTTGCATTTTCATAAGCTTGGGTTGTCCATTCATCTAATGAGCTAATATAAAATAACCTCTTCTCACTAGCAAGTTTGAAATCATAGTTGAATTCTTTAATTGCCCAATATGCTTTATGTTCTAACTCAAGAGGCAAATAACAAGCTTTTCCATAAACCATTTTATAAGGAGACATGCCCATAGGATTTTTATATGCTGTTCTATAAGCCTGAAGTGCATCATCTATTTTCTTAGACCAATTATTCCGAGGACTATTGATAGTATTTTTTTAAATTAATTTTATTTCGCTATTGCTAAGCTCAACTTGACCACTAGACTAAGGATGTTAGGGTGATGCAATTCTAGTGTTAACATCATACTTGGCAAGCATTTTATGGAAAGCACCCTGAATAAAGTGTGAAACACCACCAGTCATTAAATATCTAGGGACTCCAAACCTTGGGAAAATAACTTCCTTAAGCATTTTAATAGAGGTGTTGTGATCAACACTACTAGTTGGAATAGCTTCTACCCACTTAGTAACATAATCAAGAGTGACCAAATTATGAGTATACCCATTAGAGGAAGGAAAAGGTTGAAGGAAATATGACCCAGAGGCAATAATAAAACTATTATTATATTTCCTTATATCATGATAAATGTTTATTATTCATGCTAGAATTGTATTAACCGGAAACTTACTACATGTGTGAATACATAGACAAAACATAGTGTCCCTAGTATGCCTCTACTTGACTAGCTCGTTAATCAAATATTGTTAAGTTTCCTAACCATAACATGTGTTGTCATTTGATGAACTAGATCACATCATTAGGAGAATGATGTGATGGACAAGACCCATCCGTTAGCTTAGCATTATGATCATTACAGTTTCATTGCTACTGCTTTCTTCATGACTTATACATGTTCCTCAGACTATGAGATTATGCACATCCCGAATACCGGAGGAATGCCTTGTGTGCTATCAAATGTCACAACGTAACTGGCTGATTATAAAGATGGTCCACAAGTGTCTCCGAAGGTGTTTGTTGGGTCGGCATAGATTGAAATTAGAATTTGTCACTCCGTGTATCGGAGAGGTGCCTCTGGGCCCTCTCCGTAATGCTCATCACTATAAGCCTTGCAAGCAATGTGACTAATGAGTTAGTTGTGGGCTGAAGCATTATAGAACAAATAAAGAGACTTGCCAGTAATGAGATTGAACTAGGTATGATGATACCGATGATAGAATCTCGGGCAAGTAACATACCGATGATAAAGGGAACAACATATGTTGTTATGTGTTTTGACTGATAAAGATCTTTGTAGAATATGTAGGACCCAATATGAGCATCCAGGTTCCGCTATTGGTTGTTTATCAGAGATGTGTCTCGATCATGTCTACATAGTTCTCGAACCCATAGGGTCCGCACGCTTAACCTCTGATGACGATTTGTATTATGAGTTATGTGTTTTTGATGACCGAAGTTTGTTCGGAGTCTCGGATGAGATCACGGACGTGACGAGGAGTCTCGAAATGTTTGAGACATAAATATTGATATATTGGAAGGTTATGCTCGGATACCAGAAAGGTTTCGAAATGGTTCGGGTATTTTTTGGAGTACTTGGAGGTTACCGGAACCCCCCCCCCCAGGAAGTCATGGGCCTTAATGGGCTTTAGTGGCAAAGGAGTGGAGGGCCGCAGGGTGCCCCCCCCATGGCTGGTCCGGTTTGGACTAGGAGGGGGCGGCGCCCCCTCTTTCCTTCTCCCTTTCCACATCTTTCCCTCTCTCCCCCTCTTGGAAAGGAAGTGGACTCCAACTAGGATTGGGAATCCTAGTTGAACTCCCCCTATAGGCGCTCCCCTCCTTGGACGGCCTCCTCCTCCCTCCTCCTTTATATACGGGGGCAGGGGGCACCCCAAAGCACAACAGTTGTTTTCTTAGCCGTGTGCGGTGGCCCCCTCCACAGTTTTACACCTCGGTCATATCGTCGTAGTGCTTAGCGAAGCCCTGCACCAGTAATATCATCAACACCATTGCCACGCCATCGTGCTAACAGAACTCTCCCTCGTCCTCAACTGGATCAAGAGCTCGAGGGACCTCATCATGTTGAACGTATGCTGAACACGAATGTGTCATACGTTTGGTACTTGGATTGGTTGGATCGTGAAGACATTCGACTACATCAACCGTGTTACTAAACGCTTCCGCTTTTGGTCTACGAGGGTACGTGGACACACTCTCCTGTCTCGTTGCTATGCATATCCTAGATAGATCTTGCGTGATCGTAGGAATTTTTTTTAATTACTACGTTCCCCAATAGTGGCATCAGAGCCAGGTCTATGCGTAGATGTTTTATGCACGAGTTGAACACAAAGAGTTGTGGGCGATAATAGTCATACTGCTTACCACCAACGTCTTACTTTGATTCGGCGGTATTGTTGGATGAAGCGGCCCAGACCGACATTACATGACCGCGTCCATGAGACTGGTTCTACCGACATGCTTTGCACATAGGTGGCTGGCGGGTGTCTGTTTCTCCAACTTTAGTTGAATCGAGTTTGACTACGGCCGGTCCTTGTTGAAGGTTAAAACAGCACACTTGACGAAAAACCGTTGTGGTTTTGATGCATAGGTAAGAACGGTTCTTGCTAGAAGCCTGTAGCAGCCACGTAAAACTTGCAACAACAAAGTAGAGGACGTCTAACTAGTTTTTGCAGGGCTTCTTGTGATGTGATATGGTCAAGGCATGATGTGATATAAATTGTTGTATGAGATGATCATGTTTTGTAACAGAGTTATCGGCAACTGGCAGGAGCCATATGGTTGTCGCTTTATTGTATGAAATGCAATCACCATGTAATTGCTTTACTTTATCACTAAGTGGTAGCAATAGTCGTAGTAGCAATAGTTGGCGAGACGACAATGGTGCTACGATGGAGATCAAGGTGTCGAGCCGGTGACGATGGAGATCATGACGATGCTTCGGTGATGGAGATCATGAGCACAAGATGATGATGGCCATATCTTGTCACATATTTTGATTGCATGTGATATTTATCTTTTATGCATCTTAGTTTGCTTAGTACGGCGATAGCATTATAAGATGATCCCTCACTAAATTTCAAGGTATAAGTGTTCTCCCCGGGTATGCACCGTTGCTATAGTTCTTCGCGCCGAGACACCACATGATGATCGGGTGTGATAAGCTATACGTTCACATACAACGGGTGCGAGCCAGTTTTGCACGTGCAGAATACTCGGGTTAAACTTGACGAGCCTTGCATATGCATATATGGCCTCAGAACACTGAGACCGAAAGGTCGAACGTGAATCATATAGTAGATATGATCAACATAGAGATGTTCACCATTGAAAACTACTCCATCTCACGTGATGATCGAACATGGTTTAGTTGATATGGAACACGTGATCATTTAGATGACTAGAGGGATGTCTATCTAAGTGGGAGTTCTTATGTAATATGATTAATTGAACTTTAATTTATCATGAACTTAGTCCTGATAGTATTTTGCAAATTATGTTGTAGATCAATAGCTCGCATTGTAGCTTCCCTATGTTTTTATATGTTCCTAGAGAAAACTAAGTTGAAAGATGATGGTAGCAATAATGCGGACTGGATCTGTGATCTGAGGTTTATACTCATTGCTACACAGAAGAATTATGTCCTTGATGCACCGCTAGGTGAAAGACCTATTGCAGGAGCAGATGCAGATGTTATGACCGTTTGGCTAGCTCAATATGATGACTACTTGATAGTTTAGTGCATCATACTTTACGTCTTAGAACCGGGACTTCAAAAACATTTTGAACACCACAGAGCATATGAGATGTTCCAAAGAGCTGAAATTGGTATTTCAGACTCATGCTCGTGTCAAGAGATATGAGATCTCTGACAAGTACTTCGCCTAAAAAGATGGAGGAGAATTTCTCAGCTGGTGAGCATGTGCTCAGAATGTCTGCGTACTACAATCGCTTGAATCAAGTGGGAGTTAATCTTCCAGATAAGATAAGTGATTGACAGAGTTCTCTAGTCACCATCACCAAGTTACTGGAACTTCGTGATGAACTATAGTACGCAAAGGATGACGAAAATGATTCCCAAGCTCTTCATGATGCTGAAATCAATGAAGGTAGAAATCAAGAAAGAGCATCCAGTGTTGGTGATTGACAAGGTCACTAGTTTCAATTAAAGGGCAACGGGAAAGAAAGGGAACATCAAGTAAAATGGCAAGCAAGTTATCACTCCCGAGAAGAAGCCCAAAGCAAGACCCAAGCCTGAAACTGAGTTCTAGCGACCACGATCCGAATGGACCGAAGTCTGTGTGCATCAGTGTCATCCCTGGACCGGTAATGCTGACACGCATAGTACTCGAGGAATTATAAAAAATTTCAATCAAACACTTATTACATCGAGTACTCATAATGAGTACGATTACACAAAAATATCATGGTTGAAGGCCATCTAAACTAAATAATTGCGGAAGCTTCAAAGGTAAATGAGTCCATCAACTCTGACGGCATAGCTGAGTGAAAAACAATGACCTATCGCACCTTATTCATTGTCTAAGTAGTCTACAACATGAGACGTTACAGCTGTGTAGGTCAGCACATTGAATATGCTGGCAGAGTTACATTGTAAAGCAATGAAATGCAAGAACTATATCTACATGTAATATTTGGCTAGTGGAGGCTGTAAGTTTATGATTTTCCATAAAGCTAGTTTTTCCCTACAACAAAGTAATAAATTTATTTAACTACTCCCAAGTTTCCCAATATTTGAGAAGGTAGCCCCAACTCAAATCCCAATTAAAAGTGTCATCATTTACCCAATTCAAATTAATTATTTAAAGAGTGATGAGATCACATCAATAATTCAAATACCAGATACTCAAGATGTCCATAACAGGGGACATGGCTAACCATGATTAGTTTATACACTCTGCAGAGGTTTGCGCACTTTTCCCCACAAGACTCGACCGCATCCATGATCGGATGATCGAGACATAGTCTTTCTGAAGCACTTACTCTCTACTCCGGGTGGACCGGTACACCTACTTTCCCCTACATCTACTAGTACACCTCTTCAAGAGCTGAAACAACTTACTCAACTATGCCAGAGCCCATAATGGCTTGTGGCTGCACACAGAAGTTTCTAGCATGAATAATCTTATTATCCCTTTGAGCCTGTGTGGCGAACCAAAGGAAAAATCACAAGGGTACTCCGGGATTTCCTTAAATAGGCAACACTCGGTTCCCCACGTGCCTCAACCAATCCACCTAGATGTATATTAAAGTTGCCACCTTAATGTTATCCATATGTAAATAACTCTCAAACTTCCATGTGTAAATCACGATCCAATCCCCGTCTACGAGCATGGCTAAGCAATAATAAGCATAATGTATATTCCCGGGGTGATCAAAAGGCATTAGGTTCCTACCTCAAGCACTAGAACCAAACCATATGTTCCCAATCCTACTCATGCAATTATTTGAGGGGTAATACTAATGCATAGTAAAACCTGGGTATGAAAGAGTGTGATCAAAGTGTAACTTGCCTTCCTGATGATCTGCAAACTCTAGAGATTCGTAGTAACAAGCTTTGCATTCCGGGTAATCTAGCATAGACAAACAGTAGCATACATAAGCAATCACTCAAACGAAACAACGAGAAAATCGAGAAAAGATCCAAATCAAACATGAACAAGCAAACGGCTTAAACTAACAAAAGTCAAGCCTAACAGCATTCTTATCATGTGGATTAGATCTTAACAGTAGGTACATGTGATTAGCTATGATTTTCAAAAAGAAACAACTCAAACAGAGAAATGAAACTTGAAACATGAGTGAAACAAGATCGTTTACTAATCTAAACTAAACTCAAATTTTACAGTGCCAAAATCATGTTCAAGTTGGTTAACTGGACAGAACAGAACGATACGTAGATTTAGGCGCTGGTTTCATCTAATTTGGATAAACGAGTAAAAAGTTATGCTAGTTTTCAGATCAGGGGCTAAATCGCGAGAAAAACTATTCGCGGATAGGTCCCTGACCGAAAATAATCTAAAAAGAAGACTACTGCGGAAACGTTCGCTAACAGAACAAATCAAACGAATACCGTCTGTTAAAACGAACGAACAAATGTTCATTAATTAGGAAAACCCTAAAAACGATCTAATCTATCGAACCGAAATAAACTGGAAATAAACCGAGAACCGACTGGTTCTTACAGGTACGACGGCATTGGTCAACGGCGGCAGAGGACAACGGCTCGGTGACGGTGGATGGCGGCTTGTCTGCGTGGTGCGGTGGCGACAGTGAGCGGCGGCGGTGACGCAGCGGCAGCAGCGCGGGGCGGCGGCGGAGGCGAGATGCAGCGGCGACTGTGCTCGGGATCGGCGGCGGTGGCTGCGGCTTGGGGTGGCGAGAGGCGGCGGGGCGGCTCGGCTTTTAAAGGGTCTCGGGGGGTGCATCTTGGAGGAGGGGAGGGGTAAGGCGGCGGCGTGCGGCGGCGGGAGTTCATCTCGCGCTGGGCCGGCTGGGCTTCGGCCCAGTCGGTCCGAAACTTTTTTTAAAAAACAAATTCGCAGCGAGGGAAAAATCCTAAATAAAAAAATTCTAAAAATTTCAGAAACAATTTTCACCGTCCAAATGTAATATTTAGGACAAGATGAACATTTTTCTGGACTAAGATGCAATTTTTAAAAATGCAATATTTTTCAAATTCAAATAAAATACTAATAAAATAATGATTTGATTTTAAATTCTTACTCCAATATTTCTCTCAGGTCGAAGAAGTCATATTATCTTCTCTCGTCTATTTTTACTATTGGAAACAATTGGAGAGAAAAATAATAAAATCAAATTGATCCTTTCTTCAAATTTGAAATATATTCAAATATGAATTTTGTGAAACCTCCAACTCTCTCCTTGGGTCCTGGAGTTTCTTAAGATTTCCAGGATCACAACAAAATGCAAGAATAAATATGATATGCATATGATGATCTATGTATAACATCCAAATTGAAAATTGGGATGTTACAAACCTACCCCCCTTAAGATGAATCTCGCCCTCGAGATTCGGGTTGGTTAGCAAAAAGGTTTGGGTGGTCCATGCAGAGATCTTCTCGCTCCCAGGTGGCTTCCTCCTTGGTATGGTGGCTCCACTGAACTTTGCAAAACTTGATAACCTTGTTGCGAGTAACTTGACTGGAAAACTCGAGAATCTTGACTGGCTTCTCTTAGAGGAATATCGGTCATCTCTGCATGGCACTGCTTCAACTGGGAAACATGAAACACATCATGAACTCTTGACAATCCTTCTGGCAATTCCAGCTTGTATGCAACTTCTCCCATGTGTTCCAAAACTATGTATGGTCGCACAAAACGTGGTGCTAGCTTTCCCTTGACTCCAAAACATTTAACTCCTCGAAGTGGGGACACACAAAGATATGCTTTGTCTCTGATTTCGTAAACTATCTCCTTGCGTTTAGTATCTGCATAACTCTTCTGCCTGGACTAGGCTACCTTGAGTCTGTCGCGAATCAACTTAACCTTCTCTTTAGAGAGTTTGATTAAGTCTGGTCCGAACAACTGACGATCTCTGATAACACGCAAGTATACGGGATAATTATAGCCTCTTTCGATTAGTAAGAGTGTCGAACCCAACGAGGAGCTAAAGGTAGAACAAATATTCTCTCAAGTCCTATCTGCCACTGATACGACTCTACGCATGCATAGTGTTTGCTTTACCTAGAACAAGTATGAAACTAGAAGTACTTTGTAGGTGTGATAGGATATGTTTGCAAGATAATAAAGAACACGTAAATAAAAGTTAGGGGCTGTTTAGATAAATAAATATAGCGAGTGTGGAAAAGTGGTGGTAGGAGTTGTGAAATTGTCCCTAAGCAATTGACTACGTTACTAGACCGGTAATCACTATTGCAATTCTATTTGAGGGAGAGGCATAAGCTAACATACTTTCTCTTCTTGGATCGTATGCACTTATGATTGGAACTCTAGCAAGCATCCGCAACTACTAAATATCATTAAGGTAAAACCCAACCATAACATTAAAGTATCAAGTCCCCTTTATCCCATACGCAAACAACCTACTTACTCGGGTCTGTGCTTCTGTCACTCACGCCACCCACCATAAGCAAATCATAAACATATTGCAAACCCTATATCCGAAATCCCTCATCCTTGCGCGACACGGAGGGCACAATAGGACAACACCAATAATAAAACATGCAATTCAAACCAATCATAGAAATTCATCAATCATCGGTAGGACAACGAAAATCTACTCAGACATCATAGGATGGCAAGACATCATTGGATAATAATATGAAGCATAAAGCACCATGTTCAAGTAGAGGGTACAGCGGGTTGCGGGAGAGTGGACCGCTGAACATAGATGGGGTAAGGTGATGGAGATGTTGGTGAAGATGATGAAGGTGTTGGTGTAGATCGCGGTGATGATGATGGCCCCCCGGCAGTGCTCCGGCGCCACCGGAAGCAAGGGGGGAGAGCCCCCTTCTTCTTCTTCCTTGACCTCCTCCCTAGATGGGAGAAGGGTTTCACCTCTGGTCCTTGGCTCCCATGGCTTGGGAGGGGCGAGAGCCCCTCCGAGATTGGATCTATCTCTTTGTCTCTCTCTGTTTCTGCGTTCTAGGATTCTGCCCTGGCACCGTTTCTTTTATATCCAGAGATCCGTAACACCGATTGGATTGAAACCTTCGCCCATACCTTTTTCCAAAAATTAGCTTTCTTGCGGCTAAAGAAGGGCATCAACCACCTTACGGGGTGCCTAGGAGGTTGGGGGGCGCCCACCTGGTGTGAGCGTGGGCCCCTGTCTCGTGGCCACCTCGGCCACCGTCTCGCATTTATTTCACTTCCCAAAAATCACAAATATTCCAAAATAATTCTCCGTCCGTTTTTATCCCGTTTGGACTCTGTTTGATATGGGGTTTCTGTGAAACATAAAACATGCAACAGACAGGAACTGGCACTGGGCACTCGATCAATATGTTAGTCCCAAAAATAATACAGAAAGTTGCCAAAAGTATATGAAAGTTGAATAATATTTGCATGGAACAATCAAAAATTATAGATACGACGGAGACGTATCAGCTTCCCCAAGCTTAATTCCTGCTCGTCCTCGAGTAGGTAAATGATAAAAAAGATAATTTTTGATGTGGAATGCTACCTAGCATAATCATGATCATATGTCTAATCATGGCATGAATATTAAGACACGAGTGATTCAAAGCAATAGTCTATCATTTGACATAAAAACAATACTACTTTGAGCATACTAATAAAGCAATCATGTCTTTTCAAAACAACAAGGCCAAAGCAAGCTTATCCCTACAAAATCATATAGTTTGGCCATGCTTCATTTTCGTCACACAAAATGCTCCCATCATGCACAACCCCGATGACAAGCCGAGCAATTGGTTCATACTTTTAACACACTTCAGCTTTTTCAACCCTCATGCAATACATGAGCGCAAGCCATGGATATAACACTATAGGTGGAATAGAATATGATGATGGAGGTTTATGTTGGGAAGACAAAAAGGGAGAAAGTCTCACATCGACGCGACTAATCAACGGGCTATGGAGATGCCCATCAATTGATGTCAATGCGAGGAGTAGGGATTGCCATGCAACAGATGCACTAAGAGCTATAAGTGTATGAAAGCTCAACAAAAGGAACTAAGTGGGTGTGCATCCAACTTGCTTGCTCATGAAGACCTAGGGCATTTGAGGAAGCCCATCGTTGGAATATACAAGCCAAGTTCTATAATGAAAATTCCCACTAGTATATGAAAATGACAACATAAGAGACTCTCTATATGAAGAACATGGTGCTACTCTGAAGCACAAGTGTGGTAAAAGGATAGTAACATTGCCCCTTCTTTTCTCTTTTTTTTCCCTTTTTTTTCTTTTTTTTTCTTTTTTTGGATGGGCTTCTTTGGCCCCCTTTTTTTATTTAGGCTCCCTTGGCCTTTCCTTTTTTATTTTTATTTTTCTTTATTTTTCTTTTTTTTCATGGGGCAATGCTCTATAATGATGATCATCACACTTTTATTTACTTACAACTCGATACTAGAACAAAGATATGACTCCATATGAATGCCTCCGGCGGTGTACCGGGATGTGCAACGATCTAGCGTAGCAACGACATCAAAAAATGGACAAGCCATGAAAACATCATGCTAGCTATCTTACGATCATGCAAGGCAATATGACAATGAATGCTCAAGTCATGTATATGATGATGATGGAAGTTGCATGGCAATATATCTCAGAATGGCTATGGAAATGCCATAATAGGTAGGTATGGTGGCTGTTTTGAGGAAGATATAAGGAGGCTTATGTCTGATAAAGCGTATCATATCACGGGGTTTGGATGCACCGGCGAAATTTGCACCAACTCTCAAGGTGAGAAAGGGCAATGCACGGTACCGAAGAGGCTAGCAATGATGGAAAGGTAAAAGTGTGTATAATCCATGGACTCACATTAGTCATAAAGAACTCATATACTTATCGCAAAAAGTTTATTAGCCCTCGAAGCAAAGTACTACTACGCATTCCCCTAGGGGGATATATTGGTAGGAAAAGACCATCGCTCGTCCCCGACCATCACTCATAAGGAAGACAATCAAAGAAACACCCCATGCTTCAAATTTGTCACACAACAGTTACCATACGTGCATGCTACGGGACTTGCAAACCTCAACACAAGTGTCTCTACAATCCACAACCACCCACTAGCATGAATCTAATATCACCACCTTTATATCGCAAAACTATTGCAAGGAATCAAATATCATATTCAGCGATCTACAAGTTTATGTAGGATTTTATGAATAACCATGTGAATGACCAATTCCTGTCATCTCTCCAACTAGATATAAGTGAAGCAAGAGAGTTCAAATCTTTCTACAAAATATATGCCCATGCTCTAACCAATATAAGTGAAGCAAAAGAGCATTCTACAAATGGCGGTTTTCTATGTGAATAGAAACAGGCAATCCAAACTTCAAATGATATAAGTGAAGCACATGAAGCATTATATAAAGCCATACTCAAAAGATTTAAGTGAAGTGTAATGAGCATTCTATAAATAAACCAAGGACTATCTCATACCAGCATGGTGCATAAAATAAAAATGAAAACTAAATGCAAAAGACGCTCCAAGACTTGCACATATAACATGAACGAAACGAATACGAAAACATACCAATACTTGTTGAAGAAAGAGGGGATGCCTTCTGGGGCATCCCCAAGCTTAGATGCTTGAGTCTCCTTGAATATTTACTTGGGGTGCCTCGGGCATCCCCAATCTTGAGCTCTTGCCTCTCTTCCTTTTCCTCATATCGAGACCTCCTCGATTAGACACTTCATCCACACAAAACTTCAACAGAAAACTTTGTAAGATCCGTTAGTATAATAAAGCAAATCACTACTCTAAGTACTATTGCAAACCAATTCATATTATTTTTTTGCATTGTGTCTACTGTAATATAACTTTTCCATGGCTTAATCCACTGATATAAATTGATAGTTTCGTCAAAACAAGCAAACTATGCATCAAAAACAGAACAGTCTGTAGCAATCTGAACATTCACCATACTTATGTACCCCAAAAATTCTACAAACATTAGGAAAAATAAAAAATTTGTACAGAAAGACAGTGCCAAAGGAATCAGAACCATTTGACATTCCAGTTAAAAATGTAAAATCGCGCACTACAGCCAAAGTTTCTGTCCTACATCGTACAAACCAACAAGCATTGTAAACATCCTAAAGGCAAACCTTGGCACATTATTTTTATAATACAATGGAATTGTACAAGGGGATAATTATTTTTGATGAAAAAGTTTCTGTAATTAAGATTCACAAAGTTTCCGTGAGCATGAACAAAGTTCAAGGCTAGCTCCCACTTCAACAATGCTTATCTCTCTTACTTTCACTTTCCTTTTTGAAAAGTTCTAGGTTCCCCCTCTTTTTTTAGACTATATAAAAGCACTCAACAGAAATAAATGACTCTCTAATACTTCCGGGTTGTCTCCCAGGCAGCGCTTTCTTTCAAGCCATTAAGCTAGCCATATAGTGCTCAAGTAATGGATCCACCAGGATCCCAAGGTATATCAAAGCCAATTTTAATTAACAATGATTTTTAATTTAGTAGTGAGCACAAAGTAACATATATCAAGCAATGACAAAGTCTAACTCTCTTCCTATGCATCGGCATGTCATAAAAGAACAATTCATGCACACCAAGTAAAGGCCAATGCATAGTATAAGCAGTTTATTGCAATTTTATCATATTGGAAACATAGAGAGGTGGAGATATAGTTCCTATCTCATAATAATTGCAAGTAGGAGTAGCAAGCACATGCATATTACATTCAGCAAAATTATCATGTGCAATAGTAAAAGGCAACCCATCAATATAATCCTTAATAAGCACAAACTTCTCCGATATAGTGCAGTTTGGAGAATTTAAAAAGATAATAGGACTATCATGCGTGGGTGCAATAGCAACAATTTCATGTTTAACATAAGGAACTATAGCAAGTTCATCTCCATAAGCATCATTCATATTGGCATCTTGGCCACAAGCATAGCAAGCATCATCAAAAAGGGGTATTTCAAGATAATCAACGGGATCATAACAATCATCATAGCAATCATCCTTCGGTAAGAATGAAGGGACATTAAATAATGTATGAGTTGAAGAGTTACTCTCATTAAAAGGTGGGCACGGGTAGCTAATCTGCTCTTCCTCCTTTTGTTCTTCGCTCTCCTCATCATCTTTTTCATCCAATGAGCTCACAGTTTCATCAATTTCTTCTTCCATAGCCTCCTGCAAAATATTAGTCTCTTCTTGGACAGCGAAGAAGTCCTCAATATATGGTTTAACATAAGGATTAGAAGCATATTTATCATAGAAATATTCAAGTATGGCAAAATTTTCAGATTAGTAAAGAGTAGCATCATATGTTTCAATCAAAGAAGCAATTTCATAAGGACCCATAAAAGCAACAAATTCTTAAATTTGTTGAACATCATAGTAATTATAAACACCCTTAGCATATGAAGATACGATTCCACTATCACTAAACTCACATCGGTAGGGAAGGTGTTTCTTAGGGTTTTCAGACCAACAAGTAACATCATTTAATTCACATAAAGCCCAAGCATAGCATTGCAAACGATGAATTTGATCCAGTAAAAGTTTCCCTTTGTCAGATATACGGTGTCGCACATAACAAGCATGCTCATCTAAAGATTTGCCCTCAACTAAGCTAGTTGGGGTTTCAGCATGAGCACAAAGGGATCGAAGATGATCCAAGTAAAAAGCTTCAGGAGTGTGATAGATTTTGAGTGGTTCTTCAACAATTGGTTCAGTAGGTACAACTAATTTTTTTGGTATTTTGCATTTCCTACCCATAACTAAAGATACAAAACAACTAAGAACAGCGAATAAAAATTACTTTGTGATAAAGCAAACAAGCACACACGAGAATATACACCCCACGCTATGACTCCCCGGCAACGGCGCCAGAAAAGGTCTTGATAACCCGCAAGTATACGGGATAATTGTAGCCTCATTCAATAAGTAAGAGTGTCAAACCCAACGAGGAGCTAAAGGTAGAACAAATATTCTCTCAAGTCCTATCTTCCACTGATACGACTCTACGCACGCTTAGTGTTCGCTTTACCTAGAACAAGTATGAAACTAGAAGTACTTTGTAGGTGTGATAGGATAGGTTTGCAAGATAATAAAGAACACATAAATAAAAGCTAGGGGCTGTTTAGATTAATATTCAATAAAGTAAATATAGCGAGTGTGGAAAAGTGGTGGTAGGAGCTGTGAAATTGTCCCTAAGCAATTGACTATGTTACTAGACCGGTAATCACTATTGCAATTCTATTTGAGGGAGAGGATAAGCTAACATACTTTCTCTTCTTGGATCATATGCACTTATGATTGGAACTCTAGCAAGCATCCGCAACTACTAAATATCATTAAGGTAAAACCCAACCATAGCATTAAAGTATCAAGTCCCCTTTATCCCATACGCAAACAACCTACTTACTCGGGTCTGTGCTTCTATCACTCATGCCACCCACCATAAGCAAATCATAAACATATTGCAAACCCTACGGCGGGAATCCCTCACGCTTGCACGACACGGAGGGCACAATAGGACAACACCAATAATAAAACATGCAATTCAAACCAATCATAGCAATTCATCAATCACCAGTATGACAACGAAAATCTACTCAGACATCATAGGATGGCAACACATCATTGGATAATAATATGAAGCATAAAGCACCATGTTCAGGTAGAGGGTATAGCAGGTTGCGGGAGAGTGGACCGCTGAATATAGATGGGGGAAGGTGATGGAGAAGTTGGTGAAGATGATGGAGGTGTTGGTGTAGATCGCGGTGATGATGATGGCCCCCCGGCAGCGCTCCGGCACCACCGGAAGCAAGGGGGGAGAGCCCCCTTCTTCTTCTTCTTCTTCTTCCTTGACCTCCTCCCTAGATGGGAGAAGGGTTTCCCCTCTGGTCCTTGGCTCCCATGGCTTGGGAGGGGCGAGATACCCTCCGAGATTGGATCTATCTCTCTGTCTCTCTCTATTTCTGTGTTCTGGGATACTACCCTGGCACCGTTTCTTTTATATCCAGAGATCCGTAACACCGATTGGATTGAAACCTTCACCCAGATCTTTTTCCAAAAATTAGCTTTCTTGCGGCCAAAGAAGGGCATCAACCACCTTACGGGGTGCCTAGGAGGTTGGGGGGCGCGCCCACCTGGAGTGAGAGTGGGCCCCTGTCTCGTGGCCACCTCGGGCACCGTCTCGCGTTTATTTTACTTCCCAAAAATCACAAATATTCCAAAATAATTCTCCGTCCATTTTTATCCCGTTTGGACTATGTTTGATATGGGGTTTCTGTGAAACATAAAACATGCAACAGACAGGAACTGGCACTGGGCACTCGATCAATATGTTAGTCCCAAAAATAATACAAAAAGTTGCCAAAAGTATATGAAAGTTGAATAATATTGGCATGGAACAATCAAAAATTATAGATACAACGCAGACGTATCAATCTCCAACTTCATCCCACGATAAAGGTGTCCGGGACCTCCTTCCGTATAAGGCTTCGAAAGGGGCCATCTTCAAACTGGCTTGATAAATGTTGTTATAGGAGAACTCTGCATACGGCAAATTGTCATCCCAACTAGATCCATAATCTAGCGCACAAGCTCTCAACATGTCCTACAGAATCTGATTAACTCTCTCGTTCTGTCCATCTGTCCATGGGTGAAAGGTTGTACTGAACTCTAGCCTGGTGCCCAAAGTTTCATGCAACTATTCCAAAACTTTGAAGTAAACTGGGTTCCTCTATCTGATACAATGGTCCTCAGAACTCCATGCAGACATACGATCCTGGTCATGTATATCTTTGCCAACTTAGCACTCGTATAAGTTGTCTTCACCGGGATGAAATGAGCTACTTTTGTCACGATCGACTACAACTCAGATAGAGTCATAGCCTGAACGAGTCCTGGGTAATCAAGTGATAAAATCCATGCTAAGTTTATCCCACTTCCATCAACGGCTATAGCAATCCTGCTGGCTTCTGATGCTCTGCCTTGACTCTTTGACATACATCACATACTTTTACATACTCGGCAATATCCTTCTTTATACTTGTCCACCAGAAACTTTCCTTCAAATCCATATACATCTTAGTGTTGCCTGGGTGAATCGAGTACGGTGAATCATGGGCCCCTGCAGAATCAACTTCCTGATCTCGGGGTCATTAGGCACATAAATGCGATCCTCAAACCATAAGGTGTCGTGCTCATCCTCATGAAATCCTTTAGCCTTTCCTTTGCTCATCCTTTCCTTTATCTCAGCAATCTCCTTGTCAATCTTCTGGTCTTCTCTGATCTTTCCCAACAAAGTGGACTGAATTTCCAATGCTGCAACATAACCTCTCGGAACTATCTCCAAGCATAGCTCTCGAAGATCATCTGCTAACTCCTTTGGTAATCCTCCGGTTATGAGCGTGTTAACATAACTCTTGCGGCTCAATGCATCTGCTACGACATTGGCCTTTTCGGGATGATAGTGCAATTTCATATCATAATCCTTTATGAGCTCCAACCATTTCCTTTGCCCGAGATTCAACTCCTTCTATGTGAAGTTGTATTTCAAACTCTTATGATCTGTGTATACATCACAGTGCTTTCCAATGAGAAAGTGTCTCTATGTCTTCAGCGCAGGCACTACGGCTGCTAACTCCAAATCATGCGTAGCATAATTCAACTCATGAGGTCAAAGTTGTCATGAGGCATATTAAACAACTCTTCCTTCCTGCATAAGCACACCTCCAAGTCCTCGACGTGAAGCATCGCAATATACTTGGTAGTCCTTTACGTTGGTCTGGAAGAATCAGCACTGGGGTTGTAACCAAACGTTTCTTCAACTCATGAAAACCGGCTTCGCAATCCTCAGTCCATTTAAACTTGGTGTCCTTCTTCAATAACTCCATCATGGGCTTTGCAATCTTGGAGAAATTCTCGATAAACCTCCGGTAATAACCTGCGAGTCCAAGAAAACTCCTGATCTCTCCAACAGATGTGGATGCCAACCATTTAGTGATAGAAGCAACCTTGGAAGGGTCCATTGCTATTCCTTCTCCAGATATAACATGTCCGAGAAATCCAACTTCCTTTAACCAAAACTCACATTTGTTGAACTTGGCATACAACTGATGTTCCCTGAGCTTCTCAAGAACCAAACGGAAATGCTCATCATGCTCTTCATTCTTCGAGTAGACCAATATATCATCAATGAACACCATGACGAACTTATCCAAAAACTCCATAAACACTTTGTTCATCATATTCATGCAATAGGCAAGTGCATTAGTCAAACCAAATGACATAACGGTATACTCATATAGCCCATACCTTGTGGTGAAAGCTTTCTTAGGTATATCCTGCTCTTGGATCTTCAACTGGTGGTAACCCGATCGAAGATTGATCTTGGAGAAAACTTTAGCTCCTTGAAACTAGTCAAACAAATCATTGATCATCGGCAGAGGGTATTTGTTCTTGATCATCACCTCATTCAGCGCACGATAATCAACAACCATCCTCAAAGATCCATCCTTCTTGTCCACTAGAAGCACTAGGGCTCCCCAAGGTGATGAACTTGGTCGAATGTAACATTTCTCCAGTAACTCCTTTATCTGTATCTTAATTTCCTCCTGATCTTTTGCGGGCATCCGGTACGGTCTCGTTGATATTGGTCCGGTGCCTGGCAATAGCTCAATCAAAAACTCAATGTATCGATCCGGTGGCATGCCTGGTAACTCTTCCAGAAATACGTCGGGGTAATCCTTCACCACTAGTACTTCCTCTTGAACAACTCTTGATAAGGAATTCACCCGAGTTCTCCTTGGCGCATGACGGGATACATACTTGATCCTCTTTCCTTCTGGGGTGGTGAAAAGAATTGATTTACTGGTGCAATCAATGTTTTCCTCAAACTTGGATAGCCAATCCATGCCTAGTATCACATCCAATCCTTGTGACTCCAGAACAATTAGGTCGATGGGGAAAACATGTCTACCTATGGTTAGTGGCAGCTGATAGCATCCCCTACTAGCCATATACTCTGCTCCTGGGAAACTTACTAACATAGGTGACTTAAGGGCTACGGTTGACAGGTTATACTTATCCGCAAATCCCCTTAATATGTATGAATGCGATGCACCAGTATCAAAAAGAACAAGTGCGGTAAATGCATTAATCAAAAACTTACCGACAACTGCGTCAGGTTGATCCTCAATCTCCTCCACACTGACGTGGTTCACCTGACCTTTGGTGAAGGGGTTGGGCTTCTTCGCAGAACCTCCATTGCCATTTCCATTCTTTGCTTCAAGACATTCAGTGGCATAATGACCGATCTTCTGGCACTTGAAACAAGTAATGTGGCTCAGATCCCTCTTGGCTGGTGTTGCGGGGTTGGAACGGTTCTGGCTGCTGCTTCCTCCATTCCCATTTCCATTCTTGGGGCCACTATGGTTGTGAGAACTAGCTCCATTGTGCAAATGTCCTCCATGGTTATGGCATGCATGGTTGTGGGTATGCCCTCCTGAGTACGGGGAATAGCGGGGCTTCTGCTGAGCTCCCGAAGTGTACCTCCCCTGTCCATACTTCCTCTTGCGATTATCAATCTGTTGCTGCTTGCCTTCAATCATGAGGGCCCTGTCTACCAACTCCTGGTAGTTGTTGAAAGTTGCCACCATCAACTGCATGTTCAGCTCATCATTGAGTCCCTCAAGAAACTTCTCCTGCTTAGCGGCATCTGTGGCTATGTCATCTGGGGCATAGCGTGCTAACTTGCTAAACTCATCCACATACTGGCCCACTGTACGTCCTCCTTGGCACAGGTTGTGAAACTCACGCTTCTTCATGCTCATAGCTCCTGCTGAAACATGGGCAATGCGGAAAGCCTGCTGAAACTGGTCCCACATAACTGTATCAATGGGGTAAGTGGCGGTGAAATTCTCCCACCAAGATGTTGCGGGTCCATCAAGATGATGTGCGGCAAAGCGCACTCTCTCCGCATCTGTGCATCCTACGGTGGTCAGCTCTCGTCCAATCTTGCGGAGCCAATCATCTTCCATAATCGGCTCGGTGCTACTAGAGAACACCAGCGGATTCAACCTTGGAAAACGGGCTAGGTGGTCAACAGGGGTGGCGGCGGTGGGTTGTTGTTGTTGTTGTTGTTGTTGCCTTGGTTCTGGTTTTGAACTAGTATCTGCATCAAGGCATTCTGCTGCTAGATCAACTGAGTGAGCTCCGGTGGGAAAGCAAATCCATTGTCACGTCTTCGAGGCATCTGATGGGTTAGAAGGGGTGACAAAACAGAATAGAAATGAGGTCTAAGAGAGATTCACTATCCATATGCTCATGAGATGAACACAATCAATTCACTTCATTCAATAGTACACAAGATTCACACAAACGATCTAACCTATGATTACAAACTTGATCGTTGCTAACTACTTGGAGGAATACTACTGGTTACATGGTGGTCATCTAGAAATTTTGTAACACCCCAAAAATTTAACCAGGTTTTAGTTATTAAAATTTTGCCAAGAGTTTAAAATTTTTGCCTGCAAGAATATCCCTGTTGATTTCAAAACTTTTCTTTTAATATTAAGGAGTTTTTCCCAAGTGGATCCTTCCAAAACATATTGGACTTATTTTCCCTCTCATTTAAAAACATCTCTCAATCAGTAGATTTATTTATTAAATTATTTCATCCGGAGCTTAAATCATTAAAATGACTTTCTTTAAGTTTTGGAGCTCTTTTTAAACTGCAACCATTTGATATATTATTCTAAAAATCCAACCAAAATTTGGAGATGTCATGTGATGTCTCTAAATCACTTTTGTGCAATAATATATTTAATTCATTGCATATGTTGAGTGCTACACCTGTTTTCCTTCTCTGGTCCAGTGGACAGCTTTGCACTACAACCCTTTTAAATAATTCTTTCTAGCCTCCACCAAAATTATGGGATGTCAGTAGGAGCATATGATTCCATTATATGCAATAATCCAGGGATGATCTTTGAGATTTTTGAGGGAACCAACCTCATCTTCATTCTGGTCCATCATGATAGTTTGTACAACAACCTTAGTCTTACTTGCCCTCTGGCCCTTGATTCTTTATCCTACTTGTAGACCACCCTACTAAACCCCTAAGTCCAGGAGCATACACTCATTTGATCATTTTTGATTCATGAAATGATGCCAATTACTTCCTGTCCAGGAATGTAGTTTTGCAAAACTTGCACTAGCAAGTTTCCCCTTTTGTCCAAATAACCTCACCACTCCCTTTTGCATCCAAAGAGACTTCAATCTGGAAGATTTGGTCACTCCAAGAAAAGCCTAAGTGCCTGTGGCATTTTGTCAAACACCTGGAGTGCATGGTCAGATTTGGCATGGATTTTAGTTAGCAGTGTGAACCTGATCCTCTGACCCCTCAAGCTTGTCCATTGATCTCCTTGCAAGCCATAGCCAGACCTGCTAACTCCCAGATCCAACCAAGCGCTCTGGAGTGCCATGGCATTTCGCCGAGCATCTGGTGTGCGTGTGCTGGGCGCGCCCAGAGCGCGCAAATTGCAGCCGCGCACACGAGCCACCGCGTCGCGCCCGCTTCACGCCACCTACCCCGCTTGCCCTGCAGAGCCACGCCACTCGCTTGGATTCTCGCCGCGTCGCGCAAAGAGCCCCGACCGCTACGCCCGTGGCCACATCCGCCACCGCCATGGGCAGCACCGTCCAAACCACCATAGCGCGCCAGCTCGCCTCCTTCGACAGTGTAGCGGTCATCGCTAGCCCCTGGAACTAGCCAGCCACCGCCACGTCGCCTTGCAGCACAGAGAGGCGGTTCGCCGCCGTTCTTATCTCCGGCCATCTCGGACCGACCTAGCCACGCTTTATAAGGAAGCCCCGAGCGCCTCCGAGCCCTCAGGTAGCCTCACACCGTCTCACTAGTGCCCCCCCATCGCCACCATTTGAAGGGGACAGGTCATCTTCAACCTCTCCGGTCAGTTCGGCCACCGCCATGTCCCGGCTCCGTTCGGCGCAGCCAAGGCCTCCCCCTCTCCACTCTCTTCACCAGAAGTCCTCTCTTCCTCCCGTGAACTCCTCCCCCTGCTCAATTTGGATCGGGAACCACCGCCACCCCAAAACCACTTCGCCACTGAAGCTTTCCCCCGCCGCGGAACTCGCCGCCGGTGATTTACTCTACCCCCGGCGACCCTGCGACCACCGGAAGGACCGCCTAGGAGTGGCGGATCCATCCCTGCGCTCAGATGCCCGCGAAGAAATGCCGTTCACCGGCGACGATCGCCGGACGCCCCGCCTCAGCTCGGGACAGAGGAAGAGGAGGGAGAAGACTAGTCAAACCTGACTAGTGGGCCCCCTGGACCCACTGTCAGCGACCCCGCACCGGTCCACGTGTTTTAAGTGGAGGCGTAAAACCTCAAGTACGCCTCCTATGACCGAAAGTGTATTTCTATCCGAAACGTTTTTCTTTTTCTGTTTTATTTAAGATCAGATTTGACCAAATCTTTGACTGGCTCTATCTTTTTAAATATAAGTCCAAATGAACTGATTCTTTTTCCTACCGCTCTCAAATAATGTCTAGTTTATTTTAAGATTTATTTGAAAAAATTTCAAAACAACTTTTTGTGCTGTTTTGATTTTGTGTGTTAATTCAAATATATTCTTTAATAGGATTTTTGAAGATTTCAAGATGTTTTGGAATGCACCCTGTTTTCCCATGACCTAAAGGCAAGCATTCTGAATCCCGGCATAATATTTTTGGTGTGATCGTTGATACATTTATAACACCACCGCATTTCGAAGGACTTGTTATTTCATGTGGTATGATCATATGCATGAGTGCATATTAGTGATTTCCATGCTGTTGGAAATAAACACACTTGTGATGATAATCGCCCTCATGTGCCTTGCATGCATACCGGCAGGAACCCAAGAAAACCTCTGCCTTGGGTAGGCATGAGTTTGTCGCCGGTCTCTGTCGGGACGGTTATGTCTGGTATGGCATGGTAAGGTGATATGAGCGGTGACTCTGTTGGATGAAATATATTCGTTATACTAATCATGCAGGGAATACTTAAACCTCCTGAGTCGACCGTAGATCGATTCTTGTTCCAGTAACCCCCATACTTGTTTCGTACTACCACTCGTCTCTACAGCAAGTAGAGTATGGTTCAGTAAGTTGTCAACCTCTTTCTAGCACACACCGTACAGAGAGGCCATGGTGGAAGATACCGGTTGTAGCTGGTAGGCAGGCCACCTGGTCCTGGGGCATGGGTGTTTCCGGTTGGGACCAAGAGGGGAGGCCACCCCTTAGAGCGCGCGATATAAATTTGATCCCATGCTACGCGAGGTTGTAGCCTCCCCACTTAGAGTTTGCTTGACAGGTGTCGTGGGTGATTCCAGACACGTGTGAGTTAAGCTGGTGTGTGCAGGTTAGGTGTGTTTTCAACAAAAATACCGTAGAAGGAATTAGCCCCGATGGACTAAAGAAATCCGTTACTCGTGGGTAAAGAGTACACCCTCTGCAGAGATTAAACCTATTCGAATAGCCGTGTCCATGGTTAAGGATTACAGTCTAGGATGGGTCAGGTGTCGGTCTTAGCGTCGGTCTTCGGAGGTGAAACTGTTAAACCAGAAATGGAATTACTACTTGTGACTTGTGAAAATTATGATTATTATTATTGTTGACTAACCCGTGATATTATTGTTATTATCGAGTATCTCTGGGATGGTTCTACCTCCGGGATATTCACTATGATTGTTTATTTTAAAGCCCTTTATGTGGTGTCGCTCAGACGCCCGACTGTGGCATTTATTTTAAATCCCTTTATGTGGTGTCCCTCAGACGCCCGACTGTGGCATTTATTTTAATGCCCTTTATGTGGTGTCGCTCAGACGCCCGACTGTGGCATTTATTTTAAAGCCCTTTATGTGGTGTCGCTCAGACGCCCGACTGTGGCATTTCTTTTAAAGCCCTTTATGTGGTGTCGCTCAGATGCCCGACTGTGGCATTTCTTTTAGAGCCCTTTATGTGGTGTCGCTCAGACGCCCGACTGCGGCATTTCTTTTAAAGCCCTTTATGTGGTGTCGCTCAGACGCCCGACTGCGGCATTTCTTTTAAAGCCCTTTATGTGGTGTTGCTAAGACGCCCGACTGTGGCATTGCTTGTTATTTATTTCATAAATTTTAATACTACTATGTTATTGCATTTTTATAAATAACTTGCTTGCACGCATCAGGGTTTTATTTATCTTTTGTGACTGACGTCATGAGCATAAAATATTTTCAGCACATCATTGTTATATTATACCTGTGTTCTTAATGTTTGCGAGTACATTCAAAGTACTCACTGGCTTGTCCCTGGCTATTGTCTTGGCCAGATTTTCTTGCACGGAGAGGAGCGACGCGATGACAGCCCCGGAACCTAAGCAACGGAGATAGCAGCCTCGCAGAGATAGGAGTTAACCTGGTCAGCTGTTCCTGTGGGAAATGGAGTCCCATTGACACTGATGTTTCACAACCCGCTTCCGCCATCAACCACTAGAAACCATTTGTTGTACTCACAGGCCAGAATGGTCTTGTGCTACATATTTTGTATTTTGCTTGGAATTTCTGTGTCAAGTTGGAGCCTCATCAGCTAACAGTAATCCTGGGGCTGATGAGCACGACGGTCTCTTTCTGGAAATTGATACCCGGAAAAACCGGTCGTGACAGACTTGGTATCAGAGCCAGGCTGACCATTGGCTAATCCTATCTTAGCCAGGTCAATAAATTTAGGCAAACCAACCCACCAGACCATAACCAAAACCCCAGCCAAGCTTCTCGTGCAAGATAGCCACACAGTGACCCCGACACTTTTGGCAGTCGGTGCCCAACCTATCAACCTAGCCTGTCGGTCACACACCAGTGATCGATGGCAAAAATGTCTCATTCGCAAGCGTGCGAAAGAAGACTCCGTTCCCTTTTTCTATAAAAAGGGCACGCTAGCCCCAACCCAGCACAGCACAGCCTCGAACCTAGCCACAATGCCCGGCCCCGTCGTGCACAATGAGACCACAGCAACCAACCTTGGAGGTTTTATGACCATCCTCGCAAACCTCACCCGTCGTGCCTATGCGTTAGAAGAGCCACCTGAATATGTTGTGTACCAAGGACCCATGAGCGGTGAGGACCGTCAATTCTGGGCCACTGTGCACATCTACGGTAGGGGTCTAGCACCCGAGCGCCCCTACAGGTTCACCGGAAGAACAACTTCCTTTGAGCCACAAGCCATACAACTAGCTGCTCGAGAGGCTATATTTCATCTCAGGCACTTGTCGCCCAGAGTTAACTGTCGCTCGTTCCACTACTACCCCAGACGTGAAGGGTATGGTAGACCACCCCAAGTTGCCAACGGAGATCACGAGACAGATCCCGCATTGTTGCACCTAGTGCGCTATTGTCACACCCTGATTTTCTTGGCACAACACTTAAGTTACTAAATCATGCTAAAATGTGGTTTGACAAAAACTTTTGAGTGTTTTGTCTTTGCTTTGATTGAATGTTGTCTGCTGTTTGCAAGTGCTCTAAAAATCAAATAAATCCTCCAACTCCTATACTTCATCTCCTTGATCCAAAACCTTTTCCCAATGATCATTCCATGTGTATAGAGCAATATAGAATTTCCTTACAAAAATAATTTGGCCAAAAAGTATTTTCTAAATTTAGTTTTCCAAAAACCCCTGAATTGAGGTATGCACTGCAAGTACTTAATTAAGGGCAGTAAAAATCTTTCTAAAAATGTATTTGACTCCTATTAGATATAGGATACCCATAAACCACAGAAATATAATTTTAAAAGTTATTTTCCTATTTTATTTAAAGGCTTTTTCTTAAGGCCAGAAATGGTCTTTAATAGGTAAAAATTATTTTATTGCTTCAATAATATTTGACAAAATTCAGGGAAACTCATAGGACATATATAGTCCATATATAAGAGTTTCAACACATGGTTATGTTCAAAATATTGGTCGAACCCCTCAAAAACCCTTTCTGGATATTTCAAGCTTTTGAAATATTTACAAAGGAAATATCCTCCAAAAATTCCAAGAAAATTCTATCATCTCACATATGACATGCTTGATGATCTTGCCAAGTCTCATGTCATGGAGAATAGTTTAACCCCATGAAATCCCCTCAAAACCATTTCTGTCCATTTTGAAGTTTGAGCAACTTTACATTGCCAAACATGTCCAAATGTTCTAAAACCTTGTGAACTTGCTCAAATGGTCTAATAATTCATCTAGACCAAATGGCACAAGTTGGAGAGCAAGTTAACTTGATCAAGTACCCCAAAACTCTTTCTGTCCAGAACCATATTTGAACAACTTTGCACTGCCAACCTTTTCTCCTTGATCCCAACTTTTGTGAGCATGTTAACATGATCAAATGATGACACTACACCAAGTGGTGCATCAAGGAGAACATATTTTCATGACTAAATCTTGGGAAACCCATTTCTGTTCATTTCTAGGGTTTACCAAAGTTGCATTGTCAACTTTCATCAAATGATCTCCAAATGGGTGGAAGGCCCTAATTATATGTGTCATATCACCCTATTGAGTCTCATGGCTTATGGAGATCATCTACTTTCCCAAACCAACATCAAACACCTTCTGGCATTTTGCAAAAACCACTATTTGGACCCCTTCCACTAATCTCCATGACTTCTCCTTTTTACCACAGCCCCTCCTAGTTCCCCTCTACCTCTGGTGTGCTTCCCTGCCCGAGAGGCAATGATTAAGGGGGGGAGGGCTCCATTTTTCTTCTCTGGACATCCACTTTTCCCTCCCTTTGTCATCTCTCTCTCACTCCTGGCATGTTGCAGAGCATCCAAAGCCTCTTCCACCTTTGTTTATCCCCCCCTGCAGCTCCAAGACACAAGTGGACACGGCAGAGCGCGCCAAACGCGCTCATGCCGGCCAAAAGCCTGTTCTGGAGCGCGCTACAGTGGCGGCCGAGCCCTGCCGCCGCACTCCCGTCCACCTCGGGCCGCCCAAGCGCTCCAGTCGACGCCCCTCGACGTCCGCAACACTCCACCACTCTGTCCCCTTCCTCTCTCTCCCTCCTGCTGCCTCCCTTCGCACGCGCGCCGGCCGCCCGAGAGCTCCAATCGACGAGCTCACACGCGCGACGCCCTGACACTTTCCCGCTCCTTCTCTCCCCTCCTCTCGCCCTAGACCAACCCCATGAGCACCCCAGACACGCCCACGCGTGCCCCCGTGGCCTCCAGCAACGGCTAGGAGCTCGCCGGCGCACGAGTCCACGGCACCCGCCGTTCGCCTATTTAAAGGCCTCCCCGAGCCCCCTCTGGCCTCCTTTGCCACTCTCTCCCTCCTGTGAACCCCCTAGACCTATCCTCACCTCCTTCCGTGCCCCCCTTCTCCTCCTACCACCGCATGGCCGCCGCTTCGGCTCGCTCAAATTCGAGCAATGCCGAGCTCACCTCCCTCCCTTTCCTCCACACAGAGACGCCCCGTGGTCCGGCAAGCCTCCCCACCTCCTCGAACCGTCGCGGGGATGCTCGAGCGCCGAGAGCCACGGATGGCCGACGACCTCCCCCGCCACTGTCAAAGCTGCGGTCACCTCGGCCCCCTCCGGCGGCTGTGACCTACGCCAGAGGATGCGCCGCTCCGCGCTGAGCTCGCCCATAGGCGGAGCGTCGCGGGGGACGGCCGGGAGCGCCGGCAATCGCCGGATGAGCGCCGGCCGAGCCCAACCCCGCCTCTGTCCTGCCCCGGCGAGAGGAAGAAGACGACCCAGTGGGCGGGCCCCACCTCCCCGCGGGCCCCACATGTCAGCCGCAGAGGGCGTTGACTCTGACCGCTGACGTGGTTAAGTGGAAACGGCTTCCGCCGGAGCCATCTGCCCGGAGCAAAGGCGTACTCCACGGAGTGCGCCATCGACGTCACCTGGGCACCCCCACGCGTCTGATGCCACTGGGCCGGCCCACGGTCTATCTGGCGCCATGAGCGCAGAATAAGGTTAAGCCTTATTCACTTCTTTCCTTTTCCAGTCTACTTCAAAAATCCATAAACAGATCAAAACAAGTCCAAATTTGATGAATCAAATTTCTAGTAGCTCATAAAATCATGATCTATCTCATGGTGCAACTTGCACAGTTTTCCAGAAACTTTTTCTTCACAGACATTTATCAAATCTTGTTTTTCCTATTTCTGTGATAAGCTTTAGAAAATCACAGAGAGCTCAATATTGATCCAAATGCCATGATTCCAATTCCTAGATGAATCTAAGCTCATAACCTAGTTTATGAACATTTTTCTTGATGCTTTCTGTACCACATAAATTATTGAGGCATTTCTTCATATTTATCAGCTTTGCAAATTCATAGGAAATTCATTTGAACTCCAAATCCAGTGAAACCAATTCCTAGATGCTTCTAAAATCCTGCTTTGTCAAATGGGTGCCTTTGCTCATTTTTCAAAAATATATTTCTGTACACTTCTAGCAAATCCATAAACCTCTTGATTCCATCATATTGAAATGTTCGGAGATGTCCATTGATCCACTTCCAATGAAATCACTTTGGTCATTCCTCATATGACCAGAGGTATCCAATAAAAGTCAACTTCACATTTTTAGAGCACTTTTATTTCCTGACTTGTTGTGTTGCTTATTATGCCTGTTTTCGACGATAGTTGACGAAGTAGACGGAATGCTCGGAGTTGGACCAGGGATATTTGAAGATCTCGAAGACTTCGTTACAACAGGCAAGCAGCCTTTGACCATGTCTATGGAACCTTTTCTTATGCATGTCATTTAGCTCTTTATTAATGTTGCATCGGAATCATGATGAGATGGTGAACCACGTGGGTTGGTTGCCACGGTTACTTCCTCGTTGATACTTGCATTGTGCATGGCCCTACCTTCTTATGAGGGATATGCCGGTGGGAGTAGATAGGATGCTAAAGTAGATGCTATGCAAAAAGGGATGGGAATATGCATGGTGAAGGAAACAAAATATTTTCAAAGTCTTTGAAAACCCCGTCGGGTGCCACTTATGCCCGAGGGAGATGATGAGATGGGTGACCACTTGATGACGAAGTGGTGTGCCAAGCAAAGGGTGTGTTGTTTTCAAAACGGATTGGTCGGAGTTGCGACCGTTATTCCAACCTTACATGCGCGACCACTCTACCCTTATATGGGAAAGGGCATTATTGAGTACCTAGACCGATACTAGCTTGGAGCCCGCATTACTAGTGACGGGGGAGAGTTGGTGCTCTCTCTTGGGACGGGGTCGTGCCAGGTAGGGCGGCCATGACCATCTTTATGGGGCACCGGACACACCGTTGGTACCCCGTGCCAGTGGTATGTGATGGAAATGGGAGCAAGGCTCCATGAAAATGTTATTTGAAATGTTGGGCACGGGGGTTACTGCCAATCGAGTGGACTCCATGTTAGTGTCGTCTAGGGAAAGGTAGTGATCGGGTGCTTACCCCGGGTACTTGAGGTACCGCGGGTCGTGGATGACACGGAAGCTCCCCGGATCTAGTGGGTAAAGTGTGCAACCTCTGCAGAGTGTAAAACTATTCGAATAGCCGTGTCCACGGTCATGGACAGTTGGGTAACCGCTCTTGGGCTACGTCCACTTGTTTTCAAATTCAGTGTGTGTGATGATGGAAATGACTGGGGTCAAGTCAAAGGACTTGACACGACTGAGATGGGTTGGTGCCCACTCTGTTTATGATAAATGGGTTGGTGCCCACTCTATTTATGTTGATATCTGTGACCAGATCTCATGGTTACTTGAATTCTCTTGATGCATGCTTTTATAGGATGTTGAACATGTCATTGCACTCAAAACTAGCTTTATGCAAAATTTACCTATGTCATGCATTGTTGTACCTTGAACCAAAACATGGGTTGCTTGCGAGTACATTCAAAGTACTCATTGGCTTGCCACTGGTTATTTCATTGACCAGGCATGAAAGAACAGGATGTGATGGAGAACACTTCGGTGACGAGCATGCGAGCTAGGACGCTTCCCAGTCAGAATGCCTGTAGGGTTAAGGCAGATGGCATGGGTCCAAGTTATCGACGAAGATTTCCGCTGCGATGTTATACTCAAGACTCGACCATAATGGTCCTACTTGTGTAAAATGGTATGTATGGATGTAAGACTCTTGTTATTCAGCTTCTGTGTGTTCAGTGAGCATTGATCTCTGGGATCACTGTACACGTGCATTCGGTGATCACGACTTCCGAGTCGGGGTCCCCACAGCTATGTAAGTGCACTAGAGGCACTGTTCGACCAGATCACCATTGATCTGATCGCAGCTCGAGGAGAGCTGGTTCGTCGAGCCCCAGCAAGAAGAGAAGATGAGCCCGACACCGACAACCCAATCGTGCTGTTCGGACAACCGATCGAGACCCTGAGATCAGCTCCAGCCACCAACTGAGATGCTTTGATGACCCCAGAAGTGCTTCGTCGCCTTTTGGGAGCACACTCCAACGGGGTTGTGGCCAACAATCCCCGTGATGGTCATCATCGCTACCCCGACCCTGCAGTTCCTCCGCCATCTCCGACTAATCCCGGCAGTGAGACACGTGGAGAAGCCTCGACATCCACCAGGCACACCCGTTTAGACATAAACGAGGTAGACTAAGCCGTACGAGTAGTACCGAGTCTAATTGTATCCTCACTTTGTAATCGTGCGACCGTGTATATTAACGCAGCCTGTTGTCGTGCCTCTATTTTTTTATAGTAGCCTTGCATATTTGGTCAGCGCATAGTTGCATATTTTCCCGGGCACAACTACCAAAACCAACCCGACGACAACCACAGTAACACGTCTCTTTATGAGATATGTGTATCTCTGACACTGACCCGACCTCTGGAGCTAAGCTGGCAAATTTATTACCTTCCACCACGGTAAAAATGACCTAGCTCCATTGCTATATAAAGGCCACCTTGTGATCTTACCCAGCACCCCACACCTTGTGCACCACCCTCACAACTTTTTCCTGTCATGCCGAGCCCCAGCATTCATCTGAGAACCCCATATGCAACCCCAGGTAGCGTTGTCAAAATATTGTGGGACTTTACCCGCAGTACCATGGGTTCTACCCAGCCACCCCAGTACGAGTTGTTCAAATCAAGAATCACCCCATCCACCTCGGAATATTGGGCAGCAGTACACATTCCTCCCGTAGACTCCAACCAAGATCCAACAGAAGTTTCCTTCATGGGAAAATCTATGCCAACCCCACACCTGGCCATAGAAGATGCTGCGAAAGAAGCGATTGCTCTCCTTCGATCCGCAGTACCCTATGCCCGCGAACGAGGATATTATTACTTTCCGAGCCGTGCAACACCCGGAGGAGTGACATCTTTTCCCGGTGGACGGATTGAGAGAGACCTAGTTCTGGCCAACCTTATCCAGTACATCATCGCTCAAGAGCATTTGAACCAGTGAGTGATGGATTATCTCCAGAATCTCACTGATCTGAATCCTCAGATTGCAATCGGCAGACCACTGAGGCCCGACCCGGAGAGACTCATACATCGACTGGTCAATCCACTGCCTCCGATAGAAGAGGAATGTATCTCTTTACTAGAGACATTTTATCAGGACCCCGCCCAGTTCCCGTTTTCATTTTAGACGTCACTACTGTATTTGTTTTTGCAGCATTTATATTTGCGTGTATCTTATGCATGGTACCCCAAATTTGTGCGACGAGTCGAGTATTTAGTTTCTACTGGTATGATTAATTTTCTTCGTGATTAACTTGTGTAACCGCGAAAAATCCTAGTATGAGTTTTCCTTTTACTGAATTGCTGCATCATTTATCCCACACTACATGGATTATTTTTATTCACGCAGCACCCCGGCAGCAGACTCACAACCGCTCGTACACATATAGAGTATTTGTTTTTCACAACGGCTTTTAGCAAATCTCGAGGACGAGATTTTTTCTTAAGGGGGGTACTATTGTAACACCCCAAAAATTTAACCAGGTTTTAGTTATTAAAATTTTGCCAAGAGTTTAAAATTTTTGCCTGCAAGAATATCCCTGTTGATTTCAAAACTTTTCTTTTAATATTAAGGAGTTTTTCCCAAGTGGATCCATCCAAAACATATTGGACTTATTTTTCCTCTCATTTAAAAACATCTCTCAATCAGTAGATTTATTTATTAAATTATTTCATCTGGAGCTTAAATCATTAAAATGACTTTCTTTAAGTTTTGGAGCTCTTTTTGAACTGCAACCATTTGATATATTATTCTAAAAATCCAACCAAAATTTGGAGATGTCATGTGATGTCTCTAAATCACTTTTGTGCAATAATATATTTAATTCATTGCATATGTTGAGTGCTACACCTGTTTTCCTTCTCTAGTCCAGTGGACAGCTTTGCACTACAACCCTTTTAAATAATTCTTTCTAGCCTCCACCAAAATTATGGGATGTCAGTAGGAGCATATGATTCCATTATATGCAATAATCCAGGGATGATCTTTGAGATTTTTGAGAGAACCAACCTCATCTTCATTCTGGTCCATCATGATAGTTTGTACAACAACCTTAGTCTTACTTGCCCTCTGGCCCTTGATTCTTTATCCTACTTGTAGACCACCCTACTAAACCCCTAAGTCCAGGAGCATACACTCATTTGATCATTTTTGATTCATGAAATGATGCCAATTACTTCCTGTCCAGGAATGTAGTTTTGCAAAACTTGCACTAGCAAGTTTCCCCTTTTGTCCAAATAACCTCACCACTCCCTTTTGCATCCAAAGAGACTTCAATCTGGAAGATTTGGTCACTCCAAGAAAAGCCTAAGTGCCTGTGGCATTTTGTCAAACACCTGGAGTGCATGGTCAGATTTGGCATGGATTTTAGTTAGCAGTGTGAACCTGATCCTCTGACCCCTCAAGCTTGTCCATTGATCTCCTTGCAAGCCATATCCTAGACCTGCTAACTCCCAGCTCCAACCAAGCGCTCTGGAGTGCCATGGCATTTCGCCGAGATCTGGTGTGCGTCCGCTGGGCGCACCCAGAGCACGCAAATTGCAGCCGCGCACACGAGCCGCCGCATTGCGCCCGCTTCACGCCACCTACCCCGCTCGCCCTGCAGAGCCACGCCACTCGCTTGGATTCTCGCCGCGTCGCGCCAAGAGCCCCGACAACCTCCTCACCCCCCTGCAGCGTAGCCAGCAAGCCGGTTGGCGGCACACCCGCGGCCACATCCGCCACCGCCATGGGTAGCACCGTCCAAACCACCACAGCGCACCAACTCGCCTCCTTCGACAGTGTAGCGGTCGTTGCTAGCCCCTGGAACTAGCCAGCCACCACCACGTCGCCCTGCAGCACAGAGAGGCGGTTCGCCGCCGTTCTTATCTCCGGCCATCTCGGACCGACCTAGCCACGCTTTATAAGGAAGCCACGAGCGTCTCCGAGCCCTTAGGTAGCCTCACACCTTCTCACTAGTACCCTCCCATCGCCACCATTTGAAGGGGACAGGTCATCTTCAACCTCTCCGGTCAGTTCGGCCACCGCCATGTCCCGGCTCCGTTCGGCGCAGCCAAGGCCTCCCCCTCTCCACTCTCTTCACCAGAAGTCCTCTCTTCCTCCCGTGAACTCCTCCCCCTGCTCAATTTGGATCGGAAACCACCGCCACCCCAAAACCACTTCGCCACCGAAGCTTTCCCCCGCCGCGGAACTCGCCGCCGGCGATTTACTCCACCCCCGGCGACCCTGCGACCATCGGAAGGGCCGCCTAGGAGTGGCGGATCCATCCCTGCGCTCAGATGCCCGTGAAGAAACGCCGTTCGCCGGCGACGATCGCCGGACGCCCCGCCTCGGCTCGGGACAGAGGAAGAGGAGGGAGAAGACTAGTCAAACCTGACTAGTGGGCCCCCTGGACCCACTGTCAGCGACCCCGCACTGGTCCACGTGTTTTAAGTGGAGGCGTAAAACCTCAAGTACGCCTCCTATGACCGAAAGCGTATTTCTATCTGAATCGTTTTTCTTTTTCTGTTTTATTTAAAATTAGATTTGACCAAATCTTTGACTGGCTCTATCTTTTTAAATATAAGTCCAAATGAACTGATTCTTTTTCCTACCTCTCTCAAATAATGTCTAGTTTATTTTAACATTTATTTGAAAAAAATTCAAAACAACTTTTTGTGCTGTTTTGATTTTGTGTGTTAATTCAAATATATTCTTTAATAGGATTTTTGAAGATTTCAAGATGTTTTGGAATGCACCCTGTTTTCCCATGACCTAAAGGCAAGCATTCTGAATCCCAACATAATATTTTTGGTGTGATCGTTGATACATTTATAACACCACGACATTTCGAAGGACTTGTTATTTCATGTGGTATGATCATATGCATGAGTGCATATTAGTGATTTCCATGCTGTTGGAAATAAACACACTTGTGATGATAATCGCCCCCATGTGGCTTGCATGCATACCGGCAGGAACCAGGGAAAACCTCTGCCTTGGGTAGGCATGAGTTTGTCGCCGGTCTCCGTCGGGACGGTTATGTCTGGTATGGCATGGTAAGGTGATATGAGCGGTGACTCTATTGGACAGGGAATACTTTAACCTCCTGAGTCGACCGTAGATCGAGTCTTGTTCCAGAAACCCCCATACTTGTTTCGTACTACCACTCGTCTCTACAGCAAGTAGAGTATGGTTCAGTAAGTTGTCAACCTCTTTCTAGCACACACCATACAGAGAGGCCATTGTGGAAGATACCGGTTGTAGCTGGTAGGCAGGCCACCTAGTCCGGGGGCATGGGTGTTTCCGGTTGGGACCGAGAGGGGAGGCCACCCCTTAGAGCGCGCGATATAAATTTGATCCCATGCTACGCGAGGTTGTACCCTCCCCACTTAGAGTTTGCTTGACAGGTGTCGTGGGTGATTCCAGACACGTGTGAGTTAAGCTGGTGTGTGCAGGTTAGGTGTGTTTTCAACAAAAAGACCGTAGACGGAATTAGCCCCGATGGACTAAAGAAATTCGTTACTCGTGGGTAAAGAGTACACCCTCTGCAGAGATTAAACCTATTCGAATAGCCGTGTCCATGGTTAAGATTACAGTCTGGGATGGGTCAGGTGTCGGTCTTAGCGTCGGTCTTCGGAGGTGAAACTGTTAAACCAGAAATGGAATTACTACTTGTGACTTGTGAAAATTATGATTATTATTATTGTTGACTAACCCGTGATATTATTGTTATTATCGAGTATCTCTGGGATGGTTCTACCTCCGGGATATTCACTAGGATTGTTTATTTTAAAGCCCTTTATGTGGTGTCGCTCAGACGCCCAACTATGGCATTTATTTTAAAGCCCTTTATGTGGTGTCGCTCAGACGCCCGACTGTGGCATTTATTTTAATGCCCTTTATGTGGTGTCGCTCAGACGCCTGACTGTGACATTTATTTTAAAGCCCTTTATGTGGTGTCGCTCAGACGCCCGACTGTGGCATTTCTTTTAAAGCCCTTTATGTGGTGTCGCTCAGACGCCCGACTGTGGCATTTCTTTTAGAGCCCTTTATGTGGTGTCGCTCAGATGCTCGACTGCGGCATTTCTTTTAAAGCCCTTTATGTGGTGTCGCTCAGACGCCCGACTGCGGCATTTCTTTTAAAGCCCTTTATGTGGTGTCGCTAAGACGCCCGACTGTGGCATTGCTTGTTATTTATTTCATAAATTTTAATACTACTATGTTATTGCATTTTTATAAATAACTTGCTTGCACGCATCAGGGTTTTATTTATCTTTTGTGACTGACGTCATGAGCATAAAATATTTTCAGCACATCATTGTTATATTATACCTGTGTTCTTAATGTTTGCGAGTACATTCAAAGTACTCACTGGCCTGTCCCTGGCTATTGTCTTGGCCATATTTTCTTGCACGGAGAGGAGTGACGCGATGGCAGCCCCGGAACCTAAGCAATGGAGATAGCAGCCTCGCAGAGATAGGAGTTAAGCTGGTCAGCTATTCCTGTGGGAAATGGAGTCCCATAGACACTGATGTTTCACAACCCGCTTCCGCCATCAACCACTAGAAACCATTTGTTGTACTCACACGCCAGAATGGTCTTGTGCTACATATTTTGTATTTTGCTTCGAATTTCTGTGTCAAGTTGGAGCCTCATCAGCTAACAGTAATCCTGGGGCTAATGAGCACGACGGTCTCTTTCTGGAAATTGATACCCGGAAAAACCGGTCGTGACAAATTTTCATCAAAGGAAGACTCCATAATATCTGCTCCAGCTTCGTCAATGTAGTCGTATTCACTGTCACTTGCATCACTATCTGTGTCGGTGTCATCTAGGATGATGTAGTCCTCCGAACGGATCTCCTTTGCTGGTTCTCGCTTGTGATTCTCCACTGGTAGTCCTACCTTCCTCTTCGGGTCTTCATGCTTCTCTAGTAGTACGACAATGTCTTCCTCGTATCCATCGTGTGTAGACTTGAGTTCCTCTTCTAGCTCATTGTTTCTCTTAATCAGCTTCTTGATCTTCTTCATGGGGATAATTTGTTGATTCTCTTGTCGATGAATATGATCTCCCATCTCTTGAATGTGGGATGCAATTGATCCATCCCTCCTGGTACGAATCATCTCCCATTCTTCGTCTCGGCGGCCACATATCTGATAAATGGTGTTATCCAGCACCTTGTGATACACTTCACATATGCGTCCAAAAGTGATATGGGCTACCATGCTCTTTCCTATACTCCAGCTTGGTGCATCCAGGTAGAACTCAGTAGGCTCCATTGTTGGCGCAAATGTCCTCCCAGGTATCTAAACTTTGATCTTCCAGCGGTACTCTTCCGGTACAGATGTAGAGAAAGTCCCCGTGAAGCTTGGTAGTCCGATGTTCAAGTACATAGTGACTTCCTTCAAGTGTCGTCCAAAAGGGGTGTCACAATCCGGCTGAGTGAACTTGTTCCTGGGTTCACCATCTATATAGTAGAAATAGAGGAGAATTACAAATGAGCAAAGAAGAGAAATCCTGTGGCTTATTCTAGTGGTCGCGTCCTACAGTCAGCGTGTGCTCTAATACCATCTTGTAGCGACCGCGACGAATGGACCGAAGTCTTTGTGCATCAGTGTCATCCCTGGATCGGTAATGCTGACACGCATAGTACTCGAGGAATTATAACAGAGTTCAATCACACACTTATTACATTGAGTCCTCATAATGAGTATGATTACACAAAAATATCATGGCTGAAGGCCATCTAAACTAAATAACTACGAAAGCTTCAAAGGTAAATGAGTCCATCAACTCCAACGGCATAGCTGAGTGCAAAACAATGACCTATCGCACCTTATTCGTCGTCTGAGTAGTCTACAACATGAGACGTTGCAGCCGTGTAGGTCAGCACATTGAATATGCCGGCAGAGTTACACTGTAAAGCAATGAAATGCAAGAACTATATCTACATGCAATATTTGGCTGGTGGAGGCTGTAAGTTTATGATTTTGCATAAAGCTAGTTTTTCCTACAACAAAGGAATAAATTTATTTAACTACTCCCAAGTTTCCCAATATTTGATAAGGTAACCCCAAACTCAAATCCAAATTAAAAGTGTCATCATTTACCCAATTCAAATTAATTAATTAAAGAGTGATGAGATCACATCAATAAATCAAATACCAGATACTCAGGCTGTCCATAACCGGGGACACGGCTAACAATGATTAGTTTATACACTCTGCAGAGGTTTGCGCACTTTTCCCCACAAGACTCGACCGCATCCATGATCAGATGATCGAGACATAGTCTTTCTGAAGCAGTTACTCTCTACTCCGGGCAGACCGGTACACCAACTTTCCCCTATATCTGCTAGTCCACGTCTTCAAGAGCTCACGCAACTTACTCAACTATGCCAAATCCCATAATGGCTTGTGGCTGCAAACGGAAGTTTCTACCATGAATAATCTTATTATCCCTTTGAGCCTGGGTGGCGAACCGAAGGAAAAATCACACGGGTACTCCGGGATTTCCTTAAATAGGAAACACTAGGTTCCCCAGGTGCCTCAACCAATCCACCCAGATGTATATTAAAGTTGCCACCTTAATGTTATCCATATGTAAATAACTCTCAAACTTCCATGTGTAAATCACGATCCAATCCCCGTCTACGAGCATGGCTAAGCAATAATAAGCATAACGTATATTCTGGGGGTGATCAAAAGGTATTAGGTTCCTACCTCAAGCACTACAACCAAACCAAATGTTCCCAATCCTACTCATGCAATTATTTGAGGGGTAATACTAATGCATAGTAAAAACTGGGTATGAACGAGTGTGATCAAAGTGTAGCTAGCCTTCCTGATGATCTGCAAACTCTAGAGATTCATAGTAACATGCTTTGCATTCCAGGTAATCTAGCATAGACAAACAGTAGCATACATAAGCAATCACTCAAACGAAACAACTTTAAAACCGAGAAAAGATCCAAATCAAACACGAACAAGAAAACGGTTTAAACTAACAAAATTCAAGCCTAATAGCATTATTATCATGTGGATTAGATCTTAACAGTAGGTACATGTGATTAGCTATGATTTGCAAAAAGAAACAACTCAAACGGAGAAACAAAACTCAAAACACGAGTGAAACAAGATCGTTTACTAATCTGAACTAAACTCAAATTTTAAAGTATCAAAATCATGTTCAAGTTGGTTAACTAGAAAGAACAGAATGATACGAAGATTTAGGCGCTGGTTTCATCTAATTTGGCTAAACGAGTAAAAAGTTATGCTAGTTTTAAGATTAGGGGCTAAATCGCGAGAAAACTATTCGCAGATAGGTCCCTGGCCGAAAATAAACTAAAAAGAAAAAGACTACTGCGCGAACATTCGCTAACAGAACAAATCTAACGAATAACGTCCGTTCAAACGAACGAACGAATGTTCGTTAATTAGGAAAACCCTAAAGAAAAACCGATCTAATCTATCAAATCGAAATAAACCGAAAATAAACCGAGAACCGACCGGTTCTTACCGGTTGGACAGCGTTGGTCAATGGCGGCGGCGGACAGCGGCTCGGCGGCGGTGGACGGCGGCTTGGGCGGCTGCATGGGCGTCGGCGGGGTGCGGCGGCGGCGACGCATCAGCAGCACCGCGGGGCGGCGGCCTGCGGCGGTGGAGGCGAGATGCGGTGGCGGCGGCGCTTGGGATCGGTGGCAGCGGCTGCAGCTTAGCGTGGCGAGAGGCGGCGGGGCAGGTCGGCTTTTAAAGGGCCTAGAGGGAGTGCGGCTTGGAGGAGGGGCGGGGTAAGGCGGCGGCGGAGCGTAGCCGAGCCGGACTCGGTGGCGTGCGAAGACGGGAGTTTGTCCCGCCCTCGGGGACGAGGTGGACGGCGCCCTGGGCCAGCTGGGCTTCGGAAAAATCCTAAAAAAATAAAAAAAATCTAAATATTCCAGAAACAATTTTCACCGTGTAAACCTAATATTTAGGACAAGATGAACATTTTTCTGGACTAAGATGCAATTTTCAAAAATGCAATATTTTTGAATTCAAATAAAATAGCAAATAAAATACCAATAAAATAATAATTTGATTTTAAAATTCTTTCTCCAATATTTCTCTCAGGTTGAAGAAGTCATATTATCTTCTCTCATTTATTTTTACTATTGGAAATAATTGGAGAGGAAAATAATTAAATCAAATTGAACCTTTCTTGAAATTTGAAATAAATTCAAATATGAATTTTGTGAAACCTTCAACTCTCTCCTTGGGTCCTTGAGTTGCTTAAGATTTCCTGGATCACAAAAAATGCAAGAATAAATATGATATGCATATGATGATCTATGTTTAACATCCAAATTGAAAATTGGGATGTTATATGAGTGCTTCTACTGCAAAGGAAATGGTCACTAGAAGCGGAACTGCCCCAAACATTTGGTGGATAAGAAGGATGGCAAAGTGAACAAAGGTATATTTGATATACAGGTTATTGATGTGTACCTTACTAGTATTCATAGTAGCCCCTGGGTATTTGATACTTGTTCAGTTGCTAAGATTACTAACTCGAAACAGGAGTTGCAGAATAAACAAAGACTAGTTGAGGGTGAAGTGACGATGTGAATTGGAAGTGGTTCCAAGATTGATATGATCATCATCGCACGCTCCTTGTACTTTCGGGATTAGAGTTGAACCTAAATAAATGTTATTTGGTGTTTGCGTTAAAGCATGAATATGATTAGATCATCTTTATTGCAATACGGTTATTCATTTAAGACAGAAAATAATTGTTATTCATTTACATGAATAAAACCTTCTATGGTCATACACCCAATGTTGATGGTTTATTGAATCTCGATCATAGTGATACACATATTCATAATATTGATGCCAAAAGATGCAAAGTTGATAATGATAGTGCAACTTATTTGTGGCACTACCGTTTAGGTCATATTGGTGTAAAGCGCATCAAGAAACTCCATGTTGATAGGCTTCTGGAATCACTTAGTTATGAATCATTTGATACTTGCGAATCATGCCTTATGGGCAAGATGACTAAAACTCCGTTCTTCGGAACAATGGAACGAGCTAATGACTTATTGGAAATAATACATACCGATGTATGCGGTCTGATGAGTGTTGAGGCTCATGGTAGGTATCATTATTTTTCTGACCATCACAGATGATTTGAGCAGATATAGGTATATCTACTTAATGAAACACAAGTCTGAAACATTTGAAAAGTTCAAAGAATTTCAGAGTTAAGTGGAGAATCATTGTAACAAGAAAATAAAGTTTCTACAACCTGATTGTGGGGGTGAATATTTGAGTTACGAGTTTGGCATTTATTTAAAACAATGTGGAATAGTTTCACAACACATGCCACCTAGAACACCACAGCGTAATGGTGTGTCCAAACATCATAACCGCACTTTATTAGATATGGTGCGATCTATGATGCCTGTTATCGATTTACCACTATCCTTTTGGGATTATGCATGAAAGACAGCTGCATTCACATTGAATAGGGCACCGTCAAAATCCGTTGAGATGACACCGTATAAACTGTGGTTTGGCAATAAACCTAAGTTGTCATTTCTTAAAATTTGGGGCTGCGATGCTTATGTGAAAAAACTTCAACCTGATAAGCCCGAACCCAAATCAGAGAAATGTGTCTTCATAGGATACCCAAAGGAAACTGTTGGGTACACCTTCTATTACAGATCCGAAGGAAAGATATTCGTTGCTAAGAATGGATCCTTTCTAGAGAAGGAGTTTCTCTCGAAAGAAGTGAGTGGGAGGAAAGTAGAACTTGATGAGGTAATTGTACCTTCTCCCGAATTGTAAAGTAGTTCATCACAGAAATTAGTTCCAGTGATTCCTACACCAATTAGTAAAGAAGCTAATGATGATGATCATGAAACTTCAGATCAAGTTACTACCGAACCTCATAGGTCAACTAGAGTACAGTCCGCACCAAAGTGGTATGGTAATCCTATTCTGGAAG
The DNA here is from genome assembly GCA_963921465.1 of Triticum timopheevii. Taxonomy (NCBI): domain Eukaryota; kingdom Viridiplantae; phylum Streptophyta; class Magnoliopsida; order Poales; family Poaceae; genus Triticum; species Triticum timopheevii. The sequence goes on from OY997274.1 coordinate 294,985,617, forward strand.
TCATGTTACTAGAACATGATGAACCTACAAACTATGAGGAAGCGATGATGAGCCCAGATTCCGCGAAATGGCTTGAGGCCATGAAAACTGAGATGCGATCCATGTATGAGAACAAAGTGTGGACTGTGGGGGAGACTGTAAGTGCATCTAGTGCCACCCCTAGTTGGTTTTGGAGTATTGACGACAAAACTTGGTTGAGGGACTAATGTGTTTGTGAGAATTGCAGGATAACACAGGTAGTAGTCCCATATTGATTCGGTTTACCTACCAAAGATGACCCCTAAAAATGTGTGAAGACATTGAAGACAATGGTGGTCTGTGAAGACATTCACATTGAAGACTATGACAAGAGAAGACATCGCGTGAAGACTATGGAGTGCGAAGACATAGTTGTTTTCGTAGTTTCCTTTTCTCCTTTGTTGAGTCACAGCCGTACTGTTAAGTGGGGTCCAAGTGAACAAAGTCAGAGTGACTAATGTGATGCTCAACCAAATCCTATGTCTTCGAGCAAAGACAATGAGAGCAAATCTTATCCAGAGCTGGATGAGTCAGCTTGGCTTGTAGCCCAAGCTAAGCTGCCACGTGTGTTTGAAATCTGACCATTGGACACGTGTTAGTTCCTTAGTGACCCAGGGTCATTTTGGACAAATCAGGTCGGGTTGCCTCTTGGCTATAAATAGCCCAGCCCCTACACCATAAATTGGTGGGTGCTCAGAGTTAGTGCATGGCTTTTGTCATTTGAGAGCAACCCACCTCCGAAGCCTTTGAGAAAGAATCCTTGCAAGGACAAAGCCCAAAACACCCAGAGCCAAAATAGTGTTAGGCATCACTGATGTCTTTCTGTCCGCGTGATCTGAAGACTTATTACACTTGAGGACCGTGAATCCTCCAACCGGTTAGGCGTCGTGTTCTGAGCATCCAAGAGTCATTGTGGATTGCTGGTGAACAAAGTCTGTGAAGGTTTGGAAGTCTCCCTTGAAGATTTACCAGAGTGATTAGGCGAGGACTAAGTGTTCTTAGCTCAAGGGGAATAAGGTGAAGACACGGTCTTCTAAGTTGAATCTCAGCCTCCCTAACCAGACGTACAGTTGTCACAGCAACTGGAACTGGTCCAACAAATCCCTTGTCCTCTCCGAGCAACTGGTTCTATCCTTCCTCCCTCACCTTACTTACCATTTGTATTTGTGAAGTCTTTGCCCACTTGCCTGATCTGATTGACTTCATCGTGTGAAGACTATTGCTTGTTTGGCTTCATACTATCTTCCATCCTGATCTATACTACCTGGCTGCTGATAGTCTTTGTGCTTTCACTACATTTCTTACTTGACTATGGCTTTTCTAGTGTAGTCTACCTTCCGTTGCATATCAATAGGTTCATTTCTATTGTTTGTCTTCAAAACACCCCTGCTTTGAAGACTTCCATAAAAATCGCCTATTCAACCCCCCTCTAGTCGAATACTAGCACTTTCAACTGGTATCAGAGCAAGGTGCTCCCTTGTTCTGTGTGATTCGGTTCGGTTTAACCACCTATAGTTCAGCTATGTCAACTGCAGGGATAATCAAAGTCTCTGCTGCGTGCCCTGTCTTTGATGGCATTGATTACCCCTACTGGAAGAATAAGATGCGTATGCATATTGAAGCCATTGACGTCGATCTCTAGTATGTCATCAAGAACGACGTTCCCAAGACTGGTGAAGGTGTCACTCCTGCTGATGTTAAGAAGTTCATCCAACTGGACTCAACTGCCAAGAACATCATCTGTGGTCATCTGACCAAGGGGCAGCATGGTCATGTGAGTGCTCTGGAAACTGCGAAGCTAGTCTGGGACTGGCTCTCCAAGGTCAACAAAGGCGTCTCAACACAGAAAGATGCAAGGATCAGTGTTCTTCGCAATCTATTCAACCGCTTCAAGAGAAATGACAATGAGAATGTGAAAGTGCTAGTTATCGACTAGAGGGGGGGTGAATATGTGATTTTTATGAAAGTCTTCAAAACATGAAAGTTTTGAAGACAAACACGAAAACTGGACCTATAAACATGCAGCGGAAGATGAACTACACTAGACAAGCCATAGTCAAACAAGTATGAAGCTAAAGCATGATGACTGATAGCAGCTAGGTAGTAGGATCAGGATGGAAGATAGTATGAAGCCAATCAGAACAAGTAGTCACACAGTGAAGTCAAATAGGAAGAGCAATCAGGCAATGACTTCACAAAGACAAACTGTAAGTAAGGAGAGTAAGAGATAGAACCAGTGTGTTGTGAAGTCAAGGATTTATTCGACCAGTTCCAGTTGCTGTGACAACTGTACGTCTGGTTAGGGAGGCTGAGATTTAACTGAGAAGACCGTGTCTTCACCTTATTCCCCTTGAGCTAAGGACACATAGTCCCCGCCCAATCACTCTGGTAAGTCTTCAAGGTAGACTTCCAAACCTTCACAGACTTTGTTCACTGGCGATCCACAATTACTCTTGGATGCTCAGAACGTGACGCCTAATCGGCTGGAGGATTCACAGTCCTCAAGTGTAACAAGTCTTCAGATCACGCGGACAGAAAGACTTCAGTGATGCGAAACACTCTTTGGGCTCTGGCTGTTTTGGGCTTTGTCCTCACAAGGATTTCTCTCTCAAACTCTTTGGAGGTGGGTTGCTCTCAATGACAAAAGCCGTGCAGTAACTCTGAGCAGCCACCAATTTATGGTGTAGGGGGTGGGCTATTTATAGCCACTGGGAAACCCAACCTGATTTGTCCAAAATGACCCTGGGTCACTAAGGAACTGACACGTGTCACAGCGGTCAGATTTCAAACACACAGGACAGCTTGACTTGGGCTACAAGTAAAGCTGACTTATCTGACTCTGGATAAGATTTGCTCTCATTGTCTTCGCTCGAAGACATAGGATTTTGGTTGAGCATCACTTCAGTCACTCTGACTTTGTTCACTTGGACCCCACTTAACAGTGCGGTGGTTCCTATGACTCAACAAAGAAGAAAAGAAACAATGAAACTACTAAGTCTTCGCGCTCCATAGTCTTCACTCAATGTCTTCTTAGGTCATAGTCTTCAGTGTGAATATCTTCACGTACGACCATTATCTTCAATGTCTTCATACATTTTTAGGGGTCATCTCTGGTAGGTAAACTGAATCAAGGAGGGACTACTACGTGTGTTATCCTGCAATTCTCACAAACACATTAGTCACTCAACCACGTTTGTCGTCAATACTCCAATACCAAACTAGGGGTGGCACTAGATGCACTTACAATCTCCCCCCTTTTTGGTGATTGATGACAAACTGGTTGAATTTTTCAACGGGGATATAAATATGTGAAATTGTAAAGTATGAGGTATTGTCTTCGTAAGTAGCAAAAGGCTCCCCCTGAACATGTGCATATAAAGAATTTGCTTTTGGAATGCAAATGCACATGGCAGGTTCTACTTGTGGAGATCCTCTTCAACTTATGAAGACAATTCATCATGCATGATTCGATGTAACGAAGATAATGACATGCATAATGAAAAATGGACGTCTGAAAAATGATTTAAGTGCGGAAGTTATCATCGCATCACAAAATAGCAAATAAGTAGCAGACGACCATCGAGTTTAAGTGTTACAACTCAGAGAACCAAATGTATCAAGAGCAAGAGTTGTAAACACTAGGCAAAATATAATGCAACCGCCCATATGAACCCGCTTGAAGACTATCAACTCATAGCTTCTCCCCCTTTTGTCAGTAAGGACCAAAAAGGGTTGAAGACATTGAGCCTCTACTCGTTCCTGGAAGGAGTAGGAGAAGATGCAGGGTTGGTGTCGAGGTTTTGTGGTGCAGACGAAGTTGGAGCAATGTCGATACGTCTTGGAGATGGCAATGTAGCATCATCTTGATCATCAATCACACGAGCATTCACAGTTGCAGCAGAAGAGGAGTACTCTGAGTCTTCAAGAGATGGAGTGCGCTGCAGAACAGCATTTCGGGGCGGAGTGGAATCAAACTTGAATCGTTCTGAGAAGCCATTGTCCTGAAGATCTTCCTCAGCACACATTAGCGTCAGCCCTTTCCATGTGCGTCGACAGGTTTCATGCGCGACAAAGGCATTCTTGGTTACAAGGTTGCGAATGCGATTGACGTCAGTCATGATGCTCTGCATTTGGCGCTTGAGCCAATCATGATGCCTATCCTGTTTCTGATGCAGGCCAACGAGAAGCTCTCGGTCATTGAGAACACGAGATCGATTTCGAGGCCGTTGAGCAATTGTGCTGTCAGTGGCTTCAGTTTGGGCATGGTGAGGTGCACGTGTAGTACCAGCCAACGGATAGACTTGAGTGGCAGCCAACACACCTTCAATGGGCTGAGTGAAGCTCTGACGATCAACATTATGAAGATAAAGTGGCTCCTTGTCAGGCTCTGGATAGATGGCTTCAACAGACATATCGACATCTGGCTAGAAGACAATGTGGTTGTGTGCAGATGGCTGATAGTTGAAAGCAGTGTGAAGCTTGATCAGACGCATGATCCATGGAGCATAGAACTTCAACCCAAAAATGTTAGATCCTGATGCAGCAAGTTGGCGGATGAAGAAATCTTGTGCATTGAAGCATTTTCCATGAAGAATATGGAAGACCAATGTGTTCATTGCACCTTCTAGCTTAGCCTTTGGAGAATGTCCTTTGATAGGCCAGAGAGTTCGCCTTATGATGTGATAGATTGTGCGTGGCAGATACTCAAGGTCTTCAACAAAGAACTCCTTAGGATATTCTGCATCTGGAGGCAAAGGCTTCATCATACTTAGCATCTGGCTCATGTCGGGTTCTGGCTTGTGAAAGATGCTTTCCACAGCTGCAGTGTGAAGCTGACAACTAGGTTCGTAGAGATCACCTGGAGTGGGCAGGCCAGTAAGCTCAATGACATCAAATGCTTTGGCTTCATGATGGACATTTCCTGTCATCCACTCAAGGACCCAAGTCTTAGGATCCCTGTTGTAGCCTCTGATATGAAGAGTGGCGTAGAATTGAAGCAGCAACTCTTCATTCCAGTGCTCCTTATCAATGATGAAATGCAGTAAGCCAGCCTCTCTAAAGTAATCGAGAGCTTCTTCTAAGCAGGGCAGGCCAGCTATGGCTCTAGTATCATGGCGCATATGCGGAAATATGCAGCCTTGGTTGTACAGAATGCATGAATAATAGCTGCGCTGCTGATAACTCCAGAACTGATCAGATGAAAACTTGGGCCTGGTGTAGGGGTTCTTTTCGCTATAGAAGAAGGTGTTGTGTGCAATGAAGCCGTTGACATTGAAAGATCCTGGTGAAGTGGTAGTACCTAGAAATTTGGGCAGTCTTGGCTTTGGCTTCTGAATCTGAGGCCTGTGCTCAACATGGTAATCAAATTGAGGACCAGCAGTAGGTGGAGGAATCAGAATGGGCCATCTGACAGTGACAAGCTGGCCATAGTTGTAGGCTTGCTCGATAGTATGTGGCCTTGGAGGCAGAACAGGAGCAGTGGCATTGACTTCAGACTGCAGATTTGCGTCAGGTGCGGCATTGACATCATCTGTTTCATGGGCTTCGTTGGCTTCATTGCCCACTGGTGCATTGGCCACCGTAGGCTCCACATTGGCTTCATTGGCTTCAGGAATGTCATTTGTGGCAGCTTCAGGATTCTAACCCTCCACTTGAGTAGCTAGAGGTTCTGGCATAGACTGGCTCTCTTCATGAACTTCTTCTTGAGTTGCAGGGGGAGTAGCGACATGCTCTTCTTGTTGTGTTGCTCCGGCTGATGCAGCCGGAGGATCTTCAGCAGCATTGGCTTCAGACACAGGGGCCGTCACAGAAGGATTGTCTTCAGAGAACACTTGACGTGCCACTGAACTTGACAAGTTGGAGCCCTCTTCTATGATGGTGGTCATGGAGACGGATGGCCTGAGGCCTTTGCGAAGCCGTTGGAATATGGGCGACGCCTTTGGTGATGGTGATGTCTCCATGTAGTTGTCATCATTGGACATGGGGCTGATGACAGGCACAAATGACGGTTGGGGTGTACTTGGTGAGTCTTGATGTGGGGTAGCTTGCTGGGGGCAATTAGCCCACGATGCATCTTGTGAGATTGGCGTGAAAGGACGACCAATACTGATAAGCTCATTGTTCGTTTGAACAGGCGATGATACCGTTGGGCGCTTGATCTGAGAAAGAACTGCATCATCTTGAACAATGTCTTCAGTCGCGATGGGGTCGACGACTGGAACTTCTTGAGCTTCAGGAGCCTTTGTGGAAGCAGGCTCATGAACAATCATTCGACGCTCTTGGTTTGCAGACGGAGGGGGAACAAAGGCAAGGGGTTCAACAACAAGGGGCTCTGTAGGAGCAGCCCGATCTCTCTTCTTGGTTTTTCTCTTCTTAGGGGGTGGTGCTTCATCAGTGGTGCGCTTGGTTTTCCGCTTCCTGGCTTCGGCTTCAGCTACCTTGGTTTTCTTCTGTTCAGAAGCCAATGAAGGAGCCTTGGGCTTCGAGCCACGCATGCTGGCAGGGAAGACAATGTGTGGTTCTTCCTGCCGTGGTGCTTCAGTGTTGGCTTCAGATGACTTCTTTTTCTTGGCAGCCATTGAGGGGTCAATGCCAGGGTGGCCAAGTGCCTTGCACTTTTCAGCTTCATTGTAGGCTTGAACGCATTTGTCTGTGAGTGCTTTCATGTGCTCTCTTTAGCTTTTGGCTTCCTCGCGTTTCTTCTGAAACGACTCCTTGAGGTCATTAAGCATCACCTTGAACTTTTGCACATCAGCCACATTCAGCTTGGCTACATGCTTCTTGAACTGTTCCTTCTCGAAGTCTATCTTTCGCTTCAGTTCAACTATGCACTGAGCCAGAGCAAGCTCAGGAGCAATGGCGCCTTGGAAAGTAACGCTGGCGCCAATGGGAAGCTGAAGGTCATCAAAGCTGAGATCTTGATTGTCGAACCACTCATCAATGAAGTTCTTCAGAATGTTTACATCAAAGAGGGGCAGATTGTTGAAGATCTCCGCCTCTTGCTTGCTCTTGATCAGCTGCTCCAGAGCATCTTCACCAAATTCTTCATCTGAAGACAAGTCAATGGTTTCAGATTCATTCCTCAGGATGGCAGCAGGTGTCAGTGCATGACTCAGTTGCTGAACTAGTGTCTTCTGTGGCTTCTCACGCCTCATGGAGATGCGAGAGAGATCTTCAGAGTTATTGCTGGGTGCAGAAGGGGCAGTTGCCAATGGCTTCGCTCTCGAAGCTTTTGGGGCAGCAGATGACTTTGAAGCTTTAGTCTTCTTTTGCTTCTGCGGCTTTGGGTTAGGAGCTAGAGCTTCATCGGTGTCAGCATCATCATCAGAATGATCCACTTTGGCACCTTGAATAGTAATGTGAGTGATGAGGCCAGCAAGGTTGTAGAAGGAGCCGATCCTGTTTTCATTTGCTTCGCGGGTGCCATTGTCCTGATGTGATGAAGGACCAAGGTTGAAGTCAAGCCCTAGATCCTTCTTGTTCTTTGCAGCTGAGTCTTTGGCAAACTGGTAGTTGCGCTTGAACAGACTGTCTTCACGACACCAGAGTAGTGAAGAAGGGTCAGCATTCTCAGGCTGTGGTCCGCGCACCATGCAAGGATAGAAGCCTTGCTCAATAGCTTCAGCCTGAGTCCTGGGTAGAAGATTTTTGTACAAAATATCACCCCAGGGTGCCTTGATGGCATTCTTCTCTACATATTCTTTAGTGATGAAGCGATATCTATACCATTCTTCTGCCCAATATCTTAGAATCCATTGGATTCGATTCTTGCATTCAGTATGGGTTTCTTCTGGGTCAGTTTTGTACATCTCGTGCAAATTTGGAGGTAAGTCCTTGGAAGTGTTACCACGACGCTGTCTGCCTCCCTTTCTTGCTGACTTTTCAGTTGCCATGAAGTGTAAACTGAAAGGCTTCAGTACGTGCAATGGCTTCAAACGGCTGGACTGACAAGAACTCGCTTCAGGTGAGTTGATGTGACTCTGCAAGAATTCTGCAAATGAATGCAGACTATGAGAACCAAGGGATTCTCCCACGGACATGTACCTGTGATAGCATTAAAGGTGTGAGGGAAGGGGAATAGGTCATATGCATTCTCAGAAGATTTTGAAGATAAATCAGTTTGAAGACATTGACCTCATAACGCGAAGACATTCACTTATATGATGAGAGTTGGTTCCAGAGTTGTACAAATCCAAGAATAAGTACAGGTGAGGAATCTAACTTGTGAAGAAGCATAATGTCACGCCCAAGATGCGACCCTATCCTAAAGGAACTCGAAGGTCCCACCAAGGATAGAAGCGCATCTTGAAGACGCTTTTGCAAGGTGGATATCATTACATCAACATTACATAATAGTGGGGATACATCCAATACATACAATGTCACAAGAATACAACAATACAACATACAAGAACAACGTCCGACTACGGACGAATCATAAACAGAAACTCAAACAATATCCACCCTGCTAGCCCAGGCTGCCGACCTGGAACCTATCCCCTGATCGAAGAAGAAGCAGAAGAAGAACTCCAAAACAAGCAAACATCGCTCTCGCATCAAGATCATCGCATAACCTGTACCTGCAACTGTTGTTGTAGTAATCTGTGAGCCATGAGGACTCAGCAATCCCATTACCATGGGTATCAAGACTAGCAAAGCTTAATGGGCAAGGAAGGGGTAAAGTGGTGAGGTTGCAGCAGCGACTAAGCATGATATGGTGGCTAACATACGCAAATGAGAGCGAAAAGAGAAACAAGCGGAACGGTCGTGAAGCTAGCAATGATGAAGAGGTGATCCTGAACACCTACTTACGTCAAACATAACACAGAAACCGTGTTCACTTCCCGGACTCCGCCGAGAAGAGACCATCACGGCTACACACGCGGTTGATGCGTTTTAATTCGGATCTGGTGTCAAGTTATCTACAACCAAACATTAAAAAATTCCCATCTGCCACATAACCGCGGGCACGGCTCTCGAAAGTTTATACCCTGCAGGGGTGTCCCAACTTAGCCCATGACAAGGTCTCGCGATCAAGGAAGGAATAGACCTTCTCCTAGGAAGACTCGATCAGTCTCGGAATCCCGGTTTACAAGACATTTCGACAATGGTAAAACAAGACCAGCAAAGCCGCTTGATGCGCCGACAATCCCGATAGGAGCTGCACATATCTCGTTCTCAGGGCAACACCGGATGAGACTAGCTACGAGTAAAACCAGACTTCAAGTTTCCCCGAGGTGGCCCCACAGGCAGCTCGGTTCAGACCAGCACTTAGACAAGCACTAGCCCGGGGGGGCTAAAATAAAGATGACCCTCGAGAGAGCGACTCCCAAGGGAAAAAGTAGGTGGTGGTGAGGCAAATGGTAAAACCAAGGTTGGGCCTTGCTGGACAAGTTTTATTCAAAGCGAACTGTTAGGGGGGTCCCATAAATCACCCGACCGCGTTAGGAACGCAAAATCCGGGAACATAACACCGGTATGACAGAAACTAGGGCGGCAAGAGTGGAACAAAACACCAGGCATAAGGCCGAGCCTTCCACTCTTTACCCAGTATATAGATGCATTAATAATATAAGAGATATTGTGATATCCCAACAAAACCCTGTCCACCATGGAGAAATCTTCAACTTCACCTGCAACTAGCAACACTATAAGAGGGGCTGAGCAAAAGCGGTAACATAGCCAAACAACGGTTTGCATAGGAAAGGTGTCAAAGGTTAGAGGTTCATGGCAATATGGGATGGCTTGATAAACAGGTAATAGGTAGCGCAGCATAGCGATAGAACGAATCAACTAGCATAGCAATGATAGTAGTGAGATCCAGGGTAGCGGTCATCTTGCCTGGAATCCCGCAAGGAAAAAGTACGAGTCCATGAAGAAGATGAACAGATGAAGCCGAACCAACCGTAGACGAACGAATCCTCACGATCGCAACGAAACAGGAACTAACAAGAAGAAGCACACAACATGGTAAACACACCACACATGAACAAGGCATGATCCACAACAAGCATGATGCATGACCAAGCTACATGAAGCTACTCATGGCAAGAGATGATGCAAACAAGAACAACACATCAAGGCAAGTTTAAATGAGGCTGGGAACAACATATAACAATTCCGGTAAGTCCTCATATGCAAATTTCGAAATTGTTCCAGAACTGAATAAAACTTATGTTCAAGTTGTTAAAAAGCAAGTTAAGATGCACCACGATGAACTACACGAAATTCTAGTCAAGTTACATATAAAGTTCATTAGATTTGGAGCTACGGTCTAGAAGATATGAGCAAAACAAGTTAAACATGGCATTGATGCAAAATGCATACAAACATCAAGCAAACACCTCAAAACAAGGATGCAACATGATAATATGAAACTACATGCAAGATCAAGCAAGTTTCATATAGAGAACACTCAAAACGGAGCAACGGTGCAACACATACACTCTATACAAGTCATAGCAACAATTTGTCCATAACAGCAACTAGGCAAAATTACAAGCATCAAAACAATATGATACAGCACCCCAACATAATAACAAAAGGCATGGGCATGAAGTACAGGTAAAGCATAACGAGACATGAACAGTGAGCTATCTCCAGAAATCACTGGACATGCTCCAAAACACATGGTAAGATTGCAAATAATAACAGTTTCAGACTTTAACAGAAATAACATCAGGTTGCAATGTTTAGAGCTATCAAACAACATGTTACAGGAACATATCATGGCAAAGAAAGGCATGGCATGAATCTACTAATTGCATAGATCAAAAGTCCCTTACTGACCAAGAGTCAAAAAGGATCAGAAAATATGATGGCACCCACGTAAACATAGCAAGATATATGACAGATTCATACATGGCAGGAACAACAATAAGTAGGCATGTTCGTGAGCTTGAACCACTCACCACAGAGAAATACATGGCATGGCAAGGCAACCAACAGTAAGAGGACATGTTTGTTAAGCTAAGAATGGCAATATCAAGTTCATAGGGTGCATGGATCACTAGGAAAACACATGACCAAAACTGAACTTCATGTTAACAGGTTGACAGCAACATTTTCAAGCAACTTTGGAGCAAGATATGAACAATCAACAGCAAGCTATAAATTCAACCAAGGGCATGAATGGATAGAGCATGACATGTAGATCAAAACATGTTTATAGGACATCTCCATATTATGCATAGAATGATTAGTAGCAACATGTTAACATAGCAACAAAATATAACAGAATCAGCCTAGCAAAACAGCAACAGCAAGTACACTACTTAACAAGCTCGATTCACTCACCACAAGTCATTGCATGACAATATAAGCATAGCATCATCAAGAAGACATGTTTGTTAAACAAAACAAGTCAAGAACAAGTCCATAGCATGCAAGGATCAACTATAGCAAGCTTGGCCAAATTGAATAACATATAAACAATCTGCCAGGAAACATTTTGAAGAAAAAGTAGAGCACTCAAATGACATGCTAGACTACTCCATAATTGCAACAAAGGGCACGAATGGATATACAATAACCACATGTTCGAAACACCCTTACTGAAGTATCTCAAAATATGCATGGATCTCTCTGTAGCATCAAGTTTACATGGCAACAAAATAACAGCAGAACAGGGACTAAAATCAGCAATATCACGAAGCCTAGTTTGCATGCTTGTGCTAGTCACCACATTGATCACAAAAATACATGGCATACACCCCTGGAAATATGGCATGGCATAGATAAAAACACATGTAGACATCAACCTCATAGGATGCACACATCAATCATGGCAAAAATGACAAATGAGCAAGTTATAACAGTTTCAGCAGATTAACATCAACATGCACTCTTCCAACAGCGTTTCGGGCATGAAGATGAGCTCAAATGAAAATGATGCAATGAGATGAAATTAAGTACTCGTTGAGGCGAACAATTTGACATATTACACGCATGAAACGGAGCTACGGATGCAGAGATGTGATGCGATGAACATGGCATGATTATGTGAAAAACTGGGGACTTAGAGAAATCGGGGGCAACCTCGGGTCCGCACGGAAATCGATGCGCGTCGGAGAGGTCGCCGGAGATGTGGCCGGAGAGGAGGGATAACGGCGGAGGAGGCCGGGGGCGGCGCCGGTGCGCCGGATCTGGCCGGCCCTCGCCGGATCCGGCCGGAGACGGCGGCGACCGGGCGCGGCGCCGGCGGGGCGCGCGGCCAGGAGGCGTGGCGCTTCGGCAGGGCGGCGGAGCAGGAGGGCGCGGTCGGCGGCGGCCCTCGCTGCGGCGGCGGCGCGGGATCCTGGCGGCGGCGGGAGGCGGTAGGGAGCGCAGCCGGAGGACGGCGGCGGGGCACTCTGGCGGCAGGGACGGGCCGGTGCGCGACGGTGGCGAGGCCGCAGCCGGCGGCGGGGCGCGGGGCACGGTCGGGCCGGCGGCGGCGGATCTGGGCCCGCGCGGGCCCGGATGGGCTCCGCGGGCCGGCGGCGCTGGGATGGCGGCGGAGGACACGTGGCGCAAGGGGAGTGGCTGCGGCGGCCGGCGATTTCTTCCGGCGAGGCCGGACGTGTCCGGTGGCGGCGGGGGCGATTTGATCTAGGGTTTGATCCGAAAAATGGAGGAGGAGGACGTTTTTATAGCTAGAGGGAGCTAGGAGAGTCCAAATGGGGAGCGGTTTTCGGCCACGCGATCGTGATCGAACGACCGAGAGCATGGAGGGGAGTTGGCTGGGTTTTGGGCCACTTTGGAAGGGGTGTTGGGCTGCACACAAAATAGGGCTTTACGGTTACCCGGTTAACCGTTGGAGTATCAAACGACCTCCAAATGGCACGAAACTTGACAGGCGGTCTACCGGTGCTATACCAAGGCCGCTTGGCAAACCTCGGGCCATTCCGAGAAAGTTTAACACCCGCTCACGACAGGAGAGAAGAAGGGGACGCCGGAGGACATAGGACTGCCGGATTGCAAAACGGACAATGGGGAAAAGGCTCGGATGCATGAGACGAACACGTATGCAAAATGAAATGCACATGATGACATGATAAAATGCAACACGCAAGCAAATGACATGGCAAAGACGGCGAATAACTGGCAGACACCTGGCGCATCGAATCCGGGGCATTACACATAAGTGAATATACTAGGCAGAATATGAGATGTAGAAAGAGATAGATTCATGTTCGAAGATCTAGAAACCACTTTTGGTAGGAAGGGATGAATCTATCAGATCAAAAAGACGGTAAAAAGTAAACTTTTATTACCACACGAAGAACTGCTAGACGAAGCGATGATGGATGCCGAGCAGTTCGATCTCCCGTGCCCTAACTTGGCGACGGATGACACCTACGGCGACGGCGAAGAAGACGAGGTCTGAGGCCGGCGTGAGGACGGCATCGAGGAGGTCGCGGCAGCTAAGCGCTTCATCGTCGGCGTCGTCGAGAGCTAGCGTAGGCGCTAGGGTTTGCGAGAGATGGAGAAGGAGGAAGAAGGATTTTTGACCGAGATGAGACAGGTATTTATAAGGACAGAGACAGCACAGTGCAATTACGCAGGTGCCCCTGGCGGTTCACATCTGATGGACACGTGGAGAACATGCAACTCATTGAGAGTTGTTTCACGTTCCCACGCAGGCCTGGATTGTCGGGGTGGTCGTTTCGAATTCTTTGGGTTTCAGGCAAAAGGATATGTCATTAAAGCTAGATATAAATGTTTGTCTCTGTATCTTTTGCTGACAAGGACGCAGAGAAGACATTCGACAGTTTCAACAAAATGCATATGTTTTTGATAGATAGAGCTTGAGGTAGAAAGCATAGAGAGGTTAGGCTCCGTTCACATTCACTTAGTTCAAAAGATTCAAACAAGAAGACACGGCCATAAGTGAATGCTGTAGAGGACAGAATACAGTATATATATAACAGAGTAAAGCCAAATCAGTAATCACGAAATCAAATTAATGTTGAAGTTAAATCAATTGCGAAGACTTTGCAAATATGGCGCCATGAGGAAACACTTCATAAGAGTTTGGTGGTGGCGTTACCCACCGCATAGGAAGTATTAGACCCAGACATGGCGCACAATTATCGTGGCGCTCTGAAGTCAATTTCCACATTAATGTATTCACACTTAGAGTGTATGTCTTCATTGATTGAAGATATACAATACTTCGTGTGTTACACATCTAAGTCATCAAACTGCATAAGTGTTAGGATGTGTGCCTAATCACAGGACATTCGAGGATTCCATGATATTTAGCTCACACCGCAACTTGCAAAACCTTTTCTCATCCAAGGGCTTAGTGAAGATATCAGCCAACTGCTCTTCTGTCTTGACGTGAATGATATCAATATCTTCTTTCATAACATGATCTCTGAGGAAGTGATGACGAATTTCAATGTGCTTTGTCTTCAAGTGCTGAACTGGGTTATTGGCAATCTTGATAGCGCTTTCATTATCGCAGTAGAGTGGCACATGTTTCAAATGGATGCCATAGTCCTTCAGAGTTTGCTTCATCCATAGAAGCTGAGCGCAGCAAGATCCAGCAGCAATGTATTCAGATTCAGCAGTTGAGAGTGATACACAGTTCTGCTTCTTTGAAGACCAACAGACAAGAGATCGACCCAGAAAGTGACATGTGCCTGACGTAGACTTGTGATCCACCTTGTCACCAGCATAATCAGCATCCGAAAATCCAACCAGATCAAACTCTAAGCCCTTTGGATACCATAATCCTAGTGTTGGGGTGTAAGCCAAATATCGAAGAATTCGCTTAACAGCTAAGTGATGCGACTCCTTTGGTGCCGCTTGGAATCGGGCACACATGCAAACACTAAGCATGATATCCGGCCTAGATGCACATAAGTAAAGTAAAGAGCCAATCATGGAGCGGTATACCTTTTGATCGAAATCTTTACCATTGGCGTCGGGGCTTAGATGATTTTGGTTGGCATTGGCATCATGTATCCTTTATAGTCTTGCATTCCAAACTTCTTCAGGCAATCTTTGAGATATTTTTCTTGAGATATGAAGATGTCGTTGCGTTGCTGACGGATTTGAAGACCGATAAAGAACTTCAGCCCTCCCATCATGGACATTTGATATTGTTCTTGCATCATGTGACCAAATTCATCACTGTATTTCTTGTTGGTGCAACCGAAGATAACGTCATCCACATAGATTTGGCACACAAACAGTTCACCATCATATGTCTTCGTGAAGAGAGTGGGATCTAGAGAACCAGGTTTGAAGCCTTTGCTCTTCAGTAAGTCTTTGAGTGTGTCATACCAAGCACGAGGGGCTTGTTTGAGGCCATACAGTGCCTTGTTGAGCTTGTATACCATATCAGGATGTTTTGGGTCTTCAAAGCCAGGCGGTTGTGCAACATACACTTGTTCTTCAATCTTTCCATTGAGAAAGGCACTCTTCACATCCATTTGATATAGAAGGATGTTATGATGATTTGCGTAAGCTAGCAGTATGCGAATGGCTTCGAGCCTAGCCACTGGAGCAAATGTTTCATCGAAGTCAATTCCTTCAACTTGTGTGTATCCTTGAGCAACGAGCCGTGCTTTGTTTCTGACTACTTGACCATGCTCGTCTTGTTTGTTGCGATATATCCATTTTGTGCCTGTTATGTTGTGCTTGCGAGGATCAGGATGCTTGACAAGTTCCCATACATTGTTCAGCTTAAACTGTTGAAGCTCGTCTTGCATAGCTTTAATCCATTCAGGTTCCATGAAGGCTTCAGCAACTTTCTTGGGTTTAGAGATTGAGACAAATGCAAAGTGCCCATAGAAATTTGCTAGCTGTGTTGCTCTTGAACGAGTGAGTGGACCAGGTGCATTGATGCTATCGATTATCTTCTCAATTTGTACTTCATTTGCAACACGAGGATGAACTGGACGAAGATTTTGCTCCTGCTGATCATTGTCATCATTTGGAGGATTGTCTTGAGGCTGAGCAATGTCTTCAGGTTGATCAGGTGCAGAAATAATAAGTTCCTCTTCAGGCTGGGCCTCTGATGGTATGATCTCTCCTGTTCCCATTAGCTTGATTGATTCACTGGCAGGTGCTCTCTTTGCGAGCCATTAGTTTCATCAAACCGCACATCCACAGTTTCAACCACTTTATCGTGAAAAAGGTTGAAGACTCTGTAGGAGTGCGAGTCCTTTCCATAACCAAGCATAAAACCCTCATGTGCTTTCGGTGCAAATTTTGAAGTGTGATGTGGATCCTTGATCCAGCACCTAGCACCAAATACTCTGAAGTAGCTTACGTTTGGCTTCTTACAAGTTAGAAGCTCATAGGATGTTTTCTTCAGAAGCTTGTGAAGATAAACACGGTTGATGACATGGCATGCAGTATCAATGGCTTCAGGCTAGAATTTTCTTTGAGTATTGTATTCGTCAAGCATCGTCCGAGCCATCTCAATAAGGGTTCTGTTCTTGCGCTCCATGATGCCATTCTGCTGAGGTGTGTAAGGAGCAGAAAACTCATGAGTGATGCCTAAGGTGTCAAGATAGAGGTCGAGGCCTGTGTTCTAGAATTCTGTGACGTTGTCACTCCTAATGTGCCTGATCTTGATGCCATAGTTGTTCATGGCGCGGTTGGCGAAGTGTCTGAAGACATCCTGCACTTCAGTCTTGAAGAGAATTATGTGCACCCAAGTGTATCTTGAATAATCATCAACAATAACGAAACCATAGAGACAAGCAGTTGCAGTGAGAGTAGAGTAGTGAGTGGGACCAAACAAGTCCATGTGCTGATCCTTGAGATTGCAACTCTACCTAGGCCCAATACCTTGGTTTTACCCGTGTCAGCGAATGTGATGTGACTTTTATCACATGGACGTAAGGTTGAGTCCATGAGAAGACTTCGATCACCAGTCATGTGGTTAGTGCATCCGCTATCCATAATCCATTCTGAAGCATGAGGTGTCGTACCCTACAGTGTAGTTAGGAGGATAGGCTTCACAAAGAGTATTGTGAAGCATAAACATTTGATGTACAAGAGGATTATCAAAGCTTAGATCAAGGTTAGGACTGATAGTATGACTGGTAAGCGATTCAGATACGAAATACATAGTAAGACCATTTGGGCATTTTATCTTGCGTCCCGTAATGTGTTTTAGGTCCCCAGCAATAGCATCAGACGCCTTTGATTTCCGGCTGGAGACCTTTCCCTGCAAAAGAAAGTTAATTCTTCTTAACCACCCACATCTTCAGGGGTGGCTTAGAAGCAATGAGTCTTAGTGCAGCATCTAAGAATTTCGGCTTTGGAGCCCTAGCAAATAGCCTTGCAGTAAAAGAGCGATACTCATATGAATAAGCAAAAAAGTTCTTAGTTCTATGAACATAGCGATTTGAAGACACACGCTCATATTCATAAGTCTGAGTATGGTTCCCAGCAAAACATTGGCTATAGGGTGACTCAGGTGAGTCATGTATCTGTATGAAGCCTTTGGGCCATATGAAGCCATAGGTCTGGGTTTTGTCTTCTTCCTTGGTGGTGTCATGATGACATTCACAGGAAGATTCCCAATACACTGTTTAGGTACCCAGATCTTCTTCATAGGTGGTCCATTCCTGCAGTTAGTACCAATATACCTGGCAAACACTTCACCATTCTGATTCTTAAACAGTTTATAGTTTGCATCAAAGGATTAATCGATAACAATTGGATTAGCACAAGTAAATCTGGATAAGGTGAATGGATCCATTGAAGGTTCCTTTCCAGCAACCCATGTGGTTTTGGGGTACTGCACAGGCTTCTAGTAAGAACCATCAACGTTCATTTTCCTGTCGAACCCAACACCCTCTTTCCTAGGGTTTAGGTTCAAGATCTACTTTTTGAGGACATCACATAGTGTTCGATGCCCCTTGAGGCTTTTGTACATTCCTGTTTCAAGCAATGTTTTCAATCTGGCATTTTCATCAGCAACAGCAGTGGCATCCTCCGCAGAGGGGTTAGTTACCACATCGATGGTTGAAGATATTGAAGGAGTAGCAGCAGTAGAACACTCAGCAACAGAATTAGCGTTGTCACGCTCAAGACTTTTAAACATGGTGGTTCAAATCCTTCCTGAGCGGGACTGATCTGTTGAGCGCGAAGTGACTCATTTTCCTTTTGAAGATCTTCATGAGTCGCTCTCAACTTCTCAAGTTCTTGCTTCCTCTGAAGATAATCATAGGAAAGCTTTTCATGGGTTGTTGAGAGTGACTCATGACGACCTTCAAGCTCTTGGTACTTAACATGAAGATTTTTTATATCTTCAATTAAGGACTGAGATCGGGTCATTTCAGCGTCCAATAGATCATTGCTTTTGTCTAACAATTTTTGAATATGTTCCATAGCTTTCTATTGTTCAGTTGCAATTTTAGCAAGTGTTTTGTAGCTGGGTTTGGATTCACAATCAGAGTCATCTTCACTTGATGTTTGAAAGTAAGCATCGCGTGAGTTTACCTTGGCACCGTGTTCCATGAAGCAGTAAGTGGGAGAGGAGTCGTCCTTGTCACTGGCATCAACGTTGGTGATGGATACATTGTCTCCAGTGTTGAAGATGGACTTGGCAACGTAGGCTGAAGCTAAAGCCAGACTTGCAACGCCAGAGTCAGACTCCTCCTCAGACTCCACCACTTCTTCCTCTTCAGAAGCAGACTCCTCCTCTGAATCCATTTCCTTGCCAACAAAAGCACGAGCCTTGCCAGACAAACTTTTCTTGTGTGATGAAGACTTGGAAGAGGACTTGGAAGAAGATTTTGAGTATTTCTTCTTCTTCTTCTTGTCATCAGAATTCCTTGCTCTTCTTCCTTTTGTTCTCATTGTCCCACTGTGGACACTCAGAGATGTAGTGACCAGGTTTCTTGCACTTGTGACAGGTTCTCTTCTTGTGGTCATTGGAATAAGCTTCATCATAACTTGAAATAGATCGTGAAGACTTTCTGAAGCCTTTCTTCTTAGTGAACTTCTGGAACTTCTTCACTAGCATAGCAAGCTCCTTTCCAAGGTCTTCAGCTTCACCGGAACTGCAGTCAGATTCTTCTTCAGATCAGGAAACAACCTTTGCCTTCAAAGCGCGAGTTCGGCCATAGTTGGGACCATAGATATTTCTTTTCTCAGATAGCTGGAACTCATGTGTGTTGAGCCTCTCAAGTATGTCAGATGGATAGAGTGTCTTGAAGTCAGGGCGTTCTTGAATCATAAGACCTAGAGTATCAAATGAGCTGTCAAGAGATCTCAGAAGCGTCTTGACGATTTCATGCTTGGTGATCTTAGTGGCGCCGAGATCCTGAAGCTCGTTTGTGATGTCAGTGAGACGATCAAATGTGAGCTGGACATTTTCATTGTCATTTCTCTTGAAGCGGTTGAAGAGGTTGCGTAGGACACTAATTCGTTGATCACTCTGAGTTGAAACGCCTTCATTGACCTTGGAGAGCCAGTCCCAGACTAGCTTCAACGTTTCCAAAGCACTCACACAGCCATACTGCCCTTTGGTCAGATGACCACAGATGATGTTCTTCGCAGTAGAATCGAGTTGAATGAACTTCTTGACATCAGTAGGGGTGACACCTTCACCAGTCTTGGGAACACTGTTCTTGACGACATACCACAGATCAACATCAATGGCTTCAAGATGCATACGCATCTTATTCTTCCAGCAGGGATATTCAGTGCCATCGAAGACAGGGCACGCAGCGGAGACTTTGATTATCCCTACAGTAGACATAGCTAAAACTCCAGGTGGTTAAACCGAATCACACAGAACAAGGGAGTACCTTGCTCTGATACCAATTGAAAGTGCTAGTTATCGACTAGAGGGGGGTGAATAGGCGATTTTTATGAAAGTCTTCAAAACATGAAAGTTTCGAAGACAAACACGAAAACTGGACCTATAAACAGCGGAAGATGAACTACACTAGACAAGCCATAGTCAAACAAGTATGAAGCTAAAGCATGATGACTGATAGCAGCTAGGTAGTAGGATCAGGATGGAAGATAGTGTGAAGCCAATCAGAACAAGTGGTCACACAGTGAAGTCAAATAGGCAGAGCAATCAGGCAATGACTTCACAAAGACAAAATGTAAGTAAGGAGAGTAAGAGATAGAACCAGTGTGTTGTGAAGACAAGGATTTGTTCGACTAGTTCCAGTTGTTGTGACAACTGTACATCTGGTTAGGGAGGCTGAGATTGAACTTAGAAGACCGTGTCTTCACCTTATTCCCCTTGAGCTAAGGACACACAGTCCCCGCCCAATCACTCTGGTAAGTCTTCAAGGTAGACTTCCAAACCTTCACAGACTTCGTTCACCGGCGATCCACAATTACTCTTGGATGCTCAGAACGTGACGCCTAACCGGCTGGAGGATTCACGGTCCTCAAGTGTAACAAGTCTTCAGATCACGCGGACAGAAAGACTTCAGTGATGCCAAACACTCTTTGGGCTCTGGGTGTTTTGGGCTTTGTCCTCACAAGGATTTCTCTCTCAAACTCTTCGTAGGTGGGTTGCTCTCAACGACAAAAGTCGTGCACTAACTCTGAGCAGCCACCAATTTATGGTGTAGGGGGTGGGCTATTTATAGCCACTGGGCAACCCAACCTGATTTGTCCAAAATGACCCTGGGTCACTAAGGAACTGACACGTGTCACAACGGTCAGATTTGAAACACACGCGACAGCTTGACTTGGGCTACAAGTAAAGCTGACTTATCCGACTCTGGATAAGATTTGCTCTATTGTCTTCGCTCGAAGACATAGGATTTTGGTTGAGCATCACATCGGTCACTCTGACTTTGTTCACTTGGACCCGACTTAACAGTGCGGTGGTTCCTATGACTCAACAAAGAAGAATAGAAACAATGAAACTACTAAGTCTTCGCGCTCCATAGTCTTCACTCAATGTCTTCTTCTGTCATAGTCTTCAGTGTGAATATCTTCACGTACCACCATTATCTTCAATGTCTTCATACATTTTTAGGGGTCATCTCCGGTAGGTAAACCGAATCAAGGAGGGACTACTACCTGTGTTATCCTGCAATTCTCACAAACACATTAGTCCCTCAACCACGTTTGTCGTCAATACTCCAAAACCAAACTAGGGGTGGGACTAGATGCACTTACAGAATGTCCAGCTCACTTTTGATCACCTCACTAATATCACCAATGAGCTTCATGCACTAGGCGCCACAGAGATCACCAAGCACGAAATCGTTAAGACACTTCTGAGATCTCTTGACAGCTCATTTGACACCCTGGCCCTGATGATTCAAGAGCGCCCTGACTTCAAGACTCACAATCCGTCTGACATACTTGAGAGGCTCAACACACATGAGTTCCAGCTATCTGAGAAAAGAGATATCCATGGTCCCAACTATGGTCGTACTCGCGCTTTGAAGGCAAAGGTTGTCTCCTCATCTGAAGAAGAATTTGACTACAGTTTTGGGGATCCTGAACACATTGGAAAGGAGCTTGCTATGCTTGTGAAGAAGTTCTAGAAGTTCACCAAGAAGAAAGACTTCAGAAAGTCTTCAAGACCCAGCTCAAGAAATGATGAAGCTTCCTCTCGTGATCACAAGAAGAGAACCTGTCACAAGTGCAAGAAACCTGGTCACTACATATGTCGTGGGGAACGAACACCTATGGGGCAGGGCCCCTTTTTGGTCCGGTAGGGAGCGGGATCGCACGAAGAGCGGATCGAGGCGAAGCACGCGAGCGATTTTACCCAGCTTCGGAGCTCTCCGAAGAGATAAAACTCCTACTGCTGCTTTGTGGTTGTATTGCGTTCTTGCTTGAGAGCGAGGGTGTGTTCTGGTTTCGAATGAGTCGAACCCCTTCTACGTTGCGCATGGGCCTCCTTTTATAGGCTCAAGGGGTCACCGACAGGTGGCAACTCATGCAGGGGTAAAAGTGTAAAAGGTGTGGTTGGTACAACTGCTTCTACAATGGATCCTACCTAACTCTGACGGCAGGGGACAAAGGCATTAAATGCTCGTCTGCGTCGCCCAAACATTGCAGAAAAGCGACCGTTAGGGGCGCCACCACTTGCCACGATGGTCTTCTCGTCATCTCCGCTTGCCACCTCGCACTGCTTAGCTGCACAGTCTCTTGCCACGCACGCCTAGGAAAGTCTCAGCGCGACACGTAGGCGGATGTGCTGGAGCGCAGGCACAAAGTGGTAGCCTTGCCGTGGCAAGCGCCTTGCCGCGGTCATAGTCTTGTCGCGCCCGGAAGCTTGTCGCTCGCCGGGTCTTGCCGGGAGGTGCGGCGCGTCGCGGCAAGTTGCTTGAAAATGCCTTGGTTGGCCTTCCCGGCAAGCTCCTCTTGCCGGGGCTTTGTCCTTCCCGGCAAGCTCCTCTTGCCGGGGCCTTATCTTCTCAGTTAAAACACTTTGTTCTTGAATGGCTCCAAAAGGAACCATGGAGGACTTTGGCGGGCACCCGGCAAGCCTTGCCGCGGGACGTTGCGACTGCCCGTGCACAAGTTCGGGATACTAAGGTACCCCTAATTTAGTACACCGACAGGAGCCCCCGGTCCTGGGCCACACATGGTGCCGAGCGCTGTTGGGTCAGGCCCAAAACAGGGCACGGGCACACGCGGCCTGGGTCCACACCGTATCTGACTCCGTATCCACCGCGCCCTCTCGTAACGGCACGCGTTGAATGCGGCGTCATGGGAGAGATCGTGGGTGATTCTTTATTCGGAAAAAGTTTAACGTTCGCCTCCTCCTCTTTATAAGCAGGGGAAACAGAGGCAGTTCCCCCACCTTCACCACTTGCGGTTCCAATCTCAGAAATCTCCGCCGCTCCCCTCCGCTTCCAAAGCCGAAAGAGAGCAGCGCTCCGCCCCCCGTCGCCGCCGTCGCCAAACGCCCTCGATCTCCCCCACCGCCTCCGCCATGGCTCCGAAGACTGGGAAGGGTGCGAAGTCGGCCGAGGCGCTGCGGCTTGAGGCGCTGCGGAAGGAGCGGGCAACCTTCCCCCCTGAGCTCTCCACGAAGGAGTTGAGGGAGTGGTTCTACCTCTTCTGGTCGACGGAGACGCGAGCGCATCCGCGCACGCAGGTACTCTCCGCCGCCGCTTCTGCTTTGAAACAGGCTCCAAAGGGATACCCCTTCTTTGCACTGTTCTTCTATTGCGGTCTCTGCCCGCCCTTCTTTGATTTCTTCTGTGACATCATGAACACCTACGGGTTTCATCTCCTCGACTTCACCCCCAATGCTGTCCTGACCATGGCGGTTTTCGCACATCTCTGCGAGAACTTTGTCGGAATCCATCCAAACATAGCCCTCTTCTGCCACTACTTCATGCCCCGGGTCGAGAGAGGAGAGCCCTTAGCTGGCGGGATCGCCTGGATCTCGAGAACCGGCAAGAAGGAGACGTATCTGGAGGGGGAGCTCCACAGCAAATGGGACGAGTGGAGAGCAGAGTGGTGCTGGATCGTTGAGGAGAACCCGCAGCCATTCACTGCCCTGCGCCAAATCCCAGCAGTACGCGGCAATGATTGGAGCGCCCTGGCGGCGGACGATGCTAGGCTAAAGATCGCCACCACCCGGATCTTGCGACTCAGGCTTGCCGGGCTTACTGTAGGTGCTGTTGGCGCGGACTTTCTTCGCCGCCGCATCGCCCCTCTGCAGGAGAGGGGGAGGCCCACCTGGCTGTTTGGGGGTCCGGCGGACATCATGAGGCTGCGTCCGGGCCTCAACTTCAATTTCACTGTCTTGGAGTTGGATGCGATGCTCAAGGAGCTGTTCAAGCACGACCCCAATCATCCCGAGTGGTTCAGACTGCCGCAGGGCGTCGTCCCGTTGTGCAACAATTCTTCGCTCGATCGCATCCGCGCAATGATGCCGGAGTGCGACTCGCATGGAATCATTCCAACTTGGCAGGAGCCCGCCGACGACGTCGTGCAGAAGTTCTTCGACGACCTGGTGGAGGTGGCAGTCCGTGCTGACAAGCAGAGGAGCCTCACCCGCGACACCACCGAAGACGAGATGCGGCGCATCGCCACCAGGGCAGAAGAGGCGGCGGCGGCCGCCGCCGCGGGCGAGTTTGGGTTTACTGTGGAGGACGCAGAGGCAGCCGAGGCGGCAAGCCTTGCCGATTGAGACGAGCTTGTCGAGGAGATCGTCAGCGAGGGAGGGCCCGAAGCCGAATCGAGCGAGCCCGCCGAGCGCGCAAGCGGCCAGCCGTCTTCAAGCAACTTGCCGCAAGCGGAGCTCCCAGTGCAGCCCCCAACTCCAACAAGAAGGCGCCTCCGCAGGACCGGAGACATAGCAGGGCGGCAGACGGGTCAACAGCCGCCGCGCCGCGGGACACGCTCCACCGCGACAAGCATTGTTGCCGCGGGAGTGTCTCATGCCGCTGCGGCAACCGGAGCGGGGTCCTCTCGGGCCGCCGCTTCTGATCCTGCTGCAGCTCCCGCCAAGCGGCCAAGGGAGCCTACTCCTCCGCCTCGTCGCGCCGAAAGAGTACCGGACTTCGACCTCTCCGCGCTCAGCTCCGACGAGGAGGAAGAAGAGGAGTAAGTTTCTCTGTTGTGTTTGTATTTTTCAATTCTTGCTGTTTCTTGTCTTGTATCTAATCTGTTTTCTTCTGAACTTTGTTCCTTTTTAGGACTCTAGCCCAGAGGGCGGCGAAGAGAGCCAAGGTCCCCGTGGTTGTCATCGAGTATGATCCTGCTGTGACGACAGAGGGCGCGTCCGAGACGACCTTGTCGGATCCGGCAACTACTCCTTGAAGCAGCCCCCAGCGCAGCCCCCAGCGTAAGTACATAGTCTTACTTCCCGCTGTTGGGTGCGCATAGGTGTTCTTTCTTTGCTGATATCTTGTTTGTTGGTTTGCTTGTGTAGGAGCAGAACAGGCTCACCAGGAGCAACCGGAAGCCGCTCCTGGGGTGCCATCTGCTTCAACTACGCCGCCAAGGGAGGATTCCCCAGCAAGGGAGCGCTCTCCGACAAGGGAGAGGTCCCCGGCAAGGGGTAGTTCTCCGGCAAGGGACGGGACCAGCGATCCCCGGGTGGTGGAGCCCATGACTACAGAGCCCAGCACAGGTAATCCTTCTTGTCGGAAAACTTCCCTTGGGTTCTTCTTCTTCTGATCTTCTTTTTGGATATTTGCTTGACTTTTTCTCCCTCTTCCCATCTTCAGATCCTCCTTCCACGGAGCCGATGGAGACCGAGGCCACCGGCGAGGAGGACGCGCGCGGCAACACTGATGACGCCGCCGCCACCGAGGAAGAGGCCGGCGCTGATGATCCTGCCGGCGAAGAGGCCGCCAAGGCCGCTGGCACAGGAGCTGGCGAGGGATCCGGCGATCGCACTGACGACCCTGGGGCCGCAGGAGCGCAAGGCGCTACGCCGACCGCCGATCCCTCTGTTGTTGACGCAGCGCCAGGCTCCGAAGAGCCCCAGCCCGGTGCCTACTTGAAGGCCGGCGACGGTATCTTCATCAAGCTCCCCTGGGCTTCGAGCTCCAGGGCGCCGGTCGAAGGAGAAGTTTTTGATGGAGAAGTGCTTGCCTCCGCTGGCTTGACAATGGTTGACGCGCCAAGCAGCAGCAGCGGCGAGCCTGAGGAGGAACAGCTGCTGCGGAGGCTGCTATCACTCTACCGCGCCCGACAAGCCAAACTGGAGTCCTGGGAAGCGCTTGTCGCGCAGGCGGGAGTGGACATCGAGAAGCATGCGGAGGAGCTCCAGAGCCGCAACCAAGAGGCCCTCCGGTCCATTGCAGAGGAGAGGGCGCAGCTTGCCGAGGCGCGGAAGGCCTTCCTCCTTGAGAAAGCAGAAGCCGAAGAGCAACAGCGGCTTGCTGCCGAGGAGCTGTCCGTGCGGGAAGGCGAGTTGACGCAGCGGAAGGTCAATCTGGACAGCTATGAGGAGGAGCTTGCTGCACGCGAGCAAACGCTTGGCGGGGCTCTCAAAGAGGCAAAGGACGCTGCCGCAGCTGCTGAGGCCACTAAGAAGGAGCTGGAAGTGAAAGTGCTGTAGCTAGAGGCCGATCTGAAGGCGAGGAGCGATGAGCTTGCTGCGCTCCAACGCGAGCGCGAGAAGGACGCCCTCGCCCACGGCGAGTTGCAGGGTCGTCTCCTCGAGAGGGGAAAAGAGCTGACCACCGCCAAGGACTCCAATGCCGATCTCGAGCTGAAGCTGGCTACGCTAACTGAGACGCTGGACGGTGCCAAGAAGCGGGAGGAGGACTTGAAGGAGGAGATCAAGGCCAACGAGGCGCTGCTGACGAGGGCCGCCGAAACCCAGAACACCTTCAGGGATACTGTGGAGCTCTGGACGGAGGGCCTCGTGAACATTGCCGCGGTCATTGACGAGGAGCTGGCGCAACTGGAAATGGAGGGCTTCGGGTACTCCTCCGACGAGAACCTCTAGCCCAGTGCCAAGCTCACTCTGTTCTTCAAGGGCGTGGCGACGGCCCTCCAGCAACTCTGGGAAAGGATCCCAAAGCAGCTGGCCGATGAGTCGCGCATGATCTGCGCCAGAGTTCTGGAGAAGGTGTTGGTGAAGGTGGCCTTCCGCAACCCTGGCCTCAACCTCACCAACGTCCTCATGAAGCTGCCGGCTGGTGTTGATCTTGAAGAGCTCAAGGCCCTTGTCGCACCCATTGTGGACAAGGTGAATGAAGTTAGGAGGGTTGATGGCGGCCACGTAGACTAGACCGCCCGTTTCTTCCTTTCCATGCCGCTGCTAGACATGTTATGGAAACAATCTATTAGAGTGCGGCAAGTTATCTTTGTAATATAACTTTATCTTGGGCAGTATTTGCTTATGTTATTTCCTTTACTTGATTCCTTCCTTTGTATGTTTTAACCCTACGCTTTCAGGGAACTTGCCGGCGCAGGCACCCTTGCCGCGAGCGCTGAGTGCGGAACATCAGCAGCCTGCTATCGGTGCTACTTCCGGCAAGAAACCTTGTCGCAACTAGTCGCAGCACACTTAAGTTGTTGAGCGGACTCGAAACAAAGTAAGGGCGCAACTAGCTACGAGTTGGTTCCTCCGCGCACAGGTTTTCCATACAAAGCATGGTCGTTTCAAGGAAGATAACTAAAAAAATTTTAAAACTGGTTATGCTCAAACTTTGGCAACTTAGCTTTTCTGTTGTTTGCGTCCCGGCAAGGCGATAATTTCTTGAACGACGCCTGGTCCACACCATTATCTTCTCCTTCCCCCCCGGTGAACTTGTGGGCGAGGGAACCTTCCCTTTTCTTGAGAAAAAGAAAGAAGAGAAAATAAAGATATGGAGCCTTAAGGCTCGTTATTGCTTACCGGGGGCAAGTGCTGCACAAAGTGTCAGATAATACTTGCAAAAAATGAAAAAGCATGAAATTTGACAAGATGTGGGGAGCACATGAGCTTTATTTATGCACGGGATCTGCGCCCGGCTTTGTACAAAGGGTTACATGCAACAGCGGCAAGGCTTGTACAAAAGGTGATTGCCGGAACGGGTTCCGGCAACCACGCCTTATGGGTAAAACTTACGAAGATGCTCAATGTTCCAGGAGTTGCTCACCGGAGAGCCAATCTTCGGTCTCAAGGCGGACAGCGCCAGGCCTAGTGACTCGCTTCACCCGATAAGGGCCTTCCCACTTCTGCGTCAACTTGTTGGAATTCTTGGCGGATTGAACGCGCCGAAGAACAAGGTCGCCTTCCTCGAGACTTCTGGCATTAACTTTGCGGCTATGGTAGCAGCGCAAAGCTTGCTGGTATCGAGCAGCTCGTACAGCAGCCTGAAGACGATCTTCCTCAAGGAGCAGCGCGTCATCTTGTCGCAGCTGCTCTTGCTCAAGCTCATCATAAGCGAGCACTCGAGGCGATCCGTATACGAGTTCCGTTGGGAGAACTGCCTCTGCTCCATAGACTAGAGCAAAAGGTGTCTTGCCAGTGGCTCGATTTGGCGTCGTCCTGATCGACCAAAGAACCACCGGCAGCTCCTCAATCCAGTTCCTTCCGCATTTGTGCAGCCTGTCGAAAGTCCTGGTCTTGAGCCCGCGCAGCACTTCAGCATTTGCCCTGTCCGCTTGACCGTTGCTTCTTGGGTGAGCAACAGAAGCGAAGCAGACCTTGGCACCAAGATCTTGGACGTACTGCATGAAGGTGTGGCTCATGAATTGTGTGCCGTTGTCGGTGATGATCCTGTTGGGTATCCCGAAACGGCAAATAATCGATCTGAAGAACTTGACTGCTGACTGTGCCGTCACATTCCTCACTGCTTCCACTTCCGGCCACTTTGTGAACTTGTCGATTGCAACGTACAAGTACTCAAAGCCCCCGACAGCTCGGGGGAAGGGGCCGAGGATGTCGAGCCCCCAGACCAAAAATGGCCAGGATAAAGGGATCGTCTAGAGAGCTTGAGCTGGCTGGTGTATCTGCTTGGAATGGAACTGGCATGCTTCACACTTGGTTACTTGTGCAGTTGCATCTTGGATGGCTCTTGGCCAAAAGAAACCTTGCCGAAATGCCTTGCCGGCAAGTGCTCTTGCGCCAATGTGGTGACCACATATGCCTCCATGTATCTCCGCCAACAGCTCTTGTCCATCTTCCCGGGAAATACACTTCAATTTCACGCCATTGAGTCTCCTTCTGTACAGTACATCGTCGACAAACTGGTACATACTTGACTGTCGGGCTACTCTTTCCGCTTCTTCTTGCTCTTCGGGAAGTTCTCCTGTTTGAAGGAAATGGACAATCCGCTGTGCGCATGCTGGAGCTTGCGGCTCGACAACAAGGACTAAAGGCATATATGCTGCTGCGGGAACATCCACTTCTACGGCAAGAACCTGCGTCTCAGCCGGAGCTTGATGTTCCCCGGCAAGCTTGCCGGAGCAAAACTTGTTGGGAGCGTCTGCTTCAATGGAACAAACCTTAGGGCTTGTCGGAGCAGACTGCTCCTCAGCACTCTTGGTGTTTATCTTGGGGACTTTCTTGGCGGCGGCTTCGGGGAGCTCTGCCGGAAAGTAGTCACCGGAAATCAACTTTCTTTTCTTGCTCTGTCCAGTTGATGGTGTTACAGATGGTTGAGTCAGCTTGAGCACAAAGATCCCTGGTTCCATAGGTAACTTAAGTGCGGCGCACTTTGACAGGCCATCTGCAATGTCGTTCTGAGCTCTCGGTACATGTTCCATCTGTAGGCCGTCAAAGTGCACTTCCAACTTTCTCACTTCATCAATGTAAGCTTCCATCAACGGACTCTGATAATCTTTGTTCACTTGGCGAATGACAAGCTACGAGTCACCCTGACAATGAGCTTCTTGATCCCAAGGTCTGCAGCGATCCTGAGTCCGGCAAGCAAACCTTCATACTCTGTAGTATTGTTTGTTGCTTGCTCCTTGGGAAAGTGCATCTGGACCACGTACTTGAGGTGCTCTCCGGTGGGTGCGAAAAGTAGCACGCCCGCACCGGCGCCTTGCAGTGAGAAGGCACCATCAAATTACATGATCCATTCTTTGTTTGCCTCCTTGATGGGGATGCTCGTTTCCGGAATTTCTTCGTCAGGTGTTGGCGTCCATTCTGCTATGAATTCTGCCAATGCTCGGCTCTGGATAGTTGAAGTACTCTCAAACTTGAGGCCAAAGCTAGACACTTCCAGTGCCCACTCGACAATCCTGCCTGTTGCTTCTGGAGTCTGCAGTATCCTCTTTAGCGGAAAGCGAGTGACAA
The DNA here is from genome assembly GCA_963921465.1 of Triticum timopheevii. NCBI lineage: Eukaryota > Viridiplantae > Streptophyta > Magnoliopsida > Poales > Poaceae > Triticum > Triticum timopheevii. Next base: position 295,015,282 of record OY997274.1, read on the forward strand.
CTGTGATCTCATGTGCTTGGAAGTAATGGCGCAGCTTTCTCGAGGCCATGAGAAGGCCGAAAAGCAACTTCTGCACACCAGAGTACCTTGACCTAGCCCCCTGTAGAAGGGAGCTGACAAAGTAAACTGGGCGCTGCACCATTTTCTTCTGTTTCTCTTCTTGTGTCTGCGCAGATCCATCCTTGTCGAGACCAGAGCTTGTTGGGGAAGCCCCCTGCTTGTCGCTGGACGCGCTTGCCGTGGTCGCTGGCTCATCATCCGCTTCCCTTTCCGCTAGTAACGTAGCACTAACCACTTGATTGGTTGCCGCTAGATATAGCATCAACTTCTCTTGCGGCTTAGGTGCGACAAGTATTGGAGTGGAGGACAGGTATCTCTTCAAGAACTGCAGCGCAGCCTCCGCTTCCGGAGTCCATTTCATTGGACCTTCCTTTTTCAATATTTTGAAAATTGGCAGGGCGCGCTCAGCAGACTCAGAGATAAACCTGCTGAGAGCAGCCACGCAGCCGGCAAGCCTTCGCACATCCTTGACGCGCTTCGGTGCTTCAATCTGCTCAATGGCCTTGATCTTGTCGGGATTGGCTTCAATCGCCCGCTGAGATACGAAGAACCCGAGAAGCTTGCCGGAAGGGACTCCAAACACACACTTCTCGGGGTTGAGCTTGAGGTTGATCTTACCCAGATTTGCAAAGGTCTCGTCCAAATCTTGGATCAGAGTTGCTCTGTCTTTGCTCTTGACCACTATGTCATCCATGTAAGCTTCTACATTTCTGTGCAACTGTGGCTCAAAAGCTTCGTGAACTACCCTTGCAAATGTTGAACCAGCATTCTTTAGTCCGAAAGGCATTCGTACAAAACAGTATGTGCCACATGGAGTGATGAATGCGGTTTTCTCCTCATCTTCTTCTGCCATGAAGATCTGATGATATCCTGAATATGCATCAAGAAATGAAAGCAAATCACATCCTGCCGTGGAGTCGACAATCTGGTCAATGCGCGGCAAGGGAAATGGATCTTTGGGACAAGCTTTATTAACATCAGTGAAATCAATACAAAGCCTCCATTTTCCGTTCGCATCGACCAAAGAACCACCGGCAGCTCCTCAATCCAGTTCCTTCTGCACTTGTGCAGCCTGTCGAAAGTCCTGGTCTTGAGCCCGCGCAGCACTTCAGCATTTGCCCTCTCCGCTTGACCGTTGCTTCTCGGGTGAGCAACAGAAGCGAAGCAGACCTTGGCACCAAGATCTTGGACATACTGCATGAAGGTGCGGCTCGTGAATTGTGTGCCGTTGTCGGTGATGATCCTGTTGGGTATCCCGAAACGGTAAACAATCGATTTCAAGAACTTGACTGCTGACTGTGCCGTCACCTTCCTCACTGCTTCCACTTCCGGCCACTTTGTGAACTTGTCGATTGCAACGTACAAGTACTCAAAGCCCCCGACAGCTCGGGGGAAGGGGCCAAGGATGTCGAGCCCCCAGACCGAAAATGGCCAGGATAAAGGGATCGTCTGGAGAGCTTGAGCTGGCTGGTGTATCTGCTTGGAATGGAACTGGCACGCTTCACACTTGGTTACTTGTGCAGTTGCATCTTGGAGGGCTGTTGGCCAAAAGAAAACTTGCCAAAATGCCTTGCCGGCAAGTGCTCTTGTGCCAATGTGGTGACCACACATGCCTCCATGTATCTCCGCCAACAGCTCTTGTCCATCTTCCTGGGAAATACACTTCAATTTCACGCCATTGAGTCTCCTTCTGTACAGTACGTCGTCGACAAACTGGTACATACTTGACTGCCGGGCTACTCTTTCTGCTTCTTCTTGCTCTTCGGGAAGTTCTCCTGTTTGAAGGAAATGGACAATCCGATGTGCCCATGCTGGAGCTTGCGGCTCGACAACAAGGACTAAAGGCATATATGCTGCTGCGGGAACATCTGCTTCTACGGCAAGAACCTGCGGCTCAGCCGGAGCTTGATGTTCCCTGGCAAGCTTGCCGGAGCAAAACTTGTCGGGAGCGTCTGCTTCAACGGAACAAACCTTAGGGCTTGTCGGAGCAGACTACTCCTCAGCACTCTTGGTGTTGATCTTGGGGACTTTCTTGGCGGCGGCTTCGGGGAGCTCTGCCGGAAAGTAGTCACCGGAAATCAACTTTCTTTTCTTGCTCTGTCCATTTGATGGTGTTACAGATGGTTGAGTCAGCTTGAGCACAAAGATCCCTGGTTCCACGGGTAACTTAAGTGCGGCGCACTTTGACAGGCCATCTGCAATGTTGTTCTGAGCTCTCGGTACATGTTCCATCTGTAGGCCGTCAAAGTGCTCTTCCAACTTTCTCACTTCATCAATGTAAGCTTCCATCAACGGACTCTGATAATCTTTGTTCACTTGGCGAACGACAAGCTGCGAGTCACCCCTGACAATGAGCTTCTTGATCCCAAGGTCTGCAGCGATCCTGAGTCCGGCAAGCAAACCTTCATACTCTGTAGTATTGTTTGTTGCTTGCTCCTTGGGAAAGTGCATCTGGACCACGTACTTGAGGTGCTCTCCAGTGGGTGCGACAAGTAGCACGCCCGCACCGGCGCCTTGCAGTGAGAAGGCACCATCAAAGTACATGATCCATTCTTTGTTTGCCTCCTTGACGGGGATGCTCGTTTCCGGAATTTCTTCGTCAGGTGTTGGCGTCCATTCTGCTATGAATTCTGCCAATGCTCGGCTCTGGATAGTTGAAGTACTCTCAAACTTGAGGCCAAAGCTAGACACTTCCAGTGCCCACTCGACAATCCTGCCTGTTGCTTCTGGAGTCTGCAGTATCCTCTTTAGCGGAAAGCGAGTGACAACTGTGATCTCATGTGCTTGGAAGTAATGGCGCAGCTTTCTCGAGGCCATGAGAAGGCCGAAAAGCAACTTCTGCACACCAGAGTACCTTGACCTAGCCCCCTGTAGAAGGGAGCTGACAAAGTAAACTGGGCGCTGCACCATTTTCTTCTGTTTCTCTTCTTGTGTCTGCGCAGATCCATCCTTGTCGGGACCAGAGCTTATCGGGGAAGCCCCCTGCTTGTCGCTGGACGCGCTTGCCGTGGTCGCTGGCTCATCATCCGCCTCCCTTTTCGCTACTAACGCAGCACTAACCACTTGATTGGTTGCCGCTAGATATAGCAGCAACTTCTCTTGCGGCTTACGTGCGACAAGTATTGGAGTGGAGGACAGGTATCTCTTCAAGTCCTGCAGCGCAGCCTCCGCTTCCGGAGTCCATTTCATTGGACCTACCTTTTTCAATATTTTGAAAAATGGCAGGGCGCGCTCAGCAGACTTAGAGATAAACCTACTGAGAGCAGCCACGCAGCCGGCAAGCCTTCGCACATCCTTGACGCGCTTCGGTTCTTCAATCTGCTCAATGGCCTTGATCTTGTCAGGATTGGCTTCAATCCCCCGCTGAGATACGAAGAACCCGAGAAGCTTGCCGGAAGGGACTCCAAACACAGACTTCTCGGGGTTGAGCTTGAGGTTGATCTTACCTAGATTTGCAAAGGTCTTGTCCAAATCTTGGATCAGAGTTGCTCTGTCTTTGCTCTTGACCACTATGTCATCAATGTAAGCTTCTACATTTCTGTGCAACTGTGGCTCAAAAGCTTCGTGAACTACCCTTGCAAATGTTGAACCAACATTCTTTAGTCCGAAAGGCATTCATACAAAACAGTATGTGCCACATGGAGTGATGAATGCGATTTTCTCCTCATCTTCTTCTGCCATGAAGATCTGATGATATCCTGAATATGCATCAAGAAATGAAAGCAAATCACATCCTGCCGTGGAGTCGACAATCTGGTCAATGCGCGGCAAGGGAAATGGATCTTTGGGACAAGCTTTATTAACATCAGTGAATTCAATACAAAGCCTCCATTTTCCGTTCGCCTTGCGCACGACAACAGGATTGGCCAGCCACGTAGGATGGAGCACTCCTTTGACAAGGCCTGCTGCTTCCAACTTCTTGATCTCTTCTGCGATGAATTCTTGGCGCTCCACTGCTTGCTTTCTGACTTTCTGCTTGACGGGCCGCGCGTGAGGACAGACGGCGAGGTGGTGCTCAATTACTTTCCTGGGAACACCGGGGATGTCAGACGGTTGCCATGCAAACACGTCGACATTCACCCGCAGGAAAGCAACGAGCGCGCTTTCCTATTTGGGGTCAAGCATGGCACTGATGGTGAAAGTACCACCAGTGCCGTCCTCCTTGGCGGACACTTTCTTGGTTTCTGGCGGAGTTTCCTTCGCCTTCTTACACTTGCCGGTGGAGCTCGATGGTGCGTCCTCGACGGTAGCACAGCACTCCGAAGAGGTGCGCTTGCCGGAGTGGGCATCAGAGATCTTGCCGGACTTGGTATTCTTCTTCCCCCCAGGAGCTTCAGCGGCAAGTGCCTTGTGATCGGCTGCGGCTGCTGCTTCCCGGTAGATCTTGTCGGTGCAGATAAGGGCATCTTTCTTGTCGCCAGGGACAGAGATGACACTTACCAGACCTAGCATCTTGAGCACGTTGTAGGCATAGTGAGAGGCTGCCATGAACTTGGCGAGTGCTGGACGGCCGAGTATCCCATTGTAGGGCAATGGGAAATAGCAACGTCAAAAGTGACCCTCTCAGTCCTGAAGTTTAGCTCGCTGCCGAATGTCACTGGCAACGTGATCTTCCACTTCGACTTGCTCCTTCCCAGATTGATTCCTTGGAATGTGCCGGTCTCCTCGAGCTCGCTGTCGGTGATCTGGAGCTTCTTGAGTACTGCGGAGGAGATCAAATTCAAGCCGGCCCCGCCGTCAACCAGCATCTTTGTGACCTTGAGGTTGCGGATAGTTGGTGAAACCAACATCGGCAAGCACCCAACCGCAGTTATGCGATCAGGGTGGTCCTCAATGCCAAAGATGATAGGCCTGCTGGACCACTTCAGAGGCTTGCATGACTCAACTGATGGTTCTGCTGCATTAACTTCCCGCACCCACTGTTTGAGCTGGCGGTGCGAAGTATGCAGAGAAGCACCACCGTCAACGCACAGAACCTCTGTGGCTTTCTGAAACTCCTGCTCGTCGGCCTCATCTTCATCCATCTCTTCGTCGTCGTCTTCATCTTCGTCCTTGTTGCGGCCGCGGGGAGGTCTGTCTCCTTGCCGCTGCTTGGCCTTGCCGCAGCGTCCTCCCCTGCCGGGACGCTTCTTGCCGGACCCGCCAGTACCTTCCTGGGCCTTCTCCTTGTCGCGTCGCTCGTACTCAGCTTTCTGCTGCTTGACAAGCTGCTCAACTTTCTTGCAACTTTGGAGATCATGGCCCTTGGTACGGTGGATCTTGCAGTATTGCTTGTCGGAGCCGCCCTGCTTGTCAGCGGCCGCCACAGGTTCTGCTTCCTTGGCGCCACCTCCGTTGCCGGACTGCTCGATAGCTACCACACCTTTGCCTTTCCTTCTTCTGTTGTTCCGCCGCTGGTTTTTCTTTGCCGGGGCGGCATCCTCACTGTCAGATCCCCCTGCTTCTGCGTTCTCTCCGGGGAGTTTCCTCCCTTCTTCAGCACGTGCGCACTTGTCGGCCAGGGCATATAGCTCACTGACGTCTCTAATCTTGCACATCGCCATCTCCTCCCGCATCCTACGGTTACACACGTTCTGATGGAACGCGCTGATGACCGCGGCAGGGTGGACATCTGGGATGTTGCGCTGCACTTGGCTGAATCTCTGAATGTACTTGCGCAGGGGCTCTCCTTCCTTCTGGGCGAGCAGATGAAGATCGCTCTCTTGGCCATGGGGCTTGTGGCCGCCTGTGAAGGCGCCGACAAACTGATGGCACAGATCCGCCCATGAGGAGATGGAGTTGTCCGGCAAGTGCATGAGCCAGGATCTGACATTAGGCTTGAGCACCAGTGGGAAGTAGTTGGCAAGGATCTTCTCGTCGCGCCCCCCGGTAGCTTGCACCGCGATGGTGTAGATGCTGAGGAACTCCGACGGATGCAACCTGCCGTCGTACTTCTCGGGTACATCTGGTTTGAAGTTCTTCGTACTGGGCCACTGGACTTGCCGCAGCTCACGAGTAAACGCAGGGCAGCCTACCGCGTACGGCAAGTCGCCTGGTTCCCCTGGCGCATGCATGTCGACAGTGGGCCCAGCACGCTGGTCTGATTGACGCCGCGCTTCTCTTCGACGCTCGATGCGGGTACGAGCGTCCTCTTGCTGTCGTTCTTGGAGAACTTGGCGCTGATCGCGACGAGCTCATGGACGATCTTGGCCTTCGAGGCGGAGAGTGCACGGTAGTGGCACCTCCACCAGTCTTGTCGCCATCGGCTTGCGCTCGGCAATCTTGCCGCGGCTGCAATGTAGCTGGCTGTCGTGGAGTGTCGCCGTTGGCGAAGCCGATGAGGCTCTGAATGGTGGCCCTCCAATCGTCGATCTTGTCCGCTGTTGGAGGGCTCGAGCCAACGCTTCTTCTGGAGTCTTCGGTGGCGGTGGCGAACGGTGCAAGGAGCGGTATATGCTCGGACTTCTAACTATGTTAGAAGGAGCAGGATCCCGTCCAGGCGACCGTGTCTTGCTCGTGCCAGCAGGTTGACGTGCATGCTGGTCTTGAGCATCTCGAGATCCACCAGCTCGATTTTGGTCCAACGAGCGTATGATACCGCGAGTACCATGACGCTGTTGGCCCCGCACCTCCTGAGACGGGCGTGGTGCGTGCACGGACGCCGATGTTTGCGCGGCCATGTCCTTGGACCTGGCGGCGGTGTGAGCTCCCTCGTCAGCGCCCGTTCCTCCGCGGGCGTCTACCCCACCGCTCGTTTGCTCCGGTGGCAGTGGGATCGACGTGGACGGAGCTGCCACCTCCGAAGCCTTCTTATTCGTTGACATGTCGATGAAGATGATGAAACGGATGAAGATCTGGCTCGCGTGAACGCCGGATCGGGTTCACACAACCTCGACGCCCCCTACCTGGCGCGCCAAAGATGTCGTGGGGAATGAACACCTATGGGGCAGGGCCCCTTTTTGGTCTGGCAAGGAGCGGGATTGCACGAAGAGCGGATCGAGGCGAAGCATGCGAGCGATTTTACCCAGCTTCGGAGCTCTCCGGAGAGATAAAACTCCTACTGCTGCTTTCTGGTTGTATTGTATTCTTGCTTGAGAGCGAGGGTGTGTTCTGGTTTCGAATGAGTTGAACCCCTTCTACGTTGCGCATGGGCCTCCTTTTATATGCTCAAGGGGTCACCGACAGGTGGCAACGCATGCAAGGGTAAAAGTGTAAAAGGTGTGGTTGGTACAACTGCTTCTATAGTGGATCCTACCTAACTCTGATGGCAGGGGACAAAGGCATTAAATGCCCGTCTGCGTCGCCCAAACAGTGCAGAAAAGTGACCGTTAGGGGCGCCACCGCTTGCCACGATGGTCTTCTCGTCATCTCCGCTTGCCACCTCGCACTGCTTAGCTGCACAGTCTCTTGCCACGCACGCCTGGGAAAGTCTCAGCGCGACACGTAGGCGGATGTGCTGGAGCGCAGGCACAAAGTGGTAGCCTTGCCGCGGCAAGCGCCTTGCCGCGGTCGTAGTCTTGTCGCGCCCGGAAGCTTGTCGCTCGCCGGGTCTTGCTGGGACGTGCGGCGCGTCGCGGCAAGTTGCTTGAAAATGCCTTGGTTGGCCTTCCCAGCAAGCTCCTCTTGCCGTGGCTTTGTCCTTCCCGGCAAGCTCCTCTTGCCGGGGCCTTGTCTTCTCAGTTAAAACACTTTGTTCTTGAATGGCTCCAAAAGGAACCACGGAGGACTTCGGCGGGCACCCGGCAAGCCTTGCCGCGGGACGTTGCGACTGCCCATGCACAAGTTCAGGATACTAAGGTACCCCTACTTTAGTACACCGACAACATATCTGAGTGTCCACAGTGGGACAATGAGACAAAGAAGAAGAAGAAGAAGAGCAAGGAATATGATTCTGATGAAAAGAAGAAGAAGAAATCCTCAAAGTCTTCTTCCAAGTCTTCATCGAAGTCTTCATCACACAAGAAGAGCTCATAAACCATGGCTTATTCTTTGTTGGCAAGGAGATGGATTCATAGGAGGATTCTGCATCTGAGGAGGAAGAGGAGGAGTCTGCATCTGAGTAGGCAGAGGTGGAGTCTGAATAGGAATCTGATTCTGGAGTAGCAAGCCTGGCTCTAGCTTCTGCATACGTCGCCAAGTCCATCTTCAACACTGAAGACAATGGCCTCGTCACCAACGTTGATGCCAAGGATGAGGATGACGCTACTCCCACCTACTGCTTCATGGCACAGGGTGCCAAGGTAAACTCACGCGATGCTTACTTTCAAACATCAAGTGAAGATGACTCCGAATGTGAATCTAAACCTAGCTACAAAACACTTGCTAAAATTGCAACTGAACAACAGAAAACCATGGGACATATTCAAAAATTGTTAGACAAAAGTGATGACTTTTTTGACGCGGAAACGACTCGATCTCAATCCTTAATTTAAGACATTAAAAATCTTGACGTTAAGTATGAGGAACTTGAAAGTCGTCATGAATCTCTCTCAACCTCTCATGAGAAGCTTTCCTATGATTATCTTCAAAGGAAGCAGGAACTTGAGAAATTGAGATCGGCTCATGAAGATCTTCAAAAGGAGAACTAGTCACTCCGCGCTCAACAGATCAGTTTTGCTCAGGAAGGATTTGAACCACCTTGTCTAAAATGTATTGAGCGTGATAATGTTGTCTCTGTTGTTGAATGTTCAACTGCTACTACTGTTGCAATATCTTCAACTGCTAATGTGGTAACTAACCCCTCAGCTGAGGATAGCACTACTATGGCTAATGAGAATGCCAGGTTGAAATCATTACTTGAGACAGGAATGTACAAAAGTCTCAAAGGGCATCAGACACTATGTGATGTCCTTAAAAAGCAGATTATGAACTGAAACCCTAGGAAAGAGGGTGTTGGATTCGAGAGGAAAATGAATGTTGATGGTTATTACTGGATGCCTGAGAAGTACCCCAAAACCACATGGGTTGCTGCTAAGGGACCTTTAGTGGATCCATCTACCTTATCTGGCTTCACTAGTGCTAACCCATTTATCATTGATGAATCCTTGGGTGCAAACTATAAACTGTTCAAGAATCAGAATGGTGAAGTGTTTGCCAGATATATTGGTACTAACTATAGGAATGGACCACCTCTTAAGAAGATTTGGGTACCCAAGCGTTGTCTTGAAAGTCTTCCCATGAATGTCGTCATGACACCACCAGCGAAGAAGACAAACCCCAGTCCAAAGGCTTCATACAGACAAAGGACTCACCTGAGTCACCGTAACGCCAATGTTTTGTAGGGAAACCATACTCAGACCTTTGAATATGAGTGCGTTTCATCAAACTGCTATGTTCATAAGTCTAAGAACTTTTCTGCATATTCTTATGAGAATAATTCTCCTCCTGCAAGGCTATTTGCTAGGGCTCCAAAGCCGAAGTTCTCAGATGCTGCACCTTGACTCATTGCTTCTAAGCCACCCCTGAAGATGTGGGTGGTTAAGAAAACTTAACTCTCTTTTGAAGGGAAAGGTCTCCAGCCGGAAATCAAAGGCGTCTGATGCTTATGCTGGGGACCTTAAACATCTTGTGGGACGCAAGATAAAATGTCCAAATGGTCTTACTATGTATTTTGTCCCGGGATTCCTTGACACTCATCCTATATATCCTAACCAAGATCAGAACTTCTATGTTCCGCTTGTTCGTCAAATGTTTCTGCTTCACAACGCTCTTGGTGAAGCCTATCCCCCAAACTGTACTATAGGCTATGACACCTCAAGCTTCAGAATGGATTATGGATAGTGGCTGCACAAACCACATGACTGGTGATCGAAGTCTTCTGATGGATTCAAGCCTTCGCCCGTCTGATAAAAGTCATATCACATTTGCTGACACTAGTAAAAGTAAGGTATTGGGTCTTGGTAGAGTTGCAATCTCAAAGGATCAGCACATGGATAAAGTGATGCTTGTTGAATCCCTTGGTTTCAACTTAATGTCTGTATCAATGCTATGTGATTTGAACATGATTGTGATATTTGGAAAATATCGTTGCCTTGTCCTTATGGAATCTGACAAATCTCTAGTCTTTGAAGGGTATCGAAAAGATGATCTGTATATGGTATATTTCTCAGCAGGACCACAGCTTGTCGTATGTCCTCTAGCAAAAGCTTCAGAGTGCTGGCTCTGGCAACGGAGGCTAGGACATGCGGGCATGAGGAACTTGTGCACTCTCACGAAGAAGAAGCATGTTGTGGGCATCGAAGGCATCAAGTTCAAGAAGGACCATCTGTGTGGTGCCTGTGAAGCTAGGAAGATGACTAGGGCCAAGCATCCCTCGAAGACAATCATGACGACATCTCAACCCTTCGAGCTGCTTCACATGGACTTATTCGGCCCTACTCACTACTCTACTCTTACTACCACCGCTTGTCTCTATGGTTTCGTTATTGTTGATGATTACACAAGATATACATGGGTGCATATAATTCCCTATAAGACTGAAGTGCAGGATGTCTTCAGACGATTCGCCAATCGTGCCATGAGGAACTATGGCATCATGATCAAGCATATCAGAAGTGACAATGGCACAGAATTCAAGAACACCGGCCTCGACACTTATCTTGATAAACTAGGCATCACTCATGAGTTTTCTGCTCCATACACACCTCAGCAGAATGGCATCGTGGAGCGCAAGAACAGAACCCTCATCGAGATGGCTTGGACGATGCTTGATGAGTACAAGACTCCAAGGAAGTTCTGGCCTTAAGCTATTGACACTGCATACCACATCATCAACCGAGTTGATCTTCACAAGCTTCTAAAGAAGACGTCATATGAGCTGCTAACTAGTAAGAAGCCAAACTTCAGTTACTTTAGAGTATTTGGTGCTAGGTGCTGGATCAAGGATCCACATCACACTTCAAAATTTGAACTGAAAGCACATGAAGGTTTTATGCTTAGATACGGAAAGGATTCGCACTCCTACAGAGTCTTCAACCTCTTTCACATAAAGTGGTTGAAACTGTGGATGCGCGGTTTGATGAGACTAACGGCTCGCCAAGAGAGCACCTGCCAAATGTGCTAGATGAAGTCCCCCCTAGTGAATCTATCAAGAACATGGGTACTGGAGAAATCATACCTTCTGAAGCTCAGGCTGAAGACGAACTCATTATTGCACCAAGTCAACCTAAAGACAATGCTCAGCCCGAAGTCAATGTGATACATCTCCAACATATCTATAATTTATGACGCACTCAAGCTATTATATTATCTGTTTTGGATGATTATGGGCTTTACTAAGCACTTTTATATTATTTTTGGGACTAACCTATTAACCGGAGGCCCAGCCCATATTGTTGTTTTCTTGCCTATTTTAGTATTTCAAAGAAAAGGAATATCAAACGGAGTCCAAACGGAATGAAACCTTCGGGAAAGTTATTTTTGGAACGGAAGCAATCCAGGGGACTTGGAGTGCATGTAAGGGAAGCTTCGAGGTGACCACGAGGCAGGGAGGCGCGCCCACCTCCCCTGGGCGCGCCCCCACCCTCGTGGGCCCCTCGTGGCTCCCCTTATCGACTTCTTTCGCCTATATATCTCCATATACCCTAAAACCTTCGAGGAATAGAATAGATTGGGAGTTCCGCCGCCGCAAGCCTCTGTAAGCACCAAAAACCAATCGGGACCCTGTTCCGGCACCCTGCCGGAGGGGGATCCCTCACCGGTGGCCATCTTATTCATCCCGGCGCTCTCCATGACGAGGAGGGAGTAGTTCACCCTTGGGGCTGAGGGTATGTACCAGTAGCTATGTGATCTCTCTCTCTCTCTCTCTCTCTCGTGTTCTTGATTTGGCACGATCTTGATGTATCGCGAGCTTTGCTATTATAGTTGGATCTTATGATGTTTCTCCCCCTCTACTCTATTGTAATGGATTGAGTTTTCCCTTTGAAGTTATCTTATCGGATTGAGTCTTTAAGGATTTGAGAACACTTGATGTATGTCTTGCATGTGCTTATCTATGGTGACAATGGGATATCACGTGATCTACTTGATGTATGTTTTGGTGATCAACTTAGGGTTTAGTGACCTTGTGAACTTATGCATAGGGGTTGGCACACATTTTCGTCTTGACTCTTCGGTAGAAACTTTGGGGCACTCTTTTAAGTTCTTTGTGTCGGTTGAATAGATGAATCTGAGATTGTGTGATGCATATCGTATAATCATACCCACGGATACTTGAGGTGACATTGGAGTATCCAGGTGACATTAGGGTTTTGGTTGATTTGTGTCTTAAGGTGTTATTCTAGTACAAACTCTATGATAGATCGAAGAGATAGAATAGCTTCGTGTTATTTTTCTACGGACTCTTGATTAGATTGATCATAAAGGATAACTTTGAGGTGGTTTCATACCCTACAATAATCTCTTCGTTTGTTCTCCGCTAGTAGTGACTTTGGAGTGACTCTTTGTTGCATGTTGAGGGATAGTTATATGATCCAGTTATGTTATTATTGTTGAGAGAACATGCACTAGTGAAAGTATGAACCATAGGTCTTGTTTCCTAGCATTGCAATACCATTTGTTCTCACTTTTATCATTAGTTACCTTGCTGTTTCTAAAATTTCACATTACAAAAACCTATATCTACCATCCTTATTGCACTTGTATCACCATCTCTTCGCCGAACTAGTGCACCTATACAATTTACCATTGTATTGGGTGTGTTGCGGACACAAGAGACTCATTGTTATTTGGTTGCAGGGTTGTTTGACAGAGACCATCTTCATCCTACGCCTCCCACAGATTGACAAACATTAGGTCATCCACTTGAGAGAAATTTGCTACTATCCTACAAACCTCTACACTTGGAGGCCCAACAACATCTACAAGAAGGTTGTGTAGTAGACATCAAGCTCTTTTCTGGCGCCGTTGCCGGGGAGGTGAGTGCTTGAAGGTATATCTATAGATTTTGCAATCGAATCTTTTTGTTTCTTGTTTTATCACTAGTTTAGTTTATAAAAGAAAACAACCAAAAAATGGAATTGAGTTTGCCTCATACACTTCATCTTTTTAATATCTTTCATGAAAATGATGGTAAGGAAAATTGTGCTCAATTGCTAGAAGAAGAATGCATTAAAATGTTTGGTACTAGACCTTTGAATGGTGAGCACGATTGCAATGTTTTTAGTATGAATTCTTTGAATACCTATGATGCTAATGATATGCAAAGCCAAAAGCTTGGGGATGCTATGTTTGATGAAGATGATATTTTTTGTCCCCCAAGTTTTGATGAGAATATTTATTATGATGAAAGCATGCCTCCTATTTATGATGATTATATTGATGAAAGTGGATTTGGAGAGGTCATGACTTCATTTAGTGATGAATCCACTATTTCGGAAGAGGTTCCAATTGATTATGAGAACAAAGTTGCTATCTATGATGATTATTGTGATGACTTGTATGCTATTAAGAATAATGATAAACATGAAACTTGTCATAATGATTTTAGTTTTCAATTGGATTATGCCTCACATGATAATTATTTTGTTGAGTTTGTTCCCACTACTATTCATGAGAAGAGATTTGCTTATGTGGAGAGTAGTAAATTTTCTATGCTTGTATATCATGAAAAGAATGCTTTATGTGATGGTTATATTGTTGAATTCATTCATGATGCTACTGAAAATTATTATGAGGGAGGAATATATGCTTGTAGGAGTTGCAATGATATCAAGTTTCCTCTCTATGCGCTTAAAATTTTAAAGTTATGCTTGTTTTGCCTTTCTATGCTAGTTGATTATTGTTCCCATAAGTTGTTTCCTCACAAAATCCCTATGCATAGGAAGTGGGTTATACTTAAATGTGTTAGTAATATTCTTCATGATGCTCTCTTTATGTTTCAATTCTTATCTTTTATGCGAGCATCATTGTCATCATCATGCCTAGCTAGAAAGGCATTAAAGAAAAGCGCTTGTTGGGAGACAACCCAATATTTACCCTTACTGTTTTTGTGTGTTCACATGATTATGCTACTGTAGTAATCATGTTTTATAGCTTTTCTTTCAATAAAGTTCCAAGTAAGACCTTTAGGATAGCTTACGGTGATAGTTGTGTTGAACCTGCTGAAAAACAGAAACTTTTGCACCAAGTAAATTAGTTTTGATAATTCACAAAAACGTGCTTTTGATCTGGATTGGTACACAAATTTCTTAGGACTTCCTAATTTGGTAGGGTTTTTGGAGTTCCAGAAGTATATGTTTGATACAGATTACTACAGACTGTTATGTTTTTGACATATTCTGTTTTCATTGTGTTGTTTGCTTATTTTCATGAATCTATGAGTAGTATCGGAGGGTATGAACCATACAAAAGTTGGAATACAGTAGATATTACACCAATATGAATTTAGAATGAGTTCATTACAGTACCTAAGTGGTGATTTATTTTCTTATACTAATGGAGCTTACAATTTTTCTATTGAGTTTTGTGTTGTGAAGTTTTCAAGTTTTAGGTAAAGATTCGATGGACTATGGAATAAGGAGTGGCAAGAGCCTAAGCTTGGGGATGCCCAAGGCACCCCAAGGTAATATTCAAGGACAACCAAGAGCCTAAGCTTGGGGATGCCTTCCGTGCCCCGGAAGGCATCCCCTCTTTTGTCTTCGTTCATCGGTAACTTCACTTGGAGCTATGTTTTTATTCACCACATGATATGTGTTTTGCTTGGAGCGTCATTTTGTTTTATTTTTCTTGCTGTTTGAATAAAATACATTAGATCTAAAATCCTTAAATGAGAGAGAGTCTTCACATAGCTACATAATTATTTAACTACTCATTGATCTTCACATATATCTTTTTGGAGTAGTTTGTCATTTACTTGTGTGCTTCACTTATATCCTATGAGTAAATGGTTGAATGAGTTGAATGTCATAAATCTGAAATTATATATGTTTCATTTGCTTATCGCGTGGGGAGTAATGACTTCACATCTAAGAAGTAGAGGTTGTAAATTTATTGAAGGTTAGGAAGCATTGTATTGGTCATTTGAACAATTCATGAAAGAATATTGAAGGAAGAGAAATTTCACATATAAATATACTATCTTAGATATCTTCTATGATTGTGAGCCCCATTAATTATTTTCAAACCTGATCAAATTAGTTGAAGTTGGACAAGGAAGACAACGTAATGAGTTATGCTTGGGTGTATTTGTATAGAAGTTATATTGTTATAGATCCTCCAACATGTGGTGCTTGCTTTTAGAATCCTTTGCTAGCCAAAATATCTGTACTAAGTGGGAGTACTGCTTGTGCATCCAAATTCCTTGAACGAAGTTTCTTCCATGAGTGCCCACCATACCTACCTATATGCGGTATTTACCTGCCGTTCCAAGTATATTTGCATGTGCCAAACTCTAAACCTTCAAATAATAACCTATTTTGTATGCCCGAATCGCTCATGTAGCGACTAGGGGCTATCAGTATCTTCCATTCTAGGTGGGTTCTTCTCACCATGAGTGGACTCCGCTCATCATTCACGAGAAAAATGGCTGGTAACCGGGATGCCTAGTCCCATGATCAAAATATCAAAATCAAATCAAAAATAATTGCAAACAAAACTCCCCCAGGATTGATGTTAGTTGGAGGCACCCGTTGTTTCGGGCAAGCCATGGATTGATGATTGTTGGTGGAGGGGGAGTAAAAACTTTACCATTCTGTTTGGGAACCGCCTATAATGTATGTAGTATGGAAGATATTGGGAACTCTTGGTTTGTTAACAATGAAAGCATACCTTTTAAAATTATTTTCATCTCTATTTCAAAATCGAGCTCTGGCACCTCTGCAAATCCCTGCTTCCCTCTGCGAATGGCCTATCTTTTAATATTATGCAAGAGTCAGTAGTATTCCTCCTCATTCTTACCTACTCTTTAGTTAGCAAGCATCGTGTGTTGGGGAAAGATCTAAGCATATATGGCCATGAAAATATATTTGATCATGAATTATTATTGTTGACAATTATCTATATGATAAGTGAGTTGGGAGGCGAAACACTAAGCCCATATCTTCCTCTGTGTTCGATGGATGCTATTTGTTCTAAGAATATGCTTTGACTGGTAGCAATCATGGAAGACTATATGATAGTTGAGTATGTGGAGTTTGCAAAATCAAAGCTCTAACATAGACCCTTCCTGAAAATAAGATGAATTGCAATTGTTTGATGACTGAGAACATAGTTTTCTAGTTTTCAAGAAAGTCTATGGTCTATGCTTTAACATGTGAATAGCTTGTTACTTGATCTTGAGAAGTTTTATGAGATGAACTACCGTTATGACCTATAATCATGCTAGAAAAGGTGATTGAAATTATCATTGATCAAACTTATGCACCTGCTATCATTCACACTTCATAAATCATTTCTTTTATCATTTACCTACTCGAGGACAAGCAGGAATTAAGCTTGGGGATGCTGATATGTGACGCCCCTGATTCCATCGTACACTAATCATACACGCAAACGTGTACGATCAAGATCAGGGACTCACGGGAAGATATCACAACACAACTCTAAACACAAAAGTAAGACAAAAGCTCGATACACAAGCGAGTCAGCGGAAGCAACAATATCTGAGTACAGACATAAGTTAAACAAAGATGCCTTAAGAAGGCTACCACAAAATCAACAATGATCGAAGAGGCAAGGCCTCCTGCTTGGGACCGCCTAACTACTTCTAGTTGTCGGCGGTCTCCATGCAGTAGCATCCATCGGCGGTGGCATCTGACTCCATGGATCCATCATCTGGTTGCATCAACCGGAAAGAAGAAAGAAGGGAGAAAAGGGGTAGCAAAGCAACCGTGAGTACTCATCCAAAGTACTCGCAAGCATCAGATCTATACTAAGTATGCACTGGTATCAAATGGAAGGTTTGTATATGTGGACTGAAGTTTAGAATGCCAGAATAGAAGGGGAAGGACTAGCCTATCAAAGACTAGCATCTTCAAGCAGCTCCAAGCATCTTGCAGCATGTAGAAGAGTAAAGAATAGCAGTTTATAATTAACAAGCATGTTGTAACATTAATGCCCAGAGATCCTTCCTCGACTCCCTGCGAGAAAGAAATCCCGGAGCCACATATCTCAAGTATCCATTTGTAGTTGTATAAGATCAGGATATAAGTCTGAACGTCCGTTACCATGGACGCGACTATTAATAGATAATCTTCCCTGCAGGGGTGCACAACATTTTCCAACACGCTCGATCACTCTGGCCGGACACACTTTTCTGGGTCAATACCCGGCCTCAGAAGATCAACACGTCGCAGCCCTACCTAGGCTCAGCAGAGAGGTCCTCGCCGGTCTACATCCTAAGCACTCTGGGGTCTGGGCCCATCGCCCGATGCACTCCGGGTCGTTACGTGATGGGCGATACAGGCCACCTCCACTGGGACGCCGACCGGGCCGTGCCGCAATGCTGAACTGGACGTCTGACAAAGCTTTGGCTGATACTGCAACGTCGAGGCCCATAACTATTCTCACGTGGTGGTTGGTGCGTAAAGGCCAAAGGCCAACTCAGAACAAATACCCAAACCATGGTGTATTACTAGCTTGTGGAGATAAGCAGAGACTCACGATAAGGTGACCCCGTCTCCCCGTCTCGAGGAAATATGGCAAGGGCTAGCCCAACCCACTCGGGGGCGGCCTGCCGGCCCGGCCGTGCCTCGTAACCATCTTGCGGGTGCTCTCCGGGCCCACCCGACTTTCACCAAGGTCTCAAGTGAAGTGATGGTAACCATGTGTCCAAACATCAAGGGGAAAACCCGAGGAATCACCCCGGTGGATTCCATTCAATGTAATCATCAAGGTGAACGTAAGAGGGACCACCCTCGAGGTTCACACTTGAGGTGTTGAACGACAGAGCCGTATCGGGAATGGTGAAAGAGGAAATCACCCTCGATGACCACGATCGAATAGCTACACTACAGAATTATCATCAGGAGTGCGTTATGAGGGATCACCCTCAGCACTCGATAGTAGCTAAAGGGGCGTGATGTGATGCGAGGTGTCGGGCTCTGGTCATCGATCACGCTGATCGAGGCATCGATGATGAAGCAGGGGCAACAAGGATAAGTGGGGGTCACTGATGGATCACTAACCAACCTATACTAAGCAGTTTAGGATAACCAGGTAGGTAACAATAAGCAGGTACAAAAGCAGGCTATGCATCAGAATAGGAGCAAACAATAACAGTAGCAAAATCTAATGCAAGCATGAGAGTATAGAATGGGCGATATCGGGATGATCAAAGGGGGGGCTTGCCTGGTTGCTCAGACAAGAAGGAGGGTCGTCATCAACGTAGTCAATCACAGGTACATCAGCATCGGTCTCGGGGTCTACCGGAGAGAAGAGGGGGAAGAAATAGTAAATACACGCAAACATATGCATAAGAAGACAAAAAGCGGGCTAGAAGTGTTCTAACGCAGCGCTAGGCGATACTGGCGAAGGGGAAAAGTTCCGGACGTTTGTCAGACAAATGAACCGGAGGGAAAAAGTTCAACGTTTTCTATGCTAGGGATGTGTGGCGGATAAATGGACCGCGTATTCGGATTCGTCTTGTCGTTCTGAGCAACTTTCATGTAGCAAGTTTTTCGATCCGAGCTACAGTTTAATTTCTATGATTTTCCGAAGATTTAATGATATTTTGCAATTTAATTTAATTCGAAAATGATGAGTATATGCTAGGTGCACCCAGATCTGTGTACACATAAGTGTACCGGAGGGTGACATGTGGGTCCAGGGGTCCTAGTTGACCAGTCAACGTTTGACTGGTCAACAGGGGGTGGGCCCCCCTGTCATTGACTGTTTGTCTACTCTAACAGTTTAGTTAACTAACCAGGTGGTTAGTCTAATTTACTTTAATTAATTAAGTTAATTAACCGTTTAACTAATTAATTAATTACTTTTATTAAAATATATATTTTACACATTTTTTAAAGTAAACATGGGCGTGGGGCCTACTGGGCAGTGGCCCATAGGCCACAGCCATAGCAGGCGTGGGCTGTTGGGCGCTCGGGCGTGGGCATGGGCGCCCACCCAAACGGCCACAGGCAAGGAGATGTGCCAGCGGGCACTGGCGCGGCACCGGCGCCGGACGCCTGAGGCGCAGGCGGAGTAGAGCCGCGGCTGGAGGAAGGGGACGGTCGGCGCGACAGTGGGGGCTGCGGGCGGCGGCCACGGGGTTGCAGAGGAGGGATGTGCTGCAGCCGCCGGCCAGTGGAAGCGGTGCAGAGGTAGCCCACGAGGGCGACGGCGAGGCCGACATGGCTGTGGGCGTGCGCGGTCCACGGCGACTGCGGGCGGGTTAGCCGGGGCGCATGGTGACGGCGGGCGCGTGCGCACAGAGGAGGCAAGGGAGGAGGAGGGAGATGCTCATGGCGGGGCCGTAGGGGAATGGCAGCAGACTCGGGGAGGAGTCGGGGTCGCGTCCACGAGGAGGAGACGAGGATGACGGGCGGCGTCGCAGCGGCGGGAAGGCGGGCGCAGTCCGGGGGGGATGAAGATGGGGACGCGACGATGGCGGGGTAGCGTTACGCGGCCTCGGGTCCTCTTGCAGCGGCGGTGGTCAACGACGGCAAGTGGCGATGGCGACGGCGAAGGGGGTCGGGATCGCTCCTGTCGGTGTCAAAACCGACGGATCTCGGGTAGGGGGTCCCGAACTGTGTGTCTAGGCGGATGGTAACAGGAGACAAGGGACACAATGTTTTTACCCAGGTTCGGGCCCTCTCGATGGAGGTAAAACCCTACTCTTGCTTGATTGATATTGATGATATGGGTAGTACAAGAGTGGATCTACCACGAGATCAAGGAGGCTAAACCCGAGAAGCTAGCCTATGGTATGATTGTTGTTGTGTCCTACAGACTAAAACCCTCCGGTTTATATAGACACCGAAGAGGGCTAGGGTTACACAGAGTTGGTTACAATGGTAGGAGATCTACATATGCATATCGCCAAGCTTGCCTTCCACGCCAACTAAAGTCCCAGCCGGACACGGGACGAAGTCTTCAATCTTGTATCTTCATAGTGTTGGAGTCCGGCCGATGATGATAGTTCGGCTATCGGGACACCCCCTAGTCCGGGACTCCCTCAGTATCCCCTGAACCAGGCTTCAATGACGACGAGTCCGGCGTGTATATTGTCTTCGGCGTTGCAAGGCGGGTTCTCCTCCATATTCCATGTGCTTGTCGAATAGTGTCCAGTTTCCTCATAAATGTTGCGCTCCTTGGCTTCCACGCCCAATAATGGCCCTCTTCCACGTGTCGTATGAATGCGAAAAGCCAGGGTAATTTTACGTTTTACCCCCAAGCTGCACGAATAAGCTTCCTATAAGAGAGGCAAGCATCTAGATCCAAATCACACCATCCTCCTTCCGCGAGTACACATCGGAGCACCTCTGACAAAATCCACTCCATCATGGTCAGTCGACGCGGCTCCTCCTCTCACGCTCCCAGCCCTCAGCCAGGAGATTGGAGGAGATGTTCAGTCCCGCACAGCAAGCTGGTGACGCTCCAAGCGGAGGGATACCTTCCTCCGGCCTTCATGGTCCCGGTTCGAGCCAGACTGGCCACCTACAAAGGTGGAAAGCAGGTGGAGAACACCCCCAATCCCTCCAAAGGAGAGCGGGTGTGCTTTGTCCCTTATCTAATAAGGGGGCTCGGATTTCCCATACATCCGTTTCTCTGGGGGCTCCTGGAGTTCTACGGACTCCAGCTTCATCACCTCACACCTGCCTCCATTTTGCACATTGCGGGTTTTGTAGCTCTTTGCGAGCTGTTCTTGGGCGTCGAGTCCCATTTTGTGCTGTGGAAGAGATTGTTCTGCCTCGTACCCCGTTCTCACGAGGGGTCGATATATCAAGTGGGCGGAGCCGAAATATGGCGCATCGCCGGGACCGGATATTTATCCGGAACCCCGAAGAAGGCATCCGAAGACTGGCCTTCGGAATGGTTTTATATGGAAGACACTCCACTGCCGGACCTAGTTCGGATCAGCCTCCCGGAGTTCAGCAACGCTCCTCTGAAGAAACGCCTGAGTTGGCGCCCGCGGAGCCCTCAACGGGAGGATGATAGGAGCGTCCAATATCTGATGGGCCGGATAAGGTTGTTGGCCCATTCCGGATTGACCATGATTGGAGTCATGGCCACGTGCATTATGTGAGGGGTGCAGCCGCTCCAATATAGGGGCCACCCCATGTGGGATTTCAACGGGGATAATGACGCCACCCGTCATGGCCGCAAGGGGCCGGGATCGGCCGCCGATCTGGTGAAGATCCTGTCCGGCTTGTATAAGGGGGAGAAGGAGGACTTCCTCCACACGAGTCCATTAAATGGATTCTCCATGAATAACCCTCGGAGCTGGGTAAGCGGACGTCTATCTATCTGATCCGTGCCTTCAAAGTTTAAGTGTCTTACTTTATGATTTCGACGGAGGAACTGCGCCGGGATGTGGAGGGCATACACAGTCCGACTCCACAACCCGAGGATCTGGGAAGATCCCTTGATCCGGCCTCCGGAGAGGATCCGGACATAGAGGTGGAGCTGATTGACGGGGTGTTCCACCAACTCAGCATGGACAATGCTCTAGTCGCCATTACGGCTGACTACCCCGGTTTATCTCCGGCTTCCCAGGTAACTATGACCAGAGTCCTGACACCATTACTTCATCCGTGCTTATTTCTGACCACCGTATACCAACGGTGTCTCACAGGAGGTGCCTTCAAGGCGGGAAGCCGAACCCGCGGCGGCTGACCGACAAGGGTCAGTTCGGCCCAGCAGGCGGAAGAGGGGTGCGGTGCGAATCGAAACGTCGCTGCAACGGTATAGCATGCCACCGTTTTTAAGGGAAAGATTCCTGGGAGGTATATTAATGCTTATGACTTTTCCAGGAGAAAGAGCGCTCGCCGGACTGTGCTCGGAGAGGTTGCCAACCAAGCCTCCGCTAGCGAGGCTCCAACACCTGGTCCGGAGGGGGAGGCGAGCACAAGGCGCGAGCCGGATGCTCCTCCAACGGAGTATGCCGACAGGCTGTCCGCCACTAGGTCTGAGGTGGAGAGCGCCATGAATCACAGGCGCCGCCGGATAGTTCTTCGTGAAGTGTGTTTCTCCCCAGAGGCGTTGAATGCCTTTAATGCGGGAGACGCGCACCTCCGTGCCGCTCAAGATGGTTTAACCAGAGCCACGGAGCAGTATGTGAAAGACATACGGGTAAGGAATTTTAATAGTTATATATGCCAGTAGCCCCCGAGACTTAAAGTAGTTAGAATAACTGATTTAAGGATCATTTGATATGCAGGATCTTACGGAGAATAATACCCAATTGTCCCAGGAGCTTCAAGAGTGCAAGGCCCAACTTGAGGCCGCACTAGCCGCCGTAGGAGGAGACACAGAGACCCCCTATGGTAACACATATTTCAAAAAGATAAGCGGTTTATGGCGTGCGGCGTGCGTATAAGTCTGACAATAATATTGCAGAGGGCACCGGACTAGATCCGGACAAGCAACATCTGCTACACCAGCTGAAGGCCGGCGATAAGGTGCTTATGAGGGTGCAGCAGGAGAGGAACAAACTCCAAGATGCCAACACCCAGCTGGGCGAAGAACTAAAAGATGTTCGGGTCCAGCTGTCTGACTCCGTAAAGGAGAATCGGCGGCTTCGTCGCGGCATCTACAGTAAGTGCTTGAGAAAACTCTTTTGAAAGGAAGAGTTCGGCGAGGAAGTCGATTGACAGAAATGTGTCTGTAGGTGTGCTCACAGGTCACCCTGCGGAGGAAATGCCCGGTTCAACAGGTGACCAACTTCCCGAGCTGCTGCAACTGCACAAACGTGTTCGGCAGGCGATGAGTGGCGTCGCCTAGGCCTTATGGCCGTCCGTCTCCCTACCCGAGGGTCTTGAAGGGCTTGCGGAGAAGCTTCAGGGGGTACGGCAGCGCTTCCGTCTGTGGAAGATATCGGCCTGCCGTCAAGGTGCCAGGGAGGCCTGGGCCATGGTGAAGACGCGGTACACGAAGGCGGATCCGAACCACATGGCCGAGGTCGGACCTGTGGGGCCCGATGGGAAGGAGATCCCTGTGAGCTTAATGTACGGTCAAGTAGAGTTGGCCGCTAAGTATTCCCAACGGGACTGTAAATTAGACAGCCTGTTAGATGGGATTGAGGAGGAGTATAATCAGTCAATTTGACGATGTATTTTAAAATGACATGTATAATGCCTTCTAGCCGGATTGTAGATCGTTTGTCTTTGCGGACCTTTTCGCTTCAACCTCTGGACCCAATAGTCCGGAGTGTGTCCGAATACCCTCGCAGTTATGCAAAAACCGGGGCATGCATGGAGACCAAGCGTAGGGGTCATTAGTGCTTTATCAGACAAGTGCCCAACTAGTTATGTTATATTACATGGTTAGTAAGAAACATCTTCCAGGGAGAATAGTTCCGTTAGGGGTTCCTTTCCCTGGGAGGGATGCCCTAAAGTGCATGTCCGGACTACGAAAAGAGCAGAAAAGCATCTGGGGGCAGACAAATAGATAGGTAAAAAATCATCTTTCAAGTCACCGACCGAATATTCCCTTAAGAACGCTAGCTTTCGGCTTCACCCAGTCTGAGGTACACATCCGGCTGACCCGGCAGTAACAATCGCAGAGGTGCTCCCTTTACCTCCTAGCCGAACAATCGGGAACGTAGGGGAAAGCACAGGAGCCAGGCAACCCATCTTGGCCAAAACTTAAGTCATATCGATGCATATAATGGTGAATAAAAGGTACATGCGGAAGTTTGACACATGTGTTGGGCATAAAGCCCGTATAAATAAGCTTCTATTAAAGAAGCCCCCAAGTATAATGAGTGCGAGTAGCACGTCAAATGTGCACGGAGGAAGGAGACGAACTCTGAGTCCGGCGCTAGGCGTAGAATCTTCGGAGGCGGGCTGCGTTCCATGGGTTCGGTTCGAGTCGGTTGTCCGATGCGTTTCGCAGACGGTATGCTCCGCCGGTTAGGACTTGGTCGATGATGAAGGGACCTTCCCATTTGGGCTTGAGTTTGTCCTTTTTCTTGTCCGGCAGGCGTAGAACTAGTTCGCCAACATTGTAAGTTTTGGCCCATACTTCTCTGCTTTGATATCTTCGAGCCTACTGCAGATAGAATGCGGAACGAGCTTTCACCACGTCGCGCTCCTCTTCTAGGGCGTCCAAACTGTCTTGCCGATCCAACTCGGCCTCTCTTTCCTCGTACATGCGCACGCGAGGTGAGTCATGAATTATATCGCAGGGCAAAACTGCCTCTGCGCCGTATACCATAAAAAATGGTGTGAATCCGGTAGTACGGTTTGGCATGGTCCGCAACCCCCAGAGTACGGAGTCGAGCTCCTCTACCCAGTGCGTGTTAGATTCCGTGAGGGACCGCACTAACCTGGGTTTGATGCCGCTCATGATTAGACCATTTGCTCGTTCGACTTGACCGTTAGTTTGAGGGTGATAGACTGAAGCGTAGTCGAGCTTGATGCCCATATTTTTGCACCAAAGTTTAACCTCGTCGGCAGTCAAGTTCGTGCCGTTATCGGTGATGATGCTGTGGGGGACGCCATAACGGTGTACTACCCCGAATATGAAGTCTATCACAGGTCCGGATTCGGCCGTTTTAACTGGCTTGGCCTCTATCCATTTGGTGAATTTGTCCACCATGACCAATAGGTACTTTTGCTTGTGGGTTCCCCATTTAAGGTGTGCAACCATGTCAAGCCCCCAGACCGCGAACGGCCAGGTGATGGGTATAGTTTTGAGGGCGGTGGGTGGCATGTGGCTTTGATTAGCAAAAACCTGGCACCCGACGCATCGTTGGACTAAGTCCTGAGCATCTGCCTGGGCCGTCGGCCAATAAAATCCTGTACGGAAGGCCTTGCCTACAAGGGCCCGGGGTGCGGCGTGGTGCCCGCCGAGTCCGGCGTGAATTTCAGATAGCTGATTTCTCCCTTCCTCTTCGGAGATGCACCTTTGAAGGACTCCGGTTGTGCTTTTCTTATAAAGCTCCCCTCATGGACTTTGTAGGCTTTAGATCGCCATACTATGCAGCGGGCCTCATTTGGTCTTCGGGGAGTTCCTGCCTAATTAAGTAGGCTAGGAATGGTTCCGTCCACGGGGCAATGACTGCCATTATTTCGTAGGCTGAAGGTGTTATTTCATTAGCTGAGCCACCGGTTGTGTCAGAATGTTCAGTGTTGGGCGGTGCGGTTGGTTCCGGATTGTTGTTTCCGGACTCCTCTTCCCATACTATGGATGGGTTAAAGAGCTGCTCCAGGAAGATGTTTGGAGGGACGGCGTCACGCTTTGCGCCGATGCGTGCCAACACGTCGGCCGCCTGGTTATTATCCCGGGCTACATGGTGGAATTCGAGTCCTTCAAACCGAGCTGACATTTTTAAGATGGCATTACGGTAGGCTGCCATTTTCGGATCCTTGGCATCAAAGTCTCCATTTACTTGGGATATTGCGAGGTTTGAATCCCCGTGGACCTCTAGGCGTTGAATGCCCATGGAGATTGCCATCCGGAGACCATGTAGAAGGGCCTCGTATTCGGCTACGTTGTTGGAGTCCGTGTACATTATTTGAAGTACGTATTGGACTGTATCTCCGGTTGGGGACGTCAAGACGACGCCAGCCCCCAAGCCGGCCAACATTTTAGAGTCGTCGAAGTGCATGATGCAATTGGAGTATGCGTCATACTCTTTAGGGAGTTCGGCTTCAGTCCATTGAGCGATGAAGTCCGCCAAAAGTTGCGACTTTATAGCTCGCCGTGGTTTGTAGGTTATGTCGAATGATAAGAGCTCGATGGCCCATTTTGCAATCCTGCTCGTCGCGTCGCGGTTGTTTATAATGTCGTTGAGAGGTACTTCGGAGGCCACTGTTATCGAACACTCTTGAAAGTAGTATCGCAGCTTCCGGGATGCCATGAACACCGCGTACGCTATTTTTTGATAATATGGGTACCGGGACTTGCATGGAGTTAAGACAGTGGATACGTAGTACACTGGTTTTTGAAGAGGGAATTTGTACCCTTCTGTTTCTCGTTCGACGACGAGCACCGCGCTTACAACTTGATGTGTTGCCGCGATATATAACAACATTGGTTCGCCCAAGTTGGGCGCGACCAGGACCGGATTTGTTGCCAATATGGCCTTTATTTCTTCGAGTCTGGCCGTGGCAGCATCCGTCCATTCGAAGTGTTCGGTGCGCCTGAGGAGGCGATAGAGGGGCAATGCCTTTTCTCCCAAACGGGAGATGAAGCGGCTTAGAGCCGCCACGCATCCAGTCAATTTTTGTATTTGTTTGAGGTCTTTTGGGATATCCAACTTTGACAGAGCTCAGATCTTGGCTGGGTTTGCTTCAATTCCTCTACTAGATACAATGAAGCCCAAGGCTTTCTGGCTAGTACGCCGAAAACGCATTTTTCCGGGTTGAGCTTAATGTCATATGATCGGAGGTTGTCGAATGTGAGCCTCAAATCGTCTACTAGACTTTCGACGTGTTTGGTCTTGACGGCCACATTGTCTACGTATGCCTCCACTGTTTTGCCGATCTGGGTAGCCAGACATGTCTGAATCATGCGCTGATATGTTGCGCCGGCGTTTTTGAGTCCGAAGGGCATTGTGTTGAAGTAGAATGGTCTGTATGGAGTAATGAATGCGGTTGCGGCTTGGTGTGTCTCCGCCATCTTGATTTGATGGTAGCCGGAGTATGCGTCGAGGAAGCACAATGAATCGTGCCCTGCGGTAGCATCGATGATTTGATCGATGCGGGGAAGGGGGAAAGGATCCTTTGGACAAGCCTTGTTAAGGTCTTTAAAATCAACACACAGGCGCCATGATCTGTCCTTTTTTGGTACCATTACCAGGTTTGCTAGCCAGTCCGGATGTTTGATGTCTCTGATGAATCCGGCTTCTAATAGTTTGGCTAGCTCCTCTCCCATTGCCTGTTTGACTGTCTTGAATCCTTTGGGTTCAGAAAATCGCCGAAGAGCCTGTTTGACTGTCTTGAATCCTTTTAGGATGTTTAGGCTGTGTTCTGCCAACCTGCGTGGGATTCCTGGCATATCTGAAGGGTGCCAGGCAAAGATGTCCCAATTTTCCCGAAGGAATTCTCATAGTGCGGCGTCTACATCAGGGTTTAATTGTGCCCCAATGGAGGCCGTCTTTGTGGGGTCCGTTGGATGGACTTGGAATTTGACTATTTCGTCTGCTGGTTTAAAAGAGGTGGACTTGGATCTCTTATCGAGTATCACATCGTCCCTGTTCACCGTGGATGGCAGCGCAGTGAGTTCCTCTGCCGCTAGGGCTTCGGATAGTGCCTCTAGGGCTAGTGCGGCTATCTTATTTTTGGCGCGGAGTGCTATGTCCGGATCACTGACAAGGGTGATGATTCCATTGGGTCCGGGCATCTTGAGCTTCATGTACCCATAATGGGGTATAGCTTGAAAATTTGTGAATGCCTCTCGCCCTAATAAAGCGTGATATCCGCTGCTGAACGGGGCCACTTGGAACGTGACCTCCTCGGACCTGTAGTTGTCCGGCGAGCCGAACACCACATCTAGTGTAATTTTTCCTGTGCAGCGTGCTTCCCGACTAGGGATTATTCCTCTAAAGGTTGTGCTGCTTCGCTCAATGCGGCTCCAATCTATTTCCCTTTTTTGAAGGGTTTCCTCGTAGATGAGGTTTAATCCGGTGCCGCCATCCATGAGTACCTTGGTAAGACGAAAGTCGTCCACTATTGGACTGAGGACCAATGCGGCTAGTGCTCGGGCTGTTCGGAATTTAGGTTCGTCGCTGGCGTTGAAGGTGATAGCCGTGTTGCTCCATGGATTTGTTGTTGCTACTTGGTATACTTCGGTGAGGCTGGGGATTGTTTGTTTCCGCATATTATTTGATGCGAAAGTCTCGAAGACTGTTAATACCGTACTGGTACTATTGGGCTGGTTCTCCGGGGCTAGAAGCTCTTCGCCACTTTTGGCCACCTGCCGTAGTATCCAACATGCTCGAAGGCTATGTGTTGGAGTGGCGCCCTTTGTACTATGGATTTTACAGGGTCCACTAAGCCATCCCTCCAGTACGGTTCCGTGCCCTTTATGGGGTTTTTGCTTTTTGGTTTTTGTCCCGGGTGCCTGAGCATGATGCACCCTTTTGTTTCGGACTAGGGTTGTGTTCGGAGCTGGATTGTCCCAAAACTTAGTTTCGGTTTTCCGGGTACTCTCCATCGCATAGTACTTTGGTACTATGGACGCCAGGTCGGCAAAGCGTGTAATTTTGCGGCGACTTATGGCGTTCGTGATTCCCTTGTCTGTGCAATTGTTGCAGAAAATTGAGATTGCGCTTTCCTCACGGCAGTCCTTTATCCTGTCCATAACCAGGAGGAATCTGGCCCAGTAATGATGTACTGCCTCCATGGGCTCTTGCCAGATTTGAGATAGATCACTTATGTTTGGGTGGGTGGGCGGAATTAAGTCCGGAACCCTGCCCAACTTGAGGCTCAAGGTCTGAAAAGTTTCCGAATTTGGAAGCTTGGATTGCTGGATGTCGTCCAACGAATCTGGTCCGCTGCCTGACTTTAGGTTCAGTACTTGATTGACGTCCGTCCCTCCGCGGGAATCCGGCATGGAGGGATCAGGAGTCCGGACATAACTGGTCTTTAGTATAGAAGAAGAGTCGCCGCATTGTTCCTCTACTACCGCAACGTGGTGGGTAACCTGGGGAGAGTTAATCTCTCTCAGATCGGTTTTAAGCCCAATCTGATCGTAGTCTGTAGCGACTCCCAGGGCGGCGATGCGATCCAAGAGCTCGTTTAAGGAAGAGAGCTCCATCGGATCCAGCTGCTCGGTGAATTCCGAGTTGACGTGAAGATCGCTTTTGATGACCCGAGAGGTCGTCGTCGAAGCGGCGGCCGAACAGGCGGTCATAAGAAAACCACCTAGCCGGATAGTTTGGCCGGCGGCCAAAGCTCCTTTGGCAATGGTACCGTCTTTAAAGACGGGCAGAGGCATCCTTCCTGATTGTGACAGCACAGAGGAACTCTCAATGAAAGCACCAATGTCGGTGTCAAAACCGGCGGATCTCGGGTAGGGGGTCCCCAACTATGCGTCTAGGCGGATGGTAACAGGAGACAAGGGACACGATGTTTTTACCCAGGTTCGGGCCCTCTCGATGGAGGTAAAACCCTACTCCTGCTTGATTGATATTGATGATATGGGTAGTACAAGAGTGGATCTACCACGAGATCAAGGAGGCTAAACCCTAGAAGCTAGCCTATGGTATGATTGTTGTTGTGTCCTACGGACTAAAACCCTCCGGTTTATATAGACACCGGAGAGGGCTTGGGTTACACAGAGTCGGTTACAATGGTAGGAGATCTACATATGCATATCGCCAAGCTTGCCTTCCATGCCAAGGAAAGTCCCATCCGGACACGGGACGAAGTCTTCAATCTTGTATCTTCATAGTCTTGGAGTCCGGCCGATGATGATAGTTCGGCTATCCGGACACCCCCTAGTCCGAGACTCCCTCAGCTCCCCTTCCCGATCCAGATCGGGAACGAGAGGAGGGGGGAGGGGACAGGCGAACGAGTGGGGGGAGTGGGGGTGCTGGGTTTCGGTTAGTGTTTGGGCAGGGGGGTGTATAGGGGAGTGGGGTGCGCCGGCCTAGTCGGCCTGGTGGCCAGCTGGGCCGGTTGGCCCAGTGGGGGGCTTCTTTTTTTTTTTGAAACATCTTTGTTTTCTTTTAACTTCAAAAGACAAAACAGTTTTATAAAATACAAAGCTTGAACCTAAATTATTATTATAATTTAGACTACTGCCACAATTAGTTTGGTAGTTAAATAAATTAGCTCAGCATTTTTATAAAACAAAAAGGCATTTAAACAACGTTTTAACCAAATTTTTTTAATTTCCTTAGGGCATTTAAACACTTCGCAAAAATGTTGGTTCACCACCAATATTGCCAAAAGGATATTTACCACATGATGAACATTTTAGTTTTCATGTTTGGCAATTTGAATTTTGGAGTTTGATTTGAATTTGAATTTGGATTGCGATTTGGATCAACCAAGGATTAGCAACAGTAAGAGTGGTGACATGGCACTATTAACTTGGGATTACTGTATCTTAATTATCCGGGCATCACAATTCTCCTCCATTACAAGAAATCTCGTCCCGAGATTTAAGGGGTGTAGTAGGGGGAAAGACTCGAAAAGGACGGGGCTCAACACAAGATAGGTACCTGGGGGCTATCTCGCTACGTGGCATAGAGGCATCTCTCGAGTTGAAATTCAATAAAGTCATCGAGAGCAAGGTAAGGAGGAGCAATAAGAAGCTTCAAGCGGATGGACAATCATTCAATGTTTGAAACAGAGTGTGAAAGGGGTTCAGCGCATCGAAAATATGTATTGCATCTGATAGCAGAATAGATCACAATAAGGTGGCTCGTGAATTACATATGAAGCCAAGCATGAGGAACAATTTAGGAAGACAGAGATGTACAGGAGAGTCAGGTTTCGTTACTGTGGAACCGTGGGTTATGGGCCGACCATGTGGGTTAAAAGAAAGAAGGCGTTACACTTTGCACGGTCATGATAGCAAGGCAGGTCAGAGGACAACCGGTCAGTTATGTTGGCAACAACGTTGGTACCAAGGGCGAGGGAAGAAGAGAACCATTTTCCTGCTCGTTAAGACGAGGCGGACCAATAGGCAAAGTTCTCGTCCATCGGTGGCTACTAGAATGTCATCAACAATAGTAACAAGGTCTTACTGACAGAGTTTGTACACCGAGGTGTTTACATAAGCATGGAATTATCACTTCTTTGGTATGATAGGTTACAAGAAAGGTTGAACAAAACAATGGAAAGGAAAGGGTAGACTCGAATCAGTTATCGGTGTTCTCAAGTGTCTAACAACTCAGAACCCGTGGAAAATTTGAATCGGCAAGAAATAATAGTTGATGAAGAACTCATAAGAAGTTATGTAGTTTCGTGATAATCTCGAGATGCCAGAGGGTAATACTCGAGGGTATAGCAGAATAGAGGTTGGACGGGTGAAATGATCTACAGAAGACAAGTACTTCCACTTGTCCGATAAATGAAATCAAAGAAGAACAATCATGGTTGGAACCACGGTTGTGAAGGTGCAAGCATAGATACAAGACAAACTTATCACAAGAGGATTATTATTATAACAAGAAGCTTCCATTATAAGTTCCACATCGGGTCCATGGGCATGAACACAAATGTTCAAGGTCGACTCCCACTTCTCTAATGCACAACTTTCCATTCACTTCTCGCTTTCGAAGAAGTTGTAGCGTTGAAATTTTAACTGGCAAAGAGCCAATAGAGTATAACCCGCATAACTTTCGAGTTCACCCGGATTTAGGGAAGACATAGATTCAACCCAACGGGGCATATTAGAAACAAATCCCACAAACTTTAGGAATAAATAACTCAAGCCCGAAAGCAGAGCATGGTAGAGGAAGCAGAAGATACAATTTACCATAGGCATTATGTATCCGAGGAAAAGCTCCCAAGGTTACTGTATATGAAGGACGCTGTTGGATAGAACCCCACAAAGGATCTGGTGGTTCACAAGGGATCTAATGTGAGCATTAGTACTCAACCAGAAGTAGAAAGAATGCAAGGATATCAGATTATAGAAGCAACTGACTAATTCAGAGTGGAAATGCAAAGGAATTACTATTTCCAAAATCAAGGGATCAGAAGCAAACGCTCTAAACAAGGATGGTTAAGTTGAATAGACTTAGGGCACAATCAATGGCAATCTGATTGGCCGAGAACCACCTCATGTTCGGGAAGACGTCTGAGCCGGAAAGATAATCTATAAGTATCAACTGATGATTCCGACACAGACATATCAAATCGAAAGACTCAAGATGATAATGACAAAGGGCATCAATGGATACTGCTAGGCATATGGAGTTAATTAGAGCGTAAGCATAAGACTTTCTAGAGCAATAGGCGACAGAGGTCATCGAAAGCTCGGATTGTATTACCAAGTATCTTATGAAGCATAAGAATAACTGGGGTGAATGGATACTCGATAAGAGCGAGTAATTAACCGAAGGGGTATTCATGCGGCAAGGACTGCAGGGCAGTAAGCATAAAGGATCCTCGGAACATCGAAGAGTATTTCAGGACATCTTAATAACAAGAGCAGCTGGGGATGAAGGTATGAACGACAACGTAGGTAGTTACGCATAAGGATTAATCGGTGATAGGGATTGCAACAGCGAAGGGCACAAGGGTCTCGAGAAAGCATCGGAGAGTATCTTCAGAATTTTCTAGTGAAGCGGGCCATCATCTGGAATGAAGGGGCTCTCTGGGAGAAGTATTTACAAGAACGTAGAGTTATATTTTGCAAAACCATTTAACCCGAATAGAAGGGAGATCAGAGTCCAAGATTATAGACGAGAAATAAAAGATCCTAATACCACCAAATGGTGACGTGGGCCCGTAAGCCACACAGCCATGTTAGTAAAACTGTTTTTCAAACACTAGACTCAACTTCGGCCAAGGAGTTGGAGGGGGATCCTACAGGAAGTCGGCTCTGATACCAACTTGTGACGCTCCCGATTCCATTGTACACTAATCATACACGCAAACATGTACGATCAAGATTAGGGACTCACGAGAAGATATCACAACACAACTCTAAACACAAAAATAAGACATACAAGCTTCATATTACAAGCTAGGGGCCTCGAGGGCTCGAATACAAAAGCTCGATACACAAGCGAGTCAGCGGAAGCAACAATATCTGAGTACAGACATAAGTTAAACAAAGATGCCTTAAGAAGGCTAGCACAAAAGCAACAATGATCGAAAAGGAAAGGCCTCCTGCCTGGGACCTCCTAACTACTCCTGGTCGTCGGCGGTCTCCATGTAGTAGCATCCATAGGCGGTGGCATCTGACTCCACCGATCCATCATCTGGTTGCATCAACCGAAAAGAAGAAAGAAGGGAGAAAAGGGGTAGCAAAGCAACCGTGAGTACTCATCCAAAGTACTCGCAAGCATCAAATCTATACTAAGTATGCACTGGTATCAAATGGAAGGTTTGTATCTGTGGACTGAACTGCAGAATGCTAGAATAGAGGGGGAAGGCCTAGCCTATCAAAGACTAGCATCTTCAAGCAGCTCCAAGCATCTTGCAGCACGTAGAAGAGTAAAGAATAGCATTTTATAATTAACAAGCATGTTGTAACATTAATGCCCAGAGATCCTTCCTCGACTCCCTGCGAGAAAGCAATCCTGGAGCCACATATCTCAAGTATCCATTTGTAGTTGTATAAGATCAGGATATAAGTCTGAACGTCCGTTACCGTGGACGCGTCTATTAATAGATAATCTTCCCTGCAGGGGTGCACCTCGTTGTCCAACATGCTTGATCACTCTGGCCGGACACACTTTTCTGGGTCAATGCCCGGCCTCGGAAGATCAACACGTTGTAGCCCTACCTAGGCTCAGCAGAGAGGTCCCCGCCGGTCTACATCCTAAGCACTCCGGGGTCTGGGCCCATTGCCCGATGCACTCCGGGTCGTTACGTGCAGGGCGATACGGGCCACCTCCACTGGGGCGCCGACCGGGCCGTGCCGCAATGCTGAACTGGACGTCTAAAAAAGCTTCGGCTGATACTGTGACGTCGAGGCCCATAACTATTCTCACGTGGTGGTTGGTGCGTAAAGGCGAAAGGCCCAGTCAGAACAAATACCCAAACCATAGTGTATTATTAGCTTGCGGATACAAGTAGAGACTCACGATAAGGTGACCCCGTCGCCCCATCTCGAGGAAATACGGCAAGGGCTAGCCCAGCCCACTCGGGGGCGGCCTGCCAGCCCGGCCGTGCCTCGTAACCATCTTGCGGGTGCTCTCTAGGCCCGCCCGACTTTCACCAAGGTCTCATGTAAAGTCATGGTAACCGTGTGTCCAAACATCAAGGGGAAAACCCGAGGAATCACCCCGGTGGATTCCACTCAATGTAATCATCAAGGTGAACGTAAGAGGGACCAGCCTCGAGGTTCACACTTGAGGTGTTGAACGACAGAGCCGTATCGGGAATGGTGAAAGAGGTAATCACCCTCGATGACCACGACCAAAGAGCTACACTATAGAATTATCATTAGGAGTGCGTTATGAGGGATCACCCTCGGCACTCGATAGTAGCTCTGCAGAGTCGAGCAACTAAAGGGGCGTGATGTGATGTGAGGTGTCGGGCTTTGGTCGTTGATCACGCTGATCGAGGCATCGATGATGAAGCAGGGGCAACAAGGATAAGTGGGGGTCACTGATGGATCACTAACCAACTATACTAAGCAGTTTAGGATAACCAGTTAGGTAACAATAAGCAAGGACAAAAGCAGGCTATGCATCAGAATAGGACCAAACAATAATAGTAGAAAAATCTAATGCAAGCATGAGAGTATAGAATGGGCGATATCGGGATGATCAAAGGGGGGGCTTGCCTGGTTGCTCAGACAAG
This sequence comes from Triticum timopheevii, assembly GCA_963921465.1. Taxonomy (NCBI): domain Eukaryota; kingdom Viridiplantae; phylum Streptophyta; class Magnoliopsida; order Poales; family Poaceae; genus Triticum; species Triticum timopheevii. The sequence continues at coordinate 295,049,856 of OY997274.1, forward strand.
AAGGAGGGTCGTCGTCGACGTAGTCGATCACAGGGACATCAGCATCGGTCTCGGGGTCTACCAGAGAGAAGAGGGGGAAGAAACAGTAAATACACGCAAACATATGCATAACAAGACAAAAAGCGGGGATAGAAGTGTTCTAACGCAGCGCTAGGCGATACTGGCGAAGGGGGAAACATCCGGGAAGGTTTTCCCGGTTCGGACGTCTGTTAGACAGATGAACCGGAGGGAAAAAGTTCAACGTTTGCTATGCTAGGGATGTGTGGCGGATGAATATTCCGCGCCACTTTCATGTAGAAAGTTTTTCGATCCGAGCTACAGTTTAATTTCTATGATTTTCTGAAGATTTAATGATATTTGCAATTTAATTTAATTTGAAAATAATAAGTATATGCTAGGTGCACCCAGATCTGTGTACACATAAGTGTCCCAGAGGGTGACATGTGGGTCCGGGGGTGCTAGTTGACCAGTCAACGTTTGACTGGTCAACAGGGAGTGGGCCCCCCTGTCATTGACTGTTTGTCTACTCTAACAGTTTAGTTAACTAACTAGGTGGTTCTTCTAATTAAGTTTAATTAATTAAGTTAATTAGCCGTTTAACTAATTAATTAATTACTTTTATTAATATATATATATATATATTTTACAATTTTTTTAAGTAAACAAGGGCTTGGGGCCTACTTTGCAGTGGCCCATAGGCCATAGCCATAGCGGGCGCGGGCTATTGGGCGCTCGGGCGTGGGCATGGGCGCTCGCCCAAACGGCCACAGGCGAGGAGATGCGCCAACGGGCACTGGCGCGGCGCTGGCGCCGGACGCCGGAGGTGGTCGCAGGGGCGCCGGACGCCTGAGGCGCTGGCGGAGCAGACCCGCGCCTGGAGGAAGGGGGCGGTCGGCGCAACAGTGGGGGCTGCGGGCAGCGGCCATAGGGTTGCAGAGGAGGGACGCGCTGCAGCCACCGGCGAGTGGAAGCGGTGCGGAGGTAGCCGACGAGGGCGACGGCGCGGCCGACAGGTTGTGGGCGTGCGCGGTCCGCGGCGATTGCGGGCGGGTCAGCCGGGGCGCATGGTGACGGCGGGCGCGTGCGCACAGAGGAGGCGAGGGAGGAGGAGGGAGATGCTCACGGCGGGGCCGTAGGGGAATGGCAGCGGACTCGGGGAGGAGTCGGGGTCGCGTCTAGCAAGGAGGAGACGAGGACGACGGGGTGGCGTCGCGGCGGCGGGAAGGCGGGCGCAGTCCGGTGGGGATGAGGATGGGGACGCGGTGACGGCGGGGTAGCGTTAGGCGGCCTCGGGTCCTTGTGCGGCGACGGTGGTCGACGACGGCAAGGGGCGATGGTGACGGCGAAGGGGGTCGGGATCGCTACCCTTCCCGATCCAGATCGGGAACGAGAGGAGGGGGAGGGGACAGGCGAACGAGTGGGGGAGTGGGGCTGCTGGGTTTCGGTTAGGGTTTGGGCAGGGGGTGTATAGGGGAGTGGGGTGGGCCGGCCTAGTCGGCCTGGTGGCCAGCTGGGCCGGTTGGCCTAGTGGGAGGCTTCTTTTTTTTGATACTTCTTTGTTTTCTTTTAATTTCAAAAGGCAAAACAGTTTTATAAAATACAAAGCTTGAACCTAAATTATTATTATTATTTAGACTACTGCCACAATGGGTTTGGTAGTTAAATAAATTAGCTCAGCATTTTTATAAAACAAAAAGGCATTTAAACAACGTTTTAACCATTGTTTTTAATTTGCTTAGGGCATTTAAACACTTTGCAAAAATGTTGGTTCACCACCAATATTGCCAAAAGGATATTTACCACATGATGAACATTTTAGTTTTCATGTTTGGCAATTTGAATTTTGGACTTTGATTTGAATTTGAATTTGGATTGCGATTTGGATCAACCGAGGATTAGCAATAGTAAGAGTGGTGACATGGCACTATTAACTTGGGATTACTGTATATTAATTATCCGGGCATCACATGATACGTCTCCAACGTATCTATAATTTATGAAGCATTCATGCTATTATATTATCTTTGGATGTTTATGGGCTTTACTAAGCACTTTTATATTATTTTTGGGACTAACCTATTAACCAGAGGCCCAACCCATATTGTTGTTTTCTTGCCTATTTCAGTGTTTCGAAGAAAAGGAATATCAAACAGAGTCCAAACGGAATGAAACCTTCGGGAAAGTTATTTTTGGAACGGAAGCAATCCAGGGGACTTGGAGTGCACGTAAGGGAAGCTTCGAGGTGGCCACGAGGCTGGGAGGCGCGCCCACCTCCCCTGGGCGCGCCTCCCACCCTCGTGGGCCCCTCGTGGCTCCCCTTACCGACTTCTTTCGCCTATATATCTCCATATACCCTAAAACCTTTGGGGAACAGAATAGATCGGGAGTTCCGCCGCCGCAAGACTCTATAGCCACCAAAAACCAATCGGGACCCTGTTCCGGCACCCTACCGGAGGGGGATCCCTCACTGGTGGCCATCTTCATCATCCCGGCACTCTCCATGACGAGGAGGGAGTAGTTCACCCTTGGGGCTGAGGGTATGTACCAGCAGCTATGTGTTAGATCTCTCTCTCTCTCTCTCTCTCATGTTCTTGATTTGGCACGATCTTGATGTATCACGAGCTTTGCTATTATAGTTGGATCTTATGATGTTTCTCCCCCTCTACTCTCTTGTAATGGATTGAGTTTTCCCTTTGAAGTTATCTTATTGGATTGAGTCTTTAAGGATTTGAGAACACTTGATGTATGTCTTGCATGTGCGTATCTATGGTGACAATGGGATATCACGTGTCTACTTGATGTATGTTTTCGTGATCAACTTAGGGTTCAGTGACCTTGTGAACTTATGCATAGGGGTTGGCACACATTTTCGTCTTGACTCTTCGGTAGAAACTTTGGGGAACTCTTTGAAGTTCTTTGTGTTGGTTGAATAGATGAATCTGAGATTGTGTGATGCATATCGTATAATCATACCCACGGATACTTGAGGTGACACTGGAGTATCTAGGTGACATTAGGGTTTTGGTTGATTTGTGTCTTAAGGTGTTATTCTAGTATGAACTCTATGATAGATCGAACAGATAGCTTCGTGTTATTTTTCTACGAACTCTTGATTAGATCGATCAGAAAGGATAACTTTGAGGTGGTTTCGTACCCTACAGGAATCTCTTCGTTTGTTCTCCGCTATTAGTGACTTTGGAGTGACTCTTTGTTGCATGTTGAGGGATAGTTATATGATCCAGTTATGTTATTATTGTTGAGAGAACTTGTACTAGTGAAAGTATGAACCCTAGGCCTTGTTTCCTAGCATTGCAATACCATTTGTGCTCACTTTTATCATTAGTTACCTTGCTGTTTTTATAATTTCAGATTACAAAAACCTATATCTACCATCCTTATTGCACTTGTATCACCATCTCTTCGCCGAACTAGTGCACCTATACAATTTACCATTGTATTGGTGTGTTGGGGACACAAGAGACTCATTGTTATTTGGTTGCAGGGTTGTTTGAGAGAGACCATCTTCATCCTACACCTCCCACGGATTGATAAACCTTAGGTCATCCACTTGAGGGAAATTTGCTACTGTCCTGCAAACCTCTGCACTTGGAGGCCCAACAACGTCTACAAGAAGAAGGTTGTGTAGTAGACATCAAGCTCTTTTCTGGCACCGTTGCCAGGGAGGTGAGTGCTTGAAGTTATATGTATAGATCTTGCAATCAAATCTTTTTGTTTCTTGTTTTATCACTAGTTTAGTTTATAAAAGAAAACTACCAAAAAATGGAATTGAGTTTGCCTCATACACTTCATCTTTTTAATATCTTTCGTGAAAATGATGGTAAGGAAAATTGTGCTCAATTGCTAGAAGAAGAATGCATTAAAATGTTTGGTACTAGATCTTTGAATGATGAGCACGATTGCAATGTTTTTAGTATGAATTCTTTGAACACCTATGATGCTAATGATATGCAAAGCCACAAGCTTGGGATGCTATGTTTGCTGAAGATGATATTTTTTGTCCCCCAAGTTCTGATGAGAATATTTATTATGATGAAAGCATTCCTCCTATTTATGATGATTATACTGATGAAAGTGGATTTGGAGAGGTCATGACTTTATTTAGTGATGAATCCACTATTTCGAAAGAGGTTCCAATTGATTATGAGAACAAAGTAGCTATCTATGATGATTATTGTGATAACTTGTATGCTATTAAGAATAATGATAACCATGAAACTTGTCAACATGATTTTAGTTTTCAATTGGATTATGCCTCACATGATAATTATTTTGTTGAGTTTGCTCCCACTACTATTCATGAGAAGAAATTTGCTTATGTGGAGAGTAGTAAATTTTCTATGCTTGTAGATCATGAAAATAATGCTTTATGTGATGTTTATATTGTTGAATTCATTCATGATGCTACTGAAAATTGTTATGAGGGAGGAATATATGCTTGTAGGAGTTGCAATGATATGAAGTTTCCTCTCTATGTGCTTACAGTTTTAAAGTTATGCTTGTTTTGCCTTCCTATGCTAGTTGATTATTGTTCCCATAAGTTGTTTGCTCACAAAATCCCTATGCATAGGAAGTGGGTTAGACTTAAATGTGTTAGTAATATCCTTCATGATGCACTCTTTATGTTTCAATTCTTATCTTTTATGCGAGCATCGTCGTCATCATCATACCTAGCTAGAAAGGCATTAAAGAAAAGCGCTTGTTGGGAGACAACCCAATATTTACCCTTACTGTTTTTGTGTGTTCACATGATTATTCTACTGTAGTAATCATGTTTTATAGCTTTTCTTTCAATAAAGTGCCAAGTAAGACCTTTAGGATAGTTTATGGTGATAGTTGTGTTGATCCTGCCGAAAATCAGAAACTTTTACACCCAGTAAATTAGTTTTGATAATTCACATAAATGTGCTTTTGATCTGATTATTCTTGCTCTGGATTGGTACACAAATGTCTTAGGACTTCCTAATTTGGTAAGGTTTTTGGAGTTCCATAAGTATACGTTTGGTACGGATTACTACAGACTGTTCTGTTTTTGACAGATTCTGTTTTTCATTGTGTTGTTTTCTTATTTTGATGAATCTATGAGTAGTATCGGAGGGTATGAACCATAGAGAAGTTGGAATACAGTAGATATTACACCTGTATGAATTTAAAATGAGTTCATTACAGTACCTAAGTGGTGGTTTATTTTCTTATACTAACGGAGCTTACGAGTTTTCTGTTGAGTTTTGTGTTGTGAAGTTTTCAAGTTTTGGGTAAAGATTCGATGGACTATGGAATAAGGAGTGGCAAGAGCCTAAGCTTGGGGATGCCAAAGGAACCCCAAGGTAATATTCAAGGACAACCAAGAGCCTAAGCTTGGGGATTCCCCGGAAGGCATCCCCTCTTTCGTCTTCGTTCATCGGTAACTTTACTTGGAGCTATATTTTTATTCACCACATGATATGTGTTTTGCTTGGAGCGTCATTTTGTTTTATTTTTATTGCTGTTTGAATAAAATACATTAGATCTGAAATCCTTAAATGAGAGAGAATCTTCACATAGCTACATAATTATTTAACTACTCATTGATCTTCACTTATATCTTTTTGGAGTAGTTTGTCATTTACTTGTGTGCTTCACTTATATCCTATGAGTAAATGGTTGAATGAGTTGAATGTCATAAATATGAAATTATATATGTTTCATTTGCTTATCCCATGGGGAGTAATGACTTCACATCTAAGAGGTAGAGGTTGTGAATTTATTGAAGGTTAGCAAGCATTGTATTGGTCATTTCAACAATTCATGAAAGAATATTGAAGGAAGAGAAATTTCACATATAAATATAATATCTTAGACATCTTCTATGATTGTGAGCCCCATTAATTATTTTCAAACCTGAGCAAATTAGTTGAAGTTGGACAAGGAAGACAACGTAATGAGTTATGCTTGGGTGTATTTGTATAGAAGTTATATTGTTATAGATCCTCCAACATGTGGTGCTTGCTTTTAGAATCCTTTGCTAGCCAAAATATCTGTACTAAGCGGGAATACTGCTTGTGCATCCAAATTCCTTGAACCAAGTTTCTTCCATGAGTGTCCACCATACCTACCTACATGCGGTATTTACCTGCCATTCCAAGTAAATTTGCATGTGCCAAACTCTAAACCTTCAAATAATAGTCTATTTTGTATGACCGAATCGCTCATGTAGCGACTAGGGGCTGTCAGTATCTTCCATGCTAGGTGGGTTATTCTCACAATGAGTGGACTCCGCTCATCATTCAGGAGAAAAATGGCTGGTAACCGGGATGCCCAGTCCCATGATCAAAAGATCAAAATCAAATAAAAAATAATTGCAAACAGAACTCCCCCAGGATTGATGTTAGTTGGAGGCACCCGTTGTTTCGGGCAAGCCATGGATTGATGATTGTTGGGGGAGGGGGTGTAAAAACTTTATCATTCTGTTTGGGAACCGCCTATAATGTATGTAGTACGGAAGATATTGGGAACTCTTGGTTGTTATGTTGACAATGAAAGTATACCTCTCAAAATTATTTTCTTCTCTATTTCAAAATCGAGCTCTGGCACCTCTGCAAATCCCTACTTCCCTCTGTGAAGGGCCTATCTTTTACTTTTATGCAAGAGTCAGTAGTATTCCTTCTCATTCTTACCTACTCTTTAGTTGGCAAGCATCATGTGTTGGGGAAAGATCTAAGCATATATGGCCATGCAAATATATTTGATCATGAATTATTATTGTTGACAATTATCTATATGATAAGTGAGTTGGGAGGCGAAACACTAAGCCCCTGTCTTTCTCTGTGTTCGATGGATGCTATTTGTTCTAAGAATATGCTTTGAGTGGTAGCAATCATGGAAGACTATATGATAGTTGAGTATGTGAAGTTTGCTAAATCAAAGCTCTGACATAGACCCTTCCTGAAAATAAGATGAATTGCAATTGTTTGATGACTGAGAACATAGTTTGCTAGTTTTCAAGAAAGTTTATGGTCTATGCTTTAACATGTGAATAGCTTGTTACCTGATCTTGAGAAGTTTTACGACATGAACTACTGTTATGACATGTAATCATGCTAGAAAAGGTGATTGTAATTATCATTGATCAAATTTATGCACCTGCTATCATTCACACTTCATAAATTATTTCTTTTATCATTTACCTACTCGAGGACGAGCAGGAATTAAGCTTGGGGATGCTGATACGTCTCCAACATATCTATAATTTATGAAGCATTCATGCTATTATATTATCTGTTTTGGATGTTTATGGGCTTTACTAAGCACTTTTATACTATTTTTGGGACTAACCTATTAACCGGAGGCCCAGCCCATATTGTTGTTTCTTGCCTATTTCAGTGTTTCGAAGAAAAGGAATATCAAACGGAGTCCAAACGGAATGAAACCTTCGGGAAAGTTATTTTTGGAACGGAAGCAATCCATGGGACTTGGAGTGCACGTAAGGCAAGCTTCGAGGTGGCCACGAGGCAGGGAGGCGCGCCCACCTCCCCTGGGCGCGCGCCCCACCCTCATGGGCCCCTCGTGGCTCCCCTTACCGACTTCTTTCGCCTATATATCTCCATATACCCTAAAACCTTCGGGGAAAAGAATAGATCGGGAGTTCCGCCGCCGCAAACCTCTGTAGCCACCAAAAACAAATCGGGACCCTGTTTCGGCACCCTGCCGGAGGGGGGATCTCTCATAGGTGGCCATCTTCATCATCCCGGCGCTCTCCATGACGAGGAGGGAGTAGTTCACCCTTGGGGCTGAGGGTATGTACCAGTAGCTATGTGTTTGATCTCTCTCTCTCTCTCTCTCTCCCTCTCTCTATCTCTCGTGTTCTTGATTTGGCACGATCTTGATGTATCGTGAGCTCTACTATTATAGTTGGATCTTATGATGTTTCTCCCCCTCTACTCTCTTGTAATGGATTGAGTTTTCCCTTTGAAGTTATTGTCGGCGTTCTGGGAACGGGGGTACCCAGACTTGCCTGCGTGCGGCCTGCAGCGTAGCTCAAGGAGTGGCCCAGTACGGCCCATCTTCATCAACACATGCTCAAGACCCTCGCGAGGGGCCAAGCCTCACGAGGCGGACGACAGGAGGCTTCCTCAGGCATGGCCTCGTCAAGCTGGCTCGCAAGGGGGCGGAGAGATCAAGGCGGGGTACCTCACGAGGAGCCCGTGACGCAAGCCATGACGACCAAGGCCAGGCGGGTGCCAGCCTGCGCAGAGTCCTTGTTTCCCCTTTGGTGCAAAGGGGGCAAGCGCAGGCAAGGGTATCAAGCAAAGGCAACCATTTCAGTGCAACAAGACCAAGACCAGCAGGACGGCAGAACGGAGGTCATCGTGGAGCCCAAGCCAGCGTCATCGTCAGGGTCTTTTGGCAGGCGAGGACCAACTTTAGTCAGGATGAGTGTACTAGATGTTCCCCTTCAAAATGGCCAATTGTTGGCGCCCTTCCCGCTCAATATTTGGGAAGAGGCCCAGGGCCTTCGCCTATAAATAGGACTAGCCACCCACAGGGTAGGGGAAAGAGATCTGATCGGATCCGCACCCAAGACATAGAGAGAGAAAGAGATCTGATCGGATCCGCACCCAAGACACACACAGAGAGGGAGATCTGATGGGATCCACACCCAAGACACACAGAGAGAGAGGGAGGCGACTGAACCCCCCTAGCAGTTCATCGCACCAACCAAGAACAGACCCTCGCGAGGATGTTCTTCCCTTGTACTGTTCCTCATCAGCCCCAGAGGCAATCCACACACCACAAACTGGAGTAGGGGATTACACCACAATGGTGACCTAAACCAATATAAATCTTGTGTCCCTAGTGTTGTTCTTCGTGTAGTTTAGATCCTAGCGAGGCGGTGAAACATGGGTAGGCTGAGGGTGTGATCTCCGCGCGCACCCCAGTGTTCGAACCTCAAGGGTCTGCCGGAACCCGAAATCCGACATTTGGCGCGCTAGGTAGGGGTGTGCCGAAATCTGCCTTCCGTCGCCTTGTGTTTTCACCGCCCATCCCATCCATGTCAGACGCACGACGCGCCCGCGCCGAGCGCCGGGCCGCTCACGCCACTCACATCGCCCAGATGGCCCCCGTCGGCGGGCGCCCCCGTCGTTCCCCGTCGCCTGCCCTCAACGCCGCCATCGGCCCGTCGGGGAACGAACAGCAGGCGTCATCCCTGCATCCATCAGTGCGGCGAGAAGGCCGCACCGCCACTCTGTCATTGACTCCGGCCGGCTCCTCGTGCCACGCCTGTCGCGCTCCTGCGGACGCGCACGCCGCGATGCTCCTGGTGCGGTAGCTCCTGCACTACCGTCCCGTCAACGACCTCTACGACGAGTGGCTCGCCCGCATCATTGAGCTCGTCAGCGCGGCTGGGGGCTTCCCTGCACTGTCCCTCTCGTTGCACCGCGCACCGCCCTACGCGGGCGACGAAGCTCCGGGGGCGCCTCAACCGCCTCCCCCTCAAGAAGGTGCCTTGGATCCAAGGCGCATGGCCCCTGGGCGGAACCCACTCCGTCCGACACCAGCACAGCAAGAGAAGAGCTGCCAAGAGATCCCTCGTCCTCAGGAGGCCGCCCGTGTGCTCCCCGCACAGGCTCGACACGAGTGCGCACCTGCTCCGGCGCATCAAGACCCCGCGCTGCTCCTGGCCGCAGCGCACAGAGACCTGCAAGATCAAGCTCTCCGTCACCAAAGGGCCCCCGTGGCCACTGCAGGCTGCCGTGCCTTCTCCGCCGAGCTGCGCAGCGTGGCCTGGCCGGGCAAGTTCAAGCCAGACTTGCCCCCGTGCTACGATGGCACGGCTGACCCTGTTGAGTTCCTCCAGCTCTACGAGCTGGGCATCGAAGCTGCCAATGGAGACGAGAAGGTCATGGCGAACTGGTTCTCTATGGCACTGAAGGACGGCGCCCGCACCTGGCTCCTGAACCTGGCTCCTGGCACGATACCTCCTAGGACGAGATGCGCACCCGATTCATCGCCAACTTCCAAGGCACCTGCAACCGGTCCCCGGCCATGAGCAACTTGCGCCGCATCAAGCAGCAGCCGGGTGAGACCCTGCAGAAGTTCATCCAGTGCTTCAACAGTGCTCGCCTTAAGATCCCCAAGGTGTCTGAGGAGGCCATCATCTCAGCCTTCTCCGACGGCGTGCGTGACGTCACGATGAAGGAGGAGCTCGCGATCTGTGAAGACTTGTGCACCTCCCTAGAGCTGTTCAATCTGGCGACCAAGTGCGCTAGGGCTGAGGAAGGGCGCCTGTCCCTCCTCGAGCTGCCAGCTGCTGACCCAGAAGAGAAGAAGCCCAAGACCAAGGACGTGAAGCGCAAGGGGGCTGCCATGCTTGCATCAGAGCCAGACACCAAGCGAGGCAGGGATCAGCCTGAGTCATCCAAGGGCAGTCGGTACTGCGTGTACCACGACCTCCACACCCACAACACCAACGAATGCCTAGAGCTCAGAGTCGTGCTAGACGTGCGTGACGGCCGACGCCCCGAGCGCAATGACAGGGGCTATGGACGAGGAGGAGGAAGAGCTGGAGGATGATGGGAAGACCATGGCCCTCGCCAAGGGTGGCGTGACCAAACTCGCGTGGACCGCTGGCAGGACCAGCCTCGTGAGGGAGGTTGGAGAGACCCACCTCGCAAGGGGGGTTGGAGAGATCAGCCTTGCGAGGATCGCCCACAAGGCAATGCGGGCCTCCCTCCTCTGCCACCACAGCCAAGGATGAACGAAGACCATCACCAGGATGAGGGGGGTGGAGGATTCCAGGAGCCGCGTGCAATCGCTTGCATCTTGGGCGGCGCACAAGCCCCGGCCTCTCAGCTCATCTTCAAGTAGTTTGCCCGCGAAGTGAATGAAGTCCTCCCCAAGCTTGAGGCCACACGCCCTCTCAGGTGGTCATCGTGCGCTATCACGTTCAGCTCAGCGGATCAGCTCAAATGTGCGTAAACAGCAGGAGTCCTCCCGATGCTTTGCTCCCCGATCATCAGCAATGTACAAGTCACCAGGACCCTCATCGATGGCGGAGCAGGGCTCAATGTCCTATCCGTCGAAATGTTCAACAATATCCAAGTGCCATACAATCACCTGCAGCAAACCAAGCCCTTCTCAGGAGTCACCGATGGTTCCACGGTTCCGATAGGGCAGGTCCGTCTTCCTGTTACCTTCGAGAAGCGTGACAACTACCGCACGGAGCTCATTGACTTCAACGTCTCTCACATCCGCTTGCCGTACAACGCCATCCTCAGGTACCCAGCCCTGGCCAAGTTCATGGCCGTGACCCATCACGGCTACAATGTCCTCAAGATGCCAGGAAGCGGCGGAGACATCACTGTGCCTTGTGAAGAGAGAGACGTTGTGTGTTCCCTGGAACGTGCCTTCCAAGCCGCATCAATTGAAGACCCAGATCATAGGAACGGGAGGCCTCCCGAGGCTGCTCCTAAGAAGAAGAAGGCATCGCCTGGCCCGACCCCTCGGGAGGCAGGCCCCTCAGGGTCCGCGCCCGTTTAGGGGGCACCTCCTTCTGTCGCATAGGAAGGCGCGCTCGGCGCCCTCCTCGAGCAGGGCACGGGGGCTCTCTTCTGGAGGGCCATCGACTTTGCTAAGATTACGAGGGAGGCGCTCGGGCACCACTTGGAGGCGTGCTTCAACGCAAGTTTCCCTTAGAAGGAAGCAAGGCAAGGAGGGCCGAACCCTCAGGAATTCATCGGTGAGTTCATTCAGGAGTTGCAGGAGTCAGGAGTCATGAGTGGCAGCCGCCGCTTGCCCGCCATAGCTCCCCATCCAGGCGAGGATGGTGGGCTGCGCGTCTGCATCGACATACCAGGGCTCAACCGAGACGCCTCTCAAGAGTGCCTCTGGCCCTCACGCATGGGGTGCTACGAAGGCCCACCCCACAGCTATGTTCGCATGCCTTACAGCCTACCGAACACGGCTGCAGTGCGTTAGCGCCTCGTAAGGAGCATCTTGGAAGCTCAGGCGGTCAGGCATTCCGCAGTCCTGGCGGAGATGGAGATGGTCCGCGAGGAGCCGCCAGCGCCCCCGGAGCCTCCCGAGGCCCCTGGGCCTGGGGGCTCGTGAAGATCGTCTCCCGCAGCGCACGCTGTCCACTACTTCAGCATCCCTCCATCTTCAGCATCATCAGGTGACATCCTTCGAGTTTCATTTTCAACTGGGAGCGCCCCCCCCCAAGGGCTGCATCATTCCCAGGCCGCGTGGGCCCGTCCCTGCGGCATGTATCCCCTTTAGTTCATGTTTTCAGCTTGCTTTATCGGGGGCGCCCCTTGGGCTGCATTATCCACAAGCCACCCGGGCCAGACCCGGTGGCATGTATCCCTCTCGCGTTTATTCAGGTCACGCATTTGACCCATCGCGATCGTTGTTTGATGCTTGCCTATGGCACCCTTCTTTCTTCATGCCGGCTGCTTGCACGTTAAAGGGGGGGGTACCTAAGCATCGCGACTCATGGGCTCTTACTAGCTCTCCAGCCCTCACCCTCTGGCCTTGTCCACGGCATTGCGACCTGGCATACCAGAGATGGCTGAGCCCCGCTCGAGGGCCGGGACCCGAGGACATAGAGCACCGACATCTAACCAAATCTGCACGGACACATCACAAGTAAAGACCCAGAGCCAGGCGCAACCCGCCTTGAGGTAGGGCCCCGTGGGTCCCACACTGGCTAATGGGTGCCCAGATACACCTCGCCAGGCCCTACCGTGCCAGCCACGTGTCAGGGCGGGGCTGTATACGCCCCGGGGGCTCCTCCCGGAGGGGAGCCCCCTCCCACGCACCAGTGGAAGCACCATGCTCCGCGCTGGCTGACGACACTGTCGAGGAGCGGCTATGCCCGTACACATACAGAAGCGCTATGCTCTGCGCTGGTGATAAACAACTGAGGGTGGCCCCTAGCTGCATCAACCTCAGGGATCCTAGAGCTCAATGTCCGGCCTCATCGTAATGCCTCCCCTCGGGAGTGCCGCGTGAGGGGGCTGGGCACGGGGGCTGCGCCCGGGTCACGCCCAGGCACACGCCACCCAGCCAGGCCCCTCGGGCCTGGTTCGTCGCACGCCTCTCCCCGAGCGAAGCCAAGGTACGAAGGCCGTTTGAACGTCAAGGGGGACTCCTGAGCATCACGACTCAAGAGCCTAACTGGTCACATAGCCCCTCACCCCTTAGTTCCGAAAGGCTAATGGCGGTTGAGATATGCGCGGGGCCGAGCTCTGCTGACGTAGAATGGTAAATTCACCCATGCATCTCACCTCCCTACTTGTTGTTCGTGCATCAAGGGGGACTCCTGAGCATCGCGACTCAGGAGCCTAACTTGTCACGTAGCCCCTCACTCCTTGGTCCCGTCCTGGTTTCCCGTCGGGGCTAACGGTGGCTGAGGTATGCACGGGGCGGGGCTCTGCCGATGTAGAACACAAGCAAGTAGGAAGGAAAAATGCAAATCTCAAGAAATTCAAAAGCAAATATTACAGTCCATAGAGTACTTTGACAACACCAAACACAAGTTTAAACGCCTCCACGAGGCAAAATGCATGTTGCAGGGATTAAAAGCAGGACCGGAGCCGTGAAGTAGTCACTTTTTGGCGGCGCCATCCCTGGTGACGGTGCTACGCTGGGCAGCTTCGCCTCGAGGAGCCTCAAGACCGGCAGCGCCTCGCTTCGGCTTGGTGCTGAAGGCCCGTTGCCAGCAGAGCCTCCACGCGACCCTTCACGGCCTCAGCAGCGACCGCGGCAAGCTCGCCGCTCACATGCTCCCGCAGAAGAAAGGACACGCGCCTCAGCCTCATCCGTGGGGCCAAGGCCGAGGGCGACATCTTTGAGGACGCGGACCAGGAAGGGAAGCAGCTTGGCGGGGCCCTCCTCGGCGCCGGCCAGCGGGCTTTCTAGGCCGCTGTCATAGAGCGACTTCAGCAGGGTGCGAGCCTTCACCTCCAGCTTCGCGAAGGCCACGCGGTCCTTGGCCAGGACCCGCGCCTTGCCGTCCAGCTCGATCTTCTTCGCCTCCAACGCCTGCTCCAGCGCACCCAAGCGGCCTTGGCATTCATCAAGCTCGGCATCCCGGTCCTTGGCGGCAGCCTCGCTAGCCTTCAGGTCTTCCTCCTTCTCCTGGCGGACACGGGCCTCCTTGACAAGCTGGTCGCGCAGGCCTTGCAGTTCACTCTCCAGCACCTTGTAGCGGCCCTGGACATCCGCAACCTCCCCCAAGGCGGCGTCGCGAGCGGCCTTCGCCTCAAGGATGGCCTGCTTCTCCTCGTCGCAGGCTGTCATGGCCTAGGCCAGCGCCACTCGGACTAAAGCATCAGAGCGGACCCAGCCAGAGACCAACTCCAGGCGCCGGCCGCCAAGCGGGGGTCGGCGCCCAGAAGATCTTTCTGCAGGCAGTCCAGCTCAGAAGTGGCACAATCCATAACAGTAGGAGGAGCCGGAGAGATAGCGGTTGGCGGAGTAGGAGGCGAAGACGGCAGTGTAATCACAGTGCCATGAGTCAGGACCTTCTACGCCCCAACGACTGCGGCGGTGGCATCAGGCAAAGACACCGCGGGAGTCGCTTGGGCCATGGGGGCTGAGCTCGCTCCAGCTGGCCCCGCCAGGCCTCGCGAGGATGACCGGGTAGGAGAGGCCCGCGTCTTGTCGCCCCCTTCTCCCGCGGATGGGGGTGCTGCCTCGGACAAAGCCTCAGGAGCCCCCTTCAGCTTCTTCGCCGCAGGCACCGACCTAGCCAAGGAATATGGATGTCAAGCCTCAACAACCAAGCAGGAAGGAAAACAAGAATCGAGCACTTACTCGTCATCACTCGCGGGCTCAAGCAACCTCCGACCGAACTTGAAGCACGAAAGCCGAATGCTGGGGTCAACTTCAAGAGGTTCGGGAGCAGGAGGCGTGTCTGTGGATCGCCTCGGAGTCGGAGCGGACCCGCGGGGAACCAGCCCCGTCCTGTGCTTCTTCGGGATCAGGGGCGAGCTCTTGCCACCCCGCTCGTCGCCGTCCTCATCGTCATCCGGCATGAGGCGAAGAGTGCGGGACCTACGCCGAGGAAGGGGCGTTCTCGACTCCCCGTCGGTCGCCTCCGAATTGGGCTCCTCGTCCTCCTCCTCCTCTTCTTCCTCCTCTCCGCTGGAGTCTCTGGAGGATACATTCACCATCGCCAGGGCCGCCGGGGCCTCAGGAACCTCCGCGGGCACAGTCCCGCCCTCGTCGAAAGCGTACATGGAGTTCACCACCTGCTTCCAATCATCCCGAAGGAACAAGGGCACGGGTGCATCCTCCAACCTCGCCACGTTTCCCCCAACCAAGGATTGGAGGACCGCGGCCAGATCCTCATCGGCCAGGGCTTCGATGTTCGAGCGAAGGGCGGCATCGGCCCTCCCAAGCTTCCACAGCGGGAGCGAGTGTTCCCGGAGCGGAGCCACCTGATGCTCCAGGAACTCCCTCAGGAGCGACACCTCGGTCAATTTCGCCGTCGCCATGTTGTCCGGCCACAGGTCCGCGTCCATCTTCTCCAGCACCTGCCTCGCGCGGGGATCAACGAGCTCCGCGCGGAACCAAGCGTCAATGGACATGGGCTGCCCCATGGGCAGAATCAGCTGGCAGTGGGTGCGCCCAGCATCCACCATGACCCACTTGCTTGTGAAGCCCTCAATTCTCTTCCCGGGCTTCGAGATGGCATTAGAGCTGCCGTGCATGATAAAGCTCGCGCACGCGGTGATGGGGCCGCGGGAGACCCGGAGGTAGAAGTAATGGCGCAGAAGGTCACCGAAGGCCTCACCCTGACATGAGCCTCGCAGTAGTAGGCGAAAATCACCAGGAAAAGAACGGAGTTGGGATGGGGGTGCAGGGCTTGCAGATTGTAATGGTGAAGAACATAAAGGAAGAACTCAAAAAAAGAGGGCACCAAACGGGCGGCGATGGCGCTCACGAAGAGCGGGTAGAAGGTTCTTCCTCTACGCTCAGGAAGGACGCTGCCGACCTTGAGCGCGGCCGGCCCGTCGTGGCCTTGCGTCGCCATCATCTGGCGCGTTCGAGCAAGATTCTTCTCCGACACATTCAGAGGATCCAAGGCGGGCGATTACCATGCTCCGGCTGGGGTCTGGCGAGGCACCATGCCTTGCTAGGATGCAGAGTTGGAGTGGATCTGGGGATTTCGGAAGCAAGTAGGACAGGAGCAAGAAAGGAGATCTGGGAAGTGAAGGAGAAGGCAAAAAAGGTAAGCCTGGACAGGTACCGCTCCCTTATCAGCTTGTGCAGTTGCCGAGGCGTCGTGGGGGAGCTAGGACGCCCACGTCCAATCAACTGCCACGCGGTGCCCAAGGCCGTAGGCTATTGGGGCCCGCGACGCTTCGCACTTGCCTCTTCGCTTCACTACTAAGCCAAGTCCAAGCGCGCCTTGGGCCCGGGGGCTACTGTCGGCGTTCTGGGAACGGGGGTACGCAGACTTGCCTGCCTGCGGCCGACGGCGTGGCTCAAGGAGTGGCCCAGTATGGCCCATCTTCATCAACACATGCTCAAGACCCTCGCGAGGGGCCAAGCCTCACGGGGCAGACGACAGGAGGCTTCCTCAGGCATGGCCTCGTCAGGCTGGCTCGCGAGGAGGCGGAGAGATCAAGGCGGGGTACCTCACGAGGTTCCCGTGATGCAAGCCATGACGACCAAGGCCAGGCGGGCGCCAGGCGGGCATCGGCCTGCGTAGAGTCCTTGTTTCCCCTTTGGTGCAAAGGGGGCAAGCGCAGGCAAGGGTATCAAGCAAAGACAACCATTTCGGTCCAACAATACCAAGACCAGCAGGATGGCAGAACGGAGGTCATCGTGGAGCCCAAGCCAGCGTCATCGTCAGGGTCTTTTCGCAGGCGAGGACCAACTTTAGTCAGGATAAGTGTACTAGATGTTCCCCTTCAAAATGGCGATTTGTTGGCGCCCTTCCCGCTCAATATTTGGGAAGAGGCACGGGGCCTTCGCCTATAAATAGGACTAGCCACCCACAGGGTAGGGGAAAGAGATCTGATTGGGTCCGCACCAAGACACAGAGAGAGAAAGAGATCTGATCGGATTTGCACCCAAGACACAGAGAGAGAGGGAGATCTGATGGGATCCACACCGAAGACACAGAGAGAAAGAGAGGCGACTGAACCCCCCTAGCAGTTCATCGCACCAACAAAGAACAGACCCTCGCGAGGATGTTCTTCCCTTGTACTGTTCCTCATCACCCCCAGAGGCAATCCACACACACCACAAACTGGAGTAGGGTATTACACCACAATGGTGGCCTGAACCAGTATAAATCTTGTGTCCCTAGTGTTGTTCTTCGTGTAGTTTAGATCCTAGCGAGGCGGTGAAACATGGGTAGGCTGAGGGTGTGATCTCCGCGTGCACCCAAGTGTTCAAACCTCAAGGGTCTGCCGGAACCCGAAATCCGACAGTTATCTTATCGAATTGAGTCTTTAAGGATTTGAGAACACTTGATGTATGTCATGCATGTGCGTATCTATGGTGACAATGGGATATCACATGATCTACTTGATGTATGTTTTGCTGATCAACTTGAGGGTTCAGTGACCTTGTGAACTTATGCATAGGGGTTGGCACACGTTTTCGTCTTGACTCTTCGGTAGAAACTTTGAGGCACTCTTTGAAGTTCTTTGTGTTGGTTGAATAGATGAATCTGAGATTGTGTGATGCATATCGTACAATCATACCGATGGATACTTGTGGTGACATTGCAATATCTAGGTGACATTAGGGTTCTGGTTGATTTGTGTCTTAAGGTGTTATTCTAGTACGAACTCTATGATAGATCGAACGGAATGAATAGCTTCCTGTTATTTTAATACAGACTCTTGAATAGATCGATCAGAAAGGATAACTTTGAGTTGGTTTCGTACCCTACAATAATCTCTTCGTTTGTTCTCCGCTATTAGTGACTTTGGAGTGACTCTTTGTTGGATGTTGACGGATAGTTATGTGATCCAGTTATGTTATTATTGTTGAGAGAACTTGCACTAGTGAAAGTATGAACCCTAGGCCTTGTTCCCTAGCATTGCAATACCATTTGTGCTCACTTTTATCATTAGTTACCTCGCTGTTTTTATAATTTCAGATTACAAAAACCTATATCTACCATACATATTGCATTTCTATCATCATCTCTTCGCCGAACTAGTGCACCTATACAATTTACCATTGTATTGGGTGTGTTGGGGACACAAGAGACTCTTTGTTATTTGGTTGCAGGGTTGTTTGAGAGAGACCATCTTCATCCTACGCCTCCCACGGATTCATAAACCTTAGGTCATCCACTTGATGGAAATTTACTACTGTCCTACAAACCTCTACACTTGGAGGCCCAACAACGTCTACAGGAAGAAGGTTGTGTAGTAGACATCACAATGTTGAAGCTAAAGACAATGATCTACCAGGGCAAAATCTTCGTCCAGTACATCCCCGTGTTGCAAATGAAGTACAGATTGAAAAGATAATTGACAGCATCAATGCACCTGGTCCGCTCACTTGCTCAAGAGCAACACAACTAGAAAATTTCTATGGGCACTTTGCATTTGTCTCTATATCTGAACCCAAGAAAGTTTCTGAAGCCTTTATGGAACATGAATGGATTCAAGCTATGCAAGAAGAGCTTCATCAGTTCGAGCTGAATAATGTCTGGGAACTGGTCAAGCGTCCTGATCCTCGCAAGCACAATATCATTGGCACCAAATGGATCTATCACAACAAACAAGATGAGCATAGTCAAGTTGTCACAAACAAGGCTCGTCTGGTTGCTCAAGGTTACACTCAAATAGAAGGGATTGACTTCTATGAAACATTTGCTCTCGTGGCAAGACTTGAAGCCATTTGCATACTACTAGCATATGTCAACCATCACAACATCCTTCTGTACCAAATGGATGTGAAGAGTGCCTTTCTCAATGGCAAGATTGAAGAAGAAGTGTATGTTGCACAACCACCTGGCTTTGAAGATCCAAAACATCATGATATGGTATACAAGCTCAACAAGGCACTGTATGGCCTCAAACAAGCTCCTCGCGCTTGGTATGACACACTCAAAGACTTCCTGAAGAGCAAAGGCTTCAAACATGGTTCTATAGATCCAACACTCTTCACGAAGTCATACGATGGTGAACTGTTTGTGTGCCAAATCTATGTGGATGACATTATCTTCGGCTCCACCGACAAGAGATACAGTGATGAGTTTGGGTAGATGATGCAAGAGCAATATCAGATGTCCATGATGGGTGAGCTGAAGTTCTTCCTTGGTCTTCAAATCTGTCAGAAGAGGAATGGCATCTTCATATCACAAGAGAAATACGTCAAAGATTGTCTGAAGAAGTTTGGAATGCAAGACTGCAAAGGATACACGACGCCAATGCCAACCAAAAGTCATCTAGGTCCTGACGACAATGGTAAAGAGTTTGATCAAAAGGTATACCGCTCCATGATTGGTTCCTTATTTTACTTATGTGCATCTAGGCCAGATATAATGCTTAGCGTTTGCATGTGTGCCCGATTCCAAGCGGCACCAAAGGAGTCACATCACCTAGCGGTGAAGCGAATTCTTCGATATTTGGCTTACACCCCAACGATAGGATTATGGTATCCAAAGGGCTCAACATTTGATCTGATTGAGTATTCTGATGCTGATTATCCTGGTGACAAGGTTGATCGCAAATCCACCTCAGGAACATGTCACTTTCTCGGTCGATCACTTGTCTGTTGGTCTTCAAAGAAGCAGAACTATGTGTCACTCTCCACTGCTGAATCTGAATACATTGCTGCTGGATCGTGCCGTTCTTAGCTTCTATGGATGAAGCAAACTCTCAAGGACTATGGCATCAACACGAAGAATGTACCATTCTTCTATGACAATGAAAGCACCATCAAGCTTTCCAAGAATCCAGTTCAGCACTCGAAGACAAAGCACATTCAGATCCGTCATCACTTTCTTAGAGATCATGTCAACAAGGAAGACATTGATATCATTCACGTCAACACTAAAGAGGAATTGGATGATCAAAGGTTTTGCAAGTTGCGGTGTGAGCTAAATATCTTAGAATCCTCAAATGTCCTGTGAATGGACACACATCCTAACACTTATGCATGTTGACGACTTAGATGTGTAACACACGAAGTAACGTATATCTTCAATCAATGAAGACTTACCCTCTGAGTGTGAATACATTAATGTGGAATTTGACTTCGGAGCGCCACGATAATTATGTGCCATGACTGGGTCTAATACTTCCTATACGGTGGGTAACGCCACCACCAAATTCTTATTGAAGTGTTTCTCTTGGCGTTATAATTGCAAAGTCTTTGCATTTGGATTGTCTTCAACATTGATTTGTCTTCATGATTTATCTTTGCAATGTTGAGTTGGTTCATATATATATATATATATATATATATATATATATATATATATATATATATATATATATATTTGTGTTATGTCCTCTACAGCATTCACTTGTAGCTATGTCTTCACTCTTGAATCTTTTGATCTAAGTGAATGTGATCGGACCCTAACCTATTATGTGCTTCTACCTCAACTCTATCTGTCCAAATCATATGCATTCTGTTGAAACCTGTCGATTGTCTTCTCTGAGTCCTTGTCAGCAGAGGACAATTTGACAAACATTTAATCTGTTTTAATGCTGCATCCTTATTACCTGAAAACCGGAGAAGCCGAAACGACCACCCGACAATCCAGGCATGAGTGGGAACATGGAACAACTCTCAGTGAGTTGCATGTATGCCACATGTCTCTCAGATGTGAGCCGCTAGGGGCACCTGCGTAATTGCGCTGCGCCGCCCTCCTCTTCCTTATAAATTCTCACCCGCGCGGTCATTATCTATTCTTCCACCTTGCCACCTCACACGAACCCTAGCGCCTCCGCTAGCTTGCGTCGATGCCAGAGAAGAAGCGCTTAGCTTTCGTGACCTCTTTGACGCCGTCCTCACGCTGGCCTCGGACCTCGTCCTCTTCGTTGCTGCCGTAGGTTTCTTCCGCCGCCAAGTTAGGGCGTGGGAGGTTGAACTGCTCGGCTTCTCTTCCCATCCGTCTAGCAGTTTGTCCGGGGTAAATAAATCATACTTTTTACTGCTTTTTAGATCTGTCAAATCTGTCCACTTTACTCAAAAGTGGTTTCTGAACTTCCAAATCTAGATTTGTTCTCGTCTGCATCTCATACCATGCTAAGTATATTCACTTATGCTTCATAACTAGTTAGATTCCTCACTTGTACTTATTCATGGATTCGTACAAATCTGGAACCAACTCTCTCCAAATAAGTGAATGTCTTCGCACTATAAGGTCAATGTCTTCAAAACTGATTTATCTTCAAAATCTTCTAAGAATGCATATGACCTCTTCCCCTTCCCTCTCATCTCTAATGCTGTCATAGGTACATGTCCGTGGGAGAATCCCTTGGTTCTCATAGTCTGCATTCATTTGCAGAATACTTACAACATCACATTGAATCACCTAAAGCCAGTTCTTGTCTGAAGCCAATCAGACGGAAGCCATTCACTGTGCTGAAGCCAATCAGCTTAAATTTTATGGCTTCAGAAAATTCTGCTCAAAAGGGTGGCAGGCAACGCAGAGGCAATACAGCTCTTGATCTGCCTCCTGCTTTGTATGAGCAATACAAGTCAGACCCTAACGAAAACTACAACCAACGCAACAACCGGATTCAGTGGATCCGAAGATATTGTTCTGAGGAGTGGTTCAAGTACAGATTCGTCACGCCTGAATACACTGAGAAGAACGACATCAAGCATCTATGGGGAGTCTGTCTGTATCGCGGCTTGGTGCCGAAAAACAAGGCTGAAGCCATTGCGCAAGAATTCTATCCTTGCATGGTCAGAGGACCGCAGCCTGAGAATGCCGACCCATCTTCCTTATTATGGTGTCGTGATGACAATCTCTTCAAGCGCAACTACCAGTTTGCCAAAGATTCAGCTACCCAGAACGCAAAGGATTATGGCCTCAACTTGGCCCCTCTGCTCCCAGATCTGACGGGACACGTGAAGCCAATGAGAACAGAATTGCCCCCTTTGCCAATTTTGATGGGCTTCTATCTCACATTGTTGCTCATAGAGCTGCAGTGGAGCAATCTGATGGTGAAGCTAATACTGAAGCTGCTCCCTCACCTCCCAAAGAAAAGAAGAAGAAGAAGGTAAAAGCTTCAAAGCCATCATCCTCACCAAAAGCCTCAGCAAGGAAGCCGCTGAAGATTGCACCGCCTAAACCCAGTGTGCAGTCTAAAGACTTATCTCGTGTGTCCAAGAGGACCAAGAAGCCATTGCCCAAGAAGGCCATTGGGCAACCACTGACACCATTCGCTTTGCTACGCAACGAAGATGAAGCCATTGTTCTATCTAGTGATGAAGATCTTGCTGATGATGCTCTGGAAATGCTTGTCAAGAGCAAGCAAGAAGCTGGAATCTTCAATGATCTGCCGCTCTTTGATGTTGATATTCTGAGTAACTTCATTGATGAGTGGTTTGACAACCAAGACATCAGTATTGATGATCTTCAGCTCCCTGGGGACATCAGCGTCACCTTCCATGGTGCCATTTCTGATGAACTGGCTTTGGCTCAGAAGATTGTCGAGCTGAAGAACAAGACTGACTATGAGAAGTCTCATTTCAAGAAGAGCATGGACAAGCTCAGTGTGGATGATGTTCAAATCTTCAAGAAGATGCTGCATGACCTCACGGAGGAGTTCCACAAGAAACGCACTGAAGCTAAAGGCTCAAGGCAGCGCATGAAGTATCTTGCTGAGAAATGTGTTCAAGCCCACAATGAAGCTGAGAAGCGAAAAGCTCTTGGGCGGCCTGGCATTGATCTCAGCATGGCTGCCAAGAAGAAGAAATCTGCTGAGACGCACACTACACCAAGGCAGGAAGAACCTCGCATTGTCTTCCCTGCCAGTATGACAGGCTCGAAGCCTAAGGTCCCCTCAGCAGCTTCTAAACTGAAGAAGACAAGAGCGCATGAAGCTAAAGCAAAGAAGCGCAAGCACAAGGACGTATCTGATGATGCTCCTTCTGAGAAGAAGCTGAATACTAAGGGAACTAAGTCTTCAAAGAAAGAGCGTGCTACAGCCTCTCAGCCCCTCATTGTTGAACCCATCTCAGTTGCTCCCCCTGCTGCCACAAACCAAGAACGTCGAGTTGTCCTCCACCAGCCTGCTTCCATAGAGGCTCATGAAGAAGAGCAAGTTCCAGCTGTTAACCCCAATGCAGTTGAAGACATTGGTCATGAAGACAATGTTGTTGATGATGAAGTCCTTCCTCAGCTAGAGCATCAGTTGGTATCATTGCCTACTCCAATGAGCAGCGAATACATCAGCATTGGTCGTCCATTGATGCCAATTGCTCAGGATGATTCATGGGCTAAGCGCCTTCAAGAAGAAACCCCAGTTCGAGATGCAACACCCCATACTCCACCAGCGCAAGTCACCAACCTAATGGTGAATGACGATGACTACATGGAGACCACTCCATCGCCAAAGGCATCACCCGTGTACCAACGGCCTCGCAAAGGCCTCAGGCCATCGGTCTCCATGTCAACCATCCCAAAAGAAGATTCATAGCAATCCAGCTTAGTGGCACGCCAAGTGTTCCCTGAAGAGAATCCTTCTGCGACGGTTCCTAAGTCTGAAGCCAAAGTTGTTGAAGACATTTCGGCTGCATCAGCCGATGAAGAAGAAAGAGAAAGAAGAGAAGAGAGAGTTTCTACACCCCTGCCCCAGGTGAAGTCATTTTCGAGGAGAATGTGACTGTGCAAGACCCTCCGGTCGTTTACCATATGGAGGTTGAGAATGTTGAGGCTGCCACAAAAACTGCTGAAGCCAATGACCCTGTCTTGGCTGAAGATCGTGTGGAGCCTGAAGCCAATGTTGTGCCTGAAGCAAATGAGAATCTTGAAGCTTCTATCACACCGGTCCCCACTAACGACATTGTTCCCCCCCAAGGCCTCACACAATGGAGTTGGCTTACAACCGTGATATTGAGTTGGTCACTCTTCGCTGGCCTGTCCTGGTACCACCCACTGGTCCCGCACCGCAATATGACTATCATGTGCAGTAGCGACCATAAGTGCAGAAGCCTAAGCCAAGACTACCAAGACTTCCAGGTCCTACTACATCTCCTGGATCTTTCAGTGTCAATAGCTTCAGAGCGCACAACACCTTCTTTGATAGTGATAAGAATCCCTACTCGAAGCCAAGGATCTCCTCAGATCGTTTCTGGAGCCACCAACAACGCAGCTACTACTCTTGTGTTCTCTACAACCAAGAGAGAATCTCCCCTCACATGTGCCTTGATTGTGAAGCTATGGCTGGGCTCCCCTCTATTGAAGAAGCTACGGATTGCTTTCGTGATGCTGGCCTTCTGGAATTTGTCACAGCCAAAGAGCACTGGAATTAAGAGCTTCTGTTGCAGTTCTATGCTACTCTTCACATACGTGGATACAATAGGGATCCGAAGGCATGGACCATTGAGTGGATGTCAGGTGGTGTGCACCATGAAGCCAAAGCTCAGGACATCATTGAGCTTACCTCCCTGCCCACTCTAGGAGAATTGTACGAGCCTGGTTGTCATCGCCACACAGAAGGACTCTAGAGCATTTTTCAGCGGCCTAAACCCAACATGAGTCAGATGCTCAGCATGATGAAGCCATTGCCTCGTGATGTAGAATATCCAAAGGAATTCTTTGTCCGGGACTTTGAGTACTTGCCCCGCACAGTTTATCTTATCCTGAGGCGTACTCTATGGCCAATCAAGGGACATTCTTCTGAAGCAAAACTTGAAGGCGCCATGAAGACTTTGGTTTTCCATATAGTCAATGGCATCAAGTTCAACTCCCGGGATTTCTTCATCAGACAGCTTGTTGCATCTGGGATTGATCTTTTTGGCCTAAAGTTTTACGCTCCATGGGTGATGCGCCTAATGAAGCTTCATTCAACTGTCAACTATCAGCATTCTGCACGTAACCATCTGGTTTTCTTGTCTGAGGATGATCTATCTGTTGAAGCCATCTACCCAGAACCTGCCAAGGAGCCAATATGTCTTCACAATGCTGATCATCAAAGCTTCGTGCAGCCCATTGAAGGAGTTCATGTTCCAAATGCTGCTATTCCTTCTTATCCGCTTGCTAGCACTGTGCGTCTACCTCACTGTGCTAATACCGAATCCACTGCCAGTATAGTTGCTCAAAGGCCTTGAAAGCGTTCTCGTGTACTCAATGACCGAGAGCTGCTTGTGGCCTTACATCAGAAGCAGGACAAGCAGCACGACCGGCGGAAGCGTCAAATGCATAGTCTCTTGGTGGATGTCAACTGCATTCGAAATCTGGCCACCAAGAACTCTTTTGTTGCCCATGAGATTGCACGGCGGTCCTAGAAGAGCCTAACTCTACTATGTTATGAAGATGATCTTCAAGCCGATGGCTTCATCGAAAGCTTCAAGTTTGACTCTAGGTCTCCACCTAATGCAAGCTGGCGTCGTACTCCCTCACTTGAAGGCTCTGAGTATTCATCTTCAGCTACAACTGTTGTTGCGAATGTCGTTGATGAAGAAGACGACGCGACTTCACCAACAATGTCAGCACTGCATATCGACTCTGCACTAGGCCCCTTTGCACCACCAAACTCCAACAACGACCCTGCTCCACCATCTTCTCCTTCTAGGAACGAGTAGATGCTCTATGTCTTCAAACCTTTTTGGTCATTACTGACAAAAGGGGGAGAAGCATATGAGTTGATAGTCTTCAAGCGGGTCCTTATGGGTGGCTGCATTATTTGGCCAAGTACTTACAACTCTCGCCTTTTGAAAACATTTGGTTCTCTGAGTTGTAACACTTAAACTTGATGGTCGTCTGCTACTTTTTCTGCTATTTTGTGATGCGATGATAAATCCCGCATGAAGTCATTCTGCAGACATCCATTTTCCATTATGCATATCATTATCTTATTTACTTACTTATATGCATAATGCATTATCTTCACACTTTCTTGATGGCCTCCACAAAGCAAAACCTGCCATGTGCATTTGCATTCAAACGGAAATCATCTATATGCACATCTTCAGGGGGAGCTTTGTCATATGTATGAAGACAATACTCACAATAGTAAACTTTCACATACTTTTATCCCCGTTGAAAACTTCAACTAGTTTGTCATCAATCACCAAAAAGGGGGAGATTGTAAGTGCATCTAGTGCCACCCCTAGTTGGTTTTGGAGTATTGACGACAAACTTGGTTGAGGGACTAATGTGTTTGTGAGAATTGCAGGATAACACAGGTCGTAGTCCCATATTGATTTGTTTTACCTACCAGAGATGACCCCTAAAAATGTGTGAAGACATTGAAGACAATGGTGGTCTGTGAAGACATTCACATTGAAGACTATGATAAGAGAATACATCGCTTGAAGACTATGGAGTGCGAAGACATAGTTGTGTACGTAGTTTCCTTTTCTTCTTTGTTGAGTCATAGGAACCACCGTACTGTTAAGTGGGGTCCAAGTGAACAAAGTCAGAGTGACTGATGTGATGCTCAACCAAATCCTAAGTCTTCGAGCGAAGATAATGAGAGAAAATCTTATCCAGAGCTGGATGAGCCAGCTTGGCTTGTACCCCAAGCTAAGCTGCCGCGTGTCTTTGAAATCTGACCGTTGGACACGTGTTAGTTCCTTAGTGACCCAGGGTCATTTTGGACAAATCAGGTCGGGTTGCCTCCTGGCTATAAATAGCCCACCCCATACACCATAAATTGGTGGCTTCTCAGAGTTAGTGCACAGCTTTTGTCATTTGAGAGAAACCCACCTCCAAAGCCTTTGAGAGAGAATCCTTGCACGGACAAAGCCCAAAACACCCAGAGCCAAAAGAGTGTTAGGCATCACTAAAGTCTTTCTGTCCGCATGATCTGAAGACTTATTACACTTGAGGACTGTGAATCCTCCAGCCGGTTAGGCGTCGCGTTCTGAGCATCCAAGTTATCGTGGATTGCCGGTGAACGAAGTCTATGAAGGTTTGGAAGTCTCCCTTGAAGACTTACCAGAGTGATTGGGTGAGGACTAAGTGTTCTTAGCTCAAGGGGAATAAGGTGAAGACACGGTCTTCTGAGTTGAATGTCAGCCTCCCTAACCATACATACAGTTGTCACAGCAACTGGAACTGGTCCAACAAATCCCTTGTCTTCTTCGAGCAACTCGTTCTATCCTTCCTCTCTCACCTTAATTACTGTTTGTCTTCATGAAGTCTTTGCCCACTTGCCTGATTTGATTGACTTCATCGTGTGAAGACTGTTGCTAGTTTGGCTTCATACCATCTTCCATCCTGATCTATACTACCTAGCTGTTGATAGTCTTCATGCTTTAACTACATTGCTTACTTGACTATGGCTTGTCTAGTGTAGTCTACCTTCCGCTGCATATCAATAGGTTCATTTCTATTGTTTGTCTTCAAAACACCCCTGCTTTGAAGACTTTCATAAAAATCGCCTATTCACCCCCCCCCCCTCTAGTCGAATACTAGTACTTTCAGATAGGGAAGCCATAGAAAATAAATGGATCTTCAAGAGGAAGACGAATGCTGATAGTAGTGTTACTATCTACAAAGCTCGACTTGTCGCAAAAGGTTTTTGACAAGTTCAAGGTGTTGACTACAATGAGATTTTCTCAACTATAGTGATGCTTAAATCCGTTCGAATCATGTTAGCACTTGCCATATTTTATGAAACCTAGCAAATGGATGTCAAAACGGCATTCCTTAAATGGATATTTCTTAAAGAAGAGTTGTATATGATGCAACAAGTAGGTTTTTTCCATCCTAGAGGTACTAACAAGGTGTGCAAGCTCCAGCGATCCATCTATGGACTGGTGCAAGCATCTCGGAGTTGGAATATACGCTTTGATGAGTTGATCAAAGCATATAGTTTTATATAGACTTGCGGTGAAGCCTGTATTTACAAGAAAGTGAGTGGGAGCACTATAGCCTTTCTGATAAGTATATGTGAATGACATATTATTTATCGGAAATGATGTAGTATTTTCTAGAAAGCATAAAGGAGAGTTTGAAAGGAGATTTTCAAAGAAAGACCTCAGTGAAGCTACTTACATATTGGGCATCAAGATCTATAGAGATAGATCAAGACGCTTGAGAAGATTTTTCAATGCGTACATACCTTGACAAGATTTTGAAAGAGTTCAAAATGGATCAGTGAAAGAAGGAGTTTTGCCTATATTACAAGGTGTAAGTTGAGTAAGACTCAAAGCCTGACCATGGCAGAAGATAGAAAGAGAATGAAAGTCATTCCCTATGCCTCAGTCATAGGTTCTATAAAGTATGCCATTCTATGTACCAGACCAGTTGTGTACCTTGCTATGAGTTTGGCAAGGGGGTACGATAGTGATCCTGGAGTGAATCACTGTATAGCGGTCAAAGTTATCCTTAGTTACCTAAGAGGACTAAGGAAGTATTTCTCGGTTATGGAGGTGATAAAGAGTTCGTCATAAAGAATTACGTCGATGAAAGCTTTACACCAATCCAGATGAATCTGAGTCTCAATCTGGATACATATTGAAAGTGGGAGCAATTAGCTAGAGTAGCTCCATGCAGAGCATTATAGACATAGAAAATTTGCAAAATACATACGGCTCTGAATTTAGCAGACCCATTGACTAAACTTCTCTCACAAACAAAACATGATCACACCTTAGTACTCTTTGGGTGTTAATCACATTGTGATGTGAACTAGATTATTGACTCTAGTAAACCCTTTGGTTGTTGGTCACATGGCGATGTGAACTGTGGGTGTTAATCACATACAGATGTGAACTATTGGTGTTAAATCACATGGCAACGTGAACTAGATTATTTACTATAGTGCTAGTGGGCGACTGAAGGAAATATTCCCTAGAGGCAATAATAAAGTTGTTATTTATATTTCCTTATATCATGATAAATGTTTATTATTCATGCTAGAATTGTATTAACTGGAAACTTAGTACATGTGTGAATACATAGACAAAACATAGTGTCCCTAGTATGCCTCTACTTGACTAGCTCGTTAATCAAAGATGGTTAAGTTTCCTAACCATAGACATGTGTTGTCATTTGATGAACGGGATCACATCATTAGGAGAATGATGTGATGGACAAGACCCATCCGTTAGCTTAGCATTATGATCGTTACAGTTTCATTGCTACTGCTTTCTTCATGACTTATACATGTTCCTCAGACTATGAGATTATCCAACTCCCGAATACTGGAGGAACGCCTTGTGTGCTATAAAATGTCACAACATAACTAGGTGATTATAAAGATTCTCTACAGGTGTCTCTGAAGGTGTTTGTTGGGTTGGCATAGATCGAGATTAGGATTTGTCACTTCGTGTATCGGAGAGGTATCTCTTGGCCCTATCGGTAATGCTGATCACTATAAGCCTTGCAAGCAATGTGACTAATGAGTTAGTTGTGGGATGAAGCATTACAAAACAAGTAAAGAGACTTGCCAGTAATGAGATTGAACTAGGTATGATGATACCAACGATCAAATCTCGGGCAAGTAACATACGATGACAAAGGGAACAACGTATGTTGTTATGCGGTTTGATCGATAAAGAACTTCGTAGAATATGTAGGAGCCAATATGAGCATCCAGGTTCCTCTATTGGTTATTGATCAGATATGTGTCTCGATCATGTCTACATAGTTCTCGAACCCGTAGGGTCCGCACACTTAACGTTCGATGACGATTTGAATTATAAGTTATGTGTTTTTGATGACCGAAGTTTGTTCGGAGTCCCGGATGAGATCACGGACGTGACGAGGAGTCTTGAAATGGTCGATACATAAAGATTGATATATTGGAAGGCTATGTTCATACACCGAAAAGGTTTCGGAATGGTTCGGGCATTTTGTGGAGTACCAGGAGGTTACCGGAACCCCCCCTTCCCCCGGGAAGTAATGGGCCTTAATGGGCTTTAGTGGAAAAGGAGAGGAGGGCCGCAGGGTGGCCACCCCCCCCCCCCCATGTCTGGTCCAAATTGGACTAGGAGGGGGCGGCGCCCCCCTCTTTCCTTCTCCCTCTCCACCTCTTTCCCTCTCTCCCCCTCTTGGAAAGGATGGGGACTCCAACTAGGATTGGGAATCCTAGTTGGACTCCCCCTATAGGCACGCCCCTCCTTGGACAGCCTCCTCCTCCCTCCTCCTTTATATACGGGGGCAGGGGGCACCCCAAAGCACAATAGTTGTTCTCTTAGCCGTGTGCGGTGCCCCCCTCCACAGTTTAACACCTCGGTCATATTGTCGTAGTGCTTAGGCGAAGCCCTGCGCCGGTAACATCATCAATACCGTCGCCACGGCATCGTGCTGACAGAACTCTCCCTCGTCCTCAACTGGATCAAGAGCTCAAGGGACGTCATCGTGCTGAACGTGTGCTGAACACGGAGGTGCCGTATGTTCGGTACATGGATCAGTTGGACCGTGAATACGTTCGACTACATCAACCGTGTTACTAAACGCTTCCGCTTTCGGTCTACAAGGGTACATGGACACACTCTCCTGTCTCGTTGATATGCATCTCCTAGATAGATCTTGCGTGATCGTAGGAATTTTTTTGAATTACTACGTTCCCCAACAAAGGTCCCATGAAATAAAATCCCCAAACATCAAATGGTTCAACAGCAAGTGAATAATTCATAGGCATTTCTTGACACTTACCGATATTACCTATTCTTTGACCTTCGTCACAAGATAAGACAAACTTACATGCATCCTTGAAGAGAGTAGGCCAATAAAACCCAGATTGCAATACCTTGTGAGCAGTTCTGTCTCCTGCATGATGTCCTCCATAAGCTTCGGAGTGACATTTCCGTAGGATTTGTCCTTGTTCATACTTAGGTACACAACGTCTAATAATACCATCTACTCCTTCTTTATAAAGATGTGGGTCATCCCAAAAGTAATGTCTTAAATCATAGAAGAATTTTTTTTCTTTTGTTGAGATGTAAAGCTAGGGGGTGTATTTAGAAACAATATAATTAGCATAGTCGGCATACCAAGGTGTATTGTTAGAAACATTTGTTGTAGCTAACTGTTCATCAACGAAACTATCATTAATAGGTTATGGGTCATCAATAATATTTTCAAGCCTAGACAAGTTATCAGCCACAGGGTTCTCCGCTCCTTTTCTATGAGTGATATGCAAATCAAATTCTTGTAGCAAGAGAACCCACTGAATGAGTCTAGGTTTAGCATCTTTCTTTTCCATAAGATATTTTATAGCAGCATGATAGGTGTGAACAATTACTTTTGAATCTACAATATAGGATCTAAATTTATCACAAGCAAAGACAACTACCAAAAATTCCTTTTTAGTAGTAGCATAATTTTGTTGGGCACTGTCTAGAGTTTTGCTAGCATAGTGAATAACATTCAGTTTCTTATCAACTCTTTGTCCTAGAACAGCACCAACAGCATAATCACTAGAATCACACATAATTTCAAAAGGCAAGTTCCAATCAGGTGGTTGAATAATAGGTGCAGAAATTAAGGATTGCTTTAGTGTTTCAAAGGCTTCCAAACAATCATCATCAAAAACAAAAGGGATATCCTTTTGCAAAAGATTTGTAGGAGGCTTAGAAATTTTAGAGAAGTCTTTGATAAATCTCCTATAGAAACCAGCATGACCAAGGAAACTATGAATACCTTTGATATCTTTAGGACATGGCATTTTCTCAGTTGCATCAACCTTGGCTTTGTCCACCTCAATACCTCTTGCAGAAATTTTATGGCCCAAAACAATACCTTCGTTAACCATAAAGTGGCACTTCTCCCAATTCAAGACAAGATTTGTTTGCTCACATCTCAGCAAAACTCGATCAAGATTGCTTAAACAATCATCAAAAGACTTCCCATAAACAGAAAAGTCATCCATGAAAACCTCAACAATCTTTTCACAAAAATCAGAGAATATAGGCATCATACATCTTTGAAAGGTAGTAGGTGCATTGCATAAACCAAAAGGCGTAAGTCTATAAGCATAAGTTCCAAAAGGGCAAGTAAAAGGGGTCCTTTCTTGATCAGGTTGAGAAACAGGTATTTGTGAAAAACCAGAATATCCATCAAGGAAGCAAAAATTGAAGGAAATATGCCCTGGAGGCAAATAAAGTTGTTATTTTATATTTCCTTATTCATGATAAATGTTTATTATTCATACTAAAATTGTATTTATCGGAAACTTGATACATGCGTGGATACATAGACAAAACACCGTATCCCTAGTATGCATCTACTTGACTAGCTCATTGATCAAAGATGGTTAAGTTTCCTAGCCATATACATGTGACATCGTTTGATGAACGGGATCACATCATTCCCATTCGTTAGCTTAGCGTAATGATCGTTCAGGTTTATTGCTACTGCTTTCTTCATGTCAAATGCATATTCCTCCGACAATGAGATTATGCAACTCTCGGATACCGAAGGAATGCCTTGTGTGCTATCAAATGTCAGAACATAACTGGGTGATTATAAAGATGCTATATAGGTATCTCTGAAGGTGTTCGTTGGGTTGGCGTAGATCGAGATTAGGATTTGTCACTCCGAGTATCGGGGAGGTATCTCTGGGCCCTCTCGGTAATGCACATCATATGAAGCCTTGCAAGCAATGTGACTAATGAGTTGGTTGCGGGATGATGCATTATGGAACGAGTAAAGAGACTTGTCGGTAATGAGATTGAACTAGGTATGAAGATACCAACGATCGAATCTCGGGCAAGTAACATATCGATGACAAAGGGAATAACGTATGTTGACATAGCGGTTCGACCGATAAAGATCTTCATAGAATATGTGGGAACCAATATGAGCATCCAGATTCCTCTATTGGTTATTGATCGGAGAGGTGTCTCGGTCATGTCTACATAGTTCTCGAACCCGTAGGGTCCGCACGCTTAACGTTCGATGTATGTATGTGTTTTGGTGACCGAAGGTTGTTCGGAGTGCCCGATGAGATCAGGGACATGACGAGGAGTGTCGAACTGGTCGAGAGGTAAAGATTGATATATTGGAAGGTAGTATTCGAACACCGGAAGGGTTCCGGAATGTATCAGGTACATATCGGAGTACCGGAGGGGTTACCGGAACCCCCCGGGGAAAGATATGGGCCATATGGGCCATATGAGGGAGGCACACCAGCCCACAAAGGGGTGGCGCGCCCCCATAGGGAAGGAGGCCGAATTGGACTAGGGGAGGGGGCGGCGCCCCCCTATCCTTCTTCTACTCCCTCTCCTTCCCCCTTTCCCCCTCCGGTAAAAGGAAGGGGGGCAAATCCTACTAAGAGCCCAAGTTGGACTCCTGCCACATGGGGCGTGCCTAAGGCCAGCCTGCTCTCCCTCCCTCCTTTATATACTGGGGGGCGCCCCTAGAATACACACCAATTACTCCAAGCCGTGTGCAGCGCCCCCTCCATAGTTTACGCCTCCAGCCATATTCTCGCGCTGCTTAGGCGAAGCCCTGCGCGGATCACATCACCATCACCGTACACCATGTCGTCATGCTGACGGAACTCATCTACCTCCTCGACCCTTTGCTAGATCAAGAGCTCGAGGGACGACATCGCGTTGAACGTGTGCAGAACTCGGAGGTGACGTACGTTCGGTACTCGATCGATCAGAACGAGAAGACATTCGACTACATCAACCGCGTTGAGCAAACACTTCTACTTTCAGTCTACGAGGGTATGTGGACCCGCTCTCCCCCTCTCGTTTCTGTGCATCTCCTAGATAGATCTTGCGTGAGCGTAGGATTTTTTTTTGAAATTGCATGCCATGTTTCCCAATAGTGGTATCAGAGCCAGTCTATGCGTAGATGATATGCACGAGTAGAACACAAAGAGTTGTGGGCGGTGATTGTCATACTACTTACCACCAATGTCTTATTTTGATTCGGTCGTATTGTTGGATGAAGCGGCCCGGACCAACCTTACATGACCACATTCATGAGACCAGTTCCACCGACAGACATGCAACTAGTTTTGCATAAAGGTGGCTGGCAGGTGTCTATTTCTCCAACTTTAGTTGAATCGAATTTGACTGCGGCCGGTCCTTTTGAAGGTTAAAACAACAAACTTGATAAATCACCATTGTGGTTTTTGTGCCATAGGTAAGAATGGTTCTTGCTAGAAGCCGGTAGCACATAAAATGTGCAACAACAAAGTAGAGGAAATCTAACTTGTTTTTGCAGGGCATGTTGTGATGTGATATGGTCAAGACATGATGTGATATACGTTGTTGTATGAGATGATCATGTTTTGTAAAAGTTATCGGCAACTGACAGGGGCCTTATGGTTGTCTCTTTATTGTATGAAATACAAACGTCATGTAATTGCTTTACTTTATCACTAAGCAGTAACGATAGTCGTAGAAGCAATAGTTGGCGAGACAACCATGACACTAAGATGGAGATCAAGGTGTCAAGGCGGTGATGATGGAGATCATGACGTTGCTTTGGAGATGGAGATCAAAAGCACAAGATTATGATGGCCATATCATGTCACATATTTTGATTGCATGTGATGTTTATCTTCTATGCATCTTATTTTCCTTAGTACAGCGATAGCATTATAAGATGATCCCTTAACTAAAATTTCAAGGTATAAGTGTTCTCCTTGATTATGCACGGTTGTGAAAGTTCTTCGTGCTGAGACACCACATTATGATCGGGTGTGATAAGCTCTACGTTCACATACAATGGGTGCAAGCCAGTTTTGCACATGCGGCTCGGGTTAAACTTGACGAGCCTAGCATGTACAGACATGGCCTCGGAACACTGGAGACTGAAAGGTAGAACGTGAATCATATAGTAGATATGATCAACATAGAGATGTTCACCATTGATGACTACTCCATCTCACGTGATGATTGGACATGGTTTAGTTGATTTGGATCACGTATCATTTAGATGGCTTGAGGGATGTCTATCTAAGTGGGAGTTCTTAAGTAATTTGATTAATTGCACTTTAATTTATCATGAACTTAGTCTTGATAGTATTTGCAAACTATGTTGTAGAATAATAGCTCGCCTTGTAGCTCCCTTATGTTTTTTGATATGTTCCTAGAAAGAACTAAGTTGAAAGATGATAGTAGCAATGATGCGGACTGGGTCCATGATTTGAGGATTATCCTCATTGTTGCACAGAAGAATTATGTCGTTGATGCACCGCTAGGTGGCAGAACTATTGGAGGAGCAGATGCAGGCATTATGAACATTCGGCAGGCTTGATATGATGACTACTTGATAGTTTAGTGCGCCATGCTATACGGCTTAGAATCGGGGCTTCAAAGACGTTTTAAACCCCACGGAGCATATGAGATGTTCCAAGAGCTGAAATTGGTATTTTAGACTCATGCCCGTGTCAAGAGGTATGAGACCTCTGACATGTACATTGCCTACAAGATGGAGGAGAATAGCTCAGGTAGTGAGCATGTGCTCCGAATGTCTGGACACTACAATCGCTTGAGTCAAGTGGGAGATAATCTTCCAGATAAGATAGTGATTGACAGAGTTCTCTAGTCACTATCACTAAGTTACTGGAACTTCATGTTGAACTATAATATGCAAATGATGACAGAAGCGATTCCCAAGCTCTTCGTGATGCTGAAACCGACGAAGCTAGAAATCAAGAAAAAGCATCAAGTGTTGATGATTAAACAAGACCACTAGTTTCAAGAAAAGGGCAAAGGGAAAGAAGGGACTTCCAATAAAAATGGCAAGCAAGTTGTCACTCCCGTGAAGAAGCCCAAAGCTAGACCTAAGCCTGAAACTGAGTGCTTCTACTACAAAAGAAATGGTCATTGGGAGCGGAACTACCCCAAAAATTTGGCGGATAAGAAGGATCGCAAAGTGAACAAAGTTATATTTGATATACATGTTATTGATATGTACCTTATTAGTGCTCGTCGTAGCCCCTGGGTATTTGATACCTGTTCGGTTGGTAAGATTAGTAACTCGAAACAGGAGTTGCAGAATAAATGGAGACTAGTTGAGGGTGAAGTAACGATGTGTGTTGGAACTGGTTCCAAGATTGATATGATCATCATCGCACACTCCCTATACTTTCGGGATTAGTGTTGAACCTAAATAAATGTTATTTGGTGTTTGCGTTGAGCATGAACAAGACAGGATCGTGTTTATTGCAATACGGTTATTCACTTAAGACAGAGAATAATTGTTGCTCTGTTTACATGAATAAATACCTTCTATGGTCATACACCCAATGTGGATGGTTCACTGAATGTCGATCGGTGTGATACACATATTATTAATGCCAAAAGATGCAAAGTTGGTAATGATAGTGCAACATACTTGTGGCACTGTCATTTAGGTCATATTGGTGTAAAGCGCATGAAGAAACTCCATGAAGATGGGCTTTTGGAATCACTTGATTATGAATCATTTGATAGTTGCAAACCATGCCTCATGGGCAAGATGACTAAAACTCTGTTTTCTGGAACAATGGAGCGAGCCAATGACTTATTGGAAATAATACATACCGATGTATGCGGTCCGATGAGTGTTGAGGCATGCGGCAGCCGACAGGTATCGTTATTTTCTGACCTTCACGGATGATTTGAGCAGATATAGGTATATCTACTTAATGAAACACAAGTCTGAAACATTTGAAAAGTTCCAAGAATTTCAGAGTGAAGTGGAGAACCATCATAACAAGAAAATAAAGTTTCTATGATCCGATCACAGAGGCGGATATTTGAGTTACGAGTTTGGCCTTCATTTAAAACAATGTGGAATAGTTTCACAACTCATGCCACCGGGAACACCACAGTGTAATGGTGTGTTCAAACGTCGTAACCGTACTTTATTATATATGGTGCGATCTATGATGTCTCTTACCGATTTACCACTATCGTTTTGGGGTTATGCATTAGAGACAGCTGCATTCACGTTAAGTAGGGCACAGTCAAAATCTGTTGAGACGACACCCTGTGTACTATGGTTTGGCAATAAACCTAAGATGTCGTTTCTTAAAGTTTGGGGATGCGATGCTTATGTCAAAAGGCTTCAACCTGATAAGCTCGAACCTAAATCAGAGAAGTGCGTCTTCATAGGATACCCTAAGGAAGCAATTGGGTACACCTTCTACCATAGATCCGAAGGCAAGATCTTTGTTGCCAAGAATGGAACCTTACTAGAGAAGGAGTTTCTCCCGAAAGAAGTGAGTGGGAGGAAAGTAGAACTTGATGAGGTAATTGTACCTTCTCTCAATTTGGAAAGTAGCTCATCCGAGAAATCCGTTCCCGTGATGCCTGCACCAACTAGAGAGGAAGCTATGATAATGATCATGAAACTTTAGATCAAGTTGCTACAAAACCTCGTAGGTCAACCAGAGCATGATCCGCACCAGAGTGGTACGGTAATCCTGTTCTAGAAGTCATATTGCTTGACCATGATGAACCTACAAACTATGAAGAAGCTATGATGAGCCCAGATTCCGACAGATGGCTTGAGGCCATGAAATCTGAGATAGGATCCGTGTATGAGAACAAAGTGTGGCCTTGGTGGACTTGCCCTATGATCGACAAGCCATTGAGAATAAATGGATCGTCAAGAGGAAGACGGGCATTGATGGTAGTGTTACTATCTACAAAGCTTGACTTGTCGCAAAATGTTTTCGACAAGTTCAAGGTGTTGACTACGATAAAATTTTCTCACTCATAGTGATGCTTAAGTCTGTCCGAATCATGTTAGCAATTGCCGCATTTTTATGAAATCTAGCAAATGGATGTTAAAACAGCATTCCTTAATGGATTTCTTAAATAAGAGTTGTATATGATGCAACCAAAAAGGTTTTGTCGATCCTAAAGGTGCTAACAAAGTGTGCGAGCTCCAGTGATCCATCTATGGACTGGTGTAAGCATCTTGGGGTTGTAATATGCACTTTGATAAGGTGATCAAAAGCATATGGTTTTATACAGACTTATGGTGAAGCTTGTATTTACAAGGAAGTGAGTGGGAGCTCTGTAGCATTTCTGATATTATATGTGGATGACATATTGTTGATTGGAAATGATATAGAATTTCTGGATAGCATAAAAGGATATTTTGAATAACAATTTTTCAATAAAAGACCTCGGTAAAGCTACTTATATATTGGGAATCAAGATCTATAGAGATAGATCGAGACGCTTAATAAGACATTCATGAAGCACACACCTTGACAAGATTTTGAAGTTCAAAATGGATCAGTCAAAGAAGGAATTCTAGCCTATATTGTAAAGTGTGAAGTTTAGTAAGACACAAAGCCCGACCACGGCAGAAGATAGAAAGAGAATGAAAGTCATTCCCTATGCCTCAGCCATAGCTTCTATCACGTATGCTATGTTGTGTACCAGACCTGATGTGTGCCTTGCTATGAGTTTGGAAAGAGGGTACAAAAGTGATCCAGGAGTAGATCACTAGACAGCGGTCAAAAATTATCCTTAGAGGACTAAGGAAATATTTCTTGTTTATGGAGGTGATAAAGAGTTCGTCATAAAGAGTTGCATCGATGCAAGCTTTTACACCGATCCAGATGACTTTAAGTCTCAATCTGGATACGTATTGAAAGTGGGAGCAATTAGCTAGAGTAGCACCATGCAGAGAATTGTAGACATAGAAATTTGCAAAATACATACGGATTTAAATGTGGCAGACCCGTTGACTAAACTTCTCTCACAAGCAAAACTTGATCACACCTTAGTACTCTTTGGGTGTTAATCACATAGTGATGTGAACTAGATAATTGACTCTAGTAAAGCATTTGGGTGTTGGTCACATGGCGATGGGAACTATGGGTGTTAATCACATAAAGATGTGAACTATTGGTGTTAAATCACATGGCGATGTGAACTAGATTATTGACTCTAGTGCAATTGGAGACTGAAGGAAATATGCCCTAGAGGCTAATAAAGTTGTTATTTTATATTTCCTTATTCATGATAAATGTTTATTATTCATGCTAAAATTGTATTAACCGGAAACTTGATACATGTGTGGATACATATGAAAAAACACTGTGTCCCTAGTATGACTCTACTTGACTAGCTCGTTGATCAAAGATGGTTAAGTTTCCTAGCCATAGACATGTGTTGTCATTTGATGAATAGGACCACATCATTAGGAGAATGATGTGATGGACAAGACCAATTGTTAGCTTGGCATAATGATCATTCAGTTTTATTGCTACTGCTTTCTTCATGTCAAATACATATTCCTCTCACTATGAGATTATGCAACTCCCAGATACCGGAGGAATGCCTTGTGTGCTATCAAACATCACAACGTAACTGGGTGATTATAAAGATGCTCTATATGTATCTCCGAAGGTGTTTGTTGGGTTGGCATAGATCGAGATTAGGATTTGTCACTCCGAGTATCAGAGAGATATCTCTGGGCCCTCTCGGTAATGCACATCATATGAAGCCTTGCAAGCAATGTGACTAATGAGTTAGTTGTGGGATGATGCATTACGGAACGAGTAAAGAGACTTGCCGGTAACGAGATTGAACTAGGTATGAAAATAACAAAGATCGAATCTCGGGAAAGTAACATACCGATGACAAAGAGAATAACGTATGTTGACATAGCGGTTCGACTGATAAAGAACTTCGTAGAATATGTGGGAACCAATATGAGCATCTAGGTTCTGCTATTGGTTATTGATCGGAGAGGTGTCTTGGTCATGTCTACATAGTTCTCGAACGCGTAGGGTCCGCACGCTTAACGTTCGATGACAATATGTATTACATGAGTTATGTGTTTTGGTGACCGAAGGTTGTTCAGAGTCCTTGATGAGATCACGGATATGACGAGGAGTCTCGAAATGGTTGAGAGGTAAAGATGATATATTTGAAGGTAGTATTCGGACACCGGAAGGGTTCCAGAATGTATCGGGCACATATCGGAGTACCGGAGGGGTTACCAGAACCCCCCGGGGAAAGATATGGGACATATGAGGGAGGCACACTAGCGCACAAAGGGGTGGCGCGCCGCCCATAGGGAAGGAGGCCAAATTGTACTAGGGGAGGGGGCGGCGCCCCCTTTCCATCTCCTACTCCCTCTCCTTCCCCCTTTCCCCCTCCGGTAAAGGAAGGGGGGCTGAATCCTACTAGGAGCCCAAGTGGGACTCCTCCCACTTAGGGCGTGCCTAGGGCCAGCCTCCTCTCCCTCCCTCCTTTATATATGGGGGTCCTACAAGACACACCAATTGCTCCAAGCCGTGTGCGGCGCCCCCTCCACAGTTTACGCCTCCAGTCATATTCTCATGGTGCTTAGGCGAAGCCCTGTGTGGATCACATCACCATCACCGTCACCATGCTATCATGCTGGCAGAACTCATCTACTTCGTCAACCCTTTTATGTCTCAAGAGATCGAGGGACGTCATCGCACTAAACGTGTGCAAAACTCGG
This sequence comes from Triticum timopheevii, assembly GCA_963921465.1. Lineage (NCBI taxonomy): Eukaryota > Viridiplantae > Streptophyta > Magnoliopsida > Poales > Poaceae > Triticum > Triticum timopheevii. Next base: position 295,090,378 of record OY997274.1, read on the forward strand.
AGGTGTCGTTCGTTCAGTACTCGATCGGTCGGAACGAGAAGACGTTCGACTACATCAACCACGTTGAGCAAACGCTTCCGCTTTCAGTCTACAAGGGTACGTGGACACACTCTCCCCCTCTTGTTGCTATGCATCTCCTAGATAGATCTTGCGTGAGCATAAGAATTTTTTTGAAATTGCATGCTACGTTTCCCAACAAAAATGTGTGTTCTTAGATAATCTTTCTAGCATTTGATTAATAAAGGCAGAGGGTAATGATCTTTTCTAGTTGCTTTGTTTAATTTTATAAAATAAATTACCATTCTATAGCCTGTGACAATTCTTTGTGTAAGTAGTTCATTATTATCATTAGGAACAATAGTAATATCTCCCTTCTTAGGGACACAATGAACTGGACTTAACCATCAACTATGAGCTATATGATAGATTATACCTGCTTCCAGAAGTTTCAATATTTATCTTCGGATTTAACCGACGTTGGTGATCAACAACGGGTTTAGCATCAGGTTCCATATTAATCTTGTGATGGCATAGAGTGGGACTAATGCCCTTAAGATCATCAAGAGTATATCCAGTAGCAGCTCGGTGCTTTCTTAGAACTTTCAATAATCTTTCTTCTTCATGTTCTGAAAGGTTAGCACTATAATAACAGGATATATCTTTTTCTCAACAACATAAGCATATTTCAAAGTGTTTGGCAATTGTTTTAATTCAAACACAGGATCACCTTTAGGCGGAGGAGGACCTCTTAGAGTTTCAATAGGCAGATTGTGTTTAAGCAGAGGTTGTTGTTCGAACAAGATTCTATCTATTTCATTTCTTTCATGCATATGCATATCATTTTCATGGTCTAGCAAATATTGTTCTAAAGGATTAGTAGGAGGTACAACAATAGAATCAAGACCAATAATTTCATCCTTACTAGGCAAATCTTTCTTAAGAAATTTGCTACTAAACTTAGAAAAAATTAAACTCATGAGATTCATCACCAAAACTAACATAGACAGTTTGTTTCTCACAATCTATTTTAGCATTAACGGTGTTCAAGAAAGGTCTACCAAAGATAATGAGACAAAAGTCATCTTGTGGGGAATCAAGAACAAGAAAATCAGTAGGGTATTTTATTTTCCCACACAAGACTTCCACGTCTCTAACAATCCCAAGTGGTGTGATGGTGTCTCTATTAGCAAGTTTAATAGTAACATCTATGTCTTCTATCTCAGCGGGTGCTATGTCATTCCTAATTTATTGATATAAGGTAAAAGGAATAGCACTCACTCTAGCACCTATGTCACATAAACCATGATAACAGTGATATGCTATCTTAACTGAGACAATAGGGATGCCAACAACAGGTCTATGTTTACCTTTTTCATCGGGTTTGGCAATTCTAGCAGCTTCATCACAGAAGTAAATATCATGCCCATCAATATTATCGACCAAGAGATCTTTAACCATAGCAACACTAGGTTCTACATTGATTTTTTCAGCTGGTTTAGGTGTTCTAATATAACTTTTGTTGACCATAGTTGAAACTTTAGCATGTTCCTTCATCCTAACAGGGAAAGGTGGTTTTTCAATATAAGCAGTGGGAACAACTGGATCAACATTATAAATGATAGTTTCATCTTTAGCTTTTACCGGTTCTTTAATTTCTTATTTAATTGGTGGGTGATATTTGAACCACTTCTCCTTCAGAAGATCAACATGAGTAGCAAAAGACTCACAAAAGGAAGCTACTATCTTAGAGTCAAGTCCATATTTAATGCTAAACTTTTGAAAAGCATCGGTATTCACAAAAGATTTAACACAATCAAACTTAAGCTCAACACCTGACTCTTTACCTTCGTCAATTTCCTAATCTTCGGAGTTTCATTTATTTCTTTCAAAAAGATCCCACCGGAATTCAATAGTCTTCTTCATAAAAGAATCGGTACAAGAAGTATCGAGTATGGATTGATCATTACGAGAAAGCCGAGCATAAAAATTCTGAATAATAATTTCTCTTGAGAGCTCATGATTGGGTCATGAATATAACATTGACTTAAGCCTCCCCCAAGCTATAGCAATACTTTCTCCTTCACGAGGCCAAAAATTATATATATAATTCTTAGCACGATGAACTAGATGCATAGGATAAATTTTTTTGATGCAATTCCAATTTCAACTGATTCCAGTTCCAAGATACAATATCATCGCATATCCTATACAATGTCAATGTTTTTCCCATTCAAAGAGAAATGGAAAACCTTCTTCTTAGCTTCATCTCCGGGAAACCTGCAAGCTTAAACAATCCACAAATTTCATCACATATATCAAGTGCTTATCAGGATGTTCGGTTCCATCTCCTGCATAAGGATTAGCTAGCAGTTGTTCTACCATACCCGAAGGAATTTCATATTCAATGTTTTAGTAGGTGCAGTAGGTTGAGGGGTAACTAATTGTGGTTTCGGTCGAGGTGAAGATACCCCGAACAAACCCCTCAAAGGATTGTTTTCCATAGTAACAAATTTCAGCACGTAGTAATAATTTTTCCTTACCAAGAGCGCTTCACTCCCCGGCAACGGTGCCAAAAAAGAGCCTTGATGACCCGGAAATATAGGGGATGAATTGTAGCCTTTTTGATAAGTAAGAGTGTCGAACCCAACGAGGAGCAGAAGGAAATGACAAGTGGTTTTCAGCAAGGTAATGTCTACAAGTGCTGAAATTCTAAGTAACAGAGTAGTTTGATAGCAAGATAATTTGTAACAAGCAAGTAACAGTAGTAGTAAAAAAAAGTGCAGCAAGGTAGCCCAATCCTTTTGAGGCAAAGTACAGGCGAAAACGGTCTCTTATGATAAGCAAAGCGTTCTTGAGGGTGCACGGGAATTTCATCTAGTCACTTTCATCATGTTGGTTCGATCCGTGTTCGCTACTTTTATAATTTGGTATGTGGGTGGACCGGTGCTTAGGTGTTGTTCTTCCTTGAACAAACCTCCTACTTATGATTAACCCCCTCGCCAGCATCCGCAACTACGAGAAAATTATTAAGAATAAATTCTAACCATAGAATTAAACTTTTTGATCCAATCGGTCCCTTACGGAATAGTGCATAAACTAGGGTTTAAGCTTCTGTCACTCTCACAACCCATCATCTAAGAACTACTCCATAATGCATTCCCTTAGGCCCAAATATGGTGAAGTTTCATGTAGTCGACGTTCACATGACACCACTGTAAGTGCATCTAGTGCCACCCCTAGTTGGTTTTGGAGTATTGACGACAAACTTGGTTGAGGGACTAATGTGTTTGTGAGAATTGCAGGATAACACAGGTAGTAGTCCCAGATTGATTCGGTTTACCTACCAGATATGACCCCTAAAAATGTGTGAAGACATTGAAGAAAATGGTGGTCTGTGAAGAGATTCACATTGAAGACTATGACAAGAGAAGATATCGCATGAAGACTATGGAGTGCGAAGACATAGATGATTCGTAGTTTCCTTTTCTTCTTTGTTGAGTCATAGGAACCACTGTACTGTTAAGTGGGGTCCAAGTGATCAAAGTCAGAGTGACTGATGTGATGCTCAACCAAATCCTATGTATTCGAGAAAAGACAATGCGAGCAAATCTTATCCATAGTTGGATGAGTCAGCTTTGCTTATAGCCCAAGCTGAGCTGCCGCGTGTGTTTGAAATCTGACCGTTGGACAAGTGTCAGTTCCTTAGTGACCCAGGGTCATTTTGGACAAATCAGGTCGGGTTGCCTCCTGGCTAAAAATAGCCCACCCCATACACCATAAATTGGTGGTTGCTCAGAGTTGGTGCACGGCTTTTGTCATTTCAGAGCAACCCACCTCCGAAGCCTTTGAGAGAGAAATCCTTGCAAGGACAAAGCCCAAAACACCCAGAGCCAAAGAGTTTTAGGCATCACTGAAGTCTTCCTGTCCGCGTGATCTGAAGACTTATTACACATGAGGACTGTGAATCCTCCAGTCGGTTAGGCATCACGTTCTGAGCATCCAAGAGTCATTGTGGATTGCCGGTGAACAAAGTCTATGAAGGTTTGGAAGTCTCCATTGAAGACTTACTAGAGCGATTGGGAGAGGACTAAGTGTTCTTAGCTCAAGGGGAATAAGGTGAAACACGGTCTTCTGAGTTGAATCCCAGCCTCCCTAACCAGACATACAGTTGTCAAAGCAACTGGAACTGGTCCAACAAATCCCTTGGCCTCTCTGAGCAACTGGTTCTATCCTTCCTCTCTCATTTTACTTACAGTTTGTCTTCGCGAGTTTGCCAATTTGCCTTATCTGATTAACTTCACTGTGTTAAGACTGTTTACTGTTTGGGTTCAAACTATCTTCCATCCTGATCCATACTACCTAGCTGCTGATAGTCTTCGTGCTTTCACTACATTGCTTACTTAACTATGGCTTGTCTAGTGTAGTCTACCTTCCGCTGCATATTAGTAGGTTCATTTCTATTGTTTGTCTTCAAAGCACCCCTATTTTGAAGACTTTCATAAAAGTCGCCTATTCACCCCCCCCCCCTCTAGTCGAATACTAGCACTTTCAATTGGTATCAAAGCAAGGTTCTCGCTTGTTCTGTGTGATTCGGTTTAACCACCTGGAGTTTAGCTATGTCGACTGCAGGGATAATCAAGGTCTCCGCTGCGTGCCCTGCATTCGATGGCACTGATTCCCCCTACCGGAAGAATAAGATGCGTATGCATCTTGAAGCCATTGACGTTGATCTCTGGTATGTCATCAAGAACGGCGTTCCTAAGGCCGGTAAAGGTGTTACTCCTGCTGATATCAAGAAGTTCATCCAACTGGACTCAACTACCAAGAACATCATCTATGGTCATCTGACCAAAGGGCAGTATGGTCGTGTGAGTGCTCTGGAAACTGTGAAGCTAGTCCGGGACTGGCTCTCCAAGGTCAATAAAGGCGTCTCAACACAGAGAGATTCAAGGATCAGTGTTCTTCGCAATCTCTTCAACCACTTCAAGAGAAATGACAATGAGAATGTCTAGCTCACATTTGATCACCTCACTGACATCACAAATTTGCTTCATGCACTCGGCGCCACTGAGATCACCAAGCACAAAATTGTCAAGACACTTCTGAGATCTCTTGACAGCTCATTTGACACCCTGGCCCTGATGATACAAGAGCGCCCTGACTTCAAGACTCTCGATCCGTATGACATACTTGAGAGGCTCAACACACATGAGTTCCAGCTATCTAAGAAAAGAGATATCTATGGTCCCAACTATGGCCGCACTCGCGCTTTGAAGGCAAAGGTTGTCTCCTCATCTGAAGAAGATCTTACTGCAGTTCTGGATCCTGAAGATATTGGAAAGGAGCTTGCTATACTTGTGAAGAAGTTACAGAAGTTCGCCAAGAAGAAAGACTTCAGAAAATCTTCAAGATCCAGCTCAAGAAATGATGAAGCTTCCACTCCTGATCACAAGAAGAGAACCTGCCACAAGTGCAAGAAACCTGGTCACTACAACTCTGAGTGTCCACAATGGGACAATGAGACAAAGAAGAAGAAGAAGAAGAAGAAGAAGAAGAAGAAGAAGAAGAAGAAGAAGAAGAAGAAGAAGAAGAAGAAGAGCAAGGAATATGATTCCGATGACAAGAAAAAGAAGAAATCCTCAAAGTCTTCTTCCAAGTCTTCATCACACAAGAAGAGCTCATCAAGCAAGGCTCGTGGATTTGTTGGCAAGGAGATGGATTAAGAGGAGGAGTCTGCATCTGAGGAGGCAGAGGTGGAGTCTGAAGAGGAATCTGATTCTGGAGTAGCAAGCCTGGCTCTAGCTTTTGAGTATGTCACCAAGTCCATCTTCAACACTGAATATAATGGCCTCGTCACCAACGCTGATGCCAAGGATGAGGATGATTGTGCTCCCACATACTGCTTCATGGCACGTGGTGCCAAGGTAAACTCACACGATGCTTACTTCCAAACATCAAGTGAAGATGACTCTGAACGTGAATCTAAACCTAGCTACAAAACACTTGCTAAAATTGCAACTAAACAACAGAATGCCATGGAACATATTCAAAAGTTTTTAGACAAAAGCGATGACCTGTTGGAAATGACCTAAACTCGGTCCTTAATTGAAGACATTAAAAATCTTCATGTTAAGTACGAGGAACTTCAAAGTCATCATGAAATACTCTCAACTTCTCATGAAAAGCTCTCCTATGATTATCTTCAAAGGAAGCAAGAGCTTGAGAAATTGAGATCGGCTCATGAGGATGTTCAAACGGAGAACGATTCACTTCGTGCTCAACAGATCAGTTCTGCTCAGGAAGGATTTGAACCACCATGTCTAAAATGTCTTGAGCGTGATAATGTTATCTCTGTTGCTGAATGTTCAACTGCTGCTACTATTGCAATATCTTCGACTGCTAATGTGGTAACTAACCCCTCTGCTGAGGATACCACTACTATTGCTGATGAGAATGCCAGGTTGAAGTCATTTCTTGAGACAGGAATGTACAAAAGTCTCAAAGGGCATCAGACACTATGTGATGTCCTCAAAAAGCAGATTCTGAATCGAAACCCTAGGAAAGAGGGTGTTGGGTTCGAGAGGAAAGTGAATGTTGATGGTTCTTACTGGATGCCTGAGCAGTACCCACATGGGTTGCTGCTAAGGGACCTTCAGTGGACCCATCTATCTTGTCTGGCTTCACTAGTGCTAACCCATTATCATTGATGAATCCTTTGATGCAAACTATAAACTATTCAGGAATCAGAATGGTGAAGTGTTTGCTAGGTATATTGGTATGAACTGCAGGAATGGACCACCTCTTAAGAAGATCTGGGTACCCAAAAGTTGTCTTGAAAATCTTCGCGTGAATGTCATCCTGACACCACCCGGGAATAAGAAGACAAATCCCGAACCAAAGGCTTCATATGGTCTAAAGGCTTCATACAGACAGAGGACTCACTTGAGTCACCCTAACGCCAATGTTTTGCAGGGAAACCATACTCAGACTTTTGAGCGTGTTTCGTCAAACTGCTATGTTCATAAGTCTAAGAACTTTTCTGTTTATTCTTATGAGTATTATTCTCCTCCTGCAAGGCTATTTGCTAGGGCTCCAAAGCCGAAGTTCTCAGATGTTGCACTTAGACTCATTGCTTCTAAGCCAACCCTGAAGATGTGGGTGGTTAAGAAAACGTTACTCTCTTTTGCAAGGAAAGGTCTCCAGTAGGAAATCAAAGGCGTCTGATGCTTATGTTGGGGACCTTAAACGTCTTGTGGGACGCAAGATAAAATGTCCAAATGGTATTACTATGTATTACGTCCCAGGATTCCTTGACAATCATCCTATTTATCCTAACCAAGATCTGAACTTTCATGTTCTGCTTGTTCATCAAATGTTTCTGCTTCACAACTCTCTTGGTGAAGCATGTCGGCGTCCTGGATTTGGGGGTATCCAGCCCTGCCTGCCTGCGGCCCACCACATGGCTTCATCGATGGCCTGGTACAGCCCAGCATCAACACCAACACCACAAGACACTTGAGAGGGTCCAAGTCTCGCGAGGCGGGCAGCACCAAGACCCCCGAGGGGACTGGCCTCCTCATGCTGGCTCCTGAGGGGCGGAGAGTTCTATGTAGGCTACCTCACGAGGCTCAGCTGACGTGAGCCATGACGACCAAGGCCAGGAGAGCGCAGAGCGTAGGTTTCCTCTTCGGTGTGAAGGAGGAAGGACACAGGTGCGGAGTCCCAAGGAATCATCCAAAGGTTTCCATTCTGGTGCAACGAGACCAAGACCGCCAGGATGGCAAGACGGAGGTCATCGACAAGCCCACCACAGCGTCACGACCAAAGGCTTTTCGCAGGAGAAGACTACTTTTGTTAGGATAGACTATACTACTTGTCCCCTTTCAAATCCAGCCGTTGTGGGATCCCTTCCCGCTCATATTTGGGAAGAGGACCAAGGCCATTATAAATAGGACTAGCCACCACCATAGAAGGGGACGGGATCAAGACAAGTAGAACTAGCATACACCACACCAGCTCAAGAACACCTCACCTCCTGAGGCTTGTTCATCCACTGTACTAGCTCATCCTCAGCCCTTCAAGGCAATCCACCAAAATGTTGGAGTAGGGTATTACACCACAACGGTGGCCCGAACCAGGATAAACTAATGTGTCCCTTTGTCTCTTTGAGCTTGACGCACTAGGGGCTTAGGAGGATCGCGAGTAGGTAGGCTGGGTAGGTTGAGATCTCCGCACGCACCCCAGAGTTCGAGCATTTTAAGGGTTTGCGGATCCCATAATCCGACATTTGGCGCGCCAAGTAGGGGTGTGTCGGATCCTCTCTTTCGTCGATCGATCCACCACCACTCCGACACCTCCATGGCCGACGCGCGCCAGGCTCACGTCGAGCGTCGGGCTGCTGTCGCCGCCCGCGTCTCTCAGACGGCTCTGGCGGGTGACGGTTGTGCCCGTCGTGCCCCTTCTCCGGTGGCTAACGTCGCCATGGGCCCTGCTGGCCACAAGCAGGAAGCTTCATCGCTGCACCCGTCCGTGCGCCGTGACGGCCGCACCGCTACTCCGTCACTGACCCCAGCAGCTTCTCATCCCGCGCGCACCGTGGCCAGGCGAATGCGTAGGCCGCTCTGCTCATGGCACGGGAGCTCCTTTGCTACCGCCCGGTCGACGACCTCTACGAGGAGTGGCTCGAGCAGATCGCTGAGCTCGTCAGCGTTGCACATGGGGGCTCTGTTGAGCTGGCTCGCTCGCTGCCTCAACAACTACCTGCAGCGGGCGACGTGGTGCATGGGGCTCCTCCACCACCTCCGGCCTAGGGCGCTATCGTCGAGCCAAGGCGTATGGCTCCGCGGCGCGACCCGACGCGACCTCCGCCAGCTCGGGATGACGTGAGCTACCAGGTGGTGCAGCGGCCATAGGGGGGAAGCACGTGTGCTTCCAGCACCCCAGTACTAGGCCTGCGTACCGCCGCAGGAGGTGGAGGTACGCGTGCACCAGGATCAGTCCCCCCCCCCTCAAAGACCTCCGGTGGCCACTCCGGAGCTCCGCAACGTCATCTGGCCAAGCAAGTTCAAGCCTGACCTGCCTCCGCGATACGACAGCACCGCCGACCCCGCTGAGTTCCTGCAGCTCTACGAGCTAAGCATCAAGGCGGCCAGCGGCGATGACAAGATCATGGCAAACTGGTTCCCGATGGCCCTCAAGGATGGTGCACGTTCTTGGCTCCTGAACCTGACCGAGGGGTCAGTTTCTCCCTGGGAGGAGATGCACAGCCGCTTCATCGCCAACTTGCAGGGCACTCGCGACCGTCCGCCGGTGGCGGGTGACCTGCGCCACATCAAGCAGCAACCTGGAGAGACCCTGCAGAAGTATATCCAGTGCTTCAACAACGTTCACCTCAAGATTCCCAAGGTGTCGGACGAGGCCATCATCTCCGTGTTCATCGATGGCGTCCATGATGTCAAGATGTAGGAGGAGCTTGCCATCCACGAGGATCTCTGCACCGCTCTAGAGATGTTCAACGTGGCGAACAAGTGTGCACGGGCTGAGGAGGGACGCCTCTCCCTCCTCGAGCTCGCCGAAGCTGATCCAGAAGACAAGAAGACCAAGACCAAGGACGTGAAGTGCAAGGGGCCAGCCGTGCTTGCGGCCGAGCCAGAGACGAAGCGCGGCTGCGACCATCCCGAGTCATCCAAGAGCAACCGACCATTCTGCATCTTCCACAACATCCACAGCCACAACACCAACGACTGCCAGGAGCTCAGGGCCCTCCGTCACGGGTGCCTCGGTCGACGCCCCGAGTGCAATGATCGAGGCTACGGTTGTGGAGGAGGCCGAGGTGGAGGACGCTAGGACGAGCGCGACCATCGTCAGGAGTGGTGCAACCAGCCTCATGAGGACTACTAGCAGGGCCAGCCTCGCGAGGGCAACTGGAGGGAGCAGCCTCGTGAAGATCTCCCTCAGGGCAACGCAGCTTTGCCTCCTCTACCTCCACCACCAAGAAGGAATGAAGATCACCACCAGGACGAGGGGCTGGGGGCTTCCAGGACCGTCAGGCCATTACCTGCATCTTGGGCGGCTCACAGGCCCCGGCTTCCCACACGTCTTCAAGTAGTTCGTGCGCGAGGTGAATGCAGCGCTCCCCAAGCCTAAAGCAACTCGCCCTCTCAAGTGGTCCAAGTGCACCATCACCTTCGACTCCTCAGACCGGCTCAACTGTGCGGCCACTGCTGGCGCGCTTCCCATGCTATGCTCCTCCGTCATCAGCAACGTGGTTGTCACCAAAACTCTCATCAACGGCGGAGCGGGGCTCGATGTTCTATCTGTTCAGACGTTCGATAGGCTCCAGGTGCCATACTACCAGCTTCACCACTACCAAGCCATTCTCAGGAGTGATGTCAGGACCCCGAATCAATGCCACACCGATCTAGCATGTAACACCTCATATCACTTTGTGGCCTCACGCACGGTATTCCCACGGGTGTCGCCTTACCAGGCCAGGGACCGTTTGCGCCTTTTGGCACACGTATATGATAGCGTTGCTAGCATCCATATGACAAGGAGCCCGGGCTGACATAACTAGTCGTGAACCCAAAGTGGCGCTAACTTACAGGGATAGGCATACATGACCCAACAACGAACGTGTCGGTCCTCAGCGAGTGAATCCGGGCTGTAGCAACTGGGCTAGCAGGACTCCGGTAAACCGGGCTGTAGCAGGCTAACAGGACTCCGGTAGACACCGCGTGACATTTCCCCTAAGGGACAGACACAGGAACGAAGGAGGACACATGCCGGCCAGCCTAAGAGTTCCGGAGCAGTAGCAAGCTACCATGGCTAAGTGGAAGCACTAGGAGACATTTCCCGGTAAGAGAGGCTACCAAGGATAAACAACTAGATAGTCAGATCCCACACATACCAAGCATTTCAATAACATGCACACAATATGCTCGATATGTGCAAATACAACATGGCATCACAACACGACTCTACAACTCAAGTATTTTATTCAATAGGCTCCGAGGAGCGAGATATTACAAACATGGGTCTCATGACCCAACACTCAGAGCATACAAGTCAAAGCACAAGCGGAAGCTTAACATGTCTGAGTACAGACATCTACAAATGAAAAAGGCTGAGAAACCTGACTATCTACCAGATCCTGCCGAGGGCACAAGATCGTAGCTGAGGTAACAAGCTAAACGTCGAAGTCCACGTGAAACTACTAGTGAGACTGAAGTCTCTTTGCAAAAACATAAAATAGGCAAACATGAGTACAAATGTACCCAGCAAGACTTACATCAGAACTAACTACATATGCATCATTATCAACAGAGGGGTGGTGGGGTTTAACTGCAGCAAGCCAGCTTTGACTCGGTGGCTATCCTCAACTACGACTGCAAGTAACTCCTTTGAGGTGGCGCACACGAGTCAACATATTCACCATATCAATACACCACTATGGATCCGCTCCCGTCTCCCTACGAGAACGCCATCCATAGCACTCACGCTTATCTTGCGCATTTTAGAGTATCCACTTTCACTTGTCTATGAACTGCACAGGCAACCCAGAAGTCCTTTACCGTGGACACGGCTATTCGAATAGATGATGTTAACCCTGCAGGGGTGTACTTCTTCACACACGCTCTCACCACTTACCGCCATGTACACATCATGTATCTCGGCAACCTTCAAGCGGAAGCCTTGCGAGGGTGTCGGCCACGACCTGACTAACCACGCAAGTCTCTAGTCCAGGTTTATCGCCTATTCGGGTTCCATCCGCAAGGAGATCCGGCCGGGGTGTCACTCACGGCCCCAAACAATGTGTGCAGGGTTCCCAAGCCCACCATCCGGGTGCCACTTGGTACACCGGGCCACTGTGCCTAGTCTGTCCCAAGCCCACCTGTACCGGGTGCCACTTGGTAGACTACTAACACTACCTACAAACACCAGAAACTAGTTGCAACTCCTGGACAGAGATCGAGTTGATTAATAAGTCGAGAGGGGTCGAGTTACCGGAACCCAATGTGTGGTAGTAGCTGTTCATGGATCACAAACACATAACTCAGTTCCTAAGGACGGCTGCAATGAGACAACCCACCATGTACTCCTACATGGCCTCTAACCGCTACCTTTACCAAATCGTGTTCACACACTTAGCTCTCAACAGTAGGACATGTTCACACACCATTCCAATTCATCCCCGATGAATCAGACCTGACACAACTCTAAGCAATAGCAGGCATGACAACAAGCATGAATGAGTAGGCACAACATGGCTCAAACAACTCCTACTCATGCTAGTGGGTTTCATCTATTTACTGTGGCAATGACAGGTCATGTAGAGGATAAAGGGGTTTAACTACCGCAGCAACTAACAGATGAATCGTTGTTGTCCTAATGCAGTAAAAGAGAGCAGGAGTGAGAGAGTGGGATTGTATCGGAATGAACAAGGGGGTTTTGCTTGCCTGGCACTTCTGAAGATAATATAGTTTCTTCATCGGTGTCATCGAACTCATCATCAAAACAACGTCTACTGAGGGGGGGACAAACACCGGCAACCCAGAAAGAACACAATCAGTGCAATGCAACAATATGATGCATGAGTGTGACATGGCAATATGTTGTGGTTCGAGCTAATGCAACTAGCAACCAGATTAAATGAAGTTGGTTAGAATCAAAGATTCAAATTCAAACTCCATATGTGATTTCTTAAATGCCATTTAATTGAATTGTCCTAAACAGTAGACATAAGTTGTTCTAACATGCATGAAAATGGTATAGATGGATAGATTGGATTTTTTTGATAATTTTTCATATATAAATTATTTCATTTGGAGTTACGGTTGAATTTCTTTTATTTTTAGAAGTTTAGGACATTTTCTGAAAATAATAAATCATTTAAGATTTATTTAAATTCCAGAAAACATTTACTGCGTCAGCAGTGCGTCACTGTGACATCAGCAGGTGAACTGCGGCTGACCAGGTCAAACCTGACCAGTGGGGTCCACTGGTTAGTGACCCAGTGATGTTTAGGGTCACACACAGGTGGGCCTCGTCAACGGCCACGTCAGAGTGGTCAAAACTGACGCGTGGGCCCAGTCAGATTAGATTATCCCTAACTAATTCCGTTAGTTGCTTAGTTAAACTGGTGGGGCACGTCTGTCAGTGGCTCAGGGCTGGTTAGTTAACTGGTCATTAGTGGCTAATGACAACGCCACATCAGCTCACCGGAGGCTAACCGGCGATGACCATGGCCGACGGCAGAGGTGCACCGTGCGCTCGCTACGAAGCACCATTCAATGTGCGGTTTTCTCCTATGGGTTCCTGGGAGTGAGGCGCATCCAGAGAGACAAGCGGCAGCAGCTGGGGTGGCCGGAGCTGGCGGCGGCGAGCTCTTTTGCGGCCGCTGGAGTTCGGTTGCGTGCGGGATCGCGTTTCAGTGCATAGAAGAGCGGGCCAAGGGGCTAGGAGGGCGCTACACATTGCGGGGAGTAGTTTGGACACTCCAGGGTGACCATTTGGTCACCGGAGCATCGTCAACGGCGAGCTCAAGCGACGGCGCTGTCGGGTGAGAGAGGCGTGGCGGCTACGGCATGCTATAGAGAAAACGGAGAGGGGGAGGATGATCAAGAGCTCACGTGGAGTGCAGTGGTGGCCTCGGCGTGCTCGGGGAAGCTCAGATGGCGGCGAGTCGGCAATGGAGATCCATGGCGGCCGACGATGAAGAAGTGGTCGGGGACGGCGCGTTGGAGCTCTTCTGGCCATGTGAGCTGACGGAGAGGACGAGGGTGGCACAGCGGAGCTCAGGGGCTGGTCCATGGGTCTAGTGCTGGCCAGTGGCCGCGGTGGTGACGAACAGCGGCGACGAACCCGTTCGGGTGAGTGAGAGAGAGATATCCAGGGAGAGGGTGATTACGGGGGAGAGTGAGAGGAGTTCGGGGGGCGAGGGGGAGTGTGTGGCACTCGGGGCTGGCTCCAGAAGCGGCGGGAGCAGGAGATGGCTCGGGCGCGTGCCGGCGCGAGGTGGCCACACGCCCTCGTGCCCACTGGCACGAGGTTGAGGATGCCTGGCGCATGGGCCTGGTGGGCTGGCTTCTCTCCTGGGCCAGATAAGTAACAGGTACTCCCTCCTTCTCTGTTTTCTATTTTAATTACTATTTTCTATTTATTTCAATCTGTTTTGATTTAGTTCAAGCACTAAACCATTTTTGTTTCTTCCAATAATTTTTGCAGGGACTGGAAGGAATATTCTAGAGCCCTTCACAAAATATCAGAATTATTGAAGCATTAAAAATATATATAACATATATTTGCTCCAACTCAAATACAATATGTGTTATTTCAAAAGTCCAAAATGTCATGGAAAAATGTGCATCATCTCTGGTTACTGTTTCCAGTATTTTTCAAAAATGATGAACATTTTTTATAGCCACTTTGGGTTCACTAAAAATATTTTAGTTGAACCTATTGAATTCCTTTGATGCTAGGGTTTGAAACAATCCCCATTTCAAATTTAAGAGAAATTTAAACATGATGCAAAACAAGACTAGCTAACCCAGAGCAGGCCAGAACTAGGGATGTGACAACTCGCCCCCACTAAACAAGAATCTCGTCCCAAGATTCAAGCGTAGGGTAAGATGATGGGGGAACGCAACTAACGCAATCTTCACGATCCAGGTTGCACTTCATAAGAATGTTGATTCGACCATCATCTTGATCTTGACATCTTTGCTTTTGAGATCTTCATCCAACACGACGACAAAAATAAACTTTACAGGATTCGATCCTCTCGAAGATCGAGCAACTCACGATCAATTCACGGAATGAGACATTGAGACATCTCTCGACCTGAGAAACAAAACATACCTCTAGAGGGATGGAGTCAAACAGATGACGAAGGTTCAAATTGGTAGGCAACCATTCCACGCTTGAGGAGATGGTGAATGGTTTCAAGATAGCAATGAAATAATTGCCATGATTCCATAATGGGGCACCTTAGGGAAGGCGACTCGTAGAATTATTCCCTCAGGTGGAAAAAAGAATTACTTTTGATACATAGATCATTGGAACTCTTCTCACCAACCTGAGGCAATTTACGAACGATCGTTTGACAGAGTTCGGGAGAACGACACCCTCGGGCTAGAATGGATGATGTGGATTACCTTGTTGAAAACAGCACAAGGGATGATTTTAGTAACTGGGGAGAAGCTCAACAGTAGAGGGTGAGTCCACTATTTGAAAAGGTTATAGCATAACCGAGGAAACTGAGAGCAATATGCAATTAATGCCAACAATAAAGCCTAGCACTTGCGCATGCTCTCAAGAACTTGAGCATTTCCATATGCATCAAGGTTTTACCAATATCCGTGTCAAGGATCCTGGCAACACAACATACTACCATGATGAGTAGTGATGGACGATGCAGATGCAAAGGAAGATAACACTTTCTCAGATTTCACCTTAGCAAGGCCAAGGAAACAAAATCTGGATGATTGACCGAGAGACATTTAGCACTCCGCTTCTAATGTTCTCCTTGATGTGCTAGCGTAACCCATTTACATGGTTTGGTATCTAGAACATCAAGTAAAAGGCCGGACTTCGGGAACACAAAAATCCATAAGGGACAACTAGGAAATAAATCCTACGAAATCTTTATGGGATGTGGCCAACTTGCTCAATCAAGATACTACAATAATAGTTCTTCTGGTTGGGTGCGTTGGCCATGACATCCACTTTACCGGGTTACAAGGGACCACTATTATAGTTCTTGGGAACGTTCCAACCATCATATCTGCCTGAGATTCAGATCTGATTGGTGTCAGAATAATCCAGACTCATCGAGTCTAGGAAGAAAAATAAAAGTTTGCAACACAAATCGATGTGATGGCGTTGCGAGATTCTCGGGGAGTCAACTACGATAGCAAGATCCAAAACATGAGCTGGTTCTGCTACATACATGTGAACACGTTGTCCAAGACAAGCATGACCACATAGTAGTCTTACAATGAAACACTACCGAGTTCTGATTGGGAACCATCATTGCAGAGAGCGAAGTCCTGCGCATGTACCTTTGGCTCCTTAAGGATTAGCACGTAAGAACTTCTTTTCCTTGAACAAATCAATCAGTGGCTTGGTGTGCTAGGGAATACATATGGAGTGGAGGTAATTAATCTACCAAACCATAGAATACATCCACACATGCATAACTGCTTGGGACGATTCCAGAGGAAGCAAAACTAACTCTCTCAAATTCACGGCGGCAACTTGCATCGAATGCGCATGAATGGGAGGAAGTCAATTCTTTCATCCAAACATATAGTTCATGAATGGGGCATGAAGAAAATGCTTACACAAGTTTCCAACACCAGCTGGATGTTCAACACAAATCATGGTGGAGACAAAATGCCGCTGATGGGCTCAACAGCAACTCATCGAAATTTCCATATCACTGGACTTCCACCATTATGTGAACAATGTGATAGTGTTGGTCAGACCAAAATATGTAATGGTGTATGCTCGAGGAATCAACCACTAGTAAGACAACATTATGAATATCGTTGGTTCTAACTTGATTTGACGATGGCCCACACTCAAATCAAGGTTTGGGCAAGACGATAGGTTCAACAACTGATCACGAGGACCAATCGATGAAGAAATCATCTTTCTACAACAAACACACAACACAAGATATCCCTTTGGAAATGAACTAAGTTAGGCAAGCTTTTATCTTCCAACTCTCCAAGTTGTTGTTCAGCTTAACCAACTAGCTCAGGGGTATCCAACACAAATTCTTGGAGAAGGGGTGGTTTATAAGAAAACCAACTTGATCACAAGCTCAACATAACAGTCAGGGGATAACCTGATAACACTTCCGAGAAGATATTCGGAAAATCACGAACCACCGATATGTTACTAAGCTCGAGATCAATCTTGCTTTTCAGGGCAAGACGATGTGATCAAGAGAGTGATGGATTGACACAATCCTATCTCATTGTGCACCAGGGAAAATGGACTAGGTAGCACGATCAATCTTAGAATCATAATTCAATACCAACACGCTAAAAATGAGATTATTCTCCATTAACTACCAAGGAACGGGGCTGCTAGCAGTATTTATTTCACACATCACGATTCACTTGTCGGCATTCCGGTTACAATAACACAGGAACCAAGGAATTAACAATGATGGCAAGAAGCATTACTGCGTCAAGAATTCATAAGGGTGGTGCAATTCCCATGACATTCTTGATATAAAGATGGTAATACTCCAAGGTGGAACAGAACAAAGCTGGACTAGTATTTGATCTGTGGAATGCAACTACTTTAACCCAATCGTGGATATGGATGAGGTACTGGAGTTTGTTTCTCCTAGTCATTCCCGAATAAAATGGCTTGACGGGCCACAAGAGTAGTGGCATCGATGAACACGAATGCATAACTACTCCTGACTATCAATTGATAGACGAGGCTAGAAAACAACTAAAGAGGGACAACTCAAGGAACATATGTTTTTCTGAGTTGTGGATGCATGGATTAGTATGCCGAACAAATTCAGCATATTTCTTCCGGATAACCCATGCAGAAAGGTTGAACTGGCAGAGTCGCAAGATAGAATGGAGAACCCATCGAGAGCACTCTTGTCGTGATCTCTTGGTTCAAGGAACTTCTGCCAAGAATGGTTCATGGTATTTAGAAGAGTGATGTACCACGGACCTCGAAGACTATCGCAAAGGTTACTAATATCCTAAAGGTACGAGCAACACTAACAACATGAAGTAAATTGGGAAATCTCGGGTTCAGAAACCCAGGAGCAGAATGCCTACTAACTAGGTGGCATCACAGGATGCTTTCAAGAATGATGGCTAGGATCATCACACTGGGAACACAAAGCATGGCTACATTACTAGGTGACACTCCAGACACCTAGGGTCATAATAATAATTCCAACATATATGTCGAGGCAATAAAATACCTCAACTCAACAGGTAATGTGATTAACTTGGCCTAAAGGAACATCGAAACCAGAGGGAAAGGATTTTCCAAATGCATCAGAATATTTAGAAACCTGGGATGACTCGGACAGCATAACGGCTGTAAATGCTCAAAAATATTGGAGACATGATACAAAGATGGTGGCATAGCCACTCAGAAGCACAATATCAAGGTTTCGAGATCAACTATGAATACACGAAGATAGTAGGGACTGAACTGGGGCTTAAATCCATCAATCCTATAAGTCTGCGGATTAGTAACATATGATCCTGATAGGAAGAAGAGAAAGCCTAGTTCCTTAACCCCGTAGGAAAGATAAGATGACTCGGATCAGAAGGCCTAAGGTATAAGGAGTAAAAAGAGCCTTACGTTCCATCCCACAATCAATTCCCTTATATAACTAAAGAATTTCTAGACTCAACTTCGACCAGTTTGGCTTGGTAATCCTACAGGCAGTCATCCTCTGATACCAAAGCTGTCAGGACCCCGACTCAATGCCACACCGATCTAGCATGTAACACTTCATATCACTTTGCGGCCTCACGCACGGTATTCCCACGGGTGTCGCCTTACCAGGCCCAGGACCGTTTGCGCCTTTTGGCACACGTATATGATAGCGTTGGTAACATCCATATGACAAGGAGCCCGGGCTGACATGACTAGTCGTGAACCCAAAGTGGCGCTAACTTACAGGGACAGGCATACATGACCCAGCAACGAACATGTCGGTTATCAGCGAGTGAATCTGGGCTGTAGCAACTGGGCTAGCAGGACTCTAGTAAACTGGGCTGTAGCAGGCTAACAAGACTCCGGTAGACACTGCGTGACATTTCCCCGAAGGGACAGACACAAGAATGAAGAAGGACACATGCCGGCCAGCCTAAGTGTTCCAGAGCAGTAGCAAGCTACCATGGCTCAGTGGAAGCACTAGGAGACATTTCCCAGTAAGAGAGGCTACCAAGGATAAACAACTAGATAGTCAGATCCCACACATACCAAGCATTTCAATAACATGCACACAATATGCGCGATATGTGCAAATACAACATGGCATCACAACACGACTCTACTACTCAAGTATTTTATTCAATAGGCTCCGAGGAGCGAGATATTACAAACATGGGTCTCATGACCCCACACTCAGAGCATACAAGTCAAAGCACAAGCGGAAGCTTAACATGTCTGAGTACAGACATCTACAAATGAAAAAGGCTGAGAAACCTGACTATCTACCAGATCCTGCCGATGGCACAAGATCGTAGCTGAGGTAACAAGCTAAACGTCGAAGTCCACGTGAAACTACTAGTGAGACTGAAGTCTCTTTGCAAAAACATAAAATAGGCAAACATGAGTACAAATGTACCCAGCAAGACTTACATCAGAACTAACTACATATGCATCATTATCAACAGAGGGGTGGTGGGGTTTAACTGCAGCAAGCCAGCTTTGACTCGGTGGCTATCCTCAACTACGACTGCAAGCAACTCCTTTGAGGTGGCGCACACGAGTCCACATATTCACCATATCAATACACCACTATGGATCCGCTCTCGTATCCCTACGAGAACGCCATCCATAGCACTCACGCTTATCTTGCGTATTTTAGAGTATCCACTTTCACTTGTCTATGAACTGCACAGGCAACCCAGAAGTCCTTTACCGCGGACACAGCTATTCGAATAGATGATGTTAACCCTGCAGGGGTGTACTTCTTCACACACGCTCTCACCACTTACCGCCATGTACACGTCATGTATCTCGGCAACCTTCAAGCGGAAGCCTGGCGAGGGTTTCGGCCATGACCTGACTAACCACGCAAGTCTCTAGTCCAGGTTTATCGCCTATTCGGGTTCCATCCGCAAGGAGATCCGGCCGGGGTGTCGCTCACGGCCCCAAACGATGTGTGCAGGGTTCCCAAGCCCACCATCCGGGTGCCACTTGGTACACCGGGCTGCTGTGCCTAGTCTGTCCCAAGCCCACCTGTACCGGGTGCCACTTGGTAGACTACTAACACTACCTACAAACACCAGAAACTAGTTGCAACTCCTGGACAGAGATCGAGTTGATTAATAAGTCAAGAGGGGCCAAGTTACCGGAACCCAATGTGTGGTAGTAGCTGTTCATGGATCACAAACACATAACTCAGTTCCTAAGGACGGCTGCAATGAGACAACCCACCATGTACTCCTACATGGCCTCTCACCGCTACCTTTACCAAATCGTGTTCACACACTTAGCTCTCAACAGCAGGACATGTTCACACACCATTCCAATTCATCCCCCGTGAATCAGACCTGACACAATTCTAAGCAATAGCAGGCACAACAACAAGCATGAATGAGTAGGCACATCAGGGCTCAAACAACTCCTACTCATGCTAGTGGGTTTCATCTATTTACTGTGGCAATGACAGGTCATGCAGAGGTTAAAGGGGTTCAACTACCGCAGCAAGTAACAAATGAATTGTTGTTGTCCTAATGCTGTAAAAGAGAGCAGGAGCGAGAGAGTGGGATTGTATCGGAATGAACAAGGGGGTTTTGCTTGCCTGGCACTTCTGAAGATAATATAGTTTCTTCATCGGTGTCATCGAACTCATCGTCGAAACAACGTCTACTGAGGGGGGGACAAACACCGGCAACAAAGAAAGAACACAATCAATGCAATGCAACAATATGATGCATGAGTGTGACATGGCAATATGCTATGGTTTGAGCTAATGCAAATAGCAACCAGATTAAATGAAGTTGGTTTGAATCAAAGATTCAAATTCAAACTCCATATGTGATTTCTTAAATGCCATTTAATTGAATTGTCATAAACAGTAGTCATAAGTTGTTCTAACGTGCATGAAAATGTTACAGATGGATAGGTTGGATTTTTTTGATAATTTTTCATATATAAATTATTTCATTTGGAGTTACGGTTGAATTTCTATGATTTTTAGAAGTTTAGGACTTTTTTTGAAAATAATAAATCATTTAAGATTTATTTAAATTCCAGAAACATTTACTGCGTCAGCGGTGCGTCACTGTGATGTCAGCAGGTCAACTGCGGCTGACCAGGTCAAACCTGACCAGTGGGGTCCACTGGTTAGTGACCAAGTGATGTTTAGGGTCACAGACAGGTGGGCCTGGTCAACGGTCATGTCAGCATGGTCAAAACTGACGCGTGGGCCCAGTCGTATTAGATTATCCCTAACTAATTCCGTTAGCTGCTTAGTTAAACTGGTGGGGCACGTCTGTCAGTGGCTCAGGGCTAGTTAGTTAGCTGGTTATTAGTGGCTAATGACAGATGTAGGACCTTGAGAAGAGGTGTCTAGAGGGGGGGTGATTAGACACTAAGTATCAAAGTTGCAGTTTTTAACTTCTTTAAGTTTAAGTGGAGTTTAGGCACAAGTTTAACATTCACAATACATAACAAGCAAGCATGCAAAGAGTATATGAGCAGCGGAAAGTAAAGCATGCAACTTGCAAGAATGCAAAGGGAAGGGTTTTGGAGGATTCAAACGCAATTGGAGACACGGATGTTTTTGTCGTGCTTCCGATAGGTGGTGCTATCGTACATCCACGTTGATGGACACTTCAACCCACGAAGGGTAATGGTTGCACGAGTCCACGGAGGGCTCCACCCACGAAGGGTCCACAAAGAAGCAACCTTGTCTATCCCACCATGGCCGTCGCCCACGAAGGACTTGCCTCACTAGCGGTAGATCTTCACGAAGTAGGCGATCTCCTTGCAATTACAAACTCCTTGGTTCAACTCCACAATCTTGTCGGAGGCTCCCAAGTGACACCTAGCCAATCTAGGAGACACCACTCTCCAAGAAGTAACAAATGGTGTGTTGGTGATGAACTCCTTGCTCTTGTGCTTCAAATGATAGTCTCCCCAACACTCAACTCTCTCTCATAAGATTTGGATCTGGTGGAAAGAAGATTTGAGTGGAAAGCAACTTGGGGAAGGCTAGAGATCAAGATTCATATGGTAGGAATGGAATATCTTGGCCTCAACACATTCTTTAGGAGCAGCTTGATATCGTGCACACATGCACACACTTAGCATGATATCGGGACGTGAAGCACATAGATATAACAATGAACCAATCATAGAGCGATAAACCTTTTGATCAACCGATTCACCATCTTTGGTCAAGTCAAGATGTCCACTAGTAGGCATGGGTGTAGTCATACCTTTGCATTCTTGCATATTGAACTTCTTGAATAGGTCCTTGGTGTACTTCGTTTGAGAGACAAAGGTACCTTCCTTAGTTTGCTTGATTTGCAAACCAAGAAAGAATTTGAGTTCACTCATCATAGACATCTCAAACTTCTCCGACATTAGCTTCCCAAACTTTTCACTAAAATGAGGGTTAGTTGAACCAAATATAATATCATCAACATAGATTTGGCACACAAATAGTTCTCCATTAACCCTTTTAGTAAGAAGTGTGGAATCAATTTTCCCAATTTCAAAGCCTTTTTCAATGATGGACTTCGTCAAGCATTTATACCATGCTCTAGGAGCTTGTTTAAGACCATAAAGGGCTTTGTGAAGTTTGTAAACATGATTTGGTTTCTTAGGATTGACAAAGCCGGGAGGTTGCTTAACATAAACTTCCTCCTCTATTTCACCATTTAGAAAAGCACTTTTAATGTCCATTTGGTACAAGGTCATATCATGGTGATTAGCATAGGCAAGTAAGATGCAAATGGACTCAAGTCTAGCAACGGGAGCGTAAGTCTCACCATAGTCCATACCTTCGACTTGTGTGTAGCCTTGGGCGACGAGACGTGCTTTGTTGCAAACTACTTGTCCATCTTCATCTTGCTTGTTGCGAAACACTCATTTGGTACCGATGATGTTGTGTTTGTTGTCGTGCTTCTCAACCAATGTCCAAACTTGGTTCCTCTCAAAGTTGTGTAGCTCCTCATGCATAGCATTTATCCAATCCGGATCATCCAATGCTTCTTCAACCTTCATAGGTTCAATGCTAGAGATGAAAGAATAGTTTTCACAAAAGTTAGCTAAACGAGTTTTAGAGCGAGTGATTCTTCCGGTTTGAATATCATTGTAGATTTGCTCGACGGGATGGTCTTTAGCAATTCTTGCTCGAACTCGTGAAAGCTTTTGCTTGGTTCTTGGTTGGACTTCTTCTTCATCTTGTTTTTCTTCTTGGCCTTCTTCATTGTTGGCGTTGTCGTTCTATTGTCGTGGTGGAGAAGGAGGTTGTTGACATTCATCTTGATGCACTTCCTCGTTTTCTTCATCTTGGTGTGTCCCACTTGTGGATGCTTCCGTATCAACTCTTGGTTCACCTTGTCGTGAAGTATAAGCTTCCACTTGGACGGACGAGGTACTCTCCTTCACCTCCGTTGGACGGACCTTGCCAATAGACAAGTCTTGGATTGCTTCCGAAGGATCTTTGTCTCCTACATCAATTGGCAATTGCTCTACTTGCGAGCCGTTAGATTCATCAAACTTCACATCTACCGTCTCTTCAACCTTTCGGGTGAAATTGTTGTAGACACGGTAAGTGTGAGAGTTTGAGCCATAACCTAGTAGGAAACCTTCATGAGACTTAGGAGCAAATTTAGAACGACGATGCTTATCAAGAATGTAGCACTTTGAGCTGAATACTCGAAAGTATCCAACTTGGGGTTTTTTACCGGTGAGGAGCTCATATGCCGTCTTGCCGAGTAGCTTGTGAAGATACAAGCGATTTGTTGCACGACAAGCTGTCTCAACCGCTTCTGCCCAAAAGTGTTTCGGTGTCTTGTACTCATCAAGCATCGTTCTCGCCATTTCGATGAGCGTCCGGTTCTTCCTCTCAACAACTCCATTTTGTTGAGGTGTGTACGTAGCCGAGAACTCGTGTGAAATCCCTTCTTCGTCAAGAAAGGTGTCCACATTTGTGTTCTTGAACTCCGTTCCGTTGTCGCTGCGAACCTTCTTGATCTTCACTTCAAACTAATTTTGAGCCTTCCTGGCAAAGTTTTTGAAGATCTTTTGGACCTGCGATTTATCATTGAGAAAGAATACCCACGTAAATCTTGAAAATCATCAATTATAACTAGACCAAAAGAATTTCCACTGACACTCTTGTAAGCGTTGGGACCAAAAAGATCCATGTGAAGTAGCTCAAGTGGCCTCCTTGTGGTCATGATGTTTTTCACGGGATGCCTTCCTCCAACCTGTTTACCTGCTTGACAAGCACTGCAAAGTCTATCCTTATCAAATATGACATGGTTAACACCAAGGATATGATTCCCTTTAATAAGCTTGTCAAGGTTTCTCATACCAACGTGACCTAGTCGTGTATGCCATAACCAACCTTTTGAGGATTTAGCAATGAAGCAAGTTTTAGGTTGAGCCTTTTTAGAGAAATCAACAATGTAAAGATCACCTCTACGTATACCGGTAAAGACCATTTTATGATTGTCTCGACGAAACACTTCGCAATCTACTTCATTAAATAGGACATTGAAACCGAAATCAGCAAGTCTAGATACTGAAAATAAGTTGTAGCCAAGAGATTCAACGAGCATAACATTCTGAATGGAGCTATCATGTGAGATGGCCACCTTACCGAGGCCAACCACCTTACCCTTTGAGTTTTCACCGAAAGTGATATACTTTCAAGGACTATCATTTTCAGCAAGCTCATGAAACATGTCTTTATCTCCGGTCATGTGATCGGTACATCCACTGTCAAGGACCCATTCCTTTCCTCCTGACATATATCCCCGAAGATTTGCCATAAGACCAAAATGTCTCATTGCATCGTCAAGATCGAAGTCACTATCATCATCCTCATCATAGTATCCATGTTCAACATCGTCATGTGGTGGATCAAGTCCTAGAGAGGGTAATTCGTTAGAGTGAGTTTGACAATGATCTTGCTTATGAATTCTTATAGCTTCGGAAATAATATCACCAATAATTCCAACATCTCCTTTGGCACGCATAAGGTTTGTAAGTTCAAATAGACAATCACCAAACATAGGATCACTAGTATTCATCTTACTCAAGGCAATAGACTTATGGAGAATTTCATCTAGATTTTTCAAGGAATAATTTGGAAAGCGTTCCTCAAGAAATTTCCATATAGTGTAGGCACACTCAAGAGTAGGCAAGTTTCTAATTAAGTTTCTAGGCAAGCCTCTAGTGATAAGATTAACAGTTCTAAGATTCCTAATCATGTCAATTGACTCATCAAGAGTAGGATGCATAGGATCAACATGAGGTGCACAAGGGCTAGCAATGTACTTGTTCAAATGATATTGATTGAAAATTACAAGCATCTCATTTTTCCACTCATGAAAATACTCTCCATCAAGTATAGGCACTCTATGTCTAAGACTCCCCAAAGTAGACTCATCCATCTTCCTCCAATGGATATTAAACCAAGGCAATGGAGACCAATGCTCTGATACCACTTGTAGGACCTTGAGAAGAGGTGTCTAGAGGGGGGTGATTAGACACTAAGTATCAAAGTTGTAGTTTTTAACTTCTTTAAGTTTAAGTGGAGTTTAGGCACAAGTTTAACATTCACAATACATAACAAGCAAGCATGCAACGAGTATATGAGCAGCGGAAAGTAAAGCATGCAACTTGCAAGAATGTAAAGGGAAGGGTTTTGTAGGATTCAAACGCAATTGGAGACACGGATGTTTTTGTTGTGGTTTCGATAGGTGGTGCTATCGTACATCCACGAAGGGTAACACTTGCGCAAGTCCATGGAGGGCTCCACCCATGAAGGGTCCACGAAGAAGTAACCTTGTCTATCCCACCATGGTCGTCGCCCATGAAGGACTTGCCTCACTAGCGGTAGATCTTCACGAAGTAGGCGATCTCCTTGCCCTTACAAACTCCTTGGTTCAACTCCACAATCTTGTCGGAGGCTCCCAAGTGACACCTAGCCAATCTAGGAGACACCACTCGCCAAGAAGTAACAAATGGTGTGTTGGTGATGAACTCCTTGCTCTTGTGCTTCAAATGATACTCTCCTCGACACTCAACTCTCTCTCATAGGATTTGGATCTGGTGGAAAGAAGATTTGAGTGGAAAGGATCTTGGGGAAGGCTAGAGATCAAGATTCATATGGTAGGAATGGAATATCTTGGCCTCAACACATGAGTAGGTGGTTCTCTCTCAGAACTGGTAAGTTGGAAGTGTAGGTTTGTTCTGATGGCTCTCTCCACGAATGAAGAGGAGGTGGAGGGGTATATATAGCCTCCACACAAAATCTAAGCGTTACACACAATTTACCAAACTCGGTGGGACCGAATCAACAAACTCGGTCGGACCGATTTAGTAAATCTAGTGACCGTTAGGGTTTTCGATGGGACCGACATGCAACTTGGTAGGACCGATATGGTTAGGGTTAGGGCATCATGTAATCTCGGTGAGACCGATTACACAAACTCAGTGAGACCGATTTTGGTAATTAGCTAACCAGAGAGTTGGTCAGGCAAACTCGGTGGGACCGATTACTCAAACTCGGTGGGACCGATTTTGGTAATAAGTTAACCAGAGAGTTTGAATTGTAATCTCGGTAGTACCAATTGCTCAAACTTGGTGAGACCGATTTTGGGAATGGACATACACAGAGAGATTACAATCCCATCTCGGTGAGACCAAGATCCTTATCGGTGAGACCGATTTGTCTAGGGTTTGTGGCAGTCGCTATGACATCTGAACTCGGTGGCACCGGATAGAAAGAATCGGTGTGGCCGAGTTTGACTTTAGGTTTAGGTCATATGTGTGGGAAAGTAGTTGAGGGTTTTGGAGCATATCACTAAGCACAGTGGAGCAAGAAACTCATTAAGCAACACCTCATCCCTTCTTGATAGTATTGGCTTTTCCTATAGACTCAATGTGATCTTGGATTACTAAAATGTAAAATGAAGAGTCTTGAGCTTGAAGCTTGAGCCAATCCTTTGTCCTTAGCATCTTGAAGGAGTTCCCACATCCTTTAGTCCATGCCACTCCATTGTTGAACTTATCTGAAACATACTAGATAAAAGTGTTAGTCCAACAAGAGATATGTTGACATTAATTACCAAAACCACCTAGGGAGCACTTGTGCTTTCAACAGCGCCATGTCAGCTCACCAGAGGCTAACCGGCGACGACCAAGGCTGACGGCGGAGGTGCACCGTGCGCTCGCTACGAAGCACCATTCGATGCGCGGTTTTCTCCTACGGGTTCGTGGGAGTGAGGCCCATCCAGAGAGACAAGCGGCAACAGCTGGGGTGGCCGGAGCTGACAGCGATGAGCTCTTTTGCGGCCGCTGGAGTTTGGTTGCACGCGGGATCGCGTTTCATTGCGTAGTAGAGCGAGGCAAGGGGCTAGGAGGGCGCTACGCATTGCGGGGAGTAGGTTGGACACTCTAGGGTGACCATTTGCTCACCGGAGCATCGTCGACGGAGAGCTCAGGCGGCGGCGCTATCGGGTGAGAGAGGCGCGGCGGCTACGGCATGCTATAGAGAAAACAGAGAGGGGGAGGATGATCAAGAGCTCACGTGGAGTGCAGTGGTGGCCTCGGCGTGCTCGGGGAAGCTCGGACGGCGGCGAGTCGGTGATGGAGATCCGCGGCGGTAGACGATGAAGAAGTGGTCGGGGACGGCGCGTTGGAGATCTTACGGCCATGTGAGCTGACGGAGAGGACGAGGGTGGCACGGCGGAGCTCGGGGGCTGGTCCATGGGTCTAGTGTTGGCCGGTGGCCGCGGTGGTGACGAACAACGGCGACGAACCCGTTCGGGTGAGTGAGAGAGAGATATCCACGGGAGAGGGTGAGGACGGGGGAGAGTGACAGGAGTGCGGGGGGGCGAGGGGGAGTGTGTGGCACTCAGGGCTGGCTCCAGAAGCGGCGGAAGCAGGAGGTGGCTCGGGCGCGTGCCGGCGCGAGGTGGCCACACGCCCTCGTGCCCACTGGCACGAGGTTGAGGTTGACTGGCGCATGGGCCTGGTGGGCTGGCTTCTCTCCTGGGCCAGGTAAGTAACAGGTACTCCCTCCTTCTCTATTTTCTATTTTAATTACTGTTTTCTATTTATTTCAATCTCTTTTGATTTAGTTCAAGCACTAAACCATTTTTGTTTCTTCCAATAATTTTTGCAGGGACTGAAAGGAATATTCTAGAGCCCCTCACAAAATATCAGAATTATTGAAGCATTAAAAATATATATAACATATATTTGCTCCAACTCAAATACAATATGTGTTATTTCAAAATCCAAAATGTCATGGAAAATGTGCATCATCTCTGGTTACTGTTTCCAGCATTTTCCAAAAATGATGAACATTTTTGAAAGCCATTTTGGGTTCACTAAAAATATTTTAGTTGAACCTATTGAATTCCTTTGATGCTAGGGTTTGAAACAATCCCCATTTCAAATTTAAGATAAATTTAAACATGATGCAACACAAGACTAGCTAACCAGAGCAGGCCAGAACTAGGGGTGTGACAAGTGACCGATGGTTCGACACACCAGATTGGCCAGGTTCGCCTCCTTGTCACCTTCGACGAGCGCAACAACTACCACACAGAGCTCATCGACATCGACGTCACCGACATCCGCCTGCCCTACAACACCATCCTACAGTACCCAGCACTGGCCAAGTTCATGGCGGCCATGCACCACGGCTACAACGTCCTCAAGATGCCAGGAAGCGGTGGCGTCATCACGGTCGCCTGTCAAGAGAAGGATGCAGTGTGCTCCCTCGAGCGCGCCTTCCAGGCTGTAGCAGTCGAGAACCCCGAAGATGAGGACGGCGCCCTCCCTCCTGAGGTCGCCCCCGAGACAAAGAAGCTGCAGCTGGGACAGGGGTCTCGTGAGGAAGCTTCACTCGAGGACGCAGCGCTGAGCCTCGCGTCTCCGGACGCATCACCTTCACCCATCGCATAGGAAGGCGTGCCCAGCGCTCCTCTCAGGCTGGGCTCAGGGGATCTCCTTTGGAGGGCCTCCGATCTAGCCAATGTCGCGAGAGAGGCGCTCGGGCACCATGTGGAGGCGCTTTTCAGAGCATGCTTCCCAGGAGAAGGCAGCACGCGTGAGGCACCAGGCGTTCAGGAGTTCATCAGCAAGGCAATCGAGGAGATTCATGAAGGAAGGGTTCTGCAAGGCGATCGTCGCCTGCTGCGTGGCGCATCTCACTGCCCTAGCGAGGGTAAGGAGTTCCGCGTCTACATCGACATCCCCGGGCTCAACAGGGCCGCATCTCGGCAGCTCATGTGGCCGTCTCGGGTCGGCCGACGCGAGGGACCGCCTCACAGCTACGTCTGCATGCCATTAGGCCTGGCGGGGGTGGCTGAGGCGTTCTAGCGCTTCACGAGGGACGCTCAGACGGCCTGCGAGGCCAGGCACCAGGCGGTCCTGGCAGAGATGGAGGAGCACCTTCAGGAGCCTCTCGGTCCCTCTGAGTCTCCCGAGTCTTGGCACTAGAGCGGCTCATGAGGAACGTCTCTAGTGGCACGTGTTTTTTGGCTACTTCAACACCTCTTCAGCAACGATGCCAGGTGACATCTTTCTAGTTCGTTCAGTTTGGGGGCGCCCCTCGGCTGCATCATCCCCAGTCCGTATGGATCTGGCCCTACGACATGTATTGTTTTGCACTCACCAGGACTATCTAATCATTTCTGTGAGTTTATCTATGATTGTCACTCCGTGACCACCGCCTCACGACCCTTCATATGTGCAGGCTAGTAACATTCCCGCATCGCTGCACAATACTCACATCGGCACGGCGCTTGTGCTCGGGTCCGTCCCTGCAATGCTGATAAACCTGGGGATCAAGCTCTGGTCCGCGGCCTGCTTCGCGTACACCACCTCGCTAGGTCCTCGGTGCCTTTGTCTCATGCCCCTTACTACAGGCCCACTCTGCAGGGGTCCCGGTCTTTCCTATCATCCAACCTGTAGGCTCATCTGGCGCTTAGGGCCACGGGTTGGCTTGAACAACCTCTATCTGGCCTCACAAGTCGCTTGCGCATTAAAGGGGGCCTCCCGAGCACCGCATCTCGGGAGCTCCTACTGGCTCTCCAGCCCTCACCCCCTGGCCTTGACCACGGCATCACGACCTGGCATACCAGCGGCGGCTGAGCTCGCTTGAGGGCCGGGTCCCGAGGACTTAGAGCACCTAGGAGAGCAAGGCAAGAAGGTGGCCAAGGCAAGCTGCACCCAATGATATTCTAGGCGCAAGGGCAAGCGTCATCTCCCTAATGGACCTTGACACAAAAAAGATAAGTCTCGGCTCGTTACAGCACCAGTTTCGCTCCCCGTACGCCCCGCCTCGCAGTTCCACTGTGGCAGTTCTACTCCCCTTTTTGATTTTCTGTGCAGCTGCTTGCACACCAAAGGGGGCCTCGTGAGCATCGCGTCTCACAATCTCTTACCGGACACTTGGCCGTTCACCTCCTAGCCTTGACCACGGCATCGCGACCTGGCATACTAGCGACGGCTGAAGCCTGCCTGGGGACTGGGTCCTGTCGGTGTAGAGCACCATGTTGTCTAGGGAAAAGAAAAGGAAGGAACCTAGCCGAACTAGAATACGCGTATCCATTATGAAATCAAAAGAAACAACATTGATGTTAAGTGCATTCCGATCCTTACAAACCCCACGGGGGCTGATCTTCATTTCGCGCAGGAAAAGCAACTACATGGCCCTACGGTATCGCCGACGACGCCGGGCGGTGGCCGCAACTGCGCTGCGGCCTCGGTGGGAGCTCGGCTGCACGCAGCTGTCGTCGCTCAACTTCGAAGAATCACTGGGCTTAGGAGAGTCGCTGCATTCCCAGGAGTCGCCACTGCTGCTGGACGAAGCACCGAAGGGGACGGCAGCAGGTCCAGCACCCGTTGCGGCGTCCCTCGAGCTGCCTCCTCCGGGGCAGCACTCCAGCCGTTCGCCCTCCTTGTTGAAAACCTTGAAGAATAGGGTGGCCGCGCAATCATACTCGAAGTGGATTGCCAGGGCTCCCTCTGCGCGGCAAGCCCGGGCGATCTCGCCCCATCCTCGAGTCATGAAGACATCTCCGAGCGGCACCACCTCGACTTCGGCTCCGGTTGCCAAGCTTTGGCACCCAGCATGCTGCAGCCACAGCTCGACCGGCCCCCTCGGAGGCAACTCGCTGGCGAAGAACCGCGGGAGTCGGATCCAGGTGTCGAGGGGCATCGCCGCCCACACCATAAACGCACGCGAGCTACCCTCGGCATGGGTCCGTGGTGCGGACGGCAGGGTAATGGCGGCCCTGCCACCTCTGTCATGTGCCACTCGTCGGCACACTCCTTCGTCCTGAGCGCGAGCGTATATGAGAAGAGGGATGCCAGGCGGGGGACTTGATTGCCAAGGCCTGGTCACCTCTCGCCCTGCGCCGAGGTCGTGAGGAAGGCGGAGCCATTTCTTCGGCGGGAGAGGATTGGGCCCCTCCCGAGGGGCCTTCCCCTTCTCAGCCGCGGAATACCTTCTAATCGGCGCAATGGAGGCAAGATGGAGAAGAAGAGAAGCAGACGGGAGCAAGAAGAAATAGATATGGGCATGGGCTCCGCTTGCCCGCACTTTTATAGCCGGGAGAAGGTAAGTCGTCGGCCTCCCATGATCTCCAGTAATGATGATTCTCCCTGCATGCAGCATGCAGTTGTCAAGTCGAGCGGTTGCCAAGGCAACATGGGGAAGCGGAGTCGCCCATGTCCCATCAATCTCCACGCGTCATCAAGGCCGCATGCGGTTAGGGTCCGCGATGCTCTGCACTTGCCCTTTGGCTTCTCCTCGAAGCCAAGTCCGAGCACGCCTTAGGCCCGGGGGCTACTGTCAGTGTCCTGGATTTGGGGGTATCCAGCCCTGCCTGCCTGCGGCCCACCACGTGGCTTCATCGACGGCCTGGTGCGGCCCAGCATCAACACCAACACAACAAGAGCCTTGCGAGGGGCAAAGCCGCGCGAGGCGGGCAGCGCCAAGACCCCCGAGGGGACCGGCCTCCTCAGGCTGGCTCTTGAGGGGCGGAGAGTTCTATGCAGGCTACCTCACGAGGCTCAGCTGACGTGATCCATGACGACCAAGGCTAGGCGAGCGCTAGGCGGATGAGGGAGTCCAAGATTAGGGGTTCCTCGGACAGCCGGACTATATGCTCATGCAGGACTGTTGGACTATGAAGATACAAGACTGAAGACTTCGTCCCGTGACCGGGTGGGACTCTCCTTTGCGTGGAAGGCAAGCTTGGTGATTCAGATATGTAGATTTCCTTCTCTATAACCGACTCTGTGTAACCCTAGCCCCCTCCGGTGTCTATATAAACCGGAGGGTTTAGTCCATAGGACAAGGACAATCATAATCATAGGCTAGCTTCTAGGGTTTAGCCTCTACGATCTCGTGGTAGATCAACTCTTGTAATACTCATATCATCAAGATCAATCAAGCAGGAAGTAGGGTATTACCTCCATAGAGAGGGCCCGAACCTGGGTAAATATTGTGTCCCCCGCCTCCTGTTACCATTAGCCTTAGCTGCACAGTTCTGGACCCCCTACCCGAGATCCACCGGTTTTGACACCGACATTGATGATTTCATTGAGAGTTCCACTGTGTCGTCACCATAAGGCTTGATGGCTCCTTCAATCATCCACAACGATGCGGTCCAGGGTGAGGTTTTCCTCCCCGGACAGATCTTCGTATTCGACGGCTTCACCCTGCAGGCCAATTTGCTTGGCCACCTGGAGCAGATCAATAGCTATGCCCCTGGCCATCAGGTTAGGTTTGGAAGCCTGAATTACACTGCCGACATCCGTGGAGACTTGATCTTCGACGATTCGAGCCCACGACAGGTGTACCCTACAGTCACGACGAGCATGACCTAGATCTGTCGTCGGACATTGTTCAGGAGATCACGCCTGCAGCTGCCCTGGCTTTATATCCAATACAGATCACGCCATCCAAGGATGGGAGGATAGACCCTGCCACGGAGGCCGCACACTCAACGGCGATAGAGCCGAACACAGGTTCCACTTCCAATAAGGTCTATGTCATCGGACCCTCGGACTCGTCTCCGGCCATAGGCTCCGAACCGCATACATCCATGCCCATCGGATCTGACTGGGCACCAATCATGGAGTTTAGCTCCGCGGACATCTTTCAGCACTCGCCCTTGGGTGATGTGCTAAATTCATTAAAATCTCTCTCCCTGTCAGGAGACTCTTGGCCGAATTATGAGCGGCTCGAGAGGGAAGCGGACGACGAAGGAATTCGTTACCCACCCACCACCCACTTAATAGCCACTGTCGATGACTTACTAACATGCTTGATTTCGACTCCAAAGATATCGACGGTATGAACGACGATGCCGGAGAAGAGCAGGAACAACCGCCCACAAGGCGCTGGACAACCACCTCATCATATGACATATACATGGTGGATTCACCCAAAGAAAATAATGGCGAGGATCAAAAGGATGCAACGGAGGATAATCCTCTTGAGAAGCAACCAAAGCACCGACGTCAACGGTGCCGCTCTAAATCCTGCCACAGTAAAAACAGCGACAATGACATAAGAAAGAATAACACCCCAGACGATGCCAGAGATAACGACGACCTCGTGGACCCAACGATGGAGCAGGCCGAGGAAGGGAATGGCGAACATAGTCCGGGGCCGCGGCTCGATCACAGCGATGCCGAAGACAAAACTTATAAACATGTCTCCAAAGAGGAGAACAGTCCGGACGACGATGCACACATCATCCCGGAAAAGCATTTGGAACAAGAGCACCTCCACAGAAGGCTTATTGCCACCGCGAGGATCTTGAAGAACCAGAAGCAATAGCTTAAAGCCGTGCCGGATACGCTCAACCACAGATGGAACAAAGTGCTCGACACTGATGAAATATATGGCGGCGATTGCCACACAAAGAGCTACCCAAAACGCAAGCTGCTGCCCGAATTCGATGACGAGGCTATCGCGCCCATTCCTCCGAAGATCAATACGGCTGGTCCGCCGGACCGACCACCCCGTGGCCGAGAGAGAGCGGCTAATGATGCCGCCCACAATTCAGCACATGATCTACATGAGCACCTGGACAAAAGAGCTGGTATGGCCAGGTCCATCTATGGATCTAGGAAGCATGCTCCTGCGCAGGATCACGGTCACCAAACTGACTATACTGATCAACTACCAGTTCGGAATCAACACCGAACACTACAGCCGTCGGATGCACGCCACGACACATCCAAATACAGGGGTGCCGCACACCCCATATGCTTCACCGATGAGGTGCTGGATCATGAATTTCCAGAGGGGTTTAAACCCGTAAACATCGAGGCATACGACAGAACGACAGACCCTGTAGTCTGGATTGAGGACTTTATTCTTCACATCCAAATGGCTCGGGGAGACGATCTCCACGCCATCAAATACCTGCCCCTCAAGTTGAAAGGTCCAGCTCGGCACTGGTTGAAAAGCCTCCCCGAAAATTCAATTGGAAGTTGGGAGGAACTCGAGGATGCTTTCAGGGCTAATTTTCAAGGGACCTATGTCCGACCTCCGAATGCAGACGATTTAAGCCACATAATCCAACAACCCAGAGAGTCAGCCTGCAAGCTTTGGAACAGATTTCTCACCAAGAAGAACCAAATTGTTGACTGTTCGGATGCTGAATCCCTAGCAGCTTTTAAACAGAGTGTCCGGGACGAATGGCTTGCCAGACACCTCGGCCAGGAAAAGCCGAGGACAATGGCAGCCCTAACAACTCTTATGACCCGCTTTTGCGCGGGCGAGGACTGTTGGTTGGCCCGCAGCAGCACCAGCGACCCAGGCACATCTGAAATTAGGGATGGCAATGGGAAGCCGCGACACAGTAAAAACAAGCATCAAAATAATGAAGACAGCCCAGACAACACAGCGGTAAATGCCAGATTCAGGGGCTCTCAACCCGGTCAATGGAAAAAGCCATTTAAAGGCAGCAGAGATGGACCGTCCAGCCTAAATAGAATTCTAGACAGATCCTGTCAGATTCATGGCACCCCCGAGAAACCTGCAAATCACACCAACAAAGAATGCTGGGTCTTCAAGCAGGTCGGCAAGCTAAACGCCGAACACAAGGGGAGGGAGCCACCAAGTGAAGATGAGGACGAACCTCGCCAGCCGAACACTGGGGGACAGAAAAAATTTCCACCGGAGGTCAAAACAGTGAACATGATCTACGTCACCCACATACCAAAGAGGAAGCACAAACGCGCACTCCGAGACGTATACGCTATAGAGCCCGTCGCCCCCAAATTCAACCCATGGTCGGCCTGCTGATACGTCTCCAACGTATCTATAATTTTTGATTGCTCCATGCTATTATATTACCCCTTTCGGATGTTTATGGGCTTTATTTTACACATTTATATCATTTTTGGGACTAACATACTAACCAGAGGCCCAGCCCGTATCGTTGTTTTTTTTGCCTATTTCAGTATTTCGAAGAAAAGGAATATCAAACAGAGTCCAAACGGAATGAAACCTTCGAGAGTGTGATTTTTGGAACGAACGTGATCCATAGGACATGGAGTGCAAGTCAATGAGCATCCGAGGCGGCCACGAGAGGGGAGGGCGCGCCCACCCCTACAGGGCGTGCCCCCTATCTCATGGGCCCCTCGGGCGGCCACCGACGTATTTCTTCCTCCTATATATACCCATGTACCCCAAAAACATCCAGGGAGCCAACGAAACACAATTTCCACCGCCGTAACCTTCTGTATCCGCGAGATCCCATCTTGGAGCCTTCGCCGACGCTTCGCCGGAGGGGGAATCGACCACGAAGGGCTTCTACATCAACACCATAGCCCCTCCGATGAGTTGTGAGTAGTTTACCACAGACCTTCGGGTCCATAGTTATTAGCTAGATGGCTTCTTCTCTCTTTTTGGATCTCAATACAATGTTCTCCCCCTCTCTTGTGGAGATCTATTTGATGTAAACTATTTTTGCGGTGTGTTTGTCGAGATCCGATGAATTGTGGGTTTATGATCAAGTTTATATATGAGAAATATTTGAATCTCCTTTGAATTCTTTTATGTATGATTGAGTTATCTTTGCAAGTCTCTTCGAATTATCAGTTTGGTTTGGCCTACTAGATTGATCTTTCTTGCCATGGGAGAAGTGCTTAGCTTTGGGTTCAATCTTGCGGTGTCCTTTCCCAGTGACAGCAGGGGCAGCAAGGCACGTATTGTATTTTTGCCATCGAGGATAAAAAGATGGGGTTTATATCATATTGCTTGAGTTTATCCCTCTACATCATGTCATCTTGCTTAATGCTTTACTCTGTTCTTTATGAACTTAATACTCTAGATGCAGGCAGGAGTCGGTCGATGTGTGGAGTAATAGTAGTAGATGCAGGCAGGAGTCGGTCTACTTGTTGCGGGCGTGATGCCTATATATATGATCATGCCTAGATAATCTCATAATTATTCGCTTTTCTATCAATTGCTCGACAGTAATTTGTTCACCCACCGTAATACTTATGCTATCTTGAGAGAAGCCTCTGGTGAAACCTACGGCCCCCGGGTCTATCTTTTATCATCTAAGCTTTCAATCTACTTTTATTTGCATCTTTACTTTTTGCATCTATATTATAAAATACAAAAAATATATTTATCTTATCTTACTATATCTATCAGATCTCACTTTCGCAAGTGGTCGTGAAGGGATTGACAACCCCTTTATTGCGTTGGTTGGGAGTTCTTTGTTTGTTTGTGCAGGTGTGTGGGACTTTTGAGGAGCCTCCTACTGGATTGATACCTTGGTTCTCAAAAACTGAGGGAAATACTTACGCTACTATTGCTGCATCACCCTTTCCTGTTCAAGGAAAACCAATGCAAGCTCAAGTCGTAGCAAGAAGGATTTATTGCGCCATTGCCGGGGAGGTCTTCGCTCAAGTCAAGACATACCAAGTACCCATCACAAACTCATCTCCCTCGCATTTACATTATTTGCCATTTGCCTCTCGTTTTCCTCTCCCCCACTTCACCCTTGCCATTTTATTTGCCCTCTCTTTCCCAATCTCCTCCTCTCTTTCGCTTGCCTTTTTCTGTTTGCTTGTCTGTTGGATTACTTGTTGCCATGGCGCAAGATAATACCAAATTGTGTGATTTCTCCAATACCAATAATCATGATTTCCTTAGTACTCCGATTGCTCCTCTTAATGATGTTGAGTCTTGTGAAATCAATACTGCTTTGCTGAATCTTGTTATGAAAGATCAATTCGCGGGCCTTCCTAGTGAAGATGCCGCTACTCATCTAAACAACTTTGTTGATTTGTGTGTTATGCAAAAGAAGAAAGATACGGATAATGATATTGTTAAATTGAAGTTATTTCCGTTTTCACTTAGAGATCCGTGCTAAAGTTTGGTTTTCGTCTTTGCCTAAAAATAGTATTGATTCTTGGAACAAGTGCAAAGATGCTTTTATCTCTAAGTATTTTCCTCCCACTAAGATTATCACTCTTAGGAACGATATTATGAATTTTAAACAACTTGATCATGAGCATGTTGCCCAATCTTGGTAAAGAATGAAATTGATGATTCGCAATTGCCCTACTCATGGTTTGAATTTATGGATGATCATACAAAAAATTTATGCCGGTTTGAACTTTGATTCTAGATATCTTTTAGATTCGGCTGCGGGAGGCACGTTTATGGAAATCACATTAGGAGATTCTACAAAACTTCTTGATAATATTATGGCTAATTATTCTCAATGGCACACCGAAAGATCTTCTAGTAAAAAAGTGCATGCGAAATCAATGTTTTGAGTGGAAAGATGGATGGACTTATGAAGTTGTTTGCTACTAGAAATACTCCTCTTGATACCAATGATATGCCTTTGTCTACTTTATTTGAGAATAATAATGAATCTATGGATGTGAATTTTGTTGGTAGGAATAGTTTCGGTAACAATGCTTATAGAGGAAACTTTAATTCTAGACTGTTCCCTAGAAATTCCTGTAATAATTATGGAAATTCCTACAATAATTCTTATGGTAATTTTAATAAGATGCCCTCTGATTTTGAGAATAGTGTGAAAGAATTTATGATCTCTCAAAAGAATTTTAATGCTTTGCTTGAAGAAAAATTGCTCAAAGTTGATAATTTGTCTAGGAGCATTGATAGACTTTCGCTTGATGTTGATTCTCTTAAACTTAGATCTTCTCCTCCTAAGCATGATATCAATGAGTCTCTCAAAGCAATGAGAATTTCCATTGATGAGTGCAAGGAAAGAACCGCTAGATTGCGTGCTAAGAAAGATTGCTTTATGAAGGTGTGTTCTTCTAGTTTCCATGAAAATAATGATGAAGATCTTAAAGTTATTGATGCGTTAGCTATTAGATCTTTGTTTTACAATATGAATCTTGATAATAATGGGACTGGATATGAGTCAACTATAGTTAGAAGGCGTCCCAAGAATTTGGAGTTTTTAGATCTTGATACTAAATTTGGTAAAAGTGGGATTGGAGAGGTCATGACTTTAAATAGTATTGAACCCACTATCTCGGATTTCAAGGAACTTGTTTATGATAATTGTTCTTTAGAAGTTTGTATTTCCTTGTTGCAATCCGTTGTTAATTCTCCTCATGCTTATAGTCAAAATAAAGCTTTTACCAAACATATCGTTGATGCCTTGATGCAATCTTATGATGAAAAACTTAATTTGGAAGTTTCTATACCTAGAAAACTTAATGATGAGTGGGAACCTACTATAAAGATTAGAATGAAAGATCATGAGTGTTTTTCTTTGTGTGATTTGGGTGCTAGTGTTTCCACGATTCCGAAAACTTTATGTGATATTCTAGGTTTCCATGATCTTGATGATTGCTCTTTAAATTCGCACCTTGTGGATTCCACCATTAAAAAGTCAATGGGAAGGATCAATGATGTTCTCATTGTTGCAAATAGAAATTTGGTGCCCGTAGATTTTATCGTTCTTGATATAGATTGCAATCTTTCTTGCCCTATTATTCTTGGTAGACCTTTCCTTAGAACGATTGGCGCGATTATTGATATGAACGAAGAGAATATTAGATTCCAACTTTCATTAAAGAAAGGCATGGAGCACTTTCCAAAAAAGAAAGTCAAATTACCTTATGAATCTATCATGCGGGCTACTTATGAATTAGTGCCAAAGATGGCACTACTTAGATCTATCTTCGCTTTTATGCCTAGCTAGGGGCGTTAAACGATTGCGCTAGTTGGGAGGCAACCTAATTTTATTTGTGTTTTTTGTTTTTGTTCCTGTTTCGTAATAAATTTTGCATCTACCTTCTGTTTAGATGTGTTTTTATCTTTTAATTAGTGTTTGTGCCAAGTAGAACCTATAGGATAACCTATGATGATAGTTGATTTGATTCTGCTGAAAAACAGAAACTTTGCGCGCACGAATTTAGTTTTTTTGAATCACAGAAACATGATTTTGCGTTGATTCTTTTTTCTGCTGTTCAATAGATAAATTTTCCAGTACATCCTATTTTGGTAGGAATTTTAGAGTTCCAGAAGTTTGTGTTAGTTACAGATTTCTACAGACTGTTCTGTTTTTGACAGATTCTGTTTTTCATGTGTTGTTTGCTTATTTTGATGCATCTATGGCTAGTAAAATAGTTTATAAACCATAGAGAAATTGGAATACAGTAGGTTTAACAACAAAATAAAAAGAATGAGTTCATTACAGTACCTTATGTGGTGGTTTTGTTTTCTTTCACTAACGGAGCTTATAAGATTTCCTGTTGAGTTTTGTGTTGTGAAGTTTTCAAGTTTTGGTTAGAGCTTTGACGGACTATGGAATAAGGAGTGGCAAGAGCCTAAGCTTGGGTATGCCCATGGAACCCCAAGATATTCAAGGATAGCCAAAAGCCTAAGCTTGGGGATGTCCCGGGAAGGCATCCCCTCTTTCGTCTTCGTTCATTGGTAACTTTACTTGGAGCTATATTTTTATTCTCCACATGATATGTGTTTTGCTTGGAGCGTCGTGTATTATATTAGTCTTTGGTTTTTAGTTTACCACAACCATCCTTGCTGTACACACCTTTTGGGAGAAGCGTACTTGATTAGAATTTGCTAGAATACTCTATGTGCTTCACTTATATCTTTTGAGCTTGATAGTTTTTGCTCTAGTGCTTCACTTATATTTTTTAGAGCACGGCGGTGGATTAATTTTGAAGAAATTGCTAGTCTCTCATGCTTCACTTATATTATTTTGAGAGTCTTTTAGAACAGCATGGTATTTGCTTTGATTACAAATTTGGTCCTAGAATGATGAGCATCCAAGTTGGGTATAATAAAAACTATCATAGAAAGTGAATTGGATGCTATGATCAATTTGATACTTGATAATTGTTTTGAGATATGGAGGTAGTGATATTAAAGTCATGCTAGTTGGGTGATTATGAAAATGCTTGTGTTGAAGTTTGTGATTCTCGTAGCATGCACGTATGGTGAACCGCTTTGTGATGAAGTTGGAGCACAATTTTATTTATTTATTGTCTTCCTTATGAGTGGCGGTCGGGGACGAGCGATGGTATTTTCCTACCAATCTATCCCTCTACATGCGCATAGTGCTTGGTTTTTGATGACTTCTAAATTTTTGCAATAAGTATATGAGTTCTTTTGACTAATGTTGAGTCCATGGATTATACGCACCCTCACCCTTCCACCATTGCTAGCCTCTCTTGTGCCGCGCAATTTTCGCCGGCACCATACACCCACCATTTACCTTCCTCAAAACAGCCACCATACCTACCTATTATGGAATTTCCATATCCATTCCGAGATATATTGCCATGGAACTTTCCACCATTCTGTTCATATGACACGCATTACTTTTGTCATATTGCTCTTTGCATGATCATGTAGTTGACACTGTATTTGTGGCAAGGCCACCTTCATAATCTTCATACATGTCGCTCTTGATTCATTGCATATCCCGGTACACCGCCAGAGGCATTCATATAGAGTCATATCTTGTACTAGATTTGAGTTGTAAATCCATAAAAGTGTGATGATCTTCATTATTAGAGCATTGTCCCAGTGAGGAAAGGATGATGGAGACTTTGATTACCCCACAAGTCGGGATGCGACTTCAGACTTTACAAAAAAAAAGAGAAAGCCCAAAAATAAAAAAAATAAAGGCCAAAGAAAAAAAAGAAAAAGTAAAAAAGAAAAAGAAAAAGAAAAGATAAAATAAAATGAGAGAAAAAGAGAGAAGGGACAATGCTACTATCTCTTTTTCCACACTTGTGCTTCAAAGTAGCACCATGATCTTCATGATAGAGAGTCTCCTATGTTGTCACTTGCATATACTAGTGGGAATTTTTCATTATAGAACTTGGCTTGTATATTCCAATGATGGGCTTCCTCAAAATACCCTAGGTCTTCGTGAGCAAGCGAGTTGGATGCACACCCACTTAGTTTCTTTTATTGAGCTTTCATAAATTTATAGCTCTAGTGCATCCGTTGCATGGCAATCCCTACTCACTCACATTGATATATATAAATGGGCATCTCCATAGCCCGTTGATATGCCTAGTTGATGTGAGACTATCTTCTCCTTTTTGTCTTCTCCACAACCACCATTCTATTCCACATATAGTGCTATGTCCATGGCTCACGCTCATGTATTGCGTGAAAGTTGAAAAAGTTTGAGATTACTAAAGTATGAAACAATTGCTTGGCTTGTCATCGGGGTTGTGCATGATTAAATACTTTGTGTGATGAAGATAGAGCAACATCCAAACTATATGATTTTGTAGGGATAACTTTCTTTGGCCATGTTATTTTGAGAAGACATGATTACTTTGATTAGTATGCTTGAAGTATCACTATTTTTTATGTCAATATGAAATTTTATTTTGAAACATTTGGATCTGAACATTCATGCAACAATAAAGAAAATAACATTGAGAATTATGCTAGGTAGCATTCCACATCAAAAATTCTGTTTTTATCATTTACCTACTCGAGGACGAGCAGGAATTAAGCTTGGGGATGCTTGATACGTCTCCAACGTATCTATAATTTTTGATTGCTCCATGCTATTATATTACCCCTTTTGATGTTTATGGGCTTTATTTTACACATTTATATCATTTTTGGGACTAACCTACTAATCGGAGGCCCAGCCCATATTGCTGGGTTTTTTTTGCCTATTTCAGTATTTCGAAGAAAAGGAATATCAAACGGAGTCCAAACGGAATGAAACCTTCGGGAGCATGATTTTTGGAACGAACGTGATCAAGAGGACTTGGAGTGCAAGTCAAGAAGCAGCCGAGGCGGCCACGAAAGGGGAGGGCGCACCCACCCCTACAGGGCGCGCCCCCCTGTCTCGTGGGCCCCTCGGGCAGCCACTGACGTACTTCTTCCTCCTATATATACCCACGTACCACAAAAACATCCAGGGAGCCAACGAAACACAATTTCCACTGCCGTAACCTTCTGTATCCGTGAGATCGAATCTTGGAGCGTTCGTCGGCGCTCCGCCAGAGGGGGAATCGGCCATGGAGGGCTTCTACATAAACACCATAGCCCCTCCGATGAGTTGTGAGTAGTTTACCACAGACCTTCGGGTCCATAGTTATTAGCTAGATGGCTTCTTCTCTCTTTTTGGATCTCAATACATTGTTCTCCCCCTCTATTGTGGAGATCTATTTGATGTAAACTCTTTTTGCGGTGTGTTTGTCGAGATCCGATGAATTGTGGGTTTATGATCAAGTTTATCTATGAGAAATATTTGAATCTCCTCTGAATTCTTTTATGTATGATTGAGTTATCTTTGCACGTCTCTTCGAATTATCAGTTTGGTTTGGCCTACTAGATTGATCCTTCTTGCCATGGGAGAAGTGCTTAGCTTTGGGTTCAATCTTGCGGTGTCCTTTCCTAGTGACCGCAGGGGCAGCAAGGCATGTATTGTATTGTTGCCATCGAGGATAAAAATATGGGGTTTATATCATATTGCTTGAGTTTATCCCTCTACATCATGTCATCTTGCTTAATGCTTTACTCTGTTCTTTATGAACTTAATACTCTAGATGCAGGCAGGAGTTGGTCGATGTGTGGAGTAATAGTAGTAGATGCAGGCAGGAGTCAGTCTACTTGTTGCAGACGTGATCCTATATATATGATCATGCCTAGATAATCTCATAATTATTCGCTTTTCTATCAATTGCTCGACAGTAATTTGTTCACCCATCGTAATACTTATGCTATCTTGAGAGAAGCCTCTAGTGAAACCTCTGACCCCCGGGTCTATATTTTATCATATAAGCTTTCAATCTACTTTTATTTGCATCTTTACTTTTTGCATCTATATTATAAAATACCCAAAATATATTTATCGTATCTTACTATCTCTATCAGATCTCACTTTTGCAAGTGGCCGTGAAGGGATTGACAACCCCTTTATTGCGTTGGTTGCGAGTTCTTTGTTTGTTTGTGTAGGTGCATGGGAATTTTGAGGAGCCTCCTACTGGATTGATACCTTGGTTCTCAAAAACTAAGGGAAATACTTACGCTACTATTGCTGCATCACCCTTTCCTCTTCAAGGAAAACCAACGCTAGCTCAAGACATAGCACCTGCCCGATCACTTTCGATCGCAGGGATCATCCGACTAGTATCCGGCATGGAGGTTCGGCTGCCTTGGTACTCGACCCAATAATTGACGGATACCATCTCACCCGAGTCCTCATGGACGGCGGCAGCAGTCTTAATCTGATATATTAGGACACTGTCCGCAAGATGGGGATAGACCCGTCAAGAATCAGCCAAAGCAATACTACCTTTAAAGGAGTAATACCAGGCGTAGAGGCCCGTTGTACGGGCTCTTTAACATTAGAGGTTGTATTCGGTTCTCCTGACAACTTTTGAAGCAAAGAACTAATCTTCGACATCGCTCCATTCCGAAGCGGCTATCATCCACTACTCGGAAGAACGGCCTTCACTCGTTTCAATGCAGTACCAGATTACGCTTATCTCAAACTGACGATGCCCGGTCCATGCAGCGTCATCACTATCAGCGCAAACACAGAGCGTTCTCTTCGCGTGGAAGACTACGTGGCGGCTCTAGCAGCCGAACCAACGAACGGCCTTTCCAACCCGAGCAACTGATCGGTCTTCGAGACCACGGACACGGCTAGAAGTGTCCGACGCACCACAAGTTGTAACAGCCCAGATAAACCTGAGCTTGATTAACGGCTATGCCCCCATCTGTGGTGCTGGGGGCTGCCCGCATGTAAAGGGTCCATAGTTCGGCTTGATCCTATTTACACTCAAGAAATTGAATTTTCACGGTTCAGTAAGTTTAACCGACTTTACGCATGGTCACACCAGAATCTTTCACCTAGGTTTCTTTTTTTACAGGTGACCATTGTGCTACACCCTTCAAGGATACGACACAACGGAGACAAAGGCGCAGACGTGCAGCAGGGCCCCTCCAAAGGTATCTTTTTAGATTAAGACCCTGTGTAAACCTTTTTTATTATATCTTGTTGTTTCACACCCTCTTGGCACTTAAAATGACCAATAGGAATACCGGCGCTACCGGCGAGCTCATGATTTGCCATTCTAAAATAGACGCTACAGAGACAGCAGCAAGTGTGTTTTTGAGATCTATGCTCTCACCACAAGCGCTCTTTCGCCACGCCGGATTGATGCACGTACCTTGCAATTCTGGGTTCATTATCAAGGGC
This sequence comes from Triticum timopheevii, assembly GCA_963921465.1. Lineage (NCBI taxonomy): Eukaryota > Viridiplantae > Streptophyta > Magnoliopsida > Poales > Poaceae > Triticum > Triticum timopheevii. The sequence continues at coordinate 295,135,050 of OY997274.1, forward strand.
GGTACTCAGCCCAGTATATGTTTTAAAGTCCGACTACCTTCGGGAGTGTTCGGCCTCGCGAGTTTGGCCTTATATGCATCAGCTTCGAATCATGTCTTTGGTCAATAGTTGGGTTTGCCTGGCTCCCGTGTTTTGCTACCTTACGTTCCGCTCTATCGGCTAAGGTGGCACCGGGAGAACTACTGCGATTATGCCCTAGTTCATCCGGATGAGCACCTCAGTAGAGAAAGCCGAAAAGTGACTGTCATGGTAAAGCGAGAGACTGGTCAACCACTCAATGACTCAGCGGAATCTTCGCGATTCCTCCGCGTTAGCGAAGGACCGGTTTCCCAGTCACTTATGGACACGCACCGTTTTCGGATGAACGCGGACATACCAGGGGCTATATAGTAGCCCCACCGTCAAACTCCTATGGCTAAGTGAAAGTGTTAAAGCTATATAGTCCAATTGCCTCGTTCGGCGCGCTATCACCTCCTTAACGGACCAAGATGTTGGATCAGGTGTGGTTACGCGCTTTGTCGAACACCCCCTCATTATATGCGAGGGGGCTGAAGCCGACGACTGCAAACTTTCAGGTTATATACATATATACATAAGCGGCCGCACAGGAGGCACTACAGTACTTTACGGGCAAAACTATAAATATAGCCTTTATTACCAAAAGCATTGTTTTTACAATCAAGATACATGTCACTCGAACATGGTATTCTTTGAGCACTGAGCCTCTATTAAACGGGAACCTTCTAAGACTTCTTTAAAATAGTGCTCGGGCGAGTCCTGGCCCCCGGGCGGACCCCTGGTTGCAATATCGGTGGCCTCCATCTTCGCCCAATATGTCTTAACACGGGAAAGGGCCATTCTCACACCCACTATGCACGCCGACCTCTTGAGAGCATCGATTTGCGGCACAGCATGAATAAACCGTTGCACCAAACCAAAATAACTATCCAGACTTGGTTCCTTCAGCCACAGGTGATCCATGACGGCCTTCATGGCAAGCCCTTATAATCTGTGGAGCTCGGCCCATTCGGCCATTTGCTCATTCAATAGCAGCGGACGCCTTGGAGTACTAAACTGTGACCAGAACAATCTTTCCACCTCATGATCTTCTTGATCTTTGAAATACTGCGTCACATCAGCAGCACTCTTTGCCAAATCCAAGTATGCGTCTAAAGAACTCCACAATTGATCAAGAGTGGCATACTTCGGATCACCAAATTTTGTTCGCAATAAAAAAGGGCTTCCCAGCCGCGATATCACCGGCTTGCCGAAGCTCCTCCCACGCCGCTCTGATCTCAGAGCGAGTTTCCTTTGCTGCTTGTAAGGCCTTCTCCAGGTCAGTCGTTTTCGTTTGGTTTTCCCTTTCGAGAAGCTCATATCGGCTGGTGGCATTTTGTAGCTCAAGAGTCATGTTGGCTATTTTATGCTCACTTCGGCGATGAGCAGCTTGTTCGGCTTTTAATTCATCAGCTGCCTTCACGGTGGCTGCATTGCTTCTCCTGACTTGCTCCTTGGCCCAGGCAAGCTCTGCCCAAAGGGTCTCCATGGCGGCAGCACCATCTATAGTCAAAGCATATTATAAATCCTAGCATCATGCTCTTATTAATATCTACTGACCACCCAAATATACATACCCTATGCCTCGTCAAGCCGCTTGTTCACAAGCGTGATGTCTGCACCCGCCACGTCAAGCTGCCGCTTCAGTTCGGCAAATTCAGCAGTCCGGTCAGCCGCTGGATCTGCAGCCGCCTGCAAAAAATTTGGCACCATCATTACCAGAGACTATGATCCTCTGCTCGCCTCGTCCGTATGGCAACCAGAGTCTCAGGGGCTACTACCTATACAAAGTGCACCTTGCGCATACGGTACAATCAAAGAATATCACTTTGCGTACCTCAAAGCCTCTTAGCAGGCTTGTAAAAGCCTCATTCAACCCGCTTTTTGTGGACGATGTCTTCTCAACCACCGTACCCATTAAGGTATGATGTGTCTCTGAAATAGCCGCTTGCTGCAGAAGACCCATCAATGTGTCCGGTCGTATATCGGACAGTTCGGGGCTTTTTCTTTTGGTCTCTCTAGGAGCCGAAAACCCCGGACCTCGGGCGGCCCAAGAGTTACCTTCTGGCCTTTGCGGACCAGGAGAGATCCTCCGGGACGACACCTCAGGATCGTTCGCCTCATGAGGAGGAGAAGTATGAGGAGGCGTTTCGCTCTCAATCATCTTCGAAAGAAGATCCCCCGAGGATGAACATTGTGGAGGGAGGCTATGAGCCGAACTGCAAAACATATGTCTTGGTTGTTATTCTCAGGAAAAGAACGGGGTATGCTTATTAAGTACCTTTGTTCACTTACGGCTCGGTTAACGGCTGGCCCCCCTATGGCCATTGTGCAGCAATGTTACCCTCCGGGGCAAGTCCCCCTGATGAAGGTTTCTTCCATCGCTTGGAGACCTCTGCTTCCAAGTCTTCAGGGGCGGTGCTTTTCTTCCCGTGGGGAGAGGGGACGCTAGATTCTCCTCCCTATTCATCCTCCGACACGGGGGTATTAATTTCCTCGGTTGGGATGCGTGACGTACCTCCAGCATGAAGTCCACCTTTGTCTTCCCCTTTACTCTCCTTGTCCTCCACTGATGGCACTTGATAAGGTGCGCGAGCCAACATCCTGGTTAGTACAGGATCCGGCGTATCTTCGGGAAGAGGGGCCAAACACTTGATCCTCTCTGCCTTTCTTATCCAGTCCTGGCCGAGGGTGGTTTTTCAGAGTAATGTTGTGACGAAGTATAATGACAGCATGTTCGGTCGCAGAATTACTTACCTGGGAATCTAGACGGTTGCAGTCGAGGCCCGCATCCTCTATGGCGACCAGACACTTTATTCGTGGTCCGAATAATAACTGATACATTCCTTCGGGCGTCCTGCCGAAGAACTGCTAAATAGTACGCGGCCCTTCCGGGTTGAACTCCCACATACGGAGAGATCGATGTTGACACGGCAAGGCCCGACGAACTAGCATTACTTGAATTACTTTGACAAGACTAATATCCTTCTTGAGGAGATCCCGAATGCGGCTTTGCAATATCAGCACGTCATTAACCGATCCCCAGTCCAGCCCCTTGTTGACCCATGATGCAAGCTATGGCGGAGGGGCAGAGCGCAAGGCCGGGGCGGCCGCCCACTTCCTCCCTTGAGGCGCGGTGACGTAAAACCACTCCCTTTGCCATAGGTCAGAAACTTCCGAGAAAGAGCCCTTTGGTCATAAAGCATCGGCACCTTTGCTTATAGTAGCACCTCCGCACTTCGCGTGTCGCCTGTCGATCATCTTTGGCTTCACATTGAAGGTCTTGAGCCATAAGTCGGAGTGTGGGGTAATGCGGAGGAAGGCCTCACACACAATGATGAACGCTGAGATGTGAAGGAAGGAATCTGGAGCTAGATCATGAAAATCTAGCCCATAATAGATCATGAGCCCTCTAACGAAGGGATGAAGACCAAAGCCTAGCCCTCGGAGGAAGTGGGAGATGAATACAACGCTCTCGTTGGGTTCGGGAGTAGGGATAAACTGCCCTTGAGCATGAAGCCTCTGAAGGATTTCGGCGGTCAGATACCTAGCCTCCCTAAGCTTCTTGATGTCCTCCACTATGACGGAAGAGGCCATCCACCAGCCTTGAGGGTTGGATTCGGACATGGTTGAAGGTCCGGAGCGCTTAGACTAAACCTTGGGTGTTGGAACTCGAGGTGGGAGAAGGGAAGGATCAGGCGTGGAAAGGAAAGGACAGGTCTTGACCTCTTTATATAGAGGAAGAATGTCAAGCGTCCTCCGCGTGGCCGTTTGGAACTTGCCTAAACCAAGGAGTCGTACTAATGGAGCGGTTGGGTTACCCATGCCCGTATTGATGAGAATCCCGTGATAAGGGGGACACGATCTCTGCTTAGACAAGACGTGCCAATAAAACCGCCTCGCAAGACGTGTATTGCCAGGTTGGAAAAAATGGTTTGAATAATAACCGGGCCGCGACGTGATGTAACACTATGGAAAAGTTGCCAGCAGATTAGATTCGTGGAATATTGTGCTCTCTATGGTGGTATGTGCAATTTGTTTTGAAGAGCCAGACATGATTCTTGTGTTCAAGATCTTCTTTGGAGTATTCGGAGAAGGAACATGCCTTGCAATGCCGAAGACAATCTGCGCGCCGGACACATTGTCATTGAAGCCTGGTTCAGGGGCTACTGAGGGAGTCAAGGATTAGGGGGTCCTCGGATAGCCAGACTATATGCTCATGCCGAACTATTGGACTATGAAGATACAAGACTGAAGACTTCATCCCGTGACCGGGTGGGACTCTCCTTCCCGTGGAAGGCAAGCTTGGCGATTCGGATATGTAGATTTCCTTCTCTGTAACCGACTCTGTGTAACCCTAGCCCCCTACGGTGTCTATATAAACCGAAGGGTTTAGTCCGTAGGACAAGGACAATCATAATCATAGGCTACCTTCTAGGGTTTAGCCTCTACGATCTCGTGGTAGATCAACTCTTGTAATACTCATATCATCAATATCAATCAAGCAGGAAGTAGGCTATTCCCTCCATAGAGAGGGCCCGAACCTGGGTAAATATTGTGTCCCCCGCCTCCTGTTACCATTAGCCTTAGACGCACAGTTCGGGACCCCCTACCCGAGATCCGTCAGTTTTCACACCGACGGCGGGTGCCAGCCCGGCGCAGAGCGCAGGTTTCCTCTTCGGTGCAAAGGAGGCACGACACAGGCACGGAGTCCCGAGGAATCAGCCAAAGGTTTCCATTATGGTGCAACGAGACCAAGACCGCCAAGACGGCAAGGCTAAGGTCATCGACGAGCCCACCGCAGCGTCACGACCAGAGGCTTTTTGCAGTTGAAGACTACTTTTGTGAGGATAGACTGTACTACTTGTCCCCTTCAAAATACGGCCGTTGTGGGATCCCTTCCCGCTCATATTTGGGAAGAGGACCAAGGCCATTATAAATAGGACTAGCCACCACGATAGAAGGGGATGGGATCAAGACAAGTAGAACTAGCATACACCACACCAGCTCAAGAACACCTCACCTCCTGAGGCTTGTTCGTCCGTTGTACTAGCTCATCACAATGGTGGCCCGAATCCACGAAAACGCTGGAGTAGGGTATTACACCACAATGGTGGCCCGAATCAGGATAAATTGTTGTGTCCCTTTGTCCCTTTGAGCTTGAAGCGCTAGGCTTAGGAGGATCATGAGTAGGAAGGCTGGGTAGGTTGAGATCTCCACACGCACCCCAGAGTTCAAACCTTTCAAGGGTTTGCGGATCCCATAATCTGACAAATCCTATCCCCCAAACTGTACTGTAGGATATGACACCAAAGGGTTCAGAATGGATTATGGATAGTGGCTGCACCACACATGACTGGTGATCGAAGTCTTCTGATGGATTCAACCCTACGCCCGTCTGATAAAAGTCACATCACATTTGCTGACATTGGTAAAAGCAAGGTATTGGGTCTTGGTAGAGTTGCAATCTCAAAGGATCAGCACATGGATAAAGTGATGCTTGTTGAATCCCTTGGTTTCAACTTAATGTCTGTGTCAATGCTATGTGATTTTAACATGATTGTGATATTTGGAAAATATCGTTGCCTTGTCCTTATGGAATCTGACAAATCTCTAGTCTTTGAAGGGTATCGAAAAGATGATCTATATGTGGTAGATTTGTCAGTAGTACCACAATTAGCCGTATGTCTTCTAGCAAAAGCTTCAGAATGTTGGCTCTGGCATCGGAGGCTAGGACATGCTGGTATGAGGAACTTGTACACTCTCGCGAAGAAGAATCATGTCGTGGGGATCGAGGGCGTCAAGTTCAATAAGGGTCATCTGTGTGGTGCCTGTGAAGCTGGGAAGATGAGTAGGGCCAAGCATCCCTCGAAGACAATCATGACGACATCACAACCGTTCGAGCTGCTTCACATGGACTTATTCGGCCCTACTCACTACTCTACTCTTACTACCACAACTTGTCTCTATGGCTTCATCATTGTTGATGATTACTCAAGATATACATGGGTGCATATAATTCTCTACAAGACTGAAGTGCAGGATGTCTTCAGACGATTCGCCAATCATGCCATGACGAACTATAGCGTCAGGATCAAGCACATCAGAAGTGACAATGGCACAGAATTCAAGAACACCGGCCTCGACACTTATCTTGATACATTGGGCATCACTCATGAGTTTTCAACTCCTTACACACCTCAACAGAATGGCATCGTGGAGCACAAGAACAGAACCCTCATTGAGATGGCTCGGGCGATGCTTGACGAGTACAAGACTCCAAGGAAGTTCTGGCCTAAAGCCATTGATATTGCTTGCCATTTCATGAACCGTGTTTATCTTCACAAGCTTCTAAAGAAGACATCATATGAGCTGCTAACTGGTAAGAAGCCAAACGTTAGTTACTTCAGAGTATTTGGTGCTAGGTGCTCGATCAAGGATCCACATCACACTTCAAAATTTGCACCAAAAGCACATGAAGGTTTTATTCTTGAATACGGAAAGGATTCGCACTCCTACAGAGTCTTCAACCTCTTTCACTATAAAGTGGTTGAAACTGCAGATGTGCGGTTCGATGAGACTAACGGCTCGCAAAGAGAGCACCTGCCAAATGTGCTAGATGAAGTAACTCCTAGTGAATCTATCAAGCTCATGGGTACTGGAGAAATCATACCTTTAGAAGATCAAGCTGAAGATGAACTCATCATTGCACCAAGTCAACCTGAAGACAATGATAAGCCTAAAGTCAATGCTGAAGCTGAAGACAATGACCTGCAAGGGTAAAATCTTCATCCAGTTCATCCCCGTGTTGCAAATGAAGTACAGATTGAGAAGATAATTGATAGCATCAATGCACCTGGTCCACTCACTCGTTCAAGAGCAACTCAACTAGCAAATTTCTATGGACACTTGTCATTTGTCTCTATATCTAAACCCAGGAAAGTTGTTGAAGCCTTTATGGAACCTGAATGGATTCAAGCTATGCAATAAGAGCTTCCTCAGTTTGAGCTGAACAATGTATGGGAACTGGCCAAGCATCATGATCCTTGCAAGCACAATATCATTGGCACCAAATGGATCTATCGCGACAAACAAGATGAGCATGGTCAAATTTTCAGAAACAAGGCTCGTCTAGTTGCTCAAGGCTACACTCAAGTAGAAGGAATTGACTTCGATAAAACATTTGCTCCCGTGGCAAGGCTTGAAGCCATTCGCATACTGCTAGCCTATGCCAACCACCACAACATTCTTCTGTACCAAATGGATGTGAAGATTGCCTTTCTCAATGGCAAGATTGCAGAAGAAGTGTATGTTGCACAACCACCTGGCTTTGAAGATCCATAACATCCTGATATGGTATACAAGCTCAACAAGGCATTGTATGGCCTCAAACAAGCTCCTCGTGCTTGGTATGACACACTCAAATACTTCCTGAAGAGCAAAGGCTTCAAACCTGGTTCTTTAGATCCGACACTCTTCACGAAGACATATGACGGTGGACTGTTTGTGTGTCAAATCTATGTGGATGACATTATCTTCGGCTACACTGACAAAAGATACAGTGATGAGTTTGGGCACATGATGCAAGAGCAATATCAGATGTCCATGATGGGTGAGCTGAAGTTTATTCCTTGGTCTTCAAATTTGTCAGTAGAGGAATGGCATCTTCATACCACAAGAGAAATACCTCAAAGATTGCCTGAAGAAGTTTGGAATGCAAGACTGCAAAGGATACACAATGCCAATGCCAACCAAAATTCATCTAGGTCCTGACAACAATGGTAAAGAGTTCGATCAAAAGGTATGCCGCTCCATGATTGGTTCTTTACTTTACTTATGTGCATCTAGGCCAGATATAATGCTTAGAGTTTGCATGTGTGCCTGATTCCAAGCGGCACCAAAGGAGTTGCATCACCGAGCGGTGAAGTGAATACTTCGATATTTGGCTTACACCCCAACTATAGGATTATGGTATCCAAAGGGCTCAACATTTGATCTGATTGGGCATTCTGATGCTGATTATGCTGGTGACAAGGTCGATCGCAAGTCCACTTCAAGAACATGTCACTTTCTCGGTCGATCACTTGTCTGTTGGTCTTCAAAGAAGCAGAATTGTGTATAACTCTCCACTATTGAATCTGAATACATTGCTGCTGGATCGTGTAGTGCTCAGCTTCTATGGATGAAGCAAACTCTCAAGGACTATGGCATCAACACGAAGAATGTACCACTCTTTTGCGACAATGAAAGCGCCATCAAGCTTTCCAATAATCCAGTTCAGCACACGAAGACAAAGCACATTCAGATCCGTCATCACTATCTCAGAGATCATTTCAACAAGGAAGATATTGACATCATTCACATTAACACTGAAGAGCAATTGGCAGATATATTCACTAAGCCCTTGGACGAGAAAAGGTTTCGCAAATTGCGGTGTAAGCTAAATATCTTAGAATCCTCAAATGTCATGTAATTGGACACACATCCTAACGCTTATGCATGTTGATGACTTAGATGTGCAACACACGAAGTAACATATATCTTCAATCAATGAAGACTTACCCTCTGAGTGTTAATACATTAATGTGGAATTTGACTTCGGAGCACCACGATAATTGTGCGCCATGTCTGGGTCTAATACTTCCTATATGGTGGGTAACGCAACCATCAAATTCTTATTGAAGTATTTCTCTTGGTGTTATAGTTGCATAGTCTTTGCATTTGGTTTGTCTTCAACATTGATTTCTCTTCATGATTTATCTCACAATATATATATTTGTGTTCTGTCCTCTACAATATTCACTTATAGCTATGTGTTCATTCTTGAATCCTATTGATCTAAGTGAATGTGATCGGACCCTGACCTATTCTGTGCTTCTACCTCAATTCTATCTGTCCAAATCATATGCATTCTATTGAAACATGTTGATTGTCTTCTTTGAGTCCTTGTCAGCAGAGGACAACTGGACAAACAATTAATCTGTTTTAATGTTGCATCCTTATTGCCTGAAAACCGGAGAAGTCGGAACGACCACCCGACAATCCAGGCATGCGTGGGAACATGGAACAACTCTCAAAGAGTTGCATGCATGCCACGTGTCTCTCAGATGTGAACCGCCAGGGGCACCTGCGTAATTGCGCTGCGGCGCCCTCCTCCTTATAAATACTAGCCCGAGCGGTCAATATCTGTTCTTCCACCTCGCCACCTCGCACAAACCCTAGTGCCTCCGCTAGCTCGTGTCGACGCTGAAGACGAAGCGCTTAGCTGCCACGACTTCTTCGACGTCGTCCTCACGCCGGTCGTGCACCTCATCCTCTCCGCCGCTGCCGTAGGTGTCTTCCGCCGCCAAGTTAGGGCGTGGCAGATTAAACTGCTCGGCTTCTCTTCCAACCCATCTAGAAGTTCGTCCGCGGTAATTAAATCTTACTTTTTACTGGCTTTTAGATTTTTCAAATCCGTCCACTTCAACCAAAAGTGGTTTCTTCACTTCCAAATCTGGATTTGCTCTCTTCTGCATCTCATACCATGCCAAGTATATTCACTTATGCTTCATAACAAGTTAGATTCCTCACTTGTACTTATTCATGGATTCGTACAAATCTGGAACCAACTCTCTCCAAAAAGTGAATGTCTTCGCACTATGAGGTCAATGTCTTCTAAACTGATTTATCTTCAAAATCTTCTAAGAATGCATATGACGTCTTCCCTTCCCTCACATCTCTAATGCTGTCACAGGTACATGTCCGTGGGAGAATCCCTTGGTTCTCATAGTCTGCATTCATTTGCAGAATACTTATAGCATCACATTGAATCACCTGAAGCCAGTTCTTGTCTGACCAGCAAAAGGAAGCCATTCACTATGCTGAAGCCAATCAGTTTGAATATCATGGCTCTAGAGAAGTCTGCACGCAAGGGTGGCAGGCAACTCCGGGGCAACACTGCACTCGATCCGCCTCCTGATCTGTATGAGCAATACAATTCAGATCCTGAAGAAAACTACAATCAGCGCAAGAACCCCATTCACTATGCTGAAACCATTGAGCGAAAATTCTATCCATGCATGGTCAGAGGACCACAGCCTGAAGCTGCCGACCCATCTTCACTGTTATGGTGTCGTGACAACAATCTGTTCAAGCGCAACTATCAGTTTTCTAAAGATTCAGCTACCAACAAGCACAAGGAGTTCGGCCTCAACTTCAACCCTGGCCCCTCCGCTCCAAGATATGATGGAACACGTGAAGCCAATGAGAACAGAATTGGCCCCTTCGCCAATTTTGACGGGCTTCTATCTCACATTGCTGCCCAAAGGGCAGCTGTGGAGCAATCTGCGGGAGAAGCTGATTCTGATGATGCTCCCACACCTCCAAAGGAGAAAAAAGAAGAAGAAGGCAAAAGCTTCAAAGCCATCTTCTTCACCAAAAGCTTCAAAGCCATCTTCTTCACCGCCTGAATCCAGTGTGCAGTCTGAAGACTTATCTTGCGTGTCCAAGAGGACTAAGAAGCCATTGCCCAAGAAGGTCACTGGGCAACCTCTGACTCTGTTTGCTGTTCTGTGCAACGAAGATGAAGCCATTGATCTGTCCAGTGATGAAGATCTTGGTGATGATGCTCTGGAAATGCTTATCAAGAGCAAGCAAGAGGCAGAAATCTTCAACGATCTGCCCCTCTTTCATGTTGATATTCTGAATAACTTCATCGATGAGTGGTTCGACAACCAATACATCAGTATTGATGATCTTCAGCTCCCTGTGGACATGAGCGTCACCTTCCATGGAGCCATTGCTGAAAGTGCAACTATCCCTAGGTGGTTTTGGTAATTCCTAACAGCATATAGCTCATTGAGCTAATGCCATTTCAAGATGAATATTTCAGGAAAGCTCAATGATTGGCATGGCATGAATGAGAAAATTGGACCCCTCAAAATGCTAAGGACAAAAGGATTGGCTCAAGCTCAAAGCTCAAGACTCTACATTTTATATTTTAGAGATCCAAGATCACATTGAGTCTATAGGAAAAGCCAATACTATCAAGGAGGGATGAGGTGTTGCTTAATGGCTTACTTGCTCAAAGTGCTTAGTGATATGCTCCAAAGCCCTCAACAACTTTCCCACATCCACATATGACCTAAACCAAAAGTCAAACTCGGCCCCACCGATTCTTTCTATCTGGCGCCACCGAGTTCAGATGTCATAGCCACTGCCACAAACCCTAGGCAAATCGGTCTCACCGATAGGGATCTCGGTCTCACCGAGATGGGATTGTAATCTCTCTGTTTCCCTTCGTAACGTTTCAGTACCACCGAGATGAGCGATCGGTCCCACCGAGATTGCAATGTAAACTCTCTGTTTCCTTTTCGTAACGTTTCGGTCTCACCGAAATGAGCGAACCGGTCCCACCAAGTTTACCTGACCAACTCTCTAGTTAGCTTATTACCAAAATCGGTTCCACCGAGTTTGTGTAATCGGTCTCACCGAGATTATGTTATGCCCAAACCCTAACCATATCGGTCCAACCGAGTTGCATGTCGGTCCCACCAAAAATCCTAACGGTTACTAGATTTGTTGAATCGGTCCGACCGAGTTTCTCAATTCGGTGCCACCGAGATTGGCAAGTTGTGTGTAACGGTTAGACTTTGTGTGGAGGCTATATATACCCCTCCACCTCCTCTTCATTCATGGAGAGAGCCATCAGAACGAACCTACACTTCCAACTTGCATTTTCTGAGAGAGAACCACCTACACTTGTGGTGAGGCCAAGATATTCCATTCCTACCATATGAATCTTGATCTCTAGCCTTCCCCAAGTTGCTTTACACTCAAACCTTCTTTCCACCAAATCCAAATCCTGTGAGAGAGAGTTGAGTGTTGGGGAGACTATCATTTGAAGCACAAGAGCTAGGAGTTCATCATCAACACACCATTTGTTACTTCTTGGAGAGTGGTGTCTCCTAGATTGGCTAGGTGTCACTTGGGAGCCTCCAACAAGATTGTGGAGTTGAACCAAGGAGTTTGTAAGGGCAAGGAGATCGCCTACTTCGTGAAGATCTACCACTAGTGAGGCAAGTCCTTCGTGGGCGACGGCCATGGTGGGATAGACAAGGTTGCTTCTTCGTGGACCCTTCGTGGGTGGAGCCCTCCGTGGACTCGTGCAACCGTTACCCTTTGTGGGTTGAAGTCTCCATCAACGTGGATGTACAATAGCACCACCTATCGGAACCACGACAAAAACATCCGTGTCTCCAATTGCGTTGGAATTCTCCAAACCCTTCCCTTTACATTCTTGCAAGTTGCATGCTTTACTTTCCGCTGCTCATATACTCTTTGCATGCTTGCTTGAATTGTGTTAAGATTGCTTGACTTGTGCTAAGTTAGCTAAAATCTGCCAAAGACTAAAATTGGGAAAAGGATAAGTTTTTATTTGGTCAAGTAGTCTAATCACCCCCCCCCCCCCTCTAGACATACTTTCGATCCTACAAGTGGTATCAGAGCTTTGGTCTCCATTTGCTTTGATTTCCATAGCTTTTGGTAGTCATAGCCTTGGTTTCACAACCTAGGAGAGTATGGCGTCTAGCGAGGGAAACTATCACCATAGAGGTCCTTACTTTGATGGTACTAATTTTGCTAGTTGGAAGCATAAGATGAAAATGCATATTCTTTGACATAACCCCGCCGTTTGGGCTATTGTGTGTATTGGCTTGCAAGGTGAATTCTTTGATGGGTGAGAACCGAATTGTGAAGCTAGCGCGAAAGAGTTGAAGATGCTGCAATACAACGCTCAAGCTTGTGATATCCTCTTTAACGGATTGTGCCCCGAAGAATTCAACAAAATCAGCCGTCTTGAGAATGCAAAGGAAATTTGGGATACTTTGACTGATATGCACGAAGGTACCGACTCCGTCAAGGAATCCAAGTTGGATGTGCTGCAAAGTCAGCTTGACAAGTTCAAAATGAAGGATGGTGAAGGTGTCGCTGAAATGTACTCTAGGCTTGCTCTTATCACAAATGAGATTGCCGGCTTAGGAAGTGAAGAGATGACCAACAAATTCATCATCAAGAAGATCCTAAGAGCTTTGGACGGAAAATATGATACCGTATGCACATTGATCCAAATGATGCCCAATTACAAAGATCTCAAGCCAACGGAAGTCATTGGAAGAATTGTTGCTCATGAGATGTCACTCAAGGATAAGGAGGAACTTCACAACAAGTCAAGTGGTGCTTAAAAGCCTCATGTGAAGCACCCACATCATCAAGTGAGAAACAAACCTTCAATGAAGAATTGAGCCTAATGGTGAAGAACTTCAACAAGTTTTACAAGAGTAGAAGCAAAGAGAGAAGCTCCAAGTCAAGGTCCTACAATGACAAAAGATCTTCTAGTCGAGAGCGTAATTGCTACAATTGTGGAAGACCCGGACACTATTCCAGTGAGTGTACGGCACCCTACAAAAGAAGAGAAGAATCACCTAAGAGGAGAAGTAGAAGAGAAGAATCACCACCAAGAGAGAGAAGGAGTATAGATGATCATTATGAACGAAGAACATCCCGGAGAAGCAAGGATTCGGAAAGGAAGGACAAGTCATCAAGTGGCTACACAAAATGAAGACATCAAGCTCATGTTGGTGAATGGGTATCCGGCTTTGACTCCGACAATCACTCCGAGAGAAGCTATCACTCCGACTGCGAATATACTCAAGATGAAGCTGTTGCCGGTCTAGCACTTGTGTCAACCAACTCCTACGACATATTTGATTCACCAAATGAAGGACTTGGAAGATGCTTCATGGCTAAAGGCCCAAAGGTATCACACCCCGAGTATGTTGATTTCAATAGTGATGAAGATGACTTGTTAGGTGATGATGATTTACTTGTTGACAACTCTAGTGATGAATACTATGATGAAACGTCAATTAATCATGCTAATCAATATAAAACGAATGACAATGATAAGGAGAAGATTGAGCTTCTAACTAAAGAACTAAACACTCTTAAGTTAGCTCATGAAACTATCTTAGAAGATCATCGAGAACTTTTAAGGACTCATGAGAAGTTACGCTTTGAAAAGCTCAACCTTGAGCAAGAGCATGAGTTATTAAAGGCAATCAATGATGATCTTCGTAAGAAAAGTTCTTCTTACATTGCCAAGCGTTTACTCTTATCTACTTACATGCCTCAAGTCAAGTCTAGTAACAAGAACAAGAAGGATTCTTCCTCTAGTAGTAACAATAATCATGCTAAATCCAGTGTTGTTGCTTCTAGTAGTTCTCTTTATTCCACTAATGATTCTCTTAGCCAAGTTACACTTGAGCAAGAAAATAGCTTATTGAAGGGAATTATAGAGAAAGGTGTTTACAAGACTCTTGCCGGGAGTAAGCAATTCGAGGAAATTGTACGCAAGCAAGGAAGGCACCGAAAGAACCAAGGTGTTGGTTTTGAACGAAAGTTCAATGCCAATGGAGTTGAGTGGGAAGAAGATCAATACCTCAAGACAAAGTTTGTTCCTTGACAAGAGAAGTATGATCCTACTTCCTTCAAAGGGACACAAGCTCAAGATGATCTTCCACCACAAGACCACAAGCAAAAAGGCAAGGATAAGCTTCAAGAGGAGATTGATGCATTTGAAGAAGCTCCTAAGGCCTTGGTCAAGTGGGTTCCCAAGACTTCATCAAGTTCTACTTCATCAAGTACGACTACAACTCCAAGGATTCCCATCAAGATTATGTGGATCCCGAAGAAGAAGAACTAGAGAGTTCTTGAGGGTGACTCCGCCAACATATTTCACTCATATCATTTTGGCAAGAACAAGTGCAATCAACTTCCACATCTTGCACTAGTTCAAGGAGTCACAAACCCTCTTGTTGGTAATACAAGGGACAAGGTAACCTAATGCTTTCATAGACATCATCTTGTGTGTGCATCACTCTATGTCTATGGATATCCTTGTTTGTTCCTTGTGGGACTAACCCATGTAGGTATTGAAAGTGCAACTCACTCCAAAGGATTGCTTCAAATGATCTACATCAACATTGATCATCCACATCTTCAACACCTACATGAAGTCACCATCGACAAAACCCAAGGTTAGTTCATCCCTCTTAAGGGGGGATCTCACATCTAGGGGGGCTTTACTCTAAGAATTGAGTCAAAGCAACTCTAATGGTGTGAACACAACAATGCTTTATGTAAAAGTGGTAACCCCACTTGTGCTTAAACGATGAGTATGACCTATGATCAAATGTTCTCATTTGACTCCTAAGTCAATATACACATATATAGATGACCTAGTCATCGCTAATTGCTTCATAGATGCTAGAATTGGTTGTGCATGCTTTGCCACATATTTCATTTGCCATTTTATTGTGTGAGCATGTTGGTTGCATATTTTACTCATTCGAGGACATCCACTTGTTGTTTTGATTGTTTGGTTCCTTTTCTTTTGCCAAGTGGATGGACAAGAATGCCAAAGAACCTTCTCTAGCTATCTATGCTTTTCTTGTTTCAAACTCTATTCATGCTACATCACAAAATTTGATCAAGTCAGATTCGAACCACTCTGTGTGAGGAGCACTCGGAGTCCCCAATTCGTCATAGACTTAAACTTCCAAAACTTCTTTGTGCTTCTTGTTCTGACCGATTCTTCCATTTCGGTCATACCGAGATCACTAAGTCGATCTAGGTTTTCAATCTCGGTGCAACTGATTTGAACTTTTCAGTCACACCGAGTTGCTGTAACTGCTTGCAGTTATGCATCTCGGTGCCACCGAGTTGTTCCACTCGGTCACACCGACAGGGTCAGGCTATATATATCCACGGGTCAAATTTTGAAATTTCTCCGAACTCTTTCGCCCGCGCTCAGCCTGCTCTGCTTCCTGGGTCTCTGGATCATCCTCCTCGTCGCCAGCTGCCTCCTGCCGCTGGTCTCTGCTGCCATCAATGGGAACCGTCTCCGTCGTTGCCACTATAGCAAATCCATCGCCGAACTAGGGTATGGACTTGGTCTTTGTGCTATTCCTAACTCTAAATCTCTAGCACATTGTTTTGCCATTAATCTTGCCACGATTGAGATCATCTTATCCACCGAAAACACTCCATATATTAGATGTGAATTGAAAATTTAGGGTTAGGTTTCCGCCAAAACCATCTCGGACCAACCGAGTTGTAGAACTCGGTTCCACCGATTCGGCTAAGGCCATTGCACATGTGATTCTCGGTCTAACCGAGAATTGCAAATCGGTGTGACCGAGTTCAGGACTTTGTGAAACCCTAGCAGTCTCGGTGCCACCGAACTGTGACTCGGTCTGACCGAGTTCACTAGTTTAGGTTCCAAAAGCTGCTTCGGTATCATCGAGTTTACAAATCGGTAGATCCGAAATGCTTTCTGTGGAAAACTAAAACTAAGTTTTTGACTCATTCTTTTGCAAAAACCTCTGTATTTTGTGATGCTCATCTACTCTACCTCATCTATATCTGCTCACAGGGTCTACTGTCAGTGTTTGCAACATGTCAGATCAAAGTTATAGTCAGAACAAGTCTGAGGAGCAGGTTCAGATGAGTGAGGGCACTAGTCCCTCTAGCAGCTATGATGAGGGTAGCAGGAGCACACCCAACAACTTGCCCAAGGCAGCCACCAGGGCCAGAAAGAAGAGAACCTCAGATTATGAGGATGAAGACTATGTGGCTGTTGAGGATGAGGCCACCTCAAAGAAGAAAGTTCTGAAGAAGGAATATGGCACAGCTGCTGCCACTAAACCAGGAATGCAGAAGAAGGCACCTGCAAGAAGGATTCCAACTTCCAAACCTAGGAAGGTTGCCACTGGAGAAACCATGAAATTCACCCTTGAGTCAGAAGATGAAGTTGTTGGCCAGGACAAGACGAAGAAGAGAGTTAGAACCACTACTGCCAAAGTACTTGGCAATCCCTCTATGAGGAGAGACTCAGAAGAAGAAGAGGAAGAGGCTGCTGCACTAGCACCCAAAGCTCAAAAGCTTATGGGTGATTCCATCAGGTCAGGGGCTACTTCATCAAAGCCCAAAGAAGCTCCTAAGGCAGCTGCTCCAAAGCCCAAATCTGCACCAAAGAGGAATACAAGGAACATTCCTGCTGGAGAGAAGAACAAGGCCCCAGTGCCTGAAGCTGCTGTTGGAGAAGAAGATGATGAGGAACATGTCTTGAGAAAGTTGAAGCCCAAAATTCTAGATCACATTGATGTTCATCCTGTGGCTGGGGATATGAAGCTGAGAAAGGATGCAGGACTCGGGCAGTGGAGATTGACTGATCCCTATGAAGTTAGGAGGAGAACTGTTGTGGACTACAGGTTCCATACAAAGGAAAAACAGGACTTTTATGAGACAGTGCTTCTTGACAAGAAGCCAATTGTCTGTGATATGACATGGGTAGACTGGGAGTACATCAGGAAGAATGAAGAGCATTATCCAGTGGTGTATGACAGTTTCAATGCTTGTGGAGTGGATGACTTTGTTGGGCAGAAGCTCACAAAGTGGAATGATGAGCTTATTATGCAGTTCTACTCCACAGCTCACTTCTACCCAGTTGGAAGGATTGTCTAGATGTCTGAAGGTACTAGGTACCAATCATCAGTTGAAGAATGGGCAAAGTTGATCAATGCACCTAAGGAAAATGAGGATGACTTGGATGTCTATGCCAAGAAGAAGAAGGATCACAACTCCATGGCACATATGTACAGAGAGATCCCAGATGCTGCTGTTGAGACACACAAGTTTGGATCAGTACATTACCTTCTGTCAGGATTGCCAACAATCGACTGGATCCTCAAGCATACTCTTTTGCCTAAGTCTGGAGATCACAAGATGATCAGAGTCCATGCCATCAACCAACTTCACATATTTGATGTGCCTCAAAAGTTCAAGGTCATGAGCCTCATAGTGGAAACTATCAAGAGGACAGTTGCAGATCAGAAGAGAAGTTGTGGGTATGCCCCACAGATCCAGGAGCTAATCAACTCCAAGATGGGCACTGGCACATACCTCTTAGACAAGGAACACATGCCTATCTATCTAGATTTTGAGGACAACACAGTGGTAATGGATGAAGATGAACCATCTTCTATGTAAGCACAAGCAAAGAAGGAGAAGGCAAGGACTGAAAAGGCTGCAAAGATGCCAACCATTGACGAGGCATCTCAGTACTTCTTGAAGAGCAAGCAGGATCAGATTGGCTACTTGATTGCCTCCACTCTGAGGATTGAGAAGGGATTGGCCACCCTGACTCAAAACCAGGAGAGCCTGGAGAGGATCATGGAGCAGAAGTTCTATGACTTGGATGTGAAGGTCACTGAGATACAGTCAGTTGTTGAGCAACTTCAGGATGACATGCAGGAGAGGAAGGGCAAGACTACTACTGATGCTTTCGCCAGAGTGCCCAGGAGCCAGAGATCAGCTGCAGTGCCTGTTCCAGACACCAAAGCCACTTCATCTACACCAGCTACATCTTCTGTGCAACCAGCTCCAGCACCTACTCCACTAGCTCCATCCACATCAACTAAAGTCTTCGTCCAAGGAGCCATCTCTACACCACCACCTGAAGACCAAGCCTGAGAGTCGATTTAGTGCTATGCATTTTCTATGAACTTTTTGGTAACTTGTTGCCAAAGGGGGAGAAAAATGTATAGATCATAGCCTTCGAGAGAGAGTGTTGCTTTTGTTCTCTCTTGTTTTGGTGGTTGAACTTTATTTGCTTGTTTGAGATACTTTATGCTTTTGTGAGATACTTGGATGATCATGTGTTTGATCATATGCTACCTTAATGCTTGTTGGATGACATTATCCTTTTATCTCTATATGATCATTCACTTTGCTTGGTGACGAGTGCATGTATTTAATTATTATCATTTTGAGCGCTCCACCAAGATGTATGTGACATGGAAGAGTAACTCATGATCCCAATTCATTGTGCATTTGCAGTCCAAAGCAAATCCTAATCTATGCACACATTTAGGGGGAGCTCTTACATTTCACATACTTCTCAAAGCGAAATGTTTTTCAATCTTATTATCATTTGTCGAAGCTTTGATCTATATGTTGTCATCAATTACCAAAAAGGGGGAGATTGAAAGTGCAACTATCCCTAGGTGGTTTTGGTAATTCCTAACAACATATAGCTCATTGAGCTAATGCCATTTCAAGATGAATATTTCAGGAAAGCTCAATGATTGGCATGGCATGGATGAGAAAAGTGGACCCCTCAAAATGCTAAGGACAAAAGGATTGGCTCAAGCTCAAAGCTCAAGACTCTATCCAAGATCACATTGAGTCTATAGGAAAGCCAATACTATCAAGGAGGGATGAGGTGTTGCTTAATGGATTACTTGCTCAAAGTGCTTAGTGATAGGCTCCAAAGCCCTCAACTACTTTCCCACATCCACATATGACCTAAACCAAAAGTCAAACTCGGCCCCACCGATTCTTTCTAACCGGCGCCACCGAGTTCAAATGTCATAGCCACTGCCACAAACTCTAGGCAAATCGGTCTCACTGATAGGGATCTCGGTCTCACCGAGATGGGATTGTAATCTCTCTGTTTCCCTTCGTAACGTTTCGGTACCACCGAGATGAGCAATCGGTCCCACCGATATTGCAATGTGAACTCTCTGTTTCCTTTTCGTAACATTTTGGTCTCACTGAAATGAGCGAACCGGTCCCACCGAGTTTACCTGACCAACTCTCTGGTTAGCTTATTACCAAAATCGGTCCCACCGAGTTTGTGTAATTGGTCTCACCAAGATTATGTTATGCCCTAACCATAACCATATCGGTCCTACCGAGTGAAGGAAATATGCCCTAGAGGAAATGATAAAGTTATTATTTATTTCCTCATATCATGATAAATGTTTATTATTCATGCTAGAATTGTATTACCCGGAAACATGATACATGTGTGAGTAAATAGACAAACATAATGTCAGTGTGCCTCTACTTGACTAGATCATTAATCAAAGATGGTTATGTTTCCTAACCATAGACATGTGTTGTCATTTGATTAATGGGATCACATCATTAGGAGAATGATGTGATTGACATGACCCATTCCGTTAGCCTAGCACTTGATCGTTTAGTATGTTGCTATTGCTTTCTTCATGACTTATACAAAGTTCCTACAACTATGAGATTATGCAACTCCCGTTTACCGGAGGAACACTTTGTGTTCTACCAAACGTCACAACGTAACTGTGTGATTATAAAGGAGCTCTGCAGGTGTCTCCGAAGGTACATGTTGAGTTGGCGTATTTCAAGATTAGGTTTTGTCACTCCGATTGTCGGAGAGGTATCTCTGGGCCCTCTCGGTAATGCACATCACTATAAGCCTTGCAAGCAATGTGGCCAATGAGTTGGTTACGGAATGATGCATTACGTAACGAGTAAAGAGACTTGCCAGTAACGAGATTGAACTAGGTATTGGATACCGAGGATCGAATCTCGGGCAAGTAACATACCGATGACAAAGGGAACAACGTATGTTGTTATGCGGTTTGACCGATAAAGATCTTCTTAGAATATGTAGGAGCCAATATGAGCATCCAGATTCCGCTTTTGGTTATTGACCGGAAAGAGTTCTAGGTCATGTCTACATAGTTCTCGAACCCGTAGGGTCCGCACGCTTAACGTTACGATGACAGTTTTATTATGAGTTTATAAGTTTTGATGTACCTAAGTTTGTTCGGAGCCCCGGATATGATCACGGACATGACGAGGAGTCTCGAAATGGTCGAGACATAAAGATTGATATATTGGAAGCCTATATTTGGATATCGGAATCGTTTCGGGTGAAATCGGGATTTTACCGGAGTACCGGGGGGTTACCGGACCCCCCCCCCTTGGGGGTTAATGGGCCTACATGGGCCATGAGGGAGAAGAGGAGGGCCGGCTAGGGCAGGCCGCGCGCCCCCTCTCCCCCTAGTCCGAATAGGATAAGGAAGGGGGGAGGCGCCCCCCTTTCCTCTTTCCCCTCCCCCCTTTCCTTCTCCAACAAGGCAAGAGGAGGGAGTCCTACTCCCGGTGGGAGTAGGACTCCTCCAGGCGCACCCCTAGGGGGCCGGCCACACCTCCCCCTCCCTCCTTTATATACGGGGGCAGGGGGCACCCCAAGACACACAAGTTGATCTTCGTGATCGTTCCTTAGCCGTGTGCGGTGCCCCCCTCCACCATATTCCACCTCAGTCATATCGTTGCGGTGCTTAGGCGAAGCCCTGCGTCGGTAGAACATCATCATCATCACCATGCCATCGTGCTAACAGAACTCATCCCCGACACCCTGCTGGATCGGAGTCCGGGGATCGTCATCGAGCTAAACGTGTGCTGAACTCGGAGGTGCCGTACGTTCGGTGCTTGGATCAGTCGTATTGTGAAGACGTACGACTACATCAACCGTGTTGTCATAACGCTTCCACTTTCGGTCTACGAGGGTACGTGGACAACACTCTCCCCTCTCGTTGCTATGCATCACCATGATCTTGCGTGTGCATAGGAAATTTTTTGAAATTACTATGTTCCCCAACAGTGGTATCAGAGCCTAGGTTTTATGCGTTGATGTTATATGCACGAGTAGAACACAAGTGAGTCGTGGGCGATACAATTCATACTGCTTACCAGCATGTCATACTTTGGTTCAGCGGTATTGTGAGATGAAGCGGTCCAGACCGACATTACGCGTACGCTTACGCGAGACTGGTTTCACCGTTACGAGCACTCGTGCTTAAAGGTGACTGGCGGGTGTCTGTCTCTCTCACTTCAGTTGAACCGAGTGTGGCTACGCCCGGTCCTTGCAAAGGTTAAAACAGCACTAACTTGACGAACTATCGTTGTGGTTTTGATGCGTAGGTAAGAACGGTTCTTGCTCAGCCCGTAGCAGCCACGTAAAATTTGCAACAACAAAGTAGAGGACGTCTAACTTGTTTTTGCAGGGCATGTTGTGATGTGATATGGTATATTTTATTGTATGCGATGATCATGTTTTGTAACCGAAGTTATCGGCAACTGGCAGGAGCCATTTGGTTGTCGCTTTATTGTATGAAATGCAAACGCCCTGTAATTGCTTTACTTTATCACTAAGTGGTAGCGATAGTCGTAGAAGCAATAGATAGCGTAACGACAATGATGCTACACCCGCAAAAAAAACGACAACGATGCTACGATGGAGATCAAGGTGTCGCGCTGGTGACGATGGTGATCACGACGGTGCTTCGGAGATGGAGATCACAAGCACAAGATGATGATGGCCATATCATATCACTTATATTGATTGAATGTGATGTTTATCCTTTATGCATCTTATCTTGCTTTGATTGCATTTTAAGATGATCTCTCACTAAATTATCAAGAAGTGTTCTCCCTGAGTATGCACCATTGCGAAATTTCTTCGTGCTGAGACACCACGTGATGATCGGGTGTGATAGGCTCTACGTTCAAATACAACGGGTGCAAAACAGTTGCACACGCGGAATACTCAGGTTAAACTTGACGAGCCTAGCATATACAGATATGGCCTCGGAACACGGAGACCGAAAGGTCGAACGTGAATCATATAGTAGATATGATCAACATAGAGATGTTCACCATCGAAACTACTCCATCTCACGTGATGATCGGACATGGTTTAGTTGATTTGGATCACGTGATCACTTAGATGACTAGAGAGATGTCTGTCTAAGTGGGAGTTCTTAAGTAATATGATTAATTGAACTTAAATTTATCATGAACTTAGTACCTGATAGTATTTTGCTTGTCTATGTTTGTTGTAGATAGATGGCTCGTGTTGTTGTTCCGCTGAATTTTAATGCGTTCCTTGAGAAAGCTAAGTTGAAAGATGATGGTAGCAATTACACGGACTGGGTCCGTAACCTGAGGATTATCCTCATTGCTGCACAGAAGAATTACGTCCTGGAAGCACCGCTGGGTGCCAGGCCTGCTGCAGATGCAACTGATGATGTTAAGAACGTCTGGCAGAGCAAAGCTGATGACTACTTGATAGTTCAGTGTCCCATGCTTTACGGCTTGGAACCGGGTCTTCAACGACGTTTTGAACGTCATGGAGCATATGAGATGTTCCAGGAGTTGAAGTTAATATTTCAAGCAAATGCCCGGATTGAGAGATATGAAGTCTCCAATAAGTTCCATAGCTGTAAGATGGAGGAGAATAGTTCTGTCAGTGAACACATACTCAGTCTGGGTATAATAATCACTTGATTCAACTGGGAGTTAATCTTCCTGATGATAGTGTCATTGACAGAATTCTTCAATCACTGCCACCAAGCTACAAGAGCTTCATGATGAACTATAATATGCAAGGGATGGACAAGACTATTCCCGAGCTCTTCGCAATGCTAAAGGCTGCGGAGGTAGAAATCTAGAAGGGGAACTTCAAGAAAAACAGCAAACAAGTTGCTGCTCAAGAGAAGAAACCCAAGTCTGGACCTAAGCCTGAGACTGAGTGCTTCTACTGCAAGCATAATAGACACTGGAAGCGGAACTGCCCCATGTATTTGGCGGATAAGAAGGATGGCAATGTGAACAAAGGTATATGTGATATACATGTTATTGATGTGTACCTTACTAATGCTCGCAGTAGTACCTGGGTATTTGATACTAGTTCCGTTGCTAATATTTGCAACTCGAAACAAGGACTACGGATTAAGCGAAGATTGGCTAAGGACGAGGTGACGATGCGCATGGGAAATGGTTCCAAAGTCGATGTGATCGTGGTCGGCGCGCTACCTCTACATCTACCATCGGGATTAGTTTTAGACCTAAATAATTGTTATTTGGTTCCAGTGTTGAGCATGAACATTATATCTGGATCTTGTTTGATGCGAGACGTTTATTCATTTAAATCAGAGAATAATGGTTGTTGTATTTATATGAGTAATATCTTTTATGGTCATGCACCCTTGAAGAGTGGTCTATTTTTATTGAATCTCGATAGTAGTGATACACATATTCATAATGTTGAAGCCAAAAGATGCAGAGTTGATAATGATAGTGCAACTTATTTGTGGCGCTGCTGTTTAGGTCATATCGGTGTAAAGCGCATGAAGAAACTCCATACTGATGGACTTTTGGAATCACTTGATTATGAATCACTTGGTACTTGCGAACCGTGCCTCATGGGCAAGATGACTAAAACGCCGTTCTCCGGAACTATGGAGCGAGCAACTGATTTATTGGAAATCATACATACTGATGTATGTGGTCCAATGAATATTGAGGCTCGCGGCGGGTATTGTTATTTTCTCACCTTCACAGATGATTTGAGCAGATATGGGTATATCTACTTGATGAAACACAAGTCTGAAACATTTGAAAAGTTCAAAGAATTTCATAGTGAAGTGGAAAATCATCGTAACAAGAAAATAAAATTTCTACGATCTGATCGTGGAGGAGAATATTTGAGTTACGAGTTTGGTTTACATTTGAAACAATGCGGAATAGTTTCTCAACTCACACCACCCGGAACACCACAACGAAATGGTGTGTCCGAACGTCGTAATCGTACTTTACTAGATATGGTGCAATCTATGATGTCTCTTACTGATTTACCGCTATCGTTTTGGGGTTATGCTTTAGAGACGGCTGCATTCACGTTAAATAGGGCACAATCAAAATCCGTTGAGACGACGCCTTATGAATTGTTGTTTGGCAAGAAACCAAAGTTGTCGTTTCTTAAAGTTTGGGGCTGCGATGCTTGTGTGAAGAAACTTCAACCACACAAGCTCGAACCCAAATCGGAGAAATGTGTCTTCATAGGATACCCAAAAGAGACTATTGGGTATACCTTCTATCACACATCTGAGGGCAAGATTTTCGTTGCTAAATTCGGATCCTTTCTAGAGGAGGAGTTTCTCTCGAAAGAAGTGAGTGGGAGGAAAGTAGAACTTGATGAGGTAACAGTACCTGCTCCCTTATTGGAAAGTAGTTCATCACAAGAACCGGTTCCTGTGACAACTACACCAATTAGTGAGGAAGCTAATGATATTGATCATGAAACTTCAGATCAAGTTTCTACTGAACCTTGTAGGTCTACCAGAGTAAGATCCACACCAGAGTGGTACGGTAATCCTATTCTGGAAGTCATGTTACTTGACCATGACGAACCTACAAACTATGAGGAAGCGATGATGAGCCCAGATTCCGCAAAATGGCTTGAAGCCATGAAATCTGAGATAGGATCCATGTATGAAAACAAAGTATGGAATTTGGTTGACATGCCCGATGATCGGCAAGCCATTGAGAATAAATGGATATTCAAGAAGAAGACTGACGCTGATGGTAATGTAGCTGTCTACAAATCTCGACTTGTTGCGAAAGGTTTTCGACAAGTTCAAGGGGTTGACTACGATGAGACTTTCTCACCTGTAGCGATGCTTAAGTCTGTCCGAATCATGTTAGCAATTGCCGCGTTTTATGATTATGAAATTTGGCAAATGGATGTCAAAACTGCATTCCTGGATGGATTTCTGGAAGAAGAGTTGTATATGATGCAACCGGAAGGTTTTGTCGATCCAAAAGGTGCTAACAAAGTGTGCAAGCTCCAGCGATCCATTTATGGACTGGTGCAAGCATCTCGGAGTTGGAATAAACGTTTTGATAGTGTGATCAAAGCATATGGTTTTATACAGACTTTTGGAGAAGCCTATATTTACAAGAAAGTGAGTGGGAGCATTGTAGCATTTCTGATATTATATGTAGATGACATATTGTTGATCGGAAATGATATAGAATTTCTGGATAGCATAAAGGGATACTTGAATAAAAGTTTTTCAACGAAAGACCTCGGTGAAGCTGCTTACATATTGGGCATCAAGATCTATAGAGATAGATCAAGATGCTTAATTGGACTTTCACAAAGCACATACCTTGATAAAGTTTTGAAAAAGTTCAAAATGGATCAGGCAAAGAAAGGTTTCTTGCCTGTATTACAAGGTGTGAAGTTGAGTCAGACTCAATTCCCGACCACAGCAAAAGATAGAGAGAAAATGAAAGATGTTCCCTATGCTTCAGCCATAGGCTCTATCATGTATGCAATGTAGTGTACCAGACCTGACGTATGCTTAGCAATAAGCTTGGCAGGAAGGTACCAAAGTAATCCAGGAGTGGATCGCTGGACAGCGGTCAAGAACACCCTGAAATACCTGAAAAGGACTAAGGATATGTTTCTCGTCTATGGAGGTGAAAAAGAGCTAGTTGTAAATGGTTATGTCGATGCAAGCTTTGACACTGATCCGGACGATTCTAAATCGCAAACCGGATACGTGTTTTTATTAAACGGTGGAGTTGTAAGTTGGTGCAGTTCTAAACAAAGCGTCGTGGCGGGATCTACATGCGAAGCAGAGTACATAGCTGCTTCGGAAGCAGCAAATGAAGGAGTCTGGATGAAGGAGTTCATTTCCGATCTAGGTGTCATACCTAGTGCATCGGGACCAATGAAGATCTTCTGTGACAATACTGGTGCAATTGCCTTGGCAAAGGAATCCAGATTTCACAAGAGGACCAAGCACATAAAGAGACGCTTCAATTCCATCCGGGACCAAGTCAAGGTGGGAGACATAGAGATTTGCAAGGTACATACGGATCTGAATGTAGCAGACCCATTGACTAAGCCTCTTCCACGAGCAAAACATGATCAGCACCAAGACTCCATGGGTGTTAGAATCATTACTGTGTAATCTAGATTATTGACTCCAGTGCAAGTGGGAGACTGAAGGAAATATGCCCTAGAGGCAATAATAAAGTTATTATTTATTTCCTCATATCATGATAAATGTTTATTATTCATGCTAGAATTGTATTACTCGGAAACATGATACATGTGTGAATACATAGACAAACATAATGTCACTAGTGTGCCTCTACGTGACTAGGTCATTAATCAAAGATGGTTATGTTTCCTAACCATAGACATGTGTTGTCATTTGATTAACGGGATCACATCATTAGGAGAATGATGTGATTGACATGACCCATTCCGTTAGCCTAGCACTTGGTCATTTACTATGTTGCTATTGCTTTCTTCATGACTTATACAAAGTTCCTACAACTATGAGATTATGCAACTCCCGTTTACCGGAGGAACACTTTGTGTGCTACCAAACGTCACAACATAACTGGGTGATTATAAAGGAGCTCTACAGGTGTCTCCGAAGGTACATGTTGAGTTGGCGTATTTCGAGATTAGGTTTTGTCACTCCGATTGTCGGAGAGGTATCTCTGGGCCCTCTCGGTAATGCACATCACTATAAGCCTTGCAAGCAATGTGGCCAATGAGTTGGTTGCAGAATGATGCATTACGTAACAAGTAAAGAGACTTGCCAGTAACGATATTGAACTAGGTATTGGATACCGACTATCGAATCTCGGGCAAGTAACATACCGATGACAAAGGGAACAACGTATGTTGTTATGCGGTTTAACCGATAAAGATCTTGGTAGAATATGTAGGAGCCAATATGAGCATCCAGGTTCCGCTATTGGTTATTGACCGGAAACAGTTCTAGGTCATGTCTACATAGTTCTCGAACCCGTAGGGTGCGCACGCTTAACGTTACGATGACAGTTTTATTATGAGTTTATAAGTTTTGATGTACCGAAGGTTGTTCGGAGTCCCGGATATGATCACGGATATGACGAGGAGTCTCGAAATGGTCGAGACATAAAGATTGATATATTGGAAGCCTATATTTGGATATCGGAATCGTTCCGGGTGAAATCGGGATTTTACCGGAGTACCGGGGGGTTACCGGAACCCCCCCCCCCCCCCCGGGGGGGGTTAATGGGCCTACATGGGCCATGAGGGAGAAGAGGAGGGCCGGCCAGGGCAGGCTGCGCGCCCCCTCCCCCCTAGTCCGAATAGCACAAGGAAGGGGGGCGGCGCCCCCCTTTCCTCTTTCCCCTCCCCCCTTTCCTTCTCCAACAAGGCAAGAGGAGGGAGTCCTACTCCCGGTGGGAGTAGGACTCCTCCAGGTACACCCCTAGGGGGCCGGCCGCACCTCCCCCCTCCCTCCTTTATATACGGGGGCAGGGGGGCACCCCAAGACACACAAGTTGATCTTCGTGATCGTTCCTTAGCCGTGTGCGTTGCCCCCCTCCACCATATTCCACCTCGGTCATATCGTTGTGGTGCTTAGGCGAAGCCCTGTGTCGGTAGAACATCATCATCGTCACCACGCCGTCATGCGAACGGAACTCATCCCTGACACCCTACTGGATCGGAGTCCAGGGATCGTCATCGAGCTGAACGTGTGCTGAACTCGGAGGTGCCGTACGTTCGGTGCTTGGATCGGTCGGGTCGTGAAGACGTACGACTACATCAACCACGTTGTCATAACGCTTCCGCTTTCGGTCTACAAGGGTACGTGGACAACACTCTCCCCTCTCGTTGCTATGCATCACCATGATCTTGCGTGTGCGTAGGAAATTTTTTGAAATTACTACGTTCCCCAACACCGAGTTGCATGTCGGTCCCACCGAAAATCCTAACGGTCACTAGATTTGTTGAATCGGTCCGACCGAGTTTCTCAATTCGGTCCCACCGAGATTGGCAAGTTGTGTGTAATGGTTAGATTTTGTGTGGAGGCTATATATACCCCTCCACCTCCTCTCCATTCATGGAGAGAGCCATCAGAACGAACCTACACTTCCAACTTGCATTTTCAGAGAGAGAAGCACCTACACTTGTGTTGAGGCCAAGATATTCCATTCCTACCATATGAATCTTGATCTCTAGCCTTCCCCAAGTTGCTTTCCACTCAAACCTTCTTTCCACCAAATCCAAATCCTGTGAGAGAGAGTTGAGTGTTGGGGAGACTATCATTTGAAGCACAAGAGCAAGGAGTTCATCATCAACACACCATTTGTTACTTCTTGGAGAGTGGTGTCTCCTAGATTGGCTTGGTGTCACTTGGGAGCCTCCGACAAGATTGTGGAGTTGAACCAAGGAGTTTGTAAGGGCAAGGAGATCGCCTACTTCGTGAAGATCTACCGCTAGTGAGGAAAGTCCTTCGTGGGCGACGGCCATGGTGGGATAGACAAGGTTGCTTCTTCGTGGACCCTTCGTGGGTGGATCCCTCCGTGGACTCGTGCAACCGTTACCCTTTGTGGGTTGAAGTCTCCATAAACGTGGATGTACAATAGCACCACCTATCGGAACCACAACAAAAACAACCGTGTCTCCAATTGCATTGGAATTCTCCAAACCCTTCCCTTTACATTCTTGCAAGTTGCATGCTTTACTTTTTGTTGCTCAGATACTCTTTGCATGCTTGCTTGAATTGTGTTAAGATTGCTTGACTTGTGCTAAGTTAGCTAAAATCTGCCAAAGACTAAAATTGGGAAAAGGATAAGTTTTTATTTGGTCAAGTAATCTAATCACCCCCCCCCTCTAGACATACTTTCGATCCTACAATTGCTGGTGAATTGGCCTTGGCTCAGAAGATTGTTGAGTTGCAAAACAAGATTGATTATGAGAAGGCTCACTTCAAGAAGAACATGGCCAAGCTCAGTGTGGCAGATGTTCAAATTTTCAAGAAGATGTTGCACGACCTCAAGGAGGAGTTCCACAAGAAGCGCACTGAAGCTAAAGGCTCACGCGAGTGCATGAAGTATCTCGCTGAGAAATGCGTCCAAGCCCACAATGAAGCTGAGAAGCGAAAAGCTCTTGGGCGCCCTGGCATCGATCCCAGGATGGCTGCCAAGAAGAAGAAGCATGCTGAGACCCAAACTGCACCAAGGCAGGAAGAACCTCGCATTGTCTTCCCTGCCAGTATGACAAGCTCGAAGCCTAAGGTCCCCTCAGCAGCTTTAGAGCTAAAGAAAACAAGGGCAGCTGAAGCCGAAGCCAAGAAGCACAAGCAGAAGGACATATTTGGCAATGCTCCTTCCAAGAAGAAGCTGAAGACTAAGGGAACTAAGTCTACAAGAACAGAGCGTGCTACAGCCTCTCAGCCACTCATTGTTGAACCAATCTCAGTTACTCCTCCTGCTGCCACAAATCAAGAACGGTGATTTGTGCTCCACCAGCCTGCTTCCACATAGGCCCATGAAGTACAAGTTCCAGCTATTGATCCCAACACAGCTGAAGACATTGGTCATGAAGACAATGTTTTTGATGATGAAGTCCTTCCTCAACTCGAGCATCAGTTGGTATCATCGCCTGCTCCAACGAGCAGCGAATACATCAGCATTGGTCATCCATTGACGCCAATTGCTCAAGATGATTCATGGCTGAGCGCCCGCAAGAAGAAACCTGAGTTCATGATGCAACACCCCGCACTCCACCAGCGCAAGTCACCAACCTAGTGGTGAATGACGACAACTACATGGAGACCACTCCATCACCAAAGGTGTCGCCCGTGTTCCAACGGCTTCGCAAAGGTCTCAGGCCATCGGTCTCCATGTCAACCATCCCAGAACAAGATTCACAACAATCAAGTTCAGTGGCACGTCAAGTGTTCCCTGAAGAGCATCCTTCTGTGATGGTTCCAGAGTCTGAAGCCAAAGCTGCTGAAGACATTCCGGCTGCATCAGCCGATGAAGAAGAAAGAGAAAGAAGAGAAGAGAGAGTTGCCACAACCCCTTCCCCAGATCAAGTCATTATCAAGGAGAATGTGATTGTGCAAGACCCTCCGGTCGTTGACCATATGGAGGTTGAGAACATTGAGGCTGTTGAGGGAGTCCTAGATTAGGGGGACCTCGGACAGCCGGACTATATACTTTGGCCGGACTGTTGGCCTATGAAGATACAAGAATGAAGACTTCGTCCCGTGTCCGGGTGGGACTCTCCTTTGCATGGAAGGCAAGCTTGGCAATTCGGATATGTAGATCTCCTTCTCTATAACCGACTCTGTGTAACCCTAGCCCCCTCCGGTGCTTATATAAACCGAAGGGTTTAGTCCGTAGGACAACAACAATCATAATACTCTTGTAATACTCATATCATCAAGATCAATCAAGTAGGAAGTAGGGTATTACCTCCATCGAGAGGGCCCGAACCTGGGTAAACATTGTGTCCCTCGCCTCCTGTTACCATTAGCCTTAGACGCACAGTTCGGGACCCCCTACTCGATATCCGCCGGTTTTGACGCCGACATTGGTGCTTTCATTGAGAGTTCCACTGTGTCATCACGATAAGGCTTGATGGCTCCTTCAATCATATGCAACGATGTGATCCAAGGTGAGGTTTTTCTCCGCGAACAAATCTTCGTATTCGGCGGCTTCGTACTGCGGGCCAACTCGCTTAGCCATCTGGAGCAGATCGAGAGCTGTGCCCCTGGCCATCAGGCCAGGTTCGGAAGCTTGAACTATAATGCTGACATCCACGAACATTTGATCTTTGACGGATTCGAGCCCATGGCAGGTGTGCCGAACAGTCATGATGAGCATGAGTTAGATCTGCTATTGGACGGTGCTCAGGAGATCACACCTGCGGCTGCCTCGGCTTTTAATCCGGAGCAGATCGTGCCATCCGAGGACGGGTGGATGGACCCGGCACGGAGACCGCACACTCATCGGCGATAGAGCCGAACACAGACTTCGCCTCCAAAGAGATCTGTGTCATCGGACCCTCGGACTCATCTCGGGCCATAGGCTCCGAACCGTGCGCGTCCGTGCCTATCGACTCTGATTGGGCACCGATCATGGAGTTTACCTCCGCTAATATCCTTCAGCACTCACCCTTGGGCGACATGCTAAATTCATTGAAATCCCTCTCTCTGTTAGGAGACTCTTGGCCAAACTATGTTCATCTCGAGTGGGAAGCAGACGACGAAGGAATTCGTTCCCCACCCACCACCCACTTAATAGCCACTGTCGATGACTTAACCGACATGCTTGACTTCGACTCCGAAGACATCGACGGTATGGATGACGATGCTGGAAATGAACAGGAACCTATGCCCACGGGGCGCTGGACAGCCACCTCATCATATGATATATACATGGTGGATACACCCAAAGAAAACAACAGCGAGGAACGGAAGGATGCAACGGAGGATAATCCCCTCGAGAAGCCACCAAAGTGACAACGTAGGCTCCGGTCTAAATCCCGCCACGGTAGAAACAGTGATAACAGCGCAAGAAGGAATAATACCCCGGTCGACTCCAAAGGAAACGACGACCCCATGGACCCAGCGATGGAGCAGGATGAGCCAGGGGATGGTGAACATAGTCCGGAGCCAGTGTCCGATCATGCTGATGCCGAGGGTAAAACTCATCAACCTGTCTCCGGAGAGGAGAACAGTCCGGACGACGACGCACACATCATCCCGGAAAGGCACTTGGAACAAGAGAACCTCCATAGAAGGCTTATCGCCATAGCAAGAAGTTTGAAGAAGCAGAAGCAAAGGCTTAAGGCCGCGAAGGATACGCTCAACCGCAGATGGAACAAAGTGCTCGACACTGAAGAAAAATACGGTGGCGATGGCCTCACAAAGAGCTACCCAAAGCGCAAGTTGCTGCCTGAACTCGACGACGAGGCCATAGAGCCCATTCCACTGAAAAATAATACGGCCGATCCACCGGATCGACCACCCCGTGGTCGCGACAGGGCGGCTAATGATGCCGCACAAAAGTCAGCACACGATTTACGTGAGCTCCTAGATAGAAAAGCCAGTATGGACAGGTCCATCTACGGATCTAGGAAGCGAGCTCCGGCGCAGGATCACAGCCACCAAAACGATCATATTGATCGAATACCAGCTAGGAATCAACACCGAACACAACAACCGTCGACAGCATGCCACAAATACAGGGGTGCCGCGCACCGGCTGTGCTTCACCGATGAGGTGCTGGATCATGAATTCCCAGAGGGATTTAAACCCGTGAATATAGAGGCATACGATGGAACGACAGACCCTGGGGTCTGGATTGAGGACTTTATCCTTCACATCCACATGGCTCGCGGAGATGATCTCCACGCCATTAAATACCTGCCCCTCAAGTTCAAAGGACCAGCTCGGCATTGGTTGAAAAGCCTCCCCGAAAACTCAATCGGAAGTTGGGAGGAACTTGAGGATGCTTTCAGGGCCAATTTTCAAGGGACCTATGTCCGACCTCCGGGTGCAGACGATTTAAGTCACATAATCCAACAACCTGGAGAGTCAGCCCGTAAGCTTTGGAACAAATTTCTCACTGAGAAGAATCAAATCGTCGACTGCCCTGATGCCGAAGCCTTAGCAGCTTTCAAGCACAGTATCCGAGAAGAATGGCTCACCAGACACCTCGGCCAAGAAAAGCCGAGGACAATGGCAGCCCTAACAAGCCTTATGACTCGCTTTTGCGCAGGAGAGGACAGCTGGTTGGCCCGCAGCGGCACCAGCGACCCAGGCACATCCGAAGTCAGGGATGGCAACGGGAAACCATGACGCAATAAAAACAAGCATCGAAATAATGAAGACAGCCCAGACAACACGGCGGTCAACGCCAGATTCAGGGGCTCTCGACCCAGTCAACGGAAAAAGCCATTTAAAGGCAGCAGAGATGGACCGTCTAGCCTAAACAAGATTCTAGACAGATTATGTCAGATTCATGGCACCCCCGAAAAACATGCAAATCACACCAACAGAGAATGTTGGGTCTTCAAGCAGGCAGGCAAACTAAACGCCAAACACAAGGGGAGGGAGACACCAAGCGAAGATGAGGATGAGCCTCGCCAGTCGAACACTGGGGGACAGAAAAAATTTCCACCAGAGGTCAAAACAGTGAACATGATTTACGCAACCCACATACCAAAGAGGAGGCGCAAACGTGCACTCCGAGACGTATACGCTGTAGAGCCCGTCGCCCCCAAGTTCAACCCTTGGTCAGCCTGCCCGATCACTTTCGACTGTAGGGATCATCCGACTAGTATCCGGCATGGAGGATAGGCTGCCATGGTGCTTGACCCAATAATTGACGGATACCATCTCACCCGCGTCCTCATGGACGGCGGTAGTAGTCTTAATCTAAAATATCAGGACACTGTTCGCAAGATGGCAATAGACCCGTCAAGAATCAGCCAAAGCAGTACTACATTTAAAGGAGTAATACCATGCGTAGAGGCCCGCTGCACGGGCTCTCTAGTACTAGAGGTTGTATTCAGTTCTCCCGACAACTTACGAAGCGAAGAATTAATCTTCGACGTCGCTCCATTCCGAAGCGGCTATCATGCACTACTCGGAAGAACGGCCTTCGCTCATTTCAATGCAGTACCGCACTATGCTTATCTTAAACTTAAGATGCCCGGTCCACGTGGCGTCATTACAGTTAGCGAAAATACAGAGTGTTCCTTACGTGCGGAAGAATATGTGGCGTCTCTAGCAGCCGAACACTAAACAGCCTCCCCAACCAGAATAAATGATCGGTCGTCAAGACCGCGGACACGGTTAGACGAGTCCGGCGCACCACTAGTTGTAGCAGCCCAGATAAACCTGAGCCTGGGTTGATGGATATACCCCCATAGATGGGGCTAAGGGCTGCCCGCATATAAAAAGGCCTATAGTCCGGCTTGACCCTATAAATACAATAATAGATTGCATTTTCATGGTTCATTAAGAATAACCAATGTTTCGCACGAAGTCTTTCACCTGGGTTTTTCTTTTTTACAGATGATCATCGTGCTACACCCTTCCAGGATACGGCACAACGGAGACAAAGGCACAGACGTGCAGCATGGCCCCGCTCAAAGGTTTCTTTTTTAGATTAAGACCCTGTGTAAACCTTATGTCTCTTTTTACTTCACACCCTCCGGCACTTAACACAACCAAGAGGGAGCCTGGCGTTATTGGCATTTCGTCATGCCAGACTAATGCATGTACCTGGAAATTCAGGGCTCATTATCGAGGGCATTACTCAGCCCAGTATATGTTGTAAAGTCTGAATACCTTAGGGAGTGTCCGGCGTCGCGAGTTAGGCCTTATATACATTAGTTCTGAATCATGTCTTTGGTCAATAGTTGGGTTTGCCCGGCTCCCGTGTTTTGCTACCTTACGTTCCGCTCTATCGGCTAAGGCGGCACCGGGAGAACTACTGCGATTCTGCCCTAGTTCATCTGGATGAGCACCTCAGTAGAGAAAGCCGAAAACTGACTGTCATGATACGGCGAGAGACTGTTCAACCACTCGGTGACTCAGCGGAATCTTCGTGATTCCACCGCATTAACGAATGACCGGTTTCCCGGTCATGTACCAACGCGCACCGTATTCGGATGAACGCAGAAGTACCAGGGGCTATATAGTAGCCCCACCGTCAAACTCCTATGGCTAAGTGAAAGTGTTAAAGCTATATAGTCCGATTGCCTCGTTCGCCATGCTATCACCTCCTTAATGGACCAAGACGTTGGATCAAGTTGATTACGCGCTTTACTGAACACCCCCACATTATATGTGTGGGGGCTGAACCCGACGACTGCAAACTTTCAGGTTATATACATACATACATAAATGGACGCACAGGAGGCACTATAATACTTTTGGGCAAAAGTATAAACACAGCCTGCATAATCAAAATAGCATTGTTTTTACAATCAAGATACATGTCACTCGAACAAGGTACTCTTTGAGCACTAAGCCTCTATTAAACGGGCGCCTTCTAGGACTTCTTCAAAATAGTGCTCGGGCGAGCCCTGGCCTCCGGCCGGACCCCAGGATGCAATAGCGGTGGCCTCCATCCCTGCCCAATATGTCTTAACACGGGCAAGAGCCATACGTGCAACCTCTATGCACGCCGACCTCTTTACAGCGTTGATATGCGGCACAGCACGAAGGAACCATTGCACTAAGCCAAAATAACTGTCCGGCCTTGGTCCCTTCGGCCAAGGATGATCCACGACAGACCTCATGGCAAGCCCGGACAACCTATGGAGCTCGGCCCTCTTAGCCATTTGTTCATTTAATAGCAGCGGACGCTTTGGAGCACTGAACTACGACCAGAACAACCTTTCCACCTCATGATCTGTGAAATATTCAGTCGCATCAGCAGCACTCTTTGCCAAGTCCAAGTATGGGTCCTCAGCACTCCATAATTGATCCAGAGGGGCATACTTTAGATCTCCGAACTTCGTCCGCAACAGAAAGGGCTTCCCAGCTGTGATATCTCTAGCTTGATGAAGCTCCTCCCTTGTCGCTCTGATCTCAGAGCGAGTTTCCTTGGCTGCTTCCAAGGCCTTCTATAGGTCATCCGCTTTTGCTTGGCTTTCGTTTTCAAGGATCTCATATCGGTTGGCAGCATCTTTCAGCTCAACAGCCATCTTGGCTATTTTATCTTCGCTCTGGCGATGAGGAGCCTGTTCGGCTCTCCTCGGCCACCTTTAGGGCGGCCGCATCACTTCTCCTAGCTTGATCCTTGGCTTGGGAAAGTTCCGCCCGAAGGGTCTCCATGGCGGCAGCTCCATCTGCAGTCACAGCATATTATAGATACTAGCATCGAGCTCCTCTTAATATTTCCTGACAATCCGAAAATACGTACCCTGTGCCTCGTCAAGCCGCTTGTTCACAAGCACGATGTCGGCATCCGCAACGTCAAGCTTCCACCTCAGTAAGGCAAAATCGGCAGTCCGGTCACCCGCTTTCGGCTTCTCTATTCCTCCCTTCATCTCTCCTGATGGCACTTGATAGGGTGCGCGCTCAAGCATCCTGGTTAGTACAGGATCCGGCAAGCCTTCGGGAAGGGGGGCCGAACACCTGATCCTCTCCGCCTTTCTTATCCAATACTGGCCGAGAGCAATTTTTTAGAATGATGTTGTGACAAATATAAAGACGGCATGTTCAGTCGCGGAATTACTTACTTGTGTATCTGCACGGTTGCAGTTGAGACCCGCATCCTCGGTGGTGTCCGGACACTTTATTCATGATTCGAAGAACAATCCATACATCTCTTCGAGCGTCACGCCGAAGAATTGTTGAATAGTACGCGGTCCTTCCGGATTGATGATGTCTACTGCACAACCTTCTTCTTGTAGACGTTGTTGGGCCTCCAAGTGCACAGGTTTGTAGGACAGTAGCAAATTTCCCTCAAGTGAATGACCTAAGGTTTATCAATCTGTGGGAGGCGTAGGATGAAGATGGTCTCTCTCAAACAACCCTGCAACCAAATAACAAAGAGTCTCTTGTGTCCCCAACACACCCAATACAATGGTAAATTGTATAGGTGCACTAGTTCGGCGAAGAGATGGTGATACAAGTGCAATCTGGATAGTATATATAGGTTTTTGTAATCTGAAAATATAAAAACAGCAAGGTAACTAATGATAAAAGTGAGCGTAAATAGTATTGCTATGATAGGAAACAAGGCCTAGGGTTCATACTTTCACTAGTGCAAGTTCTCTCAATAATAATAACATAGATAGATCATATAACAAGCCCTCAATATGCAACAAAGAGTCACTCCAAAGCCACTAATAGCGGAGAACAAACGTAGAGATTATGGTAGGGTATGAAACCACCTCAAAGTTATTCTTTCGGATCAATCTATTAAAGAGTTCGTACTAGAATAACACCTTAAGACACAAATCAACCAAAACCGTAATGTCACCTAGATACTCCATTGTCACCTCAAGTATCCGTGGGCATGATTATACGATATGCATCACACAATCTCAGATTCATCTATTCAACCAACACAAAGTACTTCAAAGAGTGCCCCAAAGTTTCTACCGGAGAGTCAAGAACGTGTGCCAACCCCTATGCATAGGTTCATGGGTGGAACCCGCAAGTTGGTTACCAAAACATACATCAAGAGGCACGTGATATCCCATTGTCACCACAGATAAACACGGCAAGACATACATCAAGTGTTCTCAAATAAAGACTCAATCCAATAAGATAACTTCAAGAGGGAAACTCAATTCATCACAAGAGAGTAGAGGGGGAGAAACATCATAAGATCCAACTACAATAGCAAAGCTCAGGATACATCAAGATTGTGCCATAGAGGGAACACGAGAGAGAACATGAGAGAGAGAGATCAAACACATAGCTACTGGTACATACCCTCAGCCCCGAGGGTGAACTACTCCGTCATTGTCATGGATAGAGCCGGGATGATGAAGATGGCCACCGGTGATGGATTCCCCCTCCGGCAGGGTGCCGGAACGGGCTCCCAAGAGGTTTTTGGTGGCTTCAGAGGCTTGCGGCGGCGTAACTCCCAATCTATCTTGATTTTTGATGGTTTTAGGGTACGTAGGTATATATAGGCGAAAGAAGTCGGTCGGGAGGTGCTCGAGGGGTCCATGAGACAGGGGGCTGCGCCCTGTAGGGGAGGGGCGCGCCCCCCTATCTCCTGGGCTCCTCGAGGGTCTTCTGACTTGATCTCCAAGCCTCTAGGATGATATTCTTCCAAAAAATCACGATGCCGAAGGTTTCATTCCGTTTGGACTCCGTTTGATATTCCTTTTCTTCGAAATACTGAAACAGGCAATAAAACAGCAATATGGGCTGGGCCTCCGGTTAGTGGGTTAGTCCCAAAAATGATATAAATATGTAAAATAAAGCCCATAAACATCCAAAAGGGGTAATATAATAGCATGGAACAATCAAAAATTATAGATACGTTGGAGACATATCAAGCATCCCCAAGCTTAATTCCTGCTCGTCCTCGAGTAGGTAAATGATAAAAACAGAATTTTTGAGGTGGAATGCTACCTAGCATAATTCTCAATGTAATTTTCTTTATTGTGGCACGAATGTTCAGATCCATATGAATACAAAATAAAAGTTCATATTGATAAAAGAAATAGTAATACTTCAAGCATACTAATCAAAGTAATCATGTCTTCTCAAAATAACATGGCCAAAGAAAGTTATCCCTACAAAATCATATAGTCTGGTTGTTGCTCTATCTTCATCACACAAAGTATTTAATCATGCACAAACCCGATGACAAGCCAAGCAATTGTTTCATACTTTAATAATCTCAAACTCTTTCAACTTTCATGCAATACATGAGCGTGAGCCATGGACATAGCACTATATGTGGAATAGAATGGTGGTTGTGGAGAAGACAAAAAAGGAGAAGATAGTCTCACATCAACTAGGCGTATCAACGGGCTATGGAGATGCCCATTAATAGATATCAATGTGAGTTAGTAGGGATTGCCATGCAACGGATGCACTAGAGCTATAAATATATGAAAGCTCAACAAAAGAAACTAAGTGGGGTGCATCCAACTTGCTTGCTCATGAAGACCTAGGGCACTTTTGAGGAAGCCCATCATTGGAATATACAAGCCAAGTTCTATAATGAAAAATTCCCACTAGTATATGAAAGTGACAACATAGGAGACTCTATCATGAAGATCATGCTGCTACTTTGAAGCACAAGTGTGGAAAAAGAGATAGTAGCATTGTCCCTTCTCTCTTTTTCTCTCATTTATTTTTTTCTTCTTCTTCTTTTTTTTTCTTTTTTTTTCTTTGGCCTCCCCTTTTTTTTCTTTTTGGCCTTTCTCTTTTTTTTTCTTTTTTTTTCTTTTTGTAAAGTCCGAAGTCTCATCCCGACTTGTGGGGGAATCATAGTCTTCATCATTCTTTCCTCACTAGGACAATGCTCTAATAACGAAGATCATCACACTTTTATGGATTTACAACTCAAGAATTACAACTCAAAGCTAGAACAAGATATGACTATATATGAATGCCTCCGGCGGTGTACCGGGATATGCAATGAATCAAGAGTGACATGTATGAAAATCATGAAGGTGGCCTTGCCAAAAATACGATGTCAACTACATGATCATGCAAAGAGCAATATGACAAAAGTAATGCGTGTCATATGAACGGAACGGTGGAAAGTTGCATGGCAATATATCTCGGAATGGCTATGGAAATGCCATAGTAGGTAGGTATGGTGGCTGTTTTGAGGAAGGTATATGTTGGGTGTATGGTACCGGCGAAAGTGGCGCGATACAAGAGAGGCTAGCAATGGTGGAAGGGTGAGGTGCGTATAATCCATGGACTCAACATTAGTCAAAAGAACTCATGTGCTTGTTGCAAAAATCTAGAAGTCATCAAAAACCAAAGCACTACGCACATGCTCCTAGGGGGATAGATTGGTAGGAAAAGACCATCGCTCGTCCCCGACCGCCACTCATAAGGAAGACAATCAATAAATAAAATTGTGCTCCAACTTCATCACAAAGCGGTTCACCATACGTGCATGCTATGGGAATCACAAACCTCAACACAAGCATTTTTCATAATCACCTCAACTAGCATGACTTTAATATCACTACCTCCATATCTCAAAACAATTATCAAGTATCAAATTGATCATAGCATCCAATTCACTTTCTATGATAGTTTTTATTATACCCAACTTGGATGCTCATCATTCTAGGACCAACTTTGTAACCATAGCAAATAACATGCTATTCTAAAAGACTCTCAAAATAATATAAGTGAAGCATGAGAGACTAGCAATTTCTACAAAATATAACCACCGCGTGCTCTAAAAGATATAAGTGATGCACTAGAGCAAATGACAAACTACTCCGAAAGATATAAGTGAAGATCAATAAGTAGTCGAATAATTGTGCAACTATGTGAAGACTCTCTAACATTAAGGAATTTCAGATCTTGGTATTGTATTCAAACAGCAAGCAAAACAAAACAAAATGACATTGCAAGGATAGCACAACTCATGTGAAGAAGCAAAAACTTAGGCTCAACAGATACTAACCGATAGTTGTTTGAAGAAGAAAGGTGGGATGCCTACCGGGGCATCCCCAATCTTAGATGCTTGAGACTTCTTGAAATATTATCTTGAGGTGCCTTGGGCATCCCCAAGCTTGAACTTTTGTGTCTCCTAAATTCCTCTCATATCATGGTTTCTCTTTTTATCAAAAGCTTCATCCACACCAAACTCAACAAGAACTTGTGAGATAGGTTAGTATAAACCAATGCAAAACCTTATCATTTTCTACTGTAACAAATCACTAAAATTATTATTATACATTGAATACTAAATGCCTCTGCATATTTAATACGCATATCCTCAAATAGAATCATTAAACAAGCAAAACATATGCAAACAATGCAAACATAACAGCAATCTGCCAAAACAGTACAGTCTGTAAAGAATGCAAGATTCATCAAACTTCCCTAACTCCAAAAATTATGAAGTAAAATTCCCATTGTAGTAAATTTATCAGAGCTCATTATACAAAACGTTTCAACATTATACCATTCTCTGAATTTCTAGGGAATTTTTGCAACAGCGGTAAACTTTCTGTTTTCAAACAGCAACATGTATACTAGCAATATAAGCATGGTAAAGGCTATCCTTGACTTTTTTATTGAAAATAAAGATGCAAAACATTATTATAACTAACATAAAACAAACACTAATCAAAAAATGACACTCCAAGCAAAACACATATCATGTGGTGAATAAAAATATAGCTCCAAGTAAAGTTACCGATGAACGAAGACGAAAGAGGGGATGCCATCCGGGGCATCCCCAAGCTTAGGCTCTTGGTTGTCCTTGGATATTAACTTGGGGTGCCTTGGGCATCCCCAAGATTAGTCTCTTGCCACTCCTTATTCCATAGTCCATCGAATGTTTACCCAAAACTTGAAAACTCCACAACACAAAACTCAACAGAAAACTCGTAAGCTCCGTTAGTATAAGAAAATAAAACCACCACTTAGGTACTGTAATGAACTCATTCTAAATTCATATTGGTGTAATATCTACTGTACTCCAACTTATCTATGGTTCATACCCTTCGATACTACTCATAGATTCATCAAAATAAGCAAACAACACATAGAAAACAGAATCTGACAAAAATAGAACAGTCTGTAGTAATCTGCATCAAACGTACACTTGTGGAACTCCAAAAATTCCACCAAATTAGGAAGTCCTAAGAAATTGGTTTACCAATCTATAGAAAAAAGAATAAAATCAAAAGAACGTTACTGTGAATTAACAAAACTAATTTACTGGGTGCAAAAGTTTCTGATTTTCATCAGGATCAACACAACTATCACCGTAAGCTATCCTAAAAGTCTTACTTGGCACTTTATTGAAACAAAAGATATAAAACATGATTAATACAGTAGAATAATCATGTGAACACACAAAAACAGTAAGGATAAATATTGGGTTGTCTCCCAACAAGCGCTTTTCTTTAATGCCTTTCTAGCTAGGCATGATGATGGCAATGATGCTCACATAAAAGATAAGAATTGAAACATAACGGGAGCATCATGAAGCATATGACTAGCACATTTAAGCCTAA
The DNA here is from genome assembly GCA_963921465.1 of Triticum timopheevii. Taxonomy (NCBI): domain Eukaryota; kingdom Viridiplantae; phylum Streptophyta; class Magnoliopsida; order Poales; family Poaceae; genus Triticum; species Triticum timopheevii. The sequence continues at coordinate 295,177,339 of OY997274.1, forward strand.
CCCACTTCTTATGCATAGGGATTTTGTGAGCAAACAACTTATGGGAACAATAATCAACTAGCATAGGAAGGTAACACAAGCATAAGTTCAAAACTTGAAGCACATAGAGAGGAAACTTGACATTATTGCAATTCCTACAAGCATATGTTCCTCCCTCATAATAATTTTCAGTAGCATCATGAATGAATTCAACAATATAACCAGCACCTAAAGCATTCTTTTCATGATCTACAAGCATAGAAAATTTACTACTCTCCACATAAGCAAATTTCTTCTCATGAATAGTAGTGGGAGCAAACTCAACAAAATAATTATCATGTGAGGCATAATCCAATTGAAAACTAAAATCATGATGACAAGTTTTATGGTTATAATTATTCTTAATAGCATACAAGTCATCACAATAATCATCATAGATAGCAAGTTTGTTCTCATAATCAATTGGAACCTCTTCCGAAATAGTGGAATCATCACTAAATAAAGTTGACACTCTTCCGAATCCACTTTCATGTTCATCACAATAAGATTCAACATCCTTCAAAATAGTGCGATCACTACTTCCTAAAGTTGACACTCTTCCAAAACCACTTTCATCAATATAATCATCATAAATAGGAGGCATGCTTTCATCATAACAACTTTGCATATCAAAACTTGGGGGACAAAAAATATCATAATCATCAAACATAGCTTCCCCAAGCTTGTGGCTTTGCATATCATTAGCATCATGGATATTCAAGGAATTCATACTAACAACATTGCAATCATGCTCATCATTCAAAGATTTAGTACCAAGCTTTTAATGCATTCTTCTTCTAGCACTTGAGCACAATTTTCCTTTCCTTCATACTCCCGAAAGATATTAAAAAGACGAAGCGTATGAGACAAACTTAACTCCATTTTTTTGGTTTTCTTTTATAAACTAAACTAGTGATAAAACAAGAAACAAAAAGATTCGATTGCAAGATCTAAAGAAATACCTTCAAGCACTCACCTCCCCGGCAACGGCGCTAGAAAAGAGCTTAGTTGACGGGGTGTGAGTGAGTGCCCTTTACCTAGCCTCCCCGGCAACTGCGTCAGAAAAGAGCTTGATGTCTACTACACAACCTTCTTCTTGTATACGTTGTTGGGCCTGCAAGTGCACAGGTTTGTAGGACAGTAGCAAATTTCCCTCAACTGGATGACCTAAGGTTTATCAATCCGTGGGAGGCGTAGGATGAAGATGGTCTCTCTCAAACAACCCTACAACCAAATAACAAAGAGTCTCTTGTGTCCCCAACACACCCAATACAATGGTAAATTGTATAGGTGCACTAGTTCGGCGAAGAGATGGTGATACAAGTGCAATCTGGATAGTAGATATAGGTTTTTGTAATCTGAAAATATAAAAACAGCAAGGTAACTAATGATAAAAGTGAGCGTAAACAGTATTGCTATGATAGGAAACAAGGCCTAGGGTTCATACTTTCACTAGTGCAAGTTCTCTCAACAATAATAACATAGATAGATCATATAACAAGCCCTCAATATGCAACAAAGAGTCACTCCAAAGCCACTAATAGCGGAGAACAAACGTAGAGATTATGGTAGGGTACGAAACCACCTCAAAGTTATTCTTTCGGATCAATCTATTAAAGAGTTCGTACTAGAATAACACCTTAAGACACAAATCAACCAAAACCCTAATGTCACCTAGATACTCCATTGTCACCTCAAGTATCCATGGGCATGATTATACGATATGCATCACACAATCTCAGATTCATCTATTCAACCAACACAAAGTACTTCAAAGAGTGCCCCAAAGTTTCTACCGGAGAGTCAAGAACGTGTGCCAACCCCTATGCATAGGTTCATGGGTGGAACCCACAAGTTGGTTACCAAAACATACATCAAGAGGCACATGATATCCCATTGTCACCATAGATAAACAAGGCAAGACATACATCAAGTGTTCTCAAATAAAGACTCAATCCAATAAGATAACTTCAAGAGGGAAACTCAATTCATCACAAGAGAGTAGAGGGGGAGAAACATCATAAGATCCAACTACAATAGCAAAGCTCGGGATACATCAAGATTGTGCCATAGAGGGAACACGAGAGAGAACACGAGAGAGAGAGATCAAACACATAGCTACTGGTACATACCCTCAGCCCCGAGGGTGAACTACTCCCTCCTCGTCATGGATAGCGCCGGGATGATGAAGATGGCCACCGGTGATGGATTCCCCCTCCGGCAGGGTGCCGGAATGGGCTCCCGAGAGGTTTTTGTGGCTACAGAGGCTTGCGGCGGCGTAACTCCCGATCTATCTTGATTTCTGATGGTTTTAGGGTACGTAGGTATATACAGGCGAAAGAAGTCGGTCGGGAGGTGCTTGAGGGGTCCATGAGACAGGGGGCCGCGCCCTGTAGGGGGGGCGCTCTCCCTATCTCCTGGGCTCCTTGAGGGTCTTCTAACTTGATCTCCAAGCCTCCAGGATGATATTCTTCCAAAAAATCACGATGCCGAAGGTTTCATTCCGTTTGGACTCCGTTTGATATTCCTTTTCTTCGAAATACTGAAACATGCAATAAAACAGCAATATGGGCTGGGCCTCCGGTTAGTGGGTTAGTCCCAAAAATGATATAAATATGTAAAATAAAACTCATAAACATCCAAAAGGGGTAATATAATAGCATGGAACAATCAAAAATTATAGATACGTTGGAGACGTATCAATTGAACTCCCACATACGGAGAGATCGACGTTGGCATGGCAGGACCCGATGAACTAGCATTACTTGCATTACCTTGACAAGACTGACATCCCTCTTGAGGAGATCTCGGATGCGGCTTTGCAGTGTCAACACGTCATTAACTAACCCCCAGTCCAGCCTCTTGTTGACCCAGGACGCCAGTTGAGGTGGAGGGCCCGAGCGAAAGGCAGGGGCGGCCGCCCGCTTGGTACCTCGGGGAGCTGTGATGTAAAACCACTCTCGCTGCCATAAGTCGGACACCTCCGGGAAGGAACCCTTTGGCCATATGGCGTCGGCACCTTTGCTTATTATAGCGCCTCCACACTCTGTGTGTCGCCCATCGATCATCTTCGGCTTCACACTGAAGGTTTTGAGCCATAAGCCGAAGTGTGGGGTAATGCGGAGGAAGGCTTCACACACGACGATAAACGACGAGATGTGGAGGATGGAATCTGGAGCTAGATCATGGAAATCTAGCCCGTAATAGAACATGAGCCCTCTAACGAAGGGATCAAGACTAAAGCCTAGACCTCAGAGGAAGTGGGAAACAAATATGACACTCTCGCTGGGTTCGGGAGTGGGGATGACCTGCCCTTGAGCAGGCAGCCTGTGCGGGATTTTGGTGGTCAGATACCTGGCCTCCCTAAGCTTCTTGATGTCATCCTCTGTGACAGAGGAGGCCATCCACTGACCTTGAGGGTTGGATCCGGACATGGTGGAAGGTTCGAAGCGGTTAGCCTGAGCCTCGGGTGTTGGAACTCGAGGTGGGGGAAGGGAAGGATCGAGCGTGGGAAGAAAAGGACAGGCCTTGGCCCCTTTATAAAGAGGGTGAATATCAAGCGTCCTCCACGTGGCCATTTGGAACTTGCCTAAAATCAAGGAGTCATACTAACAAGCACGGTTGGGTTACCCACACCCGTATTGATGAGAATCCCGTGATAAGGGGAACACGATCTCTGCTTCGACAAGACGTGCCAATAAAACCACCTCATAACACGTGTAGTTGCAGGCTGGGAAAAACGGTTCGTAATGACCGGGCCACGGCGTGATGTCATGCTATGGAAAGTTGTTAGCAGATTAGATTTGAGAAATATTATGCTCTCTACGGTGGTATGTGGAAATTATTTTGCAGAGCCGGACACGATCCTCATGTTCAAGATCTTCTATGGAGTATTCGGAGAAGGAACCCGCCTTGCAATGCCGAAGACAATCTGCACACTAGACTCATCATCATTGAAGCTTGGTTCAGGGGCTACTGAGGGAGTCCTGGATTAGGGGGTCCTCGGACAGCCGGACTATATACTTTGGCTGGACTGTTTGACTATGAAGATACAAGACTGGAGACTTCGTCCTGTGTCCGGGTGGGACTCTCCTGTGCATGGAAGGCAAGCTTGGCAATTCGGATATGTAGATCTCCTTCTCTGTAACTGACTCTGTGTAACCCTAGCCCCCACCGGTGCCTATATAAACCGGAGGGTTTAGTCCGTAGGACAACAACAATCATAATCATAGGCTAGCTTCTAGGGTTTAGCCTCTATGATCTCGTGGCAGATCAACGCTTGTAATACTCATATCATCAAGATCAATCAAGCAGGAAGTAGGGTATTACCTCCATCGAGAGGGCCAGAACCTAGGTAAACATTGTGTCCCCCGCCTCCTGTTACCATTAGCCTTAGATGCCCAGTTCGGGACCCCCTACCCGAGATCCGCCGGTTTTGACGCCGACAGCTACCACAAACACTGCTGAAGCCAATGACCCTGTCTTTGCGGAAGATCATGTGTAGCCTGAAGCTAATGTTGTGCTTGAAGCCATTGAGAATCGTGAAGCTTCTGTGATGCTGGTCCCCACTGACGGTGTTGTTCCTCCCCCAAGGCCTCACACTATGGAAACGGCTTACAACCATGATGTGGAGTTGGTCACAGTTCGCTGGCCAATCCTGGTTCCTCCCACCGGTCCCGGACCACAATATGATTATCATGTGCAGCAGCGACCACAAGTACAGAAGCCTAAGCCCAGGCTGCCAAGGCTTCCAGGTGCTGCTCCATCACTAGGATCTTTCAGTGTCAACAGCTTCAGAGCACACAACACCTTCTTTGACAGTGACAAGAATCCATACTCGAAGCCAAGGATCTCTTCAAATTGCTTCTGGAGCCAACAACAGCGTAGCTATTACTCCTGTGTCCTCTACAATCAAGAGAGAATCTTTCCTCACATGTGTCTTGATTGTGAAGCTATGGCTGGGCACCCCTGTCTTGAAGAAGCTCTGGGATGTTTTCAGGATGCTGATACGTCTCCAACGTATCTATAATTTATGAAGTATTCATGCTATTATATTATCCATCTATGATGTTTTATATGCATTTATATGTCATTTTATATGATTTTTGGGACTAACCTATTAACCTAGAGCCCAGTGCCAGTTTCTGTTTTCTCCTTGTTTTTGAGTTTTATAGAAATGGAATACCAAAAGGAGTCCAATTGGCGTGCCAATTTTTGAGGATTTTTATGGACCAAAATAAGACCACGGAGCATTGGAGTTGGGCCAGAAGAGTCCCGGGCTGCCCACGAGAGTGGGGGGCGCACCCACCCCCCTAGGGCGCGCCCCCTATCTCGTGGACAGCTCGGAGACCCCCCCTGACGTGAAACCAACGCCAAAAATTCCTATGAATACAGAAACCTTCGGGAAATAACCTAGATCGGAAGTTCCACCACAGCAAGCCTCTGTAGCCACGAGAAATCAATCTAGGCCCTCTCCGGCACCCTGCCGGAGGGGGCCATCATCACCGGAGGCCATGGAGGTGGATCTCAGAGGGGCCATCATCGCCATGAAGGCCAATGACCAGAGGGGGAAAGCCATGGAGGAGGAAGCACAAGGGGGAGAACCTCTCCTCCTCTCTCTTGGTGGCACCGGAGTGCCATCGGGAGGGGAATCATCGCCGCAGTGATCGTCTTCATCAACATCACCATCATCATCACCATCCTCATCTCTTTTACGCGGTCCACTCTCCCGCACCCCGCTGTAATCCCTACTTGAGCATGGTGCTTTATACCGCATATTATGATTCAATGATGTGTTGCCATCCTATGATGTTTTGAGTAGATATCTTTTGTCCTTGGGTTGATTGTTGGTCTAGATTGGTACGAGTTGTATGTTTTATTTTGGTGCTGTCCTATGGTGCATGTGATCCAAGTAGAGAAAGTATGTTAGCTTATGCCTCTCCTCATATGAAATTGCAATGACGACTATCGATCTTGTTAACAATTGCCTAGGACAATTCCGCACACCGATCCATCATTATTCCACACTCGCTATTTATGTTATTTAGTAATATATTCTAACTTTATGATAACAGCACCTACTTTTATATTTTAGCTCTCCGATATCATACAAAGTTATCCTCTTTATACCCACAACACAGTTTTATTTCTTGTTTGTTGGAAGCAAACATTTGATACACGTAGAGTCGTATCAGTGGCAGATAGGGCTTGAGAGAATATTGATCTTACCTTTGGCTCCTTGTGGGTTCGACACTCCATACTTATCACTTCCACCTTTGGGAATTGCTACAATGATTCCCTGCACTTGGGGATTATCATATGCTAGTCTTCTGGAATTTCTCCCATCCAAAGAGCACTGGAATGAAGAGCTTCTGCTGCAGTTCTATGCTACTCTTCACATTCGTGGCTACAACCAGGATCCGAAGACATGGATCCTCGAGTGGATGAAAGGTAATGTGCACTGATACGTCTCCAACAAATCTATAATTTTTGATTGTTCCATGCTATTATATTATCTGTTTTGGATGTTTAATGGGCTTTACTATACACTTTTATATTATTTTTGGGACTAACCTTTTAACCGGAGGCCCAGCCCAAATTGTTGTTTTTTTGCCTATTTCAGTGTTTCGCAGAAAAGGAATATCAAACGGAGTCCACATGGAATGAAACCATCGGGAGAGTTATTTTTGGAACAAACACAATCCAGGAGACTTGGACTGGATGTCAAGAAGCAAACAAGGAAGCCACGAGACAGGGAGGCACGCCCTAGGGGGGAGGGCGTGCCCCCCACCCTCGTGGGCCCCTCGTGGCTCCCCTGACCGACTTCTTTCGCCTATATATATCCATATACCACGAAAACATCCAGCAGCACAATAGATCGGGAGTTCCGCCGCCGCAAGCCTCTGTAGCCACCAAAAACCAATCGGGACCCTGTTCCGGCACCCTGCCAGAGGGGGGTCCCTCACAGGTGGCCACCTTCATCATCCCGGCGCTCTCCATGACGAGGAGGGAGTAGTTCACCCTCGGGGCTAAGGGTATGTACCAGTAGCTATGTGTTTGATCTCTCTCTCATGTTCTTGATTTGGCACGATCTTGATGTATCGCGAGCTTTGCTATTACCGTTGGATCTTATGATGTTTCTCCCCCTCTACTCTCTTGTAATGAATTGAATTTTCCCTTTGAAGTTATCTTTTAGATTGAGTCTTTAAAGATTTGAGAACACTTGATGTATGTCTTGCATGTGCTTATCTATGGTGACAATGGGATATTCACATGATCTACTTGATGTACGTTTTGGGGATCAACTTGCGGGTTCAGTCACCTTGTGAACTTATGCATAGGGGTTGGCACATGTTTTCGTCTTGACTCTTCGGTAGAAACTTTGGGGCACTCTTTGAAGTACTTTGTGTTGGTTGAATAGATGAATCTGAGATTGTGTGATGCATACGTATAATCATGCCCACGGATACTTGAGGTGACATTGGAGTATCTAGGTGACATTAGCGTTTTGGTTGATTTGTATCTTAAGGTGTTATTCTAGTACGAACTCTATGATAGATCGAACGGAAAGAATAGCTTCGTGTTATTTTACTACGGACTCTTGAATAGATCGATTAGAAAGGATAACTTTGAGGTGGTTTCGTACCCTACAATAATCTCTTCGTTTGTTCTCCGCTATTAGTGACTTTGGAGTGACTCTTTGTTGCATCTTGAGGGATTGTTATATGATCCAATTATGTAATTATTGTTCGGAGAACTTGCACTAGTGAAAGTATGAACCTTAGGCCTTGTTTCCTAGCATTGCAATACCGTTTACGCTCACTTTTATCGTTTGTTACCTTGCTGTTTTTATATTTTCAGATTACAAAATCATATATCTATCATCCATATTGCACTTGTATCACCATCTGTTCGCCGAACTAGTTCACCTATACAATTTGCCATTGTATTGGGTGTGTTGGGGACACAAGAGACTCTTTGTTATTTGGTTGGAGGGTTGTTTGAGAGAGACCATCTTTATCCTACGCCTCCCACGGATTGATAAACCTTAGGTCATCCACTTGAGGGAAATTTGCTACTGTCCTACAAACCTCTGCACTTGGAGGCCCAACAACGTCTACAAGAAGAAGGTTGTGTAGTAGACATCAAGCTCTTTTCTGGCGCCGTTGCCAGGGAGATGAGTGCTTGAAGGTATATCTTTAGATCTTACAATCGAATCTTTTTGTTTCCTGTCTTATCACTAGTTTAGTCTATAAAAGAAAATTACAAAAAAAATGGAATTGACGGTGCCTCATATGCTTCATCTTTTTAATGTCTTCCGTGAAAATAAGGATTCCGAGAATTGCGCTCAAGTACTAGAAGAAGAATTACATAGAATGCTTGGCATAAAATATGTGAATGATGAGCATGATTGCAGTGTTGTTAGTATGAATTCTTTGAATACCCATGATGCTAATGATATGCAAAGCCACAAGCTTGGGGATGCTATGTTTGATGAATATGATATTTTTTGTCCCCCAAGTTTTGATGAGCAAATTTATTATGATGAAAGCATGCCTCCTATTTATGATGATTATTGTGATGAGACGTATGCCATAAAGAATAAACATAACCATGAAACTTGTCATCATGATTTTAATTTTCAATTGGATTATGCTTCACATGATAGTTATTTGTTGAGTTTGCTCCCACTACTATTCATGAGAAGAAGTTTGCTTATGTGGAGAGTAGTAAAATTTCTATGCAAGTAGATCATGAAAGGAACGCTTTAGGTGCTGGTTATATGGTTGAATTCATTCATGATACTACTGAAAATTATTATGAGAGAGGATCATATGCTTCTACATATTGCAATGATATCAAGTTTCCTCTATGTGCTTAAAGTTTTAAAGTTATGCTTGTTTTGCCTTCCTATGCTAGTTGATTATTGTTCCCATAAGTTGTTTGCTCACAAAATCCCTATGCATAGGAATTGAGTTAGACTTAAATGTGTTAGTAATATTCTTCATGATGCTCTCTTTCTGTTTCAATTCTTATCTTTTATGGAGTTACAGAAGTATTCGAGAGTTACAGATTACTACAGACTGTTCTGTTTTGACAGATTCTGTTTTCTATGTGTTGTTTGCTTATTTTGATGAATCTATGAGTAGTATTTGAGGGTATGAACCATAGAGAAGTTGGAATAAAGTATATTTTACACCGATGTGAATTTAGAATGAGTTCACAACAGTACCTAAGTGGTGATTTATTTTCTTATACTAACGGAGCTTACGAGTTTTCTGTTGAGTTTTGTGTCGTGAAGTTTTCAAGTTTTGGGTAAAGATTCACTGGACTATGGAATAAGGAGTGGCAAGAGCCTAATCTTGGGGATGCCCAAGGCACCCCAAGGTAATATTCAAGGACAATCAAGAGCTTAAGCTTGGGGATGCCCCGGAAGACATCCCCTCTTTCGTCTTCGTTCATCGGTAACTTTACTTGGAGCTATATTTTTATTCACCACATGATATGTGTTTTGCTTAGAGCATCATTTTATTTTGTTAGTATTTGATTGCTGTTATTTAGAATAATGTTTTGAATCTTTATTTTCAATAAATAGCCTTTACCGTGCTTATTTTGCAAGTATACATGTTGCTGTTTCAAAACAGAAAGTTTACCGCTGTTGCAAAAATCCCGTAGAAAAGTCAGAAAATGATAAAATGTTGAAATTTTTTTGCATATTGAGCTCTGATAAATCTTCTACAGTGTGGTAGACTTTCATAATTTTTGGAGTTAGGAAAGCATGATGAATCTTGCATTCTTTACAGACTGTACTGTTTTGGTAGATTGTTGTTATGTTTGCATATGTTTGCTTGTTTAATGATTCTATTTGAGGATAGGAGTATTAAATATGCAGAGACGTTTAGTAAGCAATGTTGAATAATAATTTTTGTGATTTGTTACAGTAGAAAATGATAAGGTTGTTGCATTGGTTTATACTAACTTATCTCATGAGTTCTTGTTGAGTTTGGTGTGGATGAAGCTTTCGAGATTTAGGAAACCGAGATATAAAAGGAATTAAGGAGACACAGAAGCTCATGCTTGGGGATGCCCAAGGCACCCCAAGATAATAGTTCAAGAAGTCTCAAGCATCCAAGCTTGGGGATGCCCCGGTAGTCATCCCACCTTTCTTTTTCAACAATTATCGGTTAGTATCGATTGAACCTAAGTTTTTGCTTCTTCACATGATGTGTGCTATCCTTGAAATGTCATTTTGTTTTGTTTTGCTTGCTGTTTGAATAAAATACCAAGATCTGAAATTCTTAAATGTTAGAGAGTTTTCACATAGTTGCACAATTATTCGACTACTCATTGATCTTCACTTATACCTTTTGGAGTAGTTTCTCATTTGCTCTAATGCTTCACTTATATTATTTTGAGAGTCTAGAACAGCATGGTAATATGCTTGGGTTATAAAACTAGTCCTAATATGATGGGCATCCAAGATGGGTATAATAAAAACTTTCATATAAAGTGCATTGAATACTATGAGAAGTTTGATACTTGATAATTGTTTTGAGATATAAAGGTGGTAATGTTAGAGTCATGCTAGTTGGGTAATTATGAAATTGAGAAATACTTGTGTTAAAGTTGGCTAGTCCCGTAGCATGCACGTATGGTGAACGTTGTGTGACAAATTTGAAGCATGGGGTGTTCTTTGATTGCCTTCCTTATGAGTGGAGGTTGGGATCGCGCGATGGTCAACTCCTACCAACCCTTCCCCTAGGAGCATGCATAGTAGTACTTTGCTTCAAGGGCTAATAAAATTTTGCAATAAGTATATGAGTTCTTTATGACTAATGTGAGTCCATGGATTATACGCACTCTTACCCTCCACAATTTGCTAGCCTCTATGGTACCGTGCATTGCCCTTTCTCACCTTGAGAGTTGGTGCAAACTTCGCCGGTGCATCTAAACCCTGTGATACGATACGCTCTATCACACATAAACCTTCTTATATCTTCCTCAAAATAGCCACCATACCTACCTATTATGGCATTTCCATAGCCATTCCGAGATATATTGCCATGCAACTTTCCACCGTTCCATTTATTATGACACGCTCCATCATTGTCATATTGCTTTTGCATGATTATGTAGTTGACATTGTATTTGTGGCAAAGCCACCTTTATAATTCTTTCATACATGTCGCTCTTGATTCATAGCATATCTGATACACCGTCGGAGGCATTCACATAGAGTCATATTTTGTTCTAAGTATTGAGTTGTAATTCTTGTGTTGTAAATAAATAAAAGTGTGATGATTGAGGGAGTCCTGGCTTAGGGGGTCCTCGGACAGCCGGACTATATAGTTTGGCCGGACTATTGGACTATGAAGATACAAGATTGAAGACTTCGTCCCGTGTCCGGGTGGGACTCTCCTTTGCGTGGAAGGCAAGCTTGGCAATTCAGATATGTAGATCTCCTTCTCTATAGCCGACTCTGTGTAACCCCTAGCCCCCTCCGGTGTCTATATAAACCGGAGGGTTTAGTCCGTAGGACAACAGACAATCATAATCATAGGCTAGCTTCTAGGGTTTAGCCTCTATGATCTCGTGGTAGATCAACTCTTGTAATACACATATCATCAAGATCAATCAAGCAGGAAGTAGGGTATTACCTCCATCGAGAGGGCCCGAACCTAGGTAAACATCGTGTCCCCCACCTCCTGCTACCATTAGCCTTAGACGCACAGTTCGGACCCCCTACCCGAGATCCGCGGGTTTTGACACCGACATTGGTGCTTTCATAGAGAGTTCCTCTATGTCGTCACGATAAGGCTTGATGGCTCCTTCAATCATCTTCAACGATGCGGTCCAGGGTGAGGTTTTCCTCCCTGGATAGATCTTCGTATTCGGCCGCTTCGTACTGCGGGCCAACTCGCTTGGCCATCTGGAGCAGATCGATAGCTATGCCCCTGGCCATCAGGTCAGATTTGGAAGCTTAAACTACACTGCCGACATCCGCGGAGACTTGATCTTAGACGGATTCGAGCCCATGTTAGGTGTGCCGGATTGTCACGATGAGCATGACCTAGATCTGCCATCGGACAGCGTTCGGGAGATCACACTTGCGGCTGCCCCGGCCTTCAATCCGGAGCAGATCATGCCATCCGAGGACGGGTGGATGGACCCCGCCAAGGAGGCCGCACCCTCAACAGCAATAGAGCCGAACACTGACCTACCCTCCTATGAGGTCGGTGTCATCGGACCCTCGGACTCGTCTCCAGCTACGGGCTCCGAACCATGTGCATCTGTGCCTATCGAATCTGATTGGGCACCGATCATGGAGTTTACCTCCGCGGATATCTTTCAGCACTCGCCCTTGGGCGACGTGCTAAACTCATTGAGGTCTCTCTCCTTATCAGGAGACTCTTGGCCGAACTATGTCCGACAGGAGTGGGAGGCGGACGTCAAAGAAAATCGTTTCCCACCCACCACCCACTTAATAGCCACTGTCGATGACTTAACCAACGTGTTTGACTTCAACTCCGAAGACATCGACGGTATGGACGACGATGCAGGAGAAGAACAGGAACCACCGCCCACCGGGCGTTGGACAGCCACCTCATCATATGATATATATATATATATATGGTGGACACACCCAAAGAAAGCAATGGCGATGAGGCTACGAAGGATAATCCCTTGGAGAAGCAATCTAAGCACCGACATCATCGGCGCCACTCTAAACCCCGCCATAGCAAAAATAGCGATACCGGCACAAGAGATGATAGAAATCCGGATGGTGCCGAAGACGAAAACAATCCAGCCCAGCCAGGCTTCGAGCAGGCCAAGCGGGAGGATGGGCAAGCTAGCCCTAAGGAACATGCAACAGATGGAGAATCAGAGGATGACAATTACATGCCCCTCTCCGAAGACAAAGTAAGCCTTGGCGACGAAGAATTCATCGTGCCTGAGGACCCCGTCGAGCAGGAGTGTGATACGTGTCCAATGTATCTATAATTTATGAACCATTCATGCTATTTTATTATCTGTTTTGAATGATTACGGGCTTTATTATACACTTTTATATTACTTTTGGGACTAACCTACTAACCGGAGGCCCAGCCCATATTGTTGTTTTATTGCCTGTTTCAGTATTTTGAAGAAAAGGAATATCAAACGGAGTCCAAATGGCATGAAACCTTCGGGAGCGTGATTTTTGGAAAGGATATGATCTAGGAGACTTGGAGTACAAGCCAGGAAAAGTTCGACGAGGCCAGGAGATAGGAGGGCGCGCCCACCCCCTGGGCGCGCCCCCTGTCTCGTGGGCCCCTCGAGGCTCCCCCGACCGACTTATTTCGCCTATATATTCCCGTATACCCTAAAACCATCGAATACGAAGATAGATCGGGAGTTCCGCCTCCGCAAGCCTCTGTAGCCACCAAAAACCTCTCGGGAGCCCATTCCGGCACCTTGCCGGAGGGGGGATCCCTCACCGGTGGCCATCTTCATCATCCCGACGCTCTCCATGATGAGGAGGGAGTAGTTCACCCTCGGGGCTGAGGGTATGTACCAGTAGCTATGTGTTTGATCTCTCTCTCTCTCTCTCTCTCTCTCTCTCTCTTGTGTTCTCTCTATGGCACGATCTTGATGTATCGCGAGCTTTGCTATTATAGTTGGATCTTATGATGTTTCTCCTCCCTCTACTCTCTTGTGATGAATTGAGTTTTCCCTTTTAAGTTATCTTATCAGATTGAGTCTTTAAGGATTTGAGAACACTTGATGTATGCCTTGCCGTGCTTATCTGTGGTGACAATGGGATATCACGTGATCCACTTGATGTATGTTTTGGTGATCAACTTGCGGGTTCCTCCCATGAACCTATGCATAGGGGTTGGCACACGTTTTCGTCTTAACTCTCCGGTAGAAACTTTGGGGCACTCTTTGAAGTACTTTGTGTTGGTTGAATAGATGAATCTGAGATTGTGTGATGCATATCGTATAATCATGCCCATGGATACTTGAGGTGACAATGGAGTATCTAAGTGACATTAGGGTTTTGGTTGATTTGTGTCTTAAGGTGTTATTCTAGTATGAACTCTATGATAGATTGAACGGAAAGAATAGCTTCATGTTATTTTACTACGAACTCTTGAATAGATAGAACAGAAAGGATAACTTTGAGGTGGTTTCGTACCCTACCATAATCTCTTCGTTTGTTCTCTGCTATTAGTGGCTTTGGAGTGACTCTTGGTTGCATGTTGAGGGCTTGTTATATGATCTATCTATGTTATTATTGTTGAGAGAACTTGCACTAGTGAAAGTATGAACCCTATGCCTTGTTTCCTACCATTGCAATACCGTTTACGCTCACTTTATCATTAGTTACCTTGATGTTTTTATAATTTCAGATTACAAATACCCATATCTACTATCCATATTGCACTTGTATCACCATCTCTTCACCGAACTAGTGCACCTATACAATTTACCATTGTATTGGTTGTGTTGGGGACACAAGAGACTCTTTGTTATTTGGTTGCATGGCTGTTTGAGAGAGACCATCTTCATCCTACGCCTCCCACGGATTGATAAACCTTATGTCATCCACTTGAGGAAAATTTGCTACTGTCCTACAAACATGTGCACTTGCAGGCCCAACAACGTCTACAAGAAGAAGGTTGTGTAGTAGACATCAAGCTCTTTTCTGGCGCCGTTGCCGGGGAGGCTAGGTAAGCGGCACTCACACCCCGTCAACTAAGCTCTTTTCTAGCGCCGTTGCCAGGGAGGTGAGTGCTTGAAGGTATATATGTAGATCTTGTAATCGAATCTTTTTGTTTCTTATTTTATCACTAGTTTAGTTTATAAAAGAAAAACTACAAAAAAATGGAGTTAATCTTGTCTCATACGCTTCATCTTTTTAATATCTTTCATGAGTATGATGGAAAGGAAAATTGTGCTCAAGTGTTAGAAGAAGAATGCATTAAAATGCTTGGTACTAAATCTTTGAATGATGGGCATGATTGAAATGTTGTTAGTATGAATTCCTTGAATATCCATGATGCTAATGATATGCAAAGCCACAAGCTTGGAGAAGCTATGTTTGATGGAGATGATATGTTTAGTCCCCCAAGTTTTGATGAGAATATTTATTATGATGAAAGCACGCCTCCTATTTATGATGATTATATTGATGAAAGTGGATTTGGAGAGGTCATGACTTTATTTAGTGATGAATCCACTATTTTGGAAGGGGTTCCAATTGATTATGAGAACAAAGTTGCTATCTATGATGATTATTGTGATGACTTGTATGCTATTAAGTATAATGATAACCATGAAACCTGTCATCATGATTTTAGTTTTCAATTGGATTATGCTTCACATGATAGTTATTTTGTTGAGTTTGCTCCCACCACTATTCCAAATGAGAAGAATTTTGCTTATGTGGAGAGTAGTAAATTTTCTATGCAAGTAGATCATGAAAAGAATGCTTTAGGTGCTGGTTATATTGTTGAATTCATTCATGATGCTACTGAAAATTATTATGAGGGAGGAACATATGCTTGTAGGAATTGCAATAATATCAAGTTTCCTCTCTATGTGTTGAAAATCTTGAAGCTATGCTTGTTTTACCTTCCTATGCTAGTTGATTATTGTTCTCATAGGTTGTTTGCTCACAAAATCCCTATGAATAGTAATAGGGTTAGACTTAAATGTGCTAGTCATATGCTTCATGATGCTCCTGTTATGTTTCAATCCTTATCTTTTATGTGAGCATCATTGTCGTCATCATGCCTAGCTAGAAAGGCATTAAAGAAAAGAGCTTGTTGGGAGACAACCCAATATTTATCCTTACTGTTTTTGTGTGTTCACATGATTATGCTACTGTAGTAATCATGTTTTATAGCTTTTGTTTCAATAAAGTGCCAAGTAAGACCTTTAGGATGGCTTACGGTGATAGTTGTGTTGATCCTGCTGAGAATCAGAAACTTTTGCACCCAGTAAATTAGTTTTGTTAATTCACAGAAATGTCCTTTTGATTTTATTATTTTTGCTATAGATTGGTAAACACATTTATTAGGACTTCCTAATTTGGTGGAATTGTTTGAGTTCCACAAGTGTATGTTTGATGCAGATTACTACAGACTGTTCTGTTTTTGTCAGATTATGTTTTCTATGTGTTGTTTGCTTATTTTGATGAATCTATGAGTAGTATCAGAGGGTATGAACCATAGATAAGTTGGAATACAATAAATATTACATCAATATGAATTTAGAATGAGTTCATTACAGTACCTAAGTGGTGGTTTTATTTTCTTATACTAACGGAGCTTACGAGTTTTCTGTTGAGTTTTGTGTTGTGAAGTTTTCAAGTTTTGGGTAAAGGTTCGATGGACTATGGAATAAGGAGTGGCAAGAGCCTAAGCTTGAGGATTCCCAAGGCATCCCAAGGTAATATTCAAGGATAGCCAAGAGCCTAAGCTTGGGGATGCCCCGGAAGGCATCCCCTCTTTCGTCTTCGTCCATCGGTAACCTTACTTGGAGCTATATTTTTATTCACCACATGATATGTGTTTTGCTTGGAGCATCATTTTCTTTTGTTAGTATTTGCTTGATGTTATTTAGAATAATGTTTTGCATCTATATTTTCAATAAAAATGTCAAGGATAGCCTTTACCATGCTTATTTTGCTAGTATACATGTTGCTGTTTGAAAACAGAAAGTTTACCGCTGTTGCAAAAATTCCCTAGAAAAGTCAGAAAATGATATAATGTTGAAACTTTTTTGCATATTGAGCTCTGATAAATCTTCTTCGGCGTAGTTTTTTGTCATAATTTTTGGAGTTAGGGTACTATGATGAATCTTGCATTCTTTACAGACTATACTGTTTTGGCAGATTGCTGTTATGGTTGCATTGTTTGCATATGTTTGCTTGTTTAATGATTCTATTTGAGGATAGGAGTATTAAATATGCAGAGACATTTAGTATTCAATGTGGAATAATAATTGAAGTAATTTGTTACAGTAGCAAATGATAAGGTTTTGCATTGGTTTATACTAACCTATCTCACGAGTTCTTGTTGAGTTTGGTGTTGATGAAGCTTTCGAGATTTAGGAAACCAACATATAAAAGGAATTAAGGTGACACAAGAGCTCAAACTTGGGGATTCCAAAGGCACCCCAAGATAATATTTCAAGAAGTCTCAAGCATCTGATCTTGGGGATGCCCCGGTAGGCATCCCACCTTTCTTCTTCAACAATTATCGGTTAGTATCGGTTGAGCCTAAGTTTTTGCTTCTTCACATGAGTTGTGCTATCCTTGCAATGTCATTTCATTTTGCTTTGCTTGCTGTTTGAATAAAATACCAAGATCTGAAATTCTTAAATGATAGAGAGTCTTCACATAGTTACATAATTATTTAGCTACTCATTGATCTTTGCTTATATCTTTTTGGAGTAGTTTGTCATTTACTCGTGTGCTTCACTTATATCCTATGAGTAAATGATTGAATGAGTTGAATGTCATAAACCTTAAATTATATATGTTTCATTTGCTTATCCCATGGGGAGTAATGACTTCACATCTAAGAAGTAGAGGTTGTAAATTTATTGATGGTTAGCAAGCATTGTATTGGTCATTTGAACAATTCATGAAAGAATATTGAAGGAAGAGAGATTTCACAAATAAATATACTATCTTAGACATCTTTTATAATTGTGAGCACTCATTAAGTATGACATGCTAGAGAGTTGATGTTGGACAAGGAATACAATGTAATGGGTTATGTTTTCTCACATCTCAGTTCAAGTATATTGTCATGGATCATTCAAACATGTTGAGCTTGCCTTTCCCCCTCTTGCTAGCCAAATTCCTTGCACAAAATAGAGATACTACTTGTGCTTCCAAATATCCTTAAACCTAGTTTTGCCATGAGAGTCCACCATACCTACCTATGGATTGAGTAAGATCCTTCAAGTAAGTTGTCATCAGTGCAAGCAATAAAAATTGCTCTCTAAATATGTATGATCTATTAGTGTGAAGAAAATAAGCTTTATATGATCTTTTTATGGAAGCAATAAAAGCGACGAACTTCATAATAAAGGTCCATATACAAGTGGCAATATAAAGTGACGTTCTTTTGCATTAATATTTTGTGCATCCAACCATAAAAGCGCATGACAACCTCTGCTTCCCTCTGCGAAGGGCCTATCTTTTACTTTATGCAAGAGTCAAGGTGATCTTCACCTTTCCCTTTTTCATGTTATCCTTTGGCAAGCACCTCGTGTTGGAAAGATCCTTATATATATATATATATATATATATATATATATATATATATATATATATCCGATTGGATGTAAGTTAGCATGAACTATTATTGTTGACATCACCGAAAGGTGAATACATTGGGAGGCAACACTATAAGCCCCTATCTTTCTTAGTGTCCAATTGAAACTCCATAACCATTAGTATTGCGTGAGTGTTAGCAATTGTAGAAGACTATATGATAGTTGAGTATGTGGAGTTTGCTAAATCAAAGCTCTGACATAGACCCTTCCTGAAAATAAGATGAATTGAAATTGTTTGATGAGTAAGAATGAAGTTTGCTAGTTTTCAAGAAAGTTTATGGTCTATGCTTTAACATGTGAATTGCTTGTTACTTGTTCGTGAGAAGATTTATGAGATGAACTACTGTTATGACACATAATCATGCTAGAAAAGGTGATTGAAATTATCATTGATCAAACTTGTGCACCTTCTAGCATTCACACTTCATAAATTCTTTGTTTATCATTTACCTACTCGAGGACGAGTAGGAATTAAGCTTGGGGATGCTGATACGTATCCAACGTATCTATAATTTATGAAGCATTCATGCTATTTTATTATCTGTTTTGAATGATTACGGGCTTTATTATACAGTTTTATATTACTTTTGGGACTAACCTAATAACTGGAGGCCCAGCCCATATTGATGTTTTATTTCCTGTTTCAGTATTTCGAAGAAAAGGAATATCAAACTGAGTCCAAACGGAATGAAACCTTCGGGAGCGTGATTTTTGGAAAGGATATGATCCGGGAGACTTGGAGTACAAGCCAGGGAAGGTTCGAGGAGGCCAGGAGATAGGAGGGCGCGCCCACCCCTGGGCGCGCCCTCCTATCTCGTGGGCCCCTCGAGGCTCCCCGGACCGACTTCTTTCACCTATATATTCCCATATACCCTAAAACCATCGAATACGAAGATAGATCGGGAGTTCCGCCGCCGCAAGCCTCTATAGCCACCAAAAACCTCTCGGGAGCCCGTTCCAGCACCCTGCCGAAGGGGGGATCCCTCACCAGTGGCCATCTTCATCATCCCGGTGCTCTCCATGACGAGGAGGGAGTAGTTCACCCTCGGGGCTGAGGGTATGTACCAGTAGCTATGTGTTTGATCTCTCTCTCTCTCTCTCTCTCTCTCTCTCTCTCGTGTTCTCTCTATGGAATGATCTTGATGTATCGCGAGCTTTGCTATTACAGTTGGATCTTATGATGTTTCTCCCCCCTCTACTCTCTTGTGATGAATTGAGTTTTCCCTTTGAAGTTATCTTATTGGATTGAGTCTTTAAGGATTTGAGAACACTTGATGTATGTCTTGTTGTGCTTATCTGTGGTGACAATGGGATATCACATGATCCACTTGATGTATGTTTTGGTGATCAACTCGCGGGTTCCGCCCATGAACCTATGCATAGGGGTTGGCACACGTTTTCTTCTTGAGTCTCCGGTAGAAACTTTGGGGCACTCTTTGAAGTACTTTGTGTTGGTTGAATAGATGAATCTGAGATTGTGTGATGCATATCATATAATCATGCCCACAGATACTTGAGGTGACAATGGAGTATCTAGGTGACATTAGGGTTTCGGTTGATTTGTGTCTTAAGGTGTTATTCTAGTATGAACTCTATGATAGATTGAATGGAAAGAATAGCTTCATGTTATTTTACTACGGACTCTTGCATAGATAGAACAGAAAGGATAACTTTGAGGTGGTTTCGTACCCTACCATAATATCTTTGTTTGTTCTCCGCTATTAGTGGCTTTGGAGTGACTCTTTGTTGCATGTTGAGGGATTGTTATATGATCTATCTATGTTATTATTGTTGAGAGAACTTGCACTAGTGAAAGTATGAACCCTATGCCTTGTTTCCTACCATTGCAATACCGTTTACGCTCACTTTTATCATTAGTTACCTTGCTATTTTTATAATATCAGACTACAAATACCCATATCTACTATCCATATTGCACTTGTATCAGCCTCTCTTCGCCGATCTAGTGCACCTATACAATTTACCATTGTATTGGGTGTGTTTGGGACACAAGAGACTCTTTGTTTATTTGGTTGCAGGGTTGTTTGAGAGAGACCATCTTCATCCTACGCCTCCCACGGATTGATAAACCTTCGGTCATCCACTTGAGGAAATTTGCTACTATCCTACAAACTTGTGCACTTGCAGGCCCAACAACGTCTACAAGAAGAAGGTTGTGTAGTAGACATCAGAGCGCTTCAAGAGCCGGCTTATAGCCACTACAAAAAGCCTGAAGAAGAAGAAGCAGCAGCTTCAAGCTGATCAAGATCTTCTAACTGATAGATGGACCGAGGTCCTGGCAGCCGAAGAATACGGACTTGAGCGCCCAACCAAAACTCGCCCAAAGCGCATGTTCCTACCTCAACTCAAAGAGGAGGCATCAAAACCTACACTACCAGCGCGCGATACGGCTGACCGGCCACCCCGTGGCCGAGACAAAGCGGCGTATCAGCCCGAACACCAGCCCGCACCCCGTTGCCAATCAGACAAAAACACTAAGGCCCGGGGCTACACGCAGGACCTGCGAGACGTATTGGAAAACAAAGCAGGCCAGTCAAGATCGATCTACGGATCACGGGGGCGCGGCACAACGCATGATGACGACTGTCACGCCGGATATACTAAAAACAAGTCCGGCCGGGCCAAATACAATAGACCGGACTCATTTGAGCTGCGTCGTGATGTAGCCCGGCATAGAGGTGCCGCACACCACCTATGCTTCACGGATGAAGTAATGGATCATGAATTCCAAGAAGGGTTTGAACCCGTAAATATTGAATCATATGATGGTACAACAGACCCCACGGTATGGATCAAAGATTTCCTTCTCCACATTCACATGGCCCGTGGCAATGATCTACATGCGATCAAGTACCTCCCACTAAAACTCAAAGGACCGGCTCGGCATTGGCTAAATAGCATGCCGGCAAACTCCATTGGCAGTTGGGAGAACTTGGAAGACGCATTCCTTGACAACTTCCAGGGCACTTATGTGCGACCACCGGATGCTGGTGACTTAAGTCACATAACCCAACAGCCCGGAGAGTCAGCCAGGAAATTCTAGACACGGTTCCTCACTAAACAGAACCAAATTGTCGACTGTCCGGATGCCGAAGCCCTAGCGGCCTTTAAGCGTAACATCCGCGACGAGTGGCTCGCCCAACACCTCGGCCAAGAGAAGCCGAAGTCCATGGCAGCCCTCACGACACTCATGACCCGCTTTTGTGCGGGCGAGGACAGCTGGCTGGCTCGTAGCAACAACACATCAAGAAACTCTGGCAATTCAGATGCCAGAGACAACAACGGCAAGCCACGACGCAATAGACATAAGCATCACAATAATGGCGACAATGCCGAAGACACGGCAGTCAATGCCGGATTCAGTGGCTCCAAGTCCGGTCAGCGGAAAAGGCCATTCAAAAGAAACAATCCGGGCCCATCCAGTCTGGACCGCATACTCGATCGCTCGTGTCAAATTCACGGCACCCCCGATAAGCCAGCCAACCACACCAATAGAGAATGTTGGGTGTTCAAACAGGCCGGCAAGTTGAACGCCAAAAACAAGGAAAAGGGTTGCATAGTGATGACGACGAGGAGCCCCGGCCGCCAAACACAGGAGGACAGAAGAAATTTCCTCCCCATGTGAAAACGGTTAATATGATATACGCAACCCATATTCCCAAGCGGGAACGGAAGCGTGCACTAAGGGACGTCTATGCGATGGAGCCAGTCGCCCCAAAGTTCAACCCATGGTCTTCTTGTCCGATCACTTTCGATCGCAGGGACCACCCCAATAGTATCCATCATGGCGGTTCGGCCGCATTGGTCCTCAACCCCATCATTGACGGATTCCATCTCACACGAGTCCTTATGGACGGTGGCAGCAGCCTGAACCTGCTCTATCAGGATACAGTGCGCAAAATGGGCATCGACCCCTCAAGGATCAAACCTACAAAAACCACCTTTAAAGGTGTCATACCAGGTGTAGAGGCCTATTGCACGGGCTCAATCACACTGGAAGTGGTCTTCG
Organism: Triticum timopheevii; assembly: GCA_963921465.1. Taxonomy (NCBI): domain Eukaryota; kingdom Viridiplantae; phylum Streptophyta; class Magnoliopsida; order Poales; family Poaceae; genus Triticum; species Triticum timopheevii. The sequence continues at coordinate 295,199,723 of OY997274.1, forward strand.
GATCTCCGGACAACTTCCGAAGCGAGGAGTTAATCTTCGATATCGTCCCCTTCCGCAGTGGCTATCACGCACTGCTCGGACGAACCGCATTTGCCAGATTCAATGCGGTACTGCATTATGCATACCTCAAGCTCAAAATGGCAGGACCTCGCGGGCTTATAACAGTTAATGGAAACATAGAACGCTCGCTCCGTACGGAGGAGCACACGGCGGCCCTCGCAGCAGAAGTACAAAGCAGCCTTCTTAGGCAGACCACCAATTCGGCGATAAAACCCCCGAACACCGTCAAGCGAGTTTGGAGTACCCTGCAACAAGATCGTCCGGCACGTCCAGAGCTCGACTAGCAATTCGGCCTCTGTCCTAGTCCTAGTCAAGCGGCGAAATTTGTGTTGCGCGTACATAATTACGCACTCAAAATACCATGGGCATAGGCGGAGGCACGGCTATGACACGGTCCACAATGCGGTTCGACCGCCACAGGATCCGTGTATCTTTACACTTTTTTCTTTCAGGACCCTATCTTCGGGAAGCTCTTCCGATAGCCTGACTATTGGACCCATAGCGAGACGGACACACCAAGGAGACAAGAAGCTTTGGCATACAAGGGAATCCTCAGGTGGTCTCTGATAACAATCGTGATACCTGTTTTACATACCCGCACGCAGCTCGCTCTTGGTCAGGACGTGTCAAACAGTCCTATTCCGCTTATCGCACTACTTCTACACATACGCCTTGGCGTATTATTCAAATAAAAATGGAAAATAATCTATAGCGTCAACTTACTATTACATTGCTCTATGCTTTTCCTTTACCGTTTATTTATTACAAATTGCACCCGTACATTTTGGTACGTTCAGTTCGCCAGGGGCTTCAGTGTACCCCGAACTTATAGCATTATATGCATCAGCTCCGAATCATGTCTTGGGTTAATAGTTGGGTTTGTCCGGCTCCCATGTTTTGGAACCTTACGTTCCGCTATATCGGCTAAGGTAGCAGAGGGAGAACTACTGCGATTGTGTCCCGGTTCTTCCGGACGAGCACCTCAGTAGAGAAAGCTGAAAACTGACTGTCATGATGCGGCGAGAGCTGGTCGCTGTTCGAGAGGTCTCAAATCCTTAATGATTTTTTCCGCTTCAGGCCGGGAATCGGCCCTGTCCGATTTAGGCGTGCATAGCGCCCCAAGTTCGGCCTTCCGAATACTAGGGGCTTCGCCAAAATTTAAAATTGTAGACTTCTATGCTAAGTGAGAGTGATATGGTTGTATAGTCCGATTGCCTTGTTCGTTGCGCTAAACACCTCCTTAAAGGACCCAAAAATTGGATAAAGAGTGTTTAGATTTATCTTGAACACCCCAGTACTAGTTACATGGGGGCAGAAGCCGATGACTGGCCAACTCTCAAATTTTATAAACGGCCGCACAGAAGGTAATATTTTAAATCAACAAGCGTTACATAGCGCACATGAACTCGTTTTCATATTACAGGATCACATGAGTACATTTATTCCAACATTACATCCTTAGCACATTCATCCGCCACAAGTCGGGCACCCTTCAGGACACCGTCATAATACTTTTCAGGGTGTCGATGCTCCTTGCCCTCCGGCGGCCCCTCTGTCACCAGCTTCTCGGCATCCATCTTCGCCCAGTGCACTTTCGCACGGGCGAAGGCTCTACGTGCACCTTCAATGCAGACTGACCTCTTAATGGCTTCAAGCCGTGGATAGGCATTCACAAGCTGCTTTACCAGGACGAAGTAGATGCTAGGCAAGGGATCGCCAGGCCACATCCGGACTATGAGATCCTTCATGGCCAGTTTTGCTGCCTTGTGAAGTTCAACCAGTTGCTTCAGCTGGTCGCTCAAAGGCATCGGATGTTCGGCCCCAATATACTGGGACCAGAAAAACTTCTCCATCGAGCTCCCTTCCTCAACTCGGTAGAACTCTGCGGTATCAGAGACACTGCACGGTAGATATGAGAATGCTCCTGGAGATCTCCGAATTCGGGTAAGTAAAAGGAAAGTCTCCTTCACATGCTTGCTTTGCATAACGAATGCCTTACCCGCCACTATCTTCTTGGCCGCCTGAATCTCCTGAAGGGCCTTCTGGGCTTCGGCCTTGGCGTCTTGCGCGCTCTGGTGGGCCTTCGCAAGCTCGGACTCTTGCGTCTTGGAGTCACGCTCCAAGGACTCAAATTTTTTGACGAAGTCCTGGAGCTCTTGTTGGACCTCATTAACCCGAGCCTCCTATTTCTCGCATTCGGTGCGCTCCTTGGCCACCTTGTCTTCAGCCTCGGACAGTGCCTTCTTAAGGGCCGCCACTTCGGTTGTGGCCCCTATTAAAATTCATGATGCTTCTATTAGCATCAAAGATTTTTCCTTTATATGACACACGGACGGGGTATCACTTACCTTTGTTCTCCTCGAGCTGCCTCTTCGCGAGACCGAGCTCTTCCTCGGCCCGCCTCAGGTTCTGCCTCAGTCTGCAGACCTCCGCAGTGAGGGCAGCAGCGGCCACTAGCGATGCCTGCTTATTCACATAGACATAATATGATTAGACTCCTGCGAGTGTTATTTGATCCTCTGCTTGGTCTTTCTTACCGAACACCAAACAGAGCATCAGGGGCTACTATCTATACTGTGATATTTTCTCATGATTTAATTACTTACCTCAAAGCCTATTAGGAGGCTGGCGCAGGCTTCGGTCAATCCACTTTTGGCGGACCGAACCTTCGCAATCACCGTACTCATAAGAGTACGGTGTTCTTCATCAAGGGAAGCGCCCTGAAGCGCTTCCAGCAAGTTGTCTGATGCCTCTGGATGGACAGAGGTCATCGGCACAGGCGGCTCGCCCCCCTTAGTGAGGGGCTACCTGCCTGAATCCGGAACCACTGGAGGTTCCGGCGGAGTATCCAGCTGGGGGCCAAACTTGCTGCGGCCCCCCTCATCAGAATCCATGGGGTCTTCCCCCCCATGTGCCCGGTGTTGGGGATTTTGCCTTGGGGCACTTCCAGAACTATCTCCCCCTGGCCCGGTATCCTCTGAGACAACACCTCGATGTCGTCCGCGGGTCGGGGGGTGGTGGCCGTCGGGAGTGAGTCGCTGTTCATCACGACACACTCAAAGACCCATCCAAGGAGGATAAGTCAATGCGGGCTTTGGACGGACTGCACGATCATATTTAACATGATAAGAAGCAATAAAGCTAAACATGCCAAAAGTATTATGGTATCCGGATACTTACGGCTTTGCCAGGGGCTTGTCCTGTTGGGGAACGTTATAGAAAATTAAAAAATTTCCTACGGTTTCACCAAGATCCATCTATGAGTTCATCTAAGCAATGAGTGATAGGAGTGCATCTACATACCCTTGTAGATCGCGAGCGGAAGCGTTCAAGAGAACGGGGATGATGGAGTCGTACTCGCCGTGATCCAAATCACCGATGACCAAGTGCTGAACGGACAGCACCTCCGCGTTCAACACACGTACGGAGCGGATGAAGTCTCCTCCTTCTTGATCCAGCAAGGGGGAAGGAGAGGTTGAGGAAGAAGGCTCCAGCAGCAGCACGACGGCGTGGTGGTGGTGGAGATGCAGTACTCCGGCAGGGCATCGCCAAGCAATCACGGGAGGAGGAAGAGGTGTAGCAGGGTGCGGCTGCCCTCCCTCCCCCCTCCTTTATATAGGCCCCCAGGAGGGGCGCCGGCCCTAGAGATGGGATCTCTAGGGGGGCGGCGGCCAAGGGGGGTGGAGTGCCCCCCAAGGCAAGTGGAGGCGCCCCCTCCCCTAGGGTTACCAACCCTAGGCGTAGAGGGGGGCCCAGGGGGGCGCACCAGCCCACCAGGGGCTGGTCCCCTCCCCACTTCAGCCCACGGGGCCCTTCGGGATAGGTGGCCCCACCCGGTGGACCCCCGGGACCCTTCCGGTGGTCCCGGTACAATACCGGGTGACCCCGAAACTTTCTCGATGGCCGAAACAGCACTTTCTATATATAAATCTTCACCTCCAGACTATTCCGGAACTCCTCGTGATGTCCGGGATCTCATCCGGGACTCCGAACAACATTCGGTAATCACATACAAGTCTTCCTAATAACCGTAGCGTCACGGAACCTTAAGTGTGTAGACCCTACGGGTTCAGGAATCATGCAGACATGACGGAGACAGCTCTCCGGCCAATAACCAACAACGGGATCTGGATACCCATGTTGGCTCCCACATGTTCCACGATGATCTCATCATATGAACCATGATGTCGAGGATTCAATCAACCCCGTATACAATTCCCTTTGTCAATCGGTACGTTACTTGCCCGAGACTCGATCGTCGGTATCCCAATACCTCGTTCAGTCTCGTTACCGGCAAGTCACTTTACTCGTACCGTAATGCATGATCCCGTGACAAAACACTTGGTCACTTTGATCTCATTATGATGATGCATTACCGAGTGGGCCCAGATATACCTCTCCGTCATACGGAGTGACAAATCCTAGTCTCGATCCGTGTCAACCCAACAAACACTTTCGGAGATGCTTGTAGTGCACCTTTATAGTCACCCAGTTACGTTGTGACGTTTGGTACACCCAAAGCACTCCTACGGTATCCGGGAGTTACACGATCTCATGGTCTAAGGAAAAGATACTTGACATTGGAAAAGCTCTAGCAAACGAACTACACGATCTTGTGCTATGCTTAGGATTGTGTCTAGTCCATCACATCATTCTCCTAATGATGTGATCCCGTTATCAACGACATCTAATGTCCATAGTCAGGAAAACATGACTATCTGTTGATCGACGAGCTAGTCAACTAGAGGCTTACTAGGGACGTATTATGGTCTATGTATTCACACATGTATTACGATTTCCGGATAATACAGTTATAGCATGAATAAAGACAATTATCATGAACAAGGAAATATAATAATAATCCTTTTATTATTGCCTCTAGGGCATATTTCCAACAGTCTCCCACTTGCATTAGAGTCAATAATCTAGTTACATTGTGATGAATCGAACACCCATAGAGTTCTGGTGTTGATCATGTTTTGCTCGCGAGAGAGGTTTAGTCAACGGATCTGTGACATTCAGATCCGTATGTACTTTGCAAATATCTATGTCTCCATCTTGAACATTTTCACGGATGGAGTTGAAATGATGCTTGATGTGCCTGGTCTTCTTGTGAAACCTGGGCTCCTTGGCAAGGGCAATAGCTCCAGTGTTGTCACAGAAGAGTTTGATCGGCCCCGATGCATTGGGTATGACTCCTAGGTCGGTGATGAACTCCTTCACCCAAATTGCTTCATGCGCTGCCTCCGAGGCTGCCATGTACTCCGCTTCACATGTAGATCCCGCCACGACGCTCTGCTTGCAGCTGCACCAGCTTACTGCTCCACCATTCAACATATACACGTATCCGGTTTGAGACTTAGAGTCATCCAGATCTGTGTCGATGCTAGCGGCGACGTAACCCTTTACGACGAGCTCTTTGTCACCTCCATAAACGAGAAACATGTCCTTTGTCCTTTTCAGGTACTTCAGGATATTCTTGACCGCTGTCCAGTGTTCCTTGCCGGGATTACTTTGGTACCTTCCTACCAAACTTACGGCAAGGTTTACATCAGATCTGGTACACAGCATGGCATGCATAATAGATCCTATGGCTGAAGCATAGGGGATGACACTCATCTCTTCTTTATCTTTTGCCGTGGTCGGGCATTGAGCCGAGCTCAATCTCACACCTTGCAATACAGGCAAGAACCCTTTCTTGGACTGATCCATTTTGAACTTCTTCAAAATCTTATCAAGGTATGTGCTTTGTGAAAGACCTATGAGGTGTCTCGATCTATCCCTATAGATCTTGATGCCTAATATGTAAGCAGCTTCTCCAAGGTCCTTTATTGAAAAACACTTATTCAAGTAGGCCTTAATGCTGTCCAATAATTCTATATCATTTCCCATCAAGAGTATGTCATCTACATATAATATGAGAAATGCTACAGAGCTCCCACTCACTTTCTTGTAAACGCAGGCTTCTCCATAAGTCTGCATAAACCCAAACGCTTTGATCATCTCATCAAAGCGAATGTTCCAACTCCGAGATGCTTGCACCAGCCCATAAATGGATCGCTGGAGCTTGCATACTTTGTTAGCATTCTTGGGATCGACAAAACCTTCCGGCTGCATCATATACAGTTCTTCCTTAAGATGTCCGTTAAGGAATGCCGTTTTGACGTCCATCTGCCATATCTCATAATCATAGTATGCGGCAATTGCTAACATGATTCAGACGGACTTCAGCTTCGCTACGGGAGAGAATGTCTCATCGTAGTCAACCCCTTGAACTTGTCGATAACCTTTAGCGACAAGTCGAGCTTTATAGATGGTAACATTACCATCCGTGTCCGTCTTCTTCTTAAAGATCCATTTGTTTTCTATCGCTCGCTGATCATCGGGCAAGTCTATCAAAGTCCATACTTTGTTTTCATACATGGATTCTATCTCGGATTTCATGGCTTCAAGCCATTTGTTGGAATCTGGGCCCGCCATCGCTTCTTCATAGTTCGAAGGTTCACCGTTGTCTAACAACATTATTTCCAAGACAGGGTTGCCGTACCACTCTGGTGCGGAACGTGTCCTTGTGGACCTACGAAGTTCAGTAGCAACTTGATCCGAAGTACCTTGATCATCATCATTATTTTCCTCTCCAGTTGGTGTAGGCATCACAGGAACATTTTCCTGAGCTGCACTACTTTCCTGTTCAAGAGGTAGTACTTCATCGAGTTCTACTTTCCTCCCACTTACTTCTTTTGAGAGAAACTCTTTTTCCAGAAAGGATCCATTCTTGGCAACAAAGATCTTGCCCTCGGATCTTAAGTAGAAGGTATACCCAATGGTTTCCTTAGGGTATCCTATGAAGACGCATTTTTCCGACTTGGGTTCGAGCTTTTCAGGTTGAAGTTTCTTGACATAAGCATCGCATCCCCAAACTTTTAGAAACGACAGCTTAGGTTTCTTCCCAAACCATAATTCATACGGTGTCATCTCAATGGCTTTAGACGGTGCCCTATTTAAAGTGAATGTAGTTGTCTCTAGAGCGTATCCCCAAAATGATAGCGGTAAATCGGTAAGAGATATCATAGACCGCACCATATCCAATAGAGTGCGATTACGACGTTCGGACACACCGTTACGCTGAGGTGTTCCAGGCGCCGTGAGTTGTGAAACGATTCCACATTTCCTTAAGTGTGTACCAAATTCGTGACTTAAATATTCTCCTCCACGATCTGATCGTAGGAACTTTATCTTTCGGTCATGTTGATTCTCTACCTCATTCTGAAATTCCTTGAACTTTTCAAAGGTCTCAGACTTGTGTTTCATTAAATAGACATACCCATATCTACTCAAGTCATCAGTGAGAGTGAGAACATAACGATATCCTCCGCGAGCCTTAATGCTCATTGGACCGCATACATCAGTATGTATAATTTCCAACAAGTTGGTTGCTCGCTCCATTGTTCCGGAGAACGGTGTCTTGGTCATCTTTCCCATGAGGCATGGCTCGCATGTGTCAAACGATTCATAATCTAGAGACTCTAAAAGTTCATCAGCATGGAGCTTCTTCATGCGCTTCACACCAATGTGACCAAGGCGGCAGTGCCACAAGTATGTGGGACTATCGTTATCAACTTTACATCTTTTGGTATTCACACTATGAATATGTGTAACATTACGCTCGAGATTCATTAAGAATAAACTATTGACCATCGGGGCATGACCATAAAACATATCTCTCATATAAATAGAACAACCATTATTCTCGGATTTAAATGAGTAGTCATCTCGTATCAAACGAGATCCAGATACAATGTTCATGCTCAAACTTGGCACTAAATAACAATTATTAAGGTTTAAAACTAATCCCATAGGTAAATGTAGAGGTAGCGTGCCGACGGCGATCACATCGACCTTGGAACCATTCCCGACGCGCATCGTCACCTCGTCCTTCGCCAGTCTCCACTTATTCCGCAGCTCCTGCTGTGAGTTACAAATATGAGCAACGGTACCAGTATCAAATACCCAGGAGTTACTACGAGTACTGGTAAGGTACACATCAATTACATGTATATCAAATATACCTTTAGTGTTGCCGGCCTTCTTGTCCGCTAAGTATTTGGGGCAGTTCCGCTTCCAGTGACCCTTCCCTTTGCAATAAAAGCACCCAGTCTCAGGCTTGGGTCCATTCTTTGACTTCTTCCCGGCAACTGGCTTACCGGGCATGGCAACATCCTTGCCGTCCTTCTTGAAGTTCTTCTTACCCTTGCCCTTCTTGAACTTGGTGGTTTTATTGACCATCAACACTTGATGTTCTTTCTTGATTTCTACCTCTACTGACTTTAGCATTGAAAATACTTCAGGAATAGTTTTCACCATCCCCTGCATATTGTAGTTCATCTCAAAGCTCTTGTAGCTCGGTGGGAGCGACTGAAGGATTCTGTCAATGACCGCCTCGTCCAGGAGGTTAATGTCTAGCTGGGACAAGCGGTTGTGCAACCCAGACATTTTGAGTATGTGCTCACTGATAGAACTATTTTCCTCCATCTTACAACTGTAGAACTTGTCGGAGACTTCATATCTCTCGACCCGGGCATGAGCTTGGAAAACCATTTTCAGCTCCTCGAACATCTCATATGCTCCGTGTTGCTCAAAACGCTTTTGGAGCCCCGGTTCTAAGCTGTAAAGCATGCTGCACTGAACGAGGGAGTAATCATCAGCACGTGACTGCCAAGCGTTCATAACGTCTTGGTTCTCTGGGATGGGTACTTCACCTAGCGGTCCATCTAAGACATATGCTTTCTTGGCAGCTATCAGGATGATCCTCAGGTTCCGGACCCAGTCCGTATAGTTGCTGCCATCATCTTTCAGCTTGGTTTTCTCTAGGAACGCGTTGAAGTTCATGTTGACATGAGCGTTGGCCATTTGATCTACAAGACATATTTGCAAAGGTTTTAGACAAAGGTTCATGATAATTAAGTTCATCTAATCAAATTATTTAATGAACTCCCACTCAGATTAGACATCCCTCTAGTCATCTAAGTGTTACACGATCCGAGTCGAGTAGGCCGTGTCCGATCATCACGTGAGACGAACTAGTCATCATCGGTGAACATCTCCATGTTGATCGTATCTTCCATACGACTCATGTTCGACCTTTCGGTCTCTGTGTTCCGAGGCCATGTCTGTACATGCTAGGCTCGTCAAGTTAACCCTAAGTGTTTTTGCATGTGTAAAACTGTCTTACACCCGTTGTATGTGAACGTAAGAATCTATCACACCCGATCATCACGTGGTGCTTCGAAACGACGAACTTTAGCAATGGCGCACAGTTAGGGGAGAACACTTCTTGAAATCATTATAAGGGATCATCTTATTTACTACCGTCGTTCTAAGTAAACAAGATGCATAAACATAATAAACATCACATGCAATTATATAGTAGTGACATGATATGGCCAATATCATATAGCTCCTTTGATCTCCATCTTCGGGGCTCCATGATCATCTTCGTCACCGGCATGACACCATGATCTCCATCATCGTGTCTCCATGAAGTTGCTCGCCAACTATTATTTCTACTACTATGGCTAACGTTTTAGCAAAGAAGTAAAGTAATTACATGGCATTAAATCATTAACACGCAGGTCATACAATAATTAAGACAACTCCTATGGCTCCTGCCAGTTGTCATACTCATCGACATGCAAGTCGTGATTCCTATTACAAGAACATGATCTCATACATCACAATATATCATTCATCATTCATCACAACTTTTGGCTATATCACATCACAAGACACTTGCTGCAAAAACAAGTTAGACGTCCTCTAATTGTTGTTGCAAGTTTTACGTGGCTTCTATAGGTGATCTAGCAAGAACGTTTTTTACCTATGTTAAAGCCACAACGTGATTTGTCAACTTCTATTTACCCTTCATAAGGACCCTTTTCATCGAATCCGCTCCAACTAAAGTGGGAGAGACAGACACCCGCTAGCCACCTTATGCAACTAGTGCATGTCAGTCGGTGGAACCTGTCTCACGTAAGCGTACGTGTAAGGTCGGTCCGGGCCGCTTCATCCCACAATACCGCTGAAGCAAAATAAGACTAGTAGCGTCAAGAAAGTTGACAACATCTACACCCACAACAAAATTGTGTTCTACTCGTGCAATAGAGAACTACGCATAGACCTAGCTCATGATGCCACTGTTGGGGAACGTTACAGAAAATTAAAATTTTTCCTACGGTTTCACCAAGATCCATCTATGAGTTCATCTAAGCAACGAGTGATAGGAGTGCATCTACATACCCTTGTAGATCGCGAGCGGAAGCGTTCAAGAGAACGGGGATGATGGAGTCGTACTCGCCGTGATCCAAATCACCGATGACCAAGTGCTGAACGGACAGCACCTCCGCGTTCAACACACGTATGGAGCGGATGACGTCTCCTCCTTCTTGATCCAGCAAGGGGGAAGGATAGGTTGAGGAAGAAGGCTCCAGCAGCAGCACGACGGCGTGGTGGTGGTGGAGATGCAGTACTCCGGCAGGGCTTCGCCAAGCAACCGCGGGAGGAGGAAGAGGTGTAGCAGGGGGAGGGAGGCGCCAAGACTTAGGGTGCGGCTGCCCTCCCTCCCCCTCCTTTATATAGGCCCCCAGGGGGGCGCCGGCCCTAGAGATGGGATCTCTAGGGGGGTGGCCAAGGGGGGTGTAGTGCCCCCCAAGGCAAGTGGAGGCGCCCCCTCCCCTAGGGTTCCCAACCATAGGCGCAGAGGGGGGCCCAGGGGGGGCGCACCAGCCCACCAGGGGCTGGTCCCCTCCCCACTTCAGCCCACGGGGCCCTCCAGGATAGGTGGCCCCACCCGGTGGACCCCCGGGACCCTTCCGGGGGTCTCGGTACAATACCGGGTGACCCCGAAACTTTCCCGATGGCCGAAACAGCACTTCCTATATATAAATCTTCACCTCCGGACTATTCTGGAACTCCTCGTGATGTCCGGGATCTCATCCGGGACTCCGAACAACATTCGATAATCACATACAAGTCTTCCTAATAACCGTAGCGTCACCGAACCTTAAGTGTGTAGACCCTATGGGTTCGGGAATCATGTAGACATGACCGAGACAGCTCTCCGGCCAATAACCAACAGCGGGATCTGGATACCCATGTTGGCTCCCACATGTTCCACGATGATCTCATCGGATGAACCACGATGTCAAGGATTCAATCAACCCCGTATACAATTCCCTTTGTCAATCGGTACGTTACTTGCCCGAGACTCGATTGTCGGTATCCCAATACCTCGTTCAGTCTCGTTACCGGCAAGTCACTTTACTCGTAACGTAATGCATGATCCCATGACCAAACACTTGGTCACTTTGAGCTCATTATGATGATGCATTACCGAGTGGGCCCAGAGATACCTCTCCGTCATACGGAGTGACAAATCCTAGTCTCGATCCGTGTCAACCCAACAGACACTTTCGGAGATGCCTATAGTGCACCTTTATAGTCACCCAGTTACGTTGTGACATTTGGTACACCCAAAGCACTCCTACGGTATCCGGGAGTTACACGATCTCTTGGTCTAAGGAAAAGATACTTGACACTGGAAAAGCTCTAGCAAACGAACTACACGATCTTGTGCTATGCTTAGGATTGGGTCTAGTCCATCACATCATTCTCCTAATGATGTGATCCCGTTATCAACGACATCTAATGTCCATAGTCAGGAAAACTTGACTAGCTGTTGATCGATGAGCTAGTCAACTAGAGGCTTACTAGGGACGTATTATGGTCTATGTATTCACACGTGTATTACGATTTCCGGATAATACAATTATAGCATGAATAAAGACAATTATCATGAATAAGGAAATATAATAATAATCCTTTTATTATTCTTCTAGGGCATATTTCCAACATGTCCCTGGGCAGCCACTCCTCGTCGCTGTAGGCGGCTGTTGCGGAGTGGTCCGGAGGGAGGGTCCTTCCCTTCTTGGACCTTTCGGCCTCCCCATGTGGGGCGGCCTTCCTTTTCTTCTCCCCCTCGGTTTGGGGGGGAGGGTTTTCCTCTTCCTCCTTCTTGTTTTCGTTGGAGGAGTGCGCCTCGGTGTCTTCGGACGATGAGTCCAACACCACCTTGCGCCGGAGACCTTTCCTGGTCCCCGTGGCCTTCTTCTTGGCCTTCTTCTCCGGCACCTTGTAGGGTGCCGGAAACAGCATCTCCATTAAGAGAGCTGTTGTTGGATCTTCTGGTAGTGGAGCTGGTCAATCGACCCGCCCCGCTATCGCTACCTAGTCCTGTTAAATCAGCATGGAGGCTTAGATTCCTCCCATGGACATACTGGGAAAAGCGCATATTGTGAAATATAGGTAGCTTACCGGATTAGCGCGGCGCTTTGCGCTGAGTCCGCGATCCACTGTAAGGGGAGGAGGCACCTCGGCGGCCTTGAACAGCACCTTGCAGACGTTATTGTGCATCGTGTCAAAGAGCTCACGCAGCGTCTGGTGTTCGGCCGGGTCGAACACCCACATATTGAATGCCCATCTTTGACATGGGAGGATCCGGCGGAAGAGCATGACCTGGACCACATTGACAAGCTTGATTTTCTTGCTTATCATATTCTTGACGCAGTTCTGGAGTCCGGTCAGCTCCACTGGCTCACCCCAGGCTAAACCCTTCCTTTTCCAGGAGGTAAGCCGCATGGGGATGCCAGATTGAAATTCGGGGGCCGCTGCCCAGTTGGAGTCGCGTGATTCGGTGATATAGAACCACCCCGATTGCCACCCCTTCACGGTATCCACATAGGAGCCTTCGAGCCAGGTGACATTGGGCATCTTGCCCACCATGGCGCCTCCGCACTCCGCTTGCTGGCCGACCACTATCTTCGGCTTCACGTTGAAGATCTTCAGCCACAAGCCGAAGTGGGGCTTGATGCGGAGGAAGGCCTCGCACACAACGATAAACGCCAAGATGTTGAGGATGAAATTGGGGGCCAGATCATGGAAATCTAGCCCATAGTAAAACATGACCCGCGGGCAAATGGGTGGAGAGGAAATCCCAGTCCGCGGACGAAGTGGGCAAGAAACACAACCCTCTTGTGGGGTTCTGGAGTAGGGATGATCTTCCCTGCGTCCGGGAGCCGGTGTGCGATGTCTGCGGCAAGTATCCGGCCTCCCAAAGCTTCGTAATGTCCTCCTCCATAACGGAGGAGGCCATCCACTTGCCTCCAGCTCCAGACATGTTTGGAATGGCTTTACGGAGAAGGTGAGAGATTGGGCGCTGGAGCTCGAGCGTGCGAGAATGGATGAGCGAAGGAAGAAGAAGGCATGGGTGAAAAAGGGGAATCCCTATCTCTTTATAAAGGCGGTAGAAACTGTGCGCCTCCCCACTTGCCCATTAAAATCGCTTATTCCCCAAGCGCCACGATTGATGGTACGGTTGGGTTACGCACGCCCGTATTGATAAGAATCTCGTGATAAGGGGACACGATCTCTGCTTCGACAAGACGTGCCAAGGAAACCGCCTTGCAATATGTGCAGTAGCTGGTTGACAAAACTGGTTCGAATAATGACTAGGCCGTGGCATGATGTCACGCTGTGAAAAGTTGTCAGCAGATTAGATTTGTGGAATATTATGCTCTCTACGGCGGTATGTGGAATTTGTTTTGCAGAGGCAGACACGATCCTTGTGTTCAAAATCTTCTATGGAGTATTCGGAGAAGGAATCTGCCTTGCAATGTCGAAGACAACCTGCGCGCCGGACTCATCATCATTGAAGCCTGGTTCAGGGGCTACTGAGGGAGTCCTGGATTAGGGGGTTGAGGGAGTCCTGGACTAGGGGGTGTCCGGACAGCCGGACTATCATCGTCCGCCGGACTCCAAGACTACGAAGATACAAGATTGAAGACTCCGTCCCGTGTCCGGATGGGACTTTCCTGGGCGTGGAAGGCAAGCTTGGCGATACGGATATGTAGATCTCCTACCATTGTAACCGACTCTGTGTAACCCTAGCCCTCTCCGGTGTCTATATAAACCGGAGGGTTTTAGTCCGTAGAACAACATCCATTACAACAATCATACCATAGGCTAGCTTCTAGGGTTTAGCCTCCTTGATCTCGTGGTAGATCCACTCTTGTAATACACATCATCAATATTAATCAAGCAGGACGTAGGGTTTAACCTCCATCAAGAGGGCCCGAACCTGGGTAAAACATCGTGTCCCTTGTCTCCTGTTACCATCCGCCTAGACGCACAGTTCGGGACCCCCTACCCGAGATCCGCCGGTTTTGACACCGACATTGGTGCTTTCATTAAGAGTTCCTCTGTGTCGTCACCGATAGGCTCGATGGCTTCTTCAATCAACAACAACGCCGTCCAGGGTGAGACTTTTCTCCCTGGACAGATCTTCGTATTCGGTGGCTTCGCACTGCGGGCTAATTCACTTGGCCATCTGGAGCAGATCGAAAGCTATGCCCCTGGCCGTCAGGTCAGATTTGGAAGCCTAAACTTCACGGCGGACATCCGCGGAGACTTGATCTTCGATGGATCCGATCCGCAGCCGAGCGTGCCACACTGTCGCGATGGGCACGATCTAGCTCTGCCGCCGGACAGTGCCTTGGAGGCCGCACATGAATCCTCTCCGACCCATAGTTCGGAGCCGATCGCGCAGATCGAGGACGAGTGGCTGGACACCGCCTCGGGAGCCGCAACATCCGCGGCGATGGAGCCGAACACTGACCTTGTCCCCTATGGAGCTCGTGACTCCGAGGTGCCGGACTCCCTGCCGGACTCCGAACCTCCTGCGCCCCGGCCAATCGAATCCGATTGGGCGCCGATCATGGAGTTCACCGCTGCTGACATGTTTCAGCACTCACCCTTTGGCGACATCTTAAATTCGCTGAAGCATCTCTCGCTATCCGGAGAGCCCTCGCCGGATTATCGCCAGGATGGTTGGGATGCGGACGACGAAGAAATTCAAATCCCACCCACCACCCACTTTGTAGCCATTGTCGACGATCTAACCGACATGCTAGACTATGACTCCGAAGACATCGACGGTATGGACGACGATGCCGGAGACGAACAAGAACCAGCGCCTACAGGGCACTGGAAGACCACCTCGTCATATGACATATACATGGTGGACACCCCAAAAGATGGGGACGGCGAAGAAGCAGCGGAGGCAGATTCCTTAAAGAAACAGCCCAAGCGCCGACGTCATCGGTGCCGCTCTAAATCCCGCCACAGCAAGAATGGAGATTCCAGCACAGGAGATAATAACACCCCAGAATGTGCCGAAGACAATCCCCTCCAGCAAGATTCAGCACAGGAGGATGCAGAAGCAAGCCCTCACGAGAGAGCGGCAGACGAAGAGGTCGAGGATGATAATTACATACCTCCCTCCGGAGATGAGGCAAGCCTCGACGACGACGAATTCGTCGTGCCCGAGGATCCCGTCGAACAAGAGCGTTTCAAACGCAGGCTAATGGCCACAGCAAATAGCCTAAAGAAAAAGCAGCATCAGCTTCAAGCTGATCAAGACCTGCTGGCCGACAGATGGACCGAGGTCCTCGCGGCCGAAGAGTATGAATTCGAACGCCCCTCCAAAAGCTACCCAAAACGCAAGTTGCTCCCCCGATTAGAGGAGGAAGCATATATACCTTCATCACCAGCGCACAATACGGCCGACCGACCACCCCGTGGTCGCGACAGAGAGGCATCCAGGCCCTCCACCAAGACCGTACCCCGGCATCGCTCCAAAAGTATGAAGCCAAGAGGGAACGCGCCAGACTTGCGAGATATATTGGAGGACAAAGCAAGGCAATCCAGATCTATATATGGATCACGTGGGCGCCCCACGACCCACGAATACCGTCGAGCCGGATACAACAACCCCGGCCGGGCCGAACACAGCAGACAACGCTCCCTTGAGCTACGTCGTGATATTGCTCAATACAGAGGCGCCGCACACCCGCTATGCTTCACTGACGAAGTAATGGATCATCAAATCCCTGAAGGGTTTAAACCCGTAAACATCGAATCTTACGATGGCACGACAGACCCCGCGGTTTGGATCCAAGATTATCTCCTTCACATTCATATGGCCCGCGGCGACGATCTCCACGCCATCAAATACCTCCCGCTCAAGCTTAAAGGACCAGCTCGGCATTGGCTTAACAGCCTGCCCGCAGAGTCAATTGGGTGTTGGGAGGACCTGGAAGCCGCATTCCTTGACAACTTCCAGGGCACATATGTGCGGCCACCAGACGCCGATGACCTAAGCCACATAATCCAGCAGCCAGACGAATTGGCCAGGCAATTCTGGACACGGTTCTTAACAAAGAAAAATCAAATCGTCGACTGTCCGGATGCAGAGGCCCTCGCAGCCTTCAAACATAACATCCGCGACGAGTGGCTAGCTCGGCACCTAGGACAGGAAAAGCCGAAATCCATGGTAGCCCTCACATCATTAATGACCCGCTTCTATGCGGGAGAGGATAGCTAGCTAGCTCGCAGCAATAACCTCAGCAAAAATGCTGGCAGTCCGGACACAAAGGACCACAATGGCAGGTTGCGTCGAAGCAAAAATAAACGCCACATTAACGGCGATGGCAAGGAGGATACGGCAGTCAACGCCAGATTCCGAGGCTCTAAACCCGGTCAGCGGAAGAAGCCATTCAAAAGAACCACTCCGGCTCCGTCCAATTTGAACCGAATACTCGACTGCTCATGCCAGATACATGGCACCCCCGAAAAGCCAGCCAACCACACCAACAGAGATTGTTGGGTATTTAAGCAGGCAGGCAAGTTAATCGCCGAAAACAGCGACAAGGGGCTGCACAGCGACGACGAGGAAGAGACCCGTCCGCCGAACAGTAGAGGATAGAAGGGTTTCCCCCCACAAGTGCGGACGGTAAACATGATATACGCAACCCATATACCCAAGAGGGAGCGGAAGCGTGCACTAAGGGACGTATATGCGATGGAGCCAGTCGCCCCTAAGTTCAATCCATGGTCCTCTTGCCCGATCACTTTCGATCGAAGAGACCATCCGAACAGTATCCGCCATGGCGGATTCGCCGCATTGGCTTTAGACCCAATCGTTGATGGATTTCACCTCACGAGAGTCCTGATGGACGGCGGCAGTAGCCTGAACCTGCTTTATCAGGATACAGTGCGCAAGATGGGCATAGACCCCTCAAGGATTAAACCTACAAAGACGACCTTCAAAGGCGTCATACCAGGTGTTGAGGCCAATTGTACTGGCTCAGTCACACTGGAAGTGGTCTTCGGATCCCCGAACAATTTCCGGAGCGAGGAGTTAATCTTCGACATAGTCCCGTTCTACAGCGGCTATCATGCTCTGCTCGGACGAACCGCGTTCGCAAAGTTCAACGCGGTGCCGCATTACGCATACCTCAAGCTCAAGATGCCAGGCCCTCGTGGAGTCATCACGGTCAACGGAGGAACACACAGCGGCTCTCGCGGCAGAAGTACAGAGCAGCCTTCTAAGGCAATTTTCGAGTCCGACCGTTAAACGGCCGGATACGGCCAAACGCGCCCGAAGCAACATCAACCAAGACCACCTGGCACGATCCGAGCACGCGTAGCAATGCGGCCCCAACCCCAGCCCTTGCATAATTGCAAGACCAACCCTCCGCGTACATCATTACACTCTGGAGATACCATGGGCCTAGGGGGAGGGGCACGATCACAACAGACCCAGAGTGCGGCTCGACCACACCAGGGGCTCACAAGTGTGTTGCTCTTTTTTATTATTTTCCTTCTTTGTATACATAGGACTCCGTTCACCAGAGGCCCTGTCCGGCGGTGAACCCGCCGAACTCACGATGCAACAGCCAGGGAGGGAAGAAGGCTGCGACGAACACTCAAGTGGTCTCCATTACGAGCATTAAATTTGATTATATACACCAGTCCGCAGCCCACCCCTGGAGGGGGACATGTTTAATTAGTCCAATCCCTTGCTTACCGCACTATTTGTATCATTCCGCACTCACAGCAGAATCCCTCGAATAAATAATGCAGCACTTTTTGCCTGTTATTGCATTACTTTACATATATGTTCACTAATGACATCTTGCACCCGTATATTTTGGTACGGCCGAATACACCAGGGGCTTATGTTCCCCGCATTATGGTGTGATAAGTCCGAACACTTTCACAAGTGCGGCACCCCGAACTTATAGCATTATATGAATCGGCTCCGAATCATGTCTTGGGTCAATAGTTGGGTTTGCCCGGCTCCCACGTTTTGGTACCTTACGTTCCGTTCTGTCGGCTAAGGTGGCACTGGGAGAACCACTGCGATTGCGCCCCGGTTGAGCTGGGCGAGCGCCTCAGTGGAGAAAGCTAAAACTGACTGTCATGATAAGGCGAGCGACTGGTCGCTGTTCAAGAGGTCTTTTCGAGTCCTTAAAGACTTATGTCGCGTCAAGCGAAGAACCAGATAATGTCCGGCCAAGGCGTGGATAGCGCCCCGAACTCGGTCTTCCGAATACTAGGGGCTTCACCGAAATTTAAAATTATAGAATTCTATGGCTAAGTGAGAGTGTTCAAGCATTATAAGTCCAGTTGCCTTGTTCGTTGTGTTGAGCGCCTCCCTAGATGGACCCAAAAATGGGAACAAGAGTGCTCAAATTTATCCCGAACACCCCAGCACTCGTGGCTTGGGGGCTGAAGCCGACGACTTGCCATCTCTCAGATTTTATAAACGGCCGCACAGAAGGTAATATTTTAAATCAAACAAGCATTGCTTAGCACATATGAACAAAGTTTTTAGCGCACAGGATAATACATAGCGAGTCTACTCAATAATTACATCTCTGGGGCACTCATCCGCAATCTTGTGGGCACCCTTCAGGACAGTCTTATAGTACATCTCGGGCGTACGGTACTCCTTGCCCGCTGGCGGCGCGTCAGTGATAAGCTTCTCCGCATCCAGCCTGCCCCAGTGCACCTTTGCGCGGGCAAGGGCCCGACGAGCACCTTCAATACAGGCGGAGCGCTTGACGACCTCCAACAAGGGGCATGCATCCACCAGCCGCCGCACAAGGCCGAAGTAGCTCCCAGGCATGGCCTCTCCAGGCCACAGCCGGACTATGAGGCCCTTCATGGCCTGCTCGGCTACCTTATGGAGCTCGACCAGCTGCTTCAGCTGGTCGCTAGGGGGCACCGGATGGCCGGCCTCAGCGTACTGAGACCAGAAGACCTTCTCCATTGAGCTCCCCTCCTCGCCATGGTAGAATGCGGCGGCATCGGATACACTGCGAGGCAGATCTGCAAACGCCCCTGGAGAGCTCCGAATTCGGGGAAGTATCAGGTAGTTTACATTAACATGCTTGCTTTGCATGAAAAATGCCTTACCCGCCGCTATTTTCTTCACATCCTCAACCTCCTGAAGGGCCTTATGGGCCTCGGCCATGGCAGCTTTGGCACTTTCGAGAGCCGAGGCAAGCTCGGACTCTCGAGTCTTTGAGTCGCGCTCCAAACTCTCATGCTTTTCCATGAGAGCCTGGAGCTCTTGCCGCACTTCCGCCACCCGCGCCTCCTGCTTCTCTCGCTCTGCCCGTTCCGCGGCCGCATTGCGTTCGACCACGGACACATCCTCCTTCAGGGTTGCCACCTCGTTCGTGGCCCCTGCAATAGCCACGATTATCCTTGTTATTTTTCTTGCAACCTAAATCCTTTTCTGTAAGGTAACTATTCAAAGTGGTGTTACTCACCTTCTTTGTCCTCGAGCTACTTCTTGGCACGGCCGAGCTCTTGCTCGGACCGCTCGAGGTCCTGCTTCAAAGCACCGACCTCCGCAGTCAGTGCGGCAGAGGTCAGCAGCGCAGCCTGCAAACCCATATTGACATAATTTTTTAGTAACCCGGCGTATATCTTTTTAGATCCTCAGTCCGGCTTTTCTTTCCGAACACCGAACCGAGCATCAGGGGCTACTGTCTATGCGGTATTACATTACATAATTTTAACTTCTTACCTCAAAGCCTGTTAGAAGGCTGCTGCAGGCTTCGGTCAGCCCGCTCTTGGCGAGCTGAACCTTCTGAATCACCGCACTCATGATAGTGCGGTGTTCTTCCTCGATGGAAGCGCCTTTGAGCGCCTCCACCAAGTTGTTCGGCGCCTCCGGTTGGACGGGGGCTGCCGGCGTCACGGTCTTGCCCTTCTTGCGAAGGGGCCGCCTGCCGGACTTCGGAACCACTGCGGGTTCCGGCGTGGAGTCCGGTGCAAAGTCCGGGAGGCTGCCTTGCGGCGCCTCCGGAGCCTCCTCCTGATGGGTCCCTTCCCGGGATCCCACCTCGACGTCCTCAGCGGCATGAGGGGTGGAGGCAGTCGGAATGGAATCCACATCCGACGGAGCCAACGACCTGCTCGACGAAGCAGCGAGATCATCGTCGGCCGGACTGCATGCAGTACGCGGCATTAGAAGGACACTATGTGACACAAAAGAAATTGCAGATCATTCAGGAATCCGGATACTTACAATCTCGCCGGAGGCCTGGCCCTTGAGGGCCACTCTTCATCGCCAACGTTGGTGTTGGCGGAGCTGTCCGGGGGAATAGTTCTTCCCCTCTTGGACCCTTCGGCCTCCCCTGTTGGGGAGACCTTCCTCTTTCTCTCTCCCTCCTCTGGGAGAGAGTCTTCTTCCTCCTCCTCATCTTCGGGGGAGGAATCCGCCTTGGAGTCGTCGGACACCTGAAAACGGGAACTCTTTTGAGTACCCGTGGCCACCTTCTTGGCCTTCTTCTCCGGCACCACGTGCGGTGCCGGAACCAGCAGCCCCGCTAGACGGGCATCCACTGGGTCTTCTGGCATGGGAGCCGGGCATATGAGCTGCTCGGCCTTCTTCATCCATTCCTGTCAAAGGAAAAGGGAGATTGAAACCCGCTTAGGGTCGAACTATTAACAACAAGTGTCTCGTAAAGGGGTAGAATCACTTACCTCGTCAGCTGGACGCTGCGAGTGAAATCCGCGATCTTCCGTCACGGATGCGGGGGCTTCGGCGCCCTTAAACAGCACCCTCTAGGCGCCTTCGTACATCGTGTCGAAGAGCCCGCTCAGCGCCTGGTGCTATGCCGGATCAAACTCCCACAGGTTGAATGCCCGTTCTTGGCATGGGAGAATCCGGCGGACGAGCACGACTTGGACCACATTAACAAGCCTGAGCTTCTTGTTCACCAGCTTCTGGATACAGGCTTGGAGTCCCGTCAGCTCCTTCGAACTACCCCATAGCAAGCCCTTCTCTTTCCATGAGGTGAGCTGCACAGGGATACTAGATCTAAACTCGGGGGCCGCCACCCACTTAGGGTCGCGCGGCTCGGTGATGTAGAACCACCCCGACTGCCACCCCTTGACGGACTCCACGAAGGCCCCTTCGAACCAGAGGATGTTGGGCATCTTGCCCAACATGGCGCCTCCGCACTTCGCCTGCATGCCCTTCACTACCTTTGGCTTGACATTGAAGGTCTTGAGCCACAAGCCGAAGTGGGGCTGGATGCAGAGGAAGGCCTCGCACACGATGATAAACGCCGAGATGTTGAGGATGAAGTTCGGCGCCAGATCATGGAAATCCAGGCCGTAGTAGAACATGAGCCCCCGGACAAAGGGGTGAAGTGGAAAACCCAGTCCGCGGAGGAAGTGGGGGAGAAATACGACCCTCTCATGGGGCCTGGGGGTGGGGATGAGCTGCCCCTTGTCGGGCAGCCGGTGTGCAATGTCGCCGGAAAGGTATCCGGCGCTGCGTAGTTTGGCGATATGCTCCTCCTTAACGGTGGAGGTCAGCCATTTACCTCCCGCTCCGGACATGGTCGGAGAAGGTTGAGACGAGATGTGCGAACTTGGGCGCTGGAGCTCGAGTGCACGGAGATGGATAAGCAAAGGACGAAGAAGGCGTAGGTAAAAAGGCGGATCCTTATCCCCTTATATATAGGCGGACAAAGACTATACGTCCCCACCAGCCTGGTAAAACTCGCTTATCTCCCAACCACCACCATCAAGGGCGCGGTTGGGTTACCCACATCCGTATTGATGAGAATCCCGGAATAAGGGGAACACGATCTCTGCTTCGACAAGACGTGCCAAGGAAACCGCTTCGCTAAACGCGCTGAGGTGGTATAATAAAAAACGATTCAAGTAAAAGCTTAGTAGTGGTGTGACGTCATGCCGCAGAATACGTCAGCAGATTGAACTTGTGCACATATTATTCTCTCTACGGTGGAATGTGGAACTTATTTTGCAGAGCCGGACACTATCCTGGTGTTCACAATCTTCTATGGATTATTCAAAGGAGGAACCCGCCTTGCAATGCCGAACATTATGTGCGCTGGACTTATCGTCATTGAAGCCAGGTTCAGGGGCTACTGAGGGAGTCCTGGACTAGGGGGTGTCCGGACAGCCGGACTATCATCGTCTGCCAGACTCCAAGACTATGAAGATACAAGATTGAAGACTCCGTCCCGTGTCCGGATGGGACTTTCCTTGGCGTGGAAGGCAAGCTTGGCAATACGGATATGTAGATCTCCTACCATTGTAACCGGCTCTGTGTAACCCTAGCCCTCTCCGGTGTCTATATAAACCGGAGAGTTTTAGTCCGTAGGACAACATCCATTACAACAATCATACCATAGGCTAGCTTCTAGGGTTTAGCCTCCTTGATCTCGTGGTAGATCCACTCTTGTAATACACATCCTCAATATTAATCAAGCAGGACGTAGGATTTTACCTCCATCAAGAGGGCCCGAACCTGGGTAAAACATCGTGTCCCTTGTCTCCTGTTACCATCCGCCTAGACGCACAGTTCGGGACCCCCTACCCGAGATCCGCCGGTTTTGACACCGACATGGGTCCTCGGACAACCGGACTATATACTTTGGCCGGACTGTTGGACTATGAAGATACAAGATTGAAGACTCTGTCCCGTGTCCGGGTGGGACTCTCCTTTGCGTGGAAGGCAAGCTTGTCAATTCGGATATGTAGATCTCCTTCTCCATAACTGACTCTGTGTAACCCTAGCCCCCTCCGCTGTCTATATAAACCAGAGGGTTTAGTCCATAGGATAACAGACAATCATAATCATAGGCTAGCTTCTAGGGTTTAGACTCTACGATCTCGTGGTAGATCAACTCTTGTAATACACATATCATCAAGATCGATCAAGCAGGAAGTAGGGTATTACCTCCATCGAGAGGGCCTGAACCTGGGTAAACATCATGTCCCCCGCCTCCTATTACCATTAGCCTTAGACGCACAGTTTGGGACCCCTACCCGAGATCCGCCGGTTTTGACACCGACAATGATCTCCACTATTAGAGCATTGTCCCAAGGAAAGGATGATGGAGACTATGATTCCCCCACAAGTCGGGATGAGACTCCGGACTTTATGAAAAATAAAATAGGCTAAAGAAGCCCAAATAAAAAAAAGAGGCCAAAGAAGCCCACCAAAAAAAATAAAAAAAATGAGAGAAAAAGTGAGAAGGGACAATGTTACTATCCTTTTTCCACACTTGTGCTTCAAAGTAGCACCATGATCTTCATGATAGAGAGTCTCCTATGTTGTCACTTTCATATACTAGTGGGAATTTTTCATTATAGAACTTGGCTTGTATATTCCAATGATGGGCTTCCTCAAAATGCCCTAGGTCTTCGTGAGCAAGCGAGTTGGATGCACACCCACTTAGTTTCTTTTGTTGAGCTTTCATACATTTATAGCTTTAGTGCATCTGTTGCATGGCAATCCCTACTACTCGTATTGACATCAATTGATGGGCATCTCCATAGCCCGTTGATTAGCCGTGTCAATATGATACTGTCTCATTTTTGTCTTCTCCACACAACCTCCATCATCATATTCTATTCCACCCATAGTGCTATATCCATGGCTTACGCTCATGTATTGCGTGAAGGTTGAAAAGTTGAAGAGCATTAAAAAGTATGAACCAATTGCTTGGCTAAAACCGGGGTTGTGCATGATGGGAGTATTTTGGGTGACGAAAATGAAGCATGGCCAAACTATATGATTTTGTAGGGATAAGCATTCTTTGGCTATGTTATTATGGTAAGACATGATTACTTTGTTAGTATGCTTGAAGTATTACTATTTTTATGTCAATATGAACTTTTATATTGAACCTTTTGGATCTGAACATTCATGCCACAATAAAGAAAATTACATTGAGAAATATGCTAGGTAGCATTCCACATCTAAAATTCTGTTTTTATCATTTACCTACTCGAGGACGAGCAGGAATTAAGCTTGGGGATGCTTGATACGTCTCCAACGTATCTATAATTTTTGATTGTTCCATGCTATTATATTATCTGTTTTGGATGTTTAATGGGCTTTACAATACACTTATATATTATTTTTGGGACTAACCAATTAATCGGAGGCCCATCCCAAATTGTTGTTTTTTCTCTATTTCAGTGTTTCGCAGAAAAGGAATATCAAACGGAGTCCAAACGGAATGAAACCTTCGCGAGAGTTATTTTTGGAACAAACGCAATCCAGGAGACTTGGAGTGGGCGACAAGAAGAAAACGAGGAAGCCACGAGGTATGGAGGCATGCCCTAGGGGGTGGGCGCGCCCCCCACGCTTATGGGCCCCTCGTGGCTCCCCTGACCGACTTCTTTCTCCTATATATATCCATATACCCCAAAAACATCGAGGAGCACAATAGATCGGGAGTTCTGCCGCCGCAAGCCTCTTTAGCCACCAAAAACCAATCGGTGCCCTGTTCCGGTACACTACTGGAGGGGGGATCCCTCACCAGTGGCCATCTTCATCATCCAGGCGCTCTCCATGATGAGGAGGGAGTAGTTCACCCTCGGGGATGAGGGTATGTACCAGTAGCTATGTGTTTGATCTCTCTCTCTCTCTCTCGTGTTCTTGATTTGGCACGATCATGATGTATCGCGAGCTTTGCTATTATAGTTTGATCTTATGATGTTTCTCCCCCTCTACTCTCTTTTAATGGATTGAGTTTTCCATTTGAAGTTATCTTATCGGATTGAGTCTTTAAGGATTTGAGAACACTTGATATATGTATTGCATGTGCTTATTTGTGGTGACAATGGGATATTGACATGATCTACTTGATGTACGTAATGGTGATCAACTTGCGGGTTTAGTGACCTTGTGAACTTATGCATAGGGGTTGGCACACATTTTTGTCTTGACTCTTCGGTAGAAACTTTGGGGCACTCTTTGAAGTACTTTGTGTTGGTTGAATAGATGAATCTGAGATTGTGTGATGCATATCGTATAATCATGCCCATGGATACTTGAGGTGACATTAGGGTTTTGGTTGATTTGTATCTTAAGGTGTTATTCTAGTATGAACTCTATGATAGATCGAACGAAAAGAATAGCTTTGTGTTATTTTACTACGGACTCTTGAATAGATCGATCAGAAAGGATAACTTTGAGGTGGTTTCGTACCCTACAATAATCTCTTCATTTGTTCTCCACTATTAGTGACTTTGGAGTGACTCTTTGTTGCATGTTGAGGGATTGTTATATGATCCAATTATGTTATTATTGTTGAGAGAACTTGCACTAGTGAAAGTATGAACCTTAGGCCTTGTTTCCTAGCATTGCAATACCGTTCACACTCACTTTTATCATTACTTACCCTTGTTGTTTTTATATCTTCAGATTACAAAAACCTGTATCTATCATCCATATTGCACTTGTATCACCATCTCTTCATCGAACTAGTGCACCTATACAATTTGCCATTGTATTGGGTGTTTTGGGGACATAAGAGGCTCTTTGTTATTTGGTTGCAGGGTTGTTTGAGAGAGACCATCTTCATCCTACGCCTCCCACGGATTGATAAACCTTAGGTCATCCACTTGAGGGAAATTTGCTACTATCCTACAAACCTCTGCACTTGGAGGCCCAACAATGTCTACAAGAAGAAGGTTATGTAGTAGACATCATGCACCATGAAGCTAAAGCTCAAGACATCATCGAGCTTACCTCCCTACCCACTCCAGGTGAATTGTATGAGCCTAGTTGTCAGCGTCACACAGAAGGACTGCAGAGCATTTTTCAGAGGCCTGAACCCAATATAAGCCAGATGCTCAGCATGATGAAGCCATTGCCTCAAGATGCAGAATATCCCAAGGAATTCTTTGTCCAGGACCTCGAGTACTTGCCCCGCATAGTCTACCATATACTGAGGCGTACTCTATGGCCAATCAAGGGACATTCTTATGAATCCAAACTTGAAGGCACTATGAAGACTTTGGTATTCTATATTGTCAATGGCATCATATTCAACTCCCAGGATTTCTTCATCAGACAACTTGCTGCATCTGGGATTGATCAGTTTGCCCTGAAGTTTTATGCTCCATGGGTAATGCGCCAAATCAAACTTCATTCTACTGTCGACTATCAGCCTTTAGCATTCAACCATCTTGTCTTTCTGCCTGAGGTTGATCTATCAGTTGAAGCCATCTACCCTGAGCCTGCCAAGGAGCCGATATATCTTCACAATGCTGATCATCAAAGCTTCACGCAGCCCATAGAAGGAGTTCATGTCCCTAATGTTGCTGCTCCTGCTTATCCTCTGGCTGGCAATGTGTGTATGCCTCATTGAGCAAATACCGAAGCCACTGCCAGTACGATTGCTCAAAGGCCTTGGAAGCGTCCTAGTGTATTCAATGACGGAGAGCTGCTTGTGGCCTTACATCAGAAGCAGGACAAGCACCACAACTGGCTGAAGCGTCAGATGCATAGTCTCTTGGTGGATGTCAATCGCATTCGCAATCTGGCTACCAAGAACTCATTTGTTGCCCATGAGAATGCGCAGCGTTCCTGGAAGAGCCTCACTCTGTTGTGTTCTGAAGACGATCTTCAAGCAGATGGCTTCACCCGAAAGCTTCAAGTTTGATTCCAGGCCTCCACCAAATGCAAGCTGGCGCCGCACTCCCTCATTTGAAGGTTCTGAGTATTCATCTTCGGCTGCAACTGTTGTTGCGAATGTCGTCGATGAAAAAGACGACGCCACATCACCAACCATGGCTATACTGCATCTCGACTCTGCACCAGGCCCTTCTGCACCACCACACTCCAACGTCAACCCTGCTCCACCATCTGCTCCTTCTGGGAACGACTAGATGCTCTATGTCTTCAAACCTTTTTTGGTCATTGCTGACAAAAGGGGGAGAAGCATATGAGTTGATAGTCTTCAAGCGGGTCCTTATGGGTGGCTGCATTATTTTGCCAAGTTTTTACAACTCTCGTCTTTTGATACATTTGGTTCTTTGAGTTGTAACACTTAAACTCGATGGTCGTCTACTACTTTTTCTGCTACTCTGTGTTGCGATGATAAATTCCGCATGAAGTCATTTTGCAGACGTCCATTTTCCATTATGTATATCATTATATTCATTATCCTTCTATATGCATAATGTATTGTCTTCACACTTTGATGATGGCCTCCAGAAAGCAAAACCTGCCATGTGCATTTGCATTCAAACGCAAATCATCTATATGCACATCTTCAGGGGGAGCTTCGTCATATGTATGAAGACAATACTCACAACACTAAACTTTCACATACTTTTATCCCCGTTGAAAACTGCAACCAGTTTGTCATCAATCACCAAAAAGGGGGAGATTGCAAGTGCATCTAGTGCCACCCCTAGTTGGTTTTGGAGTATTGACGACAAACTTGGTTGAGGGACTAATGTGTTTGTGAGAATTGCAGGATAACACAGGTAGTAGTGCCATATTGATTCGGTTTACCTACCAGAGATGACCCCTAAAAATGAGTGAAGACATTGAAGACAATGGTGGTTTGTGAAGATATTCACATTGAAGACTATGACAAGAGAAGACATCGCATGAATACTATGGAGTGCGAAGACATAGTTGTTTCGTAGTTTCCTTTTCTTCCTTGTTGAGTCATAGGAACCACCATACTGTTAAGTGGGGTCCAAGTGAACAAAGTCAGAGTGACTGATGTGATGCTCAACCAAATCCTATGTCTTCGAGCGAAGACAATGAGAGCAAATCTTATCCAGAGCTGGATGAGTCAGCTTTGCTTGTAGCCCAAGCTGAGCTGCCGCGTGTGTTTGAAATCTGATCATTGGACATGTGTCAGTTCCTTAGTGACCCAGGGTCATTTTGGGCAAATCAGGTCGGGTTGCCTCCTGGCTATAAATAGCCCACCCCCTACACAATAATTGGTGGCTGCTTAGAGTTAGTGCACAACTTTTGTTGTTTGAGAGCAACCCACCTCCGAAGCCTTTGAGAGAGAAATCCTTGCGAGGACAAAGCCCAAAACACCCAGAGCCAAAGAGTGTTAGGCATCACTGAAGTATTTCTGTCTGCGTGATCTGAAGACTTATTACACTTGAGGACTGTGAATCCTCCAGTCGGCCAGGCGTCGCGTTCTGAGCATCCAAGAGTCATTGTGGATTGCCAGTGAATGAAGCATGTGAAGGTTTGGAAGTCTCCCTTGAAGACTTACCAGAGTGATTGGCGAGGACTAAGTGTTCTTAGCTCAAGGGGAATAAGGTGAAGACACGGTCTTCTAAGTTGAATCTCGGCCTCCCTAACCAGACGTACAGTTGTCACAGCAACTGGAACTGGTCCAACAAATCCCTTGTCCTCTATGAGCAACTGGTTCTATCCTTCCTCTCTCACTTTACTTACAGTTTGTCTTCATGAAGTCTTTGCCCATTTGCCTGATCTGATTGACTTCACTGTGTGAAGACTGTTTACTGTTTGGCTTCATACTATCTTTCATCCTGATCCATACTACCTAGCTGCTGATAGTCTTCATGCTTTCACTACATTGCTTACTTGACTATGGCTTGGCTAGTGTAGTCTACCTTCTGCTGCATATGAATAGGTTCATTTCTATTGTTTGTCTTCAAAGCACCCCTGTTTTGAAGACTTTCATAAAAATCGCTTATTCACCCCCCCCCCCTAGTCGAATACTAGCACTTTCAACCACTAAGGGAATCACAACATACATATCATCAAAATATCGAACACATATCAAGTTCACATGATTACTTGCAACATGATTTCTCCCGTGACCTCAGGAACAAAAGTAACTACTCACAAATGATAATTATGCTCAAGATCAGAGGGGTATTAAATAGCATAATGGATCTGAACATATAGTCTTCCACCAAATAAACCATATAGTAATCAACTACAAGATGTAATCAACACTACTAGCCACCCACAAGCACCAATCTATAGTTCCGGTACAAAGATTGAACACAAGAGATGAACTAGGGTTTGAGAGGAGATGGTGTTGTTGAAGATGTTGAAGGAGATTGCCCTAATCGAGATGGGAGAGTTGTTGGTGATGATGATGACGATGGTTTCCCCCTTCGGGATGGAAGTTCCCCAGGCGGAATCACTCCACCGGAGGGCAAAAGTGCTCGTGCCCAAGTTCCACCTCGAGATGGTGGCGCTTCGTCCCGAAAGTCCTCTTCTTATTTTTTTCTAGGTCAAAATGACTTATGTACCATAAGAGGGGCACCAGAGGTGGGCCAAGGGGAGCACAACCCACCAGGGCACGCTTGGGCTCCCTGGCGCACCCAAGTGGGTTGTGCCCACCTGGTGGGCCCCCTCTGGTACTTATTTGTTCCAATAATTCTCATTTATTCCATAAAAATTCCTTGTGTAGTTTCAACTCATTTGGAGTTGTGCAGAATAGGTAGCCTAATGTAGCTTTTTCGGGTCTAGATTTCCAGCTGCCAGAATTCTCCCTCTTTGTGTGAACCTTGCATATTATGAGAGAAAAGGCATTAGAATTACTCCAAAAAGCATTATTATGCAATAAAACAACATAAATAACAGTAGATAAACATGATGCAAAATGGACGTATCAGCCATCCACTACGAACCCTACTTCGTGTCGGCAATAAGGGAATGCTAGCTACGAATGCATGCCCCCAGATAGTCAGGTTTGAAATCTCACCCTGCCGTAACACAAAACCTATAGGAGTACATCATATATATGGTCAAACTTCACCTTTCCCTTCCGGACAAAGGTGGACTGTGTCCCGACCCACAAATGTGTGCTTGTGGCGGGAGACGGGTGAGACCACATACGAACCACCTGCTGGTGGCCCTATACTATATGTGTGAAAAGGGTGTGGTGTCATATTTAACTATACCATTCACAACTTTCATGTGGCACGTGTGCCTCGCAAAATAACCGAACTTCCCCGACCCCACAGAGGTTGCAGGTAGTGCGAAGTACCCCCCCCCCCCACACACACACACACATGAGTCGGGGGGAGGGCATCTCACCAAGACACACTGTAACACGGACCAAATAGAATCCAACTTGATCGTACAACCTCTCTCGCTCGTTGTTGGTCAAAGTGATGGACGTCCACACGGCCCCGCAAAATGGGCTAGCTTGTCACCGATAAACTCACTCTATGCATGTGGCCCAATTATGTATGGAAGTGGTGTGTGTGTGGTGTTTGAATATGCAATGCGCAAATTTCATTGGCACCATGCTTTGGAACCATAAAATCCCCACACCGATCGAGGGTTCACGATGCGTAGCATGCATGCGCTCAAACTTAATTAGGCCTAGAATGATTGACCTACTACTATACGGTAACATGAACCCAAGAAGAAGAATCCACCCCTGGTAACCTTTCTCATCGTCGGTCGAAATGATGGACATCCATGCGGGCCCACAAATATATATAGGCTTGCCACCCATATATAACCAAGTGAGTGAGAGTGTGCAAAGATAACCATTGCATGCATGTGCCCCAAACATATTTATGGAGGTGCATGATGCATGCATATGTGTTGAATTAATACCTAATGCACAACATTGATGTGGTGCACACGTTCAAAATCACACAGGTCCCCACACAGAGCAAGAGGTTCATGACGTGTCGTGTGCACGCCCCCCCCCCCCCCTTCGATCTAGCGGGATGGATTCATGTGTACACATGCGCTATTATATATGTAATCTTACCTATATCGCGAGACAAGCAAAAAATTAATCCCCTCCTAAGTCAAAATAATTAACCTCTCTCGTTGTCGGTGATAGTGATGGACCAAGCGGGCTGACAGATGGAAACATCGCCAATAACCACATGAGTTAGTGCCACAGGACAACCACCATCGCTTGCATGTGTGCCAAAACATATATATTGAGAGGTGTGTGGTTGTGATGTTTTGAATACCTAATGCACAACCTTTGATGTGGCATTTGCCTCAAAAACCGCAAAGCCCCCACACAAAGTGAGGTTCATGTGCGACACCTAGTATATGTTGGTCCCATCTCCCCTTCGACACGTACTATATATATATATACTCCTACCCTAACACAACCCTAAAAGAATTAATCCTCCTTGTTCGTCAAATGTGCCTCTCTCTCTCGTTGGGTCAAAGTGATGGAGGACGACCTCTTGCGGGCCAACAGATGGAAGCGCCGCACGCGAGTGAGTTCCTATAGGGCAACCACCGCCTGCATGGTATTGCGTGATGTTTGAATAACAAGGCGCAACTTTGTGGCACATGCCTCGGGAACCAAAAAGTCCCCACATGGAGCGAGGTTATGACACACACACACACACACATCCTGCACCACCACCTCCACTTTGAGGCATGTCAAACTTTTTCTGGAGTGAACATGTGACCAAAGCAATGTCGTGTTAAAGTTAAAAAAACATAGATCATTCGCCCCGTTTGATACATTGATTGATTTTCTAGGGATTTAATGTGCAAAAATAAAATTTGAGCTACATGTGCACCAAAATGGATTGCAAAATCATATTGTATCCCTCGGTGCATGTTTCCTCGTGAAAGAAATTTCAAAACATTGAGAATACTGATTTTTAAAATTCAGTAAATCCAAAACTTAGTTGAAATTCATGAAACTTATCGTGGTGTCATATATGGACACCAGTAGAATGTGATATTGTACCTTTTTGTGAAATTTGAGACAAGTTTTGATATAATCGACTTACAAATGGGAGATTGTTAATAATTGGCAACCAATATCTCATACGGAATATTTATTTGGACCGTGTGCATTAGATCGTGCCATGCTTTGGTTAAGCAGTAAAGCAATAGGATGAATCATCAAAAAACAAAAAAAATACATGCCACGCACCCCATGTGGCGTGCGATTAGGCGTGACTTGACGAGACACATGCGAGCAGTTCGCCGTGCAGGCGGACCAGGAGGTGTGCGTGCAGGCATGTGAATTGACGGGAGGTGTTTTCGCTGTGCAGTGTCACCGGGTGGCGTGCGAGTAGCTGTGTGAAATTATGGTATAGGAATGCCAGAAGTCCGCTGCGCAGGTTCATCGGGAAGCGAGACAGCCTTTGACCGCCGCTCGCCTCGCTCCCACTGGTCTGTATTAATGGCATGCCCGAGCGGCCGCACCCCCCATCCTTGCCACACATACAATCCTCTCTCTCCGCCGGCATCCTCGATGCCGCTCTCAGTCCTCAAAGCGGTAGTGTATGGGGATGCCGCCGAGGCACCCCATTGGAGGGAGTGGCAACGCCGGGGCTGCTGAAGCACTAGAGCACGGCGTGAATATGGAGACAGAGGTTTTCGTTGTAGCCGACGAGGTGGATAACTAGGCTGCCAACGAGCGAAGGCTGGTCGATAAAGAACCGCAAGCGACTCTAGTAGGCCTAGACTTCATTAGCAGCCTCCCCGATGATATGTTCACAGTCATCATATCCCTCCTCCCAAAACAATAATGGGCGAGGACAATCGCCCTTCCCCGACGGTGGTGCCCCCTATGTCTCTCCACCCCTCTCGACCTCCTCGACGACCACGAGCTCTGCCATGGCTATTGCAAAAGCTTGGATGCGTTCTCCCATATCCTCAGCAATCACCATGGCCCAATCAGAGGCCTTATCATGGGCAAGTTTCGTTCCAATGGCAAAGACCGAGCCAAGCTTGACGAGTGGTTCTGATCCCCCGCCCTAGATCAGCTCGAGGAGCTTAGTTTAAATGATGGGCATATGCGCTTGCTGCCAACTTTCACGCTCCGCTTTGCGCCCATGCATCAGCCTCGCCAAGTTCATGAACTGCCATCCCCCTTAGTGACGCGCCCACTCTTTTTCTACCACGACTAAAGCACCTCGAGCTCATCGTCGTCTGCATCCCAAAGGATGACATGGAGTGCCTGCTCCGCGGCTGTACTGCACTCGAGTTCCTTCGTCTTCAGGCGATGAATTGGTCAAGTAGCTTCCACATCACCTCCCTCTGGACTATTTATGTGTGTTGCTGGTGCTGCAACGAGAGATCACAAAATGTGGACCACAATATGGTAATTGAGGACATACCTTCACTTGAGAGATTAATTGTAGTTGATCAACAAGGTCCAGCAAGAATCAATGTCATTTCTTTGCTGAAATTGACAGTGGTGGGCTACTCGTATGTCAAATACTCTGAATGTATTATTGGATCCACACCCGTTCATGTACAACAATCGCCTTCTACCTCTCCTTCTTGATATCAACATTAGTTCTAATTTTGAAGATGTATGTTCGTCTGTCATCCAGAAAAGCTTGACCAAGATTCTGCGCACAGTGAAGGTCTTGGGACTAGAATCTAGAAGCCCCAACCTGCACGAAGTTGTCAGTTTCTTGAGATGCTTTCCGTGCCTGAAGAAGTTGTATATCGAGGTGATGTTCCTTTCCTGTTAAATGTCAACCATAAGGGATTTCAATTTTTGGCACCTTTTCCCAAGTTTACAATGACAATGTACTACGATTTCTGAAGGAATTTTGGAGGACTTCAGGACATACATCCCCACCCCATATTGGTTGCTTGATTCATATGGTTACATCCATAAGCATTTCTCCTTTGGATTCATATGTACTAGTTTTCTTAGGGAATTTTTCATCCACTCCAACCTCTTGTGAAGAGGCTACATTTTTCTAGATTGTAATCAAATGCCCATGTTAATCATGTCAGATCGAAGATGGCACGTTGGTGCATTTTACAAATCCTGCAAACCAAATAGGCCTGTGGTAGTATTCAAAACTGCATGTAGGCACTAACACGTTCTCTTCTTTTGCAGATAATAATAGGCCCGGTGGTGGATAATGTGATACAGTATAACGACAATCACATCAAATGCCTAGATCTGCATCTCTCAAAAATTACTTTGAACTCCTGTTGAGGGACCGAACTCCTACCGAGGGACCTTACCGAAGATTATATTCACCAGGTTCTTTGTTGCCAGAGCAAGGGTGCTGAAGGTAATGAGGTTGAACATGCATTTACGTAGAAATTATGAATGGTTTGTTGATCAGAGCCGACAGCTACTCCAGAATGGAAGAGGCTCCGAAAAAGCTAAACTTCGTATTAGAGCTGCATATGACAAAGTAATTGGAAGTCATTGTGTCAACCCCATACATGACTTGTCAGCGGCTGATCCCTTTGCAGAAATGATGAGGTTTTGAAACCGGCCTTATTAATGGTAATTTTAGTTTGACCCTCTCTTATATCCATGTTTAGTTGATCAGCACGGGCGTTTGCAGCTGAATGAGCTGAATTTCATTTCTAATATCAGTTTGAACCTTGTAATCTTCGAATTTGAGCCGTGTAACTCCGGAATTTGAACCTTGTAATATTTCGGGCTTTTGTGGTACAATCGTTGAAATGGCATCATATGAGACTCGTATATTGGTGGTACTATTTTGACCTTAATATCCAATAGACTAAGATTTTATTACCCATTCACGACCAGGGATCCAGCTGGAAGCAGAGCAATGACAAATGTTGTTGCAACAAGATATAGATGATTAGATGCTCGTTTCTCCTAGTTTAGTATGCATGTAATTGCTTACTTTGGTGTGTGGAAATGTTATGTGTGTAGTCAGTTATGTAATTGTATGCTTAATTTGGTTATGCAATGTTGTTCTTATAAGTATATATGTTGATGTTCTGTAGAAAAAGCATATCACATCACACACGGACCACACTAGGAACCCGGCGGTCATGAATTCATCAATCGCAGACGGTTGTATACCGGCAAGCATTTGCCCAGAACACACACGGCTTATTCCATCACAAACAGCTCAATCAGGTGGATCAACTGTATGCCACGTATCGCACACGCAACTCTAATCTGATTCGTGCTTGATGTCCCCGACATCGCTCGCACAGTTCCTCTTATTTTGCCATGTATCACTGTGCTGGCCTCTTCTCGCATCCCTCGGTATGCTCTGGTCTCCATTCACTACAAAAAAATACACTTCTGTGATGATACGTGTTTGTCACAGTAGGTCGTGTTTTTTGTCATGCATGTACATCCATGACGATTTTATGACAGAATCAAGATAGTCATACATGTGCTGTCGTAGAAGTGGTCCATGACATTACCAAAATTATCATCACGGAAGTGTCCACTTCCATGACGATAAATCACGCTTCACAGAAGTGCTTTCGTCAAGGGTGACCTACACGTGGCATCCACCATAACGGAACGTCGTTAAGCTATCGGGTCGGGTTTTGGATCCGATAACCCGTTAACAGCCCCGACCAATGGGGATTTTCCACGTGTAAAATCATCATTGGCTAGAGGAAACACATGTCGGCTCATCGTTGGGATAGATGTCATCCACTCATTGGATAGAAGGCGCCTATGATACGTCGACACGTGGCACGGCCCAACAGAGGGCCATTCCTGTCAAAAGGTCGGCCTGTTTGACTTGGTCAAAAGGTGGTGGGCCGGCCCATGGAAAGCCTGTTAACGGCGTGTTCGCATATAGCCCATTTACAGCCCGCTAACCCAAGGCCCGTTACGCCCTATCCGAATTAGGCCCAGTAGCGTCATCTGGGCCATCCAATATGATTCCAGCCCGTTTTCACTTCTGGCCCATGTATGGCCCATGACGTCTTTCGGCCCATATGAGGCCCTTTGTAACTCTTGGCCCATTAACGGCCCGTGGTGAAACTGGCCCGTAATGAAAAGTGTATCACTTTACACGCATTAACGGCCCGTGGTGAAACTGGCCCGTAATGAACAGTGTATCACTTTATACCCATTAAGGGCCCGTTATTCCGTTGGGTCGTTTCCAGCCCAAGTTATCTTTCGGCCTTCTGAGGGCCCATTTATTCTTGGGCTCATTTACAACATTGGGTTACTTACGGCCTGTTACTGTCATTTTCTGCTTGTGGGCCAAATTCAGCCCGTCGTTATAGTCGGCCCGTTTGTGGACCGTTAATCTATTGGGCCATTTTCATAGCATCACCAAATACGGCCTCTTAACGGCCCGTTATGGTCAGCCCATAAAACGTACGATTTCCACTCTAGCCCATCTACGGCCCATTAAAGGCCCGTACAAGGCCCATAGATGAGTCGGCCATTA
Source organism: Triticum timopheevii (assembly GCA_963921465.1). NCBI lineage: Eukaryota > Viridiplantae > Streptophyta > Magnoliopsida > Poales > Poaceae > Triticum > Triticum timopheevii. The sequence goes on from OY997274.1 coordinate 295,236,143, forward strand.
CAAGGCCCATGGATCCTACGAGACGTAGAAGGCCCATGGATCCTACAAGACGTAGAAGGCCCATGGATCCTACGAGACGTAGAAGGCCCATGGATCTGACTGCCCATTGAACGCCCATGGATCCGACGACCCATTGAAGGCCATGGATTCGATGGTCCGTACATGGCTCGTGGATCGTACGGCCCGTGGAGGGTCATGGTCACTACAACGTTTGGGCGAGTTGGCCCCTGTTTGAACGATATAGCATATTCAAAGAATTATCCTACTCAATATTATCACCTCTAAAAACATACACTATACAACAAAGAGACCAAGGCATAGAAACGTAGAATAATCCTACACTATACAATAAAGAAATTACAGCCAATTATACCCATTGGGCATTATGGTTCGGCACAGGTGATAATAAAGCATACACAAAGAGAAAATTACATACACTAGGCAAATACAGCTCATACATCATGGACGTGCATCAACTTAACTCCATTTGAACTATAATCTCTTCAGAAAATAGGATTGGCCGGATTTAGATAGCACAAATTTCAGTCTGCAAAATCTCCAATTCCTTCGTGGTTACCTCAATGTCTTGTTTCATTTTTTGACTCCTGCATCTAATACCTGCATGTCCAGTCTCAACTTGTTGATTATACGTTGACAATCATGTACAACTTGTCTTGCCACCTCTAGTTGATGCTCGAGAATATCAGCACATTCCAATTCCAATCCATAATCATTCGGTAACAGCCATGCCACACTGCTCGCAGATCTTTGTGTTGATGTCACTTCATCCTGAAATGTTTCTGTAAGTACACATGACTAGGGCAAAAATATAGTTACAAGAGTGAAGCAAGCAAGACACTATTTTGTACTACATGGCAAAACAGGACTAACAATAATGTTACACGTCATGAAGCATAAGCAGGTGATATTTTAAAAATTATAAAAAAGATAGTCTGTGCCGCCTGCATACAGAAATCCCTCTTAGCTCACCAGAGGAGCATGATGTTGGGGCCCAATCCAAAACACAGACAAGTTACTAATTTAGATAACACATTGCATATAATTAAGCAAGCAGTTGGCCATTCTGTAGCTCAATTAAAGTCTTAGGGAGCATAATGAACAGCAGAGGGTTTCATACAAACATACTACAGCAGGCAAAACTATGCAATCATTAGCCTAGTATAAACTAGATTGTGAGCCTCATGCAATAGTAGTTGGTTAATAGACTTCAAAGCTTCAGGCACACTTCCGCAGAGTAATTAAATGGTAAGGCCTTTAATTATGTCAACTAATAGTTATACAAGTACCCAACATCAGGCATGATTCTTTGGGCATCTCATTAACTGAGGACAAATAAAGCAATTGAAAAGACCAAATTAACTATGCCTGAAACAAACAAGGAATTGAACTGTTGAGTTGCATATAGTGAATTACCTTAACAGGTTGAAGAGGCTCGGCACGGCTCCTACTTCTCTTGCAAGGCTCCTTACTAACATCTTGTAATTGGAAATCCTCTATCTTATCTTCATTGCACCCCTTCTGCAAGGTGACTCAAACTAGTTACTCATCTCCTTGGAAGATAAATATGCATACTTTCCAGTCTGTGAACACAAAAGGATGAGATTATAACAAAATAACAACACATAATGAAACATGCCGCATCTCTTGCACTTGCACACAATGAAATGAGCATTTACTCTGTCTGCACTATGTAAAAACTAGGCATACCTTCGAACTGGATCTCTAGGTACTCTTGGAGAGCCTACTTTAGTGTACAGCCAAACCTTTATGTCACCTATGAGTTAGACAAGGCCCCACTACAGCAACCCTTACTGTTTAAATCGTTGACAAGCTTTGTTAGAGTGTTAGGTCAAGAACAGCAAGTAATCAAAGCAAATAGTCCTAGTATGGCTGGCTGATGCAAACAAGCCATTGAACAGATGTGTGAGCAAATCTTACATATCAAGAAAAGAAGCAAAGAAGGAGGCTTAAAGACCATCACTTGACTGACCAGATTTAAGGGGCATTTAAACATCATGTGCAACATATGAACTAACATAAACATTGCATATTCTAGATTCTACAATGGAATGCACATGTATTAGGTTATGCCATTTATGATGATGCCTAAATGTACACTATAGCAGGCAGAAAATCCTTAATCCATACCGCAGGGTCTGTTGTCCCATCATATGATTCGATGTTCACGGGTTTAAACCCTTCCGGGAATTCATGTTCCATTACTTCATCAGTGAAGCAGAGGGGGTGTGTGGCGCCTCTATATCGAGCCAAGTCGCGATGTAGCTTGGATGGAGTTCGTCTGTGGTTTTTGGCCCAGGCGTGGTTATGTTTGTCACGTCCGGTCGGATGGCCATCATCGCGCATCAGGGCACGCCCCCGCGATCCATAGATCAATCTAGTCTGACCTGCTCTGTTTTCCAGGTCATGCCGCATGTCATATGTGTATCCCCGAGCTGTTGTGTCTCTGTTTTTATGGCGAGGTAGTGCGAGCTGGTGTTCCGCTCGAGTTGCCGCATTGTCCCGACCATGTGGTGGTTGGTCAGCCGCATTATGCGCTGGTAGGACAGGCTCCAGTGCCTGGTCATCGAATTGGGGTAACAATTTGTGCTTCTGGTAACTTTTGGTTGGGCGCTCAAGGTTGTATTCCTCGGCTGCTAGGACATTAGTCCATCTATCGTTGAGCAGATCTTGATCAGCTTGAAGCTGCTGCTACTTCTTTTTCAGGCTCCTTGCAGTGGGTATTAGCCGGCGCTTACAGCGCTCTTGATCGACAAGCTCCTCAAGCACGATAAAGTCTTCGTCGTCGAGGCTTGCCTCGTCCTCGGAGGGTGGAAGATAATTACTGTCCTCCGAGTCTTCGTTAACGGCCTTTTCATTAGGGCTGACTTGCCTATCCTCCCGTTCATCCTGTTCGGAAGTTGGTCTTCGTTGTCTTCGGCATCGTCCAGAGTATTATTTTCTACTGTGCCGGTATTGCGGTTTTTTCCACGGCGTGGTTTAGAGCGGCGCCGCTAACTTCGATGCTTTGGCTGTATCTCAGGAGGCTTATCCTCGACTGGATCCTTTTCATTGTCGCCGTTGTTCTCTTTGGGTGTATCCACCATGTATACGTCATACGAGGAGGTGGCTGTCCAGCGCCCTGTAAGCGGTGGTTTTTATGCCTGCTCCTCCCGGCATCGTCGTCCATACCGTCAATGTCTTCAGAGTCATAATCGAGCATGTCGGTTAAGTCTTCGACAGTGGCTATGAAGTGGGTGGTGGGTGGGAAGCGGAATTCTCCGTCATCAGCCTCCAATCCAAACCTGATATAGTTCAACTGAGAGTCCCCTAATAAGGAGAGGGCTTTTAACGAGTTTAGCACCTCGCCTAAAGGTGAGTGCCAGAAGATGTCCACGGAGCTGAATTCAACGATCGGTGCCTGATCAGGTTCGATGGGCGCGGATGCACGTGGTTCGGAACCTATGGCCGAAGACAAATCCGAGGTTCCGGTGACACAGGCCCCGCTCGAGGTTGGATCTGTGTGCGGCTCTAACGCTGCTGGGTCTGCGGCTTCCGTGATGGGGTTGAGCTTCCTGTCCTCGGACGACGCAATCTTCTCCGGATCTAGGGCCAGAGCAGTTATAGGCGCTATCTCCTGGGCACGGTCTAATGACAGATTTAGGTCATGTTCATCATGGTGGCAGGGAGCGGCTGTCATGGGCTCGAATCCGTCAAAGATCAAGCCTTCACGGATATCGGCAATGTAATTCAAGCTTCCAAACCTGACCTGATGGCCAGGGGCGTAGTTGTCGATCTGCTCTAGACGGCCAAGCAAGTTGGCCCGCAGTGCGAAGCCACCGAATACAAAGATCTGTCTGGGGAGAAAAACCTCCCCCTGGACTGCATTGTTTTAGATGATTGACGGATCCATCAAACCTTTTGGTGACGACGTAGTGGAACTCTCAATGAAAGCACCAATGTCGGTGTCAAAACCGACGGATCTCGGGTAGGGGGTCCCGAAGTGTGCATCTAAGGTCGATGGTAACAAGAGGCGGGGGACACGATGTTTACCCAGGTTCGGGCCCTCTCTATGGAGGTAATACCCTACTTCCTACTTGATTGATCTTGATGAATATGAGTATTACGAGAGTTGATCTACCACGAGATCGTAGTGGCCAAAACCCTAGAAGTCTAGCCTGTATGATTATGATTGCCTCTAGGGACTAAGCCCTCCGGTTTATATAGACACCGGAGGGGACTAGGGTTATACAAAGTCGGTTACACATAAAGGAATCTACATATCTGAACGCCAAGCTTGCCATCCACGCAAAGGAGAGTCCCATCCAGACATGGGAAGAAGTCTTCTGTCTTGTATCTTCATAGCCCATCAGTCCGGCCCATGCTACATAGTCCGGCTGTCCAAGGACCCCTTAATCCAGGACTCCCTCAATGACGGCGGCGCGTGTGGTGATGGTGATGACGGCGGCATGGGGGGGGGCATGGCCGCGCCCCCACCATGGCGGCTCCCTTCCAATCTCCTCCAAGGTTGCAACAATGATGTTCTTGAGGTGGATGGTGGCTGGACTTGGAGATAAGAATGATGAATGACAACTTGATTAATGTCTTCTTTGGTGGCTAGGGTTGAAGGAGAAAATATAATGGCTCTCCTATAGCCTCGTCCCTTGATGTGACTCCTCTCCTTTGATCCAAGGGCTCTAGATGACCCTTATCCTGTACCAATCCCTTCAGTAAGAACCAAGGATCCCGTGGGAACAATTGGGGACGAAATTGGTGAAGAATCCCGTCTGGAAGGGCAACTTTCGAAGCTGTCTGCATGTCAAATGACTGCCGAAATGATCGCATGCGGTCGCATGAAAGGTCGTCTTCTATTTTGTATTCCTCCAGTAAAATGGTTGCCATTTCTTCATTCGAACTTGGAATTTGACGTTCTTGGGATCGCTGGATTCGTATGAACGATGTTGATCCATCTCTGGTTTTAGAACTTGATTTGGAGCAGTTTGAAAAAAAAGACCTTTTCCACCTTCGAAATGGCTAAGTCTGGGCCCTAGGTGTCCACCGTTTGAGTTCCTTTCATCATGATGTGTACTTGGGAAGTCCATCACACCTACAAGACACACAAAGACAAAGAAAACTAATAAAGCCTAACAAAGAATAAATATTACGCAATGCTCACGGTGAAAAGGACAAAACCTGGAAATCATGCATAAGGACATATAATTGGCTCAATGGAACATGATATGACTTGATATACAGAGATAATGTGCAACAAATGAGCTCTAAAGATCCGTAAAATATGGAGCCATGAGTGCGCAAGGTTCCCAAGCCCACCAAACGGATGCTTGTGTACATCGAGCTACGGTGTCTATACCGCATCATAGCCCACCTCTAATGTCAGTGCTACGTACGGCCTCCAACACATATCCTGTCGTGGAATTGTCACGTCAGATGTCCTAGTGAAAGGACTTAGTCGTGGAGCCATCACAACTAGGAAGCTTAAAGGGGTTAATTGGGACAAAGAACATGGGGTTTATACTGGTTCGGCCCCTTACGGTGAAGGTAAAAGCCTACGATCCAGTTTTGAGTGGGATTGCTTATGACTCGATTACTAGGGAGCGGAATCGCTTGACCTAGCTCTCGATCTGATGTTACCTATCCTGAACCACCACCGGGCCGTCCCTTTATATACAAAGGTCGACGCCCAGTGGCTCTCAGAGTCCCGGCCGGCTCATAAACAGTGTCCGGCTCGGTCTCTAACTATTCTTTCCTTACAATACAAGTCATGTACATATGGTGGTTTATCTCTACGGGCCTTAAGTCGCCTCTGGGCTTTGGGCCCTTACTGAACCGCCATCTTCAACCTTGGTCTTGGGCTTCAAGAATATTCATAGGTATAATCCGACCCCTCCTGGGCGGGTCATATCAAATAGTTATATCCCCAACATTAGGCCCCAGATTGATTTGAACTAGTTCATGTCAATCTTCGATACTTAGAAAAAATCTTCTGCTCTTGGCTTATGAAATTTCTGTAACCCGCCATGACGTCATCCTTTGAATTTGCGGTAACCCGCCATGACGTCACCTGCCATAAATGCACGTTTTGTCCAATGTATCTCAAATGATCTTTATCTTAATGACCGTCCTAAAAATCGAGATGCCCTTGTAGTTGGATAACTTATGTTTTCGGCCTCCTCGTTATTCGCGCCCTTTTAGCGGTTTTTCCTTATAAATAGACCCAATTAGGTCTTTCCTCATTCTCCCTCTTCTTCTTCCTCTCGCACCCCAACTGCCGCTCGAGCTCCGCCGCCACCGCAGCGCACCTCGTCTCCGTCGACCTTGGTCGCTGCATCGACCTGAATCCGTCCAGAGAACGGCGGTGCCCCTCCGCAACAGATCTGCTGCTGTAAGTTTCCCCCTTTCTGCATCTTAGATCCAAGCTAGGGTTTGTGAGTTCCTCTGTACACTTCGTATTTCATCTCGGTTTCTTCGTGGTTCTTCTGCCGCAGCCTCTTTTGATCCCACAGCAGCATAAAACTCATGCGGTAGCTGTTTCGCATCCATTTTTGGCATTAGTAGATCCTTTTTCTTTGTAAAGAAGCCTCATTAGAATGCAAGAACTCCTCTGTACCATGTTTTTAGGTCTAGAAATTTTTCTTTTCTGAACAACCATTTGATCCAAAATAGTAGCTGCAGTTTGTGAAACTTGTTTATGCAACACTTAGGCAAAAACTTGTATTTGTTAGATCCACCTAGTTATGGCGACTCTTATCACCGGCTTAAAAAGGCAATGCTCAATTGATAACCTTGACCACCCATGGCGGTTTAAACAACTTTAATTGCTTATGGAGCCTATGGCGGCTTAAATAATCTTGACATAATTATCCTTATACCATTAGGCCCCTTTATAAGCCGCCATCTTGAATATGCACTGTAATGTTTTTCTCTCCGGCTTAAATTTGAACCGGTAATTTTCACTCTGTCTTAGGCTTTCATCACAATGGCACCGAAAGCTCCCACTTCCTGCAACTGGGTCAAATCTATTGTCACAAACAGCACACTTGACGACTTTGTGAAGACCGGCTATCTGCCGAAGAAGGAAATCATGTCCTATCGTGCTCCTAACCCGGAGGAGGAATTTCCTCGGCCCAAAACGGGGGAGGTTATTGTTTTCACGGATCACATGAACCGAGGTTTCTCTCCACCCGGCTCAAAATTCTTCGGAGATGTTTTGCACTTCTTTGACCTCCGCCCTCAAGACATCGGATCCAATTCAGTGTCTAACATCTGCAATTTCCAAGTGTTCAGTGAAGTATACCTCGGAGAAGAGCCCAACATATTACTTTTCAGAGAATTATTTTACTTGAACCGCCAGAATGAATGCGCCAACGGCCAGAGCTTGAAACTTGGTGGTGCCTCAATCCAATGTCGGAGAGACGTAATTTTTCCTTATGCCAATCCGCCGAGTCATCCCAAAGACTGGAATCAGACATGGTTTTATTGCCAAGACACCTCTCCGGCTGGTGAGAACCCTCTGCGCGGTTTTCGTGCTCAACGTCTTGGGTCAAACCATCAGCTTTCTGACAAGATTACAGTCTCCGAACGCAAAACACTCGCCCCCACCCTAGCTAAGATCAAAGCTCTTCTAGGGAATGGGTTAATTGGCATCGACTAAGTCCGGGTTTGGCTCGCCTGGCGGGTCATTCCATTGAGTCACCGCCCCAGCTTGATGTGCACCTACACAGGCAAAAAGGATGACCCTCTGTGGCACAGTCCTGATGACTTGCGTGAAGATGTCATCAACGATATGACGAAGTCCCTTTTGAACGAGAGCTTAGCAGATTGTGGTAAGGTGGGCTTAGCACCCTTATGCGAGGCTAACCCGGCTCCAGTGGTAAGCCGCCCATCTGAATAAATTACTTTGGTTTTTCGATGTTTTATCCATACTCATACCTCCGCTAACTCTTACAGGCGGGTGACAAATTCTGGGAGGTCAAATATGACCATGAAGCTACGAAGAAAGCCAGGAAGACCAAGAGAGCCACCAGGAAAGAGGCTGCAAAGAAGAAGGGCAAGAAAGCCACCGCCTCTGACTTGCTTCGGCTAGAAGATTCTTCTGAGTCGGAGGTAGCCCTTGACTCTCTTGGCTCCTTTTTTAACCATCTTAGAGACACCGATTATCAGCAGGAGGACACAGGAGCAAGCCATAGCAAGGATGAAGAGGTAACTATCATTTCCTCCGACTCCGAGCCTTTGCCAAGACAGAAAATCCGCAGAGTAACCTGGAAAGTAAGATTTTCACATCCCTTAGCTTATCAAGATCCTCAATTTCTATTGAAGTGACAGATTCATGAGGGCCGGAGGCAGACCCAGACCAACAAGGATGCGAAGCTCTCCTTCGGCTTGCCAAACACCCCAAGGAAGCGCCGGAACGAGGTCACCTCTGATTTAAATCTCTTTTATCCTTTGGCGGGTCTCACTCGTCAACCACTCAATTCTTCTGACTCAGATTATCAGGAAACTTCCCCTTCCTCTGGCGACTCAATGCAGTCCAATCTGCCGGCTTTAAAGACCGCTCCAGGGTAATGATAAGCCGCTTATCCTGTATTCATTTCAATTCGTTGTATTTGCCCTTAACCTTTTGATTTTATGCAGTGGAAAAGCAAAGCCCAGCAAAAGGGTCAAGAAGAACAAGCCGGCTAAAGAAACGGTCGTAACGGAGCCAGAACTAGGAACAGTCGCGCCTGAATCTTCAACTCATGAGCTGCCACCTGAACCGGCTCAAGATACACCAACTCCAATTGCTGACCCGCCTGCTGAGCGAGCCGTTGATGGCTCGGAAAACCCGGAAGTTCCTAGCCCGGTCAGGACAGATGATCCTCAAGACACTAATGTTGAGATCACCAGAACCGGCTTCGCTGAGCCGGGGAGGCCAACCGTGCTGGCCAAGTGTTCCGACAAAGAGGAGCTTGTGGAACGCCGCCGGGTCAAACTTGATGTCGTTGATTATACTCACATGAGTATTGGAGAAGTCTTTTTTGGCTACATGAGCCAAGTGCACAACAGTCGTGACATCGAGATTGACATGGTAAAGCAGATGCACCAGAAATTTGAGGTATAATCCTTTCTTTGTACCCATTTATCCTTACTTATGCCAGCCCCCAAGTCTACTGCTTATGATGAATACGTTGTAGAATTTAGAAACAAACTGAGTGACATTAGTAACAAATTTGGATAACATATATAAGAAATCCGGCTTACTCCGTAGTCCCCAAGGGGCGGCTTAACCAGCATGGTTGAGCCAGTCCTTCATATGTTTGTATAGAGTAAAATACTTAAAAGGATTGAATATGCATTAGCCCCCAAGTGCCAAGTACTGTTGCTTGCAAAAGGCATGGGACTTACTGTCATGAACCGCCACTTTAAGTAAAATTATTCGGTAGACATTAGCCCCCAAGTGCCAAGTGTTGTTGCTTGCAAAAGGCTTGGGACTTAATATTGCATCATGATTATTCTGATTTTAACCCGGTATTTGTATAGGCCGCCACTAGTCAACTTGAATCAGAAGTGTCTGATCTGAAGAACCGCCTTGAGGCCCAAGAGAAGGAAACCCAAAGAGCTGATTCCAAGTTTAAATTCAGTGTATCTGAACAAGAAAAACTAAAGAAAGACTTTGAAATGGAGAAAAAGGCCTGGGTTGATGAAAAAGTTGCATCGATTAATAGAGCTGAGAAGGCAGAGGCGGCTCTTGAAGAGGCAACCAGTGAATTATCCGGCTTAAAACGCCATGTCTCTCAGATGGTCTCAGTGATCTTTGGTAAGTCGTCCTGCAAGTGTTAAATGCTTGAACCTTTCAATTGATCATATAAACTGGAGTTAACTCACGTGACAATGTTTATGCACGCCCCAGGAGTTCAAATCTGAACCAAGATATGTTGATCAAGCTGAAGGCGGTTTATACGCTGGTGGAACAATTGTACACCGGGTCTCAGCGTGCCTTAGCCTCGGTGGCCCTGTCCAATGAAGTGCCCACACTCCTGGTAGATGTGCTAAAGAAACTTTCTGTGCTACCCCAGTGATTCACCGAACTGAGGAGATCATCTGTGAGAGCCGAAGCTGTGGCTGCCTTAAGTCGGGCCAAAGCTTGGCTACCGGAGCTAGACCCGGCCGACCTCGCCACTGGTTATCCAAGCTTTAAGGAGGATGGCACCCCCTTTGAACAGGAAGATTTTGCCGCTTGTGTGAAGGAGATACGCCCTCTAGCCACCCTGATAGCTGATGAAGCAGATCTCTCCAAGTACCAGCCGGGCTATGACGCAGAGAACCGGAGAATTCCAACGCCTCATTATAAAGTGACCAGCCTGATCCCCCCACTCCATAAGCATACCTTCGCCCCTGAAGTTGACCCGGCCGGACTAGTTGATGATGAAGCTGAATTTGAAGCTTTGAATGGCATTGACTGGTCATCAACCTTCCAGGAAAGGGAACAGGGCGCAGAAGTGGAGAGGGCTAACCCGGACGCTTCAGGCCAACACGAGATTTAATCCGCCGTGACAGCTCATACATGTGATGTCTAAAAAACAATATGAATCATTCGGACTTGGGGAGTCGTGTAATAGAATAGAAATAACTTTGCTTTTTTCATGCCATCGTGCACGTTTTTGGTGCTTAATAATATTAAGCCGCCATGTTATATTCACCCATGTTATACTTTTCATCTGCTTTCCTTATGCTTGACCAAGTCTTTAACTGTCCTACACATAGAAATAGATCACAAGATCCCTTGGCGGCTTACCGCAAGGCGGGTCATAATAGCTTGATACATTGAGATAGAAAAAGAATCACAGATAAGCCTGTTGTAACATATAATGTTGAAACACAACTATAATCTTATACCTGTGATCTTTTGATTTGCACTGTCGGCTTATATGACTAGGACAGTAAGGGTGATAACCCAATCGTTGGAAACCAACACTTCCAAAGTTATGATGATTCTCATATATTGGCGACTTATCAACCGCAATCAAGTAGGGTCAAAATTAACCACACTTGTACTTTTAAACCTCACAAAAGTCTCAAGTCAACTTAAACCAAATAGAATATAAAAAATTCAAGGCTTATGATTCGAGTACGATCAGTAAACCGTTCCAAAGGGGTTAAGCTAGGATTTGAATACGATCATGTAGCCCCCAGTGGCTTTGGCATTGCGCCCATCAAGAGGGTACCGACAGCTATGTTCTCTTTGGTTCGAATATGACCTATGTTTGAACAGGAAGCCCCTAATGACCTTGAGAGTTTTTTAATGACTCTGATTCGAATACGATCAAAGTCGGTTCCCAAAAGGGGTTGAGCTATGATTCGAATACGATCAAGAAGCCCCCTAGTGAGCTCGGCAGTGTGCCTATCAAGAGGGTACCGACAGCTATGTTCTCTTTGGTTCGAATATGACCTATGTTTGAATAGGAAGACCCCTAATGATCATAAGGTTTAACGGCTAGATTCGAATACGATCATAAGCCGGATCAAATGGGTCAAGCTAGATTCGGATGCGATCAGCCCCCAAGTGATCATTTGAGATGACAATGACAATGACATATTACCTTTGAGGATGAAAAAAAGGACAGAGGTCCTGTTTTATTATTTATCATAATATATACATCATCAAAATATGTACATCATGAGAGCTGGTGGCTCAAGTGTAGTAAGGCCGAAGATGAGCGATATTCCACGGCCGACGGGTCTCCTCCTCTGAATTACGTGAGTCTTTGTGCTCTCGAACATCGATAAGGTAGTATGACCCGTTGTTCAAGTTCTTACTGACCACAAATGGCCCTTCCCAAGGTGGGGATAACTTGTGTGCATCGGTTTGATCCTGGAAGAGCCGGAGCACCAAATCACCTTCCTGAAAGGTTCTGGACTTAACCCGGCGGCTGTGACAGCGGGGCGGTCCTGTTGGTAAATCGCCGAGCGAGCTGCTACCAAGTCACACTTTTCATCTAACAGGTCAAGGGCATCCTGACGCACTTGTTCATTGTCCGCCTCAACATAAGCCGCCACACGGGGCGAGGCATGACGGATGTCACTAGGGAGAACCACCTCAGCTCTGTAAACCATGAAGAAAGGTGTATAACCCATAGACCTGTTGGGAGTAGTATTGATGCTCCATATCACAGAGAGTAACTCCTCAACCCAACAACCCGACGTTTGTTGCAAGGGCACCAAAAGCTGGGGTTTGATGCCTTTCAAGATTTCCTGATTGGCTCTCTCAGCTTGACCATTGGATTGGGGGTGAGCCAATGATGAAACATCAAGCCGAATATGCTCACGTTGACAAAATTCTTCCATGGCGCCTTTAGACAGATTAGTACTATTGTCAGTTATAATGCTGTGTGGAAAGCCAAAGCGAAATATCACCTTTTTCCTGAACTGAACCGTCGTGGCTGCATCACATTTACTAACTAGGTCTGCCTCAACCCACCTTGTAAATTTGTCAACCACCACCAAAAGGTGGGTCTTTTTATCTTTGGACCTTTTGAAAGGCCCAACCATGTCAAGCCCCCAGACTGCAAACGGACAAGTAATTGGAATCATCCTCAACTCTTGAGCCGGCACGTGAGCACGTCTCGAGAACTTCTGACAACCGTCACATTTACTGACGAGGTCCTCTGCATCAGCATGAGCCGTCAGCCAATAAAATCCATGACGGAAAGCCTTGGCCACAAGGGATTTTGACCCGGCATGATGGCCACAATCCCCTTCATGAATCTCACGTAGGATTTCCTGGCCTTCTTCAGGAGAAACACAACGCTGAAATGCCCCAGTGACACTGCGATGATGCAACTCGCCATTGGCAATTGTCATTGACTTAGACCGCCGGGTTATCTGCCTGGCCAAGGTTTCATCCTCAGGCAACTCGCCCCGGGTCATGTAAGCCAAGTATGGCACTATCCAATCTGGGATGACATGAAGAGCCGCCACAAATTGTGCTTCTGGGTCAGGAACAGCCAAGTCTTCCTCTGTAGGTAACTTGACAAAAGGGTTATGCAGAATATCCAAGAAAGTATTAGGTAGCACCGGCTTACGCTGAGAGCCCAGCCGGCTTGAGGCATCAGCCGCCTCGTTCTTTCTGCGGTCAATGTGCTCCACTTGGTAACCCTTGAAATGTCCAGCAATGGCATCAACTTCACGGTGATAAGCCGCCATGAGAGGATCCTTGGAATCCCACTTGCCTGATACTTGTTCAGCCACCAAATCTGAGTCGCCAAAACACCTTACCCGACTTAAGCTTATCTCCTTAGCCATCCGAGGACCATGAAGTAAGGCCTCATACTCAGCTGCATTGTTAGTACAGGGAAACATCAACCGTAGCACATAACAAAATTTGTCACCTTGAGGGGAAGCTAAAACAAGTCCAGCCCCCGAGCCCTCCAATTGCCTGGACCCATCAAAGTGAATAGTCCAATACGTGTTGTCTGGCTTCTCTTTAGGCATCTGCAGCTCTGTCCAATCGTTGATAGAGTCCACCAGTGCTTGAGACTTGATAGCAGTATGTGGCACGTACTTTAAACCATGAGGCCCAAGTTCAATGGCTCACTTGGCGACTCGTCCTGTGGCTTCTCTGTTTTGACTGATATCTCCTAAAGGAGAAGAACTGACCACAGTGATGGGATGACCCTGAAAATATTGCTTAAGCTTCCGGCTTGCCATGAATACCCCATAAACAAGTTTCTGCCAATGTGGATACCTTTGCTTGGACTCAATAAGCACTTCACTGATATAATAAAACGGTCGTTGAACCGGATGCTCTTGGCCAGCCTCCTTGCGCTCCACCATGATGGACACACTGACAGCCTGCGTGTTAGCAGCCACATATAATAATAATGGCTCCTTATCAATGGGAGCAGCAAGGATTGGCGGCTCAGCTAGCCGTCTCTTCAAATCTTCAAAGGTAGCATTAGCAGCATCACTCCAGACGAAGTTATCTGTTTTCTTCATCATTTGATTCAATGGTATAGCCTTCTCACCTAACCGGCTTATGAACCGTCTTAGAGCAACGATACAACCCGCCAAACGCTGAACATCATTGATGCACGCCGGCTTAGCCAGAGAGGTGATTGCCTTGATCTTCTCCGGGTTAGCCTCGATGCCCCTGTTAGAAACCCGAAAACCCAAAAGCTAGCCTGCAGGCATGCCAAAAACACACTTGGCCGGGTTAAGCATCATCTTGTAGACCCAAAGATTATCAATGGTCTCCTTCAGATCATCTATCAAGGTCTCCTTCTCTCTGGATTTCACCACAATGTCGTCCACATAAGCATGAACATTGCGCCCAATCTGATTATGAAGGCGATTCTGCACACACTGCTGGTAAGTCGCCTGGGCACTCTTGAGCCCAAAAGGCATAGACACATAGCAGAAGGCTCCAAATGGAGTAATAAACGCCGTCTTCTCCTGGTCCTTAACTACCATCTTGATCTGATGATAACCAGAGTAAGCATCCAAAAAGCTCAGACGCTCACAACTCGCCGTGGCATCAATAATTTGGTCAATACGAGGGAGAGCAAAGGGATCAGCCGGACCAGCCTTGTTTAAGTCCGTATAATTCACACACATATGCCAAGTACCGTTCTTCTTAAGCACAAGCACTGGGTTAGCCAACCACTCTGGATGAAAAACTTCAATGATGAACTCGGCCGCCAAGAGCTGGGCTACTTCCTCACCAATGGCCTTACGCCCCTCCTCATTGAACCACCGAAGAAACTGCTTGACCAGCTTAAATTTTGGATCAATATTAAGAGTGTGCTCAGCAAGTTCTCTTGGTACACCCGGCATGTCAGAAGGTTTCCATGCAAAGATGTCTCGGTTCTCACGGATGAACTCGATGAGCGCGCTTTACTATTTGGGATCCAAATTGGCACTGGTACTGAACTTCTTAGATGAACCGCCCGGAACAAAGTCAACAAGCTTAGTATCATCGGCAGACTTAAACTTCATTACCGGCTCATGCTCTGTGGTTGCCTTTTTCAAAGACGTCATATCTGTCGGGTCAACATTGTCCTTGTAGAACTTCAACTCTTCGGTCGCACAAACAGACTCAGCATAAGCGGCATCACCTTCCTCACATTCCAAGGCTATCTTCCTACTCCCATGCGATGTGATGGTGCCTTTATGACCCGGCATCTTGAGCTGCAAATAAACATAACACGGCCTCGCCATGAACTTGGCATAAGTTGGCCGCCCAAAGAGGGCGTGTTACGGCTCTTGATTTTGACCACCTCAAAGGTTAACTTCTCAGCCCTGGAGTCATGTTCATCTCCAAAGGCCACTTCCAGCTCAATCTTACCCACTTGTTATGCCGACTTACCAGGAACCACTCCATGAAAAACAGTGTTGGAAGTCTTGAGATTTTTATCAGTCAAACCCATGCGGCGAAAGGTCCCATAATAGAGGATATTAATGCTGCTGCCTCCATCCATGAGCACTTTAGTGAACTTGTATCCACCAACCTGAGGCGCTACCACCAAGGCCAAGTGACCCAGACTATCAACCCGGGGAGGGTGATCTTCCCTACTCCATAGAATAGTGTCGGATTTCGGGTTCCGGCAGACCCTTGAGGTTCGAACTCTGGGGTGCGCATGGAGATCTTTCCCCAACCAACTCGCGTCTCGAAGCCTCGCAAGGGATCTAAGCTAGAAAGAAGAACACACAAGGGACACGAGGTTTATACTAGTTCAGGCCACCATTGTGGTGTAATACCCTACTCCAGTGTGTGGTGTGGTGGATTACCTCAGGGGCTGATGATGAACAATACAACGGGAGAACAGCCTCGCCAAGGGCTGTTCTTGAGCTGGTGCGATGAACTGCTTGGGTGAGTTCAGTCGCCTCTCTCTCTCTCTAGTCTACCCGAAATCTGGATCCGATCCCCCTACTCTGTGGTGGCTAGCTCTATTTATAGAGGGAGGCCCTGGGCCTCTTCCCAAATAATGAGCGGGAAGGGCACCAACAATTGGCCATTTTGAAGGGGAACATCTAGTACACCTATCGTGACTAAAGTTGGTCTTCGACTGCCAAAGACTCTGACGGTGACCCTGTCCTGGGCTCCACGATGACCTCCATCCTGCCGTTCTGCTGGTCTTGGTCTTGTTGCACCGTAACGGTAACCTCTGCCTGATGCCTTGGCCTGTGCTTGCCCCCTTTGCACCAAAGGGGAAACAAGGACACTGCGCAGGCCGGCGCCCGCCTGGCGCCCGCCTGGTCTCGATCGTCATGGCTTGCATCACGGGTACCTCGCGAGGTACCCTGCCTTGATCTCTCCGCCTCCTCGTGAGGCCGCCTGATGAGGCTGCCCCTGAGGAAGCTTCCTGTCGTCCGTCCCGTGAGGCTTGGCCCCTCGCGAGGGTCTTGAGCTTGAGCCAACGAAGCTGGGCCGCACTAGGCCCCCGCTTGAGCCACGCCACAGGCTGCAGGCAGGCAAGTCTGGGGACCCCCGTTCCCAGAACGCCGACAGTAGCCACCGGGCCCAAGGCATGCCCGTACTTGGCTTAGCAGAGAAACGAAAAGGGCAAGTGCGAAGCGCCGCGGGCCCCAATAGCCTGCGGCCTTGGGCGCCGCGTGGTGATTGATTGGACGTGGGCATCTTTGCTTCCCCATGACGCCTCGGCAACTACACAACTTGACAGGTCCCTGCATGCAAAAATGGGTCATGATTACCTGCGATCATGGAGGCCGACGGTTGGCCTCCTCCGGCTATAAGTACGGAATGGCGCGAGCCCTTCCAGTCCATTCCTTCCCGCTACTTCCTTTTTTCTTCTTGCTCGCCCTTGCTCCACCTTACGCCAATGGCGCCGATCTGATGGTTTTCTGCTGAGGAGAAGGGAAAGGCCCCCCGAGAGGGTCCCGACCCACTTCCATTGAAGAAACGGCCAGTCCCTTGCTGCCGAGATGAGGGTGCTCGGCAAGAGGCATTGAGGCCCTGGTACGAGCAGCCACCGCCTGGGTTTCCGCTGCCCTTGTACGCCCGAATCGAGGGCCCTAGAGAAGAAGGCGTCGAGCGACACGAACGGTGCCGCCGTCGACGCCGGCGAGTCACGGCGGTGCGTGTCGTCCCCCATAGAGTCCATGCCGAGGGCTCTTCTCGCGAGCTTGTGCTTCACGCCGCCATGCCTCCTCGATCTTGGATTCGCCTTCCTCCCTCCTTCGCCTTCGAGATTCCGCCGAGGGGGCCTTGGGAGCTCTGGCTGCAGCACGCCGACTGCAACACCCCCGCGACTGAGGCGGAGGTCGAGGTTGTTGCCCCGGGCAAGGTCTTCCTGACTCGTGGCTGGGGCGAGATCGCCCGGGTCTGCCAGACAGGGGGCGCCCTCGTAATTTATCTCGAATGCGATGGCGCCTCCTTGATGTTCTTCAAGGTCTTCGACATGGAAGGACGCCGGCTGGAATGCTGCCCCAAGGGAGGCGACCGGGCATCGGATTGGCGAGGACCAGGCCTGCCAACCGCTTCCCCAGCAGCTCCTCAGGCAGCAGCAGAGGAGCAGGAGGGTCCAGCGACTCCGCCGAGCTTCACGTGACTCCAGAGACAAGCGACGACACCTACGAGCCCCCGAGCTCGCGTCGCGTGCGGAGCAGGGCGGCTGCATCAGGCCGTCGGCGGTGCTGATCTGGATGGGTTTGGCGCCAGCGCCTGATGACCCACTGTTGATGATGGCGTCTCCTGCGGAGGCGCGCGTAGTTGTCGCTCCTTAGCATCTTTTGTTCCCTGCGAGGAATCGAAATGGCACCCCATGGGGGTATGTAAGGCGCCTACCATGTCTTTTGTGAATTGTACATCCTTATCATGAAATGACGTGAGAGGCGCGTTCTGCCCCGGCTCAGCTCCCCCTTTCTCTCCTCATGAGGGCTTGGTGCTCTACGCCAACAGGTCCCAGTCCCCAGGCAGGCATCAGCCGTCGCTGGTATGCTAGGTCGTGATGCCGTGGTCAAGGCCAGGAGGTGAGCGGCCCAAGGTCCAGTAAGAGCCCCTGAGTCGCGATGCTCAGGAGGTCCCCTTTAGCGCTCAAGCAGCCTCCGCTGGGCAAGAAAGGCAGGCAACGTTGTTGTGATAGAGCTGCAGTAGGCGAGGGTTTAGTGCTGGGTCGATTCAGTTTTTGCGTGACTTATCTCGTAGGTTTGGAGTAGTTTTTGGCGAGGTGCCGGGCCTGCGTGGCAGCAGCTGGGGTGTTGCTGGGTTAGGCCCTCGTGAGCTTCTTCCCTCTTCCCTGCACTTTCCTTCATGCTCTATGTCCTCAGGTCCCGGCCCTCGAGCGAGCTCAGCCGCCGCTGGTATGACAGGTCGCGATGTCGTGGGTCAAGGCCAGGGGGTGAGAGCTGGAGAGCCAGTAAGAGCCCATGAGTCGCGATGCTCAGGCGCCCCCCTTTTAATGCGCGGGCGGACCGTGTCGGAGAGAGGGAGAGAAAGCTCGCGACGCCTCCAGCGTTACTCCTGGAGTGGGTCCTGCATACCAATCACGAGGGAAAACAAGGTCTGCCATCATGGTTGCCAGCCAACCATTGGTTGCTCCGAGGGGGTGATTGGGGCATTGATGGCTTGGTGAGCTGGCGCCTTGCGGGGCTGCCACGGCCAGAGCTCGGCCACTCAGATTTGTCGGTGTTGCAGGGATGGACCCATGCGCAAGCGCCGTGCCAGAGCAAGCGGCTCCAAAGGTAGGCGTCAATCAAGCAGGCGATTAAGTCAAACAGGTTAAGCATGAAGGAGCAAATCCATTTAGATAGATGCGGAAAAAGCAAACGCCACTGGGTCAGGCCCGAGCATCTTGGGGATAATGCAGCCCGAGGGGCACCCCCAACAAGGTAAGCAGAGAACATAAGCAAAACAGATACACGCCGTAGGGACGGACCCACGCGACCTGGGAATGATGCAGCCCTGTGGGCGCTCCCAGCTAAAAATGGAACTTTGAAAGATGTCACCTGATACCGTTGAAGATCAAGGGATGCTGAAGTAGCGGACGACGCACGGTGAGGAACCCGTCCCTCACGAGCTTCCCGGGACCAAGAGCCTTGGGAGGCTCCGGGGGCACAGGTGGATCTACGAGGACCATCTCCATCTCCGCCAGGACCGCGCAATGCCTGACCTCCTGAGCCTCCAGAATGCTCCTCAGCAGGCGCTGATGAGCAGCGGCCGTGTTCGGTAGGCCGAGTGGCATGCGAACGTAGTTGTGAGGTGGACCCTCGCAACGCCCCACGCGTGAAGGCCAGAGGCGCTCTTGAGACGCGGCTCGGTTGAGCCCTGGCACGTTGATGCAGATGCGCAGCCCACCATACTCGCTTGGATGGGGGGCTACGACGGGCAAGCGTAGTCTGCCGCGCATGACTCTTGACTCCTGCAGCTCTTGAGTGTTTCTTGTGGTGAACTCCTGAGGGTTTGGCCCTCCTTGCCTCATACCTTCCTGAGGGGAACGTGCTTTGAAGCACGCCTCCAAGTGGTGCCCGAGCGCCTCCCTTGTGACCTTGGCAAAGTCGGTGGCCCTCCAGGAGAGAGCCCCCAAGCCTTGCCTGAGGAGGGCGTCGGGCGCGCCTTCCTATGCGACAGAGGGTGGCACCCCTTGAATGGGCGCGGATCCTGACGCAACGCCTCTGGAGGTGCCTGCCTCCTGATGGTTTGGGCCAGGTGAAGTCTTCTTCTTCTTAGGGACTGCCTCGGGAAGGCTCTCGCTCTTGTGATCTGGGTCTTCGATTGCCACGGCTTGGAAGGCACGCTTAAGAGAACACACTACATCCTTTTCTTCACAGGGGACTGTGATGACTCCACCGCTTCCTGGCATCTTGAGGACATTGTAGCCATGATGAGTCACTGCCATGAACTTGGCCAGGGTTGGGTACCCGAGGATGGCATTGTATGGCAGGCAAATGTGGGCGACGTCGAAGTCAATGAGCTCGGTGCGGTAGTTGTTGCGCTGCCCAAAGGTGTCTGGAAGGCGAACCTGCCCTATCGGAACGGTGGAACCATCAGTGACTCCTGAGAAAGGCTTGGTCGGTTGAAGCTGATCATATGGCACTTGGAGATTGTTAAACGTCTCGACGGACAGGACGTTGAGTCCTGCTCCGCCATTGATGAGGGTCCTGGTGACTTGCACATTGCTGATGACTGGGGAACAAAGAATTGGGAGGACTCTGGCCGTTGCCGCGCACTTGAGCTGATCCGCTGAGCTGAACGTGATAGCGCACGCGGACCACCTGAGAGGGCGCGTGGCCTCAAGCTTGGGGAGGATTGCATTCACCTCGCAAGCAAACTGCTTGACGATGTGCTATGAGGCTAGGGCCTGGGCGCCGCCCAGGATGCAAGTGATTGCGCATGCCTCCTGGAAGCCCCCAGCCCCCTCGTCATGATGCTGGTCTTCATTCCTCCTTGGCGATGGTGGTAGAGGAGGGAGGCCTGCGTTGCCTTGCGGGCGATCCTCACGAGGCTGATCCCTCCAACCTCCCTCGCGAGGCTGGTCTTGCCAACGGTCCTCGCGAGGTCAGTCACGCCACCCTTGGCGAGGGCCACGGTCTTCCCATCATCCTCCACCTCTTCCTCCTCCTCGGCCATAGCCATGATCATTGCGCTCGGGGCGTCGGCCGATACGTCCATCTTGCACAGCCCTGAGCTCTTGGCATTCGTTTGTGTTGTGGGTGTGGAGGTCGTGGCACACGCAGTACCGGCTGCCCTTAGATGACTCCGGTTGATCTCTGCCTCGCTTGGTGTCTGGCTCCGCTGCGAGCACAACAGCTCCTTTGCGCTTCACGTCTTTGACCTTGGGCTTCTTCTCTTCCGGATCAGCAGCCGGAAGCTCGAGGAGGGAGAGACGCCCTTCCTCAGCCCTGGTGCACTTGGTCGCCAAGTTGAACACCTCCACAGATGTGCACAGGTCTTCATGGATCGCTAGCTCCTCTTTCATCTTGACGTCACGCACGCCATCGGAGAAGGCTGAGATGATGGCTTCCTTAGTCACCCTGGGGATCTTCAGGCGGGCGTTGTTGAAGCGCTGGATGTACTTTTACAGGGTCTCTCCTAGCTGTTGCTTGATGCGGCATAGGTCACTCATGGCCGGGGGCCGGTCGTGAGTGCCTTGGAAGTTGGCGATGAAGCGAGTGGGCATCCCGTCCCACGAGGAGATCGTGCCGGGAGGCAGGTTTAGGAGCCAAGCGCGGGCGCCATCCGTGAGCACCATGGGAAACCAGTTTGCCATGACCTTTTCATCCCCGTTGGCCGCCTCGATGCCCAGCTCGTAGAGCTGGAGGAGCTCCGCGGGGTCGGCAGTACCATCGTAGCGAGGAGGCAGATCTGGCTTGAACTTGCCCGGCCAGGC
The DNA here is from genome assembly GCA_963921465.1 of Triticum timopheevii. Taxonomy (NCBI): domain Eukaryota; kingdom Viridiplantae; phylum Streptophyta; class Magnoliopsida; order Poales; family Poaceae; genus Triticum; species Triticum timopheevii. The sequence goes on from OY997274.1 coordinate 295,257,502, forward strand.
CACGCCGCGTAGCTCGGCGGTGAAGGCGCGGCAGCTTGTAGTGGCTACAGGGGGCTTTGGTGACGAAGGGCTTGATCTTGGAGGTCTCCGCGCGCTGCCGCCAGCAGCAGTGCGGGGTCTTGGCGCGCTGGAGCAGGAACGCGGTCATGGCGTGCTGGTGCTGGGAGCACGCGAGCGACTTCCTGAGGGCGAGGAACCTCTTGGCAGCTCCTTTCTTGCTGCGCGGGCGCTGGACGCGGTGGGTCTCGTCCAGGGGCCGCGCGCCTTGGGGCCAGGGCGCCTTCTTGAGGAGGAGGTGGCGGAGGTGCCTCTGGAGCTGCGTTGCCCGCGCAGGGCGGAGGGCGGTGCAGCAAGAGGGACGGCGCAGGGGAGCCCCCTGCGGCGCTGACGAGCTCGGTGATGCGAGCGAGCCACTCGTCGTAGAGGACGTCGACGGGGCGATAGTGCAGGAGCTCACATGCCAGGAGTAACACGACGTGCGCGTCCGCGGGAGCGCGACGAGCGTGCGACGACGAGCCTGCCGGAGTCAGCGACGGGGTGGCCACCCCGTCGCACCGAGGGATGCAGCGACGACGCCTGCTGCTCGTTCCCCGCCGGGCCGGTGGCGGCGTGGGCGGCAAGCGACGGGGAACGACGGGAAGGCCCACCGATGGGGGCCGTCTAGGCGACATAGGCCACGAGAGCAACCCGACGCTCGGCGCGGGCTCGGCGGGCGTCAAACACCGGCGCGACTGACGATGAACGTGAGGCGGTGGAAGAAGGATTCCGGTGCACCCTCACCTGGCGTGCCAAATGTCGGATTTCGGGTTCCAGCAGACCCTTGAGGTTCGAACTCTGGGGTGCGCACGGAGATCTTTCCCCTACCAACTCGCGTCTCGAAGCCTCACAAGGGATCTAAGCTAGAAAGAAGAACACACAAGGGACACGAGGTTTATACTTGTTCAAGCCACCATTGTGGTGTAATACCCTACTCTGGTGTGTGGTGTGGTGGATTGCCTCAGGGGCTGATGATGAACAATACAAAGGGAGAACAGCCTCGCGAGGGGCTGTTCTTGAGCTGGTGCGATGAACTGCTTGGGTGAGTTCACTCGCCTCTATCTCTCTAGTCTACCCGAAATCTGGATCCGATCCCCCTACTCTGTGGTGGCTAGCTCTATTTGTAGAGGGAGGCCCTGGGCCTCTTCCCAAATAATGAGCGGAAAGGGCGCCAACAATTGGCCATTTTGAAGGGGAACATCTAGTACACCTATCCTGCCTAAAGTTGGTCTTCGATTGCCAAAGACTCTGACGGTGACGCCGTCCTCGGCTCCACGATGACCTCCATCCTGCCATTCTGCTGGTCTTGGTCTTGTTGCACCGAAACGGTAACCTTTGCCTGATGCCTTGGCCTGTGCTTGCCCCCTTTGCACCGAAGGGCAAACAAGGACACTGCGCAGGGCGGCGCCCGCCTGGTCTCGATCGTCATGGCTTGCGTCACGGGCACCTCGCGAGGTACCCTGCCTTGATCTCTCTGCCTCCTCGCGAGCCCGCCTAATGAGGCTGCCCCTAAGGAAGCTTCCTGTCATCCGCTCCGCGTGGCTTGGCCCCTCGCAAGGGTCTTGAGCTTGAGCCGACGAAGCTGGGCCGCACTGGGCCCCCGCTTGAGCCATGCCGCAGGCTGCAGACAGGCAAGTCTGGGGACCCCCGTTCCCAGAACGCCGACAAATAGGCTGCTCAGACCACCACAAATAACGAGGAACTACCAACTCAATAGCGTTCACAACCCTCTTATGAAACTTCTGGTCTCCTTTGCACAAACTGGTGATAAACACATGATATTTCCCATTATTCAGCTGCTTTGGATGGCTCTGGTATCCACCCTGCTGCTGCTGCTGACCACCCTGGCCAGATTACTGGTTATAACCACCTTGATTACCCTGAGAGTTTTGAAAATTAGAATTTGAACCACCACTCGGGCCATGAAAGTCGCCGCCACCTGAGCCGCCGCCCGGCCCATGATTACCGTTGAACATGTTGGAATTCTTGAAATCCTTCATGATCGTGCAGTCCTTCCATAGGTGAGTGGTCGGTTTCTACGGGCTGTCGTGTCTTGGACAGGGCTCATTCAGAAAACTGCTCAAGTGTGGGGCTTGACCCACCGGACCGAGGGGGGTGGCCTCCCCTTACGTTGTTGATTGTTGCCCTGTGCATTGGTGTTAGCCACAAACTCCAAGCTACCATCAGCCTTACGTTTATTATTGCCTCCTTGATTTGCCGGGTTAAGCTGAGGGCCCTTGTCGTTGCCATTCTTCTTTCCCTTCCCTGTCTTTTCATCATCAGACTCGGGATCCTTGGTACTGTCAGAGTCGGCGTACTTGACCAGAGCCGCCATCAGCGTACCCATATCATTACAATCGCGCTTGAGCCGCCCTAGCTTCATCTTCAGAGGCAAAAAACGACAATTTTTCTCCAACATTAAGACTGCGGAGCCGGCATCCATCTTATCAGACGAATGTATTATGGCTTTGACCCGGCGCACCCAATGGGTCGTGGACTCACCTTCCTCCTGCTTGCAATTAGTCAAATCCACAATCGACATGGGTTGTTTACATGTATCTTTGAAGTTCTGAATAAACTGGACTTTTAACTTTGCCCATGATCCGATGGAATTAGGCGGTAGCCCCTTCAACCAAGTGCAGGTAGTCCCATCCAACATCATGGTGAAGTACTTGGCCATCGCAGCGTCACTGACCTCCAATAACTCCATAGCCATGTCGTAGCTTTCAATCCATGCCCCAGGCTGTAAGTCGGCCGTATAATTAGGCACCTTCCTAGGTCCCTTGAAATCCTTGGGCAAACGCTCATTACGCAGAGCCGACACTAGACCGGGGACACCTCCGGTCCTGGTGGCCACGCCTGCCTCAATAGAAGTCGTCGGATAAACCGGAAAAGGCTGATAAGCCGTCAGCTGAGCCGCCTGCTCAGCCGCCTACTGAGCTGCCCGCTCAACCTCTTGACGTATTCTGTCCTGATCCACCAAGTTAAAGGCTCCATTGCACACCGAGTCATGCCCGTCTGGCTGGTTACGGCGCCGGGCGTTGCTTGAAATGGCTGCTGAGTCCATGTGTCTGTTATAACTCGGGCTTCGGCTTGGACAAGGGGTTGAATGAATCCTGTCCCGGCTATATGAGCACGCCTCCTGTTGTGCTAAAGCCATCTGAAGAAGTTCTCTGACCCTACGGGTTTCAACCGCCATCGGAGAGTCACCCTCCACCGGGAGAACCGCCAGTCGTGTCGCTGCAGCGATCATGTTCTCCAACGGGTTAGAATAATGACCCGGTGGTGTTGGTACATACTGAGGTGGAGCAGTATTCATCCGGGGAGGCCCCATCACCTGTGGTTGAACCAGCATTCCAGCCCCGGGTGCCGCAACCCGGTCTATCTCCGGCGGGTTACTGGGCCGTGTACCAGGTGTATGGAAGAGGTTTCGAGGATCATAAACCGGAGGGAGCTGAGACTGAGTCTTCTGGTATGTTCTCCTCATGACCTCATTGGACGTGTTCTGATCCATCGTGAGCCGGAAAGTCTAGGCCTAAATCCGTTGAGCCTGAGCGTCCAAAGCCGCCCGCTCTGCGGTCATTCTGACATCTTCCGCCGCTAGATCTTCCTTAGCCTGTACTATATCTAGTTTTAACTGCGCCACTTCCGCATCATGTTGAGCTTGATCCGCCGGGTTGACTGCGGTGGTTAACAGAGCGGTTATCTTATCCGTGAGATCCATCAGGACCTGAGCCGACGAGCGCACATGGCCTCCTGCCCCGTCCGCTGCTGACCCGGAGGTTATTGCTGCCGCAGTTGTAGAGTCTTGAATAGGCTGCGTGCCAGCCATGAAGATCCCGACCCTGCTCGGCGGCTCAAGGAGATCCGGAATACTGCTGCCATCGGAACAGCCCCCAAGCCAGTATATACAATGACTCTATCACACCTGTGGACGACTCACCATCAGAATAGATGGTTGTCTCACCGCTAGATGCAGATCCTTTAGAGAGTCCTCCATGGATGCATCCCACGAAGGCATGCTTCACGGCTGGCAAAGCCCGGGCGGGTCTCGCACACTGAGACGTCTCGACGAGGTCGGTGCAGATGTCCGGCTCAGGGCCCGGCTCGCTGATCTTGCCGATGAAGACGTGAATTCTGCCGAAGGGGACCCGGTACCCGTACTCAATTGAGCCGGCGTCGGGGGCCCAGCCTGCGTCGTCGATGTAGAGCTTGCCGCGATGACTCTTGGTCATCTAGCCCACAGCATATCCCTTGAGCCCTTCGAAGCTGCCCTTCAAGAACTCAAATCCACCGTGCGCTGGCCCCACGGTGGGCGCCAACTGTCATAGAATTGTCACGTTAGATGCCCTAGTGAAAGGACTTAGTCGTGGAGCCATCGCAACTAGGAAGCTTAAAGGGGTTAATCGGGACAAAGGACACGAGGTTTATACTGGTTCGGCCCCTTACGGTGAAGGTAAAAGCCTACGATCCAGTTTTGAGTGGGATTGCTTATGACTCGATTACTAGGGAGCGGAATCGCTTGACCTAGCTCTCGATCTGATGTTACCTGCCCTGAACCACAGCCGGGTCGTCCCTTTATATACATAGGTCGACGCCCAGCGGCTCTCAGAGTCCCGGCTGGCTCATAAACAGTGTCCGGCTCGGTCTCTAACTATTCTTTCCTTACAATACAAGTCATGTACATATGGCGGTTTATCTCTACGGGCCTTAAGTCGCCTCTGGGCTTTGGGCCCTTACTGAACCATGCATAACAAGCAAGCATGGATGAGTAGTCACAACATGGCTCAAGCAATTCCTACTCATTCTAGATGGTTTCAACTATTTACTGTGGCAAAGACAGGTCATGCAGAGGAATGGGTTCGACTACCACAACATGTAACTGTTGAATCATTGTTGTCCTAATGCAGTAAAAGAGAGCAAGAGCGAGAGAGTGGAATTGTATTAGAATGCTCAAAGGGTTTTGCTTGCTTGGCACTTCTAAAGATAGTGCTGCTCTTCATCAGTGACAACGATCACAACGTCGGAAACATCGGCTACCGAGAAGGAACAACATCGACTAGCAAAGAAGGAACACAATCAATGCAATGCACATTACATAAATGACATGTCATGTTAAAGTACTCAATTCACCTGATGCAATATTTAGCCAAGTTAATTGAAGTAGAATTCAAACAAGATCAATTCCAACTCCAAATGTTATTTCATAAACTGCCCTAACCATCATTTGTCCTATTCAGTGAGGTTAACTTGTTCAAACATGCATGATCATGGCATAAACAGATTCTTCATATTTTTCTGATCATTTTCATATATAACTTATTTCATTTGGAGTGACGGTTGAATTTCTACGATTTTTAGAAGTTCTGAACAATTTTCTGAAATAAATAAATCATTTAGATTTATATAAAATCCAAAACATCATTTATGATGTCACCATTGTGTCACTGTGATGTCATCCAGTCAACATGGCCGGTCTAGGTTAAACCTGACCAGTGGGTCCCACTGGTTAGTGACACACGGGTTAATTAGGTTTAATTTTAAACCTAACTAAAATTAGCAGTGAAGGAAAAATGCCCTAGAGGCAATAATAAAGTTATTATTTATTTCCTTATTTCATGATAAATGTTTATTATTCATGCTAGAATTGTATAAACCGGAAACATAATACATGTATGAATACATAGACAAACATAGTGTCACTAGTATGCCTCTACTTGACTAGCTCGTTAATCAAAGATGGTTAAGTTTCCTAACCATAGACATGAATTGTCATTTGATTAACGGGATCACATCATTAGGAGAATGATGTGATTGACTTGACCCATTCCGTTAGCTTAGCACTTGATCATTTAGTATGTTGCTATTGCTTTCTTCATGACTTATACACGTTCCTATAACTATGAGATTATGCAACTGCCGTTTATCGGAGGAACACTTTGTGTGCTACCAAACATCACAACGTAACTGGGTGATTATAAAGGAGCTCTACAGGTGTCTCCGAAGGTACATGTTGAGTTGGCGTATTTCGAGATTAGGATTTGTCACTCCGATTGTCGGAGATGTATCTCTGGGCCCTCTGGGTAATGCACATCACTATAAGCCTTGCAAGCAATGTAACTAATGAGTTAGTTACGGAATGATGAATTACATAACGAGTAAAGAGACTTGCTGGTAACGAGATTGAACTAGGTATTGAGATACCGATGATCGAATCTCGGGCAAGTAACATACCGATGACAAAGGGAACAATGTATGTTGTTATGCAATTTGACCGATAAAGATCTTCATAGAATATGTAGGAGCCAATATGAGCATCCAGGTTCCGCTATTGGTTATTAACCAGAAACGTGTCTCGGTCATGTCTACATAGTTCTCAAACCCGTAGGGTCCGCACGCTTAAAGTTACGATGACAGTTATATGAGTTTATGAGTTTTGATGTACCGAAGGTTGCTCGGAGTCCCGGATGTGATCACGGACATGACGAGGAGTCTCGAAATTGTCGAGACGTAAAGATCGATATATTGGACGACTATATTCGGACACCGGAAGTGTTCCGGGTAGTTTCGGAGAAAACCGGAGTGTCGGAGGGGTTACCGGAAACCCCCGGGGGAGTATTGGGCCTTAGTGGGCTTTAGGGAAGAGAGAGGGCAGCAGCCCAGGAGGTAGTGCGTCCCCTTCCATGAGGGGTCCAAATTGGACTAGGGGAGGGGGGCGCACCCCCCTTTCCTTCTCTTCCCCTCTCTTTCCTTTCCCCTTCCCTCTTCCTAGTTGGACTAGGAAAGGGGAGTCCTACTCCTACTAGGAGGAGGACTCCCCCCTCCTTGGCACGCCCCAAAGGACTGGCCGGCCTCCCCCCTTGCTCCTTTATATACGGGGGCAGGGGGCACCTCTAGACACAACAATTGATCTCTTGATCTCTTAGCTGTGTGTGGTGCCCCCCTCCACCATAGTCCTCCTCGATAATATTGTAGCGGTGCTTAGGCAAAGCCCTGTGACGGTAGAACATCAAGATCGTCACCACGCCGTCGTGCTGACGGAACTCTCCCTCGACACTCAGCTGGATCGAAGTTCGAGGGACGTCATCGAGCTGAACGTGTGCTAGAACTTGGAGCCGTAGTTTCGGTGCTTGATCGGTCGGGCCGTGAAGACGTACGACTACATCAACCGCGTTGTTCTAACACTTCCGCTTTCGGTCTACGAGGGTACATGGACAACACTCTCCCCTCTCGTTGCTATGCATCACCATGATCTTGCGTGTGCGTAGGAAATTTTTTGAAATTACTACGTTCCCCAACAGTGGCATCCGAGCTAGGTTTTATGCGTAGATGTTATATGCAGGAGTAGAACACAAGTGAGTTGTGGGCGATACAAGTCATACTGCTTACCAGCATGTCATACTTTGGTTTGGCTGTATTGTTGGATGAAGCTGCCCGGACCGACATTACGCGTACGCTTACGCGAGACTGGTTCTACCGACGTGCTTTGCACACAGGTGGCTGGCGGGTGTCTGTTTCTCCAACTTTAGTTGAACCGAGTGTGGCTACGACCGGTCCTTGTGAAGGTTAAAACAGCACTAACTTGACGAACTATCGTTATGGTTTTGATGCGTAGGTAAGAACGGTTCTTGCTCAGCCTGTAGCAGCCACGTAAAATTTGCAACAACAAAGTAGAGGACGTCTAACTTTTTTTGCAGGGCATGTTGTGATGTGATATGGTCAAGACCTGATGCTATATTTTATTGTATGAGATGATCATGTTTTGTAACCAAAATTATCGGCAACTGGCAGGAGCCATATGGTTGTCGCTTTATTGTATGAAATGCAAACGCCCTATAATTGCTTTACTTTATCACTAAGCGGTAGCGATAGTCGTAGAAGCAATAGATGGCGTAAACGACAATGATGCTACCATGGAGATCAAGGTGTCGCGCCGGTGACGATGGTGATCACGATGGTGCTTCGGAGATGGAGATCACAAGCACAAGATGATGATGGCCATATCATATCACTTATATTGATTGCATGTGATGTTTATCCTTTATGCATCTTATCTTGCTTTGATTGACGGTAGCATTTTAAGATGATCTCTCACTAATTATCAAGAAGTGTTCTCCCCGAGTATGCACCGTTGCGAAAGTTCTTCGTGCTGAGACACCACGTGATGATCGGGTGTGATAGGCTCTACGTTCAAATACAACGGGTGCAAAACAGTTGCACACGCGGAATACTCAGGTTAAACTTGACGAGCCTAGCATATACAGATATGGCCTCGGAACACGGAGACCGAAAGTTCGAGCGTGAATCATATAGTAGATGTGATCAACATAGTGATGTTCACCATTGAAAACTACTCCATCTCACGTGATGATTGGACATGGTTTAGTTGATTTGGATCACGTGATCACTTAGATGACTAGAGAGATGTCTGTCTAAGTGGGAGTTCTTAAGTAATATGATTAACTGAACTTAAATTTATCATGAACTTAGTCCTGGTAGTATTTTGCAAATTATGTTGTAGATAATAGCTCGCGTTGTTGCTTTCATATGTTTATTTTGATATGTTCCTATAGAAAACTGTGTCGAAAGATGTTAGTAGCAATGATGCGGATTAGATCCGTGATCTGAGGTTTATCCTCATTGCTGCACAGAAGAATTATGTCCTTGATGCACCGCTAGGTGACAGACCTATTACAGGAGCAGATGCAGACGTTATGAACATTTGGCTAGCTCAATATGATGACTACTTGATAGTTTAGTGCACCATGCTTAACGGCTTAGAACCAGACTTCAAAGACGTTTTGAACGTCATTGACCATATGAAGATGTTCCAGGAGTTGAAGTTATTATTTCAAGCAAATACCCGAGTTGAGAGATATGAAGTCTCCAACAAGTTCTATAGCTAAAAGATGGAGGAGAATCGCTCAACTAGTGAGCATGTGCTCATATTGTCCGGGTACTACAATCGCTTGAATCAAGTGGGAGTTAATCTTCCAGATAAGATAGTGATTGACAGAGTTCTCTAGTCACCATCACCAAGTTACTAGAACTTCGTGATGAACTATAGTATGCAAGGGATGACGAAAACGATTCCCGAGCTCTGCGTGATGTTGAAATCGACGAAGGTAGAAATCAAGAAAGAGCATCAAGTGTTGATGATTGACAAGACCACTAGTTTCAAGAAAAGGGCAAAGGGAAAGAAAGGGAACTTCAAGTAGAATGGCAAGCAAGTTGTCACTCCCATGAAGAAGCCCAAAGCTAGACCAAAGCCTGAAACTGAGTGCTTCTACTGCAAAGGAAATGGTCACTGGAAGTGGAAATGCCCTGAATATTTGGTAGATAAGAAGGATGGCAAAGTGAACAAGGGTATATTTGATATACAGGTTATTGATGTGTACCTTACTAGTGTTTATAGTAGCCCCTGAGTATTTGATACTTGTTCGGTTGCTAAGATTAGTAACTCGAAACAGGAGTTACAGAATAAACAAAGACTAGTTGAGGGTGAAGTGACGATGTGTGTTGGAAGTGGTTCCAAGATTGATATGATCATCATCGCACACTCCCTATGCTTTCGGGATTAGTGTTAAACCTAAATAAATGTTATTTGGTGTTTGCTTTGAGCATGATTATGATTTGATCATGTTTATTGTGATACGGTTATTCATTTAAAGTTAGAGAATAATTGTTATTCTGTTTACGTGAATAAGACCTTCATGGTCACACACCCAATGAAAATAGTTTGTTGGATCTCAATCATAGTGATACACATATTCATAATATTGATGCCAAAAGATGCAAAGTTAATAATGATAGTGCAACTTATTTGTGGCACTGCCGTTTGGGTCATATCGGTGTAAAGCGCATGAAGAAACTCCATAAAGATGGACTTTCGGAATCACTTGGTTATGAATCATTTGATGCTTGCGAACCGTGCCTTTTGGGCAAGATGACTAAAACTCCATTCTCCGGAACAGTGGAACGAGCTACTGACTTATTGGAAATAATACATACCGATGTATGCGATCCAATGAGTGTTGATGCTCGTGGCAAGTATCGTTATTTTCTGACCTTCACAAGATGATTTGAGAAGATATGGGTATATCTACTTAATGAAGCACAAGTCTGAAACATTTGAAAAGTTCAAAGAATTTCAGAGTGAAGTGGAGAATCATCGTAACAAGAAAATAAAGTTTCTACAATCTGATCGTAGAGAAGAATATTTGAGTTACGAGTTTGGCCTTCATTTTAAACAATGTGGAATAATTTCACAGCTCACGCCACATGGAACACCACAGCGTAATGGTGTGTCCGAACATCGTAACCAAACTTTATTGGATATGGTGCGATCTATGATGTATCTCACCAATTTACCACTATCGTTTTGGGGTTATGCATTAGAGATAGCTGCATTCACTTTAAATAGGGCACCATCTAAATCCTTTGAGACGACACCGTATGAACTATGGTTTAGCAGTAAACCTAAGCTGTCGTTTCTTAAAATTTGGAGTTGCGATGCTTATGTAAAAAAAAGGGTTTCAACCTGATAAGCTCAAACCCAAATCGGAGAAGTGCGTCTTCATAGAATACCCAAAAGAAACTGTTGGGTACACCTTCTATCACAGATCTGAAGGCAAAACATTCATTGCTAAGAATGGATCCTTTCCAGAGAAGGAGTTTCTCTCGAAAGAAGTGAGTGGGAGGAAAGTAGAGCTTGATAAGGTAATTTGTACCTTCTATCGATTTGGAAAGTAGTTCATCACAGAAATCAGTTCCAGTGATTCCTACACCAATTAGTGAGGAAGCTAATGATGATGATCATGAAACTTCAGATTAAGTTACTACAAAACCTCGTAGGTCTTCCAAAGTACAGTCCGCACCAGAGTGGTACAGTAATCCTATTCTAGAAGTCATGTTACTAGACCATGATGAACCTACGAACTATGAGGAAGCGATGATGAGCCCAGATTCCGCGAAATGGCTTGAGGCCATGAAATCTGAGATGGGATCCATGTATGAGAACAAAGTGTGGACTTTGGTGGAGTTGCCTGATAATCGGCAAGCCATATTATATAAATGGATCTTCAAGAGGAAGACAGACGCTAATAGTAGTGTTACTATCTACAAAGCTCGACTTGTCGCAAAAAGGTTTTCGACAAGTTCAAGGTGTTGACTACAATGAGATTTTCTCAACTGTAGCGATGCTTAAGTCTATCTGAATCATGTTAAGCAATTGCCACATTTTATGAAATCTGGCAAATGGATGTCAAAACTGCATTCCTTAATGGTTTTCTTAAAAAGAGTTGTATATGATGCAACCAGAAGGTTTTGTCAATCCTAAAGGTGCTAACAAAATGTGCAAGCTCCAGCGATCCATCTATGGACTGGTGCAAACATCTCAGAGTTGGAATATACGCTTTGATAAGTTGATCAAAGCATATAGTTTTATACAGACTTGCGGTGAAGCCTGTATTTACAATAAAGTGAGTGGGAGCAGTACCACCTTTCTGATAAATATATGTGAGTAACATATTGTTGATCAGAAATGATGTAGAATTTTTCTGGAAAGCATAAAGGAGTATTTTAAAGGAGTTCTTTAAAAGAAAGACCTCAGTAAAGCTACTTACATATTAAGCATCAAGATCTTTTGAGATAGATCAAGACGCTTGATAAGTTTTTCAATAAGTACATACCTTGTCAAGATTTTGAAGTAGTTCAAAATGGAACAGTCAAAGAAAGAGTTCTTGCATGTGTTGCAAAGGTGTGAAATTGAGTAATACTCAAATCCTGACCACGACAGAAAATAGAAAAGAGAATGAAAGTCATTCCCTATGCCTCAGTCATAGGTTCTATAAAGTATGCTATGTTATATACCAGACCTATTGTATACCTTGCTCTGAATTTGGCAAGGGAGTACAATAGTGATCTAGGAGTAGATCACTGGACATTGGTCAAGAATATCCTTAGTGAGGACTAAGGAAATATTTCTCGATTATGGAGGTGATAAAAGAGCCCATCGTAAAGAGTTACATCGGTGCAAGCTTTTACACTGATCCAGATGACTCTAAGTCTCAATATGTATACATATTGAAAGTGGGAGCAATTAGCTAGAGTAGCTCCGTGCAGAGCATTGTAGATATAGAATATTTGCAAAATACATACAGCTCTGAATGTGACAGACCCGTTGACTAAGCTTCTCTCATGAGCAAAACATGATCACACCTTAGTACTCTTTGGGTATTAATCACATAGCGATGTGAACTAGATTATTGACTCTAGTAAACCCTTTGGGTGTTGGTCACATGACGATGTGAACTATGGGTATTAATCACATGCAGATGTGATTATTAGTGTTAAATCACATGGTGATGTGAACTGGATTATTGACTCTAGTGCAAGTGGGAGACTGAAGGAAATATGCCCTAGAGGCAATAATAAAGTTATTATTTATTTCCTTATTTCATGATAAATGTTTATTACTCATGCTAGAATTGTATTAACCGGAAACATAATACATGTGTGAATACATAGACAAACATAGTGTCACTAGTATGCCTCTACTTGACTAGCTCGTTAATCAAAGATGGTTAAGTTTCCTAACCATAGACATGAATTGTCATTTTATTAACGGGATCACATCATTAGGAGAATGATGTGATTGACTTGACCCATTCCGTTAGCTTAGCACTTGATCATTTAGTATGTTGCTATTGCTTTCTTCATGACTTATACACGTTCCTATAACTATGAGATTATGCAACTCCCGTTTACCGGAGGAACACTTTGTGTGCTACCAAACGTCACAACGTAACTGGGTGATTATAAAGGAGCTCTACAGGTGTCTCCGAAGGTACATGTTGAGTTGGCGTATTTCGAGATTAGGATTTGTCACTTAGATTGTCGGAGAGGTATCTCTGGGCCCTCTCGATAATGCACATCACTATAAGCCTTGCAAGCAATGTAACTAATGAGTTAGTTACGGAATGATGCATTACATAACGAGTAAAGAGACTTGCCGGTAATGAGATTGAACTAGGTATTGAGATACCGATGATCGAATCTTGGGCAAGTAACATACCGATGACAAAGGGAACAACGTATGTTGTTATGCGGTTTGACCGATAAAGATCTTCGTAGAATATGTAGGAGCCAATATGAGCATCCAGGTTCCGCTATTGGTTATTGACCGGAAACGTGTCTCGGTCATGTCTACATAGTTCTCGAACTCGTAGGGTCCGCACGCTTAAAGTTACGATGACAGTTATATGAGTTTATGAGTTTTGATGTACCGAAGGTTGCTCGGAGTCCCGGATGTGATCACGGACATGACGAGGAGTCTCGAAATGGTCGAGATGTAAAGATCGATATATTGGACGACTATATTCGGACACTAGAAGTGTTTCGGGTAGTTTCGGAGAAAACTGGAGTGCGGGAGGGGTTACCGGAACCCCGCGGGGGAGTATTGGGCCTTAGTGGGCTTTAGGGAAGAGAGAGGGCGGCAGCCCAGGAGGTGGTGCGCCCCCTCCCATGAGGGGTCCGAATTGGACTAGGGGAGGGGGCGCACCCCCCTTTCCTTCTCCTCTTTCCCTCTCTTTCCTTTCCCCTTCCCTCTTCCTAGTTGGACTAGGAAAGGGGAGTCCTACTCCTACTAGGAGGAGGACTCCCGCCTCCTTGGCGCGCCCCAAAGGGCTGGTCGGCCTCCCCCCTTGCTCCTTTTATATACGGGGGCAGGGGGGCACCTTTAGACACAACAATTGATCTCTTGATCTCTTAGCCGTGTGCGATGCCCCCTCCACCATAGTCCTCCTCGATAATATTGTAGCGGTGCTTAGGCGAAGCCCTGCGACGGTAGAACATCAAGATCGTCACCACGCCGTCGTGCTGACGGAATTCTCCTCGACACTCGGCTGGATCGGAGTTCGAGGGACGTCATCGAGCTGAACGTGTGCTAGAACTCAAAGGTGCCGTAGTTTCGGTGCTTGATCGGTCGGGCCGTGAAGACGTACGACTACATCAACCGCGTTGTTCTAACGCTTCCGCTTTCGGTCTACGAGGGTACGTGGACAACACTCTCCCCTCTCGTTGCTATGCATCACCATGATCTTGCATGTGCGTAGGATTTTTTTTTTGAAATTACTACGTTCCCCAACAAGCAGGGCTTGGGGCCCACTTGTCAGTGAGAGGGGTGGTTAATTAGTGCTAACTAAGTGTGCCACATCGGCGGCTTAACGCCAGCGACCACGGTACATGGCGGAGACTCGCCGGAATTCTTCCTCTAGTGACCATTTGTCGCGCGGGTGGGTTCTGCGTGAAGCTGAAGCTTGCGCGTGTCTGGATGTGCAAGCGGGAGGAGCTGGGGTGGACCAGGCTCGTCGGAATCGAGCTCGTGGCGGTGCCTAACGTTTGGACAAGCACGGGGCAGGTGGCTAGGGGGCCAACTGAGGGGCTAGGAGGCACCATGGGAGTGCCATGAGCACTCCAGTGCGGCGGGTTTTAGCGGAGGAGCTCATGAGCGTGAGGCTCATCGAGCACGGCAGCGGCCGGAGCTCGGCAGGGTGTGGGAGCTAGCTAGAGTGCGAGTTAGACCTTGAGGAGAGAGGGAAAAGACGGAGGAGCTCACTAGGAGTCTATTGGAGGGCTCAACGGGCTCGGGGATGACCGAATGGCGACAGAGCATTGCCGGCGATCTGGGGGGGGGGGGGGGCTAAGGTTGAAGACGACGACATAGGCAACACTCGTGGGCATCCGGCGTCTCTTGACTCAATGGAGAGGATCAGGAGGTCGTTGCGGAGCTTATACACACGTCGGGGAGGCGAGGCAACTGCGGTGGGTGCGTCGAACGACGTCGGTGGTGATGGTGGCGCTCGAGCATGAGGTGCAGAGCGAGAGAGAGGAGGGGATGAGGACGAGAGGGTCCGGGATGGTGCGTGGTGTCGTCCGGACGCATCGGGGAAGGGCAGGCATGCAGGGAGAGAGGAGGTGGCCACGGGCGCGTGTGTGCGCTCGGCGAGCACGCGTTCTGCGTCCTTCTGGCGAGAGGAGGGAGATGACTGGCAAGTTGGGCCAGGCCGGGTGCCACAGTGTTGGGCCGGCTAGGCTGGGCAGGCAAGTCGCTCTCTCTTTTTTTCTAGTTCTTTCCGTTTTCTATTTGCTATTCTGTTTTGTATTCAAATTACAAATCAAAACACTTTGGTTAATTCTATAATTTTTTGTGGGGCATATTTGACTTATTTTCAAACCACACAACAAATTCCAGAATATTTGGAGCAACCAATATTTAATGGTAAATTTTAACCTTCAACTCAAATACAATATGATTTAAATTCAGTGCCCAAATTATTGCTTAAAAATCTTCATTATTTTTGGTCTGGATCAAAACCATTGCCAAAAAAAAAATCAAATATCAATGAAGAGCATTTTGGGTTCATTGAATGCAATATTTTTTGTTGGACCTATTTGAATTTCAAAGTGCTAGGATTTGATCACCCTCATTTCAAGTTTTAAGGAAAAATTAACATGATGCATGGATGCAATGAATCTATTTACAATCACTTATTTGAGGGTTGTAACAGATTTCAAGCCTGTTCGGAGTGGGGTGATGCTCCAACCGATGCTGTTTCAACGATTTTTAGATCTCATCTCAAAGGGCGAGTGGCTATTGCGGTCCTCAAAAGTTCAAAGCATGATATGGCGAGAGCGTTCGCAGGTTTCATCTTTCTTTACTGTTGGTTGAGTTCAATTTTAATCTTCGGTGGACAGTGTACAATTAGATGAAGAAGAAGATTAGTATGTTTGTTAATATAATTTTATTTTGTAGGGGTCATCCTACGTCCTGGCTTTTGTTTTTCTCGATATTAATCCGATCTAAATGCCCAATGTTTATTATTAGAAAAAAGAAAAGAAAAGAAAAGTTATTTGATATATTCTCAGGGAGGTGCTTCGTAGAAAATTCCACCGCTTTGTGCACTACGACCTTCAAGTTTGGTACTATCGCGTCCGCTTCCTTGCTGTTTCTCACGAGAATCTTACCCCTTCCAAGCCTTCCCGTGAGAGGAAAGTTGCAAACGCGGATTTAGGTAGGGCTTCTTCTTCTTGTTCCCTTTGCGCTGACGATTTCTCGCATCGTTTGTTCATCTCTTGGGTCTTCTTGATCTGGAATTCGGCTTTCTCGTGGTGAGTTTTTCTTGACCCTTTACATTTTTCTCGGTATTCTGTTCGACTAGATCGGTGGGGGATTTTGCTTGGGGTCTCGGCCTTTGCTCAAATTAGTGCTTGAGATTTGAGATGTTGCCATGCGTCTCGGTGAGACGCACTTTGGTAGGGATTTATTGGATTTTTGGGGGTCGATTTTCAGGCACACTGTTTGGAATACAATTAGATTTCCACGAATTTGTACCGAATCAGTGGTTCCACCGGGAATTGCCATATGCCGTTCCCATTCTGATTATAATTTTCTTTGTGTAATTTCAGACTCCGTATGCCAATTCTACCTGTTTTGTGAGGTTGTATGCAAACGCTACCTAGCTATTGAAACTATCGACGGACATTATTGTACTGGCTAAAATCTGGACTAGAGGACATCTGCGGCGGATGGACAGGAGCGAGGAAGAGACGATCATGAGTGATTCAGACCCTCTCCTCGATAGGAAAGATCAGTCAGGCTCATTGCTCCAGCTCTCGCCACCACAGCCGGCAACCGTGACCGTGCTGGAGATTGAGGATGAGGAGACCGATGGATCTTATGCCGCATGCTGCCGCATTTGCCTTGAGGCCGAGTCGGAGATAGGTGACAATCTTATGCATTGGAGATGCTATTTTGTTGTGTTGATGATCATCCTATGTATAGGGGATACAGTTTTTGTTGTGTCAATTTGATTGCTTTAGTTCAATTTGGTAATGATTTTGTCTATGGCTACTTTGCTTCTTGTCTGACTGCAGCAAGTAGAAGAAAGTGTGTGGTTACATGTACTCAGTTGTTTGGCATCTTTCAACTAATCCAAAATCTCTTTGTGATCTTTGCTCTGTAATGGAACCCAATAGGCAAAGCTTAGGTCATAGGATGTGTGCCAGTAGATTAGGGTAGCATTGAATTGTACACCTAATTAATACTTAATTTAATATAAGTAGTTAAGCAGTTAACTAGACTAAACTTTTTTTTATCATAGTACTTGATAAATTAAGCGGGCGAGCGGCGGGAATCGAACCCGTAGTGCTAGCAGTTTTTTTGTTTTTGTTTTGTTTTGCAGCACTTGCTTTAGTTGAAGGTTTGCATCATCAATAGGACAAGAGAAGGTCCATGATCACATTGCGATGTCTGAAGCCTAAAGCTAACACTAAACGAACTGGTTCAAGTTCTAGCAGGAATAAGTATAATTTTTGCACGATTATGTTTTAGTAGACCTAATAGTGTAATTTGTTTCAACTGTTTAGTCTTCAGGCTGTAGATTAGGCCAACAGGCCAATACTGCTTTTTATAGTTAGGGTTGTAGTTATTATATGGAAAACACGTACTGGTTGGGTGCTACAGTTTGTCCATTTCAGGTCAACAATTTCTAAGCTTCCATATTTTAACATGACTCCTTTTTTATGCAGGTGATGAGCTAATATCACCTTGCATGTGCAAGGGAACTCAGCAGTTTGTTCACCGTTCATGCCTAGACCATTGGAGGTCTGTGAAGGTACTGTCCCTTCTAGTGTTGCGTTTTCCATATGATTTTCGGATGGAATTGGTTCCTATCTATCTTACAATATACTAGTAATATTTGCACGTGCAATGCCCTAATTATCAGGAAATATACTAATGAAACTTTAGGTTATAGAGTTGATTTAGTTGAAGAGTCTTGGTCATCGACGGTTCCATTTTGAGGAGTCCAACGAGCAATCCCCCCCAGCCCTCGTGCACCTAGACCACGTCCTCTGCACTCCTGACTGGGAGGACCTGCACGGGGAATGTCACCTTCGATGCCTCGCCTCCGTCGTTTCCGATCACAACCCCTTGCCGCTTGATTGCAAACCGGTGCCGCTGGGCCATCGACGGTTCCATTTTGAGGAGTTCTGGACGCGGTTGGACGGGTTACACGATATCGTGGCGGCCGCCTGGCATTCTGTCCACGACGACGACCCCTTTCGGCGGCTCATGCGACGCATGCAATTTACCGCGCGCAAGCTTACTAGCTAGAGCTTGAGGACAATCGACAATGTCCGCCTCAAGCTTGCGATCTCCAGGGAGCTCCCCAGGCTGGACACGGCGCAGGAGTGCTGGCTCCTGTCCCCGCATGATGACTGGCTCCGGCGGCAGATCAAGGCTTCATATCTTGGCCTCGCCTCCCTTGAGCGCACCATAGCCCGACAGCGCGCTCGTCTTCGTCCCTCAAGGACGGTGATGCCAGCACATCTTTCTTCCACCGGCAATGCACGTACTGGTGACAGAAAAATCGGATCCACAGCCTCACTGTGGACGGCGCCTCGATCTCTGTCCCCTGCGACATGGCGGCCTCGACATACACACAGTTCGACGCCCTGCTCGGCTGCGAGACGCCCCGCGAGTGCGGTCTCGACCTCTTCGCGCTAATCACGCCCACAAACCTCGACGACCTCGACGCCCATTTCGACGCCGAGGAAATTTGACAGGCGGTGAAACACCTCCCCTCACGGAAAGCTCCCGGCCCGGACGACTTCACCGCCCAATTCTTGTGCGCGTGCTGGTCCATCGCCCGACAGGATTTCGTCGACGTCTTCCAGCGGCTTTACGAGATGCGTGGTCGGGGCTTTTGCTCCCTCAACCAGGCGCTCCTCACCTTGCTCCCGACGCGCAGACGATAGTGGCCTAGCCGACTTCAGGCCCATAAGCCTAATTCACCTCGTCGCCAAAATCTTTGCCAAGGTCCTGTCGCTCCGCCTCGCGCCAAAGCTCTATAGCCTCATCAGCACGTGCCAGAACACATTCATCCCCAGCCGCAACCCGCACGACAATTTCGTCCTCGTGCACTAGTCGCGCGCCTTCTGCACCAGCTCGGCGCCCCTCGCGTCCTCCGGAAGTTGGACTTGGCTTGCGCTTTTGACACCATTAGCTGGCCGTTCCTCTTCGATGTCCTCCGCCAGTACGACTTCGGCTCCCGCTTCTTGGACTAGCTGGCCATCTTGCTCCCCTCGGCTAGCACGAAGGTGCTCATCAACGAAGACCCCGGCCCCACCATCTGGCACAGGTGTGGCCTCCGCCAGGGCGACCCCGTGTCGCCACAGCTCTTCGTCCTCGCCGTTGACACGCTGGGCCGCCGCCTCCGCCGCGCGACGGAACTGGGCGTCCTGCAGTGGCTGCACCCCCGGCCCTGGTCCCCTCTGTCTCCTCTATGCCAATGACGTGATCCTCTACTGCCACCCCACCATTGGCAACATCACAGCTGTCAAGAGCATCCTACTGCTCTTCGGCCGCGCATCAGGCCTCTAGGTTAACTTCTCGAAAAGCTCCACCACCCTGATCCGGTGCTCTGCCGATGATGCCGCGCCCGCTGTCAACCTGCTGGGCTGCCCCCTAGCCGAGTTCCTGATCACCTATTTGGGCATCCCCCTGACGCTACACCGCCCCACGGTCGCACAATTGCAGCTCGTCGTCGACAAAACGGCCGGCATGCTACCCACCTGGAAGGCGCATCTCATGAACAAGGCCGGCCGCCTCGCGTTTGTCAAGGCCATCCTAAGCAAGCTCCCGATCCACCAGCTCCTCGCTCTAGCGCCCCCAACAAGACCATCAAGGCACTCGAGAAGATTCAGTGAGGCTTCTTGTGGGCCGGGCGCGCGGAAGCAAATGGCGGGCATTGCCATGTTAATTGGCAATGCGTTGCTAGCCCGCTCTCGCTTGGCGGCCTCGGCGTGCGCGATCTCGCTCGGACCAGCCTCGCGCTCCGCACCCGATGGTTGTGGTTCAGCTGCACGGACAACACCAGAGCGTGGGCTGGCCTCTACCTGCAGTTCACCGCTGAGGAGCGCGCATTCTTCTTCGCATCCACGACCATGCAAATCGGAAATGGCATGGAGGCCTTCTTCTGGGAAGACCGATGGATCGATGGGCGCTTCGTTGGCGAGATCGCTCCGCTCCTATATGCATGCATTCCCAAGCGCCGCCGCAAGCTTAGGACCGTCGCCCATGGATTATAGGCCAACCGATGGGCGCGGGACATACATGGCACGATTGGCATCCATGAGATCGGGCAATACTTATAGCTCTGGCACACAATCAGCCGCACGACCCTTTCTGCTGAGCCAGACCGCCTCTCCTGGAAGTGGAACCCCTGCGGCGTCTACTCCGCCAAATCGGCCTACATCGCCACCTTCAATGGCTCCACGGACTGCAACGCATGGAAGCTCACCTGGAAGAACTGGGCTGGTGTTGAACGGCTGACCGCCTCGCCTGCCGCGGCCTACAACACCCCGTGCGATGCCCCCTCTTCGAGCAGGACCCTGAGACCGTGCACCACCTCATCCTCGCTTGCCCCTTCGCCCGGTAGATCTGGTACGAGGTGCTGCACTGGCTCCGACTCTCCTGCGCCCCGCCCGACAGCGAGACTTCTCTCAATGACTGGTGGCACATGGCACGGCAGCACATTCCCAAACCCATGCGCAAGGGCCTTGCCTCCACGGCCCTCCTCGTCCCAGGGATGATTTGGAAGCACCGCAACGATTGTGTCTTCAACCGAGGACGGCCCTCAGCGAATGACCTGCTCACGAAGATCAAGGATGAGGCCGCCCTCTGGGCCAGAGCCGGCGCTCTAGGGCTTCGCGCCATCGTACCACAAACTTGGGACGTTCACTGATGTGCTATTGGGCACTGTAACTGCCTCCTAGGAGGATTGTAACTGAAACTCTCTTTCTTTCCAAAGCAATGAAATGCAAGCTCTCTTGCGTTTTCTCGAAAAAAAAGTCTTGGTCATGAAGTCTGTTAAGTTATAGAGTATGTAGTCGGACTAGAGTGGCCAGGAAAGAAGTGCTCATCGTGTGCATTTGTCATGTCTTAGTTATTACATGGTGAATGAGCTACATATACTCTCTCTCTCTCAAAATACTTCACATAATAGTTTTGTCTTAAGTTATATTTTGTGAAATATGACCAAGTTTTTTTTTTGAACCGGGCATAACCCCTTTCCATTACTTAACATAACGGAAATACAACGTCTGATTTTTAAAGGAAGCTGGAAAGGGGAAAGCGAGTTCAAGATACCACTGGGAAGCCCACCGTGAGCACTCGTCATCGAGCAGCTCACTATGGGACGAAAACCCAGTGCCATCTAAAACCAACTATCCTAACCAGCACGAACCAAGGTACCAGCATAAAGTCTCCAAAAGGGGGAAAGCTCACATGATGAGCAGACAGCAAAAGCCCACGCAGGGGTAAAGATCAAAGTCTAACATAACAGTTGGGGAGGTAGGATGCTACTGATGAAGATAGTACAGCAGCAACTCATCAGTCCATCGCTGGTTCAGCTGCGGCCGCACAGATCCTCATCATGGTAGCCGCATTGGTCTTCAGCATCTTGGCGCCGCGCTCCATTGCCTCGCGATCAACTCCATCCATCAGACCTGCCCAATAATTCAGATATCCACATGCAGAAAAAACCACATCAAAAGGAGTTTTTAGCTTCTTATGTTCGAATGTGGCCCGATTACGACAGTTCCACATAGCCCAGCATATTGCAGCAAGGCCAAAGGTATAGAACTTAGATCCATCCGGTAAGAAGACATAGCACCAGGAGAAATATTGCCACAAATTGTCAGGACATAAATCCGTGCCCAGGACACACCCAACAGTTCTCCAGACTACCCTGGCAACTGGGCAGGTGAAGAAAAGGTGTTGCGAGGTTTCTCTATCTGTGCAGAAGGAACATTTCGGGTTACCAGCCCAGTTTCGTCTTTTCATAACATCGCGTGTCAGCACAGCATCCTGGAATAATTGCCATAAGAATATCTGAATCTTAAGAGGTAGTTTAGCTTTCCATATCCATCTATAGTCACAACCAGCTAGATGCTTTTCCAAGTATGCGTACACAGATTTAGTTGTTAAGCGCTTACTCTTCCCAAGGTTCCAGCTCACTTGATCCGGCTCGTTAGAGAGTACCCAGGATTCAGCCGCCCGCTTGACTTCCCCCCACTGATCCATCAGCGGAGGGTGTAGGCGTCTCCTGAAGAAATCTATGCTAACATTGTTTTTGAACTTGGCAACTGTAATCTCCTGCTCATTACATACGCTGTAAAGCTCGGGGAATCTATCCCGTAAGGGAGAGTTATTATCAATGGGATCAATCCACACTCTGGCCAAGTTGCCAGATTTCAGGATCACCCCTCTTCCAGCTAGATAGTATTCCTTAACTTTCATAATGGCTTTTCAGATCGGCGAATCTCCAAATCTACTTCTCACCAAAGTTATAGTATCTTTTTCAAGTACCTGGCTCGAATTACATCCTGCCACAACCCTTGTTGTGTCTCGAGTTTCCACCACCATTTAGTAAGTAAGCTAATATTATGCTTACGGAGATCTTTCACCCCCAAACCCCCTTTGTCCTTCGATCTACAGATTCTGGTCCATTTCACAAGATGATAACGTTTCCTGCCGTTGGTTTCTTGCCAGAAAAACTTTGTGCGATGTCTATCAAGTTTGTAGATCACCATCTTAGGAAGCAAAAACATAGCCATGTAGTAATAAACAATGCTAGAAAGGGAGGAATTTAGGAGTACAAGTCTTCCTCCCGAGGATGCAGCGTTCCCAATCCATGTTTCACAACATTTGAGGAATTTGTCATCTACAAAACTCCAGTCCAGGCTACGCAAGGTGGAGTAGCTTACCGACACTCCCAAGTATTTCATCGGGAAGTGCCCAATTTGACAGTTGAAAAGATCAGCATAGGAAGCTAGTACATTATCATCTCCTCCCACACACAGGATTTCACTCTTAAGGAAGTTTATCTTTAGACCAGACATGAGTTCAAAAATATATAAGAGGAGCTTCAAGTTAACAGCAGCCTCCTCCTCATGTTCAAAACAGATGACTGTGTCGTCAGCATATTGGAGGATGGCTATGCCATTCTCAATGAGGTCTGGAGCTAGTCCAGTAATCATTTTTTCCTTTTGAGCATTGCGAATCATCTTAGACAGAGCTTCCACAGCGAGGTTAAATAAAAATGGGGAATGGGGGTCACCTTGGTGAACGCCTTTGTAGCTCTGAAAGTAAGGTCCCATATCATTATTTAGCTTAATGCTGACTGTACCATTACTGAGGATTTTTTTCACCCAGCCACACCAAGTAGTCCCAAACCCTCGATTACTATGGCATCGAGGAGGAAATCCCAGTTTATCTTGTCATAGGCTTTTTCAAAATCTAGCTTAAGTACCATGCCAATCTTTTTCTTTTGATGAGTGTGGTGTAGCACCTCATGGAGAGTGAGGATCCCATCCATGATATTCCTGTGCTTAATGAAAGCATTCTGGTGTTTGCTGATAAGCTTGTCAGCAAAAATAGCTACTCTGTTATCCATCACCTTAGTGATCAATTTATAAGGGCATCGAAGGAGACAATATAGGATAAGAAATATCACATTCACAGTATCAAATCAATATCATTAGATCCATAATCTAATATATTTTATTGTATTTATTTGGTATTGAAGATCAGAGTGAGTTCATATAAAAATGAGAAATGAGATAACGACAACAAAAACAACATTAAGCATACAAGCACATGTATACCAATAATTAAAACTGCTGTGTGCTCTGCTTATACATCTCTGTAAGTGCTATGAGATACCACTATCAAATCTCTTCTGTGTTCACAAGACATCTCAGTACATGCCCACGGACTGAACAAAAAACTGTTGGTGCTCCGTCTCACAATCATTGTGACATGTACGGCTTCATGTGCACATACACCTTGAAAGGTAAAGAATGTAGATTCTGTTTCCAAAAAATCAAGAAGACAATGATCCCAAAAATGGAAGGTCCAGAAAGTGAATATATATATATATATATATATATATATATATATATATATATATAGTCCTTTTTAGATAAAGTTGTGTTCTTGTAGATAATTTGCTCACTGCAACTCAGAACTGTGTATAGCGAATCTCGGAGCACATCAATGATCTGTCCACATGTTCCCAACTTCCCATTCGAAAAGTAGAAAAGAACACCACATATCCCCAATCATGGAAAAAGTAAAAACACATTCTTTGCTGGAAACTATTGTGCAATGTAGACCAAATTCGTCCGCTGGGCAGATTTTTTTTCCACAAGTTTCATTTGAGTGTAGGTACAAACAATAGGAATTCAATTTCTCACTATCTTCTTTTGTATGTTCAGTTCAGTGAAGTAGAACGAACAATTATTAGGGGATTAAAAATGAAAACACCCTTATTGGGATGTTCATCTAAAAAAAACAGAAGTACGCACCAATGTGGTTGTAAGCTGCATTTCTGACAATTAAAAGTGCACCTTGTCGAAAATGTTTTATCTTAACCAAGCTAAAAATTCGGTGAAGTGGTATAGAAATAGCTATCGCATAGTACTACTTGCTCCCATCTCCAATTGGACCAAATATATGCATGTCTTCAGAGGCACATCGGTATTGCTTCTCATTGGTATGTGACTCGTTTGGCCCAGTACTTCGCTTACGAAAGCCATGCTCATTAATGCTATACTCACCAAATGCTCTACTCTTTATTCCCCCATCAGACATCTTCAAGGGAGAAAAAACATAACACAAACAGTTACACATCTAACCATGTTTAAATTCACAGATGCACCAAAGACTAAAACAAAGCTCAATGAACGCTAAACAATCTTTTTTCTTTCAAAAAAGGTATTGTTCCACAACTAACGTCGGCATGAAGAATTGAAGATAGAATGATGACGTGTGTTTACCACATAGGAATCGTAGGTATCCTTCTGGAAAGCAACCCTGGTACTGATGCTACCTTTGTCAGTGTCACCGAACAAGGGTTGCAGCTTCTTCTTCAAATCCAGTAGCCCCGCCACGAGGGCTCACTCGCGATCGGCTGCAAATGTCCTACATGGTTCACAGGCTGAGAGAACCCTATGGACATATCGGTTGCCAGATTACATCAATGACAAGCAATTTTCGCCTGCAAAAGTTGGGTTTACCAAGAGGCTTGGGCAAACATGATTTTTTTCCTAAATAAATAGAAGAGAGCTCCTTCGATTTCATCAATTGGAAACTACGGTTTTACAAACTACGAAAGCAGGAAAAATGAAGCAGTGGAAGGCGCTGGGCAAACCTGATTATGCGTGCCAATCACGAACACAACAAATCAATATGCAGATAATGAGGAAAAATGTAAAACGATAATCATCTATCTTGTCTTTTGAATGCCCGATTCTTTAATCTATTTCAATTTCGAAACAAATCAGGCAACTGGCAAAATGCGTTTGGCGCTGCGGGACCACCTCGATCTGCTTGTCGAAGGGATTGCTCAGCCAGCGCATCGGGGCATAGGAGTGGTCGTGAGGTCTGGCCTAGAGAACGAGGAGAACGACGGTGATGTTCTGGTGCCAGCGAGCTCACCGGGAGTGACTCTCTAACCCTTCTCAACAAATGGATCTGGATGGGTGTGGCGGAGGATGTGAAAGGGCACAACGGGGTGGTGCCACCAGTAGGGGGAGGAGGCAGTGGTGGCAGTGAGGTTGAGGGCGACGTGCTCTAGTCTGTCTAAGAGCACGTTCAATGGTGCACCTGAAAGTCACGGGGCCGGTGATAGTGCTCGGTGCGCTTTAATGTGGGGAGCGTGGCAAACTTTGAACTCGAGGCGACATATGGGCTCTCCCCGGACGGTCATCCGCAAGCGATGTGTCGGCATTTGTGGTGTGAGGGGAGAAAGGAGCGTGAAAGGAATTAAGAAAATTATGGGAGGTCTTTAGGTATCTTGCTTGTTAGGCTGACATCATTTGACTGTGGAGATGTGAAACTAGAACCAATGGCAGTGGTGGGTAATTAGGACGTTAACAATGATGAGGTGCTCACCATTGGGACGATATGAATTGTTGGATTAACACAGATGTATGGCCGAGACACCTCACCATTGGGACGATATGGATTGTTGGATTAACACAGATGTATGGCCGAGATCAATTGGGTCTGTCCCTTTGGGTCTTATTATTATATTGGTATAGATATAGATGCTCTGAGACACTTATCTGAAGCAATTATAGGTTGTGTAGTTTGCTTTCCACTGCTAGTGTAAGAATATTAGCATATCACATACGATCAGGTAGGATTGTTTCCTTCCTAGCTAACTCTACTGGTCTATCTCTTCTTTTAATTACGAGATATGATCTTGGAGGACAAGTCTAGGTCGATTTGTACTGTGTATATATGTCCCCAACATACATGAATACGATGCGCGGCATATTCTCCAAATCTTACCAGTCCACATGGTATCCGCAACCATGTCACCACCACCCTTGATTTCGTCGAGTTGAATTTCTCCATCTGTTAGACCTTCAACCTCACCACCAACCATGTCAACGGCTCCGTTGATGGCGCCATGATGCTTGGTGACGTTAAGTGGACTCAGATCGATTGCTAACACAACCGAGCACGTGTGAACCGCTATCACCTCCCTCTTCCTCGACAATCATCTTCAACGCGCCATTTTCACTAAACGAGAGTTCCACAATCTCGTCCAAGGTGATTTGTTCATCACCGCGTTCTCCGGTCGTTTCAAGTGTCTTGCTGAGACCCTGCGTGACTCGGGCTCCCCCATTGTCGACCAGGACATGCTGCTCGCCTTCATCAATGGGCTCAACGGCAACTTCGACCACTATCAACCTGACCAACCTCACCTTTGCTTGTGCCCGCGGCACCCTGCTCTAGTAAGAACCTCGCCTCGCCCATGGCGCTCACCATGTGCAGTGACCCTTGTCGCTAATCGCTCTTGCCACGCGCCCACTGCTTCGCCTGCTTCCTATCCCATCGCGCCTTCCTCTTGTGATTGCGGCAAGTGAGAGAAGAAGAAACCATCCCAAACTACGTTCGGCTCCAATCCGGCAGCTCCTGACACGCGAACTGCTCCAACGCCAGCGTGGATCACCGATGCTTACCCACCATCTGACATGTTCCACGCATGGCCACCCAACAGGCACGTTCCAGGTGCCGTTCTACTCGGGCCTTGTCCCGACGTCTCTTTTCCACACGGCCATGACACACAACTAGGACAGCAGGGCTTTGCCTTCGCTCCTCCCTACTAGGGTTATGGTCCTTCACCACCACAAGCCCAACCAACGGCATGGGACCAGACACAACTTCACGCCGCCCTCAACAACCTCTCCCTTCAAGGCGGCGGGTCCAACTGGTCCCTTGGCACCTCGCATATGGCAAACAACCCCGGTATCCTCTCTCACTCCACACTCTTTTCCACCCCTAGCTTCATCGTTGCTAATGCCGTCTCCCTTCCGATCACCCATACCGGTACCACCTCCCTTCCCATTTGTTCTTTTCTACTTCACCTTCACAATGTCGTCATCACTCATAATCTTATTAGAAGTTGATTTTTGTTTGTTACTTCACTCCTGAGAATCCTGCCATCGTTAAACTTTGACAAATATGTTTTTTCTATTATGGACTTGCATACACGATCAGTGATTCTCCTATGTGATTGCCCCGACGAACTTTATGCCCTCGTGTACGGGCCTCATTTTCTTCTTGCTAGCACCTCCGAGCTTTGACTTCAACGACTTGGGCTTCCAGGACATCACGCCCTCTCGAAAACGATTTGTCTTTCGAGTTCTCTTATAATAAGATCTCGTCTATGAAATGTCATGCTTGTAGAATGGGAAGCACGTTCATTCACCCTTTAAACAATCAGATTCTCAAGCTAGTTTTCCCTCTGCTCTTATGCGTTGTGATGTATAGACATCACTTATAAAGAGTGTTCTGGGTTTCCAATATGTTTTTTCTCGAGAAAATGCAAAATAATTTGTGTTTTATTTCATTGAACAGGAAGACATCAGGGGTACAACCTCCAGAAAGGAGGGACACGCAGTGAATTCGCCTGCTGGGTCAGCCGTTTCGGCTGTCATACAGTGAATTTGCTTGCTGACGATGACATGTACCTAGGGTAGGGTCGTGGGCCTGACCTATATGCCCTACCCAAGGACACCACATAAGAAGCCAAGGCCTACGAAGATAGAAAGGGGATACCGACTGGAATAATCACATAGTGTAATCCACTCGACAGTAGACCCACTCGGATACCCCAATTCCACTCAACCGTCATCATTCACTCGGAGTACAAGAAGCCACTCGAAGCACAGAAGACCTAGGGTCACCTCTAGATAGCAACGGTCGGTCATTCACCCCACCATCTTAAAGATAATTAAATGCGAGTGTTATCAGAAACGTTCGTGACATTATACTCTCATTGAACCCTTGCGTAACTGATGGCTGCGAGGGGTCGGCGTACTCTATACAAGCCACCCCTCCCCTCTTGCACAAGGGTTCGCACCCCCTGTAATTCAACACTCCAATCAACAGAGCCTCCGCGACACCGAGATGTAGGGCTGTTACCTCCTTCGAGAGGGGCCTGAACTCGTAAATCCGAGTGTACAACCTCGCCGTAGCTAGGCACTGCCCTCTCCTACGTATCCCCCATCTCTACTGTCAGATCCGTTCCCACGACAGTTGGCGCCCACCGTGGGGCTGGCGTCTAAGCAACTTTCGACGAGGTTGCAATCTTCGATCTCCATCGACATGGTTTCCGGCGGTGGATTGTCTCGGGCCCCGAGATCTGTCTCGGCGCGCTCACCTTCATCGCCGACGACTCGGCCTGGCTCCAGGAAGCTCCCCTCGACGTCGGGGTGCTCCCCATCCGCGGGGCGGCGCACTTCCACGCGAGTGCCTGCGGCGTCCTCTTGCGTCAGCCGTTGACTCAGTATCGGTCGGCTCCGGTGGCGTCTTCCCTCCCCACTGCTTGCGGTCGCAAGCGATCCGGTCGCTCGCGGCTCCAGCGGTGGGTGAAGCACGCGGTGGCCCGTCAGTCGGCCACTCCTTAGATCGCGGCAATCGAGCCCGATGAATCTCTTTATGGATTGTTTGTTCTGTCGACTGGCCACTCAGATACTCTCTTCGAGTGCGAAAGCAACGACCCTGCGGCGGAAGTCTTCATGGTTGACTCGCAGCGCAGCCCATCAGGATTTCCTCGTGGCGGGGGCGATAGCGGTGGTCCATCGCACGACAACGACGAGTACTACCCGCAAGCCCTCACTGCTGAGCAGAGAGAAGAGTTGCAGCGCAGGAACAACCAAGCTCTCCAGACCCCCATCGGTGGGGAGACCACCGAGGCTCAAGCTTTGGAGGCTGCGCGCATAGCCCTCTGTCCGAGCGTGCGCGCCTGGAGAATCTTCAGAAGTCACTTGACGACCGCGCCCGCAGGCAACTCCCAAGTTCCAGTCGACGGCAGCGGCAGTTGTTCCTGATTGGACCTCGGGATGAGTGTCAGGTATACCGCACTCCGATCCAAAATGTTGCAGCGGCTGCACGTATTGCAGATTCAATCCAGCTGTCCCGTTCCGAGGCTGGTAGAGGCCTACAGTAGATTCGGGCACTGCTCAGGGTGGCCGGAGAGCAGAATTCGGCTGTTTCCCTGTCGCGCAATAGGATTCGTAGCAGATCCGTCATGGCGGACACAGTTCAGTCGGTGCATAGCCCAAGATCGCCTCCGCGGCGTGAAGATCGTGGTTATCGCCAGGACCAATACCTGGGTCGAGCCACGGGCAGTTTGACCCTCGATACCATCGTGATGACCGCCGTCGAGTGCCCACGCCCCTTTCGAGGGGTGGTTCGTACGCGCCCCGGCGGTATGATGACAGGTGCCCGTACGGTGACGAGCAGAGGATTCCAGTCGACCCCCTAGAGCCCGGGTTTGATGCAAGGTCAGTCCTCGTTCAGGGCCTGGTTGACAGAGGCAGGGTAACAGAGAAGGTTTGGACAGAGATCACCCAAGTGGGGGCAGAGCGTTCGTCTCTGGGCCCAAGTGTTTCAGCAGAGCCATTCGAGCTGCTGAGATTCCTCTCAACTTCAGGTTGGCTGCAGGAGTGAACACGTTTACTGGCGAGTCAAAGCCGGACACATGGTTAGAGGATTACTTAGTGGCAGTGCAAATTGGTGGAGGAAATGACGAAGTGGCCATGAAGCACCTGCCCTTGATGCTTGAGGGCTCGGCCAGGGCGTGGTTGAACCAGTTGGCCCCAGCTAAGCATATACTGTTGGGAAGACTTAGCCCGAGTGTTTATCAAAACATTCGAAGGCACCTGCAAACGACCAGCTGGACTACTGAATTGCAGCACTGCGTCCGGAAGCCGAATGAGACCTTGAGGGACTATATCCAACGGTGAACCACACTTCACCATGTGGTGGAAAATGTTTCTGAACACCAAGCAGTGTGCGCCTTTAAGGAAGGCATCAGGTACAAGGAGCTCATCCTAAAGTTTGGTCGTTCCGGGGCCATGACTCTGAACCGAATGATGGAGATAGCCACTCGGTACGCGAATGGAGAAGAAGAAGACCGACTCCGTAATGGCTAAGGGAAGGCCGTCGACCTCAACACTGGGGGCAGGAATTCCAGTCGGAAACAGAAACGCAAAACTGAAGCCACAGGTCAGGCTGAAGCCGCGGTAGTGAATACACAAGGAAAGTTCAAAGGAAAGCCCAAGGGGCAGTGGGTACCCAAAAAGATGAAGGATCAGTCGGGCCAGGACGTCCTGGATTTACCGTGTGCCATCCACACGAAGAAAGATGAAGAAGGTAACTTGATTTTGCCCAAGCACACCACTCGACAGTGCAGATTCCTTATTTAGCAGTTCCGTGAGGGTCAGCGGAGTGAGAAAGGCTCTGACAAGGATGAGGATGAAGAAAAGGCAGAAGATTACCCGAAGGTCAATGCTACTTTAGTGATTTTTGCTGATGTAGAGAGCAAAAGTCGACTGAAAGTCATCAACCGAGAGGTGAACATGGTTGCTCCGGCAACTACAACGTACCTCAAGTGGTCAAAGATTCCTATCACCTTCGACCAGTCAGATCAGCAGGCTTTGGTGGTCGACCCAGTCGTCGGAGGCACTCGGTTGCGCAAAGTTCTCATGGATGCTGGCAGTGGTTTGAACATTCTGTATGCTGAGACCCTCCAGGGGATGGGCATTCCGATGTCCCGACTCAGTAAAAGCAACATGCAGTTCCACGGAATCATCCCAGGGAAGAAGGCGAAATCACTCGGGCAGATTGCTTTGGATGTGGTTTTTGGTGATTCGAAGAATTTTCGCAAGGAAAAGTTGACGTTTGAAGTGGTAGATTTTCACAGTGCCTATCATGCTATTCTGGGCAGACCGGCATATGCTCGTTTCATGGCCTGTCCATGTTACGTGTACCTCAAGTTGAAGATGCCCGGGCCCAAAGGCGTATTTACGGTCACTGGAATAGGCAGAGAGCGGAGGAATGCCTCCAGAAGGGATCCAAGATCGCTGATGAGCAAATGACAGTAGTGGAACTGGAAGAGTACAAGAAGAATGCTGATCCGAGTGATTTGCTCCGTTCCAAGAAGCCCGCTTCTGAATCCGCATTTCAATCGGCTGGCAAGATGAAACCAGTTCACATCCACCCGCAAGATCCCACAGCTGCTCCGACCCACATCTCAACGACACTCGACAGCAAATAGTAAGCCGCACTCATCCAGTTCCTCCGTGAGAACTGGGACATCTTCGCATGAAAACCATCAGACATGCCAGGTGTACCCAGGGGGCTGGCTGAGCACCGTTTGCGTGTCGATTCCAAGGCCAAACCTATCAAAGAGCATCTCCGTCGTTTTGTCGCGGAGAAGAGGAAGGCGATTGGCGAGGAAGTGGCTCGGCTCTTAGCAGCTGAGTTCATACGCGAGATATACCACTCCGAGTGGCTCGGCAACGTCGTCATGGTCCCCCAAGAAGGATAATTCACTCCGCATGTGCATCGACTTCAAGCATATCAATCGGGCCTGCCCGAAGGATCATTTTTCGCTCCCTCGCATCGATCAGATAGTCGACTCGACTATGGGCTGTGAGCGCTTGTCTTTTCTTGATGCGTATTCCCGATACCATCAGATCCGACTGTATGGGCCAGATGAAATAAAAACGGCCTTCATCACCCCATTTGGGTGTTTTTGCTATGTCACCATGCCATTCGGCCTCAAAAACGCTGGCGCCACATTCATGCGCATGATCCAGAAGTGCCTGCTCACTCAGATCAGTCGGAATGTGGAAGCCTATATGGATGATATTGTGGTCAAGTGACGTAAAGGTTCCGACCTGCTGACTGATCTCGTTGAAACCTTTGCCAATTTAAGAAGGTATGTCATTAAGCTGAATCCGTCCAAGTGCACATTCAGAGTACCCGGAGGCAAGGTACTCGGTTTCCTGGTTTCCGAACGAGGGATAGATGCCAATCCCGAGAAGATCGGTGCAATTTTCCGAATGAAACGCCCCGTGTGTGTCCATGACATTAAGAAGCTCACATGTTGCCTCGCTGCAATGAGTCGGTTCATTTCTCGTCTCGGTGAAAAGGCACTGCCTCTTTACCGACTGATGAAAAAGTCCGATAAGTTTGCGTGGACTCCCGAAGCCGAAGCAGCGTTTATGGAGCTTAAAGCCCTGCTTTCCACCCAGCCGGTGCTTGTTGCTCCGAACAGCAAAGAGCCTCTACTCTTATACATTACGGGCACTGGTCAGGTTGTCAGCACAATGCTTACAGTTGAACGAGAAGAAGAAGACAAGGCTTACAAAGTTCAACAACCAGTGTACTATATATCCGAAGTTCTGACCCCGTTCAAGCAGAGGTATCTGCATTATCAGAAACTTGTTACGGAATTTACTTGACTGCGAAGAAAGTTGCACATTATTTCCAAGACCACTCGGTTTCAGTCGTCAGTGATGCTCCGTTATTTGAAACCATGAACAATCGAGATGCAATTGGCTGAGTGGCTAAGTGGCAATTGAACTTCTCCCGCTGGATATCAAGTTTGAAGCGAAGAAGGCGATTAAATCTCAAGCGCTCGCAGATTTCTTGGCCGAGTGGATTGAGCAGCAACAACCGACTCAAGTTCACTCGGAGCACTGGACTATGTTCTTCGATGGGTCCAAAATGTTGAATGGTTCCGGTGCCGGAGTGGTCCTGGTTTCTCCAAGGGGTGATAAACTCAGTTATGTCCTTCAGATTCACTTTGATTCCTCCAATAATGAGGCTGAGTATGAAGCACTTCTCTACGGGTTGCGTATGGCTATCTCACTCGGCGTCCGTCGCCTGATGGTCTACGGTTGTTAGGAATAAGCAACTTATATTCCCATGAGGCCATAGGCCAATATATATACATGTACAGGTGGGAACATATGCAGGAAACCCTTATACAACGGGATAAATACAAAGGGGTACATGACTTATATTATAACTCTAACACCCCCCCTCAAACTCATGGTGGATGAACAACACTGAGTTTGGAGAGATAAAAGCCATGTTGTGCTCTAGTCTGGGCCTTCGTCAGGAAATCCGCCAACTGTAACTCGGAAGGCACATACTGAAGAGCAATAACCTGATCCTGCACACCAGCGCGCACATAGAAAGCATCAACACCAATATGCTTGGTGAGCT
This sequence comes from Triticum timopheevii, assembly GCA_963921465.1. Classification (NCBI taxonomy): domain Eukaryota; kingdom Viridiplantae; phylum Streptophyta; class Magnoliopsida; order Poales; family Poaceae; genus Triticum; species Triticum timopheevii. The sequence continues at coordinate 295,291,202 of OY997274.1, forward strand.
CATGCTTCACAGGATCGCGCGCAATGCTAATAGCACCTGTACTGTCAGATAAGAGCAGAGTCGGTGTAGTGACAGAAACACCAAAATCCTGAAGTAACCACCGTAACCAAGTCACCTCTGCCGTCAAAAGAGCCATTGCTCGCAACTCAGCCTCGGCACTCGAACGGGAAACTGCAATCTGTTTCTTCGTCTTCCAGGCAATGACAGAACCACCAAGAAAAACATAGTAAGCAGAAAGTGAACGGTGATATGAAGGATCACTAGCCCACGTAGCATCCGAATAGGCCTGAAGCTGTAAAGAACTGGAGCGAGGAAAGAATAGACGGTGAGAGATCATGCCCCGAAGATATCGGAGAACACGAAGGAGATGACTATAGTGAACCGATGTGGGAGCAGAGACAAACTGACTCAGAATATGAACCGGATAAGAGATGTCCGGACGAGTGACAGCTAGATAGACAAGACTGCCAACAAGATGACGATAACGCGTCGGGTCAGGGAGAGGATCACCATCAGTAGCACGGAGGTGAACATTGAGCTCCATAGGAATCTCAACAATACGCTCGTCAGTAAGAGCAGCACGAGCAAGAAGATCCTGGATATACTTTTCCTGGGATATAAAAAAGCCATCAGAGGTAGAAGAGACTTCAATCCCAAGAAAGTAGCGAAGAGGTCCAAGATCAGACATAAGAAACTGTTCACTAAGACGGGCCTTTACAAAGGCAGTATACTCGGGGTCATCCCCAGTGATGGTCATGTCATCAACATAGAGAAGAAGAAGAGTCCGACCACGAGGAGAAAGGTGAATAAACAATGCTGGATCATGAGCACTTGCTGAAAAACCAGCGGCAGTGACCATAGAGGCAAAACGCTCAAACCAGGCGCGGGGGGGCTTGCTTAAGGCCACAGAGAGAGCGACGAAGACGACATACCATGCCATCAGGAACAGAATACCCAGGTGGTGGCTGCATGTACACCTCCTCATGCAGCTCACCATTAAGAAAGGCATTCTTAACATCAAGCTGAGATATAGACCAGTGGCGTGTAGAGGCAACGACAAGAAGTGTACGGACAGTGGTCATATGGGCCACAGGAGCAAAAGTCTCGTCATAATCACGACCATGATCCTGCTGAAAACCACGAGCCACAAGACGAGCTTTGTGACGCTCAAGAGAACCATCAGAGCGAGTCTTAACCTTGTAGACCCACTTACAAGTGATGGGACGGACTCCGGGAGGAAGAGAAACAAGATCCCAGGTACCAGTGCGTTCAAGAGCAGCAATCTCCTCTGCCATCGCAAACTGCCATTCAGGATGAACAACAGCCTGTCGATAAGAAGTCGGCTCAAGAACAGCAGCACAAGCGGTGGGAAATCCAAAGCGATCAACAGGCGGATGAGGACGAGAACGCAAGCCATAAGTAGGCTGAGAGGGGAAGATGATGACTCATCCACAGAGGCATCCACAGGTCGTGAACGACGAGTGTAATGCTGAGGAAAAGATGGAACAATAGAAGGAGGAATCGCCAAGGTAGAATCGGGGGGTGGCGACGAAGAAGTCACCGGAGATGAAGGTGTAGAATCCAGTGACATGCTAGGCGAGGAGACAGGGGAAGATGGTGGCTGCAAATCGACTGGTGGTGGAGAAGCAGAGGGAGTGGAACGAATAGGCACAGGCTCGACGGGGGTGATAGGTGAGTCAGGAAAAGTGAGGAAAGAGATATCCTCCACTGAAAAAGTCGAGGAAGATGGGCGTGGGTAGAAGGGACGAGACTCATCAAAAGTCACGTCTCGAGAGATACGCATCCGACGACCGATAGGATCCCAACAACGATAGCCCTTATGCTCATCACTGTAGCCTAAGAAGACACACTCAACAGACTGAGCGGTCAGTTTGGTGCGTTCGCGAGGGGCAAGAAGAACATAGCAAACACAACCAAACAAGCAAAGCATCGAATAATCGGGAGAACGATCAAAAAGACGCTTGAAAGGAACACCACCCTGTAGAGCAGCGGAAGGCTGTATATTGATAAGATAGGTGGAGGTGGAGACGGCCTCAGCCCAAAAATGAGGCGGGAGAGAGGCAGCAATCATCAATGCACGAGCCGTCTCAAGAAGATGTCGATGCTTTTGCTCAGCCACACCATTCTAAGCATGAGCACCAGGACAAGAGAATTGAGAGAGAGTTCCTTGCTCAACAAGAACACCACGCAACATCTTAGAGATATACTCGCCAGCGGAGTCAGCAGGAAAAGCACGAATGGGTGAAGAGAACTGTGTATGAACCATGGCAGCAAAACGCTTATAAATAGACAACACCTCACTACGAGAAGTCATGAAATAAAGCCATGTGTAACGAGAGAAATCATCTATGAAAATAATATAGTATTTATGACCACCTTTCGAAGCGAAAGGAGCCGGACCCCATACATCAGAATGGACTAAATCAAAAGGACGCTTAGACACTGACTCACTATGTGAATATGGTAACTGAATCTGCTTGCCAAGACGACAACCCTGACACTCTAAAGAGACATCTCCTGAGACAGACCCCAGAAGACCTCGACGAACTAAAGACGACAACCGAGAACCACACAGATGACCAAGTCGATGATGCCACTGCTTGAAGGAACCAGTAACGGAGGCGACTAAAGCGGAGGAACTGGCGATGGTGGTGGTAGCGGAAGGAACATGAAGCCAGTCCAACTCCCAAAGACCTTGAGAATCACGGCGGCGAGGGCCAGCCCCAACCAGAGTGTGCGTGCGACGGTCCTGGACAAAACAAGAGTCAACGTCAAGGATGGCGCGTCAACCAGAATCAGTAAGTTGACCTGCAGAAAACAGATTCATGGTAAGTCGAGGAACATGAGCAACATTAGGAACATAATAAGGAGTGGAAAGATTGCCTCTACTAGCAACAGAAAGTGGAGTACCATCAGCAGTGAAGACATGAACAGGAGAATCTAGCGATCGAAGAGAGGACAAAGTGGAAGAATGAGAAGACATATGAAAAGAAGCTCCAGAGTCCAGAACCCATGGGGATGTACCTGACTGTGTAGAGGGCGGTTGCTCAGTGCGGGAAGCATCAGTCACAGAACCAGCAGTACCCGTCGAGGAAGAACCTGAAGCCGCGAGCAGACGCTTAAGTCTCAGAATATCCTGCTCAGTCAAAGCAATGGCTGAAGCTGTCAAGGTAGATGACGAAGTCCCTGAAGATGATGATCGTGCCTTGCGCAGGTGTTTCCGCTTCGTGTAGCACTGGGACTCAATATGACCATCATTGTTGCAGTAGTCACAATGTGGATAGGGGCGACCTGAGCCTCCAGAAGGAGTGGTGAAGAGCGGCGGAGCACTCGAGCGAGAAGGGGTCGGTGCAGCAGGTGGAGTGGAAGAAGCCTGAGTAGCGAGAACAGAGGGAACCTCCAGCAAACCAGCACCACGTAAGCGAGTCTCCTCAGCACGAATCTTTGAAAGCGCCTCCATGAGAGAAATACGACCACGAGCAAACAACTGAGCACGCCGGGGCTCAAACTCCTTACGGAGCCGAGACAGGAACTCGTAGACGCGATGAAACTCCAAATTGGCCTGGACAGCTTGGCAACAGGGGCAAGTACGACAACCAGCACTGCGGAGAGAATCAAGCTGGCGCCAGATAGCAGAACTCTGTGCATAGAGTCATCAACAGTAGAGTCACCCTGCTGAAGAGCATGCTCCTGACGGACCACAGAAAGGTATAAGGCATCACCAGAGGGCTCATAGCGCTGACGAAGACGGGTCCACATCTCAAAGACAGTAGGAAGACCCAGAAACTCAGAAGCAAACTGAGGCAGAACACTAGCAGTGAGAACAGCTGCAGCACGAGCATCATCATCAAGCCACTGGGTGTAAACAAACAGAGCACCATGATACGTCTGAAGAGCCTCCTCATAAGCCAAAACCCTCTCATCATAAGCACGATCAGCAGCCTCATCAGTAAGCTTAACCGCATCCTTGGCGGCTTGATTAGCATCCGTAGGAAGAACCAGTGGAGTCGGCGGAGTAGGGGCAACCGGAGGAACCGGACGTGGCGGACAGCAGACCTCGCCAGAAAGAACACCCCAGAGACGGATGCCACGCATGTGAATGCGCATAAAGCCAGTGAACTCGGTGTAGTTAGTACCATCAAAGATCACCGGACAGCGAGGGACAACAACATAGCCCGATGCAGCAGACTTTTTTTTATCAACAGAATCTGACGAGAGAGCTTCCAATCGGGACAGGATCGGGGAGCGAAAGGCAGTCGATCGGCTGAAGACCCGCAGCAGCCGGGGTCGAAATCAGCAGCAGGCGGGGCCGGCTGGAGCAGGGCCTGCGGGAGTCCAGGGCTTGCGGCAAGGGAGCGATCAGGGCCTGCGGGACGAGATCGATCGGGGCCGGCTGGAGCAGGGGTTCGATCGGGAGGTATCGATCGGGGACCTGCGGGACGAGATCGAAGCCGGCGGGACCTGCGGGACGAGATCGAAGCCGGCGGGAGCAGGAGATCGATCGGGGGCCTGCGAGACGAGATCGAGCGGGGACGCTTCGAGCGGCCCGATTGGAGAGCGATCGGGATGTAGAGACGGATCAAACGCACGAGTTGCAGCGTGCAAAAAATTGACCTAGCTCTAATACCATGTTAGGAATAAGCAACTTATATTCCCATGAGGCCATAGGCCGATATATATACATGTATAGGTGTGGAACATATGCAGGAAACCCCTTATACAACGGGATAAATACAAAGGGGTACATGCCTTATATTATAACTCTAGCAACGGTGACTCTGATTTGGTGGTCAATCAGGTGATGAAGGAATGGGACGTCAGAAATCCTGCCATGGCAGGATACTGCAACGCAGTGAGGAAATTAGAGAAAAAGTTTGAGGGATTGGAGCTTCACCACATTCCCCGAATCAAGAATCAAGCAGCCGACGATCTGGCAAAAATTGGTTCCACTCGAAAGCCTATCCCTAGCAACGTGTTTCTTGAGCATCTCCATTCCCCATCAGTACAAGAGGATCCTTTCACTGAGGAACCTCCCCAAGCGATAAGTCCTACTCATCCGACTGAGATCGAGGTCCCAGCAGTCATTGACCTGGTTGTGGAGATCCTAGTAATCACCTCCGACTGGACAGTGTCGTACATTGCATATCTGCTCAGGCAGGAACTTCCAGAAGATGAAGTTGAAGCACGACAGATTGTTTGCAGATTCAAGGCTTTCACAGTGATAAATGGACAGCTCTATAGAGAGTGTTACTGGCGTAGCTCAACGATGCATTTCTCCAAAAGAGGGTCGACTGATTTTGGATGAGATCCACTCGGAGACCTGTGGTCACCATGCGTCCTCTCGGACAATCGTGGCCAAAGCATACCGAGCTGGATTTTACTGGCTGCGGGCCAATGAAGCTGCAAAGGAAATCGTTCAGCGGTGCGAAGGATGCCAGTTCGTCGCAAACATGTCCCATAAACCTGCATCTGCCCTGAAGACCATTCCACTTGTCTGGCCGTTTGCTGTGTGGGGTTTTGGACATGGCTGGCCCACTCAGAACCAGCAGAAGTGGCTTCATTCACCTGCTGGTGGCAGTCGACAAATTCACTAAGTGGATCGAAGCATTTGGTGACTTTTAGTAGTGGCCAACACTCTAGCCAGATTGATTTCATCCTCTCGAGAAGAGAAGATAGGCGTGCGTGCCTAGATTGTAAGGTGATACCTGGAGAGAGTGTTATACCCCAGCATAAGCTGGTGGTTGCTGACTTCCGCTTTCGGATTCGTGTCCAGCGGGATAAGCGTGCCAAAGTCGCTAGAACGAAGTGGTGGAAGCTCAAGGGGGAGGTAGCTCAGGTGTTCAAGGAGAGGGTAATTAAGGAGGGCCCTTGCGAGGAAGGAGGGGATGCGGACAATGTGTGGATGAAGATGGCGACTTGCATTCGTAAGGTGGCCTCGGAGGAGTTCGGAGTGTCCAGGGGAAGGAGAAGCGAAGATAAGGATACATGGTGGTGGAATGATGATGTCCAGAAGGCGATTAAAGAGAAGAAAGATTGCTTCAGACGCCTATACCAGGATAGGAGTGCAGACAATATAGAGAAGTACAAGATGGCGAAGAAGGCCGCAAAGCGAGCTGTTGGTGAAGCAAGGGGTCGGGCATATGAGGACCTCTACCAACGGTTAGGCACGAAGGAAGGTGAAAGGGACATCTATAAGATGGCTAAGATCCGGGAGAGGAAGACGAGGGATATTGGCCAAGTCAAATGCATCAAGGAAGGAGCAGGCCAACTCTTGGTGAAGGACGAGGAGATTAAGCATAGATGGCGGGAGTACTTCGACAAGCTGTTCAATGGGGAGAATGAGAGTTCTACCATTGAACTGGATGACTCCTTTGATGAGACCAGCATGTGTTTTGTGCGGCGCATCCAGGAGTCTGAGGTGAAGGAGGCTTTAAAAAGGATGAAAGGAGGCAAGGCGATGGGCCCTGATTGTATCCCCATTGAGGTGTGGAAAGGTCTCGGGGACATAGCGATAGTATGGCTAACCAAGCTTTTCAACCTCATTTTTCGGGCAAACAAGATGTCAGAAGAATGGAAACGGAGTATATTAGTACCAATCTTCAAGAACAAGGGGGATGTTCAGAGTTGTACTAATTACCGTGGAATTAAGCTGATGAGCCATACAATGAAGCTATGGGAGAGAGTCATTGAGCACCGCTTAAGAAGAATGACAAGCGTGACCAAAAATCAGTTTGGTTTTATGCCTGGGAGGTCGACCATGGAAGCCATTTTCTTGGTACGACAACTTATGGAGAGATATAGGGAGCAAAAGAAGGACTTGCATATGGTGTTCATTGACTTGGAGAAGGCCTATGATAAGATACCGTGGAATGTCATGTGGTGGGCCTTGGAGAAACACAAAGTTCCAGCAAAGTACATTACCCTCATCAAGGACATGTACGATAATGTTGTGACAAGTGTTCGAACAAGTGATGTCGACACCGATGACTTCCCGATTAAGATAGGACTGCATCAGGGGTCAGCTTTGAGCCCTTATCTTTTTGCATTGGTGATGGATGAGGTCACAAGGGATATACAAGGAGATATCCCATGGTGTATGCTCTTTGCGGATGATGTGGTGCTAGTTGACGATAGTCGGACGGGGGTAAATAGGAAGGTAGAGTTATGGAGACAAACCTTGGAATCGAAATGGTTTAGGCTTAGTAGAACTAAAACTGAGTACATGATGTGCGGTTTCAGTACTACTAGGTGTGAGGAGGAGGAGGTTAGCCTTGATGGCCAGGTGGTACCTCGGAAGGACACCTTTCGGTATTTGGGGTCAATGTTGCAGGAGGATGGGGGTATTGATGAAGATGTGAACCATCAAATCAAAGCCGGATGGATGAAGTGGCGCCAAGCTTCTGGCATTCTCTGTGACAAGAGAGTGCCACAAAAGCTAAAAGGCAAGTTCTACAGGACGGCGGTTCGACCCGCAATGTTGTATGGCGCGGAGTGTTGGCCGACTAAAAGGCGACATGTTCAACAGTTAGGTGTGGCGGAGATGCGTATGTTGAGATGGATGTGTGGCCACACGAGGAAGGATCGAGTCCGGAATGGTGATATACGAGATAGAGTTGGGGTAGCACCAATTGAGGAGAAGCTTGTCCAACATTGTCTGAGATGGTTTGGGCATATTCAGCGCAGGCCTCCAGAAGCTCCAGTGCATAGCGGACGGCTAAAGCGTGCGGAGAATGTCAAGAGAGGGCGGGGTCGACCGAATTTGACATGGGAGGAGTCCGTTAAGAGAGACCTGAAGGATTGGAGCATCGACAAAGAGCTAGCTATGGACAGGGGTGCGTGGAAGCTTGCTATCCATGTGCCAGAGCCATGAGTTGGTTGCGAGATCTTATGGGTTTCACCTCTAGCCTACCCCAACTTGTTTGGGACTAAAGGCTTTGTTGTTGTTATTGTTGTTGTTGTTGGATCGAAGCCAAGCCTATTAAGAAGTTAGATTCGAAGACAGCCATCAGATTCCTGAAAGAGTTGATATTTAGATATGGAGTCGCACACAGTATTATCACGGACCATGGCTCGAATTTCGATTCAGAAGAGTTCAGAAACTTTTGCGCCTCCCAAGGCACTCGGGTTGACTACGCATCCGTTGCGCACCCGCAGTCGATTGGTCAAGCTGAGAGGGCGAACGGCCTTATCCTCCAAGGATTGAAGCCCCGACTCATGCGTGACCTTGAGCATGCAGCTGGAGCCTGGGTGACTGCACTGCCATCTGTTCTATGGGGTTTAAGGACGAGTCCGAACCGGTCTACTGACCGCATTCCTTTCTTCATGGTGTACAGAGTTGAAGCAGTGCTGCCTAGTGATCTCTTCCATAATGCACCTCGAGTGGAACTCTACTCAGAGGCTGAGGCAGAACAAGCACGGCAGGACGCTGTTGATCTTTTGGAAGAAGAACGTGAGATGGCCTTGATATGGTCGACTGTTTATCAGCAAGATCTTCGTTGCTTCCACGCCAAGAATGTCAAAGGTCGAGCATTATCTCGTGCTCCGAGTGGACCAGCAGCGACCTCACAAGCTTGCCCCCGCATGGGAAGGCCCCTTCATCGTCACCAAGGTGCTGCACAACGGGGCCTACCACCTCTACAACCTCGCGAAGAAGATCGACGAGCCACACACTTGGAATGCAGATCTTCTCCGTCGATTTTATACCTAGCACTCGGATTGTCGAGATGTAATAAGAGTACCTTTTTGTTTATAGACATGACTCCTGCAGTTCCATGATTATTTCTTTTGCATAAGCGTGTGTTCAAAACCCCCAGTGGGTGCCTTAGCTGCGAAACCTGTTTTCGCCTAAGTTAAAAAACGACTCCGAGTGGAGAACATCCCTCCCACTCGGGGGCTTAGCCGCGAACCAGTTTCGAAACTACTCTGAGTGGAGAGCAACCCTCCCACTCGGGGGCTTAGCCGCGAACCATTTTCGCCTAAGTTAAAAAACTACTCCCAAGTGGAGAGCATCCCTCCCACTCGGGGGCTTAGCCGCGAACTAATTTCGGCTAAGTTAAAAAACTACTCCGAGTGGAGAGCATCCCTCCCACTCGGGGGCTTAGCCGCGAACCAGTTTCGCCTACGTTAAAAAACTACTCCGAGTGGAGAGCATCCCTCCCACTCGGGGGCTTAGCCGCGAACCAGTTTCGCCTAAGTTAAAAAACTACTCAGAGTGGAGAGCATCCCTCTCACTCGTGGGCTTAGCCGCGAACCAGTTTCGCCTAAGTTAAAAAACTACTCCGAGTGAAGAGCATCCCTCCCACTCGGGGGCTTAGCCGCGAACCAGTTTCGCCTAAGTTAAAAAACTACTCTGAGTGGAGAACATCCCTCCCACTCGGGGGCTTAGCTGAACCAGTTTCGCCTAAGTTAAAAACTACTCCGAGTGGAGAGCATCCCTCCCACTCGGGGGCTTAGCCGCGAACCAGTTTCGCCCAAGTTAAAAAAATCTTTTCACTCAAAGCATGCCGTAAACAGGAAAGCAATTTTCAGATAGATCCATCAAGTTCAGGAACACAAGCAAAAGTACTCGGGCGTCAGGCCCGAATGAGTTTAACGGTTACAGGATCACTCGGCATTCCGAGGCAAATAAAGTTTGGATCTTAAAGTTGTTCTCACTCGGCAGGAGGACTCGGAGGCTCGACAAAGGTGTCCAAATCAATGCCATCTGCGATCCGAGTGGCTGCATCAATGAAGGTCTCCATAAAATCTTCAAACTGGAACTTCTTCGTGTTTGCCACCTGAACAGCCTTCAGCTTGTCCTCCCTAGCCTCCTTACAATGGACACGAACGAGTGATAACGCCACATCGGCCTCGCAACGGGCGGCTGATTTCTTCCATGCTTGTACTAGACCAGGGATTTCATTGAGCCGAGTCATCAGTGACTCGAGGTCGTTCTGAAGTGTATCCTCTGGCCACAGCTCCTTGTCTATCCTTGTCAGTGCAACCTTCAGTCGAGCAATGTACCCCAAGACACTGTCGAGACGAGCTTCAAGTCGTAGCACATTTATAGCGGCATCATCTTTGACGAGTGACTTGGTGGGGTCCAGACCTAGTTCAATTCGTTCTGTTTCTTGCTCGAAGTTCTGACAGAACTCTGCACAAAAGAAAAAAAATGATGAGTCAGTAGCGACATGGTCTTCGAAGCTCTTGAGAATTCACTCAGATGAAAAAGGATACCTTCAAGCATGATGTACATCTTCTTTGCAAGGCCCCCAAGTATTCCTCCAGCTCATCCCTCTTTCGAGTGAGTTGGTCCACCTTGTCAGCCAAGACGATTTTCTCCTCCTTCAGCTGAGCGGCCTCCTTCTTCACCTCCTCAACGACAGTCTTCAGGGCCGCATTCTCTTCGAGTTTGCCGACTGAAGCTAGCTTTTTCTCAGCCGCTTCAGTCTTCTCTCGTGCCACTTTCTGCGCCCCCGCGAGTTTGTTGTCTTTCCTCTCCAACGCCTGCTTCATAGTGTCTAAAGAAATAACATTCTTCAGTCGTGCTTGGAGTTGACGGTTTTCACTAGGCACATCTGTTAGAGTGGAATCACTTGGTTCAAAGGACAGAAAAGAAGAAATGACAAAGCACACAGTCAGCGAAGTGTTACCTCCCATGGTCTTCACCTCCTCCTGAGCCTGCTTCAAGTTCTTCTTGGCAAGTTCTAGGTCCGGTTGGAGTTGGATCTTCTCCTTCTCCAAAGCAACATACTGAATCCCAAGTTCACAAGATTTCTGAGATCAACAAAAAGACAATTCAGTCGACGAAGAGAAAGACTCTCGAAAGTATTTCCTCTACATTTGAGTGGAGAAGAGCAAATCCAGATTGCTATTATCAAAAGTGTTCTAAGACCACCGCCGAATCAAACATTCGACGGCGGTCTCGGGGACTACACCCAGTAGGTGCACTCAGTGTGCCCCCACTGGACCAATTTTCCACTTGGTACGGCCTGCCTAGCCCTAGTGGAGGAGGAAAAAAAAGGAAAAAGAGAAAACAACTTGTTCTTAGACCCCCGCCGAATCAAGCATTTGACGGCGGTCTCGGGGACTACACCCAGTGGGTGCACTCAGCGTGCCCCCACTGGATAAGTTTCCACTCGGTACGCCCTGACCGATTCGAGTGAAGAGCTCCAAGCAAGAAATATTCTAAGACCCCCGCCGAATCAAACATTCGACGGCGGTCTCGGGGACTACACCTAGTGGGTGCACACAGCGTGCCCCACTGGATCAATTCCCCACTCGGCGCGGCCTGGCCGTTTCGAGTGGATGGAATACATAACAAAAAGAAAACACCCAGTGGGTGTACAGATTCAACAGAATCAATACGGAGAAAATCCAATCGGAAATCAACTTACTATCGCACTTACTTGGACATTTGCTTGAAGGGCTGTGCTGGCGTCATAAGCTAACTTGCTGCTCTCATACACCTCCTTCAGGCGCTGCATCATCAAACCGGCCTAGATCATAGCCTCCTTGGCAGCTCCTGATTGGTCCTCTGGGACATGGTGCAGAGTGAACGCGCTTGACGCAGGAGTTGGTGGCGCAGCTGGAGGGATCAACACTTGTGGTTGCCCAGTTGGACCTGAGGCTTGAGCAGTCGACACTAGAGGCTGGGCAGTCGACAGAGGGTCGACGAAGGAAACACCAACTCTAGACGAACCACCTGGCTCTTGAAGAACAGGTTCAGCCGGCGTGTGAGTCGTCTGGCCCGAAGGCACTCTCTTGGTGAATCTTCGAGAGGTAACCGAGGCCCTGCCCCTTCCTCGTGTGCTCCTCGGAGGCTCCTCCTTGTCATCATCTGGGAGGTGGATAACGTCTGTTGGTGTTGCGGTCACTTGATAGAAATATTTCAGTCGACCATCAGGACAAATTAGCAAGACAAAGTAGAATGTGAGTTGGCCATACCTGCCTGAGAAGTGGTTGCGTCCTCAGTATCCGCTTCAGCATGCTCATCGTCAATCTCCATGTGGGACGTTGCAGAGGTAGCAGCCCTGAAGTTCATAATTCCACTCGGTCAGCAGAAGCACGAAGGGCCACATCCAAAAGATAGAAAGTGAAGAGAAGAAAGATACAAATGATACTCACGTTGAAGCAATGGGAACGGTAACCTTGTTCCTGGGTAAAGCCTTCCGAGGTTTTGGCGCGGCGGTCTTGAGCTGCTTTGCGGTCTTCTCGTCCGGATCAGGAGTGGTCGTCCGAGTGCGCTTGGGGTTCCTGCCACTCGACGCCGGGACCTTGCTCTGGCCTATGCTACGGTCTTGGTTCGCCTTAGAACGGCGTTCAGTGCGAGGAGGTGACTCGACCTCTTCACTGCCGTCCGAGCCTTCACTGTCATCTTCGCTGTCGTCGGCATAGTCCATGTCAGCACTGCCGCCGTCGCTCTCCATTCCTTCAGCGGGTTGCTCACCATTCGGTACAGGTGAATTAGTGAACACCTGCAGAACACGAATGTCAAAGTCGGTTGATCTCCAATTCAGTTGCATATCGAAAGCAAAAGATAAAACACTTGACAAGTTATGTCTCACCTCTCCTGGAAGGTGCTCAGCGTCGAATGGCAGGATCCGTTTTGCTCCACGCGGATTGTCCTTGTTTCCAGTAATGCTTCGAAGCCACTATGCCACTGTCTCCTCTTTGACCTCCTTCGGGTGGGTCTGAGCGGTGTCGTCTGCACCTGAGTACAGCCACATGGGGTGGTCGTGAGCTTGCAAGGGCTGTCCGCGTCGACTGAGAAACACTTCCAACAAGTCCATGCCTGTCATTCCGCCCCGAATCAGCTCAATGATTGCGTCAACCAAGATGGCCACCTCACCCTTCTCTTCTACGGTCAACGAACGAGGGGCGCGGAGTCTCTCCAGGGAGAAAGGGGGGAGACCAGTCGACGCACCCGGAGTAGGGACATCTTTGCAATAAAACCAGGTCGACTGCAACCCCCTAACTGACTCGGGAAAAGTCATGGGAGGGAAAGAGCTCCTACCCCTCATTTGGACACCCAAACCTCACACACATTTGGACCACGTGGGTTCTCTCATCAGTCGGATTGGCTTTCTTAACCGACTGAGATCGGCAGGTGAAGATATGTTTGAATAACCCCCAATGTGGGTGGCATCCCTGGAAGTTCTCACACATCGAAACGAAGGCAGCAAGATATGAGATGGTGTTTGGAGGAAAGTGATGGATTTGCGCGCCGAAAAAGTTCAAGAAACCATGGAAGAATGGATGGGGAGGAAGAGAAAACCTCTCTCCACATGGGTGAGGAGAAGAACTCGCTCGCCGTCGCGCGGCACGGGCTCAATCTCCCCCTCTGGCAACCTCCAAGATCCGGGAGCTATCAGGCCATCGACGGCGAGCCCCTCGAGATCCTCCGCTGTGACCGTCGAGCGCAACTAGTCCCCCTGGATCCATCCAGGCGGCAGCGCGGCTTTGGAAGTCGACCCCTTCTTGCCCTTGCCCGTCTTCTTAGCGCGCTCCAGCGCCTTCGTCTTGTCTTTCACCATCTCCGTGGTGGCCGACGGGAGCGAGCGGTGCGGCACTGCGCTACAGTGGGCGGAGCAGAGAGGCGAGGAAGAAAGGGGAAAAGTGGTGGGCACTGTTGCACGCCTCGGCCGCATCACCCTTTATACCCGTGCGTCCGAGTGACTGACCTGTAGGCCCGTGCAATCTCAGCGCATCCCACAACCGGCGCTGGTCCGATACGTGGCGAAAAAGGCGGAGCGAAGATCGAGGAGTCCCTCCCTGTTTGTTTCGTTAACCACGCTGCAGCCAGCCCGCGCTCTTCTCCAAAAATTTTCGATCACATCAGGGGATACACAAATCCAATCTGCTCAGTGCTATGCTGTTTATTTCACTCGGATATTGAAGAAGCCAGAATCGATCGAGGTGATTGATGGAGGATTTAATGACTTGCATACTTTCAAACCTCCAAGAAGGTGTCTCAGAGGCATTGAGTCGGGTTGAAATCAACTTCAATCCTTCTTCACTCGGTCCTCGATCCATTCGGGAGCTAATGATGATGACATGTACCTAGGGTAGGGTCGTGGGCCTGACCTATATGCCCTACCCAAGGACACCACATAAGAAGCCAAGGTCTACGAAGATAGAAAGAAGATACTGACTGGAATCATCACATAGTGTAATCCACTCGACAGTAGATCCACTCGGATACCCCAATTCCACTCGACCGTCATCATTCACTCGGAGTACAAGAAGCCACTCGAAGCACAGAAGACCTAGGGTCACCTCTAGATAGCAACGGTCGGTCATTCACCCCGCCGTCTTAAAGATCATTAAACGCGGGCGTTAGTTCGTGACATTATACTCTCACTGAACCCTTGCGTAACTGAGGGCTGCGAGGGGTCGGCGTACTCTATATAAGCCACCCCTCCCCTCTTGCACAAGGGTTCCCTTGTAACTCAACACTCCAATCAACAGAGCCTCCACGGCACCAGAGACGTAGGGCTGTTACCTCCTCCGAGAGGGGCCTGAACTCGTAAATCCGAGTGTACAACCTTGCCGTAGCTAGGCACTGCCCTCTCCTACGTACCTCCCATCTCTACTGTCAGATCCGTTCCCACGACACTTGCCCTGCAGCGGATTCCCCTGTCGCGCCCACCGGTTGGCCGCTTCGCCCAACTCGGCTGCCATGGCAGCAACTAACCCTGGCTTGGGCAGCAGCGCCTCTGCACCAACCACGACAACCTCCAGCTCTGCTGTCAAGCTCGTTGCCTCGTCACCTTCGCCGTCTGCACCCCCCATGCTGATTGCACCGACGCGTGATCTGGGGTTGTGGTCCTCCGACGTGTTCGTGCACAGCATAGCCATGCGTGCTCGTCATGGGATTATTTAGCCGAACTGCCACCGCCACTGATGTTGCCTCTTATCTCCCTGTCTCTGCTACCCTCCCCTGCTCGTGCTGCACTCCGCAACCCCACATGGTGTGCTGCGATACATGATGAGTTCAATGCATTGCAGGCTAACTGCACATAGATACTTGTGCCTCGTCCTTGTGGCGCCAACATCGCCACCGGCAAGTGGGTATATCTGCACAAGCTTAATAGATGGCTCTTTGGGTAGCAAGCTCACAGGGTTGTACGTGGCTTCACACAACATGCTGGTGTGGACTTTGGTGAGACCTTCGGTCCCGTGTGCGTCTCGCCATTGGCCGGTATACCAGCTTGATGTCTCCAATGCCTTTCTGAATCGGGCACAAGCTTAAACCCAAGGCCTCGGCTGCCTCTGGAGATCTCGTGTCTGATGCTACCTTCTACCGAAGTATTGCAAGAGCTCTTCAATATCTCACCTTGACACGACGGGACATTGCATATATTGTTCAGAAAATTTGTTTGCACATGCATGCTCCACGAGATGCACACTGGGGGGTGATCAAGAGATTGCTTCGCAATCTTCGTAGCACTACATCTCACGTCTTCAGCTTACTGGTAGCTCCTCTACCGCCAATGCCGCCTAGCACGGTGCTGATCGGGCCGGCTGCCTGGATACTCGCCACTACATCTTTTTTTTTGCGTCCATGTCAGCGACTTTGGTGTCATGGTCCTCCAAATGACAACCCACGGTTTAACGTTCTAGTGCCGAAGAAGAATATCGAGCGGTCCCCAATGCCGTGGCGGAGTGTTGTTGGCTTCGTCAACTACTTGGTGAGCTCCACTGCACCATCGACAAGGCCTCTGTGATGTTTTGTGACACTGTCTATGCTGTCTACTTGTCAGCTAACCCAATTCATCATCGCCGCACAAGCATATTGAGTTGGATATCCATTTGTCCGCGAAAAGGTGTCCCTTGGACAATTTCACGTTGTTCATGTTCCGACCACTCACCAATTAGCCGGCATCATGACCAAGAAACTTCTGACTGACTTCATTCAAAGCTTTTCGATGGTTTCTTGGCATCCAGTCTGGTGATGCTTCGAATGCTGTGTGTGTGTGGGTGAGTGGGTGGTTGGGGTGGGGGTGGGAGGGTGTTAAGAATATTAGCGTATCACATGTGATCACGTAGGATCGTTTCCTTCCTAACTAACTCTCCTGGTCTATCTCTTCTTTTAATTGCGAGATATGAACTTGGAGGACAAATCTAGGCCTCTGTACTGTGTATATATGTCCCCAACATACATGAATACGATTAGCTGCACATTTTCTAAATGTTCCGAATCTACAGCCAGCATTATGCTATATGTGTATAACCACCATATCGAGACACCAGTTGGATATAGAAAAAGTTTCACCTAGAGAACACGAGAAAATACATGCAGTGTCATATTGGTACGTGGAGTACTACTACAGCAACAGAACCTTTTGTCCCAACCAAGTTGGAGTAGGCTAGAGATGAAACCTAACAGAAACCTGTGAGAACCCAGAAGAGAAAAGAGAAAGTACAAGTAAACAAAGTAAATGTACCGTATATTAGAGGAGAAAATTGCAAGCTAGAGTTTCTTTTTCTCTGGCGGTAGTAATGTGATCAGAACCTGCCACCTAGCCTCATTAATCTTGTTTCAAATGGCAGTTTCTGAGATTGCAAAGATGTTATCAGCTTTAGACTTGTATTGGCAACGCGATATCCAGTAGGAGTCAAGCTGCATCTCGGCAAACTATTCTCATTCAGCTTAATTTGGAAGGTTAGGTTGAAATCGTGCTGCTCGAAGGCTTAGCACATCACTGTTGGAACATTTTATTAGAATCTCTAGGTTCAACTTGTGCTTTATTGAGCTTTATGATTCCCCTTGTATTAAGGATTTCCTAAGTCCTAACTAGATGCTATGCCTTCTAATTTTTTTTCCGTTGATATATTCATTATGGTTGGGAAATGTAGTTAAATGCTGCTTCCGTTTTTCCTGCTTACTTTGTAGGAAGGATTTGCATTCTCACACTGCACAACATGCAAAGCTCAGTTCCATCTTCGAGTGGAAACTCTGGAAGATAACTCATGGCGCAAAATAAAGTTCCGGCTCTTCGTGGCAAGAGATGTTATACTTGGTTTTCTTGCAGTTCAAATTGTAAGCTCTAAGATTTGAAAATATTTCTTTTTTGATGCCTTTTCTTCATTAAATGAAATCCAATATCTTTGTTTCTAAAGATGCTCTTATTTAGTACTGTTGCACAACTGAGAATACTTATGCATAATAAGTCTGTATAATATAATTCAGAAAATGCCCCCCTGAGGCATTCAGAGTTACATTTTCCTACTTCAGTTAAACTATGAAAACACCAATCTATTGAATCTGGAATAGTAGTTGCATTATTCAAAATTTGCATATTTAGATCTTGAGTAAATTTGACGGAACTGCAGGTTTAATGTACAAATGATCACGAAATACAAATTGATACCACAGGTTTAATGTACAAACTAACACAAAATACAAATTATTTTTTTGAACGGAGTTACTCTTATCATTGGCATTTCACTCTCCAAGCAATGCCAATGCACCTTTTATTTTGAGAATACACATACTGATGTACTATTAAAATATTAGGGCATTTTTTCAGTCCAAATTCAGGCAGGGGAAATAATTATTTGCATATATTTTCATTTTCTGCAGACTATTGCTATCATTAGTGCAGTTGCATACTTTCTAGACAGGGACGGAAGTTTCCGGAATAGTTTCAGTGATGGTTGGGATCGTATCTTGTCAAAGCATCCAATACCGTTCTACTACTGCATAGGTATTGGAATAACACCTTTCTGTCATAATGATGCATATGTACCATTTATATTAGTCAGCAAAACTTTTGGTTACAGCAACATAAAACTGCTGTTATTGAATTAACCTAACGTTTTATCTGTTGATGTTCAAGGGGTTGTGGTTTTCTTTGTGCTGCTTGGATTTTTCGGGTTGATAGTGCACTGCTCATCCTTGAACGACAACCAAGATCCGTGCTTAGCTGGGTGCCGGAACTGCTGCTATGGTTGGGGCATCCTGGACTGTCTCCCTGCTTCTTTGGAGGCCTGCTTTGCCCTGGTGGTGCTCTTCATCGTTGTGTTCGCTATCCTTGGGATTGCATACGGCTTCCTCGCGGCGACTATGGCCGTCCAGAGGATCTGGCAGAGACATTATCACATCCTGACGAAAAGAGAGCTCACAAAGGCAAGAGGCTGCCTCACACTGGTCGAGCTATTTCCCCGGGGCAGCATCATTCTTTCAGATTATGAATTCGGTTTCATTCTTTTGCGCATGCAGGAATACGTAGTGGAAGATCTGCATGGCAGCTACTCGGCCCCGAAGCTTGAGCCAGAGCATGAGGAGCGGCTGAAAATGCTGAAGCTACTGTAGGTGGCCCATCCGCATCAAGACCACTGTAAATCCCGCCTGTATTGCTGTGGGCCGAAAGAGTGTTTGGTGAGTTGGATCGACTGTGAAAGAAAATGCTGACGCGATTGAAACTTGTACTAGCTTTCTGAATTTGGTCCATGCACCTGGTTCTGATCTACTCCCTCCGTTCCTAAATATTTGTCTTTCTAGAGATTTCAACAAGTGACTACATACGGAGCAAAATGAGTGAATCTACACTCTAAAATATGTCTTCATACATCTGTATGTGGTAGTCCATTTGAAATCTTTAAAAAGACAAATATTTAGGAACGGAGGGAGTAGTTTTCTTATTCCACTACCTTGCTGTTGCACACATCACAGTTTTATGCTCCATACATCTTTCACAACAAAATATGTAAGTTTGAGGCTGGTCTGAAAGTCAGCGAAGACGGTTCTCGGGAGGCCTTTGATGAAGACATAGGCAAACTGCGACGCGGCCGGCACGTGGAGAACACGAACTCACCGAGGGAAACACGCTCGCGGCTGAAGCGAAGATCGATTTCCACGTGCTTGGTGAGTTGGTGCTGAACGAGATTGCTTGACATATACTGTACATAGCGGTCATGTTGTCACACGTAGCTATACATGGCGTTCACGTTGTCACATGTGGCGAGGCGGCGGCTGACGAATCTTGGTGAGAAGTTGCCGAAGCCACACAGCCTCAACGACAGGCGTTGGCATGCCCTTGTACTCCACCTTGGTGCTTGATCGTCAGACAATGTTCTGGCATTTCGACGACCAGCTGACGTGGTTGGAGCCGAGGAACACGTGGCGCGGCGGCAGCCGACGAATCTTAGTGAGAAGTTGCCGAAGCCACACAGCCTCAACGACGGGCGTTGTCAATGCCCTTGTACTCCACCTCAGTGCTCGATTGCGAGACAATGTTCTGGCATTCGACGACCAGCTGGCGTGGTTGGAGCCGAGGAACACCGCAAAGCCAGACGTAGATTTGAGGGTGTCTGGGCACCCGGCCCAATCCGCGTCCTAGTACGACGTCAAATTGCCATCGGACGACCGAAATAACTGACAGGCCAAGGCGTGTGGTCCCATGAACATAGCGAAGAACCCACTTCACCATCTGGTAGTGGGCTTCCCCGTGATCATCAACAGACAACATTGTTGAACAGCGAAAGATATATTGGGGCGACCGAGGGTGAGGTACTGGAGAGCCCCGGGGAGACTACGATAGAGTGAGGATCATGGAAAGGACACCATCGGTAGAGATAATTTTGCATTGATGCTGATGGGCGTAGAGACCAACTTACAGTTTAACATCACCGTGACGATCTAAAACGTCTAGGGAGTACTGTTCTTGAGAAAGCTGGAGACCAGTACTGTTGTGGTGCATTGATTCCAAGAAAGTGGTGGAGAGAATCCATATCGGTCATGGCGAATTCAGGGTGCAGCAAGGTGGTGATTGATTTCAGAAAGGTGCAAGACGGTGAGAATTATGTCATCTACTTGTAGCAGGATGTATGCGGTGTCGCGGACTCGATGAAGCAAAAACAACAGTTTGTACAGTCCAATGCCCCCTTTTTTTTTGAACCGAAAACCGTAGAACAATCGTTCTACGGTATATATATTAAAAGCATAAAATATTTACAAAAGTCTCAAACATTACAAACTGTTCAACCTACCCAACTGTAACGCCCCGGTTTCGATGCGCCAGGTGTCTGCCAGTTATTCGCCGTCGTTGCCATGTCATGTGCTTGCGTGTTGCATTTTGCCATGTCATCATCTGCATTTCATGTCATGTCATCATGTGCATTTCATTTTGCATACGTATTCGTCTCATGCATCCGAGCATTTTCCCCGTAGTCCGTTTTGCAATCCGGCACTCCTATGTCCTCCGGCGTCCCCCTTTTGCCTCTTTTCATGTGCGGGTGTTAAACATTCTCGGAATGGACCGAGTCTTGCCAAGTGGCCTTGGTATAGCACCGATAGACCGCCTGTCAAGTTTTGTGCCATTTGGAGGTCGTTTGATACTCCAACGGTTAACCGGGTAACCGTAAAAGCCCCCTTCTCTTTGCAGCCCAACACCCCCTCCAAAGTGGCCCAAAACCCATCCAAACCCCCTCCATGCTCTTGGTCGTTCGATCACGATCGTGTGGGCGAAAACCGCATCTCATTTGGACACTCCTAGCCCCCTCTATCTATATATATGTGTCCTCCCCCGAAATTTTCGCAGTCCAAACCCTAGCTCCCCTCCTCCTCGCGCCGCCGGACGAAATCCCTCTCTGCGCCGGACATGTCCGCCCTCCCCGCCACCTCACTCCGACCAATCGCCGGTCGCCACGTCACCCCCCCGCCGCCCGCAGCCAATCCGGCTTCGCCACCTCACCTGGCCCGCGCCCTCTCTCTCCTCTCCGCAGCCGCGGCTCGCCGGGCCCATGCGGGGCCCGCCCGGCCCGATCCGCCGCCGCCGCCCGACCGCGGGGCGCCCGCCGAGCCCCGGCGACCGCGCCGCCCTCCTGCCCCGCCGCCGAGGCGCCTCACCGCCGCCCACCTTCGCCGGCCGTCCGCGCCCGACCTAGCGCCGCCGGCTCCCTCCGCCTGGATCCGCACCAGCGCCTCCGTGCCTCGCCGCCTTCGGCGCCCCTCCGGCCCCCCCGGCGCCGCCGGAGCTCCTCCCGAGCGGCCGCGCCCTGCCGCCCGTGACCCGCGACGCCTCCGCCGGCCGCCCCCGCCCGGATCCTGCCGGCCCCAACTCCCTCCGGCCTTCCCCGACCACGCCGGCGTCTCCCCCCGCGCTCCGGCAAGCCCCAGCCGCCATCAACCTCGTCTCCGGCGAGATCCCGATCCGGCCGTTGACTTTCTTCGCGAGGGTATAATTCTACTAAGTCCCCGAATTTTTGCATAATCATGCCATGTCATCGCATCATAACTCTGTGCATACTGCTTCGTTTCGTGCGTGTAATATGTCAAATTGTTCGCCTCGACGAGTACTTCATTTCATCTCATTGCATCATTTTCATTTGAGCTCATCTTGATGCCCGAAATGCTGTTGGAAGGGTGCATGTTGATGTTAATCTGCTGGAACTGTTATAACATGCTCATTTGTCATTTTTGCCATGTTCGATGTGTGCATCCTATGAGGTTGATGTCTACATGTGTTTTGATCTATGCTATGCCATCTTTCCAGAGGTGCAATCCATGTATTTTTGTGAGTTGTGTACTGAGTGCATCAAGCTTGTTAAGGAGGGTACTTGCTGTTACTGTTTTGCTAGGCTGATTCTGTTATATTTTGTTGCTATGTAAACCTGCTGCTACAAGTCATTTCGTGCATTATTCTGGAGATGTTCACTAAGGATATTTTGTTATACATGTCTTGCTCTATCCATTCATGCCCCTGGTTGCATTTATAGCCTGATGTATCATGTTGTTATATTGCTCCAAAGTTTGCTAAATAATGTTGCTGTCAGCCTGTTAACATTAAGTTCAGTTTTGGCCATGTGTTTTGCTAGTGATCCATGCACCCTATGAACTTGATCTTGCCATGTTTAGCTTCATAAACATGTCTTCTTACTGTTGGTTGCCTTGTCATGCCACGTATTCCTCTGTAGTGAGTGGTTCAAGCTCACCAACATGCCTACTTATTGTTGTTCCTGCCATGTCTGAATCTGTCATAACATTTGCCATGTTTACATGGGCGCCATCATATTTTCCGTGCCCTTTTGGCTCATGGTCAGTAAGGGACTTTTGTTCTATGCATTTAGTAGTATCATGCCATGCCTTTGTTTACCATGTTAAGTTCCTGTAACATGTTGTTTGATAGCTCTAAACATTGCAACCTGATGTTATTTCTGCTAAGCCTAAAACTGTTATTATTTGCAATCTTTCCATGTCTTTTTGAGCATGTTCTAATTGTTTCTGGAGATAGCTCAGTGTTCATGTTTTGTCATGCTTTACCTGTACTTCATGCTCATGCCTTTTGTTCTTATGTTGGAGTGCTGTAGCTTGTTGTTTTGATGCTTGTAATATGCCTAGTTGCTGTTTTGGACAGTTTATTGCTATAACTTGTAGTGTGTGTGTGTTGAACCGTTGCTCCGTTTTGAGTGTGCTCTATATGAAACTTGCTTAGAATTGCATGTAGTTTCATATTATCATGTTGCATCCTTGTTTTGAGGTGTTTGCTTGATGTTTGCATGCATTTTGCATCAATGCCATGCTTAACTTGTTTTGCTCATATCTTCTAGGCCGTAGCTCCGAATCTAATGAACTTTATATGTAGCTTGATTAGAATCTCGTGTAGATCATCTTGGTGCATCTTAACTTGCTGTTTAACAACTTGAACATAAGGTTTATTCAGATCTGGACCAACTTTGAAACTTGCATATGAGGACCTACCGGATTTGTTATATGTTGTTCCCGGCCTCATTTAAACTTGCTTTGATGTGTTGCTCTTGTTTGCATCATATCTTGTCATGAGTAGCTTCATGTAGCTTTTGTCATGCATCATGCTTGTTGTGCATCATGTCTTGTTCATGTGTGGTGTGTTTACCATGTCGTGTGCTTCTTCTCGATAGTTCCTGTTTCGTTGCGATCATGAGGATTCGTTCGTCTATGCTTGGATCGTCTTCGTGGCTTCATCTTCTTCATGGACTCGTTCTTCTTCCTAGCGGGATTTCAGGCAAGATGACCGCTACCCTGGATCTCACTACTATCATTGCTATGCTAGTTGCTTCGTTCTATCGCTTTGCTGCGCTACCTATCATTTGTTCTTCAAGCCTTCCAAATTGCCATGAACCTCTAACCTTTGACACCCTTCCCAGCAAACCGTTGTTTGGCTATGTTACCGCATTGCTCAGCCCCTCTTATAGCGTTGTTAGTTGCAGGTGAAGTTGAAGATTGCTCCATGGTGGACAGGATTTTGTTGGGATATCACAATATCTTTTATTTAATTAATGCATCTATATACTTGGTAAAGGGTGGAAGGCTCGGCCTTATGCCTGGTGTTTTGTTCCACTCTTGCCGCCCTAGTTTCCGTCATACCGGTATTATGTTCCCGGATTTTGCGTTCCTTACGCGGTCGGGTGATTTATGGGACCCCCTTGACAGTTCGCTTTGAATAAAACTCCTCCAGCAAGGCCCAACCTTGGTTTTACCATTTGCCTCACCACCACCTACCTTTCCCTTGGGAGTAATTAACCCAAGGGTCATCTTTATTTTAGCCCCCCCCCCCCCCGGGCCAGTGCTTGTCTAAGTGTTGGTCCGAACCGAGCAGCCTGCGGGGCCCCCTCGGGGAAACTCGAGGTCTGGTTTTACTCGTAGCTTGACTTATCCGGTGTTGCCCTGAGAACGAGATATGTGCAGCTCCTATCGGGATTGTCGGCGCATCGGGCGGCTTTGCTGGTCTTGTTTTACCATTGTCGAAATGTCTTGTAAACCGGGATTCCGAGACTGATCGGGTCTTCCTGGGAGAAGGTATATCCTTCGTTGATCGCGAGAGCTTATCATGGGCTAAGTTGGGACACCCCTGCAGGGTATAAACTTTCGAGAGCCGTGCCCGCAGTTATGTGGCAGATGGAAATTTGTTAATGTCCGGTTGTAGATAACTTGACACCAGATCCGAATTAAAACGCATCAACCGCGTGTGTAGCCGTGATGGTCTCTTTTCGGTGGAGTCCGGAAAGTGAACACGGGTTTGGGTTATGTTTGACGTAAGTAGGAGTTCAGGATCACCTCTTGATCATTGCTAGTTTCACGACCGTTCCGCTCGCTCTCTTCTCGCTCTTATTTGCGTTGGTTAGCCACCATATATGCTTAGTCGCTGCTGCAACCTCACCACTTTACCCCTTCCTTTCCCATTAAGTTTTGCTAGTCTTGATACCCATGGTAATGGGATTGCTGAGTCCTCGTGGCTCACAGATTACTACAACAACAGTTGCAGGTACAGGTTATGCGATAATCATGACGCGAGAGCGATGCTTGCTTGCTTGAGTTCTTCTTCTGCTTCTTCTTCGATCAGGGGATAGGTTCCAGGTCGGCAGCATGGGCTAGCAGGGTGGATGTCGTTTGAGTTTCTGTTTGTGTTTCATCCGTAGTCGGATGTTGATCTTATATAAGATGATGTTGTATTTATGTGGCATTGTATGCCTTTTGCATGTATCCCCATCTATTTATGTAATGTTGATGTAATGATATCCACCTTGCAAAAGCGTTTCAATATGCGGGTCTATCCTTGGTGGGACCTTCGAGTTCCTTTTGGATAGGGTCGCATATTGGGCGTGACACCAACTCTAGTCCTAGTGAAACCTTGAGGCAACATGAGAATTATGCTAAGAACTGATCAATCCAACTAGAAAGTCTATCTGGAAACTTGTCCTTGATCCTATGCTTAATCAAAATCATATCTGCCCGAAAGGAAGCTCTCCAAGAGAGGACTGAAGCCGGGGTAGCCTTGAAAACCACTCCATTTCGCTGCATCCAAATGTTCCAGTAGCCCATTATGATAACTTCCATAGCAATGGGGGTGGAGAGGGCTTGAATGGATAAACTGACTTCATCAAACATTGAGATTCCTCTGTTTCTCTGACCAAGAATGGTGCTCCAGCAGTTGAGAGCAAAATCACAGTCCCAAAAGAGATGCATTGAAGTTTCCATGGAGTGTGTATGACAAAGCACACATTCATAAGAAGGTAGGTAAAAAGATTTTCTTTCAAGCAAATTCCTAGAATTCACTCTGTCATGAAGCAAAAGCCAAAAGAAAATCTTGTATCTGAGCATAGCAGCACACTTTCAAATTTGTTTGAAGATGGGAGGAGCCAGTTCCCCAGCAATCAATTCTCTGTACATCTTGATGGAAGAATAAGGTGTGCCCCAAGGGTACAATGCCCCGTTGTGTTTTAGATATTGTTGTCAGAAACATGAGGGAATATTTTGTTTGCTAGTGCACACAGAGAGAAAATAGTCCCTCGAGTTTCGAGAACATTGCTATAATCTTCAAAGAAGAAGTTTGCTATAAACTTCCGAGAGTGTTATCTGAGCTGCAAAGAAGATTGATGAGC
Organism: Triticum timopheevii; assembly: GCA_963921465.1. Classification (NCBI taxonomy): domain Eukaryota; kingdom Viridiplantae; phylum Streptophyta; class Magnoliopsida; order Poales; family Poaceae; genus Triticum; species Triticum timopheevii. The sequence continues at coordinate 295,316,567 of OY997274.1, forward strand.
TTCGAGGAGTTGCAACCGAGAACAATGCGTGTCGGAGTTGGCCTAAAAATGTTGCTCACGTGGAGCAATTTATATGTGAGGCGTCCAATAGAAAATGATTGAAGCCGAGAAGAATGAAGACGAAGTAAAGACATAACATTTATTCCATTGTTTTATTTCCTTCTTTTGAGTCATATGACCACCGTATGATTAAGAGGGGTTCAAGTATCTCCAGACTTTTGTCTATTGTGATGCTCAACTGAAACTTATTCCATGTGAGTCGACAGAAATATCTTCGTGTGCCGAGATATTTACTCGCGTGCCAGATGTTCTTCTGGGCTGCAAGAGAAATGCTCTAGTAGAGAAGTCAGCTTTACTTGTTCCTCAAGTAAAATTGTCGGGTGTGTTTGAAATCTGACCGTTGGAAACGTGTCGGTTGGCTATTGGATTGGCTCCAGGTCCTTGTTGCATTTCCTCTCCAGAATGGTTATGGCTATAAATAGCCAGCCCGCACCAACCGAGATGGTTGGCTGCTGTCTGGGCTGGTTTTCCGGGACATAAAATCCCAGCAAATGATCCTTGTGTCATCATCAACCACAGGATTACTGTTGCTGGTGGACACTTCCTTGATACAGAATTCCAAGCAGTTTACAAGAATTTGGGTACAAGACCATAAAGGTCCATTGAGTATAAAAATGATCTCTAGTGGTGGATGACAAAAGCGACTCGTCGATCTCCAACTTGATGGAACTCCATTCCCACATGAACAACTGACCTGGCTAACTTCTATCTCTCGTGGCTGCTATCTCCATTTCCTAGGTTGCGGGGTGTCTTTGTAGTTCTCCTCTCTGAATCGTAAATCTGGCCAAGACAATGGCCAGAGACAAGCCAGTGAGTACGTTTGAATGTATTCGCAAACATCATGAACAAAAGATATAATAAAAGCATGCAACTAATTTTTAAGTATATTCTACCATGCCATGATAAGAATTTAATGCTATCATGTGAAGTATTATATATGCACAATTAATAAAGGGTGTCAACTAATATCAGTAAGGTATAAGTAAATCACAATGTTGCATAGAAATTTAAATTCGGGCCTCGGGAGATAGAACCATCCCAAAGGAACCCAAAAGAAAAAGGTAAAAGAATATCACAGTTGGGTGTCTTCGTGATGCCACACAAGGGGCTTTACTTCAAATGAAATCAAAGGAAAAGGGAATTCTAGGCAGTAGAACCGCCTGCTGAATTCCAAAAAGAAAATAATATATGTGCCAGTCGGGCGTCTGAAGCGACACCTCGAAAGGTCTTGAATATAAATGCCACAATCGGGTGTCTGAAGTGACGCCTCATAAAGGGATTATAAGAAAATAAAAACACGAGTATCCAAGTGGTAAAACCTTCCCAAAGATACTCAACATTTAATATAAGAGAAAGGGTTAGTCCATAATAACATTAGTGATCACAATCTTCCATCGTAAATCATAATCAATTTCTGATTTAGTTGCTTTTCCTCTGAAGATCGACATTAAGACTGACACTTGACCCATCCCAGACTGTAGTCCTTAACCGCGGACACGACTATTCAAATAGGTTTTATACTCTCCAGAGGTTGTACTCTTTACCCACAAGTAAAGGATTTCTTTAGCCAGCACCGAGACGCTGACTAATTCCCATTACAACCTTTGGGTTGAAAACACACCTGACCAGCACACACCAGCTTAACTTTCCTGATGCCAGGAATCACCCAAAGCATCACTCAAGAAAAACTCTAAGACGGAGAGGTCACAACCTTGCATGGGATCACAATTTATACCGTGCGCTAACGAAGGGGTGCCCCCCCCCCTCTCGGCCTCAGCCGAATACACCCATGCCCCTAACCCGATGACTGACATTATTCCTGGAACTAGGAAACCCTCATCGCGGCCCTCTGTATGGTGTGTGCGGGAAAGGGGTTAACAACTTACCGAACCATACCCTACCTGTGGGAGGGACATATGGTAGCACGAATCAAGTATGGGGGTTACAGAGCAAGACTCGATCTACGGTCTACTCAGCAGGTTTATACTTTCCTGCAATGATTAGAACAATATATCTCCTTAGTGGTACCCAACAGGGTCACCATCTGGCATGTCCCAACATGCCCTCACTAATCATTCTCGTCACAACGAGATTTTTGCCTTACGGCCACTTTCACTAGTGACAATTTTTTTTCCTATATGTTAGTCAGAACAGGCATAGGAATGTGTGGCACAATTATTTCATGTTTAGGTGTAGTCAAATACGGACAAGGAATCACATATGCATGATGATCTATGTGCAAATTTCATATGAGCTAACATAGGCCTGTTTCAAAAATTCTAGCAAGCAATCAACCAAGCAATCATCATATTAAGTCTTCAAAATGCTTGCCTTGATGATGTAGAAGAGTTGGGTGCACTCCAAAATTTTGTAAAAAATATCTTCCCTCCATTTTCTTATTTTTGAAATAATGAAGTTACCACATAATTCCAAAACAGTACATAAAAGTTGTTTGAATTTTTTTTTGAAATAAATACTAAAATAAACTAGATGAAATTTGAGAGATAACAAAAAAAATCAATTTATTTGGAGTTATGGTTTTAAAAACTAGAGACAATCAAAGTTGGTCAAATTTCTATTTTTAAATAAAAACATAAAAAGAAATGCTTCGGCAGCGAATACGCTTACGAGAGGTGGAGGCATACTATTCAAAATACACCATCACTCGACGGCTCAGGCGCGGCCTAGTCACTGACACGTAGGTTCTTCGGTTGGGTTTGACCCTGGTCAAACCGGCCTTCTCCCTCCTCCGGCCGAGAGGAGGAGGGGCTCCCGACGATCCTCGCCGGCGATTGGGGGCATGGCGACGGAAGAAGACCACACCATCATTCCCAGGGACTCGTAGCGGTCAGGTGGAGGTGCGCTACGGTCTCTGGGAGGGACGTAGCCGCCAGCGGAGAGCTCTCCTGAGATGCTCCGGGGGAGCCAAACAGGGGATTTTGCCTACGACAGTTCCCGGAAAAAATTGACGAGTGGGGTGTGTTAGAGGGACCACAAAGAGTCTAATGGTAGAGATTGTTGGGGAACGTAGCATGCAATTTCAAAAAAAATCCTACGCTCACGCAAGATCTATCAAGGAGATGCATAGCAACGAGGGGGAGAGGGTGTCTTCGTACCCTCATAGATCGTAAGCGGAAGCGTTTCACAACGTGGTCGATGTAGTCGAACTTTCTTCACGATCCACCGACCGAGTACCGAACGTACGACACCTCCGAGTTCTGCACACGTTCAGCTCAGTGACGTCCCTCGCCTTCTTGATCCAGCAAGTTGTCGAGGTAGTAGATGAGTTCCGTCAGCACGACGCCATGGTGACGGTGATGGTGAAGTGATCCTCACAGGGTTTCGCATAAACACTACGAAAATATGACGGGGGGGTGTAAACGGTGGAGGGGGGCGCCACGCACGGCTAACAATTGATCTGGTGTGTGCTAGGCGCCCCCTTCCTCATATATATAGGTGGGAGGGAGAGGGGAGAGGCCAAGGGGCGCCCCAAGCGGGGCCGAATCCCACTTGGGCTCCTGCCTTGGTTCGGCCCCCCTTTCCTTGTATAGGCGCCAGGGGAAGGAAGGGGGAGATGTCGCCCCTCTTTCCTTTCTCCCTTGAGGAGGGGAAGGAAGGAGCGACTTGCTCTCCCCCACCTTTTCTTTCTCTAGGGCTGGTCGGCCTGGTGGAGGGGCGCACCAGCGCCTTGTGGGCTGGTCTGTCCCTTCCTTTGGCCCATTAAGCCCATATCTTTGCCGGGGGTGCCCAGAACCCCTTCCGGTGACCCGATATGTACCCGGTGCCCTCCGAAACACTTTCGGTGTGCGAATACCATTTTCCTATATATCAATCTTTACCTCTCGACCATTTCGAGACTTCTCATCATGTCTGTGATCTCATCCGGGACTCCGAACAACATCCGGTCACCAAAACACAAAACTCATATAATACTATATCGTCATTGAACGTTAAGCGTGCGGACCCTACGGGTTCGAGAACTTTGTAGACATGACCGAGAAACCTCTCCGGTCAATAAGAAATTGCGGAACCTGGATGCTCATATTGGCTCCTACATATTCTACAAAGATCTTTATCGGTCGAACCGTTTTGACAACATACATTATTCCCTTTGTCTATAGGTATGTTACTTGCCCGAGATTCGATCGGCGGTATCTTCATACCTAGTTCAATCTCGTTACCGGCAAGTCTCTTTACTCGTTCCATAATACATCATCCTGTAACTAACTCATTAGTCACTTTGCTTGCAAGGCTTCTTATGACGTGTATTACCGAGAGGGCCCAGAGATACCTCTCTAATACTCGGAGTGACCAATCCTGATCACGATCTATGCCAACCCAACAAACACCTTCGGAGATACCTGTAGAGCATCTTCATAATCACCCAATTACATTGTGACGTTTGATAGCACACAAGGCATTCCTTCGGTATCCGGGAGTTGCGTAATCTCATAGTCGAAGGAATATGTACTTGACATGAAGAAAGCAATAGCAATAAAACTAAACGATCATTATGCTAAGCTAACAGATGGGTCTTGTCCATCACATCATTGTTCTAATGATGTGATCTCGTTCATCAAATGACAACACATGTCTATGGTTAGGAAACTTAACCATCTTTGATTAACGAGCTAGTCTAGAGGCTTACTAGGGACACGGTGTTTTGTCTATGTATCCACACATGTATCAAATTTCCGGTTAATACAATTCTAGCATGAATAATAAACATTTATCATGAAATAAGAAATATAAAATAAAAACTTTATTATTGCCTCTAGGGCATATTTCCTTCAGTCTCCCACTTGCACTAGAGTCAATAATCTAGTTCACATCGCCATGTGATTTAATACCGATAGTTCACATCGTCATGTGATTGACACCCATAGTTTACATCACCATGTGACCAACACCCAAAGGTTTTACTAGAGTCAATAATCTAGTTCACATCACCATGTGATTAACACCCAAAGAGTATTAAGATGTGATCATGTTTTGCTTGTGAGAGAGGTTTAGTCAACGGGCCTGCCACATTCAGATCCGTATGTAATTTGCAAATTTCTATGTCTACAATGCTCTGCATGGAGCTACGCTAGCTAATTGCTCCCATGTTCAATACATATCTAGATTTAGACTTAGAGTCATCCGGATCAGTGTCAAAGCTTGCATCAACGTAACTCTTTATGACGAACTCTTTGTCAACTCCATAACCGAGAAACATTTCCTTAGTCCTCTTTAAGGTAACTGAGGATAATTTTGACCGTTGTCCAATGATATACTCCTGGATCACTATTTTACCCCCTTGCCAAACTCATGGCAAGGCACACAACAGGTTTGGTACACAACATGGCATACTTTATAGAACCTATGGCTGAGGCAGATGGAATGACTTTCATTCTCTCTTTATCTTCTGCCGTGATTGGGTTTTGAGTCTTTACTCAACTTCACACCTTACAATACAGGCAAGAACTCCTTCTTTGACTGATCCATTTTGAGCTCCTTCAAAATCTTGTCAAGGTATGTACTAATTGAAAATCTTATCAAGCGTCTTGATCTATGTCTATAGATCTTGATGCCTAATATGTAAGTAGCTTCATCGAGGTCTTTCATTGAAAAATTCTTATTCAAGTATCCTTATATGCTATCTAGAAATTCTATATCATTTCCAATCAACAATATGTCATCCACATATAATATCAGAAATGCTACAGAGCTCCCACTCACTTTCTTGTAAATACAGGCTTCATTGTAAGTCTGTATAAAACCATATGCTTTGATCACCTCATCAAAGCGTATATTCCAACTCCGAGATGCTTGCACCAGTCCATAGATGGATTGCTGGAGCTTGCACACCTTGTTAGCACCTTTAGGATCGACAAAACCTTCGAGTTGCATCATATACAATTCTTCTTTAAGAAATCCATTGAGGAATGCAGTTTTGACGTCCATTTGCTAGATTTCATAATCATAAAATGCGGCAATTGCTAACATGATTCGGACAAACTTAAGCATCGCTACGGGTGAGAAGGTCTCATCATAGTCAACCCCTTGAACTTGTCGAAAACCTTTCGCGACAAGTCGAGCTTTGTAGACAGTAACATTACCGTCAGTGTCAATCTTCTTCTTGAAGATCCATTTATTATCTATGGCTTGCCGATCATTGGGTAAGTCCACCAAAGTCCACACTTTGTTATCATATGGATTCTGTCTCAGATCTCATGGCCTCAAGCCATTTATTGGTATATGAGCTCATCATAGCTTCTTCACAGTTCGAAGGTTAGTCATGGTCTAATAACATAACTTCCAGGACATGATTTCCGTACCACTCTGGTGCGGATCGTGCTCTGGTTGACCTACAAAGTTCAGTAGTAACTTGATCCGAAGTTTCATGATCATTATCATTTGCTTCGTCTCTAGTTGATGTAGGCACCTCAAAAACGGTTTTCTGAGATGTAGTATTCTCAATTTCGAGAGGAGGTACAATTACCTCATCAAGTTCTACTTTCCTCCCACTCGCTTCTTTAGAGAGAAACTCCTTCTCTAGAAAGGACCCATTCTTAGCAACAAAGATCTTGCCTTCGGATCTGTGATGGAAGGTGTACCCAATTGTTTCCTTAGGGTATCCAATGAAGACGCACTTCTCCGATTTGGGTTTGATCTTATCAGGCTGAAGCCTTTTGACATAAGTGTCGCAACCCCAAATTTTAAGAAATGACAGCTTAGGTTTCTTGCTAAACCACAGTTCATACGGTGTTGTCTCAACGGATTTAGACAGTGCCCTATTTAACATGAATGCGGCTGTCTCTAATGCATAACCCTAAAACGATAGTGGTAAATCGGTAAGAGACATCATATATCACACCATATCTAATGAAGTGCGGTTACGACGTTCGGACACACCTGTGACGCCCCCGATTCAATAGTACACTAATCATACACGCAAACGTGTATGATCAAGATCAGGGACTCACGGGAAGATATCACAACACAACTCTAAAAATAAAATAAGTCATACAAGCATCATATTACAAGCCAGGGGCCTCGAGGGCTCGAATACAAGTGCTCGATCACAGACAAGTCAGCGGAAGCAACAATATCTGAGTACAGACATAAGTTAAACAAGTTTGCCTTAAGAAGGCTAGCACAAACTGGGATACAGATCGAAAGAGGCGTAGGCCTCCTTCCTGGGATCCTCCTAAACTACTCCTGGTCGTCGTCAGCGGCCTGCATGTAGTAGTAGGCACCTCCAGTGTAGTAGGAGTCGTCGTCAACGGTGGCGTCTGGCTCCTGGGCTCCGACATCTAGTTGCGACAACCAAGTAGAAGGGAAAGGGGGAAAAGAGGGAGAAAAGCAACCGTGAGTACTCATCCAAAGTACTCGCAAGCAAGGAGCTACACAACATATGCATGGGTATATGTGTAAAGGGCCATATCGGTGGACTGAACTGCAGAATGCCAGAATAAGAGGGGGATAGCTAATCATGTCGAAGACTACGCTTCTGGCCACCTCCATCTTGCAGCATGTAGAAGAGAGTAGATGGTAAGTTCACTAAGTAGCATCGCATAGCATAATCCTACCTGGCGATCCCCCCCTCGTCGCCCTGTGGAAAAGCGATCACCGGGTTGTCTGTGAAACTTGTCTGGGTGTGTTTTATTAAGTATCCAGTTTTAGTTGTCATAAGGTCAAGGTACAACTCCGGGCCGTTCTCTTACCGAGGGACACGACTATTCGAATAGATCAACTTCCCTGCAGGGGTGCACCACATAACCAAACACACTCGATCCCATTTGGCCGGACACACTTTCCTGGGTCATATGCCCGATCTCGGAAGATCAACACGTCGCAGCCCCACCTAGGCACAATAGAGAGGTCAGCACGCCGGTCTAAATCCTACGCGCGCAGGGGTCTGGGCCCATCGCCCATTGCACACCTGCACGTTGCGTACGCGGCCGGTGAGCAGACCTAGCAACCTCCATTACAAAGGAAGTTGCGTTACGCGGTCCAACTCGGTGCGCGCCGCTCAGTCGCTGACGTCAAGAAGGCTTCGGCTGATACCACGACGTCAAGTGCACATAACTGTTCCCGCGTAGTTGGTTAGTGCGTATGGGCCAGTGTCCAGACTCAGATCAAATACCAAGATCTCGACAAGCGTGTTATTTTGAAGTAACCTCAGACGCTGACCAGGGCCAGGCCCACCTCTCGCCTAGGTGGTCTCAACCTGCCCTGTCGCTCCGCCACAAAGTAACAGTCGGGGGCCGTCGGGAACCCAGGCCCACCTCTACCGGGATGGAACCACCTGTCCTTCTAGCCCCCACATCGAAATCACTTGCGGGTACTCAACGAGCCGACCCGACTTTAATCACCACATGAATAGTATGTATGTATAGTATATACCCGTGATTACCTCCCGAGTGATCACGGCTCGATAGTATAGCATGACAGACTGACAAGAATGTAGGGCCACTAATGGTAAACTAGCATCCTATACTAAGCATTTAGGATTGCAGGCAAGGTATCAACAGATGTAGCAACAATGACATGCCATGCAACAGAATAGGATTAATTGAAACAGTAACATACTACACTACTCTAATGGAAGCAGTAGAGAGAAGAATAGGCGATATCTGGTGATCAGGGGGGGGGGGGCTTGCCTGGTTGCTTTGGCAAGAAGGAGGGGTCGTCAACTCCGTAGTCGAACTAGGCAGCAGCAACATCGGTCTCGTAGTCTACCGGAGAGAAGAGGGGGAAGAAACAGTAAATACAATGCAAACATAAGCATGACGATGCATGACATGACAATGAGCGGTGTTAGGTGTGCCCTACGCGGTAGTAGGTGATACCGACGAAAGGGGGAAACATCCGGGAAAGTGTCCCGGTGTTTCGCGTTTTTGGACAGATGAACCGGATGTGAAATGTTGCAGGTCCACTATGCTAGGGACGTGTGGCGGACGAACGGGCTGCATATCCGGATTCGTCTCGTCGTTCTGAGCAACTTTCATGTACAAAGTTTTTCCATCCGAACTATGGTTATTTTCTATTAATTTTCAAAGTTTTATTAATATTCTGGAACTAAATTAATTCAAAAATTATATTAAATGAAAATGCTAAGTGCACCTAGTAGAGTGTACACAACAGTTCATACACAGGCTGACATGTGGGGCCAGTGGGGCGCTGAGTCAGCAGGGTCAACAGTCAACATGGACTGGGTTGACTGGTCAAATATGGGCAGTGGGGCCCAGATGTCATTGGGCCATTATTTTAAACAGATTGTTTATTTTGTCTAGTTAGTGGTGGGGTCCGTAAGACATACTCTATGTAGCATCTAAGGTTAGTACTAATACCCGTTTTACGTAAGTTATTAAATAATACTAATCCTAGTCTAATGGCCGGTCCGTTTTGGTAGTGGCCCAAGCCATGCCTTTGGCTGGGCAAACCAAGGGGCAGCACGGCACAGAGGCCACCACGGCCATGGCCAAGAGCAGCAACGAGCAAGTAGTAGCGCAGCAGCTAGCAGCGGCAGCAGCTTGAGCATCAGTAGTACGTCGCCCGCAGCAATAGCAAGCAGAGCAGGGAACAGGAGCAGCAGCAAAGCGGACAGCCGGGCGGCCGCGGGTGTACGCAGGCGAGGGCAGCAGCGGTACAGGGCGTCCGTGGCCACCGCGGGCGTGCACGGCACGAGGGGTGAGCAAGCGGCCGCCGGTTGGGCGCGTGCAGGCGGCACCAGCATATAGCAGTAGCGGCAGCACAGAGTAGCGCCGGCGGGGAGGCCACGCACGGGCGCCCGCGCGTGAGGGTGCTGGCAGGGGCGGCGCGTGGGCATGTGGGGGCAGAGGAGCAGAGCTCCGGTGCGGCTAGGGAGGGCGAGGGTGCGGAGCAGAGCGGCCAGGGGCGGTCGGGTGCAACAGCAAGGGGCGGATGGGCGCGACGACAAGAATAGCTAGCTACGGACACAGGATCGAGCTACGAGCATAGGGGAAACGTCGAGGAGCTCACCGCGGAGCACAAGATGGCTCGGTGAGCGACTTAGGAGCAGCAGAGGCAGTGGATTCGGTGAGGAACTTCAACGACCGAAGCGGGAAGAAGCCGTCGATCCCGAAGCTTGATGGCGCCCCAGCTCGATATGGTGGCCGTAGTCGAAGTAGACGAGGCCGACGCGTCTCCTGGCGAAGTTTCAGCCGGCGGGGATGGTAGTGGCCACGACGACGACGGCGAAGCGGTGACGGCTACGTTCGGATGCGAGTTCTAGATCGAACGAGGAAAGGGGGGATAGAATTAGGAGCTAGGCTTTCGGTCGAGGGGTGCGGCGGTGTTTTGTAGGGCACGGGGATGTGCTGGATGGCCGCCGCCACGCACGGCATCGCGCGGCCATGCCGGTGGATGGCCGCCACGATCCCCCTGCCTCCTGTAGCGAGGTTGGGGATGGCCCAAGTTGGGCTGGGCTGGTTCCTGTAGCTAGTAGGCCGTGAGTGCAAAGAGTAGTTTAGTTTTGTCGTATATCTATTTTCTATTTGAGCCACTGTTTTGTATTTAGCCTAGATACTAAATGATTTTAGTTAAAGTTGAAACTCCCCACAACATTACCTGCTGATAATTTGGTCTTGTCTAAAAAGTTTGAGGCTATTTGGAAAATGTTTGAAAATAGGTTTATATTTAAATGGGCATAATAAGTGTTGCTTGTCCACATTAATTATTCCTAGGGCAATTTAAAAATCCATTTAATGTTGGTTCCTACATGTTAAATACTTGGTGCATATTTGTAAACCCTCGAACATTTTTATTTGACAGTCTGAATAAATAAGAATTTGACTTGTTATTTGAAATTTGAATTGTTTTTGAACCATCGCGAGATTAATAACAGTAATCGCAGTGACATGGCATCATTAGCAGAGGTTCACTGTAGCTTAATTATCTGGGCGTCACAATTCTCCTCCACTACAAGAAATCTCGTCCCGAGATTTAAGAGGCGGAGTAAAGGGGCAAGGTTCTGGACATGAAATTCTAGCGAGTGTTCTCGGACCTGGTTGCTCTTCTCGAAGAGGTTGATCCATTAGGTCGATGTCTTCATTTCTCTGCTTCAGGTTATCATGATGAAGTCGTCATGCTTTATTTGGGAATGCCATCGTACTTACGAAAGAATAAAGGGGGGTATTCTGGAAGAAGACCTCTGCAAGGTTGACTACCTGGTAGCTAACATCGGGGAAGGTGGCGAAAAGTAACTCTTGAACTGAAACTTAAGAAAATTTCGAGAGCAAAGTAAGAAGGTACCATGAGAAGTACAAGAGGGTAGGAAATCGTTCGATGCCTGAGGCAAAGTGTGAAAGGGGTCCAGAGCAACGAGAATAGGTATTGCGTCTAATACTAGAATAGATTACTAGGAAGGTGACCCATGAATTACATACGAAATCAAGCGCGAGGAATAACTTTGGAAACATGGGTGTACAGGAGAGTCAGGTTTCGATCATGTGGAACTATGGGTTATGGGCCCACCATGTGGGTTAAAAGTAGGAAGGGCGGAGATGTCTGGCGTGATCATGTAAGCAAGGCATGTCAGAGGATAGCCTGTCATTTATGTCGGCAACAACATTGGTACCAAGGGCGAGGGACGAAGAGAACCATATTCCTGCTCGTTGAACGAGGCCGACCAATAGGCAAATTTCTCGTCCATCGATGGCTACCGGAATGTTATCAATATAGTAACACAGTCTTGCTGACAGAATTGTACACCGAGGTGTTTACATAAGCCGGAGAATATTACTGCTTAGATCATATAGATCACAAGAAACGTTAAACCAACCAATGGAAAGGAAAATGTGATCATCAGGTTAAACAGAACAATGGAAAGGGAAAAATGGGTTTAAACACATATTTCAGGGATATATCCTTCCCAAGGACAAGCAGAGCATGGTATTCATGACAGGATATAATGTAGAAAACCCTTTAGGTAAGGGGAGAGAAATTTCATGACATTACCCTTTCTCATGACATTACCCATGCAACGGTGTTTGGATAATTGAGCAAGAAACATTTAGCATTGGGCTTCAAATGTTCTTGTTGAAAATCGAAATACTACAGACATGCTTCGAGATAGCATTGACATGGTCTTCAAGCAAAGGTCAGACTTTGGATACACAAAGGATCCATCAGGATAAACTTATCAATCAAGGCATTCAATTTCCTCATGGAAAAATGGTTAACCTTGTTAAAACGGAAACTATAACACTAGGTCCTCCGGTCAGGTGTGCTAGGCATGACATCACCTTACTGGGTCATATGAGGATCAATGTTATAACTCTTGAAAATATGTAGCAACCATCATATCTAACCGAGATTCAGATCTGATTGGTGTCAGGGTACCTCAGACTTAGGGTGCCTGAGAAGAGAAGGTGCGACACCAATTGACGAGATGACAATGTAAGATTCTCGGGAAATGAACTATGGAACTGAGTTCTGAGATAATAGTTCATCATTAAATCAAGGAGAGATGAGGAGGTGGCTGATTGACTCAGCGACAATTCATTGAGATTTTCAAAAGATGGATTTCCACACTTATGTAAACAAGGAGATAACATTTGTTAGATCAACTGATATAATGGGGTATGCTCGAGAAAAACATACACAGTTAAACATTGGTTGAAAGGTGCACCCGAAATATGGGCTTAGGCAGCATGACCGATGCTATAATGGTGATTCGATAATCAATGGTCTAAGAATGAAATGTCGACCATTAACTTCAAAGCAATAGGGTTGCTAGAAGGAAAGAATCCAAATAACACCGTTCACTTGTTGGAATCAATACGGGGACCAATAAAGAATGGTGATGGTGAGAAGTATCACTATACCAAGAATTCTTAAGAGGTGGAGCAATCCTCACAACATCCTTGACATAAAAGACAGTACTACTTCAAGGTAGAACATAATACCAGTTGGAAAGAAAATTGCATCCATAACCTGAGCAAGTTTGTGATGAAAGGGAGTAAGGATGTTGTCAGTGGCAACTCAAATTACCAAGGGACGAGGATGGTACTTATCATCATGAATTCGATCGATATCCTGAAAGGAGTCAAATGTTGATGATGATCAAGACAAATTTTGTCGAGAGATTCATGAGGATGTAATCGATCAGCAATGACATCAAGTCAAAGGGATGATGAAGCAAGAGGTTATTGGAACCACAGGTACGACACAAACTCGAAATCAAGCTTGTTGTTCAAGGTGAAATGGTATGATGAGGAAGATCGGCATAAGCTTAGCTCATCATGGAAAGTTGTGCTCCGGGGTTAAGGACCAGGTAGCACAGTTAAAATTGGCACGGTAATGATATAGCCGAGCAGGCTAGGACTTACGTAATCGAGTTCAAATTCATAAGTAATGAAGGTTACCAAGAGTTGTTTAATCATGGTGCGAGCTCGATTCAGTTATCGATGTTTTTGAGTGTTTAATAACTCAGAGCCCGTGAAAAATTGGAATCAGTGAGAATGTAGTACTTGATGAAGAACTCATAAGAGGTTATGCAGTTCCATGATAATCTTGAGATACCAGGGGGGTAATACTCGACGACAGATCAAAGTAGAGGTTGGACTGGGGTATTGCTCTGTAGAAGACAAGTGCTTAAACTTGCACGAGAAATGGTATTTAAAGGAGAACATGGTTGGAACCACGATTGCAAAAGACCAGATCCCAGATATAAGATGAACTTATACCAAAGGAATAATTAATTTAAAAGAAGCTTTAATGATAAGATCTACATCGTGTCCATGGGCATGAACACAAAGTTCAAGGTCGACTCCCACTTCTCCAACGCATGACCTTTCATTCACTTCTCACTTTCGATGAAGTTGTAGTGTTGAAATTTTATTTGGCAAAATACCAGAAGAGTATGACTCGTAAAAACTTTCGAGTTCACACATATTAAGGAAGGCATTGGTTCAACCCATCGGGGTATCTTAGAAACATATACCAGAAGCTTCAAGAGTAACTAACACAAGCTCGAAAATAGAGCATGGTTGACAAAAGGAGAGGACACAATTTACCAAAGGCATTATGTACCCAAAAAGAACCCACAAAGTTATTGAATATGATGGACACTATCGGATAACAATCCAGCAATGGGTTTGGCGGACTGCAAAGAATCTGATGTGAGTATCGATGTTCAACCAGAAGAAGAAATAATGCAAGGGCATCACATTATAGGAACAGCTGAATGATTTGACATTCAAGCTGAAGGGAACTAGGTGGACAATCAATTACAACATGATTGGCCAAGATCCAACTCATGTCCAGAATGACGTATGAGCAAGAAGGTCAAATTTCAGGGTTCGACTGATGATTGTGAGCAATCGGAACATAATGAATCAATAGGCTCATGATGACAATGACAAAGGATGTTTAATGAATATTGCCGGACATATGGATTTAACCATAATGCAGGCAGACAAGACTTTCGGGAGCACTAGGCTATAGAGAATCTTCGGGAGATCGAATTGCATTCAAAGAATTTTGTGAGACATATGATCAACTGGGGATGAATGAATCCCCGGTTAGTGTGAGTAATTATTCGTAGGGTTATTCAGGTGGTAAAGAACTGCAAGGCAGTAAGCTCAAAGGATTCTCGGGACAACAGAGAGTATTTCGGGAAATCTTGTAATAACAAGATCAACGGGGAGTGATTGTATGAATGGCAAGTGTATGCAATTTTCATAGGGGTTGACGGTGGAAGGAAATCGCAAATGCGATGGCACAAAGACTTGAGAGAACATCGTAGAGTAACTTCGGAATCTTCTAGTGCAGCAGGCGATCATCTGAAGTGAGGGGCTCTCCGGGAGAAAGTACTTTTGAGAACCTAAAGTTAGTTTTGTTTTTAGCAAAATCATTTAACCCGAATAGAAGAGAGCTCAGAGTCCCAGAGTAAAGTCGAGGAGTAAAAGATCCTAATACCACCCAATGGTGACGTGGGCCCGTAAGGCACACAGCCATGTTAGTAAAAGTTTTGCAATGACTAGACTCGAATTCGGCCAAGGAGTGTGGAAGGGGGATTCCTACAGGCAATCGACTCTGATACCAACTTGTGACGCCCCCGATTCAATCGTACACTAATCATACACGCAAACGTGTATGATCAAGATCAGG
The DNA here is from genome assembly GCA_963921465.1 of Triticum timopheevii. Taxonomy (NCBI): domain Eukaryota; kingdom Viridiplantae; phylum Streptophyta; class Magnoliopsida; order Poales; family Poaceae; genus Triticum; species Triticum timopheevii. Next base: position 295,331,750 of record OY997274.1, read on the forward strand.
GACTCAAGGGAAGATATCACAACACAACTCTAAAAATAAAATAAGTCATACAAGCATCATATTACAAGCCAGGGGCCTCGAGGGCTCGAATACAAGTGCTCGATCATAGATGAGTCAGTGGAAGCAACAATATCTGAGTACAGACATAAGTTAAACAAGTTTTCATTAAGAAGACTAGCACAAACTGGAATATAGATCAAAAGAGGCGCAGCCCTCCTTCCTGGGATCCTCCTAAACTACTCCCGGTCGTCGTCAGCGGCCTGCACATAGTAGTAGGCACCTCCAGTGTAGTAGGAGTCGTCGTCGACGGTGGCGTCTGGCTCCTGGGCTCCGGCATCTAGTTGCGACAACCAGGTAGAAGGGAAAGGGGAAAAAGAGGGAGAAAAGCAACCGTGAGTACTCATCCAAAGTACTCGTAAGCAAGGAGCTACACTACATATGCATGGGTATATGTGTAAAGGGCCATATCGGTGGACTGAACTGCAGAATGCCAGAATAAGAGGGGGATAGCTAATTCTCTCGAAGACTACGCTTCTGGCCACCTCCATCTTGCAGCATGTAGAAGAGAGTAGATGGTAAGTTCACCAAGTAGCATCGCATAGCATAATCCTACCCGGCGATCCTCGCCTCGTCGCCCTGTGGAAAAGCGATCACCGGGTTGTCTATGGAACTTGTCTGGGTGTGTTTTATTAAGTATCCAGTTCTAATTGTCATCAGGTCAAGGTACAACTCCGGGTCGTCCTTTTACCGAGGGACACGGCTATTCGAATAGATCAACTTCCCTGCAGGGGTGCACCACATAACCCAACATGCTCGATCCCATTTGGCCGGACACACTTTCCTGGGTCATGCCCGGCCTCGGAAGATCAACACGTAACAGCCCCACCTAGGCACAACAGAGAGGTCAGCACACCGGTCTAAATCCTATGCGCGCAGGGGTCTGGGCCCATCGCCCATTGCACACCTGCATGTTGCGTACGCGGCCAGTGAGCAGACCTAGCAACCTCCATTACAAAGGAAGTTGCGTTACGCGGTCCAACCCGGCGCGCGCCGCTCAGTCGCTAACGTCAAGAAGGCTTCGACTGATACCACGACGTCGAGTGCCCATAATTGTTCCCGCGTGGTTGGTTAGAGCGTATAGGCCAGTGGCCAGACTCAGATCAAATACCAAGATCTTGTTAAGCGTGTTATTTTGAAGTAACCGCAGACGCCGACCAGGGCCAGGCCCACTTCTCGCCTAGGTGGTCTCAACCTGCCCTGTCGCTGCGCCACAAAGTAACAGTCGGGAGCCGTCGGGAACCCAGGCCCACCTCCACCTCTACCGTCGGGAACCTGTCCTTCCAGCCCCCACATCGAAATCACTTGCGAGTACTCAACGAGTCGACCCGACTTTAATCACCACCTGAATAGTATGTATGTATAGTATATACCCGTGATCACATCCCGAGTGATCATGGCCCGATAGTATAGCATGACAGACTGTCAAGAATGTAGGGCCACTAATGGTAAACTAGCATCCTATACTAAGCATTTAGGATTGCAGGTAAGGTATCAACAGATGTAGCAACAATGACAGGCCATGCAACAGAATAGGATTAATCAAAACAGTAACATGCTACACTACTCTAATGGAAGCAGTAGAGAGAAGAATAGGCGATATCTGGTGATCGAAGGGGGGAGGGGCTTGCCTGGTTGCTCTGGCAAGAAGGAGGGGTCGTCAACTCCGTAGTCGAACTGGGCAGCAACAGCGTCGGTCTTGTAGTCTACCGGAGAGAAGAGGGGGAAGAAACAGTAAATACAATGCGAACATAAGCATGACGATGCATGACATGACAATGAACGGTGTTAGGTGTGCCCTAACACGGTAGTAGGTGATACCGACGAAAGGGGGAAACATCCGGGAAAGTACCCCGGTGTTTCGCGTTTTCGGATAGATGAACCGGAGGTGAAATGTTGCAGGTTCACTATGCTAGGGACGCGTGGCGGACGAACGGGCTGCGTATCCGAATTCGTCTCGTCGATCTGAGCAACTTTCATGTACAAAGTTTTCCATCCAAACTACAGTTTATTTTCTATTAGTTTTCAAAGTTTTATTAATATTCTGGAACTAAATTAATCTGAAAATTATATTAAATGAAAAATGCTAAGTGCACCTAGTAGAGTGTACACAGCAGTGCACACACAGGCTGACATGTGGGGCCAGTGGGGCGCTGAGTCAGCAGGGTCAACAGTCAACATGGACTGGGTTGACTGGTCAAATCTGGGCAGTGGGGCCCAGATGTCATTGGGCCATTATTTTAAACAGATTGTTTATTTTGTCTAGTTATTAGTGGTGGGGTCCGTAAGACGTACTCCATGTAGCATCTATGGTTAGTACTAATACCCGTTTTACGTTAGTCATTAAATAATACTAATCCTAGTCTAATGGCCGGTCCGTTTGGTAGTGGCCCAAGCCATGCCTTTGGCTGGGCAAACCAAGGGGCAGCACGGCACAGAGGCCACCACGGCCATGGCCAGGAGCAGCAACGAGCAAGTAGTAGCGCAGCAGCTAGCAGCGGCAGCAGCTTGAGCATCAGTAGTACGTAGCCCGCAGCAATAGCAAGCAGAGCAGGGAACAGGAGCAGCAGCAAAGCGGACAGCCGGGCGGCTGCGGGTGTACGCAGGCGAGGCGAGGGCAGCAGCGGTACAGGGCGTCCGTGGCCACGTGCACGCACGAGGGTTGAGCAAGCGGCCGCCGGTTGGGCGCGTGCAGGCGGCAGCAGCATATAGCAGTAGCGGCAGCACAGAGTAGCGGCGGCGGGGAGGCCACGCACGGGCGCCCGCGCGTGAGGGCGCCGGCAGGGGTGGCGCGTGGGCATGTGGGGGCAGAGGAGCAGAGCTCCGGTGCGGCTAGGGAGGGCGAGGGTGCGGAGCAGAGAGGCCAGGCGCGGTCGGGCGCAACAGCAAGGGGCGGATGGGCGCGGCGACAAGAACAGCTAGCTACGGACACAGGATCGAGCTACGAGCATAGGGGAAACGTCGAGGAGCTCACCGCGGAGCACAAGATGGCTCGGTGAGCGACTTAGGAGCAGCAGAGGCAGTGGATTCGGTGAGGAACTCCAGCGACCAAAGCGGGAAGAAGCCGTCGATCCCAAAGCTTGACGGCGCCCCAGCTCGATCTGGTGGCCGTAGTCGAAGTAGACGAGGCCAACGCGTCTCCTGGCGAAGTTTCAGACGGCGGGGATGGCAATGGCCACGACGACGACAGCGAAGCGGTGACGGCTACGTTTGGATGCGAGTTCTAGATCGAACGAGGAAAGGGAAGATAGAATTAGGAGCTAGGGTTTCGGTCGAGGGGTGCGGCGGTGTTTTGTAGGGCACCGGGGTGTGCTGGATGGCCGCCACGCACGGCATCGCGCGGCCATGCCGGTGGATGGCTGCCACGATCCCCCTGCCTCCTGTAGCGAGGTTGGGGATGACCCAAGTTGGGCTGGGCTGGTTCCTGTAGCTAGTAGGCCGTGTGTGCAAAGAGTAGTTAAGTTTTGTCATATATCTATTTTCTATTTGAGCCATTGTTTTGTATTTAGCCTAGATACTAAATGATTTTAGTTAAAGTTGAAACTCCTCACAACATTACCTGCTGATAATTTGGTGTTGTCTAAAAAGTTTTAGGCTATTTGGAAAATGTTTGAAAATAGGTTTATATTTAAATGGGCATAATAAGTGTTGCTTGTCCACATTAATTATTCCTAGGGCAATTTAAAAATCCATTTAATGTTGGTTCCTACATGTTAAATAGTTGGTGCATATTTGTAAACCCTCGAACATTTTTATTTGACAGTTTGAATAAATAAGAATTTGACTTGTTATTTGAAATTTGAATTGTTTTTGAACCATCGCGAGATTAATAACAGTAATCGCAGTGACGTGGCATCATTAGCAGAGGTTTACCGTAGCTTAATTTTCTGGCGTCACAACACCATTATGTTGTGTTGTTCCAGGTGGCGTGAGTTTGTGAGACAATTCCACATTGTTTTAAATGAAGCCCAAACCCGTACTCAAATATTCGCCTCCGCGATCAGATCGTGGAAACTTTATTGTCTTGTTACGATGATTCTCCACTTCACTCTGAAGTTCTTTGAATTTTTCAAATGTTTCAGACTTGTGTTTCTTTAAGTAGATATACCCATATCTGCTCAAATCATCTGTGAAGGTCAGAAAATAATGATACCCGCTGCGTGCCTCAACACTCATCGTACCGCATACATCGGTATGTATTATTTCCAATAAGTCATCGGCTCGCTCCATTGTTCTGGAGAACTGAGTTTTAGTTATCTTGCCCATGAGGCATGATTCACAAGTATCAAATGATTCACAATCAAGTGATTCCAAAAGTCTATCTACATGGAGTTTCTTCATGCGCTTTACACCTATATATGACCTAAACGGCAGTGCCACAAGTATGTTGCACTATCATTATCAACCCTGCATCTTTTGGAATCAATATTATGAATATGTGTATCACTACGATCTAGATTCAATAAACCATTCACATTGGGTGTATGACCATAGAAGGTTTTATTCATGTAAACAGAATAACAATTATTCTCTAACTTAAATGAATAACCGTATTGCAGTAAACATGATCTAATCATATTCATGTTCAACGCAAATATCAAATAACGTTTATCTAGGTTCAACACTAATCCTAAAGGTAGAGGAGTGTGCGATGGTGATCATATCAACCTTGGAATCATTTCCAACACACATCGTCAGCACGCTTTTAACTAGTCTCTGCAACTCCTGTTTCGAGTTACTAATCTTAGCAACTGAACCAATATCAAATACCTAGGGGTTACTACGAACACTAGTAAAATACACATCAATAACATGTATATCAATATACCTTTGTTCACTTTGCCGTCCTTCTTATCTGCCAAGTATTTGGGGCAGTTCCACTTCCAGTGACCATTTCTTTGCAGTAGAAGCACTTAATTTCAAGCTTAGGTCTAGCTTTGGGCTTCTTCACGTGAGTGGCAACTTGCTTGTCATTCTTCTTGAAATTACCTTTCTTTTCCTTTGCCCTTTTTCTTGAAACTAGTGGTCTTGTTAACCATCAACACTTGATGCTATTTCTTGATTTCTACCTTCGCCGATTTCAGCATCGCGAAAAGCTCGGGAATCGTTTTCGTCATCCCTTGCATATTATAGTTCATCACGAAGTTCTAGTAGCTTGGTGATAGTGACTAGAGAACTCTATCAATCACTATCTTATCTGGAAGATTAACTCCCATTTGATTCAAGCGATTGTAGTACCCAGACGTTTTGAGCATATGCTCACTAGCTGAGCTACTCTCCTCCATCTTCTAGGCAAAGTACTTGTCAGAGATCTCATACTTCTCGACAGGGGCACGAGTCTGAAATACCAATTTCAGCTCTTGGAACATCTCATATGCTTCGTGGCGTTCAGAATGTTTTTGAAGTCCCGGTTCTAAGCCATAAAGCATGGTGCACTAAACTATCAAGTAGTCATCATATTGAGCTTGCCAAACGTTCATAACGTCTGCATCTGCTCCTGCAATAGGTTTGTCACCTAGCGGTGCGACAAGGACATAATTCTTCTGTGCAGCAATGAGGATAATCCTCAGATTACGGACCCAGTCCGCATCATTGCTACTATCATCTTTCAACTTAGTTTTCTCTAGGAACCTATCAAAATAAATAGGTGAGCTACAACGCAAGCTATTGATCTACAATATAATTTGCTAATACTATCGGGAGTAAGTTCATGATAAATTAAAGTTCAATTAATCAAATTACTTAAGAACTCCCATTTAAATTGACATCCCTCAAGTCATCTAAGTGTGTCGTAATCCAAATCAACTAACCCATGTCCGATCATCACGTGAGATGGGGTAGGTATCAATGGTGAACATCTCTATGTTGATCATATATACTATATGATTCACGTTTGACCTTTCGGTCTCCAGTGTTCTGAGGCCATGTCTGTACATGCTAGGCTCGTCAAGTTTAACCCGAGTATTCCGCATATGCAAAACTGTCTTGCACCCGTTATATGTGAACGTAGATCCTATCACACCCGATCATCACGTGGTGTCTCAGCACGATGAACTGTCGAACGGTGCATACTCAGGGAGAACACTTATACCTTGAAATTTAGTTAAGGGATCATCTTATAATGCTACTGTCGTACTAAGAAAAATAAGATGCATAAAAGATAAACATCACATGCAATCAAAATATGTGACATGATATGGCCATCATCATCTTGTGCTTTTGATCTCCATCTCCAAAGCATCATCATGATCTCCATTGTCACTGGCTCGACACCTTGATCTCCATCATTGCGTCGTGATCGTCTCGCCAACTGTTGCTTCTACAACTATCGCTACTGCTTAGTGATAAAGTAAAGCAATTACATGGCGTTTGCATTTCATACAATAACGAGACAATCATAAGGCTCCTACCGGTTGCCGATAACTTTCACAAAACATGATCATATCATACAATAACGTATATCACATCATGTCTTGACCATATCACATCACAAGCATGCCCTGCAAAAACAAGTTAGACGTCCTCTACTTTGTTATTGTAAGTTTTACGTGGCTGTTACGGGCTTCTAGCAAGAACCGTTCTTACCTACTACACATAAACCACAACAGTGATTTATCAAGTTTGCTATTTTAACCTTCAACAAGGACCGGCCGCAGTCAAATTTGATTAAACTAAAGTAGGAGAAACAGACACCCGCCAACCACCTTTATGCAAAACTAGTTGCATGTCTGTCGGTGGAATCAGTCTCATAAACGTGGTCATGTAAGGTTGGTCCGGGCCGCTTCATCGAACAATACCGTCGAATCAAAATAAGGCATTGGTGGTAAGCAATATGACGATCACCGCCCACAACTCTTTGTGTTCTACTCGTGAATATCATCTACGCATAGACCTTGCTCGGATGCCACTATTGGGGAACGTAGCACAAAATTACAAAAAAATTCCTGCGCTCATGCAAGATCTATCTAGGAGATGCATAGAAACGAGGGGGAAAGTGTGTCTACGTACCCTCGTAGACCATAAGCGGAAGCGTTTTACAACACGGTTGATGTAGTCGAACTTTCTTCACGATCCACTGATCGAGTACCGAACGTACGACACCTCTGAGTTCTACACATGTTCAGCTCAGTGAAGTCCTTCGCCTTCTTGATCCAGCAAGTCATTGAGGTAGTAGATGAGTTCCGTTAGCATGACGGTGTGGTGATGGTGATGGTGAAGTGATCCTCGCAGGGCTTAGCCTAAGCACTACGAACATATGACCGAGGGTGTAAACGGTGGAGGGGGGGGGGGGGGGCGCCGCACACGGCTAACAATTGATCTGGTGTGTGCTAGGCACCCCCTCCTCGTATATATAGGTGGGAGGGAGAGGGGAGAGGACAAGGGGCGCCCCAAGTTGGGTTGAATTCCACTTGGGCTCCGGCCCTCGTTCGGCCCCCCTTTCCTTGTATAGGCGCCAGGGGAAGGAAGGAGGAGGTGGCGCCCCCCTTTCCTTTCTCCCTTGAGGAGGGGAAGGAAGGAGGGACTTTCCCTCCCCCCTTTCCTTTCCCTAGGGCTGGACGGCCTAGTGGAGGGGTGCACCAGCCCCTTGTGGGCTGGTCTGTTCCTTCCTTTGGCCCGTTAAACCTATATCTTTGCCGGCGGTGCCCGGAACCCCTTCCGGTGACCCGATATGTACCCGGTACCCTCCGGAACACTTCCGGTGTCCGAATACCATCATCTTATATATCAATCTTTACCTATCTACAATTTAGAGACTCCTCATCATGTCCGTGATCTCATCCATAACTCCGAACAACATTTGATCACCAAAACACATAACTCATATAATACTATATCGTCATCGAACGTTAAGCATGTGGACCTTACGGGTTCGAGAACTATGTAGACATGACCGAGACACCTCTCCGGTCAATAACCAATAGCGGAATCTGGATGCTCATATTGGCTCCTACATATTCTACGAAGATCTTTATCGATTGATTTGTTATGACAACATACATTATTTCCTTTGTCTATCGGTATGTTACTTGCTCGAGATTTGATCGTCGGTATGTTCATACCTAGTTCAATCTCATTATCGGCAAGTCCCTTTACTCGTTCCGTAATACATCATCATGTAACTAACTCATTAGTCACTTTGCTTGCAAGGCTTCTTATGATGTGTATTACCGAGAGGGCCCAGAGATACCTCTCCAATACTCGGAGTGACAAATCCTAATCTTGACCTATGCCAACCCAACAAACACCTTCGGAGATACCTGTAGAGCATCTTTATAATCACCCAGTTACGTTGTGAAGTTTGAGAGCACACAAAGCATTCCTCCGGTATCTGGGAGTTGCATAATCTAGTCGAAGGAATATGTATTTGACATGAAGAAAGTAATAGCAACAAAACTGAATGATCATTATGCTAAGCTAATGGATGGGTCTTGTCCATCACATCATTCTTCTAATGATGTGACCCCATTCATCAAATGACAACACATGTATACGGTTAGGAAACTTAACCATCATTGATTAACGAGCTAGTCTAGTAGAGGCTTACTAGGGACACATTGTTTTGTCTATGTATCCACACATGTATCAAGTTTCTGGTTAATACAATTCTAGCATGAATAATAAACATTTATCATGAAATAAGGAAATATGAAATTACAACTTTATTATTGCCTCTAGGGCATATTTCCTTCAGAGATAATGAGAGGGAGGAGGCCCTAGTTGTGTCGAAATCGACTGGAGGTTGGCGGCGGCCGAAACGGTCGGAGTTGAAGCGGACAACCACTCCAGTCGGTTTTGTGCTCGGGGAGGCTCGGGAAGGGCAAGGAGGGCTGGTGCTTCCTTGTTGAGGGGTCCTGAGGTGGCTTTTATAGCCTGGACAAGTTAGTTCGGCCGGGGCTGCTCCAACCTGAAGGAAATATGCCCTAGAGGCAATAATAAAGTTGTTATTTTATATTTCCTTATTTCATGATAAATGTTTATTATTCATGCTAGAATTGTGTTAACCAGAAACTTGATACATGTGTGGATACATAGACAAAACACCGTGTCCCTAGTATGCCTCTACTTGACTAGCTTGTTAAATCAAAGATGGTTAAGTTTCCTAGCCATAGACACATGTTGTCATTTGATGAACGGGATCACATCATTAGGAGAATGATGTGATGGACAAGACTTAGCTTAGCATTATGATCATTCAGTTTTATTGCTACTGCTTTCTTCATGTCAAATACATATTCCTCCAACTATGAGATTATGCAACTCCCGGATACCGGAGGAATGCCTTGTGTGCTATAAAACGTTACAACGTAACTGGGTGATTATAAAGATGCTCTACAGGTATCTCTGAAGGTGTTTGTTGGGTTGGCATAGATCGAGATTAGAATTTGTCACTCTGAGTATCAAAGAGGTATCTCTGGGCCCTCTCGGTAATGCACATCATAAGAAGCCTTGCAAGCAAAGTGACTAATGAGTTAGTTACAGGATGATGCATTACAGAACGAGTAAAGAGACTTACCGGTAACGAGATTGAACTAGGTATGAAGATAACGATGATTGAATCTCGGGCAAGTAACATACTGATGACAAAGGGAATAACATATGTTGTCATAACGGTTCGACCGATAAAGATCTTTGTAGAATATGTGGGAGCCAATATGAGCATCCAGGTTCTACCATTGGTTATTGACTGGAGAGGTGTCTCGGTCATGTCTACATTGTTCTCGAACCCGTAGGGTCCGCACGCTTAACATTCGATGACAATTTGTATTATATGAGTTATGTGATTTGGTGACCGAATGTTGTTCGGAGTCCCGGATGAGATCACGGACATTACGAGGAGTATCGAAATGGTCGATAGGTAAAGATTGGTATATAGGACTGTAGTATTCAGACACCGGAAGTGTTCCGGAGGTATGAGTACGTATCGGGTCACCAGAAGGGGTTCCGAGCATCCCCTGGCAGCTACATGGGCCTAATGGGCCAAGAGTGGGACAGACCAGCCCCTATGGGGTTAATTAGATAAATGCTACTCCAATCATGGCGATTCATAAAAATTCCACTACAATTTCTAAAAAACGCCACTGCAGACTTCGAAACATGCCACTGGAAATGGCATGAAATGGCATTTTTCAAAGTTTGGAAATTGCAGTGGCGTTTTTTGGAATCGCCAAATTTGGAGTGGCATTTATCAAATTAACCCGTCCCTATGGGTCTGGTGCGCCCCTTGTAGGCCGAAATAGAGGGTGGAAGGAAAGTGGAGAAGAGAGAAAGGAAGGGGAGGGATTCGGCCTCCCCCTTCCTTCTCTCCCCTCCTCCTTCCTCCCCCCTTCGGGAATTATGGTAAGGGGGGGGGGGAATCGGATTAGGGACCCAAGTAGAATTCCTCCTACTTGGGAGCCACCTTGGCTGCCCCCTCTCCCTCCCACCTATATATATGAAGGCGGGGAGGCGCCTAGAACACATAATATTGATTCCTAACCATGTGCGGCGCCCCCTCCATGGTTTACGCCTCCAGTCATATTCACGTAGTGCTTAGGCGAAGCCCTGCGTGGAACACTTCACCATCACCATCACCACGCCATCGTGCTGACGCAACTCTCCCTCCACACTTTGCTGGATCAAGAGTTCGAGGGACGTCATCGAGCTGAACGTGTGCAGAACTCGGAGGTGCCGTACACTCAATACATGATCATTTTAGAACGGGAAGAAGTTCGACTACATCAACCGCGTTAACAAACGCTTCTGCTTTTAGTCTACGAGGGTTCATGGACACACTCTCCCCCTCTCGTTGCTATGCATCTCAAATAACCCACAAGTATAGGGGATCGCAACAGTTTTCGAGGGTAGTATTCAACCCAAATTTATTAATTCGACACAAGGGGAGCCAAAGAATATTCTCAAGTATTAGCAGTTGAGTTGTCAATTCAACCACACCTGCATAGCTTAGTATCCGAAGCAAAGTATTTAGTAGCAAAGTAGTATGGAAGTAACGATAACAGTAGCAAAAGTAACAGTAGCAGTTTTGTAGTAATTGTAAGAGTGGTAACGGTAAATTAACTAAGAAAAGAGCAATATGTGAAAAGCTCGCAGGCATTGGATCAGTGATGGATAATTATGTCGGATGCGATTCCTCATGTAATGGTTATAACATAGGGTGACACAGAACTAGCTCCAGTTCACCAATGTAATGTAGGCATGTATTCCGAATATAGTCATACGTGCTTATGGAAAAGAACTTGCATGGCATCTTTTGTCCTACCCTCCTGTGGCAGTGGGGTCCTATTGGAAACTAAGGGATATTAAGGCCTCCTTTTAATAGAGTACCGGACCAAAGCATTAACACTTAGTGAATACGTGAACTCCTCAAACTACGGTCATCACCGGTAAGTATCCCGATTCTTGTCACTTCGGGGTTAACGGATCATAACACATAATAGGTGACTATAGACTTGCAAGATAGGATCAAGAACTCACATATATTCATGAAAACATAATAGGTTCATATTTGAAATCATGGCACTCAGGCCCTAGTGACAAGCATTAAGCATAACAAAGTCATAGCAACATCAATCTCAGAACATAATGGATACTAGGGATCAAACCCTAACAAAACTAACTCGATTACATGGTAAATCTCATCCAACCCATCACCGTCCAGCAAGCCTATGATGGAATTACTCACACACGATGGTGAGCATCATGAAATTGGTGATGGAGGATGGTTGATGATGACGACGGCGATGGACCCCCCTCTCTGGAGCCCCGAACGGACTCCAGATCAGCCCTCCTGAGAGAGTTTAGGGCTTGGTGGCGGCTCTGTATCGTAAAACGCTTTGAATCCTTCTCTCTGATTTTTTTCTCCCTGAACGTGAATATATGGTGTTGGAGTTGAGGTCGGTGGAGCTTCAGGGGGCCCACGAGGCAGGGGCACGCCCTAGGGGGGGACGCCCCCCACCCCCGTGGACAGGGTGTGGGCCCCCTAACGTTGATTCTTTCGCCAATATTTTTATTAATTCCAAAAAGTTGCTCCGTGGATTTTCAGGTCATTCCGAGAACTTTTATTTATGCACAAAAATAACACCATGGCAGTTCTGCTGAAAACAGCGTTAGTCCGGGTTAGTTCCATTCAAATCATGTAAGTTAGAGTCCAAAACAAGGGCAAAAGTGTTTGGAAAAGTAGATACGACGGAGACGTATCAACTCCCCCAAGCTTAAACCTTTGCTTGTCCGCAAGCAATTCAGTTGGAAAACTAAAAGTGATAAAGAAAAACTTTTACAAACTCTGTTTTCTCTTGTTGTTGTAAATATGTAAAGCCAGCAAATATTATGAACTAACCATATTCACAATAACACTTAGGTCTCATGTTTACTCATATCAATGGCATAATCAACTAGCGAGCAATAATAATAAATCATGGATGACAACACTTTCTCAAAACAATCATAATATGATATAACAAGATGGTATCTCGCTAGCCCTTTCTGAGACCGCAAAACATAAATGCAGAGCATCTCTGAAGATCAAGGACTGACTAAACATTGTAATTCATGGTAAAAGAGATCCGGTCATAGTCATACCCAATATAAATTAATAGTAATGCATGCAAATGACAGCGGTGCTATCCAGCGGGTGCTTTCTAATAAGAGGGTGATGACTCAACATGAAAGTAAGTATATAGGCCCTTCGCAGAGGGAAGCAGGGATTTGTAGAGGTGCCAGAGCTCGATTTTGAAATAGAGATAAATAATATTTTGAGCGATATACTTTCACTGTCAACATAACAACTGAGAAATCTCGATATCTTCCATGCTACACACATTATAGGCGGTTCCCAAACAGAATGGTAAAGTTTATAATCCCCACCACCAACAATCATCAATCCATGGCTTGCCCGAAACAACGGGTGCCTCCAACTAACAACAATCCTGGGGGAGTTTTGTTTGCAATTATTTTGATTTGAGCATGGGACTGGGCATCCCGGTGACCAACCATTTTCTCGTGAGTGAGGAGCGGAGTCCACTCCTCTTGAGAATAACCCACCTAACATGGAAGATACAGACAACCCTAGTTGATACATGAGCTGTTCGAGCATACAAAATAGAATTTCATTTGAAGGTTTGGAGTTTGGCACATACAAATTTACTTGGAACGGCAGGTAGATACCGCATATAGGAAGGTATGGTGGACTCATATGGAATAACTTTGGGGTTTATGGAAGTGGATGCACAAGCAATATTCCTGCTTAGTACAAGTGAAGGCTAGAAAGAGACTGGGAAGCGACCTACTAGAGAGCGACAAAAGTCATGAACATGCATTAAAATTAATCAACACTGAGTGCAAGCATGAGTAGGATATAATCCACCATGAACATAAACATTGTGAAGGCTATATTGATTTTGTTTCAACTACATGCGTGAACATGTGCCAAGTCAAGTCACTCGAATCACTCAAAGGAGGATACCACCCTATCATACCACATCACAACCATTTTAATAGCATGTTGGCACGCAAGGTAAACCGTTATAAACTCCTAGCTAATTAAGCATGGCATAAGCAACTATAATATCTAATTGTCACTGAAAACATGTTTATTCATAATAGGCTGAATCAGGAACGATGAACTAATCATATTTACAAAAACAAGAGAGGTCGAGTTCATACCAGCTTCTCTCATCTCAATCATTTCATCATATATCGTCATTATTGCCTTTCACTTGCACGACCGAACGGTGTGGATAATAATAATAGTGCACGTGCATTGGACTAAGCTGGAATCAGCAAGCATTCAATTCAAGGGAGAAGACAAGGTAATATGGGCTCTTGGTTAAATCAACAATAATGCATATGAGAGCCACTCAACATTTTCATCATGGTCTTCTCCTCTTGACCCCCAAAGAAAATAAAAAAAATAGAACTATTTACACGGGAAAGCTCCCAACAAGCAAAAGAAGAACGAGAAATCTTTTTGAGTTTTATTTTAATTACTACTACTACAGGCATGGAAAGTAAACTAGCTAAATGCTATAACTAATTTTTTTGGTTTTTCTTAAGGTTATTCAGACACACAAGAAGAAAACTAGAAAAAGAAAGTAAACTAGCATGGATAGTACAATGAAAAAGTATGAGCACCGACAACTAGCATGATGTGTGAACATGAATGTAATGTCGGTGAGAAATACGTACTCCCCCAAGCTTAGGCTTTTGGCCTAAGTTAGTCTATGCCCATGGATTATAGTTGTAGCTGGGGTTTTACCGAGATGCAGCAGCTACTGCCTCCTGAGCTGCAGCTTGGAGGCGAGCTGCCTCCGTCCTCCTCTCGTACTCATTCGCCTCCTCCCTGGTTATAAAGTATCTCCTTTTTGCCTGAAAGTCAAAGAAACCAGGAGCAGGGAGAGCAACATGGACAGTGCGATGCCTGTCAAAGATTAGTCGGTACTGGAGGAACTATTCATTCCTCTCTAGAAACTGATGGCTAACCATGGCATTATAATCTAGATAAGCAGGAGGCAACTCCGTGTCACTTCTATGTATGGGTATACCAAGATAATTAGCTACACGAGTTGCATAAATCCCACCAAACAAATCTCCACATGTACCATTAAGATGTAGCCTACATGCAACAATAGCCCCTAAGTTATATTGTTTATCACCTAATACAACACTCTTGAGAACACTAAGATCTGGAACACACATGTGACAAGCTTCATCTTTACTGTTAGTGCATCTACCTATGAAGAGAGCAAAATAATGTATAGCAGGAAAATGAATGCTCCCTATGATAGCTTGTGTGATTTCTATGGATTCACCCACAGTCTTTATATTCAGATTTACGAGGTTCATTGACATTGCCCCACTGCGGGAGTTTACAAGTAGTATTAAAATCTTCTAGGTCCATGGTATATGATTTATCATAAAGATCAATTAAGACAGTGTGAGTGTTGCGTGTTGACATGAATTTAAACCTTCTCACAAAGGAGTCAGTAAGGTAGTAGTGTTGGGAGCACTTATCTGACATGAAGTCCTCAAGATCGGCGTTACGCACATACGCGTCAAATTCATCCTTAATGCCTGCTTTGACCATAAACTCCTCTGATGGCCATTCACAAGGCCGCACTTGAGCTTCCCTCGGTGGTTCATCGTCCTGCTCACCTATTGCGAGCCTGGGTCCTTGCTTCCTTGAAGAGCCGCCTTGGTACATTTTCCAAGACATATTTATTCCTTTGAAAAATTTCCAAAAATTTTAGTAGCTCAAAATAAAAGTGAACCAAACTCAACAAAATTGATACCAACTACTCCCACATGTGCCTAGAGGATATACCATGCATTAGAACTACTTGGGACCATATAAATTTGACATGCAAGCTCAAGAACAGGGTCACCTAGGCAGCAAAAATTAGTAATGAATAAAGCACTAGAATAAAGACTAATTCGACCATTGGAGGAGTCACATACCAAAGAACAATCCCCAAAGCAGTTTCGTGAATGGAGCTTTGAGCAAGGAGATCGAAAATGGCAGCAAAATGAGCTAGAACTCGTGCTTGAGCTAAATGGTGATTTTTTTGGGAGGAAGAGGAAGAGTATGGTGCAAGAATAAGTGGAGGGGGGCCACCATGGGTCCACGAGGCAGGGGGCGCGCCCTAGGGGGGTGGGCGCGCCTTGGACCCTCGTGGACAGGTGCTTGCTCCCCCTGCTGTGTTCTCAGTGCCAGATATTCTCAAATATTCCAGAAAAAATCATATTTAATTTTCGGGGCATTTGGAGAACTTTTATTTTCGGGGTATTTTTTATTACACGGATAAATAAAAAAACAGACAGAAAATACTATTTTTACTTTATTTAATCTAAATAACAAAAAGTAAAAGGAGGGTACAGAAGGTTGTGCCTTCTAACTTCATCCATCTCATGCTCATCAAAAGGAATCCACTAACAAGGTTGATCAAGTCTTGTTAACAAACTCATTCCGAATAACATGGAACCGAAGAAATTTTGAATAACACTAGGTTACCTCAACGGGGATATGTACATCCCCAATAATAAGAATATCATATTCCTTCTTGACAGTAGGAAGAGGAAATTCAAAACCTCCAATAATAATTGATGGAATTTTTCCAATAGAATTGATACTGTGAACTTGAGGTTGTTTCCTCGGGAAGTGTTCCGTATGCTCATTACCATTAACATGAAAAGTGACATTGCCTTTGTTGCAATCAATAACAGCCCCTGCTGTCGGGGGTTGGGTGCGACATATGCCAAAGGATGGCTTATCATGGTGGGGGCGAGTAGAACGTCGCCGGTGGTTGGAAACGGGATGAGGCGAAGACATGCACGCCGGCGGATCTTACCCAGCTTCAGGGCTCTCCGAGGAGATAACAGCCCTACTGCTGCTCTGCGGGGTCTCCGCATGGTCACTAAGGCAAAGTGGATACAAGGTTGCTCCTTGAGCTGTTTCTGGAGGTAGGAGAAGGCAAGGCTAGCTCTCTCCTCCCTATATGATCTGGTCTAGTGCTAAGGATTCGAACCCTTTGCATGGGTGCCCTGGGGGTTTATATAGGCCTACCCTCCCAGGGGTACAATGGTAAAACCGGCTAGGTGCGGGTCCCAGCCGTCTGTCTCTCAGGCCGCCGTCTTCTCTGCCGACTACTGGGGCCCGCCGATTGGTGGGTCCCGCCGACTTGCCTGGTATGGGGCCGACAGCCCGTGTTCGCCGCGGGCGGGTCTTGCCGGCTGCAGATTACTGTAGCCGTGCTTCTAATGACGCTAGCTTGGTCATGGGTGAAGGAAATATGCCCTAGAGGCAATAATAAAGTTATTATTTATTTCCTCATATCATGATAAATGTTTATTATTCATGCTAGAATTGTATTAACGGAAACATGATACATGTGTTAATACATAGACAAAACTATAGTCACTAGTATGCCTCTACTTGACTAGCTCATTAATCAAAGATGGTTATGTTTCCTAACCATAGACATGTGTTGTCATTTGATTAGTGGGATCACATCATTAGAAGAATGATGTGATTGACATGACCCATTCCGTTAGCCTAGCACTTGATCGTTTAGTATACTGCTATTGCTTTCTTCATGACTTATACAAAGTTCCTACAACTATGAGATTGTGCAACTCCCGTTTACCGGAAGAACACTTTGTGTGCTACCAAACGTCACAACGTAACTGGGTGATTATAAAGGTGCTCTACAGGTGTTTCCGAAGGTACATGTTGGGTTGGCATAATTCGAGATTAGGATTTGTCACTCCGATTGTCGGAGAGGTATCTCTGGGCCCTCTCGGTAATACTCATCACTTAAGCCTTGCAAGCATTATAACTAATGAGTTAGTTATGAGATGACGTATTACAGAACGAGTAAAGAGACTTGCCGGTAACGAGATTGAACTAGGTATTGGATACCGACGATCAAATCTCGGGCAAGTAACATACCGATGACAAAGGGAACAACGTATGTTGTTATGCGGTTTGACCGATAAAGATCTTCGTAGAATATGTAGGAACCAATATGGGCATCCAGGTCCCGCTATTGGTTATTGACCGAGAATGGTTTTAGGTCATGTCTACATAGTTCTCTAACCCGTAGGGTCCGCACGCTTAACGTTTCGATGACAGTTTTATTATGAGTTTATAAGTTTTGATGTACCGAAGTTTGTTCGGAGTCCCGGATGTGATCACGGACATGACGAGGAGTCTCGGAATGGTCGAGACATAAAGGTTGATATATTGGAAGCCTGTGTTTGGACATCGGAATGGTTCCCGGTGAAATCAGCATTTTACCGGAGTACCGGGAGGTTACCGGAACCCCCCGGGGGGTTAATGGGCCTACATGGGCCAAGAGTGAGAAGAGGAAGGATCCAGGAGGGGGGCCGCGCGCCCCTCCCACTCCTAGTCCGAATAGGACAAGGGAAGGGGGGCGGCGCCCCCCTTTCCTTCCCCTCCTCCTCCTCTTTCCCCCTTCTCTCCTACTCCAACTTGGAAAAGGGGAGTCCTACTCCCGGTGGGAGTAGGACTCCCCCCTTTGGCGCGCCCCCTTAGGCCGGCGGCCTCCTCCCCCCTGGCTCCTTTATATACGGGGGCGGGGGGCACCCCATAGACACACAAGTTGATCTACGGATCGTTCCTTAGCCGTGTGCGGTGCCCCCTTCCACCATATTCCACCTCGGTCATATCATCGCGGAGTTTAGGCGAAGCCCTGCGCCGGTAGAACATCATCATCGTCACCACGCCGTCGTGCTGACGGAACTCATCTCCGGAGCTCGGCTGGATCGGAGGCCGGAGATCGTCATCGAGCTAAACGTGTGCTGAACTCGGAGGCTCCGTACGTTCGGTGCTTGGATCGGTCGGATCGTGAAGACGTACGACTACATCAACCGCGTTGTGATAACGCTTCCGCTTACGGTCTACGAGGGTACGTGGACAAACACTCTCCCCTCTCGTTGCTATGCCATCACCATGATCTTGCGTGTGCGTAGGAATTTTTTTGAAATTACTACGTTCCCCAACAGTGGCATCCAAGCCTAGGTTTTATGCGTTGATGTTATATGCACAAGTAGAACACAAGTGAGTTGTGGGGGATACAAGTCATACTGCTTACCAGCATGTCATACTTTGGTTCGGCGGTATTGTGAGATGAAGCGGCCCGGACCGACATTACGCGTACGCTTACGCGAGACTGGTTTCACCGTTACGAGCACTCGTGCTTAAAGGTGACTGGCGGGTGTCTGTCTCTCTCACTTTAGCTGAATCGAGTGTGGCTACACCCGGTCCTTGCGAAGCTTAAAACAGCACCAACTTGACGAACTATCGTTGTGGTTTTTGATGCGTAGGTAAGAACGGTTCTTGCTAAGCCCGTAGCAGCCACATAAAATTTGCAACAACAAAGTAGAGGACGTCTAACTTGTTTTTGCAGGGCATGTTGTGATGTGATATGGTCAAGACGTGATGCTATATTTTATTGTATGAGATGATCATGTTTTGTAACCGAAGTTATCGGCAACTGGCAGGAGCCATATGGTTGTCGCTTTATTGTATGAAATGCAAATGCCCTGTAATTGCTTTACTTTATCACTAAGCGGTAGCGATAGTCGTAGAAGCAATAGATGGCGTGAACGACAACGATGCTACGATGGAGATCAAGGTGTCGCGCCGGTGACAATGGTGATCACGACGGTGCTTCGGAGATGGAGATCACAAGCACAAGATGATGATGGCCATATCATGTTATTTATATTGATTGCATGTGATGTTTATCCTTTATGCATCTTATCTTGCTTTGATTGACGGTAGCATTTTAAGATGATCTCTCACTAAAATTATCAAGTAGTGTTCTCCCTGAGTATGCACCGTTGCCAAAGTTCGTCGTGCCGAGACACCACGTGATGATCGGGTGTGATAAGCTCTACGTCCATCTACAACAGGTGCAAGCCAGTTTTGCACACGCAGAATACTCAGGTTAAAGTTGACGAGCCTAGCATATGCAGATATGGCCTCGGAACACGGAGACCGAAAGGTCGAGCGTGAATCATATAGTAGATATGATCAACATAATGATGTTCACCATTCAAAACTACTCCATCTCACGTGATGATCGGTTATGGTTTAGTTGATTTGGATCACGTGATCACTTAGATGACTAGAGAGATGTCTGTCTAAGTGGGAGTTCTTAAGTAATATGATTAATTGAACTTAAATTTATCATGAACTTAGTACCTGATAGTATCTTGCTTGTCTATGTTTGTTTGTAGATAGATGGCTCGTGCTGTTGTTCCGTTGAATTTTAATGCGTTCCTTGAGAAAGCAAAGTTGAAAGATGATGGTAGCAATTACATGGACTGGGTCCGTAACCTGAGGATTATCCTCATTGCTGCACAGAAGAGTTACGTCCTGGAAGCACCGCTGGGTGCCAGGCCTGCTGCTGATGCAACTGACGATGTTAAGAACGTCTGGCAGA
Source organism: Triticum timopheevii (assembly GCA_963921465.1). Taxonomy (NCBI): domain Eukaryota; kingdom Viridiplantae; phylum Streptophyta; class Magnoliopsida; order Poales; family Poaceae; genus Triticum; species Triticum timopheevii. Next base: position 295,351,768 of record OY997274.1, read on the forward strand.
GCAAAGCTGATGACTACTCTATAGTTCAGTGTGCCATGCTTTACGGCTTAGAACCGGGTCTTCAACGACGTTTTGAACATCATGGAGCATATGAGATGTTCCAGGAGTTGAAGTTAATATTTCAAGCAAATGCCCTGATTGAGAGATATGAAGTCTCCAATAAGTTCTATAGCTGCAAGATGGAGGAGAATAGTTCTGTCAGTGAACACATACTCAGAATGTCTGGGTATAATAATCACTTGATTCAACTGGGAGTTAATCTTCCTGATGATAGTGTCATTGACAGAATTCTCCAATCACTGCCACCAAGCTACAAGAGCTTCATGATGAACTATAATATGCAAGGGATGAACAAGACTATTCCCGAGCTCTTCGCAATGCTGAAAGCCGCGGAGGTAGAAATCAAGAAGGAGCATCAAGTGTTGATGGTCAACAAGACCACTAGTTTCAAGAAGAAGGGCAAAGGGAAGAAGAAGGGGAACTTCAAGAAGAACGGCAAGCAAGTTGCTTCTCGAGAGAAGAAACCCAAGTCTGGTCCTAAGCCTGAAACTGAGTGCTTCTACTGCAAGCAGACTGGACACTGGAAGCGGAACTGCCCCAAGTATTTGGCGGATAAGAAGGATGGCAAAGTGAACAAAGGTATATGTGATATACATGTTATTGATGTGTACCTAACTAGAGCTCGTAGTAGCACCTGGGTATTTGATACTGGTTCTGTTGCTAATATTTGCAACTCGAAACAGGGACTATGGAATAAGCGAGCACTGGCCAAGGATGAGGTGACGATGCGCGTGGGAAACGGTTCCAAAGTCGATGTGATCGCGGTCGGCACGCTACCTCTACATCTACCTTCGGGATTAGTTTTAGACCTGAATAATTGTTATTTGGTGCCAGCGTTGAGCATGAACATTATATCTGGATCTTTTTTGATGCGAGACGGTTATTCATTTAAATCAGAGAAGAATGGTTGTTCTATTTATATGAGTAATATCTTTTATGGTCATGCACCCTTGAAGAGTGGTCTATTTTTATTGAATGTCGATAGTAGTGATACACATATTCATAATGTTGAAGCCAAAAGATGCAGAGTTGATAATGATAGTGCAACTTATTTGTGGCACTGCCGTTTAGGTCATATCGGTGTAAAACGCATGAAGAAACTCCATACTGATGGACTTCTGGAATCACTTGATTATGAATCACTTGGTACTTGCGAACCGTGCCTCATGGGCAAGATGACTAAAACACCGTTCTCCGGAACTATGGAGAGAGCAACAGATTTGTTGGAAATCATACATACAGATCTATGTGGTCCGATGAATGTTGAGGCTCGTGGCGGATATCGTTATTTTCTCACCTTCACAGATGATTTGAGCAGATATGGGTATATCTACTTAATGAAGCACAAGTCTGAAACATTTGAAAATTCAAAGAATTTCATTGTGAAGTAGAAAATCATCGTAACAAGAAAATAAAGTTTCTACGATCTGATCGTGGAGGAGAATATTTGAGTTACGAGTTTGGTTTACATTTGAAACAATGCGGAATAGTTTCGCAACTCACGCCACCTGGAACACCACAACGAAATGGTGTGTCCGAACGTCGTAATCGTACTTTACTTGATATGGTGCGATCTATGATGTCTCTTACCGATTTACCGCTATCGTTTTGGGGTTATGCTTTAGAGACAGCCACATTCATGTTAAATAGGGCACCATCAAAATCCGTTGAGACGACGCCTTATGAACTGTGGTTTGGCAAGAAACCAAAGTTGTCGTTTCTTAAAGTTTGGGGCTGCGATGCCTATGTGAAGAAACTTCAACCAGATAAGCTCGAACCCAAATCGGAGAAATGTGTCTTCATAGGATACCCAAAAGAGACTGTTGGGTACACCTTCTATCACAGATCCGAAGGCAAGACATTCGTTGCTAAGAATGGATCCTTTCTAGAGAAGGAGTTTCTCTCGAAAGAAGTGAGTGGGAGGAAAGTAGAACTTGATGAGATAACTGTATCTACTCCCTTATTGGAAGGTAGTTCATCACGAGAACCGGTTCCCGTGACAACTACACCAATTAGTGAGGAAGCTAATGATATTGATCATGAAACTTCAGATCAAGTTTCTGCTGAACCTCGTAGGTCTACTAGAGTAAGATCCGCACCAAAGTGGTATGGTAATCCTATTCTGGAAGTCATGTTACTTGACCATGATGAACCTACGAACTATGAGGAAGCGATGATGAGCCCAGATTCCGCAAAATGGCTAGAGGCCATGAAATCTGAGATGGGATCCATGTATGAAAACAAAGTATGGACTTTGGTTGACTTGCCCGATGATCGGCAAGCCATTGAGAATAAATGGATCTTTAAGAAGAAGACTGACGCTAATGGTAATGTTACTGTCTATAAAGCTCGACTTGTTGCGAAAGGTTTTCGACAAGTTCAAGGGGTTGACTACGATGAGACTTTCTCACCCATAGCGATGCTTAAGTCTGTCCGAATCATGTTGGCTATTGCTGCATTTCATGATTATGAAATTTGGCAAATGGATGTCAAGACTGCATTCTTGAATGGATTTCTAGAAGAAGAGTTGTATATGATGCAGCCGGAAGGTTTTGTTGATCCAAAAGGTGCTGACAAAGTGTGCAAGCTCCAGCGTTCCATTTATGGACTGGTGCAAGCATCTCGGAGTTGGAATAAATGCTTTGATAGTGTGATCAAAGCATATGGTTTTATACAGACTTTTGGAGAAGCCTGTATTTACAAAAAGTGAGTGGGAGCTCTGTAGCATTTCTAGTTTTATATGTTGATGACATATTATTAATTGGAAATGATATAGAATTTCTGGATAGCATAAAGGGATACTTGAATAAAAGTTTTTCAATGAAAGACCTCGGTGAAGCTGCTTACATATTGGGCATCAAAATCTATAGAGATAGATCAAGACGCTTAATAGGACTTTCACAAAGCACATACCTTGACAAAATTTTGAAAAAGTTCAAAATGGATCAGGCAAAGAAAGGATTCTTGCCTGTGCTACAAGGTGTGAAGTTGAGTCAAACTCAATGCCCGACCACAGCAGAAGATAGAGAGAAAATGAAAAATGTTCCCTATGCTTCAGCCATAGGCTCTATCATGTATGCAATGCTGTGTACCAGACCTGACGTATGCTTAGCAATAAGCTTGGCAGGAAGGTACCAAAGTAATCCAGGAGTGGATCACTGGACAACGGTCAAGAACATCCTGAAATACCTGAAAAGGACTAAGGATATGTTTCTCGTATATGGAGGTGACAAAGAGCTTGTCGTAAATGGTTACGTCGATGCAAGCTTTGACACTGATCCGGACGATTCTAAATCGCAAACCGGATACGTGTTTATATTAAACGGTGGAGCTGTAAGTTGGTGTAGTTCTAAACAAAGCGTCGTGGCGGGATCTACATGTGAAGCGGAGTACATAGCTACTTCTGAAGCAGCAAATGAAGGAGTCTGGATGAAGGAGTTCATTTCCGATCTAGGTGTCATACCTAGTGCATCGGGACCAATGAAGATCTTCTGTGACAATACTGGTGCAATTGCTTTGGCAAAGGAATCCAGATTTCACAAGAGGACCAAGCACATCAAGAGACGCTTCAATTCCATTCGGGACCAAGTCCAAGTGGGAGACATAGAGATTTGCAAGATACATACGGATCTGAATGTTGCAGACCCGTTGACTAAGCCTCTCTCATGAGCAAAACATGATCAGCACCAAGACTCCATGGGTGTTAGAATCATTACTATGTAATCTAGATTATTGACTCTAGTGCAAGTGGGAGACTGAAGGAAATATGCCCTAGAGGCAATAATAAAGTTATTATTTATTTCCTCATATCATGATAAATGTTTATTATTCATGCTAGAATTGTATTAACCGGAAACGTGATACATGTGTGAATACATAGACAAAACTATAGTCACTAGTATGCCTCTACTTGACTAGCTCATTAATCAAAGATGGTTATGTTTCCTAACCATAGACATGTGTTGTCATTTGATTAGTGAGATCACATCATTAGAAGAATGATGTGATTGACATGACCCATTCCATTAGCCTAGCACTTGATCATTTAGTATACTGCTATTGCTTTCTTCATGACTTATACAAAGTTCCTACAACTATGAGATTGTGCAACTCCCGTTTACCGGAAGAACACTTTGTGTGCTACCAAACGTCACAACGTAACTGGGTGATTATAAAGGTGCTCTACAGGTGTTTCCGAAGGTACATGTTGGGTTGGCATAATTCGAGATTAGGATTTGTCACTCCGATTGTCGGAGAGGTATCTCTGGGCCCTCTCGGTAATACTCATCACTTAAGCCTTGCAAGCATTATAACTAATGAGTTAGTTATGAGATGACGTATTACAGAACGAGTAAAGAGACTTGCCGGTAACGAGATTGAACTAGGTATTGGATACCGACGATCAAATCTCGGGCAAGTAACCTACCGATGACAAAGGGAACAACGTATGTTGTTATGCGGTTTGACCGATAAAGATCTTCGTAGAATATGTAGGAACCAATATGGGCATCCAGGTCCCGCTATTGGTTATTGACCGAGAATGGTTTTAGGTCATGTCTACATAGTTCTCGAACCCGTAGGGTCCGCACGCTTAATGTTTCGATGACAGTTTTATTATGAGTTTATAAGTTTTGATGTACCGAAGTTTGTTCGGAGTCCCGGATGTGATCACGGACATGACAAGGAGTCTCGGAATGGTCGATACATAAAGATTGATATATTGGAAGCCCGTGTTTGGACATCGGAATGGTTCCGGGTGAAATCGGCATTTTACCGGAGTACCGGGAGGTTACCGAAACCCCCGGGGGGTTAATGGGCCTACATGGGCTAAGAGTGAGAAGAGGAAGGAGCCAGGAGGGGGGCCGCGCGCCCCTCCCCCTCCTAGTTCGAATAGGAAAAGAGAAGGGGGGTGGCGCCCCCCCTTTCCTTCCCCTCCTCCTCCTCTTTCCCCCTTCTCTCCTACTCCAACTTGGAAAAGGGGAGTCCTACTCCCGGTGGGAGTAGGACTCCCCCCTTGGTGCGCCCCCTTAGGCCGGCGGCCTCCTCCCCCCTGGCTCCTTTATATACGGGGGCGGGGGGCACCCCATAGACACACAAGTTGATCTACGGATCGTTCCTTAGCCGTGTGCGGTGCCCCCTTCCACCATATTCCACCTTGGTCATATCGTCGCGGAGTTTAGGCGAAGCCCTGCGCCGGTAGAACATCATCATCGTCACCACGCCGTCGTGCTGACGGAACTCATCTCCGGAGCTCGGCTGGATCGGAGGCCGGAGATCGTCATCGAGCTGAACGTGTGCTGAACTCGGAGGCTCCGTACGTTCGGTGCTTGGATCGGTCGGATCGTGAAGACGTACGACTACATCAAACGCGTTGTGATAACGCTTCCGCTTACGGTTTACGAGGGTACGTGGACAAACACTCTCCCCTCTCGTTGCTATGCCATCACCATGATCTTGCGTGTGCGTAGGAATTTTTTTGAAATTACTACGTTCCCCAACAATGGGGTCATGGCAACAGTGCAGCCGCCTGACGGGCGATCACTGTTGCCATTCCCCTGTCGTGTCTGGTTAATGGCATGTGGGGCCCGTGGGAGGGGCCGGCCGACTCCCGAGGGCCGACTCCCAACGGGTCCGTCTCGTGGCGCTCTTGCCGTCTTCAGTACTCCCGTTGACTAGTGGGACCCGCCGTCTCTGGGTCGTACAGACAGGCCGTCGTGGGCACAGGGATCCGCCCCCAAGGGCTAATGTCAGGGCCGGCATGGCATCAGTGCCACGCCGGATGGAGATCTCCGTCGGTACGGCACACTGTGGCCATGCCTGCCCTTAATTAACAGGGTGGTTGGAGATGCAGGCCGACTCCCTATAGCCGGCCTCTTCGGAAGTCGCCATCCAGGAGTTGGCTTACCTTGGAGTCGCCTCTGGGACTCGGCTCATCTTGGAGTCGCCTCTGGGACTCGGCTCGTCTTGGAGTTGCCTCTGGGACTCAGCTCGTCTTGGAGTCACCTCTGGGACTCGGCTCGTCTTGGAGTCGCCTCTGGGACTCGAGGGGCGCAGCCTGCCCCGATGTCTTGAAAGGTTCTGGGACTCGGGTTAGCCTACCCGTGGCCCATTACTCCGACAGTAGTCCCCTAAGATGGTGAGGCTCCAAGGGTGACATGTCGTGGGGCCTCAACAGTTTCATTCTTTGGTGGTGGAATTCGGGCCTTGCCTGCCGTCTTCCTTCAAGACGACTATCTGGAGTCGGACTCGCAGAGGGCCGTCTTGTCCCCTGAGGAGTTTGAAAGTCGCGGCGGGAACCAGGCGGCGTGCCTGATACGCTTCCCCGCAGCCGCCCGTTGGGGACCCATCGCGCGGCGCCACGAGGCATGGGCAGTCTACCCGCCCACGCGCGCGACGGGACAGGCCATCAGGCGGTGCCCGCCACTACCGTGCCTCGGCACGCGAACGGATCCGTTGCGGCCGAGCGGACGGTTGGGGTTCCCACGTCGTTACTGCGCGTAGTAACTTCGTGGGGTAAATCGTGGGGGGCGTGGGGTCCCGTGCGCAGTTAATCCCACGCCCGCCCCATCGGCTTCTCATCCCACGAGGCTATAAGTAGGCGGGGGGAGAGGAGCGGTGAGGCACGCGCGCCCCTCTACCCTGCTCCCCCGCCTACCCTTGCTCCTTCTTCCTCTTGTCGTCGCCGCACCAAACCATGCCGCGCCCGCAGCGATGAGCTCTTCCTCTGCCGCCGCGGCTCCTGCCGTGCGTTCCGACGTGTGGGACGGCTCCGAGGTGGACGACGACCTCATCGAGCTCCTCCGCAAGACGCGTCGACTCCCCGACACGAACTTGGTGCGAGCCCGTGCCCGCCGGCGAGGGAAATAAGGCCGGCGCCGGAGGAGGGCGAGCGGGTCATATTCCGCTCGCACCTCATGCGCGGCCTGGGGCTGCCGACGAGCGGTTTCTTCGACTCCTTCTTGGAGTTCAATGGGCTCCAGCCGCACCACCTTACTCCGAACACGGTGGTGCTGCTGGCCGCCTTCGCCACCCTGTGCGAGGGTTTTCTTGGCGTTCTCCCCACCATCGAGCTGTGGGGGAGTTCTTTCAATCCAAGCTCGGCACGCACGTCGCCGGCGTGCCGGCCCAGTGCGGCGCCTTCATCGCGATGCGAAGGTCGACCGCTGACAATCCATTTCCCTCCATCCCGCTGATCAAGTCGGTGAAGATGTGGCAGCGTTCTTACTTCTACGTGAAGAACGTCGCCCCAGAAGGCGACTGGGTCAATCTGCCGCCCTATGAAGCCGGCGCGCCGGCTGGAAGGCTTCCCAGCTGGTCCCACCGGGTCAAGACGCTGACTCCCACAGGTGTCGCCGCCGTCGCGCGACTCTGAGTGCTGACGCAGTCGGAGGGCTTGGTCGGGGCCGACTTGCTGGCCGCCTTCGTGGCACGCCGAGTCCTCCCTCTCCAAGGCCGACCTCATCTGATCAGTCAGATGAGCGACCACCAGGACCCGAGTCGGATGTGCACCAGGGACATGCCCCACACGGAGGTGGCGAAGATGGTGAACCACATCGCGAACTGCGAGCTCGCGGCGGACTGGCAGTTCGGCAAAGAGTCGTACTCGCGCGCCAACCCCCCGCCTATGGTAAGTCGTCTTTCTTGTTCCTCTATTTTCTTTTTGAAGCCGAGTCCAACTTCTGATTTCTTTTGGTTTCTTCGAGTCAGAACCCCCTCATCCAGCCTGCAGCCGGCGCCACGGGACCGCCCCGCGAGTTCGTTCCTGATCGAGCGGAGAGCGATGTTGACGACCCCGACTTAGGGGCGGCCGCGATGTAGGCTGACGCCGAAGGCGGAGGAGGAGGAGGAGGAGCAGGAGACGGCCTCAGGCCCTCGGCCACCTTCGCCGACTGGCCCGAGGACGACGCTGAAGGGGAAGTCGCCCCACGCCACCAGTCGAAAGCTGGCTATCCAGGCGCGAGTTCCTCCGCCGGCTTGGCCGGTCAAGTCGGCGCGAAGAAGCGTCGGGCCGGGCCGAGTTCGCTCGGCGGCCGGCCGAAGAAGTTCAAGGGGGCGGCCGCCGCGACCAAGCAGGAGGAGGCGGTCGCGAAGGCCAACCGCTTCCGCAAGGAAATGAAGAAGCCGCCACTAGTCTCTGCGTAAGTGTTTTCTGCCTTCGTCTTGTTTTCTTTTAATGAATCTTTTTCGAGTCTTTTATATTCCTTCTTTGCTTCAGGGCCCCCCTTTCCCTTGAGAGGGTCACCGTCCCCTCCGTCATGGGGTCGGCCGAGCTTCCGCCAACACTCGGCGGATTGACCCCACCGCCGATCTCCGGGAGGCGACGGAGCGAAACACGCGGGAGAAGCACGACGAGGAGGAGGCCGACCGCCTGGAGAAGGTGGAGGCCGAGAAAGCGGCGGCCTCCGCCCAGAAGAAACTGGAGGAGGCCGAAGCCGCCGTCGCGGCAAGACAGCGGGCTGAGGAGACCGCGCACCGCCAATCGGCGTTGCTTGTCATCCCGCTGAACTCCGCACCACCGCCTCCGGAGTTCACGGGGCAGACTGGAGATGCCGGCCGGGAGAACCCCATCGTGGAGAAGGACGGTGGCGAGGCCTCCGCGTCAGGCACGGCCACGCCACCACCGCCACCTCCGCCGCCGTCGGGGAGCGCGCATGGTAAGCAGCCGGCAGGCCCGCTAGTGCCGCCGACTGAAGACGAGGCCGTGGCAAAGCTGCTCCTTCAAGTCGCCTCACCAGTGCGCCGCCGCCTTGAGAAGGCGATTTCGGCGCTACGCCCCTTGGAGGCCGGCGCCGCCAGCTCGGCCATCCCAGATGCCGAGGCGACAAGCGCCGCGCCTGCTGGGTGGGTGCGAGGCGGCGGCGACGGTCCGCTGAACCAAGCGCTCCTGGACGTCCAGGCGAAGCTGCGAGCTGAGGGCGAGGCCATCCAGGGCTGCACCAAGGCAAATCTAGCGTCGCGAGCAGCTATTCGGGTATGCTTTCTTCTTTGACTTTGTTTTTTCTCGTTCTTCTCTGTGGGGGCGCGCCAGCGCACCCACTGGGTGTAGTCCCCGAGTTTCGGGCCGGCTGCCGAGCAGGCGGCCCGGAACTTCATGTGGCGAGTTCCTCATATTTATCTTTGTCTAAAATACTTGTTATAGGAATATCACAACCTCCGCGTCACTGCCTTCAACCGCAATGTTGAGCAGCTGGGGAAGCGGACTGCTAACTTGTCGGAGAGCCGGAGTGAGTCCTTTCTATTTTTCGCGGGGGCGCGCTGGCGCACCCGTGGGCTGTAGTCCCCGAGATTCGGGCCGACTGCTGAGCAGTTGGGCCGGATCTTCCCGGCGACCTTCTTTGTTGACGACTTAACGTCCTTTTCCTTTTGTTCTTCAGAGGCCAATGCCGCTCTTCAGGAATGGTTGGGCGAAGCCAGCACCGCCCTACGCGCCAAGGAGGAGGAGTGCAGCAAGCTCGCCACTGAGCGCGACCTGCTGGCCGCGCAGCTGGCGGAGCAGAAGGAGCTGCTTAAGGCGGCGCAGGACGAGGTAGAGAAGAGAGAGACTGCTCTCCTGGCCGAGTTCGAAAGCGAGCACTCCTCCTGGACTGACAAGGAGGCGATGCTGACCTCCAGCTTCCATGAGATCGAAGACATCGTCAATGGTAAGTTTCTTTGCTTTCTTTCTTTGAGCCGCCGACTGGAAGTCAGGCCGACTCCTGACTCTTTTTCTTTCTTCTTTTTGTTTTGGCAGACTTCTTCCCTGGCTACTCCCAGGCGGTCACTCGAGCCATCGAGGCTAATCGTGAGGCGCGAAGGGCAAATGGCGCAGAGATCACCGCCAATGCCCCCCTGACCATTGACGAGCAGCTCTTGAGCATCGAGACGCGTCTGCGGCTGACCCATCAGTTGCTGCGCTGGCTTCAACGTGCCGGGGCCCAGGCGATTGCCACCCTGTGGCCAAACATGTCGCTTCTGCGCACTCCCAGTCGGACTGCCGACTGGCTGGAGGTCGCAGCCGGCCGTCTTGAGGCTTGGAAGGGTTGCTCGGCCCGGGCTGGAGCGCGCCGGGCCTTGGAATTCGTCAAGGCTTGGTATCCGGGGCTGGACCTGGACTGGCTGGCCGCGTTCCGGTCAGAGGCCCAGGCAGAGCTGGTGGCTGTGGAAGGCACCCTCGTCGAGCGTGCGGCAGCGATTGCCGATTACGCAGACACCAGCGTCTTCGTCCCTGAGCGGGCCGCAAACAGCGAGGAGGTGCCGCCGGAGTGGTTCGGGATGAACTCGGTCTACGACGAGGACTCGGCGGAGGTGATCGGCTCCAGTGCCGAGGAGGAAGACGAGGCGGAGGACGGAGGCAAGACGGAGGCGCCAGAAGACGGAGCGGGCGACCAGCCTCAGCTCGACCGCGCCTCCAGCAACGAGCCGCGTCCGACCGGGCCGGCTGCCGCTGGAGACGATCAAGCCGAGACTACCCAGCCGGCCGCCCCGGCGCCTGACACCGCCGTCTCCTCCGACCCTCCAAACCCGTCTGCCGCTTCTTAGGCTGCCGTCTTGCCTTTATTTTATCTGCTTTAGTAGTCTTTGAAAAAACTTGCTAATTTGCACAATTCCACCCGCGGGGTGTATTTTGAACTTGGCCAGGGGCCTACGTTATGTAAATATCTATCCGAATTCTATCTTTTCTTGCTCATCGCTCTTTTGGCTTTTTCCTTTGCCGCCTTCCCACATTCGCCGCTTTGCCAGGCGGACAACCGCTCTGCGGACTGCCGCTGGGTCAAATGCTTGGCTACCTTAGGGAAGGCAAGTACTTGGCCTTTTTTTAGAGTCTTTTAACAAGTTGGATAGAAGGCGGCAAGCCGACTATTCAAGAGTCGGCTCTGCAAAGAGAGGCTGGAAGCCGGCTTGGGCTATGCTTATGCTTTGAGTCCTTAGCCATTTTTTCGTGTGGGCGCTCATTCTTCCTTACTCTCTGCCCACCAACAGTTGCTCTGCGAGCTGCGGCTTCTGACAGGAGACGGCTTAAGCGCCGCACACTACTTGTCCGACTGCAGGAAGCATTTCATAGCGCAAGACGGCGAGTCCCCGGGCTGACTAGTCGAACCCGGTGCCAAGCGGCATAACAAAGAGTAGCATATTCGAAGGCATAATTCTTATCATACAGATAACAAAAAGCGCAGTCCCCGAGCTCATCTCGGGGGGCCCAAAGTCTCGGTACTTTAATACAAAGGATAGCGTGGTACATACTGCATCAACTGTAAAATCTTCGGAGAAGATTTGCGTTCCATGGCCGTTCCGACTCTTTGCCGGAGTTGTCCCTCTTGCGTGCTCGGGGCTTCTGGGCATCGATTAGGTAGTAGGAGTCGTTGCCCAACACTTTGCTGATGATGAAGGGGCCTTCCCAAGGCGCCGACAACTTGTGCTGGCCGGCTGTTCGCTGGATCAGTCGGAGCACAAGGTCGCCCTCTTGGAAGGATCTCGGCCTGACCTTCCTGTTGTAGTAGCGGCGCAGGCTCTGCTGGTAGATGCTGGACCGGCTGAGTGCCAACAGCCGGCCCTCTTCCAGCAGATCGACGCCGTCTTGACGTGCTTCTTCTGCTTCCTCCTTGGTGTACATGATGACTTGCGGAGAGTCGAACTCTATGTCCGTCGGGATGGCGGCTTCAGCACCGTAGACGAGGAAGAAAGGCGTGAAGCCGGTTGACTTGTTTGGAGTCGTGCGCAGACTCCAGAGGACGGCTGGCAACTCCTCAAGCCAACAGTCGGCCGAACGCTCAAGTGGTTTGACCAGTTGAGGCTTGATGCCAGACAGGATGAGGCCGTTTGCTCGCTCTACCTGGCCGTTTGACTGCGGATGGGCAACGGACACTAAGTCCAGTCGGATGCCCTGCGTCACGCAGAAACGGGCCAGGGCGCCTTTGGTGAAATTTGTGCCATTGTCGGTGATGATGCTGTGTGGTATGCCATACCGAACCGTGATGTCGGCGATGAAAGTCACTGCAGTCGGACCGTTCAACTTCTTGATTGGCTTTGCTTCTATCCACTTGGTGAACTTGTCCACTGCGACGAGTAAGTGAGCTAGGCCGCCTCGGGCCGTCTTGAATGGTCCCACCATATCCAGTCCCCAAACCGCAAAGGGCCAGGCGATGGGGATGGTCTTGAGTGCAGAAGCCGGCTGAAGCGGCTTGGAGCGGAACTTCTGGCACCCCTTGCATTTTTGGACTAATTCCTTGGCCTCTTCTAGGGCAGTTGGCCAGAAAAAACCGTGCCGAAAGGCTTTGGCGACGAGTGCTCTTGAAGCCGCATGGTGGCCGCACTCGCCTTGATGGATGTCTCTGAGAATTGCTTGGCCTTGCTCTGGGTCAACGCAGCGCTGGTAGACACAAGTGACGCTGCGCCTGACCAGCTCTCTGTTGATTATGGTGTAGGCTTCCGCTCAGCGTTGCACTTGTCGAGCCAAGATTTCATCGGTTGGCAACTCTTTGCTCACTAGAAACTTGAGGATGGGCTGTGCCCATGAGGGTGCTGCTACTTCTTCGATTGCCACCAGTGCGATTAGGACGAGGGCGGCTAGGCTGGGAGGCGGCGGGTTGGAGTCCGCGGCCGCTTGTTGGATCGCTGAAGTCCCCAAGCCGACTGGCGCAGTCCCAGGGCCGACTGACGCAGTCCCCGTGCCGAGCTCTGGAGTCTTCGGACTGGTTGCCGCAGTCCCCGGGCCGGGTTCCGAAGTCCCCGGGCCGGCTTCGACTGCAATTTTCTTGGAGCCGTATGTAAGAATTCTCGTGCCGTCTGCTGGGGCTCTTGAGTCGGATCTGACTTCTTCGGGGGGAGCCGGCACAAAGATGGAGTCTGATTCTGGTGAAGGCTTGATAGACGGCTTGAGGAGGCGCTAAAGAGCGACGCCGGATGGTATCGCTTGGCGGGTGGAGCCGACTCGTGCCAAGGCGTCTGCTTGGTCGTTGTCATTTCTTGGCACATGAAGGAACTCGCACCCCTCGAAGTGTCCGCTGAGTTGCTGCACCAGGAAGCGGTAGCTCGCCATGTTTGCATCTTTGGCGTCCCAGTCGCCAGATGACTGCTGGACCACCAAATCGGAGTCGTGATAGCACAGGATCCGGCGAATGCCGAGTTCTTTGGCAAGCCGGAGCCCGTGAATGAGTGCCTCGTATTCGGCGATGTTGTTGGAGGCGGCGAAATGGATCTGCAGCACATACTTGAGCTTGTCGCCTTTAGGGGAGGTGAGGACGACGCCGGCTCCCAAGCCGGTGCGCATCTTGGAGCCGTCGAAATGCATCCGCCAATGGATGGAGTCGGGCGCTGGCGGCAGATACTGGGTCTCGGCCCAGTCGACGAGGAAGTCGACCAGTGCTTGCGACTTGATGGCGGTGTGGGGCTGGTAGTAGATGGTGTAGGGAGCCAACTCTATGGCCCATTTGGCCACTCAGCCAGAAGCATCTCGGCTCCCAATGATCTCGGCCAGCGGGGCTGTGCAAACCACAGTGATTGGATGCTCTTGAAAGTAAGGCTTCAACTTCTTGGCGGCAAAGTGCACGCCGTAGCACATCTTCTGGTAGTGGGGGTAGTTCTGCTTGGAGGTCGACAGTACCTCGCTCAGGTAATATACCGGTCTCTGGACAGGGAGCGCCTTGCCTTCCTCCTTGCGCTCGACTACAATGACTGTGCTGACTACCCGGCTGGTGGCGGCAATGTATAGGAGCATGGGCTCTTTAGGAGTCGGAGCCGCCAGCACAGGGGGAGTAGTCAACATCTTCTTCAGCCGGAGAAATGCTTCATCCACCTTGTGGTTCCACTCGAAAAAGGTGGTCTTCTTCATCAGCTGGTACAAAGGGAGAGCCTTCTCGCCCAGCCGACTGATGAATCGGCTGATGGACGCCAAACAGCTGGTGAACTTCTGCACATCTAGCAGTCGGCTGGGTACCTCCATCCTCTCGATGGCCTTGATCTTCACAGGGTTGCACTCTATGCCGCGTTCAGAGACCAGGAAGCCAAGGAGTTGGCCGGCTGGTACTCCAAAGACGCACTTCTCAGGGTTGAGCTTGATCTGGAATCGGCGCAGGTTCTCAAAGGTTTCTTTGAGGTCTTCCATTAGTGTCCCACGCTTTTCCGTCTTCACCACTACATCATCCACGTAGACGTGGGCATTTCTACCGAGTTGCTTGAGGAGGCACTTCTGCATGCAACACTGAAAGGCGCCGACATTCCTTAAGCCGAACGTCATGGTCAGGTAGCAGAAGGCTCCGAACAGCATGATGAAGGCGGTCTTCAGTCTGTCTGCCGGGCTCAGTTTGATCTGGTGATACCCTGAGTATGCATCTAAGAAGCTCAACAGCTTGCATCCGGATGTGGAGTCTATCACCTGATCAATTCTTGGCAGAGCAAACGGGTCCTTGGGGTAGGCTTTGTTGAGGCTTGTGTAGTCAATACACATCCGCCACTGCTTGTTCTTCTTCAGCATCAAGACCGGGTTTGCCAACCATTCTAGAAAAAACACCTCCATAATGAAGCCGGCCGATAGGAGCCGGGCTATATCTTCTCCAACGACTCTTCTCTTTTCTTCTGACAGGCGGCGCAAGGGCTGCCTGACGGGCTTCACATCAGGTCGGACATGTAACTTGTGCTCGGCGAATTCCGTCGGTACACCTGGCATGTCTTTAGGGGACCATGCAAAGATGTCTCGATTCTCACGGAGGAAATCGACGAGCTCGCCTTCCTATTTGCTGTCAAGGTTTGCACCTATGACAGCGTACCTCTCTGGGTGCTCCGGATCCAAGGGTATATTCTTGGTCTCTTTGGCCGGCTTGAACGAGCCCTCAGCTTCTGTCTCCTTGGCTTCGGGCGACATCTCTGGCTGCTTTCCGGCCGTCGCCACGACTCGATCAAGGAGCCGCTTCTCAGCTGCGATTACCAGGGACTCGGCCAGCCAACTGCTCTCAGCCGTGCAAGTGGACGACTTTCTATAGTCGCCGGCTATGGTCAGAATCCCCTTGGAACTCGGCATCTTCATCTTGAGGTAGGCGTAGTGGGGGACCGCCATGAACTTGGCCAAAGCAGGTCGGCCAAGTAACGCATGGTGTGGGCTTTCGAGGTCCACCACTTCAAACCAAACTGGCTCTCGGCGGAAATGATCTTTGTCTCCAAAGAGGACGTCTATCAGGATCTTGCCGATTGGTGAGCAGGAAAGGCCAGGTACAATGCCGTGGAACACCGTCCGACTGCTCTAAAGCTGTCTTTGCTTGATTCCTAACTTCTCCATGGTATCCTTGTATAGGATGTTGATGCTACTGCCTCCGTCTATCATCATTCGCGAGAAGCGAGTGGCCCGCCTATCTGTGGCTAAGGTGGCACTCAGGACCAGGGCGTAGGAGCCTGGATTCGGCATCACCTCTGGGTAATCAGCTCTGCTCCAACTGATAGGCTTCTCGAACCAATGCATAAACTCTGGAGTATCTGATGCTACGGCATTCACTTCTTGCTGCTGCAGCCGTCTGCTGCGTTGATCATCAACTACACTGGTGAACACCACATAGGCTCCGTGCTCTTCTGGTCATCTCGTACTGCGCCGACTGGCCTGGCTGCCGGCTGCTGGGGCGGCGGTGGAGGCGGCAGCCCAGCAGGCGGGGGAGGAAGGAGGCTGTCTCCCTTGGCGATTCTGGTGAGCCAGTGGCACTTTCGGGTGGTATGGTTTGATGGCTTCGCGCCGCTGTGGAACTTGCAGGGACCATCTAGAGTCTGCTCGTAAGAGAAGGCCGGCAACCAGTTGGACTTGCCGCCTTTCTGTCTCTTAGTCGGAGGCTGCCCCTCCGGCTGTTGGTGTTCGACTGTCGCAACCCGCCGACTGCTGGAAGTCGGCTGTGAGGCCTTGCGCTTGTTATCGTTCTGTTGTTGTCGCCAACTGGCGTCTCCAGCCGGAGTTCTGGGAGCCTGAGGGGCCGTTTTGCCAGTCGCACTAACTTGAATCTCCATCTTCATGGAGGAGTCGGCCGTGGCGTACTTGTCTGCTATGATCAGCAGCTCATCGAGGGTCTCCGGCTCGTCGCAGTGGAGCTTGTGCTTGAGGAGGGTGCCTTCTCTGCACCCGTCGGTGAAGTACTCGATAGCCTGCACCTCGTGCACGCCCTCGCAGGAGTTCCGAAGCTCGGCCCAGCGCGTGAGGTAGTCGCGTGTTGTCACGCCCAAGATGCGACCCTATCCTAAAGGAACTCGAAGGTCCCACCAAGGATAGAAGCGCATCTTGAAGACGCTTTTGTAAGGTGGATATCATTACATCAACATTACATAATAGTGGGGATACATCCGATACATACAATGTCACATGAATACAACAATACAACATATAAGAACAACATCCGACTACGGATGAATCATAAACAGAAACTCAAACAATATCCACCCTGCTAGCCCAGGCTGCCGACCTGGAACTTATCCCCTGATCGAGGAAGCAGAAGAAGAACTCAACGCAAGCAAGCATCGCTCTTGCGTCATGATCATCGCATAACCTGTACCTGCAACTGTTGTTGTAGTAATCTGTGAGCCACGAGGACTCAGCAATCCCATTACCATGGGTATCAAGACTAGCAAAGCTTAATGGGAAAGGAAGGGGTAAAGTGGTGAGGTTGCAGCAACGACTAAGCATATATGGTGGCTAACATACGCAAATGAGAGCGAGAAGAGAAACAAAGGAACGATCGTGAAGCTAGCAATGATCAAGAGGTGATCCTAAACACCTACTTACGTCAATCATAACACAGAAACCGTGTTCACTTCCCGGACTCCGCCGAGAAGAGACCATCACGGCTACACACACGATTGATGCGTTTTAATTCGGATCAAGTGTCAAGTTATCTACAACCGGACATTAACAAATTCCCATCTGCCACATAACCGCGGGCACGGCTCTCGAAAGTTTATACCCTGCAGGGGTGTCCCAACTTAGCCCATGACAAGCTCTCGCGATCAACGAAGGAATAGACCTTCTCCCAGGAAGACCCGATCAGTCTCGGAATCCCGGTTTACAAGACATTTCGACAATGGTAAAACAAGACCAGCAAAGCCTCCCGCTGTGCCGACGAATCCCGATAGGAGCTGCACATATCTCGTTCTCAGGGCACACCGGATGAGCAAGACGTCGGGTTGGCATAGACCCTGGTTGTCCAGGGGGCGCCGGACATTGCTCGGTTCGGACCAGCACTTAGACAAGCACTGGCCCGGGGGGGCTAAAATAAAGATGACCCTCGTGGCCGACCCAAGGGAAGGGTATAGGTGGTGGTGAGGCAAATGGTAAAACCAAGGTTGGGCCTTGCTGGACAAGTTTTATTCAAAGCGAACTGTTAGGGGGGTCCCATAAATCACCCGACCGCGTTAGGAACGCAAAATCCGGGAACATAACACCGGTATGACGGAAACTAGGGTGGCAAGAGTGGAACAAAACACCAGGCATAAGGCCGAGCCTTCCACCCTTTACCAAATATATAGATGCATTAATAATATAAGAGATATTGTGATATCCCAACCAAAATCCTGTCCACCATGGAGAAATCTTCCACTTCACCTGCAGCTAACAACGCTATAAGAGGGGCTGAGCAAAGCGGTAACATAGCCAAGCAACGGTTTTCATAGGAAAGGTGTCAAAGTTTAGAGGTTCATGGCAAATTGGGATGGCTTGATAAACAGGTAATAGGTAGCGCAGCATAGCGATAGAACGAAGCAACTAGCATAGCAATGATAGTAGTGAGATCCAGGATAGCGGTCATCTTGCCTGAAATCCCGCTAGGAAGAAGAACGAGTCCATGAAGAAGACGAACGGAGAAGCCGAACCAACCGTAGACGAACGAATCCTCACGATCGCAACGAAACAGGAACTAACAAGAAGAAGCACACAACATAGGTAAACACACCACACATGAACAAGGCATGATGCACAACAAGCATGATGCATGAGAAAGCTAGATGAGGCTACTCATGGCAAGAGATGATGCCAACAAGAACAACACATCAAGGCAAGTTTAAATGAGGCCGGAAACAACATATAACAATTCCGAGAAGTCCTCATATGCAAATTTCGAAATTGGTCCAGAAATGAATAAACCTTATGTTCAAGTTGTTAAACAGCAAGTTAAGATGCACCAAGATGATCTACACGAAATTCTAGTCAAGTTACATATAAAGTTCATTAGATTCGGAGTTTCGGCCTAGAAGATATGAGCAAAACAAGTTAAACATGGCATTGATGCAAAATGCACCCAAACATCAAGAAAACACACCAAAACAAGGATGCAACATGATAATATGAAACTACATGCAAAATCAAGCAAGTTTCATATAGAGCACACTTAAAACGGAGCAACGGTTCAACACACACACACTATACAAGTCATAGCAACAATCTGTCCAAAACAGCAACTAGGCATATTGTAAGCATCAAAACAATAAGCTACAGCACCCCAACATGATAACAAAAGGCATGGGAATGAAGTACTGGTAAAGCATAACAAAACATGAACACTGAGCTATCTCGAGAAATCACTAGAACATGCTCCAAAACACATGGTAAGATTGCAAATAATAACAGTTTCAGACATATCAGGAAATAACATCAGGTTGCAATGTTTAGAGCTATCAAACAACATGTTACAGGAACATATCATGGAAAACAAAGGCATGGCATGAATCTACTAATTGCATAGATCAAAATACCCTTACTGACCATGAGCCAAAAAGGAACCGAAGATAAGATGGCACCCATGTAAACATGGCAAGTTATATTACAGATTCATACATGGCAGGAACAACAATAAGTAGGCAAGTTCGTGAGTTTGAACCACTCACTACAGAGCAATACATGTCATGGCAAGGCATCCAACAGTAAGAAGGCATGTTTATGAAGCTAAGCATGGCAAGAGCAAGTTCATAGGGTGCATGTATCACCAACAATAAGCATGGAAGAAACTGAACTTAATGTTAACAGGCTGACAAACAACATTATCAAGCAACTTTGGAGCAAGAAATGAACAAGCTACAACAGGCTATAAAGGCTATCAGGAGCATGGATGGATAGAGCATGACATGTAGATCAAAACATGTTTATAGAACATCTCCAGATTATGCATAGAATGATTAGTAGAAGCATGTTAACATAGCAACAAACTATAACAGAATCTGTCTAGCAAAACAGCAACATCATGTACACTACTTAACAAGCTCGATTCACTCACCACAAGTCATTGGATGACAAGATAAGCATACCATCATCAAGAAGACATGTTTATGAAACAAACCAAGTCAAGAACATGTCCATAGCATGCAAGGATCAACTATAGCAACCTTGGCTAAATTGAATAACAAGTAAACAATCTGCCAGGAAACATTTTGAAGCAAAAGTAGAGCACCAAAATGACATGCTAGACTACTCCATAATTTCAACAAAGGGCATAAATGGATATACAATAACCATATGTTCAAAACACCCTTACTGAAGTATCTCAAAATATGCATTGATCTCTCTGTAGCATCAAGTTTATATGGCATCAAAATAACAGCAGAACAGGGACCAAAATTAGCAATATCACGAAGCCTAGTTTGCATGCTTGTGCTAGTCACCACATTGATCACAAAAATACATGGCATACACCCCTGGAAAGATGGCATGGCATAGATCAAAACACGTGAAGACATCAACCTCATAGGATGCACACATCAATCATGGCAAAAATGACGAAAGAGCAAGTTATAACAGTTTCAGCAGATTAACATCAACATGCACTCTTCCAACAGCATTTCGGGCATCAAGATGAGCTCAAATGAAAATTATGCAATGAGATGTAATGAAGTACTCGTCGAGACGAACAATTTGACATATTACACACACGAAACGGAACTACGGATGCAGAGATACAACAGGTCAAACATGGCATGATTATGTTAAAATATACGGGACTTAGTCAAAAACGAGGGCAACCTCCGAAATGGATTTGGATCTGGATCGGGTCCGGCGGGTACTGTAGCTGCACGTAGATCGAGGATGAACGGAGGGGGTCGCCGGAGTTGAGGATGGGGAGGCGGTCGGCGGGGTCGGAGAGGGGCTGCCCCGGCGGTGGAGGGCGCGGCGCCGGCGGCGAGGCGAGGGGCGCCGCGGGCTGAGAGGAGGGCCGGCCTCCGGCGAGGCGGGGCGCGGCGGCGGAGATGCCACGGGGCGGCCGAAGGGCGCCGACAGGGAGCGAGGCGGGGCGCGCGCGGAGGCTCCGGATCCGGTGCCGAGGTGGGGCGCGGTCGCGGCGGCGGTCCAGGGGAGCTCCGGCGCCGGCGGAGGGCGGAGCCGGGCGGCGGCGGCGAGGTGAGGCGCCCGGTGGGCGGTGGGGCTGCCGCGGGCGGCGGCGGGCGGACGGGGCGCCGGCGCGGAGGGGATCCGGCGGCGGAGGGCGGGCACCGGCCGACCGGCGCAGGGACGGGCGGCGGCAGCGCGGTGCGGGCCGCGGGGGCCCCGCACGGGCCGAGCGGGCCGGCGGCGACGCGCGGTGGCCAGGGGCCACGTGGCGGCGCGCCGTTGGCTGGGAGCGGCGGCGGATGCGACGTGGCGTCCCCGGATTGGTCCGGGCAACGTGGCGGCGGCGGTGGACGTGTCCGGCCACCGGGCGGACATGTCCGGCGGCGGAGAGGGAGCGGGGCTAGGGTTCATCTGCGCGAAAATTCCGGGGGAGACACCTATTTGTAGGTAGAGGGAGCTAGGAGAGTCCAAATGAGGTGCGGTTTTCGGCCATGCGATCGTGATCGAACGACCGAGAGCATGGAGGGGATTAAGATGGGCTTTGGGCCACTTTGGAAGGGGTGTTGGGCTGCACACAAAAGAGGCCTTGCGGTTACCCGGTTAACCGTTGGAGTATCAAACGACCTCCAAATGGCACGAAACTTGACAGGCGGTCTACCGGTGCTATACCAAGGCCGCTTGGAAAACCTCGGGCCATTCCGAGAAAGTTTAAAACCCGCACAAGAGAAGAGGCAAAAAAAAGGGACGCCGGATGACATAGGAGTGCCGGATTGCAAAATGGACAACGGGGAAAATGCTCGGATGCATGAGACAAACACATATGCCAATGCAATGCACATGATGACATGATATGAAATGCATATGATGACATGGCAAAGTGCAACACGCAAGCAAATGACATGGCAACAACGGCAAATAACTTGCAGACACCTGGCGCATCGAAACCGGGGCGTTACACGTGTTGACTCGTCGGGGCCTTGCGCGCACAGGGAGAGTTGGCGAGGCTTGGGAGGTCGCATGTACGTGCTTGTGAAGTTGCGGACGAAGGCTTCGGTGAAGTTGACCCAGCTGTTGATGCTGCAGGGCTTCAGACTGTTCAACGATGTCCGGGCCGTGCCCTGGAGCATGAGCGGAACATACTTCACGGCAACTCGCTTGTTGCCGTTCGCTATGCTGACGGCTGTGGAGTAGTCAACAAGCCAGTCTTCTGGCTTCACGGAGCCGGTATACTTGGGCGTATCTCGTGGGAGCGTGAACCCTTTGGGAAAGGGCTCGTATCGGATACGAGGTCCAAAGCAGGGCGGACCCAACTCGTCTTCTTCTTCCAGCACCAGGGATCGGTGGAGTCGGCCGATCCGGTGGCGGGCGTCATTCTCTCCGACTCCTTCTCGGCGGCCAAGGCGGCCACCGAGAGTCGGATGCTCAACGGGTGGCGGGTTGACTCGCCTTTCTCTTCGTGGTGGGGGAGGCAGATAGTCGCCCTACCGTTCCACTGCTCTCGGGCGGCCGTCTTGGTCGCGCTCGATGGTGATGCGAGTCCGACTGTGGCTGACAGCCGACTCTTTGTCTTTTCTTTCGCGGACTCCGCCAGTCGGCATCTGAGACGTCGCGCCTTGATCTCGGCGGGGAGGCAGGTCGTCGTTCGGTTGCCGCGGCGCCTCTGTGCGGCCGCCGGCCGCGTTCTGTGCGACAGCCGTGTGGAGCTGCTGGACTTGCTCCGTCATCAGGCGGCGCTCTTCGCCTTCAAAGTTTTCAGCTCGTCAGTCGCCGCCTGGGCGGCGCAGATGTTCTCCACAGGCGTGGCATATATGGGGCGATTGGCCCCGAACAGGTTGGCGATGGCTGCGCCGCGCTGCCGGATCGCGCCTAGGCGGCTAGGCCCAGTCGGAGCCGGCGAGCCTCCCACAACGTGATCCATCTCACGGTGGTAGGCTTCTGACAAGCGCCTCATGCTTGCCAGCTTCTTCGCGCCTTCGATGATCTGAAGGCGGCGTGCCTCCAGCGTCTCCGCGTCAGCGTCCTCCGGAATAGGCGCGGCCAGGTCTTGCAGAGCTGCGTCGAGCGGGTTGTGGGATCCCTCACCGGAACGCTCGTCGTGACTGATGACGAGCACCTCCGTGACGGTGCTTCCGCCGCTCTCCTCATGGGGGAGCGGCTCGTCGTAGACCACCACATTGGTGGGGAACGCGTCGAGCGACACGGCGTCGGAGTCGACCAGCATCGGGTCGGTGGAGCCTACAGACTCCAAGTCCACGGCAGGCTCGCCGGTGACGTGGAGTTGGCCGAGGAGGCCCGCGAGGAGGTTCTCGGGGCCGCCCGTGCCTGCATCGGATGTAGGCTCATCGGAGAGGCGAACCTCGCCGACAAGTTCGGCGAGGCAGCTAGCTGCGCAGGCGGCCTCAGCGCCGCGCAGCGCGTCGATGCAGACTCTGTCTGGCGAGCCTGGCTGGCTGCGCTCGCCAGGGAGGAAAAGGGTTCCCGTCCAGAATAGATCTCCGGACGACGGTGCACCTCGCCCCACGGTGGGCGCCAAATGTCAGGGGTTGGGTGCGACATATGCCAAAGGATGGCTTATCATGGTGGGGGCGAGTAGAACGTCGCCGGTGCCTGGAAACGGGATGAGGCGAAGACATGCACGTAGGCGGATCTTACCCAACTTCAGGGCTCTCCGAGGAGATAACACCCCTACTGCTGCTCTGCGGGGTCTCCGCATGGTCACTAAGGCAAAGTGGATACAAGGTTGCTCCTTGAGCTGTTTCTGTAGGTAGGAGAAGGCAAGGCTAGCTCTCTCCTCCCTATATGATCTGGTCTAGTGCTAAGGATTCGAACGCTTTGCATGGGTGCCCTGGGGAGTTTATATAGGCCTACCCCCCAGGGGTACAATGGTAAAACCGGCTGGGTGCGGGTCCCAGCCGTCTGTCTCTCAGGCCACCGTCTTCTCCGCTGACTACTAGGGCCCGCCGACTGGTGGGTCCCGCCGACTTGCCTGGTACGGGGCCGACAGCCCGTGTCCGCCGTGGGCGGGTCTTGCCGGCTGCAGATTACTGTAGCCGTGCTTCTAATGACGCTATCTTGGTCATGGGGTCATGGCAACAGTGCCGCCTCCTGACGGGCGATCACTGTTGCCTTTCCCCTGTTGTGTCTGGTTAATGGCGTGTGGGGCCTGTGGGAGGGGCCGGCCGACTCCCGGGGGCCGACTCCCAACGGGTCCATCTCGTGGCGCTCTTGTCGTCTTCAGTACTCCCGTTGACTGGTGGGACCCGCCATCTCTGGGTCGTACAGACAGGCCGTCGTGGGCACAGGGCTCTGCCCCCAAGGGCTGATGTCAGGGCCAGCATGGCAACAGTGCCGCGCCGGACGGAGATCTCTGTCGGTACGGTGCACTGTGGCCATGCCTGCCCTTAATTAACAGGGTGGTTGGAGTTGCAGGCCGACTCCCTATAGCCGGCCTCTTCAGAAGTCACCGGCCAGGAGTCGGCTTACCTTGGAGTCGACTCTGGGACTCGGCTAATCTTGGAGTCGCCTCTGGGACTCGGCTCGTCTTGGAGTCGCCTCTGGGACTCGGCTCATCTTGGAGTCGCCTCTGGGACTTGGCTCGTCTTGGAGTCGCCTCTGGGACTCGAGGGGCGCAGCCTGCCCCGATGTCTTGAAAGGTTCTGGGACTCGGGTTAGCCTAGCCGTGGCCCATTACTCCGACACCTGCAGTATTCAAAAAGGGTCTACCAAGGATAATCGACATACTATCATCCTCGGGAATATCAAGAATAACAAAGTCCGTTAAGATAGTAACGTATGCAACCACAATAGGCACATCCTCACAAATACCAACAGGTATAGCGGTTGATTTATCGGCCTTTTGCAAAGATATTTCAGTAGGTGTCAACTTATTCAATTCAAGTCCACGATATAAAGAGAGAGGCATAACACTAACACCGGCTTCAAGATCACATAAAGCAGTTTTAACATAGTTTCTTTTAGTGGAGCATGGTATAGTGGGTACTCCTGGATCTCCAAGTTTCTTTGGTATTCCACCCTTAAAAGTATAATTAGCAAGCATGGTGGAAATTTCAGCTTCTGGTATCTTTCTTTTATTTGTAATAATATCTTTCATGTACTTAGCATAAGGATTCACTTTAAGCATATCAGTCAAACGCATACGCAAAAAGATAGGTCTAATCATTTCAGCAAAATGCTCAAAATCCTCATCATCCTTTTTCTTGGATGGTTTAGGAGGAAAAGGCATGGGTTTCTGAACCCATGGTTCTCTTTCCTTACCATGCTTCCTAGCAATGAAGTCTCTCTTATCATAACGTTGATTCTTTGATTGCGGGTTATCAAGATCAACAACAGGTTCAATCTCTACGTCATTATTATTGCTAGGTTGAGCATCAACATGCACATTATCATTAACATTATCACTAGGTTCATGTTCATCACCAGATTGTGTTTCAGCATCAGAAATAGAAATATCATTGGGATTCTCAGGTCTATCTACAACAGGTTCACTAGAAGCATGCAAAGTCCTATCATTTTTCTTCTTCTTTTTAGAAGGACTGGGTGCATCAACATTATTTCTTTGAGAATCTTGCTCAATTCTCTTAGGGTGGCCCTCAGGATACAAAGGTTCCTGAGTCATTTTACACATTCTAGTTGCTACTCTAACAGCAAAGTCATGTTTATTATTATTCAATTCATTGAGAAAATGATTTTGAGCTTTAAGGACTTGTTCTACTTCAGTGGTAACCATAGAAGCATGTTTACTAATTAGTTTAAGTTCACCCTTAACTCTAGACATATAATCACTCAAGTGTCCTGTCGTGAATTTGTCACGGCAGATGTCCTAGGGTAAGGACTTAGTCGCGAGGCCAACACATCTATGTGGTAGCTTGAGAGGGGTTGGGCGGAATCGAGAGACGCAACACAAGACAGGGACTTAGACAGCTTCGGGCCCCGGGAAACATCATCCGGTAAAAACCCTACATGCTATTTGAGGCTAGGTCTCATTATCATCACGAGGGAGTCGCCGTAAACCGGCTCTCCTCTTTGTGTCTAGCCCTAGAGATTATTGCTTCTAACTTCTAACTTGTAACTTGTAACTTGTAACTTGTAACTTGTAACTTGTCCCTCTTTGGGGAGCCCTGCCCCTCCTTATATATGTTGAAGGGGCGGTTTACATGTGGAGTCCTATTAGGATTAGGACTAGTCTATCTCTAATACAAACCGGATACAAGTCCTGGTCTTAACTCCTTGTAAGGTAAATATTCCTCATGCCTTTCCTCTTAAACCGGCCCACAATAGTTGAACCGGCCTTCATGAACCGCCAGACAGGCCACCGGGTCTTGTTGCTCCTCTGGCCCGCCTGCCGGATTACCAATGAGCTGTAAACCGTCTGGTCTGTGCAGGTCGCCGGTGAATTGCCAAGTCCGGCCGGTTTATCCTTCCGGTTGGTTTACGCCGTGGGGCATATCCCCGACATTAGCCCCCAAGTTTAGCTTGGATTTATCCATGGTAAACTTATGCTGCAAAATAAACACCAGAACAATTCTGACAGGTTGCGCTCCGGGTTAAGAATTCTTGTGGACCGACACTGATCATCCTTATGTCCTTGTTATTTCCCCCTTCTAGAAAATCCAGGTCAATAACCAGCTTCATACTCAAATTGCTGCCGTTGGTTTCTCATAGAAAAAATATTGTGAAGAATAATCCACTTGAGTCGGCTTCCAAAGCGCCGGTTTAAGAATTATTGGCCTTGAGATACTCATATGATATTCAACCGGCTTGAAGATGCAGAACTTGCCGGTTTATCATTGCCAAAAACTGTCGGGTTATAAAAACTGATAATTCCAGGTCATGATTGTTGCAGACACCGGTTCATGATTGTTGCCAACACCGGTTTATGATTATTGATGACACCGGGTTGCAGCCACAGGGTCATAATGATTGGTGACACCGGGTCAATCTAGTTTGCTCAAACAGAGAATTTGAAAATATTTCCTTGATAATAATATAATACCTGTAGCCCCCAAGTCTTGAGTAGAACAAAGTGATGGCTTAAGACTTGCTTCAATATAAATACTGTCACTATCGAAGAAATCCATGTTGTTCATCCCAGTCACTAGCAAAAACTGAATACTCCATATTATGTAGCCCCCAAGTGCCGGGTTGTCCTGCTTGCAGCAACCTGGGACTTGTAATTGTCTTATACTCATAAAAACTTCAACCAGTGTATCCCCCAAGGGCCGGTTCAGTAAGATAATATTGAGCTGGGACTTGATATATACTTCAATGAAAATAACATCATATGATGTAACCCCCATCATGGGGCTTGAATTCACGTCCATAAGGTTAAGAGCCTTGTGCTTTACCAACTGAGCAGTGGACCCTTCAATATAATGAATAAAAAGCTTTATACCTTGAATCGTTTAACAGGAGAAATTGGTAGCCCCCAAGGGCCGGCTCATTATAATGTGATGAGTCGGGTCTTCAATAAGATGAACAAAGAATGACTTAGCATTAGCCCCCAAGTGTCATGGTGCATGCTTGCAGCGACATGAGACTTGCATATTTGATGTAATCTGAACTTTAATAATGTAGCCCCCAAGTGCCGGGTTGTAAGCCTGCCGCAACTCGGGACTATTCCTTCATTGTAGAATAAAAGCCATATCCATTGATAACATAATATCCATTGCGCTAAAGCGACTTTGAAAACCTCAATCATAATATTAATAACCATAATAAAAATCCAGCCATGTTGGCTATTCAAGATAATATAATCCGGTATGAAACCTTATTCATCCAATATCATAATGAAAATTCAGCCAAGTTTGGCTATTTGAATAATATAACCCAATCATTTATAAGCGCATGATTCCAATGGCGCAATCCAAATACATACTGGCGACGTATAGTCCAAAGCCAGGCCGGTTTAATAAACACCGGATAATTTCCCATCATATACTGGCGACTTATCGTCTTAAAGCCAGGCCGGTTTAATAAACACCGGATAATTTATAATCATGCTTTATTCAACCTGTTTCTGCATACAACAAGTTTAAAGTGTCCTGGCGGTTTACCGGCGGACGGGTCATAATGCCCAACATATACGCCAGGTTTATAACCAAGGCTGCACTTAAGAATAATCAAATATGAAATATATCATACCTGTGACATTGAATCACATCATTGGTTTACCAACTTTTTGTAGTAATAGTGATAACCCCAATCTTGAGTAATGATAACTCCTTTCATACTGTGCCGGTTGATGATAAACCGTACCGGGTTGTGATAAACACCGGTTTAACCATATATAATACTGGCAACTCATAGTCAAACCAGACCGGGCGGATAGTCTCTGGATTAAGATTTGATCATGTACTGACAACTTGTAACTGAAAGTCAAACCGGGTTAATGAACACCGGTTTACTCCATAATAAGATGGTAACATAAAATCAAAAAATCAAACCGGGCAAATAGTCTCCGGATTAAGAATTGACCGTGTTCCGTCAATTGACAGTCGAACAGGTCTGCGAATTTTGTCGTTTTAAGAACGCAACAAAGAAGAAATATTTATTAAAGAAAATTTCAAGCAAAGGCAATGATAAAACCATTTGCAAAAGACATGCTATACTGAGCTGATCAGATGGTGTTACCGTGGTCGGACAGGACCAAGCCCCCAATAGGTGTGACAATGGTTCAAGTCAGCCAGGTCCCCAAATGATTCGTGGCATATATGCCAAATCAAGAGGCGTGGCAATGGTTCGGGTTCGACCAAGCCCCCAAGTGATTTCGTGGCCTTAGGTCGATCAAGAGGCGTGACTGGTTCAGACTTGACCATGTCCCCAAGTGATCTGGTGGCTGTCGCCTATCAAGAGGTGTCGCGTTGGTTCGGACACGACCAAGGACCCAAGTGATATAAAAAGCAAATTTCAAGGGGTAAACCGGAGGCCGCTTTAAGACAGAACCTCCGTGTAACCACGCATGATGTAAAAAAGAACAGAGACCCCGCTTTATGAAGCAGAAGCCCCCATGTGATCAATATGTTATGCCAATAAGGCAGGATATCCATGTTTGAACCGCGCATCTTGGCAGCAGGTCCTCTTCGGTAATTTTTAATTTTTTTGCAAGAGATAAATTCTTCTTGAACCGGGATCTTGAACCGGATATGGAGAGCTTCAAAGCTTTGTGGGAGACATCTTTCACTTGAACCGGATTTTAAACCGGAATCTTCATTTTCAGCCGGAAATTTTCTGACGGCCTTTAAACTCAAACTTGCGAGAAGTTAATTCCCTTTTGAACCGGAAATTCTTAAACCGGATTTGAGAGCTTCAGTGAGACTAGCTTCCCTTGAGCCGGATTTTAAACCGGAATCTTTTCTGATGACCCGGAACTTCTTCATTGAGCCGGGATTTTGTAACTGTCATATACTTTCTAAGCCGGAAATTTTCTGACGGCCTTCAAATAACAGTAGCCTCCGGGACCGGGTTATCTTTCCCTCCATCGTTCTGGGGTTCTTAAATTTGCTAAAACTGGCAAGATTTGCTGAGTCATGTCATTGTAGCCCCCGAGTCTCAAGGTGACTTGAGGAGTTGTCTTGAGATTCTCCGTACTCTGACCATCATATAAACCGGCATAATTTGTTATCATTGGTGTTGATAGCATGATGTGAATCCACAGAAGATTGAGGTGACTGCGGCGGGTTACAAATGTTCCATATGAGCCGTGTCAGCAACTCGGCCAATGGTTCCTTCCAACTGGTGATTTTTAACCAAACTGTAGCGGCGGTGACTTGCGCGCCTGCCCATTGAACCACCCAATGCAGACGGTGGTTGATAGTATATGATAATTTGCCTCCATTTTGTTGAAAGAAAAATCGGGCTACCCAAGCTGTGACTTGCTCATACTCAATAAACAGCTCAGGCAAATAGGTGCGGCCCGGTATGTTGATGTAGACCAGGCCTCACTAGACGGACGGTAAAGACGTCCACAATATTAGAGGTGGCTCAAACAGATGAACCGGCCGCGGTATTGTAAACCGGTGCGGACGGGCGAGCTAACCACGTCGTTTTGATGTAGTGAACAATTGTCCTGCATTAACAATACTGCAGACCAAGACAAAGATAAACTGCTCTTTTGACAAAAAATAATATGTACCAATAGAATATATTTTAGATGGATATCACCTGATGCGCCAGGCCAGAAATAATTCGCTATGAAATTGATGACCGCTGGGTGAAGTTGAAACCACTCACGGGTGAACCAGCCGTGGCGTGGTAAACCGGTGCGGACGGGTGAATCGGCCGCGACTTTTGTAAGATGGCACGGACAGGTGAGTTGTCCGTGGCGTTTGTAAGGCGGTGCGGGCGGGGGAGTCAGCCGGCACATTGATGTAAACCGGACCGCGATACGCGTGTCCGTGAAGCTGCGCGGCATAGCCGAACGTGCCTCCGCGGTGTAATACCACCCTTTTTTCTTTTAATAGCCGTCCTGCATAAAATTTATTAAAAAACAGAGTAATTGTTCTCAAAAGAATTGATACGTGCTAAAAATACTGAGAACAGATAGCACCTGACTTATTTTCCGGATGAACGCGGATACTGGTATTGGATAAGTTGGACATAGTCAGATGAAAAAGACAGCTCGTACATATATATACGTCTGACCTGATGTTCCACTAGCACTGTTTTGGGAATGAGCTAGCGCATCTTCACGTGGACTTTTCCCTTGATGTTTTTCAAAACTCCACACAGCTTCTTCCCAATTGAACTAATTGTACTTGACGCTTTAACATAATGGAAAGTAGTACTTTCACCTCGGGACTTTGACCTGCCAGCTCCTGCTAGGCTTCATGAGCGGAGGGACAGTAGTAACTAGCCGGCCAGGTACGTGCCTGATGCTGCGGACATATGCAAGGGCCCATGGCAAAAAGATCTCAAGGATTATTCCATAGCCTATTTCTTGTCAATCTCGGACACTGCCACACGCAACTGAAATCCTGTCGGTCTTGATGACTTGATTCTTTTCCTGGTCGGACAGATTGGCTTACGACAACGACGGTGCATAGACGCAGCCACCATGATGTTTAGACGTCGAGCCGCCTAATCAATTTTTCTGACTGTGATGGTTTGATGCCTCGGTCTCTGAATCGCTCGTCAGATATCTCATCTTGATGCTTTTGTCAGTACGCACAGCCAACAATCCACCATGGAATCTCTTGGTTTTAGATAAAACAGTATTTGGCAAGTCCCCGATCTTTCATAAGCGAGTCGGCAGATTCATCAGGCCGCTCTCTTAGCAAGTCGCCGCAGAAACTTGATCCCTGTTGGTCTCGGCGGCCATAAATCTTGAAGCTGATGCCAATCTTTTCAAACCGGTTCCTCTTCATCCGGGAAATTGCGAACTTCTCAAGACCTTGGAAAAATCCCTCCAAGAACTCAACACCACCATGCACAGGCCCCACGGTGGGCGCCAACTGTCGTGAATTTGTCACGGCAGATATCCTAGGGTAAGGACTTAGTCGCGAGGCCAACGCATCTATGTGGTAGCTTGAGAGGGGTTGGGCAGAATCGAGAGACGCAACACAAGACAGGGATTTAGACAGCTTCGGGCCCCGGGAAACATCATCCGGTAAAAACCCTACATGCTGTTTGAGGCTAGGTCTCATTATCATCACGAGGGAGTCGCCGTAAACCGGCTCTCCTCTTTGTGTCTAGCCGTAGAGATTATTGCTTCTAACTTCTAACTTGTAACTTGTAACTTGTAACTTGTAACTTGTAACTTGTTCCTCTTTGGGGAGCCCTGCCCCTCCTTATATATGTTGAAGGGGCGGTTTACATGTGGAGTCCTATTAGGATTAGGACTAGTCTATCTCTAATACAAACCGGATACAAGTCCTGGTCTTAACTCCTTGTAAGGTAAATATTCCTCATGCCTTTCCTCTTAAACCGGCCCACAATAGTTGAACCGGCCTTCATGAACCGCCAGACAGGCCACCGGGTCTTGTTGCTCCTCTGGCCCGCCTGCTGGATTACCAATGAGCTGTAAACCGTCTGGTCTGTGCAGGTCGCCGGTGAATTGCCAAGTCCGGCCGGTTTATCCTTCCGGCCGGTTTACGCCGCGGGGCATATCCCCGACATGTCCAATCATATAAGCATTACTTTTCAATTGTCTACCAACATAAGCATTGAAATTTTCTTGTTTAGCCATAAAGTCATCAAATTCATCCAAGCATTGGCTAGCAAACTTAGTAGACGGGATTTCAACTTTATCATATCTATAGAGAGAATTTACCTTTACTACCTGTGTCGGGTTATCAAGACCATGTATTCCTTCAATATTTGGTATATCAAGGCCATGTATTTCTTCAAGAGGAGGTAAAATTTTAACATCTTCAGCTTTAATACCTTTTTCTTTCGTAGATTTCTTTGCCTCTTGCATATCTTCAGGACTGAGAAATAGAACACCTCTTTTCTTCGGAGTTGGCTTAGGAGTTGGTTCAGGAAGCATCCAATTGTTTTCATTAGTCAACATATTATTCAATAACAATTCAGCTTGATCAACAGTTCTTTCCCTGAAAACACAACCAGCACAACTATCCAGGTGGTCTCTGGAAGCATCAGTTAGTCCATTATAAAAGATATCAAGTATTTCATTTCTCTTGAGAGGATGATCAGGCAAATCATTAAGTAATCGGAGAAGCCTCCCCCAAGCTTGTCTAGGGTGCCGGATCTCGGCGCATAAAAAAAGGCGTCGGCCCTCCGGTTCGCGTTCGCCGCCGAGGTGGTCGTGGTCGGCGGCGGGGTCTTCTCCCGAAGGAGTGCAGCCGGAGCCAAATGCCATGCGTAGTCTGGCTCGCCGGCACAGCAGATTTGTGTGCTTCAACTAAACTTGGAGGCTCTTCAGAGCATTTTGTAGTATGTGTGCAACAGAAGCCATTAATTTCTTGGCCCCTTTTGCGGCTTCACCGATGGGATCGAAGGCGACATGAGTAAATCATATCTGACAAGCCATGTCTTCCATGCCGGGGATTAACCATGGACCGGAGACACGCAGGGCAGGCACGAAGTCAATTTGAAAAGCCATTAGAAATCATGTAGTGCAACGATCCATATGCAGGCCGGGCACAGAGATGAGTGTAGCATCGGTGCCGGTAGAACGAAGTGCAGACAGTAGCGGTGGTTTTGGACTGCATGCAAGAGCGTCCCCGTATAGAAATACCATCACCATTTACTCCCCCTTATCTCAGAAGCAGGTCGTAGTAGTACGTAGCAGTATATACTATTATTATCTTTAATCCAGTGTTCAGTGTAGTTATTTGGCCGTGTTTCCCGGAAGTGCGCTTGGAGACCATGCATGCATGCATGCATGCATGGCGTCCACGCATGCATGTGGTGGTTAGCAGAGAAGTAATAAATCATATCCTGGGGACTACGCACACAACCAGGATCAAGAGAATTAAACCAAGTTTTAGCATCACCCTTTAATGAGAACGGAAATATCTTAGGGATATAGTAGTAGCGAGTTTTCTAATCATTAGTGAACAGGGTGGCTATATCATTTAACTTGGTAAGATGTGCCACAACAGTTTCAGATTCATAGCCATAAAAAGGATCAGATTCAACCAAAGTAATTATCTCAGGATCGACAGAGAAATCATAATCCTTATCAGTAACACAGATAGGTGAAGTAGCAAAAGCAGGGTCATATTTCATTCTAGCATTCAGAGACTTTTCTTTCAGCTTGGCTAATAATTTCTTAAGATCAGATCTATCATTGCAAGCAAGAAAATCTCTAGCAGTTTCTTCATCCATAACATAACCCTCAGGGACAATAGGCAATTCATATTTAGGGGGAAAATCTTCATCATCACTTTCATCAATATTATCAGTTTTAATAGTTTCATTCTCTCTAGCCCTAGCAAGTTGTTCATCAAGAAATTAACCTAATGGCACAGTAGTATCAAGCATAGAAGTAGTTTCATCATAAGCATCATGCATAGTAGAAGTGGCACCATTAATAACACGCGGCATATCAGAATTAATAGCAGAAGTAGGTTTAGGTGTCGCAAGCTTACTCAAAACAGAAGGAGAATCAAGTGCAGAGCTAGATGTCAGTTCCTTACCTCCCCTCGTAGTTGAGGGAAAAATCTTAGTTCTTTCGTATTTCAAGTTCCTCATAGTGACCAGCAGATATCCCAAGTAACTCAAAGAATAGAGCTATGCTCCCCGGCAACGGCGCTAGAAAATAGTCTTGATAACCCACAAGTATAGGGGATCGCAACAGTTTTCGAGGGTAGAGTATTCAACCCAAATTTATTGATTCGACACAAGGGGAGCGAAAGAATATTCTCAAGTATTAGCAGTTGAGTTGTCAATTTAACCACACCTGGATAACTTAGTATCTGCAGCAAAGTATTTAGTAGCAAAGTAGTATGGAAGTAACGGTAACAGTAGCCGTTTTGTAGTAATTGTAACAGTGGCAACGGTAAAGTAACTAAGCAAAGAGCTATATGTGAAAAGCTCATAGGCATTAGATCAGTGATGGATAATTATGTTGGATGCGATTCCTCATGTAATGGTTATAACATAGAGTGACATAGAACTAGCTCCAGTTCATCAATGTAATGTAGGCATGTATTCCGAATATAGTCATACGTGCTTATGGAAAAGAAGTTGCATGACATCTTTTGTCCTACCTGCCCGTGGCAGCGGGGTCCTATTGGAAACTAAGGGATATTAAGGCCTCCTTTTAATAAAGTACCAGACCAAAGCATTAACACTTAGTGAATACATGAAATCCTCAAACTACGGTCATCACTAGTAAGTATCCCGATTATTGTAACTTCGGGGTTGACAGATCATAACACATAATAGGTGACTATAGACTTGCAAGATAGGATCAAGAACTCACATATATTCATGAAAACATAATAGGTTCAGATCTGAAATCATGGCACTCGGGCCCTAGTGACAAGCATTAAGCATAGCAAAGTCATAGCAACATCAATCTTAGAACATAATGGATACTAGGGATCAAACCCTAACAAAACTAACTCGATTACATGGTAAATCTCATCCAACCCATCACCGTCCAGCAAGCCTACGATGGAATTACTCACGCACGGCGATGAGCATCATGAAATTGGTGATGGAGGATGGTTGATGATGACGACGATGACGGATCCCCCTCTCCGGAGCCTTGAATGGACTCCAGATCAGCCCTCCCAAGAGAGTTTAGGGCTTGGCGGCGGCTCCGTATCGTAAAACGCGATGAATCCTTCTCTCTGTTTTTTCTCCCCGAATGTGATATATGGAGTTGGAGTTGAGGTCAGTGGAGCTTCAGGGGGCCCACGAGGCAGGGTGTGGGCCCCCTAACGTTGATTCTTTCACCAATATTTTTTATTAATTCCAAAAAGTTGCTCTGTGGGTTTTTAGGTCATTCCGAGAACTTTTTTTCTGCACAAAAATAACACCATGGCAGTTCTGCTGAAAACAATGTCTGTCCGGGTTAGTTCCTTTCAAATCATGCAAGTTAGAGTCCAAAACAAGGGCAAAAGTGTTTGGAAAAGTAGATACGATGGAGACGTATCAATCTCCTAGTTAGATATTGCGTGAGCGTAGATTTGTTTTTGAAATTGCATGCTATGTTTCCCAACAGTGGTATCAGAGCCAGGTCTAGCGTAGATGATATGCACGAGTAGAACACAAAGAGTTATGGGCGGTGATCGTCATACTGCCTACCACCAATGTCTTATTTTGATTTGGCGGTATTGTTGGATGAAGCGGCCTGGACCAACCTTACATGACCATGTTCATGAGACCGGTTCCACCGACAGACATGCAACTAATTTTGCATAAAGGTGGTTGGCGGGTGTCTGTTTCTCCTAATTTAGTTGAATCAAATTTAACTGCGGACGGTCCTTGTTGAAGGTTAAAACAACAAACTTGATAAATCATCATTGTGGTTTTGTGCCATAGGTAAGAATGGTTCTTACTAGAAGCCCGTAGCAGCCACGTAAAACTTGCAACAACAAAGTAGAGGACGTCTAACTTGTTTTTGCAGGGCATGTTGTGATGTGATATGGTCAAGATATGATGTGATATACGTGTTTTGTAAAAGTTATCGGCAACTGACAGGAGCCTTATGGTTGTCGCTTTATTGTATGAAATGCAAACGCCATGTAATTGCTTTACTTTATTACTAAGCTGTAGCGATAGTTGTAGAAGCAATAGTTGGCGAGACGACCACGACGCTATGATGGAGATCAAGGTGTCGAGCTGGTGACAACTGACAATGGAGATCATGATGTTGCTTCGGAGATGGAGATCAAGAGCACAAGATGATGATGGCCATATCATGTCACATATTTTGATTGCATGTGATGTTTATCTTTATGCATCTTATTTTGCTTAGTACGATGCTAGCATTATAAGATGATCCCTTAACTAAATTTCAAGGTATAAGTGTTCTCCCCGAGTATGCACCATTGTGAAAGTTCTTCGTGCTGAGACACCACGTGATGATCGGGTGTGATAGGCTCTACGTTCACATACAACGGGTGCAAGCGAGTTTTGCACATGTGAAATACTCGGGTTAAACTTGACGAGCCTAGCATGTACAGACATGGCCTCGGAACACTGGAGACCGAAAGGTCGAACAAGAATCATATAGTAGATATGATCAACATAGAGATGTTCACCACTGATGACTACTCCATCTCACGTGATGATTGGCATGGTTTAGTTGATTTGGATAACGTATCATTTAGATGACTTGAGGGATGTCTATGTATGTGGGAGTTCTTAATTGAACTTAATTTATCATGAACTTAGTCCTGATAGTATTTGGAAATTATGTTGTAGATCAATAGCTCGTGATGTTGCTCCCCGTTAATTTTTAATATGTTCCTAGAGAAAAATAAGTTGAAAGATGATAGTAGCAATGATGCGGACTGGGTCCATGATCTGAGGATTATCCTCATTGCTGCACAGAAGAATTATGTCCTTGATGCACCGCTAGGTGACAGACCTATTGCAGGAGCAGATGCAGACATTATGAACGTTTGGCTAGGTCAATATGATGACTACTTGATAGTTTAGTGCACCTTGCTTTACGGCTTAGAACCGGGACTTCAAAAACGTTTTGAACGCCACGGAACTTATGAGATGTTCCAAGAGCTGAAAAAAGTATTTTAGACTCATGCCTGTGTCGAGAGGTATGAGACCTCTGACAAGTACTTTGCCTACAAGATGGAGGAGAATAGCTCAGCCAGTGAGCATGTGCTCAGAATGTCTGGGCACTACAATCGCTTGAATCAAGTGGGAGTTAATCTTCCAGATAAGATAGTGATTGACAGAGTTCTCTAGTCACTACGACCAAGCTACTAGAACTTCGTGATGAACTATAATGTGCAAGGGATACTGAAAAATATTCCCGAGCTCTTCGCAATGCTGAAATCTGCAAAGGTAGAAATCAAGAAAGAGCATCAAGTGTTGATGGTTAACAAGACCACTAGTTTCAGAAAAAGGGCAAAGGAAAGGAAAGGGAACTTCAAGAAGAATGACAAGCAAGTTGTCACTTCCGTGAAGAATCCCAAACCTGGACCTACGCCTGAAACTGAGTGCTTCTACTGCAAAGGAAATGGTTACTGGAAGCGGAACTACACCCATTATTTGGCAGATAAGAAGGATGGCAAAGTGAACAAAGGTATATTTGATATACATGTTATTGATGTGTACCTTACTAGTGCTCGTAGTAGCCCCTAGGTATTTGATACATGTTCAGTTGCTAAGATTAGTAAGTCGAAACAGGAGTTGCAGAATAAATGGAGACTAGTTGAGGGTGAGGTGACGATGTGTGTTGGAAATGGTTCCAAGATTGATATGATCATCATCACACACTCCCTATACTTTCAGGATTAGTGTTGAACCTAAATAAATGTTATTTGGTTTTTGCATTGAGCATCAACCAGATAGGATCATGTTTATTGCAATATGGTTATTCATTTAAAGACAGAGAATAATTGTTATTCTGTTTACATGAATAAAACCTTATATGGTCATACACCCAATGTTAATGGTTTATTGAATCTCGATCGTAGTGATACACATATTCATAATATTGATGCCAAAAGATGCAAAGTCGATAATGATAGTGCAACATATTTGTGGCACTGCTTTTTAGGTCATATCGGTGTAAAGCGCATGAAGAAACTCCATGCAGATGGACTTTTGGAATCACTTGATTATGAATCATTTGATACTTGCGAACCGTGCCTCATGGGCAAGATGACTAAAACTCTGTTCTCTAGAACAATGCAGCGAGCCAATGACTTATTGGAAATAATACATACCGATGTATGCAATCTGATGAGTGGTGAGGCTTGTGGCGGGTATCATTATTTTCTGACCTTCACAGATGATTTGAGCAGATATGGGTATATCTGCTTAATGAAACACAAGTCTGAAACACTTGAAAAGTTCAAAGAATTTCAGAGTGAAGTGGAGAATCATTGTAAGAAGAAAATAAAGTTTCTATGATCTGATCGTGGAGGTGAATATTTGAGTTACGAGTTTGACCTTCATTTAAAACAATGTGGAATAGTTTAACAACTCACGCCACCTGGAACACCACAGCGTAATGGTGTGTCTGAACATTGTAACCATACTTTATTAGATATGGTGTGATCTATGATGTCTCTTATAGATTTACCACTATCGTTTTGGGTTTATGCATTAGAGACAACTGCATTCATGTTAAATAGGGCACCGTCAAAATCCGTTGAGATGACACCGTATGAGCTGTGGTTTGGCAATAAACCTAAGCTGTCGTTTCTTAAAGTTTGGCGATGCGATGCTTATGTCAAAAGGCTTCACCCTAATAAGCTCGAACCCAAATCGAAGAAGTGCGTCTTCATAGGATACCCTATGAAAACAATTGGGTACACCTTCTACCACAAATCCGAAGGCAAGATCTTTGTTGCCAAGAATGGAACCTTTCTAGAGAAGGATTTTCTCTCGAAAGAAGTGAGTGGGAGGAAAGTAGAACTTGATGAGGTAATTGTACCTTCTCTCAATTTGGAAAGTAGCTCATCCGAGAAATCCGTTCCCGTGATGCCTACACCAACTAGAGAGGAATCTAATGATAATGATCATGAAACTTCGGATCAAGTTACTACAGAACCTCGTAGGTCAACCAGAGCATGATCCACACCAGAGTGGCACGACAATCCTGTTCTGTAAGTCATGTTACTAGACCATGACGAACCTACGAACTATGAAGAAGCTGTGATGAGCCCAGATTCCGATACATGGCTAGAGGCCATGAAATCTGAGATAGGATCCATGTATGAGGACAAAGTGTGGACCTTTGTGGATTTGCCCGATGATCGGCGACCCAAGAAAATAAGGAGGAATGGGGCCTCATGGACATGGCCCTAAACGAGCTGGCTGCGGCGGTTCCTGCCCCCACGCCCGTCCCAGCTCCCATCCCCATGCCCGCGCCAGCAACCATCCCCGTAGCATTGACGCGCTGGTCGTCGAGCACTATCACACAACTGGAAGCCGCAGGCGCCAGCGGGGTCTCCACGGACCCGCCCGAGCTCGTGTAGATGCCAGCGCCAATGGCCGTGCCCGTGCATGCCCCTCCACCCACCGCGGCGCCAGTCCCCGTGCATCTGCCTACACCCGCCGTGCCCGTGTCCATGCCCGTGCATGCCCCCCTCAGCGGCATGGGATGCCACTATCGACCGCTACCTCGCAGCGCCACCAGTTGTCGTCCTCCCGCGCCCCACCCGTCGATCGCACGACGACATGATGTTTGATTTCCAAGTGAAGAACATTCTGTGCTGCCATGAAGACTTCAACAATGACATCCCGAAGGACGATAACGATAACGCAGGCGCGGCACGCCGCCTCCGCCGCCGCCGGAAATAGTTTTTTTGGGTTTAATACTGTATCTCAATCATATGAATATAAATTCGCAGTGTGACTGAATGAAAGATATGGTTTGAATGAACTTGTGTTTTTCTCTCTTAATGTACAGACTTATCAAGCGATTTTCTTTTGAAAAAAATGTCAATGATTTTTAAATATAAAACACTCATTGCAAACATTTTAGTTAGAACACCGATATGCAAACTGATAGCTTCCCCAGGAAGCCAAGGGAAAATGTGCCGAGTAGGATTTGTGCAACTCTTGATCGCAAACGTTTTAGATAGAACACCTTTTTGCAAAGTGAGAGTTATGGTCTTCCCCCGTAAGTCAAGGGAAAATTCGAAGTGCAGGATTTGTGCATCTCTTCAACGCAAACGGTTAAGATTGAATACGGTATGCAAAGCCAGACTTCAGTACAAAGCCAAGAGAAAATGTGTCGAGAAGGATTTGTACATCCCTTCAATGTAGACGTTTGTTTTCGATGACCCATGTGCAACCACGTACAATTTGGTAAGATTTGCATCTGTCATATTGGATATATTGCCATTTATCAAACCATAAAGGTTGACATTTGTTGATCTAGTAACATTGCCATTTGTCAACCTTGTAACACTGCGATTTGTCAAAATATGCAGCTAAAAATCACTAGCACTATCTAATTTTTGCAACTAAAATTTAG
This sequence comes from Triticum timopheevii, assembly GCA_963921465.1. NCBI lineage: Eukaryota > Viridiplantae > Streptophyta > Magnoliopsida > Poales > Poaceae > Triticum > Triticum timopheevii. Next base: position 295,391,691 of record OY997274.1, read on the forward strand.
TAATTAAGCATAGATTTCATTCATAGATTAAGAAGTCATTCATTATAAAAAACAATTCAACTCGACAGCTGAACCGACCAAACTTTTCCCCAATTGTTGCCAACCACGTACTAAAATAGCTAGTTCAACTATAGATACTAGCTAATTTTAAGTACGTTGTATAGTTTCACCACATCTATAGTTAGATGAACTGAACAAAATAGCCCCTAAATATTACTACTATGGAGGGGCTTTGTACTACTTTCGGCAGCCTCTCCTCTGCCGAGCGCGCTCAGTAAGAGGCAAAGGAGGAAAATTGCAATACGGGCCTACCGCTGCTGCACCTTCAGCGACGCTCACCTCGAACGCCCTCTGCTGCTGTCAAATTTCAGGTTCCGCAAACCCTTGATAGATTCAAACTCGCGGGTGCGTGTAGAGATCTCAACCTACCCAGCCAGCTTACTTGCGATCCTCACGGCCTAGCGCATCGAGCTCAAAGGAACAGAGAGGCACAATAGTTTATCCTGGTTCGGGCCATCTTGTGATGTAATACCCTACTCCAGCTTTGTGGTGGATTTCCTCGAGGGGCTGAGGATGAACTAGTACAGTGGATGAACTGCCTCAGGTGGTGAGGTGTTCTTGAGCTCGAGAGAGCTGGGGAGGTGGTCAAGTCGGAATGGATCCAATCCCCCTCCATGGTGGTGGCTAAATCCTATTTATAGTGGCCTTTGTCCTCTTCCCAAATGTTGGCGGAAAGGGATCCCACAATGGCCAGATTTGTAGGGGGACAAGAAGTACATCCTATCCAGACTAAAGTGGTCTTCACCTGCAAAAGCCTCTGGTTGTGACGTTGTGGTTGGCTCGATGATGACCTTTGTCCTGCCGTCCTTGCGGTCTTGGTCTTGTTGCACCAGAATGGAAACCTTTGGCTGATTCCTCGGGACTCCGCTCCTGCTGCTTGCCTCCTTTGCACCAAAGAGAAACTGGTACTCTGCGCCCGCTAGCGCCCGCTAGCGCCCGCTAGCTGAGCCTCGTGAGGTGCACCTTGCATAGAAGTCTTGGGCTCCTTGGAGGTCTTGATGTCGTCCGCCTCACGAGGCTTGGCCCCTTACGACGGTCTTGAGTTGTTGATGCTGAAGCTAGGCCATACCAGGCCATCGACGGAGCCGCGTAGTGGGACGTAGGCAGGCAAGTCTGGGTACCCCCGTATCCAGAACGCCGACTGTAGCCCCCGGGCCCAAGGCGCGCTCGGACTTGGCTTCTAGGCAAAGCCAAGGGGCAAGTGCGGAGCGCCGCGGGCCCTAACCACCTGCGGCCTTGAACTATGCATGGCGATTGATGGACGTGGGCGTCTCCACTTCCCCATGCTGCCTCGGTAACCGTTCGTCTTGACGAGTCGATGCTGCATGGAGAGGATCATCATTGCGCGAGGTCGTGGAGGCCGGCGGTTGGCCTCCCTCTGGCTATTAATAAGGGGAGGGGCAGAGCCCCTCTTGCTTATCTCTTCCTCCATCTTCTTGCCGATCGTCCCTACTCCTTCTCCATCTTGCTGTAGCATCCATGGCGCCGCCGCGGAGTTTCTCGGCCACTGAGAAGGGAAAGGCCACCAAGGAGGGGCCAGCTTCTCCACCACCCAAGAGAGGCCGCGGCCGGCCCTGCAAGCCCGCCGTGACCCCAGTGTTGGACCCCAGGGGCGCAGTCGTGCATCTCCAAGGGCCAACGTCTCCCTTGGTGCCCGTGGTGGTACTTCTTCTCGCGGCGGGGGCCACCGGCCCTGAGGCAGCCCCCACCATGAGGGGAGGCGCGCCGTGGTTGCACGCCCTCCTCGACCACACTTCTCCTCGCTGGACGTGCTCCCCGAGTTTGTGGTGTGGTCGGAGAGGCCTGCCGGCACCTCGCTTAGGCTTCCGCGCTTCTTCTCCGGCGAGCTACCATCCTCGGGGCTCGACGGCCTTTGGCTGCAGGCCTACGGCTGCTGCAGAAGGGCCTCGTGGGTGGGGACTTAGGTCGCCGCCACGGGCAGCGTGGTCCTGGCCTGTGGCTGGCAGGCGTTCGCTCGCGCACGAGGGCTGAGTGGGAGGTGCACCCTCCACTTCAAGTACGATGGCCTAGCGATCCTCTACATGAGGGTGTTCAGGGAGGACGGCTGCCGCGTGGGGTGCTTCCCAAAAGACGGTAGCGGCAATGAGCCTGGCCTTGATGTCGGCTGCGCCAGCGGTGGGGGTGGCTGGGGTGAGCTTGGCCTTGACGACATCCACTCCTCCCGCAGCGGCAGCTCTTCCTCAGATGAGAGCTCGAGCAACGGCGGCTACGACCAGCCTCCGCGCCGTCGAGCTCGGATTGAGGGTGGCGATGGGTCGTCTCGCCGCCATGCCCTGGTGAAGCTGGAGGGGAGCCTGGCCTAAGCTCGGGGTCGCTGAACTTGGACTCGAGGTTTGCCGTGGCCTCGGGCCACTTGAGGGCGAACTGGTGGAGCGCCAGGGGCACCTTGAGGTGCTGCTTGAGGATGCGGCGCTGGCGTTGGATCCACACGACCTCGGGCCACTTTTATTTAACGTTTCCTTTCTTCTGCAATTTGAAAAAAAGTAGGGTGCCCCGCCGGGGTGTGTAATGAACTATGGAAGTTATGCCCTTTTATGCAATGCTTATTATCTTAATGCTGAGCCATGATGTCTGTATTCTGGGTAGGCAAGGGTAGGATAACTTAGCTTGACATGTTTGCGGTAGTTTCCCACCTCATGAGGGCGAGACCCCTGACATCTGGCGGAGCCCCTATTCCTGGTGACTCGAGAGGCGTTTAAGGCCTCGGGAGGTGCTGTAGATCTGTTGCAGAGCTGGTTAGAGAGAAATAAAACATGTCGAGCACATCGTTTCTCCTCGCGTGAGTCTCCTGTCATAGGTTAGCTGTGGCTTAATGCACCGCGTCGCACTGCCCGAGGGGCATGGACAATAGGGGGTGCTGGTGCCCGTGAGCTTGATTGAGGGCTCCTCGCGAGGATAAAGCCAAAGCACTGGGGCAATGGGGTTCGTCGAGGTGTGGTCGTGCGAGGGCGGGCCCATGCGCACACACCTGCCTAGCCCCCACGCGAGGCGCACGAGGAAGAGCGATGGGCAACTGCCACACCTTCGTGGCCCAGCCTAAGAACGAACGAAACAAGAGGAGAGAAAATCCAACTTGGCAAACCAAAGCACGAAAGCACCAACTCCATTAAAGATTACTAAAAGATTGCAAGCAACTTCGGAAACCAAATGAATAGCCGCTTCTGGCAGCTAGTCTAGTCTTCTCACCAGCGTGGAGCTAAGTGCTGCCACTAGGACGTGGGAGGGATCCCGCATGAGGCCCCAGGGCGGCTCTCAGGAGACTCCGGGGCGTGTACAGCCCCACTCATTATTACGTGAGAGTTTAACGAGCGGAGACCTTCATAGGCTGGAGCCTTGCTTCGTGGGTAGAACTTCCGGAGGTGCTGAATGTTCCAGGCGTTCTGAATGGGGACCCCGTCCTGTGTCTGCAGGCGCGTGGCGCCAGGCCTAGAGATACGGGCAATCCTAAATGGGCCCTCCCACATGGGAGAGAGCTTGTGCAGCCCCTCCATGGAGAGCACCCGCCTCAGGACGAGGTCGCCCACCTCAAACATCCTGGAGCAGACGCTGCAGAAGTGGTACCACCGCAGCGCCTGCTGGTACCTTGCCGCTCGGAGCGAGGCTTGACAGGGTATCCTCCCCCAGCATGAGATCCATCCCCCACGTGGCGTCCTGACGTGCCTCGTCGAACTCCAGGACCCGCATGGAGCGATGCTTGACCTCGTGTGGGAGAACCTCTTCAGCTCCGTAGACGAGGAAGAATGGCGTCTCGCCCGTTGGCTTGGTCGCGGTGATGAGGATGGACCACAACACGGACTGGAGCTCGTCGAGCCAGCCCCTTCCGCAGGCCTCGAGCTTCTTCTTGAAGGTCCTTGCCTTGAGGCCTCTCAAGACCTTTGCGTTGGCGCGCTCAGCCTGACCGTTGCTCCTGGGGTGTGCCACTGAGGCGTAGCATATCTGCGTTCCAAGGTTAGCATAGTATGTTTTGAAGAGGTTGCTAGTGAACTGCAAGCCGTTGTCGGTGATGATGCGGTTAGGGACCCCGAACCGGCTCACGAGGCCTTTGATGAACTTGACAGCTGATCCAGCTGGGATGGTGTGGACGGCTTATACCTCTGCCCACTTGGTGAACTTGTCGATGGCAATGTAGAGGTAGCGGGAGCCCCCTGGCGCTTGGGAAACGGCCCCAAGATGTCCAGCCCCCAGACCGCAAATGGTTGTCGACGTTCTGGGAACGGGGGTCCCCAGACTTGCCTGCCTGCGGCCTGCAGCCTGGCTCAACAGTGGCCTAGTATGGCCCGTCTTCATCAACAAACGCTCAAGACCCTCGCGAGGGGCCAAGCCTCGTGGGGAGGACAACGCAAGGCTTCCTCAGGGGAGGCCTCACCAGGCAGGCTCGCGAGGAGGCGGAGAGATCAAGGCAAGGAGTACCCCGTGAGGTGCTCGTGACGCAAGCCATGACGATCAAGACCAGGCGGGTGCCAGCCTGCGCAGTGTCCTCATTCCTCTTTGGTGCAAAGGGGGCGAGCGCAGGCGCGGAGTACCGAGGCATCAAGCAAAGGTTTCCTTATCGGTGCAACGAGACCAAGATCACCAGGACGGCAGGACGGAGGTCACCGTGGAGCCCAAGACGGCGTCATCGCCAGAGTCTTTTGTAGTCGAAGACCACCTTTAGTCAGGATAGCTTGTACTAGCTGTCCCCCTTCAAAATGGCCGTTGTTGGCTCCTTTCCCGCTCAATATTTGGGAAGAGGACCAGGGCCTCTATATATAGAGATAGCCACCACAGTAGAGAGGCATATCACCTATGTCTCATCTAGAGCCAACAGAGATGGATCAGTTCCTCTCCAGCCACACCACCACAAGAACACCTCTCGCTAGGCTGTTCCTCCCATGTACTGTTCATCATCAGCCCAAGAGGCAATCCACCACATCACACACTGGATTAGGGTATTACACCACAACGGTGGCACGAACCAGTATAAACCTCGTGTCTCTTGTGTTGTTCATCGTGTTAGCTTAGAATCGCGGCGAGGTTTTGGGGCGTGAATCGGTAGGGAGAAGATCTTTGCGCGCACCCCAGAGTTCGAACCTTAAGGGTTTTGCCAGAACCCGATATCCAACATTTGGCGTGCCAGGTAGGGGTGCACCTGAGCTCTCCCTTCTGTCGACCCGCTCTCCACCAACACTGTGCTGCGCCCTCATGGCGGACGATGCGCCACCGGCTCCGATTGCCGACGCCAGCGCTGGGGCCAGGGGGCTCCAAGCCTTGGCCCCCGCCTTGCGACAGGTGTAGTGGCCACACAAGTTCAAGACAGAGATGCCGCCGCGCTACAACGGTGCGATAGATCTGCTGGCTTTCCTGCTGGCGTACGAGGAGGCCGTCCTCAAGGCCGGAGGCGACGACAAGGACATGGCCAACTGGTTTCCCATGGCCCTCACTGGCGTCCCGCGCATTTGGCTGCTCCACCTGCTCGCATCCTCTGTGGCCTCCTGGGAGGAGCTGCGCAACCTCTTCCTCACCCACTATGCTGCGCCGGCGCCCCCGGTCATCGCATCCCTCCTGGGCGGCTCGCAGGCACCACCCTCGGGCCGCTACGTCAAGCCATTCGTCCGCCAGATCGGCGCCGCCCTCAAGCAGCAGGGAGCTCCTCCGGGTTGGGAGGCACCCAAGGCTGACCTGACCTTCAACTCGGACGATCACCCCGTCAACACTGCCTGCTCGGGTGCGCTCCCAATGCTTTGCATGCCCACCATCTGCCAGGTGGCCGTCACCAGGACCCTCATTGACGGTGGCGCCGGCCTCAACATGCTCTCGGTGGAGGCCTTCAGCCTCCTCCATGTGCTGCTGGAATGACTCCGACCCAGCAAGCCCTTTTCGGGCGTCGGGGGCGGTTCTTCCAGCTCCCTCGGGCAGATCCGCCTTCCTGTGACTTTCGGCACCCACGACAACTTTCGCACCGAGCTCATCGACTTCGACATCACCCGCATTGGCCTCCCATACAACGCCATCCTCGGCTACCCTGCCTTGGCTTGGTTCATGGCGGCGACCCATCCAGCTTACGACCTCATGAAGATGCCCGAGAGCAGCGGCGTCCTCACCGTAGCTGGGGATACCAAGGACGCTTTGCTGGCGCTCAAGCTCGCCCTCAAGATAGCCGCGGTAGCACAATCCACCGGCGCGGACGCCTCCAAGGCCAAGGGGGCTGCGCCAACCAAGATGAAGCAGCTATTTACCCAAGACAAGGCAGAAACCAAGTAGGTACCCGTTGAGGAGGATGGGTCCTCAGGCGCCACCTTCACCATAGGCGCCAACCTCGACCCTGATCAAGAGGAGGCGCTGCTGAAGTTCCTGCGCTCGAACAAGGACGTGTTCGCATGGGAACCCAAGCAGCTAGCAGCGGTCCTAAGGCAGGTGATCGAGCATCACCTGAATGTGTGCCCCAACGTACGCGCCATGAAGCAAAAAGCCAGGCGGCAGTCCACCAAGAAGCAGACCTTCATCGTCCAAGAAACCCGCAAGCTAGAGGCAGTAGGTGTCATTCGCGAGGTTCGCTACCCCGAATGGCTGGCGAACCCTGTTGTTGTGCCGAAGAAAGGGGGAAAGGAGCGCATGTGCGTCGACTTCACCAACCTCAACAAGGCCTGCCCTCAAGATCCGTTCCCGCTCCCTCGCATCGACCAAATCGTCGACTCCACCGCCGAGTGCGACTTACTGTGCTTCTTGGATGCTTTTTCGGGCTGTCACCAAATCAAGATGGCGGTAGAAGATGTGGAGAAGACGGCCTTTCTGACCCCATGTGGGGTATACTGCTACACCTGCATGCCGTTCGGGTTGCACAACGCGGGTGCAACCTTCCAGCGGCTGATGCACATCGCCTTAGGCCGGCAGCTCGGTAAGAACGCCGAGGCTTACGTCGACGACATTGTGGTGAAGTCTCGGGAGGCAAAGACCTTGATCCAGGAGTTGGAAGAGACCTTCGTGAGCCTCCGCGAAGTGGAAATACGACTCAACCCGGAGAAGTGCGTGTTTGGTGTTCCCTCCGGCAAGCTTCTAGGCTTCCTCGTGTCCCATAGGGGGATCGAGGCCAACCCAGAGAAGGTCAAGGCGATCGAAGACATGAGTCCACCGCAAACCCTCAGGGAAATGCAGAAGCTCACCGGGCGTGTAACTGCGTTAGGGCGCTTCATCTCCAAGCTAGGGGAGCGTGCCTTGCCCTTCTTCAAGCTTATGAAGAAGAAGGGTTTGTTCGAATGGACACAGGAGGCCGACCAAGCGTTTCAAGACCTCAAGAAGTACCTGGCCAGCCCTCCTGTGACTATAGCACCGCGCCCTCTCGAGCCCCTGGTGCTCTACCTCGCCGCCACACCCTACTCCGCCAGTGCAGCCCTGGTGGCGGTTCGGGAAGAGCGCCAGACCAAGGCCGTGCCACAACCGCCACGGCCCCGGCCGTGGTAGCACAGGACCAAGGAGGCCTCGCGAAGACCATGGCCTCGACAGATGGAGGCCAGCCTCAACAGGAAGACGCCCCTAGGGCTGATGAGGCCTCACCAGGCAACCAGGTGCTGGGGGCTCCGTCCTCTCAGGAGGTGCCTAATCCTCCGGAAGGCACGAACCTCGTCAGCACACCCACCCTCATCGAGCATCCAGTGTATTTCGTCAGCACGGTACTGTGGGATGCACGGGCATGGTACCCCATGCCACAGAAGCTCTTGCTCACGCTATTGGTGGCCTCGCGGAAGCTGCGACACTACTTTCAAGGTCACCCCATCAAGGTCGTCTCTGCCTACCCCTTGGAGAGGGTACTCAGGAGCCCCAACTCCGCTGGAAGGGTCGCTGAATGGAACATCAAATTGCAAGCATTTCAGCTGGAATTCAGCACAACCAGGGTCGCCAAGGGAGCTGCACATGCAGATTTTGTGGCAGAGTGGGCAGAGGCGCCAGGGCTCGAAGCAGGTGAAGATCGGTCACTTTCCCCGGGAAGTGAGGCGCCATAAGGCTGGGTCATGTAGTTCGATGGAGCATTCTCGCAACTTGCCGCGGGGGCTGGTGCAGTGCTTATATCTCCCACTCAGGACAAGCTGTATTACGTCGTGCATCTCTGTTTCCAGCATGGCGAGAAGGTCTCCAACAACATAGCAGAATACGAGGGCCTCATAGCGGGCTTGAAAGCTGCAGCAGCATTGGGGGTAAAGCGCCTCACCATCAAAGGTGATTCGCAACTCCTCGTCAACTTCTCCAACAAGGTGTACGAGCCGAAGGACGAGCACATGGAAGCGTATCTTGCGGAGGTGCACATGATGGAAAAGAAGTTTTGGGGGCTGGAGTTGCAGCATGTGCCCCGCGGCACCAACCAAGAGGCTGATGACATCACCAGGAGGGCATCCAGGCGGCTGCCTCAGGAACCTGGCGTTTTCGAGGAGCGGCTCTTCAAACCGTCGGCTGCGCCGTCACTATCAAGCACATTGCAACCTCAGGAAGAACTCCCTCAGCCACCTACCACCGGAGCCCCGGCCTGTGGCCCAACCTCGGGAGCATGCTTACTCCTGGCGCTGGAGCCTCAGGAGGGATGCTAGACTGCAAAATTCAAGGACTACCTGATGCAAGGGACTCTGCTAGAGAAGGAGGAGGACGCGGAACGCGTGGCCCGGCAGGCCACGACCTACTGCATCCAAGATGGAGAGCTCTACCGGAAGCGGCCAAATGATGTTTCCCTGTGTTGCATCTCTAGGGAACAGGGGATGGAGTTGCTGGCTGACATACACGATGGAGATTGTGGACACCACTCGTCGTCACGGACCCTCGTCGGCAAGGTGTTTCGCAGCGGGTTCTACTGGCCTACAACACTCAATGACGCAATCGAGCTGGTGAAGGCCTGCAAAGCCTGCCAATTCCATGGCAAGCAGATCCACCAGCCAGCTCAGGGCCTGCAGACCATCCCACTCTCATGGCCGTTCGCGGTTTGGGGGCTGGATATCTTGGGCCCGTTTCCTCGGGCGCCTGGGGGTTAACGCTACCTCTACGTCGCCATCGACAAGTTCACCAAGTGGGCGAAGGTGGAAGCCGTCCGCACCATCCCAGCTGGCTCTGTAGTCAAATCCATCAAGGGCCCCGTGAGCCGATTTGGGGTCCCTAATCGCATCATCACGGACAATGGTTCGCAGTTCACCAACAATCTCTTCAAAACATATTGTGCTAACCTTGGAACGCAGATATGCTACGCTTCGGTGGCACACCCCCAGAGTAACGGCCAGGCTGAACGCGCCAACACAGAGGTCTTGAAAGGCCTCAAAACCAGGACCTTCAAGAAGAAGCTGGAGGCCTGCGGTAGGGGCTGGTATGATGAGCTCCAGTCCGTGCTGTGGTCCATCCGCACTACCATCACCAAGTCGACTAGCGAGACCCCGTTCTTCCTCGTCTACGGAGCAGAGGCGGTCCTCCCTCACAAGGTCAGGCGTCACTTCGCGTGGGTCCTAGCGTCTGATGAAGCGCAACAGGACGCCATGCGGGGGGTGGACCTCGTGCTGGGGGAGGAACACCATCAGGAGGCCACACTACGAGCAGCAAGATACCAGCAGGCGCTGCGGCGGTAGCATTGCCGCAACATCCGCCCCAGGACTCTTGAGGTAGGTGACCTCGTGCTCAGGCGGGTGCTCTCCAGGGAAGGGCTGCACAAGCTCTCACCCATGTGGGAGGGCCCGTTCAAGGTTGTTCATGTTTCCAGACCTGGCGCCGCGCGCCTGGAGACTCAGGAAGGGGTGCCCATTCCAAACGCTTGGAACATTCAGCACCTCCGGAGGTTCTACCCTTGAAGAAAGGCCCAATGCCTATGAAGAAGGCCCGGTGCCTGTGAAGAAAGGCCCAGTACCTGCAAGGCCCGGTGCCTGTGAAGCTCACCGCCCGTAGAAAGGCCCGGTGCCTGTGAAGAAGGCCTAGTGCCTGTGAAGCTCGCCGCCCGTGACACTCTCACGTAATAATGAGTTGGGGCTGTACATGCCCCGGAGTCTCCGGAGTGCCGCCCTCGGACCTCGGGGGCTCCCGCCCACGCCCAATGGCAGCACTTAGCTCCGCGCTGGTGAGAAGACGTCGATGACTAGACTAGGTGCCGGACGCGGCTTTTCATTTTTTTTACGTAGTTGGCTTGTTCTCCCTTGTTTGGACCTTTATTGGAGTTGCTTCAAGTGTTGTTGCCGTCCTCTGCCCCTGTTTGCTATTTTTGGCTTTTGGCTGGTTCGCTCTCTCTCTCTCTCTAGCAAACCTCGCAAGGGGGCTGCACGGGCGCCCTCGTGAGCCCTTTCTTGCCTGGTTTTCATGAGGCTCCCTCCTTCCGGTTCACAGCGGGAGCACCCCTCCCGGTCCGTGCCCCACGGGCATCGCAACACAAAGCGCCGGGCCTAAGCCGGCAACCCTCGCGACCAAGGTTCGGAAACTATTCTCCCAAGTGATCTTTGTAGATCCTAAGATGCCCGGCGAGGCCTCGAGCGGGTACCGCGCGAGGCCAAAACTACTGCAAACATCCCGGGCTAAGTTGTTCCTACGCACAGGCACATAACCACAACACCATAACACAACACAAGAGCGATAAATATAGCACGATGATTAGGGATCACAATTTGCTGCATGCCCCCACGGGGCTCCATACTTCTCTCTGTCAATGCAGGAAAAGGAGAATAACAAAATAAGGACGGCACGCTCCTTGCGACAGCTTGCGAGTAGGGATCCGCATCGTCCTCCCGAGCTCAATCGGACTCCGCCTCGCGCTTCACCGGGGCACGGCGACGGGACGACCCGCTATCGCCCTCGAATTGGGCGCGGCAGCGTGGTGGCTGGTCACGGCCACCGCTGGAGGAGCTGTCACTGGAGGAGGAGCCGCTGAAGCTCGACGAGCTGCGGATGCCGCCAAGGGCGGGTTCGCCTTCGCCCTCGTCACGACCGTCGCCAAGGCCGAGCACCTCGTCGCCGTCATCATCTTCAGAACAGCACCCAGCGCGGCGGCCATCTTCTACGAATACCCTCACGTAGAGGGTCGCGTCGCCGTCGTACTTGAAGTGGAGGGTGCACCGCCGGCCCAGGCCACGCGCGCGGGCAAACGTCTGCCAGCCCCGGGCCAGGGCCACGTTCCCGGCGACGGAGATCTCCACCGCGACCCAAGAAGCCCTGCCGCAGAAGCCGTCCGTCTACAACCAAAGCCCGCCAGGGCCATCGGCCGGCAGTTCACCGGCAAAGAAGCGGCGGAACTGGAGCCAGTTGTCGGCCGGATATGCCGACCACACGAAAAACTCCGGCAGCACCTCTGCCGAGTGAAAGTGTGGCCGGGGAGGCCACGCAGCCACGGCACGCCTCCCTCCACCGACTGGGCGGCCATCACCGCACGAAGTACCACCACCACGACCACGAGGAGCTACGGCGGGAGTCGCGGGGTGCTTGCGGGGACGACCACGGCCGCGCTTGGGCGGGGGAGAGCCAAGCCCTTCCTGGCGAGCTTTCCCCTTCTCTGCGGCCGAGAACCTCTTCACGGGCGCCATGGGAAGCTGCCAGCAACCGTAGCAAGGAGGAAGAAGAAGCAGGCGGGGAGAAGGGAGATGTGCACCGGGGGCTTCCGCCCCTCCACATTTATAACCCAAGGGAGGCCAACCGCCGGCCTCCATGATCACATGTAATGATGACTCTTTTTGCATGCAGCAGGGACTGGTCAAATCGGGCAGTTGCCGAGGCAGAGTGGGGAAGCGGAGACGCCCACGTCCAATCAACCGCCACGCGGCGACCAAGGCCGCAGGCTATTGGGGCCCGCGGCGCTCCGCACTTGCCCTTTGGCTTCGCTGCTAAGCCAAGTCCGAGCACACCTTGGGTCCGAGGGCTACTGTCAGCGTTTTGGGAACGGGGGTCCCCAGACTTGCCTGCCCGCGGCCTGCAGCGTGGCTCAGCGGTGGCCCAGTACGGCCCATCTTCATCAACAAATGCTCAATACCCTCGTGGGGTGTATGACGCAAGGCTTCCTCAGGGGCGGCCTCACCAGGCAGGCTCGCGAGGAGGCGGAGAGATCAAGGCAAGGAGTACCTCGCGAGGTGCTCGTGACGCAAGCCACGACGATCAAAACCAGGTGGGCACCAGCCTGCGCAGTGTCCTCGTTTCCTATTTTGTGCAAAGGCAGCAAGCGCAGGCGCGGAGTACCAAGGCATCAAGCAAAGCTTTCCTTATCGGTGCAACGAGACCAAGATCAGCAGGACGGCAGGACAGAGGTCACCGTGGAGCCCAAGATGGCGTCATTGCCAGAGCCTTTTGTAGTCGAAGACCACCTTTAGTCAGGATAGCTTGTACTAGCTGCCCCCCTTCAAAATGGCCGTTGTTGGCTCCCTTCCCGCTCAATATTTGGCAAGAGGACCAGGGCCTCTATATATAGAGATAGCCACCACAGTAGAGAGGCATCTCGCCTACGTCTCATCTAGAGCCAACAGAGACAGATCAGTTCCTCTCCAACCACACCACCACAAGAACACCTCTCGTGAGGCTGTTCCTCCCTTGTACTGTTCATCATCAGCCCAAGAGGCAATCCACCACACCACACACGGGATTAGGGTATTACACCACAACGGTGGCCCGAACCAGTATAAACCTCGTGTCTCTTGTGTTGTTCATCGTGTTAGCTTAGAATCATGGCGAGGTTTTGGGGCGTGAATCGGTAGGGAGAAGATCTTCGTGCGCACCCTAGAGTTTGAACCTTAAGGGTTTTGCCGGAACCTGATATCCGACAACGGCCATGTGAGCGGGATAGTCTAGAGGCCTTGCGCGGGCTGATGGATCTGCTTGGCGTGGAACTTGCATGCTTTGTAGGAGCGCACCAGCTCAGTGGCGTCATTGAGTGCAGTGGGCCAATAGAACCCACTGCGGAACGCCTTGCCTACGAGGGTACGTGATGAAGAGTGGTGTGCGCAGTCCCCACCATGTATGTCTGCCAGCAGCTCAAGCCCATGCTCCTTGGAGATGCATCATAAAGAAACGTCATTGGGCCTCTTGCGGTATAACTCACCGTCACGGATGCAGTACACGGTGGCCTGACGAGCCACACGCTCGGCATCGTCCTCCTTCTCCAGCAGGGTCCCTTGAAGTAGGTACGTCTTGAACTCCTCGGTCCAGCACCCCTCCTTTGGCTCAAGCGCGAGGAGCAGGTGGGCCCCTGAGGGAGGGCCGCATGCTGGGGCGCCTGTTGCTGGTGCTTGGGGTAGGTCCTCCTGAGATGGTGCTGGTGCTGCGGTGGGGGGAGCCACTCATGGCTTGAAGAGCTGTTCCTCAAACACCCCTGATACGTCCATTTTGAGTCATGCTTTGATATTGATATTTATTGCATTATGGGCTGTTATTACTCATTATGTCACAATACTTATGTCTTTTCTCTCTTATTTTACAAGGTTTACACGAAGAGGGAGAATGCCGGCAGCTGGAATTCTGGGCTGGAAAAGGAGCAAATATTAGAGACCTATTCTGCACAACTCAAAAAGTCCTGAAACTCCACGAAAGTTATTTTTGAAATTAATAAAAAATACTGAGCAAAGAAAATACCAGAGGGGGGCCACCCACCGTCCACGAGGGTGGGGGGCGCGCCCTACCCCCCCGGGCGCGCCCCCTGCCTTGTGGGCCACCTGGCAGGCCTCCGGTGCCCATCTTCTGCTATATGAAGTCTTTTGTCCTGGAAAAAATCATAAGGAAGCTTTCGGGACGAGACACCACCGCCACGAGGCGGAACCTTGGCGGAACCAATCTAGGGCTCCGGCGGAGCTGTTCTGCCGAGGAAACATCCCTCCGGGAGGGGGAAATTGTCACCATCGTCATCACCATAGATCCTCTCATCAGGAGGGGGTCAATCTCCATCAACATATTCACCAGCACCATCTGCTCTCAAACCCTAGTTCATCTCTTGTATCCAATCTTTGTCTCAAAACCTCAGGTTGGTACCTGTGGGTTGCTAGTAGTGTTGATTATTCCTTGTAGTTGATGCTAGTTGGTTTATTCGGTGGAAGATCATATGTTCAGATCCTTTATGCATATTAATACCCCTCTGATTATGAACATGAATATGATTTGTGAGTAGTTACGTTTGTTCCTGAGGACATGGGAGAAGTCTTGTTATAAGTAGTCATGTGAATTTGGTATTCGTTCGATATTTTGATGAGATGTATGTTGTCTCTCCTCTAGTGGTGTTATGTGAACGTCGACTACATGACACTTCACCATTGTTTGGGCCTAGAGGAAGGCATTGGGAAGTAATAAGTAGATGATGGGTTGCTAGAGTGACAGAAGCTTAAACCCTAGTTTATGCGTTGCGTTGTAAGGGGTTGATTTGGATCCATACGTTTCATGCTATGGTTAGGTTTACCTTAATACTACTTTTGTAGTTGCAGATGCTTGCAATAGGGGTTAATAATAAGTGGGATGCTTGTCCAAGAAAGGGCAGTACCCAAGCACCGGTCCACCCACATATCAAATTATCAAAGTAACGAACGCGAATCATATGAGCGTGATGAAAACTAGCTTGACGATAACTCCCATGTGTCCTCGGGAGCGTTTTCCTTTATATAAGAGTTTGTCCAGGCTTGTCCTTTGATACAAAAAGGATTGGGCCACCTTGCCGCACCTTATTTACTTTTGTTACTTGTTACCCGTTATGAATTACCTTATCACAAAACTATCTGTTACCGATAATTTCAGTGCTTGCAGAGAATACCTTACTAAAAACCACTTGTCATTTCCTTCTGCTCCTCGTTGGGTTCGACACTCTTACTTATCGAAAGGACTAGATAGATCACCTACACTTGTGGGTCATCAAGACTCCTTTCTGGCGCTGTAGCCGGGGAGTGAAGCGCCTTTGGTAGGTGGAATTTGGTAAGGAAAGATTTATATAGTGTGCTAAAATTTACTGTCACTTGTTACTATGGAAAGTAATCCTTTGAGGGGCTTATTCGGGGTATCTTCACCCCGACCAGTAGAGCAAAGAGTTGCTCCTCAACCTACTGAACATACTGAAAATGTTTACTTTGAAATTCCTTCGGGTATGATAGAAAAACTGCTAGCTAATCCTTTTATGGGAGATGGAGCATTGCATCCCGATTTGCAACTAATCTATGTGATGAAGTTTGTGGATTATTTAAGCTTGCAGGTATGCCCGCGGATGTTATTAAGAAGAAGGTCTTCCCTTTATCTTTGAAGGGAAAGGCATTGACATGGTTTAGGCTTTGTGATGATATGGGATCATGGAACTACAACCTATTGAAATTGGAATTTCATCAAAAGTTTTATCCTATGCATCTTGTTCATTGTGATCATAATTATATATATAATTTTTGGCCTCGCAAAGTAGAAAGCATCGCTCAAGATTGGGGGAGTCTTAAGTCAATGTTATATTCATGCCCCAATCATGAGCTCTCAAGAGAAATTATTATTCAAAATTTTTATACTCGGCTTTCTCTCAACAACCGCTCCATGCTCGACACTTCTTGTACTGGTTCTTTTATGATGAAGACTATTGAATTCAGATGGGATTTATTGGAAAGAATTAAAACAACTCTAAAGATTGGGACCTCGACGAAGGTAAGGAGTAAGGTATAACACCTAAGTTTGATTGTGTTAAAATCTTTTATGGATACCGATGCCTTTCGCGAATTTAGCACTTAATATGGACTTGACTGTCACACCCTAGCTAGTTCATGCACTAGAGTGCTTGCATCATGTTTATCATTCATCAGAAACTGGAAATGGGGATGACAGAACCCCCAACCCCCTCTGAAACCAACTAGGGTTTACTAAAAATAATTTCAATGAACCTGAAATGCCCTTCTAAAATGTCCATCATTTTTGTCTTGGTCCAGAACCTCTGCCAAAATTGGTTCACATTTTTCTAGGACACTTAAGGTCACTGGATTAATTCTTTATCTATTTGAATTTGGGCATTTAAATGCTATAAAATAATTCAAATGCCCAAATAATTCTGGATTTAAGTGAGGGCTGTTAGGAATAATCCCAACAGAGCCCACAATTATTTGCAGGATTTTTGGAAGCGTTTTAGTATTTTTAATAAAGCCCATCATTTACAGAAAAATAGAAAGCAAATTAAATGAAAAAGGAGAGAGAGAGAAAGGCCAGTGGCCACTTACCTGGCTGGGCCGGCCCATCTGGCCCGCGCCAGTCTCCACCTACCTCTGCCAGTAGGCAGAGGAGGGACATCGCGACGCCACCAAGCTCGCCACGCCACCTCCCTGCCTTCCTGCCCTTGCCCGTGCTAGCGCGACGCCTCAAAACATCTCCTCGGCGCCGCCACGACCCCCTGGACACCTCACTCCCCCCTGTCCTCTCTCTCGCTCTCTCCCGCCATGGCCGATGCTGCCGCAGCCACGCCATCGTAGTTCTCGCGTCCACCGTCGTCCTCGCGCCGCCCCGCTGTGTCCACGAGCTCCGCCACCGTCCTATCCGTCGAGCAGACCGAGCCCCGAGCGCTCATTCGCCCTGAAGCCACCGCACCGAGCTCGTCTTCACCGCCCGTCGCCGGAGATCCACTTCACCGCCCCGCTTGCTCCGGCTCGTCCCAGACTCCTCCGACCCGCTCGTCCGACGCGCCGTGAGCCCTGCTACCTCCTAATCCTCTCCGTTTGCCTTCTCGTGCACCACAGCGACCACACCGAGTTTGCCCGCACGCGCCGCCGCCTCTGCACGTTGCCGTCGTGGCCACAACCACGCTGGCTCGATTCCGAGCATGCCATCATGTTCGCCGCAGCCCATGCAGCCCGTAGCACTGCTCCATGCACCTCACCGTGCCTCCTAGTAATGAGTCCGAGCTCGTACGACCTCCGGCGGCCGCCAAACTCGTCGCCGGCGTCGTTTCCGGCGACCCCGAGCCCAACCACTAGCACCACCCGCCGCGGCTCGCTCCCAGCTACCCGTAGAGCCCAACGGTGCCTCGAACGGTGCCCTGTAGGTGAAAACCGCACTACCCCGCCATGTTTGGCCTCGCCGCTGGCATTTACCCTGCTGACCCCATTTGACTTCGGGTGGGCCCAGTTTGACTACCCTTGGGTCAATGACAGGTGGGGCCCAACCCTGCTAATTAACTAGGATTAGTACTAACTAAAAATTAGTTAGACTAATGACACTGACACGTGGGACCCACTAGTCAGGTTTGACCTGGACCATCCCCGTTGACTGCTGACGTCACCCTGGCGCAAAGCTGACGCAATTATTCAATTACTAGAATTATTCTTATACAGGAAATTCCAGAAAATATTACAAACTTCAAAAAATCATAGAAATTAATCTGTAGCTCCAAATGCAAAGTGTTATATATGAAAAATGATCAGAAAAATCCAATCTATCCATCTGTACTGGTTTCATTCATGTTTAAGCAAGTTAACCTACTGTTTAGTGCAGAACATGATAAAGCACTATTAAGGGCCATATATGAGCTTGGAACTTGAATCTTTGATTCAAAATGGTCCAAACCCATCTGGTCTTAGTTGCATTAGCCCAATACTCTCATTTTGCCATGTCTCATGCGGGCATCATATTGTTGCACATTGTTTGGTGATGATTGTATATCGGTGCTCTCTGCGGCAGGTTCTGCCCTCAAGGAGTATCGTGAGTACCCAACCGAGGAGCATTACCAGTCCACGGACCCGCAAGGCAACCAACCAACCAATTGATCATGTCGATACAATCCCATGTTCTCACCTCTGCTCTCTTTTACTACATTAAGACAATGCATTTCAAACTGCTGTGTGCTATGGCAGTTGAACCCATTTCCTCTGCATGACCTATCATTGCCACAGTAACTAGATGAAACCCACTAGCATGTGCAGGAGTAAATTGAGCCATGTGTATGTGTTTCCTACCTTCCTATGCCTGCTATGCTTAGAGTCATGTCAGGTCTGGTTCATTTGGGTGATGGGCTAGAGTGAAATGATCATGTCGGTAATGAGAGTGATGTGTTGAACACGATTTGGTAAAGGTATCAATGAGAGGCCATGTAGGAGTACATGGTGGGTTGTTTCATTGAAGCTGTCCTTAAGCACTGAGATATGTATGTGTGATCTAAGATTCAGCTACTACAATACATTGGGCCCTGAAATATGACCCCGCTCAACTTCTTATCCACCTAGTCCTCTGTCCAGGAGTTGCAAGTAGTTTCTTGTGTTTGTAGCTTACTGGAGGCCGTGGGCAGCGCTGACCCGCGGGGTGGGCTGTGATGCGGTAGGTACGTGGCACGGTGTACCAGATGCCCGTTAGGTATCTCGGGAACCCTGCACACATCGTTCGGGGCCGTATGTGGAAATCTCGGCCGGACTCCCTACGGATGGAACCTAGATAGGCGATAAACCTGGACTAGAGACTTAGGTGTTTAGGTAGGTCGTGGTCTACACCCACGTCGGCTTTTGCTTGAAGTCTGTCGAGCACATGTCGTGTGCAGACGCTAAGTGGTGGAAACATGTATGAAGAAGTACACCCCTGCAGGGTAAACATCATCTATTCGAATAGCCCTGTCCGCGGCAAAGGACTACTTGGTTGCCTATACAGTTCATAGATAAGTAAATGAATACTACTAAAAGCCTCAAGATAAGCGTGAGTGCCGAGGATGGCTCTTCCGTAGGATGACGGGGGTGCCTTGGTAGAGTATTGAAGTGGTGTGTAGTGGACTTGAGTGCATAAAACAATTTCAAGTTGGAGTCTCAGAAGATAGCTTAGCCAAGAGTCAAAGCTGGCTTGCTGCAATAACCCCACTAACCCTTCTTGATAATGTGCATGTATGTAGGATCTGATGTAAGTCTTGCTGAGTACCTTTGTACTCATGTTGCTTAATTTACGTTTTACAGAAGACACTTCAACCCCTTCTGATGGGTTCTTCATAGAGGTCGATGTCGACGAGTAGGCTGAAGCCCAGGTGGTGATCCTGAGCTCACGATGGACCATGTAGTATAGTCAGGCTTACCGAAGCCTCTTTTATTTCCTAGTTGTCTGTACTCAGACAAGTTACTTCCGCTGTTGGCTTGTATGTTTGTATGACTTGAATGCTAGGTCGTGTGACCCGTACTTGTGTGTATGATATGTATGGCTCTGTGAGCCTTTAAATAAAGTACTTGCGTTGTAGAGTCATGTTGTGATGCCTTGTTGTATTTGCACATATCGAGCATATTGTGTGTATGATTGAAATGCTTGGTATGTGTGGGGTCTGACTATCTAGTTGTTTATCCTTGGTAGCCTTTCTTACCGGGAAATGTCTCCCAGTGCTTCCACTAAGCCATGGTAGCTTGCTACTGCTCCGGAACACTTAGGCTGGCCGGCATGTGTCCTTCTTCGTTCCTGTGTCTGTCCCTTCGGGGAAATGTCACGCGATGAATACCGGAGTCCTGTTAGCCCGCTACAGCCCGGTTTACCGGAGTCCTGCTAGCCCAGTGCTATAGCCCGGATTCACTCGTTGATGAACGACACGTTCGTTGCTGGGTCATGTATGCCTGTCCCGGTAAGTTAGTGCCACTATGGGTTCACGACTAGCCATGTCAGCCCGGGCTCCTTGTCATATGGTTACTAGCGACACTATCATATACGTGTGCCAAAAGGCGCAAATGGTCCCGGGCAAGGTAAGGCGACACCCGTGGTAATACCATGCGTGAGGCCGCAAAGTGATATGAGGTGTTAAAAGCTAGATCGATGTGGCATTTAGTTGGGGTCCTGAGAGCGTTGGCATCAGAGCCGGACTGCCTGTAGGTTCTCCAAGCCAAACTGGTCGATGTTGAGTCTAGAAATGCTTTAGTTATATGTAGGGGAATTGATTGTGGGATGGAACGTAAGGCTCTTTTTACTCCTTTACCTCATGGCATTCTGATATGAGTTAATCCATTCTTCCACCGGGGGTTAAGGACTAGGATCTCTTCTCTCTATCAGGTTCACGTGTTACTAATCAGTAGTACCTTATAGGTTTGATGGATACAAGCCTAGTTCAGTTCTACTACCCCATTATGTTGCTAAGATGGACCCAGAATCTTGATGGGATGTCGTTGAGTGTCTATGCAATCCTTTGCAAAGTGTCCCAAAATCTTTTTTGATCATTTACAGCCGTTATGTTGTCCAATTTCTGCTAGAAATTCTAATGCCTTTGCATTACATCGTGTTTTCAGATGGCCTCCCGGACCCATAATCAAGTTGTTCGTCTGACTCGGTGTCTCGATGTACCTGGCCATACTGCTATGTTGGTCCAGGTAATGAGGCTGGTTACCGATGGTATCCCGAGTACACCGTTGAGGAGCAGTATAGAGACTTCAATCAAAGCCCATACCTCTGCACCGTCAGGATATTCCCTTCCTATCCTGGATCCATTGAACCCCTCCATTGATCATATGGACTTGGGGTTACCATCGAGATGTTCGTGCAGGACGCTGCTTATTCGATGATGACTATTATGCGGGCTAGAACTTCCTTGCTTCGGAACACTGACTTCCGCTATATGCCAGCGTCACTTCCTAGGGCAGAAGGTTACTTCACAGCTATTTACACCGACTCTTCTCATGAGGACTCGCTGCTTTGCACTATCGCACAGATGCTTGAGGATAAGGACCGTGAAAATCGTGCCTTGCGATTAGATCTTTTCAACTCCCGGTCTGATCACTGGGCCACCTTGACCCGGTTTGCACCTACTGTGCAGGCAGGGTATATGGATATGCGGGATCTGTACCCCGTGCGGTCTACTCTGCCGGACCGTATTGATTGGCATGATGTAGGAGGCATCACTCCTCCCCGTGGACCCCGTCTGCCGCCGTTTGATGGACGCAGGCCACATCCGAGTCCGTATGGACCGCAGGCTCCATAGGATCGACTGTTTCCAAATGATCACGTCCATCTCCCAGGACGTGGGGGTAATCTCTATGAAGATTGCTACGGAAATGTCTGAGCTGATGGTAGCACCACAAGTATTGTAACAGTTATATCATCCACCATCCTGCGTGACTCATGGGATATGACTTAGTGTGTACCACTTTTCGGAGGTGTAGAAAAATAATGTATAGGAACTTGGGATGCCTCCGATGAGATGTAATCTTCCTTTCACCGTAGTTGTACTTAGTTTGGTCTTGTACTAAACCTTGTGTGGTGTGTATGACGATGGAATAAATGTAGATGTTTCTGTATTTACCATGTCATATGGATGATCATCTTGCATTCCGAGCTATCCCTTACATTCTACATTTCTATGTCAGAATCTTATCATTCTGGACTAAACCATTGTCTTGTTTTCCTAGGATGGTCAACACCCGCAACAACCCTGCTCCCCCGGAGCAGGCCGAAGGTAGTGGAGCTAGGGATGCGAACCTGCCTCACCCTCCTTCTCTGGCTGAGGTC
Source organism: Triticum timopheevii (assembly GCA_963921465.1). Lineage (NCBI taxonomy): Eukaryota > Viridiplantae > Streptophyta > Magnoliopsida > Poales > Poaceae > Triticum > Triticum timopheevii. The sequence continues at coordinate 295,413,120 of OY997274.1, forward strand.
ATGCTGGAGGCTGAGAGGAACAAGAGGGAGACCAACCGTTTGTTGGAACACATCGAACAGAACACAACTCTGCACTAGAGGAATAACTTGGTGTCGCTTAGTGACTTCATCAAGTTACATCCACCCACCTTCCATCACTCCATCAAGCCCCTTGACACCGATGATAGGCTTCACAGCATTACCCACAAGCTACGTTCTACACTCGTAGTTGAAGCTGATAAGGTCACTTTTGCTGCCTATCATCTTGAAGGCCCCGCCAGTCTCTGCTAGGAGAACTATGAGGCCATGCGCCCAGCTGGCCATGTCACCACTTGGGCAGAACTCAGTGAGGCTTTCCGTGAACATCACATTCCGGAGGGTCTTATGGACCGTAAGCGTGAGGAGTTCTGCAGTTTCACCCAAGGTAGACTCTCTATGGATGCATACAACAGGGAGTTCGGTAACCTAGAACGTTATGCAACTGAGGAAGTTTCCACTGATGCTAAGAAGCAGGCAAGGTTCCGCAAGGGACTTAGCCCCGAGCTTCACCGTGATCTCTGTCTGCACGAGTGCACTTCCCTCCAGAAGCTTGTGAACAAGGCCATCAGTGCTGAGACAGGTCAGACTGATTTTGAAGCAACGCGCAAGCATGGCCGTGACATTGGTTCCTCATCCCGCTCTAGTCCCCAGAAGCGCCGGGTGTGGGTGCCTAACACCGCCCTGCCACCCAGGTTCACACCGAGCCATCCTATCAAGCGCCTCGTCCAGCTCAGCAGTATGCACCAGCCAAGCCCTATGGTGGACCAACTAACAATGCTCCTCCACGCACCAGCTCTGTGACGTGTTTCAAGTGTGGAGAACTGGGCCACTACTTGCGAGAGTGTCCCCAGACCAACTCCAACCAGGTTGGAAAGGCTGTTGGCCGTGGCAAGCCAACAGGGAAGGTGTACTACGCCAAGCCGGCCACAGCTGCACGTGGCCATGTGAACTGTGTCTTAGCTGAAGAGGCTCAGGAGGATCCTAACGTCGTTCTTGGTACGCTCCTTGTTAATTGCCATCCGGCATCTGTTCTTTTCGATACTGGAGCATCTCATTCATTTATATCCGAGAGCTATGCTCGTTTGCATAACACCACATTTTGTGATATGCCCACCTCCATGGTAATTCAAACCCCAGGATCCAAATGGCAAACTTCTAGAGTGAGCCATGGAAATCAAATTCAGGTCGACAGACTTGTTTTCCTTGCATCGTTAATAGCTCTCAAATCTTCGGATATTAATATCATCTTGGGTATAGACTGGATGTCAGCACATCATGCTAAGGTCGATTGTTTCTCTAGGACTGTTCAGCTTACACATCCTTCGGGAAAGATAGTCAATGTCTTGACCCGAGTAGCCAAGCGACAGCTATATTCTCTTAATGCCAGTCCTTTGCCAGACCTCGAAGACGTTTTGGTAGTCCGTGACTTCCCGGATGTCTTTCCAGAATAATTGCCAGGTGTTCCACCTGACCGAGATGTCGAGTTCGTGATAGATCTCATTCCAGGAACTGTCCCAATCTCTAGGAGACCCTATAAGATGGCACCACTAGAACTAGCCGAGCTTGAGAAACAACTCGATGAGTCCTTGAAAAAGGGTTTCATCCGTCCTAGTTCGTCTCCATGGGCTTGTCCCGTCCTCTTTGTCAAGAAGAAGGATGGTACGGATCGGATGGTTGTAGATTATCGACCCGTTAACTTGGTCACAATAAAGAACAAGTATCCGCTCCCCAGGATCAACGACCTGTATGATCAGCTTGCTGGATCCTCAGTCTTCTCTAAGATGGATTTGAGGTTGGGCTAGCATCAAATCAAAATCAAGAATAGGGACATTCCCAAAATGGCCTTTGTTACTCATTATGGCCAATACGAGTACACCGTCATGTCCTTCGGTTTAACCAACGCCCCAGCCACTTTCTCTCGGTTAATGAACTCGATCTGCATGGAGTATTTGGATAAATTCGTCGTGGTTTACCTTGATGATATACTCATCTACTCCAAGAATGAGGAAGAACATGCTGATCATCTAAGGCTTGTGTTGATGAAACTTCGAGAGCATCGCCTTTATGCCAAATTCTCTAAATGTGAATTTTGGTTGCCAGAAGTGACCTATCTAGGCCATGTAATCTCTGGGAAGGGTATTGCTGTCAATCCCGAGCGAGTTCAAGCCGTTCTTAATTGGACTCCACCTGAATCGGTCAAGCAAGTTCGGAGTTTCCTTGGCTTAGCAAGCTATTGTCGCCGCTTTGTCGAGAACTTCTCCAAAGTTGCTAAACCTCTAACTGAACTCCTCAAGAAAGATAAAAAGTTTGAGTGGACCCCGCAGTGCGAGCACAGTTTTCAGGAACTGAAAAGATGCCTGACATCTGCTCCTGTACTGGTACCACCAGATTTCCCCAAGGACTTTGTTATCTATTGCGACGCCTCGCGACAAGGACTAGGTTGCATTCTCATGCAAGATCGTCATGTAATTCCTTATGCTTCACGGCAATTGCACCCACATGAGGAAAATTATCCTACTCATGATCTAGAGCTTGCAGCTATAGTCCATGCACTCAAAACCTGGCGACATTACCTCCTCGGTAATCGTTGCGAAATCTTCACCGATCACCAAAGTCTGAAATATATATTCACCCAACCGAATTTGAATCTCAGGAAAAGACGTTGGGTCGAGTTGATCACATATTTCGACTTAGGGATAACTTACACCCCAGGAAAAGCCAATGTCATGGCTGATGCTCTAAGTCGTAAATCTTATTGTAACAATCTGATGTTACAACAAAGTCAACCACTTCTCCATGAGGAATTTTGCAAGATTAACCTTCACATTGTTCCTCAAGGATTCCTTTCCACCTTGGTGGCGAAACCTACTCTTACGGATCAAATCATCGCTGCCCAAAAGCGAGATAAAGGGATATCCCGGATCAAGGAGAACATTGCTAGTGGAGATGCTAAATGTTTCTCTACAAATGATCATGGTGTTGTGTACTTTGAGAACCGTCTAGTGGTTCCCAAGAACCAGCATCTACGGCAGTTGATCCTTAAGGAGGCTCATGAATCTCCTCTCACCATTCATCCCGGTAGCACCAAAATGTATCAGGACCTACGTCCGAGGTTCTGGTGGACTAGGATGAAGAGGGACATTGCTCAATTTGTTGCTAATTGCGACGTCTGTCGTCGCGTTAAAGCAGACCATCAACGGCCTGTTGGCACCCTTCAACCCTTAGCTATTCCTGAATGGAAATGGGATAAAATTGGTATGGATTTCATCACCGGTTTTCCCAGGACCAAGAGAGGGAATAATGCTATCTTCGTCGTTATCGGTCGTCTTTCCAAAGTGGCCCATTTCTTGCCTGTTAGCGAGAGTATAATCGCTAGCCAGCTAGCAGACTTGTATATCTCCCGAATAGTGTCCCTCCATGGTGTTCCGTTGGAAATCAACTCAGATCGAGGAAGTCTCTTCACCCCTCAATTTTGGGAAATTTCCAAAATGCTATGGGAACCCGCCTTTCCTTTAGCACCGCTTTTCACCCTCAATCATGTGGTCAAGTAGAACGCGTCAACCGGATTCTAGAAGACATGCTTCGAGCTTCTATCATCTCATTCGGAATGGATCAGGAGAAATGCCTTCCATTTGCCGAATTTGCTTATAACAACAGCTATCAATCTAGCTTTGGTAAAGCCTATTTTGAAGTTCTCTATGGACGAAGGTGTCAAACGCCTCTTAACTGGTCAAAAACCAGGGAAAGACAGTTCTTTGGCCCGGATATGATCTAGGAAGAAGAAGAGCAAGTTCACATCATTCGTGAAAAGTTGAAAACAACCCAATCTAGTCAAAAGAGCCAATATGACCGAAAACATAAGGCTATGACTTTTGAGGTTGACGAGAAGGCTTACCTTCGGGTTACTCCTCTGAAGGGAACCCATCGCTTCGGTATCAAAGGCAAATTGGCTCCTCGCTACATTGGACCCTTCCGCATTCTTGCCAAACGAGGAGAAGTTGCCTACCAGTTGGAACTACCTCCGCATCTCTCCAGAGTCCACGATGTCTTCCACGTTTCTCAACTTAGGCGTTGCTTCTCGGATCCTATCCGTGGAGTGGACCACGAAACGCTTGATCTTCAAGACAATCTCACGTATCGAGAGTACCCCGTTCGTATCCTCGACCAAACTGAGTGTACCACTCGACGTCATAATATCAAGTTTCTCAAGGTTCAATGGTTGCACCATTCTGAGAAAGAAGCAAGTTGGGAAAGGGAGGATCGTCTTCGACTTGAGTATCCCGCCTTCTTTCCGAAGGATCCTAAATCTCGGGACGAGATTTTTCTGAGTGGGGGTGAGTTGTCACACCCTAGCTAGTTCATGCACTAGAGTGCTTGCATGATGTTTATCATTCATCAGAAACTAGAAATGGGGATGACAGAACCCCCAGCCCCCTCTGAAACCAACTAGGGTTTACTAAAAATAATTTCAATGAACTTGAAATTCCCTTCTAAAATGTCCATCATTTTTGTCTTGGTCCAGAACCTCTGCCAAAATTGATTCACATTTTTCTAGGACACTTAAGGTCACTGGATTAATTCTTTATCTATTTGCATTTGGGCATTTAAATGCTATAAAATAATTCAAATGCCCAAATAATTCTGGATTTAAGTGAGGGCTGTTAGGAATAATCCGAACAGAGCCCACAATTATTTGCAGGATTTTTGGAAGCGTTTTAGTATTTTTAATAAAGCCCATCATTTACAGAAAAATAGAAAAGCAAACTAAATGAAAAATGAGAGAGAGAGAAAGGCTAGTGGCCACTTACCTGGCTGGGCCGGCCCATCTGGCCCGCGCCAGTCACCACCTACCTCTGCCAGTAGGCAGAGGAGGGACAGCGCGACGCCGCCGAGCTCGCCACGCCACCTCCCTGCCTGCCTGCCCTCGCCCGCGCCAGCGTGACACCTCGAAACATCTCCTCAGCGCCGCCCCGACCCCCTGGCCACCTCACTCCCCCTGTCCTCTCTCTCGCTCTCTCCCGCCATCGCCGACGCTGCCGCAGCCACACCACCGTAGTTCTCGCGTCCACCGCCATCCTCGCGCCGCCCCACCGTGTCCACGAGCTCCGCCACTGTCCTCTCCGTCGAGCAGACCGAGCCCCGAGCGCTCGTTCACCCTGAAGCCACCACACCGAGCTTGTCTTCACCGCCCGTCGCCGGAGATCCACTTCACCGCCCCGCTTGCTCCGGCTCGTCCCCAACTCCTCCGACCCGTTCGTCCGACGCGCCGTGAGCCCTGCTACCTCCTCTTCTCTGTTTGCCTTCTTGTGCACCACAGCAACCACACCGAGTTCGCCCGCACACGCCGCCGCCTCTGCACGTTGCCGTCGTGGCCACAACCACGCTGGCTCGATTCCGAGCACGCCATCGCGTTCGCTGCAGCCCAAGCAGCCTGTAGCACTGCTCCATGCACCTCGCCGTGCCTCCTAGAAACGAGTCCGAGCTCGTCCGAGCTCCGGCCGCCGCTAAACTCGTCGCCTGTGTCGTTTCCGGCGACCCCGAGCCCAACCACTAGCACCACCCGCCGTGGCTCGCCCCCAGTTACCCGTAGAGCCCAACGGCGCCTCGAACGGTGCCTTGTAGGTGAAACCCGCACTGCCCCGCCGCATTTGGCCCCGCCGGCGGCTAAACGCCGGCGAGTTTGACCCCGCTGACCCCATTTGACCTTGGGTGGGCCCAGTTTGACCCCCCCGGGTCAATGACAGGTGGGGCCCAGCCCTGCTAATTAACTAGGATTAGTACTAACTAAAAATTAGTTAGACTAATGACACTGACAGGTGGGACCCACTAGTTAGGTTTGACTGGACCGTCCCTGTTGACTGCTAACATCACCCTTACGCAAAGCTGACACAATTATTCAATTACAGGAATTATTCTTATACAGGAAATTCCAAAAAATATTACAAACTTCAAAAAATCATAGAAATTAATATGTAGCTCCAAATGCAAAGTGTTATATACGAAAAATGATCAGAAAAATCCAATCTATCCATCTGTACTGGTTTCATGCATGTTTAAGCAAGTTAACCTGATGTTTAGTGCAGAACATGATAAAGCACTATTAAGGGCCATATATGAGCTTGGAACTTGAATCTTTGATTCAAAATGGTCCAAACCCATCTGGTCTTAGTTGCATTATCCCAATACACTCATTTTGCCATGTCTCATGCATGCATCTTATTGTTGCACATTGTTTGGTGATGATTGTATATCAGTGCTCTCTTCGGCAGGTTCTGCCCCCAAGGAGTATCGTGAGTACCCAACCGAGGAGCATTACCAGTCCACGGACCCGCAAGGCAAGCAACCAACCAATTGATCATGTCGATACAATCCCATGTTCTCGCCTCTGCTCTCTTTTACTACATTAAGACAACACGTTTCAAACTGCTGTGTGCTATGGTAGTTGAACCCATTTCCTCTACATGACCTGTCATTGCCACAGTAACTAGATGAAACCCACTAGCATGTGTAGGAGTTGATTGAGCCATGTGTATGTGTTTCCTACCTTGCTATGCCTGCTATTCTTAGAGTCGTGTCAGGTCTGGTTCATCTGGGTAATTGGCCAGAGTGAAATGATCATGTCGGTAATGAGAGTGATGTGTTGAACACGATTTGGTAAAGGTATCGATGAGAGGCCATGTAGAAGTACATGGTGGGTTCATTCATTGAAGCCGTCCTTAAGCACTGAGATCAGTATGTGTGATTTAAGATTCAGCTACTACCATACATTGGGCCCTGAAATATGACCCCGCTCAACTTCTTATCCACCCTAGTCCTTTGTCCAGGAGTTGCAAGTAGTTTCTAGTGTTTGTAGCTTACTGGAGGCCGTGGGCAGCGCTGATCCGCGGGGTGGGCTGTGATGCGGTAGGTACGTGGCACGGTGTACCGGATGACCGTTAGGTATCTCGGGAACCCTGCACACATCGTTCGGGGCCGTATGTGGAAACCTCGGCCGGACTCCCTACGGATGGAACCTGGATAGGCGATAAACCTGGACTAGAGACTTAGGTGTTTAGGTAGGTCATGGTCTACACCCACGTCGGCTTTCTCTTGAAGTCTGCCGAGCACATGTCGTGTGCAGACGCTAAGTGGTGGAAACATGTATGAAGAAGTACACCCCTGCAGGGTTAACATCATCTATTCGAATAGCCGCGTCCGCGGTAAAGGACTACTTGATTGCCTATATAGTTCATAGGCAAGTAAATGGATACTACTAAAAGTCTCAAGATAAGCGTGAATGCCGAGGATGGCTCTTCCGTAGGATGATGGGGGTGGATCCTCGGTAGTGTATTGAAGTGGTGTGTAGTGGACTCGAGTGTGTAAAACAATTTCAAGTTGGAGTCTCGTAAGATAGCTTAGCCAAGAGTCAAAGCTGTCTTGCTGCAATAACCCCACCAACCCTTCTTGATAATGTGCATGTATGTAGGATCTGATGTAAGTCTTGCTGAGTACCTTTGTACTCATGTTGCTTAATTTACGTTTTACAGAAGACACTGCAACCCCTTCTGATGGGTTCTTCATAGACGTCGATGTCGACGAGTAGGCTGAAGCCCAGGTGGTGATCCTGAGCTCACGATGGACCATGTAGTATAGTCAGGCCTACCCAAGCCTCTTTTATTTCCTAGTTGTCTGTACTCAAACAAGTTACTTCCGCTGTTGGCTTGTATGTTTGTATGACTTGAATGCTGGGTCGTGTGACCCGTACTTGTGTGTATGATATGTATGGCTCTCTGAGCCTTTAAATAAATTACTTGAGTTGTAGAATCATGTTGTGATGCCTTGTTGTATTTGCACATGTCGAGCATATTGTGTCTATGATTGAAATGCTTGGTATTTGTGGGATCTGACTATCTAGTTGTTTATCCTTGGTAGCCTCTCTTACCGGGAAAAGTCTCCTAGTGCTTCCACTGAGCCATGGTAGCTTGCTACTACTCCGGAACACTTAGGCTGGCCGGCATGTGTCCTTCGTTCCTGTGTCTGTCCCTTCGGGGAAATGTCACGCGATGAATACCGGAGTCCTGTTAGCCCACTATAGCCCGGTTTACCGGAGTCCTGCTAGCCTAGTGCTACAGCCTGGATTCACTCGTTGATGACTGACACGTTCGTTGCTGGGTCATGTATGCCTGTCCCTGTAAGTTAGTGTTGCTGGGTCATGTATGCCTGTCCCTGTAAGTTAGTGCCACTTTGGGTTCACGACTAGCCATGTCAGCCCGGGCTCCTTGTCATTTGATTGCTAGCGACACTATCATATACGTGTGCCAAAAGGCGCAAACAGTACCGGGCATGGTAAGGCGACACCCATGGGAATACCGTGCGTGAGGCCATGAAGTGATATGAGGTGTTACAAGCTAGATCGATGTGGCATTGAGTCGGGGTCCTGACATTGACTCTGAGATAGTAGCTTCTTTCTGTGAATTACTGGCTACACATGTTGACCTCCCTAAGGAGAAGTGGTTTAAATATAATCCTCCCATTGAAGTTAAAGTAGTTGCACCTATTAAAGTTGAAGAAAAGACTATCACTTATAATGATCCTATTGTTCCTACTACCTACATTAAGAAACCACCTTTCCCTGTTAGGATAAAGGATCATGCTAAAGCTTCAACTGTGGTTCGTAAGAGTAATACTAGAACACCTACACCACCTGAGCAAATTAAAGTTGAACCTGGTATTGCTATGGTTAAAGATCTCTTGGCTGATAATATTTATGGGCATGTTATTTACTTTTGTGATGAAGCTGCTAGAATTGCTAGACCAGATACTAAAAATAAACATAAATCTGTTGTAGCCATGCCTGTTCTTTCTGTTAAAATAGGGGATCATTGCTATCATGGCTTATGTGATATGGGTGCTAGTGCAAGTGCAATACCTCATTCCTTATACAAAGAAATTATGCATGATATTGCACCTGCTGAGATAGAAGAAATCGATGTTACAATTAAGCTTGCCAATAGAGATACCATTTCACCAGTTGGGATTGTTAGAGATGTTGACGTCTTGTGTGGGAAAGTTAAATATCCTGCTGATTTTCTTGTTCTTGGTTCCCCACAAGATGACTTTTGTCCCATTATATTTGGTAGACCCTTCTTGAATACTGTTAATGCTAGGATAGATTGCGAAAAGGATATGTTACGATTGGTTTAGGGGATATGTCTCATGACTTTAATTTTGCTAAATTTCGTAGACAACCCCATGATAAAGAATTGCCTAGTAAGGATGAAATTATTGGTCTTGCTTCTATTGCCGTGCCTCCTAATGATCCTTTAGAACAATATTTGCTAGACCATGAAAATGATATGTTTATGAATGAAAGAAGGGAGATAGATGAAGTATTCTTTAAACAGGGACTTATTTTGAAACACAACTTGCCTGTTGAAATCCTAGGGGATCCTCCTCCACCCAAGGGTGATCCTGTGTTTGAGCTTAAAGCATTACCTGATACTCTTAAATATGCTTATCTTGAGAAAAGAAGATATATCCTATTATTGTTAGTGCTAACCTTTCAGAGCATGAAGAAAATAAATTATTGAAAACTCTGAAGAAGCACCATGCTGCTATTGGATATACTCTTGATGATCTTAAGGGCATTAGTCCCACTTTATGCTAGCACAAAATAAAATTGGAGAAAGACACTAAACCAGTTGTTGATCACCAACGGCGGTTAAATCCTAAGATGAAAGAAGTGGTAAGAAAAGAAATACTAAAGCGTCTAGAGGCAGGTATAATTTATCCCGTTGCTGATAGTCAGTGGGTAAGTCCTGTCCATTGTGTCCCTAAGAAGGGAGGTATTACTGTCGTTCCTGATGATAAAGATGAATTGGTCCTGCAAAGAATTGTTATAGGTTATAGGATGGTAATTGATTTCCGCAAGTTAAATAAAGCTACTAAAAAGGATCATTACCCTTTGCCTTTTGTTGATCAAATGCTAGAAAGATTATCCAAACATACACATTTTTGCTTTCTAGATGGTTACTCTGGTTTCTCTCAAATACCTGTGTCAAAAGAGGATCAAGAAAAGACCACTTTTACTTGCCCTTTCAGTACTTTTGCTTATAGACGTATGCCTTTTAGTTTATGTAATGCACCTGCTACCTTTAAAAGATTCATGATGGCTATATTCTCTGACTTTTGTGAAAAGATTGTTGAGGTTTTCATGGATGATTTCTCCGTATATGGAACTTCTTTTGATGATTGCTTGATCAACCTTGATCGAGTTTTGTAGAGATGTGAAGAAACTAATCTTGTCTTGAATTGGGAGAAGTGCCACTTTATGGTTAATGAAGGTATTGTCTTGGGGCATAAAATTTCTGAAAGAGGTATTGAGGTTGATAAAGCTAAAGTTGACGCTATTGAAAAGATGCCATGTCCCAAGGACATTAAAGGTATAAGAAGTTTCCTTGGTCATGCCGGTTTTTATAGGAGGTTCATTAAAGACTTCTCTAAAAATTTCTAGGCCTATGACTAACCTCTTACAAAAAGATATTCCTTTTGTCTTCGATGATGATTGTGTAGAAGCATTTGAAATACTTAAGAATGCTTTGATTTCCGCACCTATTGTAAAGCCACCTGATTGGAATTTACCCTTTGAAATTATGTGTGATGCTAGTGATTATGCCGTAGGTACTGTTCTAGGACAAAGAGTTGATAAGAAAATAAATGTTATTCAATATGCTAGTAAAACTCTAGATAGTTCCCAGAGAAATTATGCTACTACTGAAAAAGAATTTTTAGCATCTGTATTTTCTTATGATAACTTTAGACCTTATATCGTTGACTCTAAAGTAACTGTTCACACTGATCATGCTGCTATTAAATATCTTATGGAAAAGAAAGATGCTAAACCTAGACTTATTATATGGGTTCTCCTACTACAAGAATTTGATTTGCATATTAGTGATAGAAAGGGAGCTGAGAACCCCATTGCAGACAACTTGTCTAGGTTAGAGAATGTTCTTGATGACCCACTACCTATTGATGATAGCTTTCCTGACGAACAATTAGCTATCATAAATGCTTCTCGTACTGCTCCATGGTATGCTGATTATGCTAATTACATTGTTGCTAAATTTATACCACCTAGTTTCACGTACCAGCAAAAGAAAAAGTTTTTCTATGATTTAAGACATTATTTCTGGGATGACCCACACCTTTATAAAGAAGGAGTAGATGGTGTTACTAGACGTTGTGTACCTGAGCATGAACAGGAACAGATCCTACGCAAGTGTCACTCTGAGGCTTATGGAGGACACCACGCTGGAGATAGAACTGCGCATAAGGTATTGCAATCCTGTTTTTATTGGCCTACTCTCTTCATGGATGCCCGTAAGTTTGTCTTGTCTTGCGATGAATGTCAAAGAATTGGTAATATTTGTAGAAGTCAAGAAATGCCTATGAATTATTCTCTTGTTATTGAACCATTTGATGTTTGGGGCTTTGATTATATGGGACCGTTTCCTTCCTCTAATGGGTATACACATATTTTAGTTGCTGTTGATTACGTTACTAAGTGGGTAGAAGCTATTCCAACTAGTAGTGCTGATCATAACACCTCTATTAAGATGCTTAAAGAAGTTATTTTTCTGAGGTTTGGAGTCCCTAGATACCTAATGACTGATGGTGGTTCACATTTCATTCATGGTGCTTTTCGTAAAATGCTTGCTAAGTATGATGTTAATCATAGAATTGCATCTCCATATCACCCACAATCTAGTGGCCAAGTAGAACTGAGTAATAGAGAGCTTAAATTGATTTTGCAAAAGACTGTTAATAGATCTAGAAAGAATTGGTCCAAGAAACTTGATGATGCATTATGGGCTTATAGAACTGCTTATAGAAATCCTATGGCTATGTCTCCATATAAAATGGTTTATGGAAAAGCATGTCATTTACCTCACGAACTAGAACATAAGGCATATTGGGCCATTAAAGAGCTCAATTATGATTTCAAACTTGCCGGTGAGAAGAGGTTATTCGACATTAGCTCACTTGATGAATGGAGAACTCAAGCCTATGAGAATGCCAAACTGTTTAAAGAAAAAGTTAAAAGATGGCATGAAAAAAGGATACAAAAGCATGTGTTTAATGTAGGTGATTATGTGTTACTTTTCAACTCTCGTTTAAGATTTTTTGCAGGAAAACTCCTCTCTAAATGGGAAGGTCCTTACGTTATCGAGGAGGTCTATAGTTCCGGTGCCATAAAAATCAACAACTTCGAAGGCACAAATTCGAAGGTGGTGAACGGTCAAAGGATCAAACATTATATCTTAGGTAATCCCATAAATGTTGAAACCAATGTAGTTGAAATTGTAACCCCGGGGGAATACATAAGGGACACTTTCCAGAACGTTTCAGACTCCGAAAAGGAATAGGTATGTGGTACGGTAAGTAAACTGACTCCAAAACAGTTCTAATGGCAATTTTTATCCGTTTTGGAATATTTAAGAAAATAGGAAAATAAGAAGTAGTCCGAAGAGGACACGAGGCATCCACGAGGGTGGAGGGCGCGCCCTACCCCCTGGGCGCACCCGCTGCCTTGTGGGCACCTTGTGTGCTCTCCGGACTTGCACGATACTTCTTTTTGTCGGTAAAAATTCATTATATAATCTCCCGAAGGTTTTGACCACCGTACCACATGAAATCCTCTGTTTTTGTCTTGAGCTATTTCTGTCATAAATTAGAGCAAGATGTCTTCTCAAGAGTCAGTAGGGGAGAGTCGGATGTCTCATCCGACACCGGGACCAGGAGCAAACAGCGATGCTTACAACTTTGGGCCATCAACGGAGGATGAGATGGAGGCCGATTTGAAAAGGATAGACGCCATGGAGGAGGATCAAGAAGTTACTTCTCGCTTCTGAGCTAGATTCACGATGGGGGAACTACAGAGATCAGCTATTCCAAACTCGGTCATCCCTTCCAATGTTAAATTTCTTATGAAAATATGAAAAAGAGTGTCACTTGTTCTCCAGCAGCTATACAACATCCATGGGTGAAAGGAGCTTTCGCCGTCACGGGTAAGCTCCGTAAGGAAATAATGGACCTCAAGCACCAAGTAAATAAGCTCGAGGAGGAGAATCATATCCTGAGGGGCATCATCGCCAAGAATATCACATCACCACCTCCGAAGAAAGAGACATGAACACATGGGTATGGGCACTCCCCTTGGAAACTGCCAAGCCTGGGGGAGGTGCCTCGGTATCATATCACCATCACACTCCTATCTTTACCGTTTTTCTTAGTTTGATCCTTTTGGTAATATCTTGATCTAGTAGAATAAAGTTTTAGAATGATCTAGTTTTGAGTTTTGCTTTATGATTCCTCTATGTAATCGAGTCTGTGAGCTATATATAATAAAGATTAGTGTTGAGTCAAGGGCTTGATTATCGTACTTTGATCTTGAGGGAATAAAAAGAAATAGAAAGAATAAAAAGAAATAAAGAGATCATATTGATCTTACAGAGAGTAATGACTTCACATATAAAGAGTATGATGAATAAAAGTTGTTGAGGGTTGACAAACATAGTTTTTGTCATCATTGCAATTAATAGGAAGTAATAAAGAAAGCGAGGTTTTCACATATAAATATACTATCTTGGACATCTTTTATGATTGTGAGCACTCGTTAAAATATGACATGCTAAAGAGTTGATGTTGGACAAGGAAGACAACGTAATGGGTTATGTTTTCTTATATCCGAAATAAAGTATATTGTCATGGATCATCCAACATGTTGAGCTCGCCTTTCCCCCTCATGCTAGCCAAATTCTTTGCACCAAGTAGAGATACTACTTGTGCTTTCAAATATCCTCAAACCCAGTTTTGCCATGAGAGTCCACCATACCTACCTATGGATTGAGTAAGATCCTTCAAGTAAGTTGTCATTGTTGTATGCAATAAAAATTGCTCTCTAAATATGTATGACTTATTAGTGTGGAGAAAATAAGCTTTATACGATCTTGTGATATGGAAGCAATAAAAGCGACGGACTGCATAATAAAGGTCCATATCACAAGTGGCAATATAAAGTGACGTTCTTTTGCATTAAGATTTCGTGCATCCAACCATAAAAGCACATCACAACATCTGCTTCCCTCTGCGAAGGGCCTATCTTTTATTATTGTCTTATACATTATGCAAGAGTCATGGTGATCTTCACCTTTCCTTTTTATATTTTATCCTTTGACAAGCACATTGTGTTGGAAAGATACTGATATATATATCCAATTGGATGTAAGTTAGCATGAACTATTATTGTTGACATTACCCTTGAGGTAAAAGGTTGGGAGGCAACACTATAAGCCCCTATCTTTCTCTATGTCCAATTAAAACCTCATACCCATAAGTATTGCGTGAGTGTTAGCAATTGTGAAAGACTAAATGATAGTTGAGTATGTGGACTTGCTGAAAAGCTCTTATATTGACTCTTTCTGATGTTATGATAAATTGCAATTGCTTCAGTGGCCGAGATTATAGTTTGTTAGTTTTCAATGAAGTTTTTGATTCATACTTGACATTGTGAATAGATTGTTACTTTAGTATAAGAAATCATATGACAATATTTATATATGTTGCTATTATAAGAATGATCATGATGCCCTCATGTCCGTATTTTATTTTATCAACACCTCTATCTCTAAACATGTGGACATATTTTTTGATTTTGGCTTCCGCTTGAGAACAAGCGAGGTCTAAGCTTGGGGGAGTTGATACATCCATTTTGCATCATGCTTTGATATTGATATTTATTGCATTATGGGCTGTTATAACTCATTATGTCACAATACTTATGCCTTTTCTCTCTTATTTTACAAGGTTTACACGAAGAGGGAGAATGCCGGCAGCTGGAATTCTGGGCAGGAAAAGAAGCAAATATTAGAGACCTATTCTGCACAACTCCAAAAGTCCTGAAACTCCATGGAAGTTATTTTTGTAATTAATAAAAAAATACTAAGCGAAGAAAATACCAGAGGGGGGCCACCCAACGTCCACGAGGGTGGGGGCGCGCCCCCTACCTCGTGGGCCACCTGGCAGGCCTCCAGTGCCCATCTTCTGCTATATGAAGTCTTTTGCCCTGGAAAAAATCATAAGGAAGCTTTCGGGACGTGACACCGCCGCCACGAGGCGGAACCTTGGCGGAACCAATCTAGGTCTCCGCCGGAGCTGTTCTGTCGGGGAAACATCCCTCCGGGAGGGGGAAATCGTCATCACTGTCGATCCTCTCATCGGGTGGGGGTCAATCTCCATCAACATCTTCACCAGAACTATCTCCTCTCAAACCCTAGTCCATCTCTTATATCCAATCTTTGTCTCAAAACCTCAGATTGGTACCTGTGGGTTGCTAGTAGTGTTGATTATTCCTTGTAGTTGATGCTAGTTGGTTTATTCGGTGGAAGATCATATGTTCAGATCCTATATGCATATTAATACCCCTCTGATTATGAACATGAATATGATTTGTGAGTAGTTATGTTTGTTCCTGAGGACATGGGAGAAGTCTTGCTATAAGTAGTCATGTGAATTTGGTATTCGTTCGATATTTTGATGAGATGTATGTTGTCTCTCCTCTAGTGGTGTTATGTGAACGTCGACTACATGACACTTCACCATTGTTTGGGCCTAGAGGAAGGCATTGTGAAGTAATAAGTAGATGATGGGTTGCTAGAGTGACAGAAGCTTAAACCCTAGTTTATGCGTTGCTTCGTAAGGGGCTGATTTGGATCCATATGTTTCATGCTATGGTTAGGTTTACCTTAATACTTCTTTTGTAGTTGCAGATGCTATCAATAGGGGTTAATCATAAGTGGGATGCTTGTCCAGGAAAGGGCAGTACCCAAGCACCGGTCCACCCACATATCAAATTATCAAAGTAACGAACGCGAATCATATGAGCGTGATGAAAACTAGCTTGACGATAATTCCCATGTGTCCTCGGGAGCGTTTTCCTTTATATAAGAGTTTGTCCAGGCTTGTCCTTTGCTACAAAAAGGATTGGGCCATGTTGCTGCACCTTATTTACTTTTGTTACTTATTACCCGTTACGAATTACCTTATCACAAAACTGTCTGTTACCGCTAATTTCAGTGCTTGCAGAGAATACCTTACTGAAAACCGCTTGTCATTTCCTTCTGCTCCTCGTTGGGTTCCACACTCTTACTTATCGAAAGGACTACGATAGATCCCCTACACGTGTGGGTCATCAACCCCCGGCTCCTGAGGTAGCCTCCGGGATGCTCTCTTGGCGATGTCGTCCGCCTCCTTGTTCGTTCCTCACGACACGTGTTATAGTTCCAAGCCCAGGAACCATTTCTCCATCTTACGTACCTCATCCAGGTATGCCTCCATGTGCTCGTCCTTGGGTGTGTACTCTTTGTTGGAGAAGTTGATGAGGAGCTGGGATTCGCCCCTGATGGTGAGATGCTTCACCCCTAGTGCCGCCGCGGCCTTGAGGCCGACGAGCAAGCCTTCATACTCTGTGATGTTGTTGGAGACCTTTTCGCCCTGCTGAAAACAGAGCTGTATTGTGTAGTAGAGCTTTTACTTGGCGGGTGAGATTAGAACGGCCCCAGCCCCCGCTCCTTGTCATGAGAACGCGTCATCAAAGTACATGATCCACCCATCTGGCGCCTCGTCTCCAGGCAAGAGGGAGCGATCCTCGCATATCCTGCGGCGAGGGACATCAGTCCATTCTACCACAAAATCTGCATGGGCCGCGCCCTTGATGACCCTGGTGGTGCTGAACTCGAGCTGGAACGTCTGAAGTTTGATGTTCTACTCTGCAACCCGCCCAACGGCATTAGGGCTCCGGAGCACCCTCTCCAGTGGGTAGGCTGAGACGACCTTGATGGGGTGGCCTTGGAAGTAGTGACACAGCTTTCCTGAGGCGACAAGAAGTGCGAGCAAGAGCTTTTGGGGCATGGAGTAGCGCGCCCATGCCTCCCGTAGCACCATGCTGACGAAGTAGACCAGGTGCTCGACGAGGGAGGAGGTGTTGGTGAGGTCTTGTGTCTCTTGAGGATGCTGGCCTTCGAGGGTCCCATCACTCGGCGTGCCAACTCTGTGCTCGCGAGCCTTAGCCTCGGGAGGGGTATTGGCTGTCGGGTCGGCTGAGGCCTCAGGAGCACCATCCTGAGGCTACTACGCTTTGCTTGGTGGCCGGGTGCCCTGCTGAGGGTTCTTGGTTGGGTGCTCTTCTCTTAGCGCCACCAGGGCGGTGCTGGAGGAGTGAGGGGTGGCAGCCAAATGGAGCACTAGCGGCTCAAGAGGGCGTATCGCTACCATCACCGGCGGGCTAGTCAGGTATCTCTTGAGGTCTTGAAAGGCCGCATCAACTTCAGGGGTCCACTCAAACGACCCCTTCTTTTTCATCAGCTTGAAGAACGGGAGGGCGCATTCCCCCAGCCTGGAGATGAAACGCCCCAGCGAGGTCACGCAGCCCGCTAGCTTCTCCATCTCCTTGAGCATATGCGGAGGGCTCATGTCTTCTATGGCCTTGACCTTCTCCGGATTGGCCTCGATCCCCGCGTGCAACACTAGAAAACCTAGCAGCTTGCCAGAGGGAACCCCGAACACACACTTTTCGGGATTGAGCCACATGTCCAGCTTGCGCAAGCTGGCAAACGTTTCCTCTAGATCCTCAATCAGGGTCTTCGCCTCCCGAGACTTCACCACTATGTCATCAACATAGGCCTCAGCATTTCTCCCAAGCTGCCGGCCTAGGGCGATGTGCATCAGCAGCTAGAAGGTAGCCCCAGCATTGTGCAGCCCGAAAGGCATGCATGTGTAGCAGTACACCCCGCAGGGGGTCAGGAACGCCGTCTTCTCCACATCTTGCACGACCATCTTGATCTGGTGGTAGCCTGAGAAGGCGTCCAAAAAGCACAGCAGGTCGCACTCGGCGGTGGATTCAATGATCTGGTTGATGCATGGAAGTGGGAAGGGATCCTGAGGGCAAGCCTTGTTGAGGTTGGTGAAGTCGACACACATGCGCTCCTTCCCTCCTTTCTTGGGGACGACGACCAGGTTTGCCAGCCACTCCGGGTACCGCACCTCCCAAATGACTCCAGCATCCTGCAGCTTGCGGGTTTCTTGGAGGATGATGATACGTCTCCAACGTATCTATAATTTTTGATTGTTCCATGCTATTATATTACCCCTTTTGGATGTTTATGGGCTTTATTTTACACATTTATATCATTTTTGGGACTAACCTACTGACCGGATGCCCAGCCCATATTGCTGTTTTTTGCCTATTTCAGTATTTCGAAGAAAAGGAATATCAGACGGAGTCCAAACGGAATGAAACCTTCGGGAGCGTGATTTTTGGAACGAACGTGATCCGGAGAGCTTGGAGTGCAAGTCAAGAAGCTTCCGAGGGCCCCACGAGATAGGGGGCCGCGCCCCCCCGTAGGCGCGCCCCCTATCTAGTGGGCCCCTCGGGTGGCCACCGACGTACTTCTTCTTCCCATATATACCTACGTACCCCGAAAACATCCAGGGGAACCACGAAACACAATTTCCACCGCCGTAACCTTCTGTATCCGCGAGATCCCATCTTGGAGCCTTCGCCGGCACTCTACCGGAGCGGGAATCGACCATGGAGGGCCTCTACATCAACATCCTTGCCCCTCCGATGAGTTGTGAGTAGTTTACCACAGACCTACGGGTCCATAGTTATTAGCTAGATGGCTTCTTCTCTCTTTTTGGATCTCAATACAATGTTCTCCCCCTCTATTGTGGAGATCTATTCAATGTAAACTCTTTTTGCGGTGTGTTTGTCGAGATCCGTTGAATTGTGGGTTTATGATCAAGTTTATCTATGAATAATATTTGAATCTTCTCTGAATTCTTTTATGTATGATTGAGTTATCTTTGCAAGTCTCTTCGAATTATTAGTTTGGTTTGGCCTACTAGATTGGTCTTTCTTGCCATGTGAGAAGTGCTTAGCTTAGGGTTCAATCTTGCGGTGTCCTTACCCAGTGACAGAAAGGTTGCAAGGCACGTATTGTATTGTTGCCATCGAGGATAACAAGATGGGGTTTACATCATATTGCATGAGTTTATCCCTCTACATCATGTCATCTTGCTTAATGCGTTACTCTGTTTTTATGAACTTAATACTCTAGATGCAGGCAGGAGTCGATCGATGTGTGGAGTAATAGTAGTAGATGCAGGCAGGAGTCGGTCTACTTGTTATGGACGTGATGCCTATATACATGATCATGCCTAGATAATCTCATAACTATGCACTTTTCTATCAATTGCTCGACAGTAATTTGTTCACCCACCGTAATACTTATGCTATCTTGAGAGAAGCCACTAGTGAAACCTATGGCCCCTGGGTCTATCTCTTATCATATTTGCTTTCAATCTACTTTTATTTTGCATCTTTACTTTTTGCATCTATATCATAAAATCCAAAAATATATCTATCTTATCATACTATCTTTATTAGATCTCACTTTCGCAAGTGGCCGTGAAGGGATTGACAACCCCTTTATTGCGTTGGTTGCGAGTTCTCAGTTTGTTTGTGTAAGTGCGTGGGACTTTTGAGGAGCCTCCTACTGGATTGATACCTTGGTTCTCAAAACTGAGGGAAATACTTACGCTACACTTTGCTGCATCACCCTCTCCTCTTCGAGGAAAACCAACGCAAGCTCAAGACGTAGCAAGAAGGATTTCTGGCGCCATTGTCGGGGAGGTCTTCGCTCAAGTCAAGACATACCAAGTACCCATCACAAACCCATCTCCCTCGCATTTACATTATTTGCCATTTGCCTCTCGTTTTCCTCTCCCCCACTTCACCCTTGCCGTTTTTCCGCCCTCTCTTTCCCAATCTCCTCCTCTCTTTTTCGCTTGCCATTTCTCTGTTTGCTCGTGTGTTAGTTCGTTTACCTTGTCGTCATGGCTAGTCCTCCTATCCTTATTCTCACTCCCGAACAAGAAATTCACAATTTTAAGCAAATGGAGAGGGAAAGTTTAAAAGATGCTTGGCATAGAATTTGCAATGCCCAATATAAAGCTACTAGGAAGCTTGCTACTTCCGTTCTTCTCCGCAATTTTTATGTAGGCATTAATCCTTGAAATAGATGTGTTCTTGATATTGCTACCGAAGGTGATTTTATGAGTAGCCATACTTTTGATGCTTATAATGCTATGTTAGATTTGTTTGGCCCACCACCTCTTTTGGTTAATGGAACGGTTTTAACTCTAGAACATGTGATGCAATGGCTTGATATTATTGAAAATAAAATTGCCACTGTTGAGTTGATTGAAAATTTGGATAAAAAGATTCATAATCACCTTACCCAATTTGGATCTAGGGTTGGAGTTACTTTGAAAAATCTTAAAGAAAAAGAACCTATAGTCAATGAAAAAATAGATCTAGACTCTGCTAGAATTGGTAAACTTGAGGATATCATTACAAACTTAGGTTCTGCGTTTTCCCCCATGAAAAACACTCCAAAACCCCCTACCGAAACTGCCAAGTTTATTTATGTTCCTAAAAATAAGGGTGAATCTTCTAGTAAGGGAGATGCGGATCTCAAATCCATAAGTGTTCTTCCAAATTGTCTCTCTATCGTTAAGGAACCTTTTGCTACCAATGAATTTCTTGAATTTTTGCCTAAAGGTTTAGCCATTGCTAAAAAGGGAGAAATCCCTAGAGATCACAAGCATGCTACTTATGAATTTAGTGCCAAAGATGGCACTCGTTAGATCTATCTTCGCTTTTATGCCTAGCTAGGGGCGTTAGACAATAGCGCTAGTTGGGAGGCAACCCAATTTTCTTTATGTTTTTTTGTTTTTGCTCCTGTTTAGTAATAAATCTTGCATCTACCTTCTGTTTAGATGTGTTTTTATCTTTTAATTAGTGTTTGTGCCAAGTAGAACCTATAGGATAACCTACGATGATAGTTGATTTGATTCTGCTGAAAAACAGAAACTTTGCACGCACGAATATAATTTTGTTAAATCACAGGAATGTGATTTTGCGTTGATTCTTTTTTAGGATGTTCAGTAAACAAAATTTCCAGGACTTCCTATTTTGGTAGGATTTTTAGAGTTCCAGAAGTTTGTGTTAGTTACAGATTGCTACAGACTGTTCTGTTTTTGACAGATTCTGTTTTTCGTGTGTTGTTTGCTTATTTCAATGCATCTATGGCTAGTAATTCAGTCTATGAACCATAAATAAGTTGGAATACAGTAGGTTTAACACCAAATTAAATAAAGAGTGAGTTTATTGCAGTACCTTATGTGGTGGTTTTGTTTTCTTTCACTAACGGAGCTTATAAGATTTCCTGTTGAGTTTTGTGTTGTGAAGTTTTCAAGTTTTGGGTAAAGCTTTTATGGACTATGAAATAAGGAGTGGCAAGAGCCTAAGCTTGGGGATGGCCACGGCACCCCAAGATATTCAAGGATAGCCAAAAGTCTAAGCTTGGGGATGCCCCGGGAAGGCATCCCCTCTTTCGTCTTCGTTCATTGGTAACTTTACTTGGAGCTATATTTTATTGGCCACATGATATGTGTTTTGCTTGGAGCGTCATGTATTATATTATTATTTTCTTTTTAGTTTACCACAACCATCCTTGCTGTACACACCTTTTGGGAGAAACCTATTTGATTAGGATTTGCTAGAATACTCTATGTGCTTCACCAATATCTTTCGAGCTTCATAGTTTTTGCTCTAGTGCTTCACTTATATCTTTTAGAGCACGGTGGTGTCTTAATTTTGAAGAAATTGCTAGTCTCTCATGCTTCACTTATATTATTTTGAGACTCTTTTAGAACAGAATGGTATTTGCTATGATCTTAAAAGTTGGTCCTAGAATGTTGAGCATCCAAGTTGGGTATAATAAAAACTATCATAGAAAGTGAATTGGATGCTATGATCAACTTGTTGCTTGATAATTGTTTTGAGATATGGAGGTAGTGATATTAAAGTCATGCTAGTTGGGTGATTATGAATTTAAAGAATGCTTGTGTTGAAGTTTGTGATTCCCGTAACATGCACGTATGTTGAACCGCTTTGTGATGAAGTTGCAGCACAATTTTATTTATTGATTGTCTTCCTTATGAGTGGCGGTCGGGGATGAGCGATGGTCTTTTCCTACCAATCTATCCCCCTAGGAGCATGCGCGTAGTGCTTTGATTTTTGATGACTTCTAAATTTTTGCAACAAGTATATGAGTTCTTTTGATTAATGTTGAGTCCATGGATTATACACACTCCTTCACCTTTCCACCATTGCTAGCCTCTCTTGTACCGTGCAACTTTCGCTGGTACCACATACCCACCATTTACCTTCCTCAAAACAGCCACCATACCTACCTATTATGGCATTTCCATAGCCATTCCGAGATATATTGCCATGCAACTTTCCACCGTTCCGTTCATATGATACGCATTACTTTTGTCATATTGCTTTTTGCATGATCATGTAGTTGACATTGTATTTGTGGCAAGGCCACCTTCATAATTTTCATACATGTCGCTCTTGATTCATTGCATATCCCGGTACACCGCCGGAGGCATTCATATAGAGTCATATCTTGTTCTAGCTTTGAGTTGTAAATCCATAAAAGTGTGATGATCTTCATTATTAGAGCATTGTCCTAGTGAGGAAAGGATGATGAAGACTATGATTTCCCCACAAGTCGGGATGAGACTTCAGACTTTACAAAAAGAAAAAAAAGAAAAAAAGGGAGAAAGGCCAAAAAAATGAAAAAAAGGAGAAGGCCAAAGAAAAAAAGAAGAAAAAGAAAAAATGAGAGAAAAAGAGAGAAGGGACAATGCTACTATCTCTTTTTTGACACTTGTGCTTCAAAGTAGCACCATGATCTTCATGTTAGAGAGTCTCATATGTTGTCACTTTCATATACTAGTGGGAATTTTTCATTATAGAACTTGGCTTGTATATTCCAATGATGGGCTTCCTCAAAAGTGCCCTAGGTCTTCGTGAGCAAGCAAGTTGGATGCACCCCACTTAGTTTCTTTTGTTGAGCTTTCATATATTTATAGCTCTAGTGCATCTGTTGCATGGCAATCCCTACTCACTCACATCGATATCTATTAATGGTCATCTCCATAGCACGTTGATACGCCTAGTTGATGTGAGACTATCTTCTCCTTTTTGTCTTCTCCACAACCACCATTCTATTCCACATATAGTGCTATGTCCATGGCTCACGCTCATGTATTGCGTGAAAGTTGAAAAAGTTTGAGATTATTAAAGCATGAAACAATTGCTTGGCTTGTCATCGGGGTTGTGCATGATTAAATACTTTGTGTGATGAAGATAGAGCATAGCCAGACTATATGTAGGGATAACTTTCTTTAGCCATGTTATTTTGAGAAGACATGATTACTTTGATTAGTATGCTTGAAGTATTACTATTTATTATGTCAATATGAACTTTTATTTTGTATTCATTTGGATCTGAACATTCATGCCACAATAAAGAAAATTACATTATGAATTATGCTAGGTAGCATTCCACATCAAAAATTCTCTTTTTATCATTTACCTACTCGAGGACGAGTAGGAATTAAGCTTGGGGATGCTTGATACGTCTCCAACGTATCTATAATTTTTGATTGTTCCATGCTATTATATTACCCCTTTTGGATGTTTATGGGCTTTATTTTACACATTTATATCATTTTTGGGACTAACCTACTAACCGGAGGCCCAACCCATATTGCTGTTTTTTTGCCTATTTCAGTATTTCGAAGAAAAGGAATATCAAACGGAGTCCAAACGGAATGAAACGTTCGGAAGCATGATTTTTGGAACAAACGTGATCCGGAGAGCTTGGAGTGCAAGTCAAGAAGTATTTGAGGGCCCCACGAGATAGGGGGACGCGCCCTACAGCCCCTGTAGGGCGCGCCCCCTGTCTCGTGGGCCCCTCGGGCAGCCACCGACGTACTTCTTCCTCCTATGTATACCTCGTACCCCGAAAACATCCAGGGGCACCACGAAACACAATTTCCACCGCCGTAACCTTCTGTATCCGCGAGATCCCATCTTGGAGCCTTCGCCGGCACTCTGCCGGAGGGGGAATCGACCACGGAGGGCCTCTACATCAACATCCTTGCCCCTCCGATGAGTTGTGAGTAGTTTACCATAGACCTACGTGTCCATAGTTAGTAGCTAGATGGCTTCTTCTCTCTTTTTGGATCTCAATACAATGTTCTCCCCTCTCTTGTGGAGATCTATTCGATGTAAACTCTTTTTGCGGTGTGTTTGTCGAGATCCAATGAATTGTGGGCTTATGATCAAGTTTATCTATGAATAATATTTGAATCTTCTCTGAATTGTTTTATGTATGATTGAGTTATCTTTGCAAGTCTCTTTGAATTATCAGTTTGGTTTGGCCTACTAGATTGGTCTTTCTTGCCATGGGAGAAGTGCTTAGCTTTGGGTTCAATCTTGCAATGTCCTTACCCAGTGACAGAAAGGGTTGCAAGGCACGTATTGTATTGTTGCCATCAAGGATAACAAGATGGGGTTTACATCATATTGCATGAGTTTATCCCTCTACATCATGTCATCTTGCTTAATGCGTTACGCTGTTCTTATGAACTTAATACTCTAGATGCAGGCAGGAGTCGGTCGATGTGTGGAGTAATAGTAGTAGATGCAGGCAGGAGTCGGTCTACTTGTTATGGACGTGATGCCTATATACATAATCATGCCTAGATAATCTCATAACTATGCGCTTTTCTATCAATTGCTCGACAATAATTTGTTCACCCACTGTAATACTTATGCTATCTTGAGAGAAGCCACTAGTGAAATCTATGGCCCCCGGGTCTATCTCTTATCATATTTGATTTCAATCTACTTTTATTTTGCATCTTTACTTTTTTGCATCTATATCATAAAATACCAAAAATATATCTATCTTATCATACTATCTTTATTAGATCTCACTTTCGCAAGTGGCCGTGAAGGGATTGACAACCCCTTTATTGCGTTGGTTGCGAGTTCTCAGTTTGTTTGTGTAGGTGCGTGGGACTTTTGAGGAGCCTCCTACTGGATTGATACCTTGGTTCTCAAAACTGAGGGAAATACTTACGCTACACTTTGCTGCATCACCCTCTCCTCTTCGAGGAAAACCAACGCAAGCTCAAGACGTAGCAGATGAACGCCTGCTTCTCGGTGGACTGACATCGGGCCTTCTGCTTCACCGGACGCACGTTTGGGCATAACCTCAGGTGATGCTCGATTATGCCCCTTGGAATCCCGACCAGGTCCTTGGGATCCCATGCGAACACTTCCTTGTTGGCGCGCAAGAAGCTGACCAACGCTGCCTCTTGGTCCTGGGGGAGGCCAGCTCCTATGGTGAAGGTGGCGCCTGATGCCCCATCCTCATCAACCGGTACTTGCTTCGTCTCGGCTCGGTCTTGGGAAAACAACTGCTTATTCTTGGCTGGTGCTTCCCCCGGAGCCTTAGGGCCCCCCTTATCGCTCGGCTGCTCTGACGCTGTAGTCCCGAAGGCGAGCTTGAGGGCCTGCAACACGCCCTTGGTGTCCCCTTCCACCGTGAGGACACCACTGCTACCTCGCATCTTCATGAGGTTGTAGGCTGGATGAGTTGCCGCCATGAACTTGGCCAGGGCTGGGTACCCAAGGATGACATTGTATGGCAGTTTGATCCAGGAGATGTCGAAGTCGATGAGCTTGGTGCGGTAGTTGTCGCAGGTCCCGTAAGTGACGGGGAGGGGCATCTGTCCCAGGGGGCTAGTGGAGCCATCGCCGACCCCGGAGAAGGGCTTAGTGTGGTGGAGTCGGCCGGGGGGCACGTGAAGCAGGCCGAATGCCTCCGCAGAGAGCATGTTGAGGCCGGCTCCACCGTCGATGAGGGTCTTGGTGACCTCCACATTGCAGATGGTGGGGGTGCAGAGCATCGGGAGCACGCCTGCTCCTACCGTGGTGGTAGGATGATCCTCTGGGCTGAAGGTGAGGTCGGCCTTAGGCGCCGCCCAGCCCGGGGGAGCCCCCGAGCTCACCTAGGTGGCACTTACTTGTAGGTAGAACTGCTTGAGGTGGCGGTCTGATCGTGGTGCTTGCGAGCCACCTAGGAGAGTTGTGACGACAAGGGGCACCGGCGCCGCGAAGTGTGCGATGAAGAGGCCGCACAGCTCCTCCCAGGAGGCCACATAGGACTCCAGCAGGTTGAGCAACCAGGCGAGTGGTGCGCCTACGAGGGCCATGGGGAGCCAGTTGGCCTTGACCTTGTTGTCCCCGCCGGCCACGCAAACTGCCTCCTCGTACGCCTGGAGGAAGCCGACCGGGTCTGCCGTGACGCCATAGCGTGGCGGCATCTCCGTCCTGAACTTGGGTGGCCACTCCACCCGTCGCAAGGAGGGGGTGAAAGCGCGGAGGCCCTTGGCTCCCTCGAAGGAGCACAACAGCCGAGTCGACAAAGGAATGCCTACCATCGAAGTCGGCAGTGGACGAAGCAGCGGATCTCTGACGCACCCCTACCTGGCGCGCCAAATGTAGGATTTTGGGTTCCGCAAACCCTTGATAGTTTCGAACTCTAGGGTGCGTGC
The DNA here is from genome assembly GCA_963921465.1 of Triticum timopheevii. Classification (NCBI taxonomy): domain Eukaryota; kingdom Viridiplantae; phylum Streptophyta; class Magnoliopsida; order Poales; family Poaceae; genus Triticum; species Triticum timopheevii. The sequence continues at coordinate 295,439,727 of OY997274.1, forward strand.
AGAGATCTCAACCTACCTAGCCTGCCTACTCGCGATCCTCACGGCCCAGCGTGTCGAGCTCAAAGGAACAGAGAGGCACAATAGTTTATCCTGGTTCGGGCCACGTTGCGGTGTAATACCCTACTCCAGCTTTATGGTGGATTGCCTCGAGGGGCTGAGGATGAACTATATGCAGTGTACGAAGAGGAGGATGAGCGCGTGCTCCAGCACACCGGCGAGGAGGAACTAGCGTGTCATTGTTGTCTCTGCCCGCACGGAGGAGGCACGCATGGTGGCTGTCGCGGCAGAAGCCGGTCGCACGCGCGTCGAGCCCGCAAACCGGGTGCGGATGCGGAATCTACCTTCGAGACCTTGAATGCCACGTGGATCCTGCAATCTGAGGGAGCAATTTGGGTCAGTCGACTCTTGTGAGCCGTTTGATGCAACATGGATGGCTAGAAGGGCTTCTTCCACCTCTTCTGCCGTCTTCTTCCTTCGCTCCGTCGAACTTCTTTCACAAATCGACTGACCCAAATTATACTACTAGTACGAACGTATTAAGTACAGTAGGAACACGAAGATACGAGAAGTTGTAACAACTGCAAGAAGAACAGTAGTAAGACATAGTACTAGTACTACTATACGTACTAAAGAGTTCAAATAACAAGAAAGAACAAAAACATAGTTCGGCTGGGGCCTCAGCACAACACACCCTTGAAAATAAACTAAGCAACTAGTCTGCATGACACTGCAGTAGAACCAGCATGAGCGATGGCACTGCCACCTACTCGGAGTCCGAGTCCATGTCCTCGACTTCGTCCTTGTCCCTCTTCCTCTTCCTCTTCGCCGATGCTTCTTTTCTTGAACTGGACACTGGGCTCTGCTTCTCCATCTAACCCTTGTAGATATTTAAACAAAGGTAGGCATCCATTGCTGCATACAGGATGTGATCTTCATCTAATGTCTTCGACTCCCATGCATGATGAAACTCGTGATGAGGTTTCTTCAGTTTAGCGTACGAAGGATCAATCATCGCTGCTGCCAGGGTCAGCATTGAAGGTTGAGAGGAGGACACCAGGCTTGCCTTCTGGAGATCGAAGGGCTGGCCTACAATGAGACCTATCCGACGCAGGATATCCCTGTCGTTCTTAAAGTCTACAGTAACGAATTTCACTCTTTTGTCCTTGAGGAAGTTCTTCAAATCCTGGCACTCAACGTCGGCATGGCATATGTGGTAGACCAATCAAACGTTATGTACACAAACCTGGATCACGACGGGCTTCTTCCTCTCTTCGTCCTTTAGATCCTTCTCTCGTCCCAGGACTGTGGTGTACTCAACATCTAGCCCAGCAACCCACTCATCCGTTGAACCGTTGAACATGCGTCGGAAGCGAGCAAGCCATGCTTTCACCGTCGCGGATCCACGTGTGTAGATGACGATGAACTGATCACCGGTGATGGCTCTAACCTGGTACTCAGCGACGACCATGGAGATTTGGGTGGCCATGAATTTTGGAGGAGGGTTAGGAGAAGTTTAACTGTTGTACCCCGCAAAAAAACTGGGATCGAACTAATGTGAAAGGACGGGACGACTGGGAGCAAACTGTTGTAAGGTAGAAGATGGGGACAAGTAGGGTGTGCAAACGGCGTGGGGTTGCTGGCTTGCCCGGTGGATAAACGGCTGCAAGCCCCCAAAGAGTTCTCGAGAACTATGTGGGACCCACTAGATGTCATTTCTACAAGACCCATATCGTAGGCCTGACGGTATAGCTTCTGCTTGTTCACACGCCATGCCGGCGCGTGGATGTAACATCACTTAATTTCGTCAACCGTCGCGCCTCCCACGACCTTCGCCTCCCTCGCGCGGTCGCGCCCTTTGAGACTTCGACCGGCTATAAATGAGCATTTTTTGCCTACTCCACATGCATGATACTCCCTCTGGTCCTTTTTACTCCCGTCAACCGTTTGCAAAGTGTTTGACCAAATTTATACTAAAAATATCAATATCTACAATACTGATTATAATGAATATAAGAACTATGTTTTATAATGAGTGTAAAAATATTGATTTGACATTGTGAGTGTTGATACATTTTTCTATAAGTCTGGTGAAACTAGAGGTACATTGACTTCAGACAAAACTTAAATGCACAATGCAGACTAGTTCCTCCGTCCAGGTGCGTGCCATGTCCTATCTTGTCATCACAACAAGGTTAGCTATTAGAGTACTACTACCTCCCTTCTAGTTTAAAGGGATCGATTCAAAAATTTCACCTACTCTTAGCAAGATAGCAGAGGCGGTGGAAAAGTTTTTGAAGTCTGCAAAAGTACTGAACTAATGTTGTCGTTCTTCACAAAAAATGTGTTTACCAATGCATGCATGAACACTAGTTACTCTAACCCCCTCTCTTCTTCAATTCTTTGCCACATCAGCATGTTTGCTATTCCCTTGTGCATGATACCAGCTAAGATACCACCATTATGGCCAGCCTTAATCATCGCATGCAATAATTTAGTGCACCTTGAAATATGAACATGTGTGGGCATGTATGTTTTTAATGACTTGAGACTATACCTAGCCCGGCATGCAAGATGACTTATTATGCAACGTTCCCCATACCTGCAGGAAGCCCGTTCATCTCCAAATCTTTTCCTCTCCATGTGTGGAAACAGTATGCCTGCCAAACTCTCCTTCTCCCTCCAGTGGTCCCACCACTCCACCTCGTCTGAAAAAATCTGCATGCATGACTCTCCTCCCCCCACGCTCGTCCAATTCGTTGTGACCAGCAATATTTCCACCCCTTCCCTCCCTTGTAATTTACTCCAAAAAATATGCCCACGTAGCTGTTACTTAACTGCAGGTGCATTGGGTCACTGACATATGGGCCCAACAAGGGTCTGGCCCACATGTCAGTGACGCAACTGGACCTGCAGTTAAGTCAGTGCAGCTCGGTCCATATCTTATGTAGGTGTGCCATTGCTTGCTATAAATACTGCGCCTCCCACGACATCACTATCTCCTCCCCCTCACGTTCATGTTCATTGCTATCTCCTCCCCCTCCCTCTCACGTCGACCACCATGGCATCGCCCCTCCCAAGCCCTAGGAGCCCCTCGCTGCACCACGCGGATGGTCACGCGTCGCCGTTCCGTTCCTCGCCGCCACTAGTCGAGGAGGACGCGTCGGTGTTCCGCTCCTCGCCGGTACGCGACGCGTCACCGTTCCATTCCTCGCCGCCACTAGTCGAGGAGGAAGCGTCGGTGTTCCGCTCCTCGCCGCGACGCGACGCGTCGCCGTTCTGTTCCTCGCCGCAACTAGTCGAGAAGGACGCGTCAGCGTTCCGCTCCTTGCCGCTACGCGTCGAGGTGGACGCGTCGGCGTTCCCAATCTCGCTAGCATGCACGTCGGAGGACGCGTCGGCTCCCCGCTACGAGGAGAACGCTGCGCCGCCCGCCGAGCCCCCCAGCCTTGAGGAGCTTTGGAAAGAAATGGATGTTGCCTTGTGGGAGGCTTTGCCTCTAGCAGAGCGCGCCAAAATAGAGGCGGAGAAGAAGGCCGAGGAAGAGAAGTGCATCGCAGAACAAGCTGCCTGGGAGGCCTATGTCACGTCCGAGAGAGTCAGGCAATTGGCTCTTTGGCAGAGGATGCCCGTGCCGACGCCCTGAGTGCAGTCAGGCCCAAGCGCCTCATCTACGCTTGGCAGTACGTGGACCGGATGCACACTTCCATCGAGGAGGAGTACCTGTTGGCGCCGGATCACCACACTGGTGAGATCGCGCTCACCCTCCGGCAAGCCGCCAATCCGCACCTCACGAGTTGTGAGGCTAAGGAAGAGGCGTTGTGTTGGCGCACTGGGAAACGACCGCGCACCAGGGCACTCGTGGCGCGCTGCAAGCGCTCCTGCGAGCGCCGTGGCTTTTAGGGGGAGTATAATTTTTGTTTCGTAAGGCGATCTCATTAGTTTTGGGGTGCAAATTATAAATGCCGAACGTTCAGGAATTTTTAGCATCCTTAATTAAGTATGTAAAAGGGAAAGTTTGGAAAACTTGTGTATTCGTACGCATTTTGCAAGTACGTGCATATAGCACAAACTTTACTATATACTATCGCACTACACGTCTCTCTCGATATATGCTTGCAGACTGTGCTACTCCCTCTGTCCAGGTCAATAAGTCATCTTTGGTTGTGCATCGTGACCAAGAAGGAGGGATGACTTATACACCTAGACCGAGGGAGTACTACTATTACTTATGTACGTGCAAATGCACGTTTTAACATTACGACGCGGTTTTTGTAAAAGTAGAAAAATAGCACTAGTCAAGCTTGTGAAACGATTCAATGCAAAACAAATGCAAAAATGCTCATTTGATTGTTTACTTTTAGCTTCCTTCTCTGTGGTTATTTCTCTGTGGTACTTTGTACGGAGTATCTCACTTGTTGGAAAGGCATGCAAATTCCCAAACAGCTTCCTACACCCAGTATCGAATTTTTTTCCTAACAAGTTGTGCCGTACAATTGGAATTCCAACTTGAGTACTACTACTAGTAGGAGTACCAGGGGCCAGTTCTTTTAGGCTTCTAGATTAGTAATCCCATAACTACTACCTCTGTCCTGGTTTATTGGTCCCCATTGTAATCTGTGTCAAATTTTAATCATAAATTTAACTAATGAAATGTTAGCGCATGTCACATGCACTACTCCCTCCGTCTAGGTCAGTAAGTCATCTTAGGCTGTGCACCGTGACCAAGGAGGAGGGGAAAATAAGAAACGTTAATGTTAATTTGCTAATTAATAGTATTGCAAGCAATGAACTAACCACTGCATGTCGTGTTTGATAGTCTCAAGTCATTAAAAGCATGCACACTTTTTATCTCTTATTGGTTGATATGTCAAGAAACAAGAAACGAGGTAGAAGATAATGCACCGCGCCTAATTTTTTTGGGATTATTTGGTTTTCATAAGATGACTTACACACCTAGACGGAGGGAGTAACATTTTATCAGTTAAGTCTTTGGTCAAAATTTAGCACAAATTACAATGGTGAGGAATAAACCAGGACGGAGTAGTAGTTTAGAAGCCCAAATAAATGAGTGAGGCGCCTTATTGTTACTCTCCACTGTGACTACTCTTATGGGAAAAGATGGGGAAGCCGCCAAAAGAACTGGCCCTAGGAGTAGTAGCTAGGGATCGAGTGTGCGAGATGAACCGGAGAAAGTAAAGGCAGAGAGATTAAATGCAAAAAAGACGAAGGGATGTGATAGTTGCTTGTCCGTTTATTTTACCAGGCCACTTATTACTGGGAGTGGTTGGGTTTTGTGATATGACGGCTTTACTGCCGCGCCACGAGCGGGGTGAGAGGTGAGACTCCCGTGAAGTGCTGCCCTCTACACTAGTACTACTACATCGGTCGTGGTTTATCCCCCATTGAATTTGACTAAAGATTTAACTAACAAAATGTTAGTGCATGTCAACAAAAACTATATCGTTGGATTCGTATTTGAACATAGTTTTGAATGATATCATTTTAGGTGACATGCATCAGCATTTATCGTACTATATATAATGTTAGTTCAATTTTTGGTCGTACTAATCTATAGTAGTAAGGTGCCCGTGCATTGCACCGAAGAGTGAAATGCATTGATCAGGGAGTTGTTTATTTTGACAAAGGATGTGGGGGTCATCTCATGTGTAACGGGTATCGATAGGTTTCTTCGGATATTATTTCATCTCCAGAGCTCACAAACATCCGGGTGAAAGATAAAAAGGTATCTTTTGCAAACAAAAGTGTTCAACTGTTCAACCTACATCCAAAACTTGTGAAGAAATAACACATATTGTGCTTTGCAAGAAATGATCTCTAAGAATTAGTTTTTGAGTATCGATTGTTATACATGTTGGCTAGAGATGACATGGCACTTTCTTATAGTCAAAAGTTGGCTATACTATTAAGTAATATTAACCATGCCCTTATACACCTAGACGGAGAGATTAAATCAGGATGACTTGCAAGGGGGCAGAGGAGATGTAAGAAATGGTTCATCGTAAGTCTTTCACCAGTACTGTAGTAAAAATTCATACATGGAAGATTCTAGACTAAACCATAAACGGATACACTTTTATTCATGCGCGATAGTCCAATAGAGCAAGATCATGCATGGAAGTCTCCACATGCTTAGACAGCGGATTACATTGAGCGAAGACTAATGATCAACATTTAACTTGATAATGCGTATGTCCAGGTGAACCTCCTTGGAGTCCCCGTGCACCGCGTCGGCGGGTAAAGGATGCCATGGGTTTTCCAAGTCCACATCGGCATGATAGTCCCAGCTCCCCAGAGTCCAAGTCCGTTTGATGAGGCCGGTGTCGCCGCCCACGTGACCCGGAGGGGTAGTAACACTGACCACGCACCCGTACATCGGCCTCGTGTCAATGTCAGCGTCAGCGGCGTCGCCCCTGACGCACACTACAGAGATGGGGCGGCGGACTGCGCGGGCCTCGCCGGTGCCCACGATCAAGAGGAAGACGCTGCCGTCCTCCTCCGAGACTAGCAGGCAGCAGTGATCCTCCAGCGACTCCGGCATGGTGAACGGGTAGCACATCTCGTACTTGATGTTCTCCGCCAAGGGCCAGTAGTGACCGCTGCACGCATCCGTGAGGTGATGCACCATGTCCACCGGCGAGCCCCAAAACGGCATCGGCACTCATAGCAGTAGACGAAGGGCTCCTTGGAGGCATAGACCAGGCCGTCCATGAAACGGGAGTGGCTGTAGGGGACGTTGCGCCAGTTGAACATATGAGCAAGTTACTATGAGATTTAATTCGAATAAGCACAAAATAAATCATGATGGCTATAACAAAGATGAAACTAATCATGTGGACTAGCATAGTAGTAGGATACAGAGTAGAAACATGAATTCTACCACGATTTCGAATAGGAAGGACAGAAACACATACGGTGTAATGGGAGCAGCACCGTTGGCGTTGAGGTTGTCACCCATGTTGTTGAGGAAGAGGTTGCCGAGGTCGGGGAAGAAGTCATCATCGGTGAAGTCGTGGCTGCCAGCAGTCGCGAGAGTGCGCTCCCCAAATTTCAACAGCGCCCGCCGAATGAAGCGCATGAGGGAGTGGCTGTAGTGGACGTTGCGGTCGCCAAATGGAGCACAGGAGTAGCACACAAAGCAGTAGATGGTGTCCTTACTAGTACTCCCTAATCTCTATTTATCTATATCTACTCTTATAGAAAACCGAGTTGGTGATGATGGTATGCCTGCCATCTTGTAATATAGACCGTCCGATCTATATTTGACGGATAGAAAGCCAACTATGACAATTTTACAAAAGTTACCCGCACCTCTCTCCACATTTACAGATAAGGCCTTGCCTCGTTCATCCTTATCTCCCAAAACCTCGTGCTCCTCCCTATGTCTCTATCTCTACTACTCTTCTTTGTTTCTGATAACAAATCGAATAGTACTACGCCGTCTGCTGCATGCCCAGCTGAACACGCCTCCTCGCCTCCATCATCACAAACTGAGTCTTTTATAGGAGTAGGAGTAGAGAAAAAACCGAGTTGGTGATGATGGTGTGCCGTGCAATGCACGGGCATCTTCCTTTTTTTGCATATAATTCCAAACACCACGTAGACACGGTCTTTGAGCATGGTTCATAGTCGTTCCACGCTCGGGCATTGAAGTTTGTAAATATTTTAGATTAGAATATACTACTCCTCCGGTGCTAGTAGTAGAGCAGAGTCCTACTCTACTACTCTACTCAAGCAAGTTAGGGCATAGTACTGTAGTAGGTACTGTAGGGAGTACCAGTACTATGATCACTCAAGCAAGTTGTCTGGCATCGATATGACCCTACGCTACTGGTATGTGTCTCGTAAGTCAAGCGGCGTGCTGTAGTCATCATCACCTGTCCACTTCCCGCAGCACATATTCGCTTCTCCATCTTTGTCCACACATAATCTCGTCCAATCTTCCATCCCCGCTAAGGCGCCTCCCCCCCCCTCGTACGAAACCCAAGCACTAACAATGGCAGAACCGAGCAACGTCCGCCGAAAGAGTGGCTGGAATTCGCTCCCCACAGAGGTAATCAAGCTGATTGTTTCGCGTGTGGACAATCTCAGTACCATGCTGCTCGCCGCGTGCTCGTCGAGGCTGTACCGTTTACTCAAAGCCCTCAGGCCAGAGCTTTTTATGCCAGCTCCTTGCTTGCTGATGCCGCCTGATCTTCAGAAAAGGCGTGTCACATGACATAACGATCATAGGGTGGCGAGCATCAACCCCCTTGACTGCGGTCCGATCCCCGTCACCCTCAACTACATTAACAGTATGTACTGGGTCGGCATGAACACGTCTTGGATGGTGCTCGTCGACAGTCGCGGCAGCTGGATGCTCATGGAGGTATACACCCGACGACTGATCCCCCTTCCTTTGATTAACACTGCACTGCTTTGGCACCGCGGCCCAGTATACTCAGAATCTTACAGTAGCCAACATGATACCAAGTTTGATTTGCTCAAGGTTTTAATCTGCCAAGTGCCCACAAGATCTGCGAATTATAAAGACTTCAGGCTAATTGTGTTCTTCAACCGCAGTCTCGCCTATCTGACAGGTCACTGCGGTAAGTGGATAAATCTGCACGTCCATCACAGGATCATACATCCTCCATGGTTCTCTGATGCCAGTGAACACAAGGGCTTAATTTACCCTGTCGACTCCTTCTATGGCTGGACGTATTGCTGGCCTACTCCAGTCATCGCTACAATCGGTTGTTACAGCAGTATGTTAATTTCCTATGATATCATGATGGCTTGCTTATATTACTGTCAACATTTACTAAAAAATATTCATGCTCATAACATGTTGTTCTTAAGATTGACTAAATCAAGAGCCCTTTTTTATTTGACTCCAACTTGATATGATGTTGTAGGCCGCTTGGTGTCCCTACCCTTCCTAATCCCATAACCTTTCAAAGAAAAGCGGCATGGCAGTTGCAGGTGGTTCCTGGCTCGATCAGACAACGGCGAACGATTGATGATCGTTCGCACATACCAGACGTGTTGTTTCGTGGAATACAATCACAGTCACTTCAAGGTCTTTGAGCAGGATCCCAGCTTCTCTGGGCCTTCAGGAATTTTTGACTGGAGGATGGTAAGTAGCCTTGGTACACGCTCTCTATTTGCTAGACTAAATTATCCGATTAACCAGGAGATAACCGACGGCAAGGATCATGATGGCATCGCGGTTTCGTTCATCAGGCAAAATTGTGTGTACAGAGCGTACCATGCGTCTCTGCATGCACCATACCCTGATATGTGCCGCCACGCTCTGCAACCCAGAGTAGGAGAGAGGGTCGCAAGTATCAGACTTTGACCTGCTGGCTGGAGTTTCCCCCGTCAGGCACCCATCTAGTTCAAGCCATCAGCCAATCTCCATAGCTTAATAAATAGTAACATCTAACAGAGCCAGTTAGTTAGATGCGTACACTTGGTGTAGTAGGATCTTTATTTAGTTTGATGCATACACTTGTTCTTTTTTGGTAGCCCTTTTGTAATAATGGCTGGTGTTTGGTTTGGAAGAGAGAGTTGCATCTTCATTCTTCTGGCCTGCTTACTACTTCTGTTGCACCCCAGCCCTGGTTGCTGCTGCTGCTGCTGCTGTTTTCAATGTACAATCAGTAGTATATTTCATCTGTTGGTTGAATAAATGTGTTGTTAGAATGACAAACACAATGTTTTGGAAGTCGTTGCACGGTTCGATCCTTAGTGCCCTGTACCGTACGTAACGCATACTATTTTTCATACGGAACACATTTTCCACTTGTTGATAACATGCAACCCACTGATGAAGGCCCAATAGAGGAGCCCATAATTAACTGGAAAGGAGGCTCTCACATGAATCCGGCCCAGGTACATGCTCATGGTCCCCTAAACATAAGTAAGTAAATAAATAAATAAATCTAAATGCTCATGCACCAGTTCTTTAAATTCATGATTTAACAGGAGGATATTATTTCCTATGATAGTGTCGTTACATTCAGTTGATATTATTCTTAGGCAAAGATAGCGACCGGTCTTCTTTCTCCCAGCATTTTCTTCCTGCAACCAGCGGACCCATGCAAATCGTAGTCAATGTCGTAAATAGTTCCGGTCCATTTTTAGTTTTCAATAAGAATGTCCAACCCAGCCCAACACATTGGCGACAACACTTTATCCTCCACCTTGGTGCGCTCGCCGCGGCGCCGCCGTCCGGCCCTGTCAACATAGTTTTTTTTGAAACGGTCCCTGTCAACATAGTGAATCGGGAGAGAACTATAGTTGTGAGTATGACAGTATGGACCCACCAGGTCCACTCCTGAACATAAGCAAGCGCCTCTTTTACTACTCAGATGCACCCCTCGTTTTTTTACTCTAATCCACCCTGCTGATATCCGGGACCCACATCATTTTTAACGTATAGTCAATTAACGATAGAATTGCTCAAATTTTTTTAGTAGTAATTCGGAGGAGCAGGCTATAAACTGGGTCGTGCGGTCTTTGTGGCCCGTCTAACAACATGACCAGCCCAGCAGGTTTTTCTTTGGGAAAATAGGTAGCCTTGTATTTCTTTTTGAAGAATAGCCAAGCTAGGCCTATTTGTTTTTTTCGACTTACTGGGCTGCAAATCTTTCAAGACGAGGAGGGATGCATTCCGGCCTGGCCAAAGAGTATGGTCAGTTTCTGTTAAAAGTAATATCAAAGGGGTTGAAAATTCCAAAAAAATATAGCAAATGGGATATTAGTTTCTTTTTTTGTTTTTGTTCTTCACTGATATTTTATAGTATTTCGTTGGATTTAACATGACATAGTACTAATTTATTTTTAAATTTGTTTTAGTATGGCTACTAATTTTTGGATTAAGAATATTTTGTTCCCCAGCCAAAATTTGTGAATTTTCAAAATTTCACACATATTTAATTAATTTTTTTAACCCTGGTATTGACCAGAAAATGGGCAGCAATTCTAAAAATGGAAAACGGGCTGCAATAATTTCCATATGAATTAGAAAATGAGGAAAAATTATAAAAATAATAGCAAATGGGCTATACACGACACGGATTTCGAGGCTGACTTATTTACGCAAGGCTTTGTCAGTCAACACACGATTCTAGCAGCAGTGACTGTTGTATGTCCATCCAACGGCCGACATGCTTCTTCAATCTCTGATCTTCCTGCTCCAGCTGCCTAAACTAGCGCCGGCGGTACTGCCTGCTCCCTCCTCTTATGGCCCATTGTGATGCCGCACAGGCTTCCCCGGCCCACCCTACTCCCTCTGCTAGCCTTGCCGCACGCAATCAACTGCCTCCTTATTATGTGAAAAAAAAGATTCCTCCCACTGACATCTGGGGCGCATCGGTTGGAAGGCTGACCTGTGGGCCTACTAAGTTGACGCGTACGCAGGGATTGTCAAGTTAGTCAACAAACGATTGTAGCAGCAGTAACCGTTGGATTTGAATCGAACGGTCCTGCTGCTTCTTCAAGTGCTGCTCTTCTTGCACCAGCCGCCCAAACCAGCGCTGGCGAGACCGCCTGCTCCTGCCTCCAGTGGTCAGCTGTGCTGCCGTTGAGGCCTCACCGCGCCCTACTACTCCCACCGCTAGCCAGGCCCTGCGGCGACGGCAGCCTCACACCGTAGCCGAACCAGTGAACCCTCCTACTCCTCCACGCGTGGGCATCCACTGTCGCATCTTCCCCGGCTCCGCGTCGTCCCCTTCCTTCCTAGGCCTCGCCGTCGTCCACCGCCCTGGTGCTCTCGGCAAGGCATGGTCAACATGGTCAAGGAACAACATCCATCGGAACAGTACTGTACGTGGAGAGGCTGGCAGCTGGGTCCACGGCATCCGCAAGGAAGTGCCTCCTTATTACGCGCAAAATAATTGTTCCTCCACCTGACAACAGGGACCCATCGGACGGGCCACCGTATTTCACAAAAAAAACGTTCCCCCCGCTGACAGCTCAGACCCACCGGAAGTGCCTCCTTATTACGCACAAAAAATGAATACTCCCCCGGCTAGCTGGACCTACCTTGGTGGGAGGCTGATTTGTGGGCCTACTAAGTTGACGGGGACGGAGGGCTTGGTCAACTTAGTCAATATGAACGATTCTAGCTCCAGTTACCGTACGATGTCCATCCAACGACCGTAGTGCTTCTTCAACCTGTGGTCTTCGTGCTCCAGCCGCCCAAAGCAGTGTCGGTCGTGCCGCATGCTCCTGCCTCCCGTGGCCGGCTCTGATGCCGCGGAGGCCTCACCGCCCCCTACTACTCCCACCGCTGGCCAGGCCATCCCTCTACTCACCCACACCCCCTGTTATTCTATGGCGATGGCAGCCTCACACCGTAGCCGAACCAGTGAACCCTCGTACTCCTCTTCGCGTGGGCATGCACTGTTGCATCTTCCCTGGCTCCGCGTCGTCCCCTTCATAGGCCTCGCCATCATTCACCGTCGTGGTGCTCTCGGCGCGGCGTGGTCAATGTGGTCAAGGACCGACTTCCATCGGAAGAGTACTGTACGTGGAGAGGCTAACAGCTGGGTCCACGGCAGCCGCAAGGAAGTGCCTCCTTATTACGCGCAAAATAATTATTCCTCCACCTGAAAAAAATGATTTGCCCCCTAACTGCTGGGACCAACCAGCTATATCTTCGCACGCAAGGAAGTGCTTGACAGTCGGGACCCACCTGGTCGAAGCGTATGTAGCGTTGTCATTCTGGTTGCGAACGTGTACGTACATATATACTGGTCAATGTAGAGGCGCGCACGTGTCGTAGTAGAGGCGTGTACGTGTCGTAGTAGAGGCGCGCACGTAGCATGTACACGTACGTACAGCGGCCAGTGTGCAAGAAAAAAAATACGGCCATGTATGTGTACATACGGGCGGGGTCTCGAACGCCTACTTGCGCATACGTACGGCCAGGGCTCGCGTACATGGCTGGGTCGGAACAGAGAAATAGTGTCGTCATCATGTTCATGGGGAGCCAACCGGCTGGGTCGGAACGGAATGCGTCGTCGTGTTCATCGAGAGGGCTGGCGTACCGCAGAACGGAGGAAACGACCTTGTGTTCGACCGGCCACGTTCGAAACGGGATCATGTTCATCGGGAGGGGTATGGCGTACCGCAAAACGGAGGAAACGGGCCTCCTACGGTCGAAACGGGGGTCCTGTTGGTCGAGAGGGGTGTGGCGTACGGCAAAACGGACGAAAAGGACTTTTGTTGGAGCGCTACGGTCGAAACGGGAGTCGTGTTCATCGGGAGGGGTGTGGCGTACCGCAAAACAGGACTCCACGGGATATTGTTCATTTCAACCGTCGACCTCCTCCAGCCTCCACGGGCTACCGTCGACCTCCTCTAGCCTCCACGGGCTCCTGTTCATCCAGCCTCTAGCGCGCACTACTCCACCGGCTACTGTTCGACCACCCCTCCACGGGCACCCCTTCACCGTCTACTGTTCATCCAGCCCTCCACACCATGGGGTCCTATTCATCCAGAGGCAACACCATTGCTCACTGTTCATCCAACCCCCCCCCCCCCCCCCGACCCCGCCGCAACGCTCACTGTTGATCCAGAGAGGAAGCATCGATCGGCTTCAGTTAGCAGCAGTAGCGAAGGAATCGCTCCATCGGGTTCAGTTAACAGCCATTGATCAATCGCTCGGGTTCAGTAACGCGTAGCCTGCAGTGCAATCGCCCGGGTTCAGTTAGAGCCAATGCCTCGCACACACGCGCGTACGTGTACAAGAGAAACGCGCATCGCTCGGCCCCCGACCACCCACCATAACCGGGAACTCCCCGAAATTTTCCTCGCCCTCGCTTCTACCACGGTTTTTTCTGTCATGCAGCTGCGTCTCCGGCCCGCCCAGGACGAAAAGCCCATTTTCTGTCATCATTTTTTGTCATAGAAGTAGGAGCCCACCACATCTATGATGATACCGGGTTTTGTCACAATTCTCATCATATTAGTTTCATATGTATGATAGAAAAAAGTTTCATTCGGCCCAAAATGTCATGGATGTGTCTTTTTTTGTAGTGCTAGCTTGAGTTTAAAAACATAGACGATAGATCATCTACTCTTTGTTGCCCACCCAACATGAACCACATAGAAGACCCCAGATGAACCAGATAGTAGACACATACTATTCGTTGTTCCCTCGATATGTGCCCCACAGGCATTTTAAAACTCAAGTTTGAACATTAGTTTGGACCTGACTCGGAGTCTAAGAGGTGAACATGATGATAAAGTAGCAGGTAATAATAACCGATGTATAACGTAAGCAGACACGAAAGAGTGTGACCTCTCTTCCGGAACTGTGTAGTCCTCGGGTTCATCTGCTTAGTCGATGATGGTAATGCAGTTGGTGTGGCTGCCGACAATAGGGAAGATGATCTGAGGTGGCAAAAGAAAGTCTGCAGGGGGAATCTCTACTGCAGTTAATGCTCCCATCGATGGTACACCTCAGGTGGGGTGGATGACGGCACGGTAGGAGCAGGACATAACACAAAGAGTTTTCTTTGACACCTATATGAAAATGAAGTAAATTTGTAAGGGCTCCTTAGAATTGGAGGATTCTATAAACGTACGGACAGGAAAAACACAGGAATAGGATAGGAATGCATGTGCAAAACAAAGCATTTGCAAACATAGGATTTCTGTCAACCTGGGTGTTTTATTCACATGAATTGGAAGAACACAGGAATGGAGAAACATGGTCAAATTAAATTCAAACCACATGAAAATGAAAAAAATAAGAATCTTATTATGACAGTAATGCAATTAGTCCAGTTCTTCATGCATATTAATTTGAAAAGGAAGTCCAAGTGGATATTAAAATTCCTACATTTTTTCTTTGAAAGAGACGCCAAAGAAAAAAAATCCTCCATTTTTTCTTTGCTCCACTCCTTCTAACCACATGCATGAATAGTAGCACCATAGTAAAGTTTCCAATTCCTATGTTTTCCTTCACTTTTTCTTTGGAAAAAATCCTCCACTTTGAAGCTTACCCTCGAAATATTTTGTGAGCTTAGATTTGGTCCACATGAGTATCATATATTGGCTATCTTGCTAAACTGATTCAAATTGTGGTTCAAAAGAGCATTTAGTTTTCTCCCTGTTAACTTTTTGACCATGATTCATTTATTTCTAGATTTGCAACTACTTTGAACCAAAGGATCCCTGAGGGATCAACATGAATGCAGAGTAACAAAGTGATGCGACGAGTGTACAACCTCTTTGGCATAGCCTTGTCGACGTCAACATCATTGGGTTGGACGTGGAGAATGGTGATGCTGGTGTGACTGTCGGAGGCGGGGAAGAAGATTTGAGGCCTCTTGAGACGGCACCGAGGGTACTGCTCTGCTGTGATGGACGGTTCTGTCATTGGAGCAGCTCCGGTGAGGTGTACGACGGCGAGGTTGAAGCCGGACAAGACAGACAACGTTAATCTAAAGTGGGACTCTAATAGCATCTGCAAAAGATGATGTAAAATACATCACCAAAAAGTGCTAGATGTAAAATGCATTAGCCGCGCCATGGTCGCTCCAATAGATGTAGTAAATACTGTTCACTTTGAACTTAACTGAAGAAACTGAACTTTACAGTCAAATCTGAATTTTACTATCGAAACTAATTGAACTAGTAGCAGAGCATTGCAATAGAAGTTTAGAGCGTTCAATCACTAGTAGTAGAGAAGCAGTGATCTAAATCAGCAGTCGCTCGAGCAGGGAACGCACTAGCAGAGAGCAACTCATGCAGCAGCATCGCGAGCGAGTTCTAAAGCAGCAACTCCTGTAGCTGCCATAGGTCATGCATCAGCAGCAGCACGAGCGAGAGCAAGTGCAAAGCAGAGCAGCAGCACGAACGAGAGCAAGAGCGGAGTAGCAGCACGACCGACAGCAATAGTAGAGAAAAGCAGCAGCACGAACAAAAGAAAGAGCAGTGCAACAACATGACCGACAGCAAGAACGGAGCCGTAGCGCGAGCAAGAGCCGGAGGACCAGCAGCTAGTGCTGGTGTGGAAGTCGGCGCCAACGAAGCAACCATATGGGAGAGAGACATCATGGAGGAAGTGGCCGGCGACGACGTTGTCGATGGAGACCCGTAAGATCGAATAAAAGATAAAATGAAGCAGTGAATGCAGAACCTCCTTGGTGGCGCTGAGCAGGCGTCGGCTTCATCGGCTGAATTGGTGAGGGTGCTGCGGTTCCATTGGGGCAGGTCAAGACGGCACTGTGGGGATGGAGGTGGCGTGATAGATGAGGCGAACGTCAGGGCATCTCCTTGGAGGTGGAGGGCAGGGCGGCTGATCTGGCGGGACGATGAGATCGATGACGGATGCTCATCTGATGTGGTGGATGAGGGACGGTGAGCTGTTGTTGTGGACGACGTCATCGGGGAAGACTCTCCGGTTGGGCATCGGTCGGGAGGCCGACGTAGGAGTGTGGGGTTTCAAGGTTTTTGGCAGCCTTGGTGTACGAATGGGGGGACGAAGGGGAAGGTTGAGGTGCCATGTCTTAGGGACGCGCTTGTCCGAAATGTAGGTTAAGTTACGAATGTACGCCCATCGGTTTTGACCACGCGACATTGAGGGGGCATTTTCGGCTGAGGGGTAGAAGGGGGATTTCGTGTGTCTGGGCTGCGGGACCGATTTCGGATGAGGAGGGAGTTTTCGCGCGCGTCGAAATTTCAGGATAGCAAGGCGCGGCGTGGGTTGAAGAGGTTGGAGTTGCACAGCAGAAGAGACAAAATATACTCAAGCTTGAAAATTTCGAGATAACAAGGTGCGGATTCCATGTTCGGCAGAACATACTTAACGTGTACAAAAAAACAATTCATACAATACACAAGAGACTCATGTCCCCTTTTACTATATTGCTATAAATGCCATTAAAAACTACAAGAAATATGTAAGAAAAAATCAAGAGAACAAGATTAGCCTGTACAGTACCAAATCAATTTGCACTTCCCTCAACAACAACCAAAAACAAATCAATTCCCACCACAAGAAAGAGTCATGCCCCTTTTTATATGATTACAAATGCCAGGATCTCGAATTTCAATTTTTGAATCCATGTTATGTTGAATTCGAATATATCATTAGGTGATCTTGCAGTTTATAATGGATGTAGTCCTTCATTTTTATCGTCCATCTTATATGAACATTTTACTTCACCCTATGAACATATATATTGTCGTCGACCATATGGACTAAATTTGAATCAGTTTTCCTTATTTGAATACGATTGTTCTCAAGTTATACCATTATTTAAATATTATCTTGATAACAGAAACCATGCATATAGTAGTAATCCTATTTCACTATGAACTACATGTACCATACGATCTCCAATTCAAATATTTGTATCCATTTTATGTTGAATTCAAATCACAGTACATTGGTCTAGGTAGCGATATGTTCGGGATAATCTAAACCTTGTTTTCATATGTATAATTTTTGGCCGAATTGGGACAAGTTTTGGCATAAGCTTCTAGCAAACCAGAGATTTTCTCCACAAGCCTCGTGGTTCTGAGAGGGAGTGTGTCACCTTTGTGTGCGAAACGATATACGATTCCTCCCCCTTGATTTTCTTTACAGAGTCAACATAGAACTATATGACTGCCCTGTTAAATTTTGGAGTTATTCCGGGTTCGTTTGGCCTTGTTTATACATTAATTGAGTTTCTAGACATTTAATGTCCATAATTCAAATTTGAACTGCAAGCACATGCTCTGGTGCACCAAAGTTGGTTCAAAAATCACATGTGTGTCCTTAAGTGAATTTCTAGGTCCCATGCAAGAAATATGAATGAAATTCAAACATCTGGGCATCGTGACTCGCCCGAGAACATTGAGAACCTTGTTTTTTAAGTTCCTGTAAATCCAAAACTCACCTGGAAATCATGAAACTTGGCATTGTGTCATGTCATGGAACTAACATGCTGTGGTAAAAAATTTGGCCGAATTGAAACGAGTTTTGGTATAAGCTTCTTGCAAACCGGAACTTCTCTCATGAAGGCTCGTGGTTCTGAGAGGGAACGTGTCACCTTTGTGTGCAAAACAATATACGCTGCCCCCCCCCCCCACTTGATTTTCCTTACAGAGGCAACATAGAACTATATGAGTGTCATGTTAAATTTTGGAATTATTTCGGGTTCGTTTGGCCTTTTTATACATTAATTGAGTTTCTGGTCATTTATTGTTCATAATTCAAATTTGAACTACAAGCAGATGCTCCAGTGCACCAAAGTTGGTTGAAAAATAACATGTGTGTCCTCGGGTGAATTTCTAGGTCCTGTGAAAGAAATGAGAATGAAATTCAAACATCTGGGCGTCATGGCTCAGACGGAAACATTGAGAAACTTGGTTTTTTAATTCCTGTAAATCCAAAACACGGAAGAAAATCATGAAACTTGGCTTGGTGTCATGACATGGCACCAACATGTTGTGGTAATTTTGCTGTCCGATTTGCGAAAGCGCACACATTAACAATCAACAAAGTCATTTTGGAACAAGTGTTGTCACGTTACAATCAGAAACACAAGTATTATTAAAATCATGGCGTTCTACTTACCATTTACGTGCCGCAACGCGTCCCCTTTTATTATTGGCTAGGAGGCACCGTGCAGGGTAACTATTTGAGTACGGGAGGCGTGCGATCAGACCCCTGCGCGTGCTTATCGGGAGGAGAACCCTTTGACCTCCATCTATCGCCCACCTCTCTCCAAAGGTCACCATTAATGGCACCCAATCCCCTGTTTAATGGCGTGGCTGTGTCTCACTCGACTGAGATTTAAGAGAGAAAAAAAAATCTGAAAATAAAATTTTGCACGGATCTTGATGTAAATCCGACGGACCTATATAGCATGTACTGCGACTTATAACAAGATTGATGAATATATAAGGACGACGAGAGTGGATAATAATCTATTATATAATTAAAACAAGAGACGAATAAGCCGTTACGTTCTTCCACACAGATTAAATTATCTCAATCGTCAATTTAAAAGATTGATGGCCGAGATTTAAAGATTTAGGGTTACATACAAATATTGTTAGGTACAAATAGTTTGACACGTTTGGTCTGACACATATACTTTTTCCTTTAAAAAGTTGGCCAAATCAATCTGGACCTAAGCCTAAAGACCGCAACCAACTAATAAAAACTATGAAAAATCCAAAGCACCTGGCAAGAAAGAAGAGTCCTGGCATAATAATACACTTCGGCAATTATCCAACACGAGCACCTTCCTTTTCTCCAACACGTGGTCCTTCCACACGTTAACCCCGGCAAACAGAAACAGTCCTACCATCATAAGCTGAAAAGGTCTTATGATTTCAGCAACTAACCAACACGGGCTCCTTTTCCTTCGTTAAAAATATCAGCCTGGACTACTGCTTTGTTGCTTGACATTTTTTTAACACTCTTTATTGTTGAAGTTGAGAGGTGTTAAAAGTACGTACTTATACTAAAGTCCTTGCAAAAAATATATAAATATAAAGTATGCCTTCAAAAATTTCAATTTACAACTATTTACGAACGTTAATACATTGTATAAATAAATCAATCATGTTTGGTCGCCATTATGAAAATTAATTTTCACCCAGTTTTTTAGCAAAATTAGTTCTACGAATATCCTTTTCTGCATAGAAAAATATACTATTAATCCAGCAGAGGAAATATGAGCCATCCAATATTTAAGAGTGCGTCACACGCTTCATGAATAAGGACAGAACAGTTTTCTTTAGAAAAAGGACATGAGACACACTAAAAAAATTAATGTCATCTATTATATATAATTAAAATAAGAGATAGACAAACAAGCTATCACGTTTATCCACATATGTTCATCTTATGTGCACCGTTTGATTTGAATAATAACGGATGAGATTAAAAGGTTTTACTTAACATGCCAACATGTATTTTACCAGCTTATTGATCTAGAACGGTGTCACGTCTATGCATATCATCTATGGTACATGTACAGAAAGACAAAACCTACGTACTAAATCAAAACCTGCCTGTCAAGTTTCAAAAAAGAAAGAGCGGCCTAAACTGATGTATCCAAGTCGGTCGCATTCGGGCACACCAAGGAAAGATACAGCCCAAGTTTCCCGAAACACATGGAAGCGCGCAACATCAGTTTCGTATCGATTTACGTGGCCTAATTGATTTCAATATGCTGATACACATCTTCAAGCGGACAGAGTGGAGGCAAGTATCGAGTGCTAAACGCATGCTACTTTTTTTCTCTCAATCCACCAGGTCGGAGTAATTAACTACTACTATATCACATGCATGCATACGAGCTAGCACAGCACTGTGACAAAAAATAATTAGAAATAAATAGTTTTACGTACATGGAAAGGAATTTGGCACCCTCACAACTCCTCTAAAGGTTCAAGAGTCTACAAGTAGTATTAGCATAAAGTAAGACATTATAACTATATAATTTATACCTTTATATTTAATAATAAAAAAATAGTAATAATACAGTTCTGATATGCAGTGTACATATAGTCCAAAAATAGAAGCATAATACCTACGAAATAACCATTGTGAAAATTAATTTTCACCCAGGTTTTTAGCAAAATTAGTTATACGAATATCCTTTTTTGCATAGAAAAATATACTATTAATCCAGCAGAGGAAATATGAGCCATCCAATATTTAAGAGTGCGTCACACGCTTCACGAATAAGGACAGAACAGTTTTCTTTAGAAAAAGGACATGAGACACACTAAAAAAATTAATGTCATCTATTATATATAATTAAAACAAGAGATAGACAAACAAGCTATCACATTTATCCACATATGTTCATCTTATGTGCACCGTTTGATTTGAATAATAACGGATGAGATTAAAAGGTTTTACTTAACATGCCAACATGTATTTTACCAGCTTATTGATCTAGAACGGTGTCACGTCTATGCATATCATCTATGGTACATCTACAGAAAGACAAAACCTGCGTACTAGAATCAAAACCTGCCTGTCGAGCTTCAAAAAATAAAGACCGGCCTAAACTGATGTATCCAAGTCGGTCACATTCGTGCACAGCAAGAAAAGATACAGCCCAAGTTTCCTGAAACACATGGAAGCGCGCAACATCAGTTTCGTATCGATTTACGTGGCCTAATTGATTTCAATATGCTGATACACATCTTCAAGCGGCCAGAGTGGAGGCAAGTATCGAGTGCTAAACGCATGCTACTTTTTTTCTCTCAATCCACCACGTCGGAGTAATTAACTACTACTATATCACATGCATGCATACGAGCTAGCACAGCACTGTCACAAAAAATAATTAGAAATAAATAGTTTTACGTACATGGAAAGGAATTTGGCACCCTCACAACTCCTCTAAAGGTTCAAAAGTCTACAAGTAGTATTAGCATAAAGTAAGACATTATAACTATATTATTTATACCTTTATATTTAACAATAACAAAAAGTAGTAATAATACAGTTCTGATATGCAGTGTACATATAGTCCAAAAATAGAAGCATAATACCTACGAAATAACCCTACATGAAAATATCAAGTTTGTAGGACGAAGAATAACAGTTTTTGTTTTCAGACAAATCCTCTGTATTATATCTTAAATATGTAATTTTGAAATAAGTATATAAATCTATCACTACATAGTAGAAGTTTTCTGATATTACTATGAGATATTGAGAGAATTCCAAATGACTAGAGGTACAATCATAAGAATAGCTAGATGATGCCATTGCTTTATCAGTAAACTTATCACTCAAATCAAAATGATGAAGCGGGTGCAAGAACATATTGAAGCAACGGAGCATGGAAAGCATGATAAATCATTTAATCTGCGTGTATTCCCAGTAAGCACAATTAGCACAAAATTAGCAAGACGTAATGTGTGAGAACATTTAGCTATTTTGGTGAATGTATAAAATAATTATAATGCCTTAGATGGCCTAGAAATATAAATGGTGATAGATAAAATCAAGACATGTATCTCTCACAAAAAAATCAACATACGTGGAATCATTATGAGCACTGAAAAAATAGCGGGCTATAGCGTCGCTAATAGCACGCTATAGCATATAGAGGATTGTCTCGCTAAATATATTAATGTACAATGCCTCGCTAATAGCACGCTATAGCACGCTAATAGCATATTTTCAAGGGCCGCGCTATTTTCTGTAGCGCGCTATTTTTTTCATTGATTATGAGGCAAGAATGTTAACAAAGCAAGAGACGCAATTGCAATAAAACGAATATGAAGCACGAAGAAGGAGAAAACAAAAAGTCTTCGATGAATCTTAGATATCATTCTTAGCGTAAAATTTCTAAAGAGGCCGTTGATAGAAACATAGACACCAATGCATTCGGAGATTTGGAAGAGAAAAAACAGAAAACATTATGAAACTCTAATTGTGTGCATGGTGAATCATACATTGCCTTAGACATTTTAATATACAAAGTATCAAAGTTTGATGTAATTCTCGGTGTAAATTTTCTCCGCAAACTATTGTTTGAAGATAGACACTAACAGACGTAGAGAAGTGGAGGATAAAAAACATGAAAATGTAGCTTTGTGCATAAAAAACATGCCTTATAAGCTAACTAATATGTACACTCATAGAAAAGAGGTACTCCCACCGAATTAAAGATAATCTTCCTGAAGATATTCATACCGTCTGCAACGATTTCCTATATTTCTAATGGTACATCATATTTTATGTAGTTGTGACGTAAGTAAAATTGAAATCTATGGACACAAATGACTGGGTAGTAAACAGTATGAATATATTTTTTCACCATATGTATTTCGTCTATAAGCTTCAATTAGGCTTTAAGTAATACCTAACATCTTGCTAATGTGAGATTGTAATAGTATATGAGGAAACAGAAATACAGCAACACTACTAAACCTAGCCGCGCAAATGCGCGGGTCACTCCGCTAGTTGTCTTACATATTTAGGAAGATAACTAAAAAAGCCACATGCTGCTACGCCTGAAATACACAAGGGCAAAAAAAGAAGGAAGACGCATACAACAATCTGGCTCGTTGATCTCTAGTTTCTTGATGCACTGTAGGTCGCGGAGACTATTTCTCGCGGTGAGCGGCGATGATATCTTTCATCAGTTTCATGTCCTTAATATGCTGCTTGGCAGCATCCACGGATTCCTCCACCAGCCTTTCGCGCTCGATGTGGAGCATGACATTCTTGTCCATAAGTTTCTTCACGATGACGCCCGTCCTCTTCAACATGGCAGCAGTCTCCTCCGCGTGCTTCGCACTTCAGGCGATCTTCACCCTCAGCAGGCCGCGCTTGACCCGAAGCTTTGCATTGGCTTCCCCTAGTTGTGATGCCGGTAGCTTGTTCAAACGAGGCTTTCATGTCGTCCTGCAACCTCGCCCAGCGGGAGATCTGAACCATCTAGCTATGGACTATCGCATGCATGCGCCTATAAGAGTCCTCGCCTGCCTGCGAGACATTTTCCCAGGCCACCGCGGCGCGGGGATGACATCTCTGTTGCATTCACGGTGTGGCGGGACATCTATGCTGCTTCAGCAGCGTGGCCGGACCAGTCTGGTGCATCGACGGCATGGAGGGGCCTCCGTGTTGCTTCGGCGGCGCGGCAGGACCTTTGTGCTGCTACGGCCGTGCGGCAGGACATGTCGGCTGCTTTCGCGGCGAGGTGGGACATCTCTCGTGCTTCCGCTTCCATGCTAGCCTCTCCCTGGTGGTAATCTCTCGACCCGGAACTCACGCTCGCCATGGAAGACGCAAGGGAACGATGATGAATGACTTGTTTGTTTTTGTGGATGAGGAGTTGAGGAGGAATGCGCAGTCATCTTGACATAGTAGTATTTATAACCGAGTACTAATACACTTCTAAGTGGGTAACCGTTTAGGTTGTGATCGGTGTGAATAGGTTTAGAATTAAATATAGCATGGTTGTAATTTGGAATGTGACAAGACGCAAGCTCAAAATTTATTGATGGTTCTAGTTTCGAAGTGCAGCACTATTCTCGGATGGCGTAACATGGGCACGCGTTCTCGTCCGTGGTGTAGCAGTTTTGTAATATGCCATGGTACTTCTTTTTCTACTACTGTGTACGTGCAATAACTGGCACCGTCGGATACATATCTTACGGTTATTGGGGCGTTCGACAGGAATAGCCTCGTGGCGAGCTAAAGACTAGTCTTTTTTTCACACGCATTACATCGACACATATCATCTCTCTCCCTCTTTCCCACGCACACACCTAGTCTCTTAGGACTTCTCGCACACACCATCTCTAGCTCCCTAGGTCGATGCCACCCACATACACTTGTACTCTGATTTTAATACATTATACACGAAGAGAAGAGGTGCATGCACGCACTCATCCTCTCTCACACACGCATCTGTAACTATGAATAGTAGTGTTCTCAACCATCCGATTGGCTCTATCATAGGTTCCCGTTGCACCTTGGACTTGAGATTGAGAAGTTTAAAACACGGAGGCTAAGCTGGAGGCGCGAGGTTTTGGTTAATGTGCAGGCCGCACATGGCACCAACACGACACGAGCTTTGTCTTCCTGGTGCGCAGTCGGGTGAGTACTACCAGTAGTAGTACTACTACTCCTTTGATGTGTCACGTCAACTCACAGAAGTATGCAGCACTTCCTCAAAAAACAAGCATATAAGCTGCTTATACTTCTTACCCAAAGGATCTTCATATCCAACAGACACAAAATATCTATTTGACTGTTGGAAATTACTTTAACTGCTGATCTAATGTCGAAATAATTGTTGCATCACCACCAAAACCCACCATCTCTTAAGCTAAAGTAGACCGAGCTAACCCCTTTATTAGCATATTACTAAGATAATCAAAAGGCACTATAGAATCATTTAGGAGGTGAGCTTGTCAATCTGAATATGGAGGGACACAGTCCTCGACAACCAAGCCCCAGCCAACAGCTTGGGCGGAACTGTGAAGAAGGTCAGCTCCTGCACGGCGACGTCGCCAGGATCCTTCCACCTTGATGGCGTTGGTCCAGCCTTTGGGCTCCCTCGGTGGGTCGTTCGCCCACAGCTTGCCATGTAGTGCGGTGGTGGGGCCGCCCCCGCTCTGATGAAGACGACTGACACCGCGATAGGCACGCCGATGTCGAGCATGCGACCGTCCAAGAAAAACACGCGGCCGTCCTCCTCCGTGAATAGCAAGAATCGCGGCTCCGACACTGGCACTTGCAGCTTAAGCACCTTGCCGTACTGGATCATGTGCACGGGCATGGGATGCATGGTGCTGATGTGGTGGGGAAGCATAGGCGGCGGGCCTTCGTAGCCTCATACGCGCACGGGGCATTTGCGGGGCGCGAGCGGACACACACTCTGGTGATTGGCGAGCTTGTGGTAAGTAAGGTAGAGCCCACAACCGTCGTGCGGGCACTCCACCCACACCGAGGAGAGGACGGCGTCCATCGCCGTGTTCCGCACGTCGAAGCCGCCGCCGCGCTTGCACTTCTGGCACTGCCGGTGGTCCCAGGGCACTCGCCACGGTAGTCCGCGCAGGGCAAGTGCCCTCCCTTGCACTGCACAAATCAATCGAACAACACATCAATCAAGAAACCTGCACCTTGCTCGATCATCCGAACAGACGAGGTGTATTTGAATCTCGTACACTGGAGGATTCAAGGGGCGGAGGCACAAGGGGTAGTGGAGCAAGGTGAGGTCCATAGAGAGCTCCATCGTCGGGTCCTGTTCTGTCGGCATGATCTCGCCCTCCTCGTGCACAACCAACTCTCGCTTTAGGTTCGGGGCATTAGAAAGTTTCACCATCACATATTCATACTACTTCAAGGTGCATTAAATCAACACATGCAAGTATCAAAAGGAAAGTCACATCATGCATGCATGCGTTGTAATTAATGCATCGAGAAACCCAAATTATTGAAATATATCGAGTGCACTGCTTTTATGTGTCGCGTCAACTCGTAAAACAAGGAGAAGTTTGATTATAGCACCCTCTCCCTCACCCATGAGTGTGGTGGCTCGCAGGACTAGGAGAAGCTTTCACTACACGCTCTCCCTCCTGCACGCGGTGGACATGCAGCAGTTCATTCAGTGTCACATGGCCAGAAGCATACTAGTAGTACTCAACTGTAGTAGTACCATCGTTGTTCGACTTCGAAGAGCCAAGGGCAACCTGAATGCTCGTGTGGCAGTTTCATTTGTAGGGGAGGTAGTATAGTGACATAATCTAGGATAGCGTGTATCGTGCCTCTAAGCTTAAAATCGTTGGAGTCGGCTCCATGCTATGAGGCCGTCTTGAAGAATTTTTTGATTAAAATAATCTTCTGGCCCTACCTGTCATCCTGGTGATTGTAGTTTGCACGCTGATCTGGTCAAGACAAGAATATATATTTTAATTTGTGGTGGGGTAAATGTTAGAGGTTGCAGCAAATAAATTGTACATTGTGGGTCTTTTAGCCAAGTTTAGAGGCAAGCATGTGGGGCCAGTGCTATGATGTGTCGCGTCAACTCGTACAATGAGGAGAAGCTTGATTTTACCACTAGTACGCCCTCTTCCTCACCCATGCGCGCGGTGTCTCACAGACGAGGACAAAGTTTTGCTTACTACACTAGTGCAGAACCGGGCTTTAGTGCCGGTTCGTGACGGCCTTTAGTGCCAGTTGGCGAACCGGCACTAAAGAGTGGGGACTAACGGTCCCCCCCCTTAGTACCGGTTCGTCATGAACCGGCGCTAAAGTGCAAACACGTGGCACGAGCCAGGCCCGGGTGCGTGTAGGACATTAGTGCCGGTTGATAACACCAACCGGTACTAAATGTTTGGGTGTTTTTTTTATTTTTGCTTTAATTTTGTGTTTTCAATTTGGCTTTATTTTCCATTTAATTCTTTTTTGTTTGTTGGTATTTCACGATACTACAAATTGTACATGT
Source organism: Triticum timopheevii (assembly GCA_963921465.1). Lineage (NCBI taxonomy): Eukaryota > Viridiplantae > Streptophyta > Magnoliopsida > Poales > Poaceae > Triticum > Triticum timopheevii. Next base: position 295,466,672 of record OY997274.1, read on the forward strand.
TATGCATATCTATAAATAGATTTTCTCGTACGTAGAACCACACATATATATATATATATATATATATATATATATATATATATATATATAATATCATCGAATGTCTCACAGCCAACACCTTTAACTATTCACACATACACATGTATATACATATACAATTTCTCCTACATGTTGCCTTGGTGCCTTTGGAGCACGATGACAAGTGGTTCATGGGGGTGGTAGCGGGTAATAGTATTCTCCTTTAGGATCTTTGACCTGGTCGAGCAAAAATCCGGCTATTTCCTCTTGAAGTGCTTGTATGCGGTCCGATGGTAGGAGCTTATCCCGCACCGATCTGAACTGTTAAGAAGGAGATCAATATGCATGTGTGTTAGTTGTGTGACTAGATATCGATAATGGTGTGAATAGTGTTCTGACAAAAACGAACCCAGTCCTGTCTATCAGATCTGCTCCTTTCGCACGTCATCATGCAAATGTTCTTGCAAACGTAGAATGCACACAGATTATTCCCCGCCGCCTGCCTCAGGGCCTTTACGAGAATGAAATTGAATCAGATAATGATTAATCAAGCATGATAATTAATTAATGATATTGAAACAAGAATTAAAGAGATGGTAGCTAGCTAGTAGTACTTAATTACTTACCAAGGGTCGATGCCAAAACAACTTTTTTGGCCACGTGCCTGGAGTCACCTTGATGAACTTTGCCCATGCCCTGCCCGCCGGCAAAGAAAATTAATAAAGGGGTTATTAAATAGTTCATATCAGGAACTAATAGTTAATAATGATTGAAATTACCTGTTGACTATCCCCTTCACGATGGTGTAGTCTTTATCTTCTTTAGTTAGTGAGTCCAGTAATTCAACTTTTCCTTCCTCAACTTTAATGTCTAACAAGACCCAGTGCCAACTGCATACGCACACGTTTGCATGTCTTAATAAAGCGGGCATGTGCATAAAATTAATCAACTACCGTAAATCGTATACACTTAATTATTAACATCTAGCTAGCTAGTAAGCAAAAACAGAATTTATAGTACAAGACAGTGTGACTCATGGGAAGTTGTAAGGAAGTAGTATATCTTCATTGGTATTGAGACGCTTCAAGAACTCTAGCATGCTTTCCTCTACAGCAGCTTGACAATGTTCAATCTGCCATATGTCCTTATTAATGGTATTTGGGTCAATGAACCCAACGCCATAGCGTCCAGATTTTTTCATTTCATACATCTTCATCCTGCATATAATACCACAGAAAAAGAATATAGTTAGGATAATTACATGTAATGATTGATCAAAATTATCACTACATAACTAGCTTGAGACTTAAATTACAGAAAGAAATCACTTACAGACAATAGCAACTGACGATAGACTTGTCAAGTGCGTCTTGATTAAATAACTAAAATAGTTCTGGATACTCAATGGCCAGAGCTTTCTCATGGTAATAATGCTCATGCTTGACATTCACCATGAGGGACTCTCGATTGGAAATCTTGGTAATGTTCATGTACCATTGATGCAATTGATACATTCTCATTGGGAGGTCCTTGACCTTGTCTGGATGGACCAAAGGTTTTCCCCCGACATATTGCCATGCTATTTCCGATTCTTTAAGCGTAGGCATGGGCTCGATTTCGAGGAGTTGTCCAACAGAGATATTGAGCATTTGAGCCTGCATTATATGATGCTCTGTTATTACCACATCGCCATGCTGGGGAACGCTAACGGTTTGCCCACAATAATATTTGGCGCGCGTACTACTCCTCTCATGTGTTGTTGGCACAACAAGCGGGGGGATCGCTTGCGCCGCCTGTTCTCCCAACTGGGGAACGGTTTTCCCGCATTTTTTGCCAGCTGCTTGTTGGATCAAGCTTGAGCTCGCTTCCTTCTGTAGTCGTGCTCGATGTGCCTTCCTGATTTGGCGCTCATAGTCCGAGTCAACAGGCTTGGGAGCTGGTTCTCTAGCCATATGAATGAAGTGGTCAATTACTTTCTCAGGCACTTTCTCCTTTGGCGGCGGTGCCGATTTCGGTCCAAAATGGGCATCCAATTGGGCTTGCACTATGGCTGTGTTTTGCTCCTTAGTTATGTCGTAAGGCCTCTGAGGAAGAGGAGCGAGGCTTGGACCATATTTATATCGCTTGCCTCCGCCTGTACTTCCTGAACTACCTCGACTCGTACCGCTACGCACCAAAGCTGCGGTATGTCTCTTCTGCGATTGCTGAGACGGCGGAGACGGCTGACGTGGAGTTGGACTAGGAGTAGTGGCCTGACGATGTGCCGGACTTGAAGCAGGAGGTGTGGCCTGACACGGTGCCAGACTTGAAACCGAAGAAGTGGCATGACGCTGTGCCGGGCTTGAAACCGGAGGAGTCAGCTCACGTGTTCGGGGACTTGGAGGAGGTGGCGGACTTCGAGGAGGAGTCGTCTCACGCGTTTGTGGACTTGGAGGAGCGGGAGTCTGCGGACTCAGTGGCGGACTTCGAGAAGGAGTCGGCAGATGACGCGGTGTCGGTGGACGTCGAAAGATGATGCAATCCTTTCTCCATAGGATGATACGATGTATGGCCTCTCCCAGTGTGCGCTCGTCTTCACCTCCAGGAATGTCAAGCGTTAGCCCTGAATATGGGTCCACCACTTCATCAACCATAACACGAGCATAGCCCTCTGGAATCGGGATGCAATGGTAGGTTGCTTTGGGGGTAACTGGAAAAGCAACACCGTCCGCCACCTTCATGGATATGTTATTCATTTTGGAGTGTAGCTCGCAGTTAGTGTTCTCTATGATCTCATCCACAGGGTATGTATCCAGCAGTGTGTCGCCCGGGGCAGAACCAACGCTGCTTCTCGGCATGGATGGGACGGTGCTATCCAATGCTGGACGATCATCCGCTTGCTGCTACCGCTGCTGAGACCCCCTTTCCTGGCCAAGTGAGTCGATCTGCTGTTGCTGCTGCTGAAATTTGAGTGCCAGGTCCGCGTGCCTTGCTTCTAGGCCTTGAAGGCGTTCTGCGTCCTGCTTCCTCTGCTCCTCCTCCAGCTTCCTTTTCTTCTCCTCCTCCATCTTCCTTGTTGCACGGCTCCTGTAGTCCTCGTTCCATTCTAAAAAGCCCTCATACCAGGGAATAACGCCCATGCCTCGTGTTCTTCCCGGGTGTTCAGGATTTCCCAGGGCATGCGTAAGCTCGTCGTTCTCTCTGTTGGGCATGAACAACCCCCTTCGAGCTTCATCTATTGCGTCAATTATGTTTTGTTCGGCTCCTTTTAGACTTGCCTTCTGCGAAACTTCGCCTGTCTTTGGGTCCAACACTCCCCCATGCGCATAGAACCAAGTTCTGCACCTGGGGGGCCAGTGCCGGGTAACCGGAGTGACCCCTGCATCCTCCATCTCTTGCTCAGACTTATCCCACTTAGGCAATCCCACCGCATAGCCACCTGGACCCAGCCTATGGAACTGCATCTTTCTTGCGGCATTTGCCTTGTTTTTCATCGACCGTTCCTTAGATATTTCTGAATCCTTGAAGGTCACGAAATCGTCCCAGTGCTCTCTTTGCTTCTCCAGTGTTCCCTTGAAATCTGGAGTCTTCCTTTCATTAGCGAGGTAGTTGGCCCATACAGTTTTCTTGTGGGTGTTGAATGCAATTGCCATCTTCTTAAGAGCAGCGGCCTTGACTTTCTCCACATCTGCTTCAGTGAAATGATCTAGTAGGGTGAAATGTTCCATCAGAGATTTCACAAGGTCTTTTTTGGCTCTGTCGTCGACCCAAGTAACACCTGGACGTTTAGTCTTTGGCTCTTTCCATTCTTGAATGGAGATCGGGAGTTTGTCCTTCACAAGAACTCCGCACTGATGAGTCCACTTGTCCGCAACGTTCTTAGGCGTGAGGGGTTCGCCACTAAGTTTGGTGGATTCGATGTGGTACTTTACACCATCCTTCAACAATCTGCCCGGGCCTCGCTTTGTCTTGCTGTCTGTAGAAGCAGATTTGCTCGATCTGGAGGGCTGAAAGAAGAAAGATTGATTCGTTAATATATCTTCAATAAAAAACATGTGATGATCACCATGATGCATGCTTATATAAATATACCTCGCCGGTAGTCTTTGTTATTTGAAGATCAGCGTTGTCTGTGTCATCACCAACATTGTCTGTGTCATAAACATAATCATAGTTCATGACTTCATCAACCCGGTCTCGAGATCGAATATCTTTTCATCACCCTCTCCGGTACTATTCAGATATTGGGAGCCGTCATATGCTTCATTCATATCATCTAGCCTGTGAGGGCTGCGTATGATGTCGAACAATTCCTCTTCTCTCTCTCTGCCGGTATTGTCTGCCATAGCTTTTACTTTACTAATACAGAAGAAATATAAAACAATTTAGTATTCAAATTACAATGCATGGATGCAATTAATCAATAAGGAAAAACTGAATCTCGAATACATCGTCTCGAATATATAATCTCGAATACATCATCGATCGTCTTAATATATATAATCTCGAATACATCGTCTCGAATATTATATATCGAATATATCACTATCTAGGTACCTAATAAAGATTGAGTACTACAGAAGAATCTAGGGCGCCACTCGCGGTTCCTGGGGCGCGGGCGGTGCACACCCAAAGAGAAGGAACCATCACATGATCATATCTCCGGTCATCTGCCCAAAGAACCCGTCAAGTAGTGGAGAACCTGACGTCGTCCATAGCAGCCATGTAGCGACGGACGTGCTCATCTTCCTCCCTGACACGGCGACGCACCACCTCTGGCGGGGCCGACTGCCTCTGCACCGAATGTGGCCCACGCGAACGCCATCAAAGAAGATCAGGGTCAACGACGGGACCCGAGGTCGGGTTCCTCACCAAGCGGCGCGCCCCTCCAGGTAGCACCAACCAGTGCCAGCCCGGCGGAGCCCAGTCCCGGACATGGGTCCCTTAAAGCAGGACGTCGTCGCGAACGGGTCGACGGCGAGGATGCGGGCCGGGCATATCATCGAGAACAAATACTATGTGCCCACAAAAAGTAACATTTTTTAAATGGTTGGATTGTGATAACTAAAATTCTATATATATGCAAATTCTAACAATTTGACATTAATCTAATTCATCTAACTAAAACTAATTCTAAAATTTCCTGATTATATAACTAACATTTCCATAACAATTCTAATATTTATATAACTAAAAAACAGAAAAATTGCTAACATTTCTATAAATATTTCTATAACTAAAAAATAGAAAACATTTATAACATTTCTATAAAACAAACATTTCTAATATTTATATAACTAAAAAACAGAATAATTTCTAACATTTCTATAACTAAAAAACAGAAAAAATTATAAGAAATAAACTAATGTGTGTGTGTGTGTGTAGTGTGTGTGTGTGTGTGTGTGTGTGTGTGTGTGTAGTGCCGTCGGGGACGACGGGGACGGGGATGGCCGGGGCAGCGTCGTCGACAGGGGCGGCGACGAGGGGCGGGGATGGCCGGGGTCGGCGACAAGGGGCGGGGGCGGCGACGATCGGGGCAGGGCGGCGTGACGGAGGGAGGAAACAAAGGGAAGAACAGAGGGAAACTGAATTTTTTTCAAGTGTTGTATATATAGGATGGACCTTTAGTACCGGTTGGAGCCACCAACCGGTACTAAAGGTCTGTTTTGGCCAGGCCAAGCGACGGGAAGCGCACCCCCTTTAGTACCGGGTGGTGGCTCCAACCGGTACTAAAGGGGGGTCTTTAGTACCGGTTGGAGCCACCACCCGGTACTAAAGGGGGTGGGCTGGCTCCAGGCGGTGCGCAAGTTTAGTCCCACCTCGCTAGCCGAGATGCTACCGCACTGGTTTATAAGCTCCAGTGCGGTAGCTCTGTCGAGCTCCTCTCCTAATCAGGCCTACTCGGCCTACCTGTCCTCTTCGCCCAGTGGGCCTACTGGGCCTTGGCGGGCCTACATCCTGGCCCAACAAAAGCTTGTGTTCCTAGTCGTATGCAGGCCGCTTTGGCCCAGTAGGTGGGCTTTTTTATTTTCATATTTTTTTGCTTTATTTATTTTTGTTTTATTTATTTTTGAGTTGTTTTTTTGCTGTATTTAGAGTTTCTTTGTGAATATTTTTGCTTTAGGTACAAAAAATTACAAACTTTCTGTTAGTGCCGGTAGTTTTCAAATTTGAATAGTTTAAATTTTGAATTATTTAAAATTTGTGTGAATCACTAGTTTGTGAATAACTTAACTTTAAAAAAGTTTTTTCAGTGATTCTTTTTTCTTATGTTTAATATTAGTGTGTTTTATCGTTATATTCAATTTGGTAATGTTTAGGTTATTTAAAAAATGAAATGCCTTTGTAACAGTTCAGTTTTCGCCGGAAACCCTGATACTTCGAAAGAGATTGTCCATTTTGTACACGAAGTGCATCCAGTTTTTGCCGCAACCCTCTCTACTTTCTTGCACATGCTATTTGTATGAAATTATGATACCATGCCAACTTTCAACCTTTTCTGAGTTCATTTGAAATGCTTTTCAATTTCAGGGTCATTTAGCTGGAAAAAATCAGTAAATGCGTGAAAAGAATTTGTTTGCACATAAAATTTCTTCACGTTTCAAATGCCAAAACACATAACTACCCTAACTATTACAGACATTCCCTCCTGGGTGTGAAAAACAGAAGAAAGTGATGATAGTGAAGCCGATCACATCCCAGATCTTTGGGTGTGAAACTTTTTCTTCGCGTGTGTCCGTTTGCGCCGTAGCCATGGAAAATCTTAATCATTTAACTGGACGCTCGGGTCAATATTCACTGTGAATGGAGCAATTTCATGAAACTTTTCATAATCTTCTGACATGTCTGTCTTGTCATCCACTCCCACGATGTTTCTTTTTCCTGAAAGAACGATGTGGCGCTTTGGCTCATCGTATGATCCATTCGCTTCCTTATCTTTTCTTTTTCTCGGCCTGGTAGACATGTCTTTCACATAAAAAACCTACGCCACATCATTGGCTAGGACGAATGGTTCGTCTGCATACGCAAGATTGTTGAGATCCACTGTTGTCATTCCGTACTGCGGGTCTTCCATTACCCCGCCTCGTGTCATATTGACCCATTTGCACCAAAACAAAGGGACCTTCAAATCACCTGATCCATAGTTAAGTTCCCATATGTCCTCTATGTAACCATAATATGTTTCCTTTCCCGTGTTGGTTGTTGCATCAAAGCGGACACCACTGTTTTGGTTGGTGCTCTTCTTATCTTGGGCGATCGTGTAAAATGTATTCCCATTTATCTGGTACCCTTTGAAAGTCATTATATTCGAAGATGGTAACTGGGACAGCGAGTAAAGGTCATTTTGAATATCGCCATCATTCAGGGCACGTTTCTGCAACCAACCAGCGAAAGTCCTCGTTTGTTCGCGTGTAATGCAGTCGTCAGACTTCTCCGGGTGTTTGGACTGTAGAAAATTCTTGTGTTCCTCCATATACGGAGCCACCAAGGCGGAATTCTGTAGAACTGTGTAGTGTGCTTCAGTGAGAGAATGCCCGTCCATACATATTATTTGATGCCCTCCTAGCGTGCCTTTTCCTTCCAGTCTGCCCTTATGCCGCGATTCAGGAACACCAATCGGCTTAAGGTTAGGAATGAAGTCAATACAAAACTCAATGACCTCCTCATTTTCATGGCCCTTCGAGATGCTTCCTTCTGGCCTAGCACGATTATTCACATATTTCTTCAAGACTCCCATGAACCTTTCAAAGGGGAACATATTGTGTAGAAATACAGGACCCAAAACGTTAATCTCTTCGCAAAGGTGAACTAGGACGTACGTCATGATGTTGAAGAAGGATGGTAGGAACACCAACTCGAAACTGACAAGACATTGCACCAAATCATTCTGTAACCTTGGTATGATTTCTGGATCGATTACGTTTTGAGAGATTGCATTGAGGAATGCACATAGCTTCACAATGGCTAATCGAACGTTTTCCGGTAGAAGCCCCCTTAATGCAACTGGAAGGAGTTGCGTCATAATCACATGGCAGTCATGAGACTTTAGGTTCTGGAACTTTTTCTCTAATTCCCTTTATATTCGACGAGAAGCCAGACGGTACCTTCATGCTGAGCAGGCATTCAAAGAAGATTTCCTTATCTTCTTTGGTAAGAGCGTAGCTGGCCTGACCCTGATGTATGCCGTCTTTTCCGTGCATACGTTGCTGGTCCTCCCGTGCATCTGGTGTATCTTTTGTCTTCCCATACACGCCCAAAAAGCCAAGCAGGGTCACGCAAAGATTCTTCGTCATGTGCATCATGTCGATTGCGGAGCGGACCTCTAGGTCTTTCCACTATGGCAGGTCCCAAAATATAGATTTCTTCTTCCACATGGGTGCGCGTCCGTCAGTGTCCTTCGGAACAGGTTTTCCGCCAGGACCCTTTCCAAAGATTACCCCCAAATCCTTGACCATATCATGTACATCAGCACCAGTACGGTGGCGAGGCTTCGTCCGGTGATCCGCCTCACCTTTGAAATGCTTGCCTTTCTTTCTTACGGGATGCCTTGTCGGAAGAAATCGACGATGTCCCAGGTACACATTCTTCCTACAACTATCCAAATATATACTGTCGATATCATCCAAACAGTGCATGCATCCGTGGTATCCCTTGTTTGTCTGTCCTGAAAGGTTACAGAGAGCAGGCCAATCATTGATGGTCACGAACAACAACGCCTTTAGGTCAAATTCTTCCTGTCCGTGCTCATCCCACGCACGTACACCTGTTCCATTCCACAGCTATAATAGTTCTTCAACTAATGGCCTTAGGTACACATCAATGTCGTTGCCGGGTTGCTTAGGGCCTTGGATGAGCACTGGCATCGTAATGAACTTCCGCTTCATGCACAACCAAGGAGGAAGGTTATACAAACGTAGAGTCACATGCCACGTGCTATGGTTGCTGCTCTGCTCCCCAAAAGGATTAATGCCATCTGCGCTTGGACCAAACCATACGTTCCTTGGGTCACCTGCAAACTCCTCCCAGTACTTTCTCTCGAGAACCGTCAGTGGGTACTCTCAACTTTCCGTCTTTCTTACGGTCTTCTGCGTGCCACCGCATCGCCTTCACATGCTCTTTGTTCTGGAACAAACGTTTCAACCGTGGTATTATAGGAGCATACCACATCACCTTGGAAGGAATCTTATTCCTAGGGCGCTCGCCCTCGACATCACCAGGGTAATCGCGACTGATCTTATAACGCAATGCACCGCATAGCGGACAAGCGTTCAAATCCTCGTACTCACCGCGGTAGAGGATGCAGTCATTAGGGCATGCATTCAAGTGTGGTGCCCAACTTTTTTTCGTTAGCTTCGCAATTCGGGTACAACAATTTCTTGTGATCCTCTAACATGCGCTGCAACTTCGTCCTCTCCAGATCACTTGCGCAGTTTCTCTTTGCATCGGCAATGGCCCGACCTAGATCATCAGCGGGCTCATCTCATGGCTCTTCTTCAGCTTCTTCCTGCATTGCCGGCTCAGCTTCTTCCCCCATTGTTGTATCATCGTATTCAGGGAACCCATGGCCAGGATAGCCGTCGTCGTCCTCTTCTTCTTCATTGTCTTCCATCATAATCCCTATTTCTCCGTGCTTGGTCCAAACATTATAGTGGGGCATGAAACCAGACTCAAATAGGTGGACGTGAATGGTTCTTGACGTAGAGTAACTGTCGGTGTCAAAACCGGCCGATCTCGGGTAGGGGGTCCCGAACTATGCGTCTAGGCGGATGGTAATAGGAGACAAGGGACACGATGTTTTTACCCAGGTTCGAGCCCTCTCGATGGAGGTAAAACCCTACTCCTGCTTGATTAATATTGATGATATGGGTAGTACAAGAGTGGATCTACCACGAGATCAAGGAGGCTAAACCTAGAAGCTAGCCTATGGTATGATGGTTGTAATCGTTGTTCGTCCTACGGACTAAAACCCTCCGGTTTATATAGACACCGGAGAGGGCTAGGGTTACACAGAGTCGGTTACAATGGTAGGAGATCTACATATCCGTATTGCCAACCTTGCCTTCCACGCCAAGGAAAGTCACATCCGGACACGGGACGAAGTCTTCAATCTTGTATCTTCATAGTCTTGGAGCCCGGCCGATGATGATAGTCCGGCTATCCGGAGACCCCCTAGTCCAGGACTCCCCCAGTAGCCCCTGAACCAGGCTTCAATGACGATCAGTCCGACTCGCATATTGTTCGGCATTGCAAGGCGGGTTCCTCCTCCGAATTAATTCATAAAAGATAAATTCAGGATAGTGTCCGGCTCTAGAAAATAAATTCCACATACTACCATAGAGAGAATAACATGTACACAAGCTCAATCTGCTGACGTATTTTGTGGCGTGACGTCACACCACTACCAAGCCTTTACTTGAATCGTTTTTTACTATACAACCTCAGAGAGTTTAGCGAAGCGGTTTCCTTGGCACGTCTTGTCGAAGCAGAGATCGTGTTCCCCTTATTCCGGGATTCCCATCAATACGGACGTGGGTAACCCAACCGCGCCATTGATTGTGGCGCTTGGGAGATAGGCGAGTTTTACCAGGCCAGTGGGGACGCATAGTCTTCGTCCGCCCATATATAAGGGGATAAGGATCCACCCTTTTTAGCTACGCCTTCTTCCTCCTTTGTCTATCCATCTCCGCGCACTCGAGCTCCAGCGCCCAAGTCCGCACACCTCCCCTCAACCTTCTCCAGCCATGTCCAGAGCGGGAGGCAAGTGGATGGCCTCCTCCGTTACGGAGGGGCACATCGAAAAACTGCGCGGCGCCGGATACTTGTCCAGCGACATCGCGCACCGGCTGCCCGACGAGGGGCAGGTCATCCCCACCCCCAGGCCCCATGAGAGGGTCGTATTCCTTCCCCAATTCCTCCGCGGACTGGGGTTCCCACTTCATCCCTTCGTCCGGGGGCTCATGTACTACTACGGCCTGGACTTCCATGATCTGGCGCGAAACTTCATCCTCAACATCTCGGCGTTTATCGTCGTGTGCGAGGCCTTCCTCTGCATCCAGCCCCACTTCGGCTTGTGGCTAAAGACCTTCAATGTAAAGTCGAAGGTTGTGAAGGGCAGCCAAGCGGAGTGCGGAGGCGCCATGGTGGGCAAAATGCCCAACATCACTTGGCTCGAGGGCGCCTTCGTGGAAACCATCAAAGGGTGGCAATCGGGGTGGTTCTACATCACCGAGCCGCGTGACCCTAAATGGGCAGCAGCCCCCGTGTTCAGATCTGGTTCCCCCGTGCAGCTCACCTCCTGGAAAGAGAAGGGCTTGCTATGGGGCAGTTCGGAGGAGCTGACCGGACTCCAGTCCTGTCTCCAGACCCTGGTGAACAAGAAGCTTAAGCTTGTCAACGTGATCTAGGTCATGCTTGTCCGCCGGATTCTCCCCTGCCAACAAAGGGCCTTCAATCTGTGGGAGTTTGATTTGGCACAGCACCGGACCCTTAGCGGGCTCTTCGACACAACGTACGAAGCTTCCTGGAGGGTGCTGTTCAAGGGGGGAGAAGCCCCACATCTGCGACTGAAGATCGCGGATTCAGCACGCAGCGCCCGGCCGGCGCGGTAAGCTATGTTATCCTTTATGGGACATTCATTTCTTTCATAGTTTGACTCTATGTGGGATTTAAAATTCCCCATGCCTTTAATAGGACTGGCAGAGGACGTCCAGACAGGTTAACTGTCCGGCTCCCCTCCCCGAAGACCCAGCGGATACCCGTTTGACGGGGCTGCTAGTCCCGGCACTTTATGTGGTGCCGGAGAAGAAGGCCAAGAAGAAGGCCACGGGAACCCGAAGAAGTTCCCGGCGCCAGGTGGTATCGGACTCGTCGTCCGACGGCTCCGAGGCAGACTCCTCCCCCGAAGACGAGGAGGAAAAAGAGGCCTCTCCCCGAGAGGGGGGAGAGAAGAAGAGGAAGGCTTCCCCAACGGTGGAGGCCGAAGGGTCCAAGAAGGGAAGGACCCTTCCTCCGGACAGCTCCGCCAACGCCGGCGACGGTGATGAGGAGTGGCCCTCAAGGGCCAAGCCCCTGGCGAGATCGTAAGTATCCGGATTCCTGAGTGATCTATAATTTTTCTTTTTGTCACACGGTGTCTTTCTAATGCCGCATACAACCTGTAGTCCGGCCTGGGACGATCTTCCCGCTTCATCGAGCGGGTCCTTGGCACCGTCGGATGTCGATTCCCTCCCGACCGCCTCAACTCCCTGTGACGCCGACGACGCCGAGGTAGGATCCCGTGAGGGGACCCATCAGGAGGAGGAGGCTCCGGAGGTGCCGCAAGGCAACCTCCCGGACTTTGCACCGGACTCCGCATCAGAACCAGCAGTGGTTCCGGAGTCCGGCAGGCAGCCCCTTCGTAAGAAGGGCAAGACCGTGGAACCGGCAGCCTCCGTCCAACCGGAGGCGCCGGACAACTTGTTGGAGGCGCTCAACGGCGCTTCCATCGAGGAAGAACACCGCACTATAATGAGCGCGGTGATTCAGAAGGTTCAGCTCGCCAAGAGCGGGCTGACCGAAGCCTGCAGCAGCCTTCTAACGGGCTTTGAGGTAAGAAATTTAAAATATGTAATGTAATACCGCATAGACAGTAGCCCCTGATGCTCGGTTCGGTGTTCGGAAAGAAAAGCCGGACTGAGGATCTAAAAAGATATACGCAAGAGGTCTAAAAATTATGTCAATATGGGATTGCAGGCTGCGCTGCTGGCCTCTGCTGCACTGACTGCGGAGGTCGATGCTTTGAAGCAGAACCTCAAGCGGTCCGAGGGTGAGCTCGGCCGTGCCAAGAAGTAGCTCGAGGACAGGGAAGGTGAGTAACACCGTGTTAAATTTGTACCTTACAGAAAAGGATTTTGGTTGCAAGAAAAATAACAAGGATAACGTGGGTACTCCAGGGGCTACGAACGAGGTGGCGACCCTTAAGGAGGCCGTGTCTGCGGCCAAACGCAATGCGGCCGCGGAGCGAGCCGAGCGGGAGAAGCAGGAGGCGAGGGTGGCGGAGGTGCAGCAAGAGCTCCAGGCTCTCATGGAAAAACATGAGGATTTGGAGCGCGACTCGAGGACTCAAGAGTCCGAGCTTGCATCGGCTCTTGAGGGCGCAAAAGCCGCTAAGACCGAAGCCCACAAGGCCCTCTAGGAGGTTGAGGATTTGAAGAAAATAGCAGCGGGTAAGGCTTTTTTCATGCAAAGCAAGCATGTGAAAGTGAATTACCTGTCACTTACCCGAATTCGGAGCTCTCCAGGAGCGTTTGCAGATCTGCCTCGCAGCGTGTCCGATGCTGCCGCATTCTACCGGGCCGAGGAGGGGAGCTCGACGGAGAAGGTCTTCTGGTCTCAATATGCTGAGGCCGGACATCCGGTGCCCCTTAGCGACTAGCTGAAGCAGCTGGTCGAGCTCCCCAAGGTAGCCGAACAGGCCATGAAGGGCCTCATAGTTCGGCTGTGGCCCGAGGAGGCCATGCCTGGGAGCTATTTCGGCTTAGTGCGGCGGCTGGTGGATGCGTGTCCCTAGGTGGAAGTCGTCAAGCACTCCGCCTGCATTGAAGGTGCCCGTCGGGCCCTTGCCCATGCAAAAGTGCACTGGGGCAGGCTGGATGCTGAGAAGCTTCTAACGGACGCGCCGCCGGCGGGCAAGGAGTATCGCATGCCCGAAATGTACTATAAGAGTGTCCTGAAGGTTGCCCGCAAGATTGCGGATGAGTGATCCAAAGGTGTAATATTTGATTAGACTCGCAATGTGTTATCCTATGCGCTGAAAACTTTGTTCATATGCGCTAAGCAACGCTTATTAATTTAAAATATTACCTTCTGTGCGGCCGTTTATCAAATCTAAGAGATGGCAAGTCATCGGCTTCAGCCCCCATGCCACGAGTGCTGGGGTGTTCGGGATAAACTTGAGCACTCTTGTTCCCATTTTTGGGTCCATCTAGGGAGGCGCTCAACACGACGAACAAGGCAACCAGACTTATAATGCTTGAACACTCTCACTTAGCCATAGAATTCTATAATTTTAAATTTCGGCGAAGCCCCTAGTATTCGGAAGACCGAGTTCGGGGCGCTATCCACGCCTGGGCCGGACAAAGCCGGTTCCTCGCTCTAAGCGGCATAAGTCTTTAGGGACTCGAAAAGACCTCTCGAATAGCGACCAGCTCTCGCCTTATCATGACGGTCAGTTTTAGCTTTCTCCACTGAGGCGCTCGCCCAGCTCAACCGGGGCGCAATCGCAGTGGTTCTCCTAGTGCTACCTTAGCCAATAAAACGGAACGTAAGGTACCAAAACATGGGAGCCGGGCAAACCCAACTATTGACCCAAGACATGATTCGGAGCCGATGCATATAATGCTATAAGTTCGGGGTGCCGCACTTGGGAAAGTGTTCGGACTTATCACACCATAATGCGGGGAACTTAAGCCCCTGGTGTATTCGGCCATACCGAAGTGTACGGATGCAGGATGTCCTAAATGAACATATGTATATAAGAAAAAAGGAAATGCAGCTATAAGCGAAAAGCGATGCATTGTTTATTCATGCCATGAATGCAGAGCAATACAAATAGTGCGGTAAGCAAGGGATATGACTATTTAAACATGTCCCCCTCCAGGGGTAGGCTGCGGAATGTTGTATTAAACAAATTTAATGCTCGTAATGGAGACCACCTTAGTGTTCATCGTAGCCTTTCTCCTTCCCTGGCTATTGCATCGTGAGTTCGGCAGGTCTACTGCCGGACAAGGCCTCTGGTGAACGGAGTCATGTGGAGAAGAAAAAAGAAAAAAGGAAAAAAGAGCGACACACTTGGGAGCCCCTGGTGTGGTTGAGCCGCACTCTGGGCCTGTCGTGGTCGTGCCCCTCCCCCTATGCCCATGGTATTTCCAGAGCGTAATGATGTACGCGAAGGACTGGTCTTGCAATTATGCGAGGGCTGGGGTTGGGGCCGCATTGCTACGCGTGCTCGGAATGTGCCGGGTGGTCTTGCTGTATGTTACTCCGGGCGCGTTTGGCCGTGTCCGGTCGCTTAACGGCCGGACTTGAGAATTGCCTTAAGAGGCTGCTCTGTACTTCTGCCGGGAGAGCCGCTGTATGTTCCTCCATTCGGAGGGAGAGTTCCATGTTTCCGTTGACCGTGATGACTCCTCGAGGGCCTGGCATCTTGAGATTGAGGTATGCATAATGCGGCACCGCGTTGAACTTTGCAAACACGGTCCGTCCGAGCAGAGCATGATAGCCGCTGCGGAACGGGACTATATCGAAGATTAACTCCTCGCTTCGGAAGTTATCCAGGGATCCGAAGACCACTTCCAGTGTAACCGAGCCTGTACAATTGGCCTCTACACCTGGTATGACGCCTTTGAAGGTCGTCTTTGTAGGTTTAATTCTTGAGGGGTCTATGCCCATCTTGCGCACTGTGTCCTGATAAAGCAGGTTCAAGTTGCTACCGCCGTCCATCAGGACTCTGGTGAGGTGAAATCCATCGACGATTGGGTCTACAACCAATGCGGCGAATCCGCCATGGCGGATACTGGTGGGGTGGTCCCTTCGATCGAAAGTGATCGGGCAAGAGGACCATGGATTGAACTTCGGGGCGACTGGCTCCATCGCATATACATCCCTAAGTGCACGCTTCCGCTCCCTCTTGGGTATATGGGTTGCGTATATCATGTTTACCGTCCGCACTTGTGGGAGGAAACCCTTCTGTCCTCTACTGTTCGGCGGCCGGGTCTCTTCCTCGTCATCGCTATGCAGCCCCTTGTCGTTGTTTTTGGCAATTAACTTGCCTGCCTACTTAAATACCCAACAATCCCTGTTGGTGTGATTAGCTGGCTTTTCGGGGGTGCCATGTATCTGGCAAGAGCGGTCGAGTATTCGGTCCAAATTGGACGGACCCAAAGTAGTTCTTTTGAATGGCTTTTTCCACTGACCGGGTTTAGAGCCTCTGAATCCGACGTTGACTGCCGTATCCTCAGTGTTATCGCCATTAATGCGGCGTTTGTTTTTGTTTCAACGCGACCTGCCATTGCGGTCCTTGGTATCCGGACTGCTAGAATTTTTGCTGAGGTTGTTACTGCGGGCTAGCCAGCTGTCCTCCCCCGCACAGAAGCGGGTCATGAGTGATGTGAGGGCTGCCATGGATTTCGGCTTTTCCTGTCCTAGGTGCCGAGCCAGCCACTCGTCGCGGATATTATGTTTGAAGGCTACGAGGGGCCTCTGCATCCGGACAGTCGACGATTTGATTTTTTTTTGTTAGGAACCGTGTCCAGAACTGTCTGGCCGATTCATCTGGCTGCTGAATTATGTGGCTTAGGTCATCGGCATTTGGTGGTCGCACATATGTGCCCTGAAAGTTGTCAACGAATGCGGCTTCCAGGTCCTCCCAACACCAAATTGACTCTGTTGGCAAGCTGTTAAGCCAATGCCGAGCTGGTCCTTTAAGCTTGAGTGGGAGATATTTGATGGCTTGGAGATCGTCACGACGGGCCATATGGATGTGAAGGAGATAGTCTTCGATCCAAACCGCAGGGTCTATTGTGCCATCGTAGGATTCAATGTTTACGGGTTTAAACCCTTCAGGGATTTGATGATCCATTACTTCATCTGTGAAGCATAGTGGGTGTGTGGCGCCTCTATACTGGGCAATATCACGACGTAGCTCAAGAGAGCTTGGTCTACTATGTTCGGCCCGACCGGAGTTGCTGTATCCAGCGCGACGGTAGTCGTCTCGCATCGTGGGGCGCCCACGTGATCCGTAGATCAATCTTGATTGTCTTGCCTTGTCCTCCAATATGTCTCACAAGTCCGGCGCATTCCCCCGTGGCTTCGCATTTTTCGAGCGGTGCCGGGGTACGGTTCTGGTGGAGGGCCTAGATGCCTCCCTGTCGCGGCCACGAGGTGGTCGGTCTGCCGTATTGTGCGCTGGTGATGAGGGTTTATACTCCTCCTCTAATTGTGGGAGCAACTTGCATTTTGGGTAGCTTTTGGAGGGGCGTTCGAGTTCATGCTCTTCGGCCGCGAGGACTTCGGTCCATCTGTCGGCCAGCAGGTCTTGATCAGCTCTGAGCTGTTGCTGCTTTTTCTTTAGGCTATTTTCCGTGGCCATAAGCCTGCGTTTAAAATGCTCTTGTTCGATGGGATCCTCGGGCACGACAAATTCATCGTCGTTGAGGCTTGCCTCGTCTCCAGAGGGAGGCATGTAATTGTCATCCTCGACCTCTTCGTCTGCCGCTCTCTCGTGAGGGCTGGCTTCTGCGTCCTCCTGCGCTGAATCTTGCTGGAGGGGGTTGTCTTCGGCACTTTCTGGGGTGTTAGTATCTCCAGTGCCGGAATCTCCATTCTTGCTATGGTGGGATTTAGAGCGGCGCCGCTGACATCGGCGCTTGGGCTGTTTCTTAGGGGAATCTGCATCCGCTGCTTCTTCGGCGTTCCCATCCTTTGGGATGTCCACCATGTATATGTCGTATGACGAGATGGTCTTCCAGTGCCCCGTAGGCGCTGGTTCTTGGTCGTCTCCGGCATCGTCGTCCATACTGTCGATGTCTTCGGAGTTGTAGTCTAGCATGTCAGTTAGATCGTCGACAGTGGCTACAAAGTGGGTGGTGGGTGGGTTTTGAATTTCTTCATCGTCCGCATCCCAACCGTCCTGACCGCAGTCCGGCCAGGGCTCTCCTGATAACGAGAGATGTTTTAGCGAATTCAGAATGTCGCCAAAGGGTGAGTGCTGAAAGATGTCCGCGGCGGTGAACTCCATGATCGGCGCCCAATCGGATTCGATTGGTAGGGGCGCAGGAGGTTCGGAGTCCGGCAAGGAGTCCGGCACCTCGGAGTCACGAGCTTTACAAGGGACAAGGTCAGTGTTCGACTCCATCGCTGTAGAGATTGCAGCTCCCGAGGCGGTGTCCAGCCACCTGTCCTCGATCAGCGCGGTCGGCTCCGAACTAGGGGTCGGAGCGGACTCATGTGTGGCCTCCAGGGCACTGTCCAGCGGCAGAGCTAAATCATGCCCATCGTGATAGTGCGGCGCGCTCGGCTGTGGTTCGAATCCATCGAAGATCAAGTCTCCACGGATGTCGGCCGTGAAGTTTAGGCTTCCAAATCTGACCTGACGGCCAGGGGCGTAGCTTTCGATCTGCTCCAGATGGCCAAGCGAATTGGCCCGCAGTGCAAAGCCGCCGAATACGAAGATCTGTCCGGGGAGAAAAGTCTCACCCTGGACTGCGCCATCGTTGTTGATGATCAAAGGAGCCATCGAGCCTATCGGTGACGACACAGAGGAACTCTCAATGAAAGCACCAATGTCGGTGTCAAAACCGGCGGATCTCCGGTAGGGGGTCCCGAACTATGCATCTAGGCGGATGGTAACAGGAGACAAGGGACACGATGTTTTTACCTAGGTTCGGGCCCTCTCGATGGAGGTAAAACCCTACTCCTGCTTGATTAATATTGATGATATGGGTAGTACAAGAGTGGATCTACCACGAGATCAAGGAGGCTAAACCCTAGAAGCTAGCCTATGGTATGATTGTTGTAATCGTTGTTCGGCCTACGGACTAAAACCCTCCGGTTTATATAGACACCGGAGAGGGCTAGGGTTACACAGAGTCGGTTACAATGGTAGGAGATCTACATATCCGTATTGCCAACCTTGCCTTCCACGCCAAGGAAAGTCCCATCCGGACACGGGACGAAGTCTTCAATCTTGTATCTTCATAGCCTTGGAGTCCGGCCAATGTTGATAGTCCGGCTATCCGGACACCCGCTAGTCTAGGACTCCCTCAGTAACTGTGACCATTCATACAGCCAGCACATGGACAAGGCATAAAACCATCCGCCCACTTGTTTGCCTCAGCGGCCCGCAGAAAAGTATGCACGCCATTAATGAACTCGGGAGAGCATCGGTCATCATACATCCATTGTCGGCTCATCTTCATTACATAACACCGAATAGACCAAATTAATACAAGTTCATACATAAAGTTCATACATAAAGTTCATATGCAACACTTAATTAAATGCAACATACAAATAACTCTCTAGCTAAAGAAGTTTAATGCAACAACAAATGCGTTGAAGATCGCAACTAAGGTAACAATTGATCCAACATCATAATGATACCAAGCCACACTATCAATGGCATATTTTCTAATCTTTCTAATCTTCAACCTCATTTTCTCCATCTTGATCTTGTGATCATTGACGACATCGGCAACATGCAACTCCAATTCCATCTTCTCCCCCTCAATTCTTTTCAATTTTTCTTTCAAATACTCGTTTTCTCTTTCAACTAAATTTAACCTCTCGACAATAGGGTTGGTTGGAATTTCCGGTTCATATACCTCCTAGATAAAAATATCTATGTCAACTTGATGGGCATAATTTGTCATAAACACGAAATGCAACAACTAGTTTTAAAAGAGAATATACCACATCCGAATCATAACAAGGACGAGGGCTGACGGGGACGGATATCAAAACCATGGCACTATGTATAACAAACAACGTACGGGTAAGATAATTATACGAGTAACTATACATCCAAATCACACAAACATCAATTTGGTAATGTAAAACATTCATGAACAAGAGCCTCACCACAAGGTGGTGCTGGCGACGGGACGGTGCGGGCGATCGACGGTGGTTACGACGGAGATTTAGATGGCACTAAGTAAACTACACCTACATATGCAAACTAAGTGTTATTTTTGACCTCAAATTGCATATAAATCAAATACTAGCAAATATAATTCCTCCCAAATTAATCACTATACAAAGCATTGCAAGAGCTAATCTAGCAATGAGAGTTGAAAGGACAAAGTTGCTAACCTTTGTGCTCATTTGAATGGATGGGGGCCTTCAAATCTTGACAAATTTTGGGCAAAATTTGTGAGGAGCTCGAGGAGAGAGGGGGAAGAACAGAGGAAGTGAGGGGAAAGGGGAAGAACATAGTGGCTCGGGTGGACAAAGGGTTTATGTACGTCGACCTTTAGTACCGGTTCGTGCCACGAACCGGTACTAAAGGTGCCGGACGGGCCCCAGACTGACAACACCCTGCCACCACCCTCTTTAGTACTGGTTCGTGGCACGAACCGGTACTATAGGTTCGCCATGAACCGGTACTAATGAGAACGGCCGGCTAGCCGTTGGAACCGGCACTAATGGACACATTAGTGCCGGCTCAAAACCAAACCGACACTAATGTGTCTCATATTAGGTCCTTTTTCTACTAGTGCTACAACAAGCTATCCCTCCCGCACGCGGTGGACGAACATGCAGCAGTTGATTCGATGCTGTAGAAGTAGTAAAATCATTGTTCGTCTTCTCAAAGAGGCAAAGAGCCAAGCGCAACCCGAACGTGGCAGTTGCGGATGCTCACGTGACACTCTTTGTGTAGGGCTGGGGCGTGGTGCAACAATTTTGTGGCAATTCTTTTCTACTGCTGTTTGCGTCCAATAGGTGCCACCGTCGGATGCATATCTTACGGTTATTGTCGTGATTGCTAGTAATAGTTATCTTACGAAAATCAAATAATCCCAAAACAAACTTGACCATATTTCTTATTTCTAGACATGAATAGGAATCAACCCATGAGAGATGTGGGACGTAGTACCTAGCATAGCATGCATCGGTCAGTTCAGAACAAGTACAATAGGGGGCTTATAGCCTGCTTACATGGAAACTTTGCCTATGTGGAGGAGAGAGACATAAAAAAGTTAATAATACAGCCACCTGCTAACTATAAGATGTTGCCATATCATTTATAGCCAACACATATACAACAAGCTTAGCTATAAGGTTGGCTATAAGATTAGTACTCCATCTCTTTCCTCACATTTATTGCATCTGCCTCTCATCTTCTCTGTATTTCTTTCCTCACATTTATTGCATCTGCCTTGGACCACGCATATAGCCAGGCTCTTGCATGAGATTAGACTAGCCACAATGGAGAGTAACATACACTGGTAACATAGACATATCCCTAGACTATGTTACTATCTTCCTAGTGGGTAGTAACACAAGTGTGGTGCCATGCAAAGCTTCATTTATTAGTTTATAGACTCGTATTGCATTGGGACATGTGATGTTTCAAGAACTAGCTAAGTTACTCAAATCACCTCTCTCCTCATTAACTCATTGCCACATAAGCAAATTTGCTGAGTTGGACTTGATGTAACTGCTGAAGTTACTTCCACTATGGCTAGTCTTACTTTTTTATGTCTCTCTCCTCCGCATAGACAAAATTGCCATGTAAGCAGGCTATAATCCCACCATTGTACTTGCTCTTAATAGTATAGCCCTATAAACCTGAAAGGAGGGACTACTCCCTCTGTTCCTAAATATTTGTGTTTTTAGAGATTTCAACAAGTGACTACACCGTAAATGAGTACATACCGAGCAAAATGAATGAATCTACACCGTAAATAAATATGTAGTTCTCTCATTTTCCTCTCTGCCTTGGTCGCGGTGCACAATATTGAGTATACTACCACTACTTCAGGATGCTGCTAACGCGACACTGCGATCAGAGAACCTTTGACGAAACTGCGTGCGATGCATTAATCGCAAATGGTGATGTAAAAAACCGTCAAAAAAGGTGCAAAACATTTGCGATGACGGATGCATCAAACATGGTTCCGATTTTAGTTGTGTGTGCGATGTAGGGCATACGGTTCAGTTCAGTGAACTGTTTGCGATGAGAAGAAGAACAGAAACGGGAAGCCAGATGAAGGTGTGTGCGATATACATCATACAGTTCACTCGGATTAACTGTATGTGATGTGGCAGAACAACAGAAATGGGCAACCAGATAATGGTGTGTGCGATTGAGGGCATACACTTCAGAAGGATTTACTGTTTGCAATTAGGCAACATAACAGAAACGGTCGGCCAGATCAAAGTGTCTGCGATTGATGGCATACACTTCACACGGATGAACTGTTTGCGATTATCCACAACAAACAGAAATAGTTAGACGGATCAATGTGTGTGTGCTAGACGGGCACACATTCTAATTAAAAGAAGCGTGCGCAATGGTAATAACGAGCACACACGGTTGATGGAACAAGACGTGTGCTGACATTGCCTATTGCGGTGCACCCTATGGTCCAAATGGCACGTACGCGGCCGAGAAAGTGTGCCCACGTGACGCCATCCGGGAATAGTGCCGCACTTAGAAATTATAGAACTGTCAATAAATTTTGAGCCTGCATCCCATCATATTCCAAATTGCAAACTTGTTCACACCGATCAAAACCTAAATGGTTTCCCACTTAGGAGTGTATTAGTACTCAGTTATAAATGCTACTACTCCAAGATGACTACACATTCCTCCTCAACTCCTCATCCATAAAAACAAAACAAGTCATTCATCATCATTCCCTTGCGTCTGCCATGGACAACATGAGTTCTGGGTTGAGAAATTTCCACCAGGGAGAGGCCAGCAGGGAATCGAAAGCACGAGAGATGTCCTGCCTCGCCACGAAACTAGCCGACATGTCCCGCCCCGTGCTCGTAGCAGCACATAGGTCCCGCCACGCCACCGAATCAGCACGGAGGTCCCGCCGCACTGTCGATGCAGCAGACTGGTCCGGCCGTGCCGTGAATGCAGCAGAGATGTTCTCCCGTGCCGCGGCAGCCTAGGAAAATGTCTCGCGGACAGGCAAGGACTCTTACAGGCGCATGCATGCAATCGTCCATAGCCAGATGGATCAGATCTCCGACTGGGTAAGGTTGTAGGAGGACATGAAAGCCTCGTTTGAACAGGCTACCGGCGTTATCCGGCAAGGGAGAGCAATGCGAAGCTCCAGGCCGAGCGCGACCTGCTGAGGGCGAAGATCGTCGGAAGTGCGGAGCAGCAGGAGGAGACCAATGCCTTGTTGAAGAGGACTGGCGTTATCATCGAGAAACTTATGGAAGAGAATGTCGTGTTGCAATCAATCCCAAAAGGCTGGTGGAGGCATCTGTGGATGCTCTCAAGCAGCATCTTGAGGATAGGAAAGGGCTCATCACCGCTCGCCGCGGAGACTAGTTCCCGTGGCCTACAACAACGCATCAAGAAAGTAGAGAACAGTGAGCCAGATCGTTGTCTTCCTTCTTCTTTTGCCCTTGTGTATTTCAGGCATTGCCGCATGTAGCATTTTTTAAGTATGTTCCTCAATATGTAAGACAATTATTATCCACTGTCATCATCCTTATATTCATCATGCTTGCTATAAGTCCCAGTCGATGCTATGTAGGTCCATCGGATCTTACATCAAGATCCGTGCAAAACTTTCTTTTCAGATTTTCATTTTTCTCTCTTAAATCTCAGTCCAGTGAGACATAGCCATGCCGTGAAACAGGGGCTCGGGCGCCATTAATGGAAATGTTGGGAGGGAGTTGCGCGGACAATAGAAGTCAAAAGGCTTTCCTCCCAATGAGCATGCGCAGGGGTCTGATCGCACGCCTCCTGTACTCAAATAGCTACCCCGCACGACACCTCCTAGCCAATAAAAAAGGGGAGGTGTGGTGGTACGTAATTGGTAAGTAGAACGCCCAAGGTTTCAATAATACTTGTGTTTACGATTTGTAACGTCATAGCACTTGTTCCAAAATGATTTTGTTGATTGTTAATGTGTGCGCCTTCACAAATCGGACAAAAAAATTACCACAGCATGTTGGTGCCATGTCATGACACCATGCCAAGTTTCATGATTTTCAGGCGAGTTTTGGATTTACGAGAATTTTAAAACCAAGTTTCTCGATGTTTCTAGCCGAGCCAAGACGCCCAGATGTTTGAATTCCAGTCCCATTTCTTCCATGGGACCTAGAAGTTCACCCAAGTACACATCAATGATTTTCCAAATAACTTTTACGCACTGGAGCATGCGCTTGTACGTCAAATTTGAATTATGTGCATTAAATGTCTAGAAAATTAATTACTGTATAAAAAGGTCGAACGAAGCCGGAATAATTCCAAAATTTAGCACGAAACTCCTATTTGGTCTAAGCTACGTGTGTAAAAAAATCAAGGCGGGAGAAGGCAGCGTTTGTTGTTTTACACAGGGAGGTGACACGTTCCCTCTCGGAACCATGAGCCTTCTTGAGAGAAGCTCTGGCTTGCAAGAATCTTATACCAAAGCTTGGCCCAATTCGGCCAAAAATTTTACAACAGCATGTTGGTGCCATGTCATGACACCATGCCAAGTTTCATGATTTTCAGGTGTGTTTTGAATTTATAGGAATTAAAAAAATATCAAGTTTCTCAATATTTCCAGCCGAGGCACGATGCCCAGATGTTTGAATACCATTCCCATTTCTTGCATGGGACCAACAAATTCACCCAAGGACACACATGTGATTTTTCAACCAACTTTGGTGCACTGGAGCACGTGCTTGTAGTTCAAATTTTAATTATGCACATTAAATGCCCAAAAATTGAATTAATGTATAAAAAGGCCAAACGAACCCGGAATAATTCCAAAATTTAGCATGATACTTCTATTTGGTCTAATCTGCCTGTGTAAAAAAATTAAGGCGGGAGAAGGCAGTGTATGTCGTTTCGCTCATGGAGGTGACATGTTCCCTCTCGGAACCACGAGCCTTCTTGTGAGAAGCTCTGGTTTGCAAGAAGCTTATACCAAAGCTTGTCCCAATTCGGCAAAAAAATTTACCACCACATGTTGGTGCCATGACATGATACGATGCCAACATTCATGATTTTCAGGCGTGTTTTGGATTTACAGGAATTAAAAAAACCAAGTTTCTCAATCTTTCTGGCCGAGCCACGACGCCCAGATGTTTGAATTTCATTCCCATTTCTTGCATGGGACCTAGAAATTCACCCAAGGACACACATGTGATTTTGCAACAAACTTTGGTGCACTGGTGCTTTGCTTGTAGTTCAAATTTGAATTATGCACATTAAATGCCGAGAAAGTCACTTAATGTATAAAAAAGGCCAAACGAATCCGGAATAATTCCAAAATTTAGAACGATACTTCTATTTGGTCTAATCTTCCTGTATAAAAAATTAAGGCGGGAGAAGGCAGTGTACGTATGTCGTTTCGCACACGGAGGTGACACGTTCCCTCACGGAACCATGAGCCTTCTTGAGAGAAGCTCCGGTTTGCAAGAAGCTTATACCAAAGCTTGTCCCAATTCGGCCAAAGAAATTACCGCATCATGTTGGTGCCATGCCAAGTTTCATCATTTTTAGGCGTGTTTTAGATTTACATGAATTAAAAAACCAAGTTTCTCAATCTTTCCGACCGAGCCATGACGCCTAGATGTTTGAATGCCATTCCCATTTCTTGCAGGGGACCTAGAAATTCACCGAAGGACACACATGCGATTTTTCAAGCAACTTTGGTGCACTGGAGCATGTGCTTGTGGTTCAAATTTAAATTATGCACATTAAATGACTAGAAATTCAATTAATGTATAAGAAAGTCCAAACGAACCCAGAATAATTCCAAATTTTAACACGGCACTCATATAGTTCTATGTTGCCTTTGTAAAAAATCAAGGGGGGGGGGGGCAGCGTATATCATTTCGCACAGAAAGGTGACACGTCCCCCCTCTAGAACCACAAGTCTTCTCGAAAGAAGCTCTAGTTTGCAAGAAGCTTATACCAAAAACTTGTCCAAATGCAGCCAATTTTTTTACCATAGCATGTTGGTGCCATGAAATGACACCATGCCAAGTTTCATGATTTTTAGGCAAGTTTTCAATTTCCAGGAATTTAAGAACCAAGTTTCTCAATGTTCCCGGCCGAGCCACGACACCAAGATGTTTGAATTTCATTCCTATTTCTTGCATGGGACCTATAAATTCACCGAAAGACACACATGTGATTTTGCAACAAACTTTGGTGCACTGGAGCATGTGCTTGTAGTTCAAATTTGAATTATGCACATTAAATGCCTAGAAACTCAATTAATGCATAAAAATGCCAAACGAACCCGGAATAATTCCAAATTTAAACACGACACTCGTGTAGTTGCATGTTCACTGTACATAAATGTTTTAGCAATTCAAACACCATCCTTTGCCTCTGTAACACGATTTTTTCTTTCAAAACATAATGAGAAAAAATCAGGTATGCCACAAACAGTTTACTAGAAAGAATTGTGTGGGATGCGATATAAAATATCTTGGCGCACCGTCTTGTCTTGCTTATGCAGGAAGCTTCATCGTCTACAGTCCACCGCCCCCGCTTGAACCACACTAGCGCGAGAGTTTCTCAGGGCATAGAGAAAAAAAATTCTGCCACCGCAGAAATATCTATCTCCCCGCCCCCTCCCTCCCACCAACAGCCACATTTCCACTGTTCCTCCTTGCTTTCCAAGTTCAAACCTTCACTGCTGCTTACTGGCAGCTTAGCCTCCTCGGTGGTGACCCTTCTTCTTGCAGCTCCACCTCCTCGCCGGCTACCCTTCTTCTTGAAGCGCCGCCTCCTCGCCCATGACCCTTCTTCTTGCAGCGACGCCTCCTTGCCGGTGACCCTTCTTCTTGCTGCACGGCCTCCTTGCTGCCGACCCTTCTTCTTGCTGCGCGGCCTCGTTGATATGGTCAGATAATCCACACCCCACCCACACCATCCTTCCTCCTTTCCCATCCCACATGCCCCGACCAACAGCGCGATACATTTCGTCGAAATCACTGTCCCCCTCCTCCAATTAAGCGCCACCCACAGCCATTTTCCACGCAGTATAACATGGAGCTCAGTAGTATCTGGCAGTGGGGAAGCAAATTGCGGCTACACGTGCGCACGAGGTTGCTATGGCTACCATGCATGGCGACCACCAGATCTTGGAGGAGCACCTCGTCTTCGAGGCCACCTCAACACCGCCACGCGGTTGTCTACTTTAAAATACAGTTTGTCCTATTTTCTCGAGGCCATCGCCAGTGCCTTCTAGTGATTTGTCCTCTGTAATGTTAATATGCAATCTGATGCTCAGTTAATAGTTTGGTCCTCTAAAACATAATGTTCAGTTAATAGTTTTGGTCCAACAATTGCTACATTTCGTAGTACTATTCTCAAGCATTCTTTGTTTTGCTAACTGTCTTATCTTCTAGTACATGTTTCTATTCTGCAATGTCGTGCTCAATTAACTATTTTGCTTCATTTGGTCTGCTATCCATTTAGCTATTTGCTTCAGTTCTGCAATTTGATTTTCATTTGCTGTGGGGACAATTTTGTATTGTTATGCATGTGAAATAAATCGAATTTGGCTGTACTCAATACATATTCTACTGATAGTATGGCAACTCTCAGTTAACCTGATCAAGATCTTCCTTATGTATGTTGAAGGGAAACAATGGGAGACACTGTGGTTTACCATCGAGGTTGGCTCATGCATGGTCCTTTCA
The DNA here is from genome assembly GCA_963921465.1 of Triticum timopheevii. Lineage (NCBI taxonomy): Eukaryota > Viridiplantae > Streptophyta > Magnoliopsida > Poales > Poaceae > Triticum > Triticum timopheevii. Next base: position 295,494,044 of record OY997274.1, read on the forward strand.
ACATCACTGATGGCTCAATATTTGCTTCCGCGTCTGCAGTTTCCCAGATGAGATTCATCTATCTATTTACCGTGTATGATGCTACTTTCCAAAGATTTTCGATGTTGCATGTGAAAGTTGGCATTGTTGTGTAATGGCGTAACTGAGTGCCAAAGCTATCTGATGTAATTTGATTATGAAATCCTGGTTGTTGTTATATGGATATGAAATATCTGGTGTGTTTTATAAGAAATATCAATTTGATTAGTACATGGACTATCAATAATAGGCTAATTACCCTGCTTATTGGGGTTTTCTGTTGCATACCGTTACTCAGACAGCACCATGGGCAATGAACACAAACAACCCACACGGTTTCTTGAAAGTAGGCCTATTCGATCAACTAACAATCACACACGGCTTCCGGCAGAGAACTATTTGCGTTAGGCCACCTTGAACAAACGTTTCCACAAAAAAAGTTGTGTGTGATATACATACGGATGGAAATGTTTTTCTGGGATTCACCGTGTGGGATGTACATACGAATGGAAACAATTGGGTTTCGATGCCTCACGAGATCGCACACGAGCTCATTTTACCCTAGCCTGTGTGCCGGGGGGCCTATCCCCGACGGTTTCTGGGTCGTGTGCGAAGGACCCCCCTATCGCCCACACTCACTTGGCGACGGTTCCAAATGACGTCGCGGAAAGGGGTTAAAAACCGTTTGTATAGCAGGTCTCTGCACCAGTGTACTAGTACTGACTAGTCTCTTTTTGACACTCATTTACGTTGATACGGCTTGAATGCCAATAACACTGCCAACTCCAATCCAAGACCAAGACCAAGTGACCAGAAGCAACAAGTACCCATGGTGTGAATGGATGTGAGCGGCAGTCGGCTGTGCCGGATCGTCCAAGACACCGGCCTATGGCCCCGCACCGTGCAACATTTCTAGATGGTGCTGGCGACGGCACTCATAGCCCTCCTCGACGCCGGCTTCACCTCTCGCATGTACCAGATGATGGTCGACTCCATCTACATGTTCACCGCCGTTAAGAAGCGCGCGGACGACCTTGCCGTACTACTCCAGCCCGCACGCCGAGGCTCCTTGTTGCCTGCCACCCTCATCGGCCTCCAAGGTGACGAACTCTTTGAAGCACTGGTGGCCCTACAGCTACCGAAGGTCGCGACAAAGAATGTGCACCTCGAGGCCGCGCTCGCCGTGCAGTGCCTTGCCATGCAAAAACCCGTCGACCTGCACATCCACGTCTACGAGGAAATCGTATACTTATGCCACTACAAGGCCAGCGAGGACAGAAAGACATTGGCCTTCTTCCAGCGGCTGGAATCTTTGTACGCCATTGTTCAGAAGCACGTCGACCTGGCCACGAAAGCGGCTGCTACTTAGACGCCATTCGGTGGGCCGGCGCCCTGAACCGAGGAGGTGGACGTCGTCGATGGATGCATCTTTGTTATTGCCTCCTATAACCAGCACTGCATCGCCTCGTGGCCTTAATGTTTTATTTGTGTATGGAATTTTTATTCCAGTCCTAAATGACATGTGTGATCCCTTGCTCTTATTTGGCATTAATTATATGTAGTATCATTGTCTTCGTCCTGGTGTACTACCTAGGTCCTGGTTTATTAGTCCCTTTTGTAATTTGTGCTAAAATTTGACCAAAGATTTAACTAAGAAAATGTTAGTGCATGTCAACAAAAATTATATCATTTGATTTGTATTTGAACATAGTTTTCAATGATATAATTTTGGTGACATGCATGAACCTTTTGCTAGTCAAATTTAGGGTCAAAATTTGGCATAGATTACGGCGAGGAGCAATAAACTAGGAAGGAGGTAGACTGGTCCTTCACCATCGTATTTTGTGTCTAATTTTGACTTCAGCGACCCAACCTACATGGATGGAGTACTATATATATTGGCACGACAACCAAACTTATATATTCAAACCTGAGCGTTACTACATGTCACAAGTTCAAAATGAGAAAGTGGAACAAGTACAACATGCCTGTGCCATTTGCGTCGCAGCCCCACACAGTTGTGGTACACAATGTTGTAAATGACTAGTCTCTTCTTGACCCGCATTTACATTGATACGACTTGAATGACAAGGAGGGGAGGGGAACGGTTCCCAAGACATTGAACGGTCAATGATGCATCCTCAGTTAGCATGTAGCGGGAATTAATTGGAGAAGCAGAATGGAGCCAGCATGATGTGAATGCAACACAAGTTGGACTCTCATATAAAGGCGCCCACCACTCCAATCCATCTACTCCTAGTCTCTACGCAACACTGCTCACTCCAATCCAAGACCAAGTGACTAGAAGCCACAAGCACCTATGGAGGCGGCGAGCGGCAGTCTGTTGTGCCAGATCATCCAAGACTCCGACCTGCGGTCCCGTACAACGCAGCGTTTCCAGACAGTGCTAGCGACCGCCGGCATTGTAGCCCTCGCCGATACCGGCTTTGCCTCTCGCATGGACGACATGATGGTCCGCTCAATCCGCAAGTTCACAAATGTCAAGAAGCATGTGGACGACCTTGCCGTACTGATCTAGCCCGCGCGCCTAGGCTCCTCATTGCCTTCCACCCTCATCAGCCTCCATGGTGATGAACTCTTTCAAGCCCTGGTGGCCCTGCAGCTATCAGAGGTCGCGACGAAGAATGTGCACCTTGAGGCCGCGCTCGCCGCACAACACCTCTCCCTGCAAGAAACCATCAACCCGCACATCCACGTCTATGAGGAAATCGTCTACTTAGGCCACTACAAGGCCAGCGAGGACAGAAAGACGTTGGCCTTCTTTCAGCGGCTGGAATCTTTGGACGCCATTGTTTAGAAGCACGTCGACCTGGCCATGAAAGCCACTGCTACTTAGCCGCCGTTCTTTGGGTCGGCGCCCTGACTCGAGGAGGTAGACGTCATCGATGGATGCATCTTTCTTCCTGCCTCCTATAAGTAGCACTGCATCGCCTCGTGGCCTTAATGTTTTGTTAGTGTATGGCATTTTTATTCCAGTCGTAAATGACATGTGTGATCCCTTGCTCTTATTTGGCGCTAATTATATTTAGTATCACTGTCTTCGTCCTGGTGTACTACCTAGGTCCTAGTTTATTAGTCCCTTTTGTAATTTGTGCTAAATTTTGACCAAAGATTTAATTAACAAAATGTTTGTGCATGTCAATAAAAATTATATCGTTTGATTTGTATTTGAGCATAGTTTTCAATGATATAGTTTTGGTGACATGCATGAATCTTGTGTTAGTCAAATTTATGGTCAAGATTTTGCACAGATTACGACGGGGAGTAATAAACCAGCACGGAGGTAGACTGGTCCATCACCATCGTGTTTTGTGTCTAGTTTTTATTTCAGCGAACCAACCTACATGGAGGGAGTACAGTATATATTGGCGCGACAATCAAACTTATATATTCAAAACTAAGTGTTACTACATGTCACGAGTTCAAAACGAGAAAGTGGAACAAGTACATCATGCATGTGCCGTTTGCGTCGCTCCCCCACACAATCTGTGTGGCACGCCGCTCAAGCTAGGGAACGCTTGTTGTCTTAGCATTTTCACTATCAGGTGGGGACGCACTTGAGCAAACCGACTATCGGCAAATCCCCACCCCGCCCACCGCACGTCAGCTGAGTTAGAATTAGAAGAGAGAAACAAGGGAGAATAGCTAGATGTAGCACGGACACTGTTGTTAGATGGGACTCATGTTGATAGAATAGAAGTACTGAGTACTCATACCTCTTTTTTTAGGGAGTAAGTAGTTGCACGTCTAGTGCCACTAGTTGGGTGCGTGAGACCTATACCTGTCATCACTTTAGGTCTCCTTTTCAAACCGCAGCTACGCTTCATAGTACATATTTTTTTAGGCATTTATCCTCCTATATGTACTCCTAGGCTACTTCCACGTGCTCCCTTTCGCCGACATTTGGGACACAGGGCATCTGGGTCGTAGTGCATGCATGACTCGGAGCATATGCAACCATGCGGGCGTACTTTACATTTCAGACCTCATGAATTACATGCAAACCCCCGCAGAAGAATAAATAAATAAATTACTACATGCAAACCGGATTATTTTCATAGAAACCGGAGCACGTTCATTAAATTTTGGACATAACACATATATAAAAAATGATCGGACCTAAACCAGTCTAAGGGCCTCTTTGATTCGTGGGATACTGAAAACACATATATGGGGAAAGTATGATGGTGATGAACCAAGAGGAGGAAGAGGAGGAGTATTGTACATGCTAGAGGCTGGACTGTAGCACTTTGTTTTTATGGCCATATCACCACATTGTTTTCTATGGCCTATCGCCTGCTGGTTCACTGGGCTGCCGTGGTTGCACGCCTCCAATGTGAGTAGTAGTAATAGTATATACACTATATATACCACATGATTCTTTGTTCCTTCTTACGTACATCGCCGACATGTGGGAGAGCCAGCATCTGGGTCAATGTGTCATGCACCAGATTAGAGTGGGGAACGGAAGGGGGGCATCACCCCAGTCGTAGCGCCAGTAATTAGTGACTATAGTGAGTAGTCATATCACAAGACCCCGCCTTTCCAGCAGTAACGCGCCATCAAATCACATAGCCCTACCTTTCCAGCAGTAAGTTGAATCCTCTACTCCCTCACCCTCCTCGCCTCTTTGTCAAACCGCCTACGCGAAACCTGTCGCGCGTACTGCCTGGGAAAAGTCCCGCCCTCAACTTTTAACTACTCATAGTATAATTTTGTATGGATGAATTGCACCATGGAGCAGAAAACCAAAAGAAAAAGGTGGTACAATTAAAAAATTACAGTTCAAGCTCTAGCTAGCAATTCAGAATGTTAAACCATGCATGTGTTTATACGTATAGGTTATTTCAAAGTACTGAGTCCATTGATACAATGTGGTCAAACTGTACCATCGATATCTCAAAGCCAAAATAGTTTGAGCTTGTTCGTTTTATATAAATACTAGTACTATATGTTTATTCACCCGTGGGGTTGTTCAATGAATGGAGGGCCGGGGAGCACAAGTGAACAATACTACTAGTAGTAAGTAGGAGTCGTACAGTTAGTCATGTTAAATAGAGAGTTTCTTTTCTTTAATGCCACGTACATAAATTGAAACGCTTGTTCTAGAGAGAAAAAGATAATCACTCCACTATATATAGGCAGGGGCCTGAGCGCTTGCTTTACTAGGGTTGCTCTCTTCATTCTCTCATCCTCTCCAGATCTAAACAAGATAGCGGTAGCGACATTTTCTCTCTTCTCACCGCCGGTCACAGATCTGGCCGGATCCCCTTGGCCGACGTGTGTAGAGGACTAGGTGCATCATTCACGCGGTCATCGGTGGCCTGGGAGAAACCCACAACTGCCGGCGGGTCCCGATCCTCGGCCCTTGTTGTTCTCTCTGGTACAGCGCCAACTCAGGAGGTCCTCTGACCCTTCTTCCTCCCTATCGTATTGTGCACAGATCCGACCTGCCGCCGCCAACATCCCGACAACCCTCAGGTATAAGTTCCTTCGAAGGCGGACTTGCTCTACTTCCCCAGCTCCCCACGTGTCTGCATGTGGATCTTTTTCTACTTCCATCAGCTTTTCAGAAGCCACCTAATTTTTTAGTATTATTGGAGGTAAAGCTAGTTCATACAGTCGAATACAGGACTTGGTTCAAACAACGAAGAAAGGGTGGAAGTCGTAACATGAATCTAGGACTTGATTCAAAGAGGAAATAACAGGGGGAAAGTAGTAGAGACTGGATACCCAACCGGTCTCTTGGTTGAAAAGGGAAATAAAGGGAAAAGGCAGTACAAAATGGATAAGGAACAGATCTATTATTGCTTGAAACAAGGATAGAAAGTGGCGGCTGGTGGAAAAGTCAACAGAGTATGTCCAGGATTAGATTTGCTACCCTCACATAGTTAAAGGTCTCCAGGATTAGATTTGCTGCCCTCACATAGTATGAACAAACTCGACATCACCACTTTATGCCTCCTTGTAGGTACATTGTGCTGATGCGTCCACTGTCGCATGTCCTTGTACCAACTTTTTGATGTTGTTAATGTAAGGGCGCATGTAAAATGAAGCGATCACACTGTTACCTTAAGGACATGTCTAACCAGTGTTATTGTTAATCTAATGCCTCTAGTGATATGATGCAATTGAACTGTGTTACAAATGGTACTCCTACTATTTCCCCCAGTATGATAAGTAAGTTGCTTCATTATACTGTTGAGTGTCCTGGTGTCCCCACTGTCCCATTCCCTTAAACCAACTCTTTAGCTTTTGTTGATCTATTGTATCTGGTAAACAAGCAATGCTACCATTAAAGTAATCCCATATTTGACGAATGTCATTGTTGATCATAATGCTTCCGGTAACATGAAGCAATGCTACCATTTCAAAATTTCTACTGTCCTTGCGTGATTGCCATGAATAGAATCAAGATGCTTCTTTTCATTTCGTGTATGTTTTGCATCTTGTTATTGACCAGCAATTGTTTTCTTTCTATCTTTTTGTGCGGATAGGGATATCCATTTAACCTCGTTGCTATTGTGACCTTTTGGTGAACTGCACAAAACACTTTTTTGGAATGAATGTCTTGTGCAATTCAAATAAAATTTCTCCCAATTTTGGTGGAACTGCACAAAATTGTGATTGGAGTTTCCAAAATCTCTGTCAAACTCTGCTGGTAATCTCATGCAACATTTTATTAGCCTTTGCAAGATGAGCCATCACTGTCACCACAATGGCACATTATTTTAGTGGAACTGCACGAAAGGATAAGAAAATTATGGTTGCACCTTACATGAGTAGGACAAACAACCATAATGTTGCTCAATTTTAGTGCAACTACTAAAGAAGAACCTGCCAGCTCATGAGAGCAACTACTTCTTGCTAGCTGAATGCTGCAATCTTTACTTCATTTCAGGTAAACTGTAGATAAAGTCACATGAATGGAATCATGGATCTGCAGGTTGACCTCATTGAGTCGTGGCGGCGTAGGGGCCCCTCTCTTAGTTATGGTTCCCATGATCGGTATGTTCCTTTTTGGTTGATTTTGACTCTGCATCCAGTTAGTGATCTTGTGCTACTGTTTTGGCACTGCTACTGCCGCTGATAAAATGAAGTAATAATACATTTAAAATAGAACTATTGTCTTAGATACCATTTCATTTCCAATGTAGATAATTTGCAGAAAAAAAGTGATCGAAATGAGTCGACGCTCCTCCTCTCTAACTGGTGGGTGCCATAATTTTAGTTGAGCTACACAAAAAAGTGATTGAAATGAGTCGACGCTCCTCCTTCTACTGCCACACTGAGGTGTTAATGAATGTCAATGAGTCTCTTTCATGGCAAGATATGAGGACATGAAGAATAACTTGATCTCCCAAAGCCATCTCACACCGATCAGTACTGTCCTTTATTAACATGATTGTGCTTTTTCATACTGTGCTAACGTTGTATTTTTTAAATAAAGCTATTCTATCGCAATCCTTTCTTGTTTTGGCAATAAAGTTTGCTTCAACTAGTGCCACTATTATAGTAATCACGCTCTTTCTTATCTGTGCAAACAGAAATACTCAACTACAGATGTTGTTATGGTCAAGAGCACTTGCCAAGTTCTTGGGTTGTATGACATGGATAGCTGACCCACAAGTATATGGGGTCAATTGTAGCCTTTTCGATAAGTAAGAGTGTCAAACCCAACGAGGAGCAGAAGGAAATGACAAGTGGTTTTCAACAAGGTAATGTCTGCAAGTGCTAAAATTGTAAGTAGCGGAGTACTTTGATAGAAAGATAATTTGTAACGACCAAGTAACGATAGTAGGAACAAAAGTGCAGCAAGGTATCCCAATCCTTTCGAGGAAAAGGACAGGCCAAAACAGTCTCTTATGATAAGCAAAGTGTTCTTGAGGGTACATGGGAATTTCATCTAGTCACTTTCATCATGTTGGCTTAATTCGTGTTCACTACTTTGATAATTTGATATGTGGGTGGACCTGTGCTTAGGTGTTGTTATTACTTGAACAAACCTCCTACTTATGATTAACCCTCTCACAAGCATCCGCAACTATGAGAAAAGTATTAAGATTAAATTCTAACCATAGCATTAAACTTTTGGATCCAATCTGTCCCTTACGGAATAGCGCATAAACTGGGGTTTAAGCTTCTGTCACTCTCGCAACCCACCATCTAATAACTACTCCACAATGAATTACCTTAGGCCCAAAAATTGTGAAGTGTCATGTAGTCGATGTTCACATGACACCACTAAGAGAATGACAACATACATATCATCAAAAAATCAAACACCTATCAAGTTTACATGATTACTTGCAACATGATTTCTCACGTGACCTCAAGAACGGAAGTAACTACTCACAAATGATAATCATGCTCAAGATCAAAGGGGTATTAAATAGCAATGTATCTGAACATATAATCTTCCACCAAATAAACCATATAGTAATCAACTACAAGATGTAATCAACACTATTAGTCACCCACAAGCACCAATCTATAGTTCTGGTACAAAGATTGAACACAAGAGATGAAGTAGGGTTTGAGAGGACTTGGTGTTGTTGAAGATGTTGATGAAGATAGCCCTCCCCAAGATGGGAGAGTTGTTGGTGATGATGATGACGATGATTTCCCCCTCCAGGAGGGAAGTTCCCCCTGCGGAATTGCTCCGTCGAAGGGCAAAAGTGCTCCTGCCGAAGTTCTGCCTCGAGATGGCAGAGCTTTGTCCCGAAAGTCCCCCTCTGATTTTTTCTAGGTCAAAATGACTTATATACCAGAAGATGGGCACTCGAGGTGGGCCGAGGAGGGCAGCACCCACCAGGGCGCGCCTGGGCCTCCTGGCGTGCCCAGGTTGGTTGTGCCCACCTGGTGGCCCCCTCTGGTACTTATTTGCTCCAATATTTATTAAATAGTCCATAAAAATTCCTTGGGAAGTTTCAGCTCATTTGGAGTTGTGTAGAATAGGTAGCTTGACGTAGCTTTTTCAGGTCCAGATTTCTAGCTGCCAGAATTCCCCCCTTTGTGCATACCTTGCATATTATGAGAGAAAAGGCACTAGAATTACTCCAAAAGGTATTATTATACAATAAAACAACATAGATAACAGTAGGAAAATATGGTGCAAAATGGACGTATCAACTCCCCCAAGCTTAGACCTCGCTTGTCCTCAAGTGAAAACCGAAATCGGAAAACATGTCCACTTGCTTAGAGAGAGAGAGAGAGAGGTGTCGATAAAAACAAAAATATGGACATAGCAGCATCATGTAACTTATTATAACAGCAACAAACTTTAACATAAAACTTTTATGATAGAACTTCTATCATAGACTTCTCATGAACAAGTGACAATTTATCACAACATTGAAGTATAAAGCATAAACTTTATTGGAAACCAACAAACTATGTTCTCAGTCAAATTTGCAACTACAATTCATCATATTTTCAGGAAGGGTCACGTATCGGAGCCTTTAAGAAAGTCCACATACTCAACCATCATTTAGTCTTCTATGATTGCTAACACTCACTGCGTACACATGAGCAATACGTTTCAACCGGACACATAGAAAGATAGGGGCTTATAGTTTCGCCTCCCAACGCATTCACCTTAAGGGTGATGTCAACAATAATAACTCATGCTACCCATATTCAACTGGATATATGTTCCTAGATATTTCCTCACCACATGATGCTTGCCAAAGGAGAAAAATAAAAGGAATAGAAAGAAAAACTTTGACTCTTGCATGAAAGTAAATACATGAAAGTAAACGATAGGCCCTTCACAGAGGTTGCCATGCACTTTTTGTTTGTATGTTCAACCCCTTAGTGCAAGAGAACGTCACGTTATATTGCCCCTTGTGATGGCAACCATTATTATGCAGTCTGTCGCTTTCATTCTTGCCCATCACAAGTTCGTACAACACTCAGTTTTCCCTTACGCTAAATGATCTCACACTTTTAGAAGCAATTTTTATTGCCCTTTTTGCACCGATGACAACTTACTTGAAGGATCTTACTCAATCCATAGGTAGGTATAGTGGACTCTCAAACAAGATTTGGGTTTAAGGGTTTTGGATGCACAAGTAGTATCTCTACTTAGTGCGGAGTTTTTGGAAGCAAAGATAGGGGCAAGCACCACATGTTGAAGGATCTATGACAACATAACTTCTATGTGAATAGGAATAAACATAAATCATTATGTTGTCTTCCTTGTCCAACTTCAACAATTTTGGCATATAATATTTTGATGGGTGCTCACAATCACAAAAGATTTCTAGGATAGTGTATTTGTACGTGAACCTTCTCTTCCCTTATTAATTCTATCATGAGTTGCATCACTGACTAATGCTATGCTTGTCAATCTACAATAAAATTTTCTACTTATACTTTTCCTTGTGTAATGTCATCACTTACCATAAGATTAGCATATGAACCTTTTCATTTATTTCCTTTCTTTTTATTAAAACAAGAGAGTAAAGAAGGCAAAACTCAAACTAAACTTTATTATATATCTCGCACATGATTACAAAGATTGATCACTAAGCAAACTCTCAAAAAGAAAGGATCAAACTAAACTTTTATTCATCTAATAGCAAAAGATAACCATGGATCAAACTAAGAAAGTAAAGGCAAAAGATAGTGGAGATGATACGATACCGGGACACCTCCCCCAATCTTGGCGAAAGCCAAGGGGAGTGCCCATACCCGATACTCAGTTTTCTTTTGGTGGTGAGGAAGGAGGCGGTGGTGATGAAGTAGAAGGTTTCTTGTCCTTGGGTTTCCATGGGAGGGGCTCACCATCACAGGAGGAAGAGTGAGTCCCTCGGATCCTGCAACTGACAGCCAAACACATACCTTTGAACCTTGCCTCATATTCAAAGACTTGGCTTTGAAGGTCGTGAATCTAGCTATGGAGGAAGTTGATTTGCTCGTTGAGGGAGAAGACAATGTCCTTCATGGACTTGCCATCCACCTTGAGATCACGGGTATAGTCCATGATCATGAGGTGATTGGCATTGAGTCCACGTTCCACCATCCCCTTGCACCTAAAGATGTCCTCCTCCATGGCTTCAAGCCTGGCCTCCACGGATCCAGTCCCCTTGGGTCCTTGCACATAGCGGATGTGCAACAACCCATCGCGCATCTGGATAGCCCGAGGATCTTACATCACCTACCGTATATATGTGTTGATGACGTTGTCGAAGAACATGTCCTTGGAGGAGCTTGAAGCGGCCATGATAGATTGCATCTGACAAAAGACAACAAGAAAAGAAAACAAGAGATTTCTCCGCGATACGAAGGTCAACAAGTTCGGGTGGAATATAAAGATTTTTTATCTTGGGGAACAAGTAGAACAGAATAAAAACATAGTCCGGCAAGTACCCGAGGTGGGCACAACCCACCTGGGCACGCTTGGCATTGCAGGCGCGCCCTGGTGTATCGTGCCCACCAGGGTCACCTTCCTGGAAGTTTCTTATTTTCCTATTTTTTAAAATATTCCAAAACTGACGCAAAATATTTTTACGGATTTTTAGGAGTCTGTTTACTTACTGTATCAGGTACCTCCGTTTTTCATGATTCTGGGGTGTTCCGGAAGGTTTCCTTTATGTGTTCTTCCGGTGTCAAAGTTTGGATGATATTGCTTTCAACATTAATGGGCGTAGTTGAGATATAGTGTTTTATTCGTTGGCCATTGACAACCTTCGGGTTAGTGCCTTCAGCATTATTTATTTTGATAGCTCCGGATCGATAGACCTCCTTGATGACATAGGGTCCTTCCCATTTGGAGAGGAGATTTCCTCCAAAGAATCTGAAACGAGAGTTGTACAAATGAACATATTCCCCAACTTTGAACTCACGCTTTTGGATTCTTTTGTCATGCCATCTTTTAACTTTTTCTTTGAATAACTTTGCATTTTCATAAGCTTGGGTTATCCATTCATCTAACGAGCTAATATCAAATAACCTCTTTTCACCAGCAAGTTTCAAATCATAGTTGAGTTCTTTAATTGCCCAATATGCTTTATGTTCTAACTCAAGAGGAAAATGACAAGCTTTTCCATAAACCATTTTATAAGGATACATACCCATAGGGTTTTTATATGCCTTTCTATAAGCCCAAAGTGCATCATCTAATTTCTTAGACCAATTCTTTTGGGACCTATTGATAGTCTTTTGTAAGATTATTTTTATTTCTCTATTGCTAAGTTAAACTTGACCACTAGACTGAGGATGATAAGGTGATGCAATTCTATGGTTAACATCATACTTAGCAAGCATTTTACGGAAAGCTCCATGACTAAAGTGTGAACCACCATTAGTCATTAAATATCTAGGGACTCCAAACCTTGGGAAAATAACTTCCTTAAGCATTTTAATAGAGGTGTTGTGATCAGCACTACTGGTTGGAATAGCTTCTACCCACTTAGTAACATAATCAACAACAACCAAAATATGTGTATACCCATTAGAGGAAGGAAAAGATCCCATGAAATCAAATCCCCAAACATCAAATGGTTCAACAACAAGTGAATAATTCATAGGCATTTCTTGAACCTTAGTGATATTACCTATTCTTTGACATTAATCACAAGAAGAGGCAAACTTACGGGCATCCTTAAAAAGAGTAGGCCAATAAAAACCAGAATGCAATACCTTATGAGCAGTTCTATCTCCCGCGTGATGTCCTCCATAAGCTTCGGAGTGACATTTCCGTAGGATTTGTTCCAGTTCATGCTCAGGTACACAACATCTAATAATACCATCTACTCCTTCTTTATAAAGATGTGGATCATCCCAAAAGTAATGTCTTAAATCATAGAATATTTTTTTATTTTGTTGGTATGTGAAGCTAGGTGGTATGTATTTAGCAACAATATAATTGGCATAGTCAACATACCAAGGTGTACTATTAGAAACATTTATTGCAGCTAATTGTTCATGAGGAAAGCTATCATTGATAGGTTGTGGGTCATCAAGAATATTTTCAAGCCTAGACAGGTTATCTGCTACGGGGTTCTGTGCTCCTTTCCTATCAGTGATATGCAAATCAAATTCTTGTAGTAGAAGAACCCACCTAATGAGTCTAGGTTTAGCGTCTTTTTTTCCATAACTTATTTTATAGCAGCATGATCGGTGTGAACAAATTACTTTAGAATCAACAATGTAAGATCTGAATTTATCACAAGCAAACACCACTGCTAAGAATTCTTTCTCAGTAGTAGCATGATTTCGCTGAGCACTGTCTAGAGTTTTACTAGCATAATGAATAACATTTAGTTTCTTATCAACTCTTTGTCCTGGAACAGCATCAACAACATAATCACTAGCATCACACATAATCTCAAAACGCAAGTTCCAATCAGGTGGTTAAACAACAGGTGCAGTAATTAAGGCTTTTTTAAGTGTTTCAAAGGCTTCCAAGCAATCATCATCAAACACAAAAGGAATATCCTTTTCCAAAAGATTTGTAAGAGGCCTAGAAATTTTAGAAAAGTCTTTAATGAACCTTGTATAGAAACCAACATGACGAAGGAAACTACGGACACCTTGGCATTTTCTCAATTGCATCAACCTTGGCCTTGTCCACCTCAATGCCTCTTTCAGAAATTTTATGGCACAAGACAATACCTTCGTTAACCATAAAGTGGCACTTCTCCCAATTCAAGACAAGATTTGTTTGTTCACATCTCTGCAAAACTCGATCTAGATTTCTTAAACAATCATCAAAAGACTTCCCATAAACAGAAAAGTCATCCATGAAGACTTCAACAATCTTTTCACAAAATCAGAGAATATATGAGTCATACATCTTTGGAAGTAGCAGGTGCATTACATAAACCAAAAGGCATATGTATATAAGCATAAGTTCCACAAGGACAAGTAAAAGTGGTTTTTTCTTGATCAGGTGGTGAAACAGGTATATGCGAAAAACCAAAATATCCATCAAGAAGCAAAAATGTGTGTGCTTAGATAGTCTTTCTAACATTTGACCAATAAAAGGCAGAGGGTAATGATATTTTCTAGTTGCTTTGTTTAATTTTCTATATTCAATTACCATTCTATAGCCTGTGACAATTCTTTGTGGAATAAGCCCATTCTTATCATTTGGAACAACATCAATACCTCCCTTCTTAGGGACACAATGAACAAGACTTACCCATCTACTATCAGCTACAAGATAGATTATACCTTCTTCCAGAAGTTTCAATATTTCCGTTCTTACCACTCCTTTCATCAACAACGGGTTTAGCATCAGGTTCCATATTAATGTTGTGCTGACATAGAGTGGGACTAATGCCCTTAAGATCATCAAGAGTATATCCAATAGCGGCTATGTGCATCCTTAGAACTTTCAATAATCTTTCTTGTTCATGTTCTGAATGGTTAGCAGTAATAATAACAGGATATATATTTTTCCCATCAAGATAAGCATATTTCAAAGTGTCTAGCAATTGTTTTAATTCAAACACAGGATCACCTTTAGGTGGAGGAGGACCTCCTAGAGTTTCAATAAGCAAATTGTGTTTAAGAGAGGTTGTTGTTCGAAAAAGATTCTATCTATTTCATTTCTTTCATGCATATGCAAATCATTTTCATGGTCAAGCAAATATTGTTCCAAAGGATCAGTAGGGGGTACAACAATCAAGACCAATAATTTCATCCTTACTAGGAAAATCTTTCTTATGAGGTTGTCCACTAAACTTGGAAAAAATTAAAATCATGAGATTCATCACCAAAGCTAACATTGACAGTTTGTTTCTTACAATCTATTTTCGCATTGACGGTGTTCAAGAAAGGTCTACGAAAGATAATTGGACAAAATTAATCTTGTGGGGAGCCAAGAACAAGAAAATTAATAGGGTATTTTATTTTCCCACACAAGACTTCAACATCTCTAACAATCCCAATTGGTGATATAGTGTCTCTATTGGCAAGTTTAATAGTGACATCTATGTCTTCTATTTCAGCGGGTGCTATTTCATTCTTAGCACTCACACTAGCACCTAGGTCACATACCCATGAAAACAGTGATCTCCTATCTTAATTGTGACAACAGGCATGCCAACAACTGGTCTATGTTTACCCTTTTCTTTAGGTTTGGCAATTCTAGAGGCTTCATCATAGAAGTAAATAACATGCCCATCAATATTATCGACTAAGAGATCTTTAATCATAGCAACACTAGGTTCAACTCTGATTTTTCAGCTGGTTTGGGCATTCTAACATAACTTCTGTTAACCACAGTTGATGCTTTAGCATGTTCCTTCATCCTAACTGGGAAAGGTGGTTTTTCAATATAAGCAGTGGGAATAATTGGATCAACATTGTAAATGATAGTGTCTTCCTTAGCTTTTACCGGTTCTTTAATTTCTTCTTTAATAGGTGGGTGATATTTAAACCACTTCTCCTAAGGGAGATCAACATGAGTAGCAAAAGATTCACAAAAGGAAGCTACTATCTCATAGTCAAGTCCATATTTAGTGCTATCTTTTGAAAAGCACCGGTATTCATAAAAGATTTAACACAATCAAACTTAGGTTCAATACCTTACTCTTTATCTTCATCGAGTTCCCAATCTTCAGAGTTGCGTTTAATTCTTTCTAAAAGATCCCACCGGAATTCAATAGTCATCTTCATAAAAGAACCAGTACAAGAAGTATCGAGCATGGATTGATCATTACGAGATAGTCGAGCATAAAAATTCCGAATAATAATTTCTCTTGAGTGCTCATGATTTGGGCATGAATATAACATTGGCTTAACCCTACCCCAAGCTAGAGTGATACTTTCTCCGTCACGAGGCCAAAAATTATATATATAATTCCGATAATGATGAACTAGATGCATAGGATATTTTTTTTGATGAAATTCCAATTTCAACTGATTCCAGTTCCAAGATCCAATATCATCGCATAGCCTATACCATGTCAATGTTTTTCCCTTCAAAGATTAAGGAAAAACCTTCTTCTTAGCTTCATCTCCGGGCAAACCTGCAAGCTTAAACAATCCACAAATTTCATCCACATATATCAAGTGCATATCAGGATGTTCGGTTCCATCTCCTGCATAAGGATTAGCTAACAGTTGTTCTAACATACCCGAAGGAATTTCGT
The DNA here is from genome assembly GCA_963921465.1 of Triticum timopheevii. NCBI lineage: Eukaryota > Viridiplantae > Streptophyta > Magnoliopsida > Poales > Poaceae > Triticum > Triticum timopheevii. Next base: position 295,510,189 of record OY997274.1, read on the forward strand.
ATTCAATATTTTTAGTAGGTGCAGTAGGTTGAGGGGCAACTATTTGTGGTTCTGGTCAAGGTGAAGATACCCCGAACAAACCCCTCAAATGATTGTTTTCCATAGTAGCAAGTGACAATAAATTTCAGCACATAGTAATAATATTTCCTTACCAATTTCCACTTACCAAGAGCGCTTTACTCCCCGGAAACGACACCAGAAAATAGCCTTGATGACCCACAAGTATATGGGGCCAACTGTCGCCTATTCGATAAGTAAGACAGTCGAACCCAACGAGGAGCAGAAGGAAATGACAAGTGGTTTTCAGCAAGGTAATGTTTGCAAGTGCTAAAATTGGAAGTAGCGGAGTAGTTTGATAACAAGATAATTTGTAACGAGCAAGTAATGATAGTAGTAACAAAATTGCAGCAAGGTAGCCCAGTCCTTTTGAGGCAAAGGACAGGCCAAAACGGTCTCTTATGATAAGCAAAGTGTTCTTGAGGGTACACGGGGATTTTATCTAGTCACTTTTATCATGTTGGCTTAATTCGTGTTCACTACTTTCATAATTTGATATGTGGGTGGACCGGTGCTTAGGTGCTGTTCTTACTTGAACAAACCTCCTAATTATTATTAACCCTCTCGCAAGCATCCGCAACTATGAGAAAAGTATTAAGAATAAATTCTAACCATACCATTAAACTTTTGGATCCAATCGGTCCCTTACGGAATAGCGCATAAACTGGGATTTAAGGTTCTGTCACTCTCGCAACCCACCATCTAACAACTACTCCACAATACATTCCTGCGGCCCAAATGTGGTGAAGTGTCATGTAGTCGACATTCACATGACACCACTAAGAGAATGACAACATACATATCATCAAAATATCGAACACATATCAAGTTTACATGATAACTTGCAACATGATTTCTCCCGTGACCTCAAGAATGAAAGTAACTACTCACAAATTATAATCATGCTCAAGATCAGAGGGGTATTAAATAGCATAATTGATCTGGACATATAATATTCCACCAAATAAACCATATAGTTATCAACTACAAGATGTAATCAACACTAATAGTCACCCACAAGCACCAACCTATAGTTCCAGTACAAAGATTGAACACAAGAGATGAACTAGGGTTTGAGAGGAGTTGGTGCTGTTGAAGTTGTTGATGAAGATATCCCTCCCCAAGATGGGAGAGTTTTTGGTGATGATGATGACGATGATTTCCCCCTCCGGGAGGGAAGTTCCCCCGGTGGAATCGCTCCGCCGGAGGGCAAAAGTGCTCCTGCCCAAGTTCCCCCTCGAGACGGCAGCGTTTCGTCCCGAAAGTCCCCCTTTGATTTTTTCTAGGTCAAAATGACTTATATACCAGAAGATGAGCACCAGAGGTGGGCCGAGGAGGACAGCACCCACCAGGGCGCGCCTGGGCGTCCTGCCATGCCCAGGTGGGTTGTGCCCACCTGGTGGCCCCCCTCTGGTACTTATTTGCTCCAATATTTATTAAATATTCCATAAAAATTCCTCGGGAAGTTTTAGCTCATTTGGAGTTGTGCAGAATATGTACCTTGACGTAGCTTTTTCAGGTCCAGATTTCTAGCTGCCAGAATTCCCCCCTTTGTGCATACCTTGCATATTATGAGAGAAAAGGCATTATAATTACTCCAAAAAGCATTATTATACAATAAAACAACATAAATAACAGTCGGAAAACATGATGCAAAATGGATGTATCACTAGCCAAGATGGATTTAATCCCGATATTCACTTTATCAAAGGGCTCTATGGGTTGGTTCTGAATCTTGCAAGCTGGGAATCAATGAGATGTGTAGGCATCTTTGTTGTACTTATTATTTGAATCTTATTTGTTGGTTTTGTATCTTGCAAGCTGGGAATCAATGAGATGTGTAGGCATCTTTGGTGTACTTATTATTTGAATCTTATTAGTTGGTTCTGAATCTTGCAAGCTGGGAAACACGGCATGATGATGTAGAGGACATCAACCATAACAAACTGTTCAAACTTGGTAGTATTATTTGTGTGAAAGTGCGGCAATTGTGTTGATCGTGTGTGTCCTGAGAATAATAATTCTAATTGTTGTGCATGTTGATCTTGTGGCACTGATAGAATGAGCCAATGCATTGCTTATTTTAAGAATAAATTTTAATTAAAGCTAATTAAATTTAAGTTAAGTGACCACTAACACTTGTTATTACAGTACCAATGCATACCCACTCGTGAACCGGTGTGTGGCCGAAATAGGTTTCTTAATGGAGGCATTTGAATGCGCTGAGGGTGCATGTTCTGTCGGGCGTGCAGCGGGTGAGGGAGGGGTAGTAGCTATTGTCGCCTGTACACACTCAGTTTACTGTTGAATCCAATTCCCCAAGAGCTGAAAAACGAACTACTCTCGCCGCCTACCCACTCGTTCACTTGAAGAGACTCCAATGGCGATTCGAGGGGTGAGCCTGTTGAATATGGACTTCAGGAAGGAGTTCACCTTTGAGTTTGTTGTTCAGACCCATGGCAGCACCAAGTTGAATGTGATGTGCAACAACGATTCGGACTCGATGAAGCTTTGCCTCACCGAGTTCAAGCAGTACCTACAGGAGGAGAAAGCACAAGGTCGCAGGACTAGACCTTGTGCCCATCCATTCATCTCCTGACAGACACCAGCGGATCACCGTCGCCCAGGTATGCGTGCGGGATGAGGTTCTCGTCTACCACTGTTGTAGGGCCGTTAGAGGTTCTGGAGCATTCACCTGCTTCATCGTCAGCGCCGAATGCACCATCGCTACGGTGGAGAGAAGGGAGAATGCGACGATTCATCCATCTGGTGCAACAAGCTTGTCGACATCCAGAAGCAATACAAGATCATCGGCAACGGGAAGGAGAAGGACTCCGTGGTTGACCTCATCGAGACCATCATTGATCCCTGCTACGCTAACACGAAGGAAGACAATGATACTAAGGACCTGAACACGTGGGAGGTACCTCTGAATCTAGCCTACATAACCTACTCGACCAAGGACGCATACGCATGCTAGGACATGTACATGCAAATCTTGGACATGAGGGCGTGTCTTCTTCCTGTAACCGACGAGTACACGAATAGCTGCAGCGTCATGATCAAGCGTGCCAGGAAGGACTAGATGTTGTACTTTATCTGTTTAAGCACCTTTATCATCTGAGTATTTCATGCATTAGTCTATGTGTCGTAATTATCTGTTTTGTCTGAAATATTTCGTCTAAGAACCCATTAACTTGTTTGCTTTTTTTAGTGGCTATTTGCTTATGTATGTAACCTAGTTCACTGGGCTGGCGTGATTTGAATCTACTTCCTCCCAGCATATTCCCCTTCTCAGGTGGACCCAGCAGGTCTTGTACACAGACATCTGGGACCAACCACCTATCCATTTGAATTTCTTTATTTTGTTCAATCTTTCATGCTCTTCCTACAATGGATGGAGGTGCTGCCGCACACGCCTTGATGACCCATCATAGCCTATGGCGTTGACCAGGCCATCACTCTACTCCCACACATTCTCTGGCAACGGCAGTTCCACCGGCCCACCCTGCACCCGAACAAGTCAACCCTCATAATCCCCTCCGCCTGCGTCTTCCCCCGCTCTGGTTCGTTTGGTCCAAAGTCTCGATGTCGTCCTCCGCATTGGTGCTCTCGCCGCGGCGCCGCCGTCTATCGTTCCCAACATGGTCAGCAAAACAAGAGGAATCGGGAGATGACTGTTCGTCGAGAGGCTGACAGTCCCGAGCCTACCAGGTCTATGGCCTAGGTTTTGTTGTTTAACATGCGCCGCCCACGACATGTTTCAACTTTTGTGGAGTCCAGCAGGTATCAAGAGGCCTCTAGGCCTCCCAGCCTAGCTTGTCTATAACATCAGCAACCCAAGTTATGTTTGTTTTTTCAAGACGACACACAACTCAGTTCTATTTTTCTATAAGAATGCAAAACTGAACTTATGTTTTCCCTTCTATAGTAGTATATACATTTATATTTATATCTTATTTTATTACATATATATATATTTAATAGAAACAACATAAGGTTCCGTTAAACCTGTCGTTCGTCCAACCATTTTATAGACCTTCCCACTTCCTTTATTTTTTGTTCATTAATCCTATATCTGAATTTTATCCTACTTTCTTTTTGATGTAATTTGAGTTTTCTCCCAGTACTTTTCCCTAGAACCAACTCAACTGTCCCACGTCTAGCCTAAAAAATAATAATACCCCACATCCTATTAACTCATCAGATTAAAATGATATTCTATTTCCTAAATCGAAAGTTCTTGCAAAATAATAATAATAATTGTTTATATATAACTTGTGAAGTTAACTCCTGGTGATTGCGTACATAAGCTTGCAAAGATTTTACTGGCCAATGCAATAATAGACATGCAATCATGTGTTTATGTTTTCATAACATTTCTCCATCCAGCCCAACATGATATTTTCACCCAACCCAGCAAGTCCGCGGATTTCGAGAAAAATGCAAATGGGCTTTAAATTCTAACAAAAAATATATATATAAATGGGTTGCATAGACGCTACATCATTGTTTCACCTAGCCAACCAAATGGACTAAAAAACAAATGGACTAGCTAACATGTGGTCCAGTAGGTTGAAGCCTAAGTACTTTCACAAAAAATAAAAATACAAAGGTCGAAGCCTAAGCAAGGCGTTGGATTTACATCCAACAACTGGCATTCTTCTTCAATCTCTCGTCTTCTTCCCCCAGCGCTGCTGGGACTGCCTGCTCCAGCCTCCAGCGTCCAGCGGTGCTGTTTTGCGTGCCTTGTAGCGAAACACTATCCCACCGACGACCAGGCCATCCCTCCACTCCTACGCACCTCCTGTTATTCTCTACCGAGTGTAGGTCCACCCCGCACCCGAACCAGTCAAGTTTCCCTCTCCTCTCAGTCTGTGACTCCACTGCCATGTCTTCCCCATCTCCGGGGTTTTCCAGTCTGGGGCCTTGCCGTCGTCCACCGGCCTTGGTGCGCTCTGCATGTTGTGGTTAACGTGGTCAACAAACGAGAGTCATCGGAAGATGATTGTACGTCGATAGGATGATAGTGGGGACGCACCACACCCATGGACACATGCATGAAACTGCATCCTTTTTACCCTGAAAAATAGTGTTTTCTCCCCCTGACAGTTGGGACCCACCAGCTACATCTTCGCACGCAAGGAAGTGTGTCCTTATTACGGGCAAAAAATGATTCTCCTCCCTGATAGCTGGGACCCACCAGCTATATCTTTGCACGCAAGGAAGTGCGTCCTTATCCTCCCTGACAGCTGGGACCCACCCGGTCGAAGCATACTGTCACACCTTGATTTTCATGGCACAACACTTAAGATGATAAATCATGATAAAATGTGGTTTGACAAAAAGTTTTGTGTGTTTTGGACTTTGCCTTGATTGGATTTTGTCTGTTGTTTGCAAGTGCTCTAAAAATCAAATAAATCCTCCAACTCTTATACTCTTCCTCCTTGATCCAAAACTTCTGCCCAATGATCATGCCATGTGTATAGTACAGTGTAGAATTTTCTTACAAAAATAGTTTGGCCAAAAAGTATTTTCTAAATTTGGTTTTTCCAAAAACCCCTGAATTGAGGTTTGCACTGCAAGTACTTGATTTGGGGTGTTAAAAATCTTTCAAAAATTATATTTGAATCCTATTAGATACAAGACTCCCAAAAACAACAAAAATATAATTTTAAAAGTTATTTTCCTATTTTATTTAAAGGCTTTTTCTTAAGGCCACAAATGGTCTTTAATAGGTTAAAATTATTTTAATGTTTTAAAAATATTTGGGAAAACCCCAAGGAAACTTAGTGGACATATATTGTCCATATATAAGAGTTTCAACACATGGTCATGTTCAAAATATTGGTCAAATCCCTCAAAGACCCTTTTTGGATATTTCAAGCTTTTGAAATATCTACAAAGAAAATATTCTCCAAAAATTCCAAGAAAATTATAGCATGTCACATATGACATGTGAAAGGATCGATATGGTTGACTAGAGGGGGGGGGTGAATAGGCAACTAACAATTTTTTAAGCTTTTCTTTACCAAATTAAACTTTGCAACAAAATAGGTTGTCTAGATGTGCAACTAGGTGAGCAACCTATATGATGCAATAACAACTAGCACACAAGCAAGCAAAGGATGTAAAACAAGTAGGCTTGCAAAAGTAAAGGCACGAAATAACCAAGAGTGGAGCCGGTGGAGACGAGGATGTGTTACCGGAGTTCCTTCCTTTTAAGGGGAAGTACGTCTCCGTTAGAGCAGCGTGGAGGCACAATGCTCCCCAAGAAGCCACTAGGGCCATCGTATTCTCCTCACGCCCTCACACGATGCGAGATGCCGTGATTCCACTATTGGTGCCCTTCAAGGCGGCGACCGAACCTTTACAAACAAGGTTGGGGCAATCTCCACAACAATTGGAGGCTCCCAACAACAACAACACCACGAAGCTTCACCACAATGGAGTATGGCTTCGAGGTGACATCAACCGTCTAGGGTGCTCAACACCCAAGAGTAACAAGATCCGCAAGGGATAAGTGGGGGGAATCAAATATCCTGTGGTGGAAGTGTAGATCGGGCCCTTGTCACGCAATCCCGAGCAAATCAACAAGTTTGATTGGCTAGGGAGAGTGATCGGGCGAAAATGTTGCTTGGAGCAACAATGGATCTTAGAGGTGGAAGAGGTGGTCAACTAGAGGTAGAAGACACCCCTTATATAGTCGTGGGAAAAATCCAACCGTTATCCACATGTTCAGCCCGCGACGCACGGTACTACCGCTCCAGGGGCGCGGTACTACCGCGAGGCTGCGCGGTACTACCATGGAGGACCACGATACTACCGCGACAGCAGCACAGGCCGGAACTAGCCTGATCAGGGGGCAGTACTACCGCTTGCGTGGTACTACCGCTCCCCCTTGCGGTACTACCGCAAGGCAGGAGAGTTACTGCTTGGGAAGGGCGCGGATGAAATAAATTACATCCGTGCCTACTTCCACTGAAACTGGGGTGGTACAAAAACCTGACGCGGTACTACCGCTCGCGAGGCGCGGTACTACCGTGGCGGGCGCGGATGTAAAAAATTACATCCGCACCTACTACCGTGACACTGCGGTACTAGGTAGGAGGGCCACGGTACTACGACTCCTAGGGAGTGGTACTACCATGGGCCCCCGCGGTACTACCGCGCTGGACGAGCGGTACTACCGTGGTGGGCGCGGATGTAAAAAATTACATCCGCCCCTACTACCGCACCGGAGCGGCACAAGGCCTGGGTGTCACGGTACTACCGCTCCAGAGGGGCGGTACTACCGTGACACACAGCGGTACTACTGCTTGTACTTGCGGTACTACCGCAAGTACATCAATAGTCGCCAGGTTTCCGCACAACCAAGATAGCGAAGGGCAGCTCCAAAGTGCAGGGAAAGGGGGGACAAGTGTACGTGTTGATTCCACCCAAACCTTTCCGACGCGGAGCCCCTCTTAATAGTACGGCTCTCCTACAACTCAAATCCACCAAAGAGAAACGTAGAACAACGCCGACTTCAATAGTCTCCGAGGGGCACCGAATCGTCTCGTGCCTAGTGATGAAGTATCTGAGAGACTCAAGGCACATGATTGGTCCGCAAAAGCATTGTCATCAATCACCAAAACACCTAAGGGATAAATATGCCCTTACAATCTCCCCCTTTTTGGTGGATTGATGACAACACGGGATTTGCACATAGATAAGATAATGAGAGCAGGGGCAAACCCCACCTCTCTAAAATATAGACGGGCTCACCCTAGATGTGTGCACTTTAGATGAATGCTTTGGACTTCATAGCACAAAGACTAGGATCAACACTCCCCCTATATTTTAGAGACCAAGGCATGAAAATAAGCATAGCATAGCACGATAATAAGCATAGCATAGCACAAAGATAGCACAATATAACACAAGCTTGCTAGGATAGATAGAGTGCATATGTCATACACCATACGAAGTAAAGTAACCAAGGTTCAAACGAGAAAGCAGCAAATAGTTCAACCAAGAAAGCAGCAAACACACGACACACACGACTCGCAAACTCGCAAATCCCTACACTCTCTCCCCCTTTGGCATCGAGACGCCAAAAAGGCAGAGAGGACACCTACACACACGAGGTGGCTCAAGCAGGGAACTCGTCCCAGCCCTCTCCGTCGGACTCCTCGGCAGCTGGGGTGGTCTCCTCGACATCCTCCTCAGACTCAGTCCACTTGTAACCTTGCTTCTCCATCCACTCGACCTCAGGAGTGATGCGCTCCTCAGACCCGCCAGACACTTCCTCGCCATAGAGCTACAAGATCTTGTTGTGCCGGCGACAACTCTCCTTGGACTCCATGTGAGTCCTGTACTGCCCCTTGGCTTGCATGCAGAACAGTGTCTTCATCTTGTCCTTCAGCTTCTTGGCCCATGATGGCATAGGGGCACTCTGGGAAGGCCTAGCAGCAAGGCCCTCAGCAACATCCTCGGCGCCAGCATCCTCCTCATCAACAGCAGCCCTAGCAGCAGTCGCATCAGCACGAGTAGCGGTGTTGGCCCAGTTGGATTTGATACGCAGACAGATGGGCTCATGGCGAATCCAGTCTGGAGCAAGGAACTCCTCATCAAGGTACATCTTCTCCCAAGTCTTCGAGATCAGCTGAAACAGATAGGGCCCATAGATAGGCACCTTGCGGTTGAACACTGCAAACCAAAGCTCACACCACATGATGTGTGAGACATCAAGTGGCTGAGACTGAGTCAAACGAGCCTCCTGGCAAATGAGCATCATATCCACCATATAGGCATGAACCTTGTCTTTGTCACCGATGCATGGGAACAAGGAGTTGCGGAAGATGCGATACATGATATCCAAAAAGGGGTTGAGTACCAGAGTTGTCTTGCCATTGGCGAGCACCTTCTCAACCATGAACGGGGTAAGCTTGTCCTTGTTGGCAGAATCAGCATTGCCATGGGTGCGAACACCCACTGGAGTGTTAAGCCCATCATCAGGAACCTGAAGAAGATCCATGAACTCCTTCCAGGTAGCAGAGAGTTGGCGGCCATTGGTCATCCAGGTCATCCTCCTTTCTTCAATAGGGTGAACGTACACTAAGGCAAAGAACTGACAGATAATCTCAGGGTCATAGTCCAGGTGGAAAGAGATCACATGCTCAATGCCAAACTGCTCCACCAAGTCCAGAGCCTCTCCAAAGTAGTCACGGAACTTGTCCTTCCTCATGTGGTGCATATCAATCCACTTCACCTCCACATAGGTATTCTGCTTGTTCTTGATGACATCCAAATAGATGTTGGTCTGTTTCTTGTTCCAGAACAGCTCATAACCTCTGATAGTGGAACGCGGATGCACATAAGGGTGAAGCTGCCTAAGACGAACATACTCAGTGGGGGCTATCTCATCCATGCCCTTAGCGGGCTCCTTGTGCTTGCTAGCAGAGGTCTTGACATTGCGCTTGGAGGCAGACGATCCCTCTGGTACTTCTCCTGGGTTGCGCAGACGCTTGGAGCCAGTGTCACGACTGGGATTGGACCGGCGAGAGCCACCACCCGAGACACACACGCAAAGCACCAAAGACACGAAGAAGATCAATGCAAAGGCCACGATAAAGCACAAGAAACACATAGAAGGCATACGAGAAAGTTGGCATGCGATAGATGTGAGCCATGGTAGAACTGCCACTGTCTGCAGTACTAAAAAGTTAGTACCGCTCCGAACGTGGTAGTACCGCGCGAGGTCACGGTAGTACCGTGGCTGGAGCGGAAGTAAGCTTTTAGTAACGCACAGAGCGCGGTAGTACCGCTCCTGAAGGGCGGTAGTACCGTGCGAGCGGTAGTACCGCGCCGGACAGGCGGTAGTACCGCGTCGCATCGGATCCAATGGGCGGTTTGAATCTGAAAAGAACCGTGAAACAACGGCGGTGCTACGGTGATTAGATCTAGCGCAAGACAACAATGCAAGTACAATTCCTATGCAATACCACGCTCCTTCATCCTATTCTTGCAGAGATTAAGCCTATGAATCTCAAGAACACACAAGCCTCCCCCAAAACCTAAAAATACCGAAGACAAACAACACGGAGAGGGAGTTGGGGAAAAACCTTGGTCCATAGCAAGAGCACGTTGTGGGGAACGATCCCACCGGTCGGAATCACGGGAGGGCAGCCGGTGGTGGAGATCCGGCGACGAACGCCGGCTCCGTTCTTGAGCGAGGGAGAGGAGGAGACGACGTGGAGAGAGAGGACACGAGTGGGTATGGGGAGTTAGAACTCCCCCTGCCCGTCCTTATCCCCACGCGCTCGAACCGGCGCGGTAGTACCGAGTATCATCGCGGTAGTACCGCTCGGGCGGAAGTACCGCGCCGAGGCGGTAGTACCGCTCAACTAGGCGGCAGTAAAAAATTACTGCCGCGTGGTGACGGTAGTACCGTGCTCCCGCCAGCGGTAGTACCATGGCTAGCTGCGGTAGTACCGTAGCTGGCCGCGATAGTACCGTGAGCTCAAGTCACCGCAGGTTTCAAACACGAGAGGAAAAATCCTCTGCACGGGAACTTTTCACACACAAGAAACCACAAGAACACGCACAGACCAGGGGAAAAAGGCAACAAGAAACCACCAAGCGACAAAGCCTCTCGAGGAGAGAGGGCGGTGGCTGAAGCCACCTATGTTTGAGTTGGATGGTATGGCACCGCGAAGAATTATCCTTGGGCCCATGACCAAAACTCGTCTTTGAAGCACAAGTACCATCAAAAATGGCTAATGTGAAAGAGGTGATCAATTTATGCATAATGGGGGGAGGGAGAGTTCATTGAGAGAACAACACTCCCCCTATGTCCATGCCTACACCTAAACTAGACAACAAGTTGAGTGTGGTGGGGGGGTGCACGGTTTCAAGTCACATTGCTCAAATCAATGATATTTAGCTCATGCCTTAACTCGCGAAATCTTGCTTCATCCAAGGGCTTCGTGAAAATATCTGCAAGGTTATCATGAGTGTTGACATACTTGAGCTCGATCTCCCCTCACCTAATGTGATCCCGGATGAAGTGATACCGAATCTCAATGTGCTTCGTCTTGAAGTGTTGCACCGGGTTGAGAGAAATCTTGATGGCACTTTCATTATCACACCAAAGAGGCACTTTGTCACAAATGACACCGTACTCCTTTAAAGTTTGCCTCATCCATAGGAGTTGAGCACAACAACTACCGGCCGCCACATACTCCGCTTTGGTGGACGAGAGAGACACACAACTTTGCTTCTTGGAGGACCAACTTACCAAAGAGCAACCAAGAAATTGGCACCCTCCGGAAGTGGACTTCCTATCCACTTTGTCTCCCGCCCAATCGGAATCCGTGAAACCTTCAAGCTTGAAGTTTGCTCCTCTTGGGTACCATAAGCCAAAGTTTGGGGTATGAGCCAAATATCAAAAGATTCGCTTGACCGCCACATAGTGACTTTCCTTTGGTGCGGCTTGGAAACGTGCACACATCCCCACACTCAACATGATATCCGGTCTAGATGCACAAAGGTAAAGCAAGGAGCCAATCATGGAGCGATATACCTTTTGATCCACCGCTTTACCATTGGGATCAATGTCAAGTTGGCACTTGGTAGGCATTGGTGTAGTAGCCGGCTTGACATCACTTAGCTTGAATCTTTTAAGCATGTCTTGAGTGTATTTGGCTTGGTTGATGAAGGTTCCTTATCTTCGTTGTTTGATGTCAAAACCAAGGAAGAACTTCAACTCTCCCATCGAAGACATCTTGAACTTGGAGGTCATGAGAGCGGCAAATTCCTCATTGAAAGCTTTGTTAGGAGAACCAAAGATAATATCATCAACATATAGTTGGCATACAAACAACTCCCCGTTGACCTTCTTAGTAAAAAGAGTGGGGTCGATTAGCCCTACCTCAAATCCACGATCTTGTAACAACTCGTTAAGGTGGTCATACCACACACGTGGGGCTTGTTTAAGGCCATAGAGTGCCTTATCGAGTTGATACACACAATCCGGGAAGTAGGGATCCTCGAACCCGGGGGGTTGCTTGACATAGACCAACTCATTAATAGGACCATTAAGAAAAGCACTTTTCACATCCATTTGTTGCAACTTAAAGTTGTGATGGGAAGCATAAGCAATCAACAAACGAATGGATTCAAGACGAGCAACGGGAGCAAAGGTTTCACCGTAGTCGGTACCCTCGACTTGGGAGTAGCCTTGTGCTACAATCTTGCCTTGTTGCGAACAATGTTCCCATGAGCATCTTGCTTGTTCTTGAAGATCCATTTGGTCCCAATGACGTTGTGGTCTCCCGATGGCCTTGGCACCAATCTCCATACTTTGTTGTACTCGAAGTTGTTGAGTTATTCATGCATGGCATTGAGCCAATCCGAATCTTCAAGCGCCTCATAGACCTTTTGGGGTTCAACACAAGAGACAAACGCGTGATGTTCACAATAGTTTGCTAATTGTCTACGAGTGCTTACCCCCTTTCTTAGGCTTCCAACCACATTTTCCATGAGATGGCCTTGGGTGGTGAGCTTGGAAGCAATCTTCGCGGCACGACGCTCTAATTCCTCCTCGGTAGTGGAAGGAGGAGGGTTGACTTGATCATCTTGAGCGCCGTCTTGAGCTTGTTCTTGATCTTGAGCATGCTCTTGATCTTGAACTTGCTCGAGGGGAAGAACTTGACCTTGGGCATCATTTAGAGGTTCGCCACCATCTTGAGATAGATCTTGCCCTTGGTCTTGTTCACGAGGTTGAGGGCCTTCACTTTGTTCTTCAGAAGCATGTGGGTCTTGATGAGGTGATGGCTCTACTTGAGTAGAGCATTTTCCTTCTCCTTCGGCCACAAGGGGTTCCTCAATGGGTAGAATTTGACCAATACCCATTCTTCTTATGGCTTGGGGAGGAATTTCATCGCCTACATCACAAGTACCACTTTGCTCCACTTGGGAGCCGTTATTTTTGTCGAACTCCACGTTACACGTCTCCTCAATGAGTCCGGTGGACTTGTTGAGGACACGGTAAGCATGAGAGTTTGTAGCATAACCAACAAATATGCCCTCATGATATCTAGCCTCAAATTTAGACAAACGAACACCTTTCTTGAGAATGAAACACTTACAACCGAACACCCGGAAGTACTTGAGGTTGGGCTTGTTGCCGGTAAGTATCTCATAAGGAGTCTTGTTCAAGCCTTTGCGAAGATAGAGCCGATTGGATGCATGACATGCGGTGTTGATGGCTTCGGCCCAAAAGTTGTATGGAGACTTGAACTCCGCCATCATGGTCCTTGCCGCATCCATCAACGTCCGGTTCTTCCTCTCCGCAACACCATTTTGTTGAGGGGTATATGGTGCAGAGTATTGATGCTTGATCCCCTCATCACTAAGAAACTCATCCAAGGTGTAGTTCTTGAACTCGGTGCCATTGTCACTTCTTATTGTCAAGATCTTTGCATCATGTTGACGTTGAGCTTCATTTGCAAAGTCGATGACAGTTTGTTGAGTCTCACTCTTCCTCTTGAAGAAGTATACCCAAGTGTATCTTGAATAATCATCCACAATCACCAAGCAATACTTTCTTCCTCCAAGACTATCAAAAGATGGAGGCCCGAAGAGATCCATGTGAAGGAGCTCCAAGGGTCTCTTCGAGTAGATGATGGTTGAAGGAGGGTGAGCCTTTTCATGAAGCTTTCCTTCGATACAAGCACTGCAAGCACAATCTTTGGCAAAACTAACATTTGTTAGTCCACGGACATGGTCCCCCTTGAGAAGACTTTGCAAAGATCTCATATTGACGTGGGCTAAACGGCGATGCCAAAGCCATCCCACGTCAACTTTAGCCATTAGGCATGTCGCGGTCTTAGTGGGTCGCTCCGAAAAGTTAATCACATAGAGACCGTTCTCGACATGCCCAACAAAGGCTACTTTAAGAGTCTTGCTCCACAAGAGGGCCACGGTATCAATATCAAAGAATGTAGCAAAGCCCATGAGTGCAAGTTGACGAACAGAAAGTAAATTGAATGCAAGGGACTCAACAAGCATGACTTTCTCGATCGTTAGTTCATGAGAAATGACAACCTTGCCGAGACCCAATACCTTAGAATGTGATGCATCACCCCACTCGACATTGGTAGGCATAGATGGAATCTCTTGCACATCCACCACCAAGTCCTTGCTCCCGGTCATATGATTTGTTGCTCCACTATCGAGCAACCATGATCCCCCACCGGAAGCAAACTCCTACAAGAGATCAATGCTTGGTTTTAGATACCCATTTAGTAATGGGTCCTTTGATGTTAGTAACTAGGGTCTTGATAACCCAAATAAACCATTCAATGTACTCATAAGGAGAACCAACAAATTTAGCATAAACATGTCCATCACTAGCACGACACAACACATATGACGGGTTAAAGTCGCCGGCTTTGTTTGAGGACATGCTTTTGCCCTTTTGGATGTCAACTCCCTTCACTTTTTCCTTCTTCTCCTTAGGAGCACCCTCTCCCTCTCTCACAAACGTTTGCTTGAGAGGAGGAGGACGTTTGGTCTTGTTGTTGTTCTTCTTCTTGCTCTTGGACTTAGGTGCAAACCCAATTCCTTCCTTCCCCACAACTTCCTTTTGATTGCTCAAAAGGTCATTGAGGTTTTTCTCACCTTGAATGCATGTCACTAGGCCTTTCTCAAGTTGATCCTTCAACTTGGCATTCTCCTCCACAAGATGTGCATGCTCACAACATGGGTTAGTAGCACATGCATTATCAATTAATACCATATGAGGAAAAGTGGCCTTTTCCTTGATTAACTTAACTTGGAGTTGAGCATGAGACTCTTTGAGGTTAGCATGAGTACCCTTCAAGACCTTGTGAGCCTTGTCAAGTATCTCAAACTCCTCTTTGAGTCTAGCATGATCAACCCCAAGGTTAGCCTTCTCGGAGGTTAGCACACAAGACACGACAAGAGCATGATAAAGATCTTTCTTTAACTTAGCATGGTCATGATTGTGCGACTCCTCAAGAGTCAAACGATGCACACGCTCTTCCTCAAGAGCATTAGAGAGATCCGATATCTCATCGGCATAGTCACGACTATGACCTTCCATCTTGGAGATGGTTTCTTCGTGAGCCTCGATCATGTCATTGGCCTCACCAAGTTGTTCCAAGAGAGCAACAAAGTGCTTCTTGGACTTACCCTTGAGCTTACTCATAAAAGACTCAAATTCATTCACTTCCTCATTAGACTCAACATGTTCATCAATGCAATCCTCCAAGGAGGGATTAGTAATGATGGTGGTTGTGATGTTGGGGGTTACCTTGTTTGAAGCTTTAGCCATGAGGCATCTGGCGGTGATGTTTTCGTTGGGTGATTCGAAGAGAGACACCCGAGGAGTAGTAGCAATGGCAACGGATGCCATGGGCATTGCTTCTTCATTTTCATCATCATCGTCATCCTCTTGGTATTCTTCTTGAACCACCAACCTATGAGTGGGAGTCTTCTTGGCGAAGTTATTCTTGTTGGGGAAGGACTTGTCTTTGTCTTTTCGGATGAACTTGCCACCGTTATCTTCCCGCTTCTCGTAAGGACAATCCGCAACGAAATGGCTCACATTGCCACAGTTGAAGCAAGTTCTAACTCGTTGCTTGCCCTTGACGCCACTTGAGTTGTTCTTGTTGAAGTTGGGTCTTGAACTCTTCTTGCTCCAAAATTGTCTTGAAGCAAGGGCCATGTGCTCATGGTAATCAAACTTGGTGTCTTCGGGGTTGCTTTCCTCATCTTCCACTTCTTCCTCTTCTTCCATAATAACCTTGGCCTTCAAAGCAAGGTTAGGCTTCTTTGCCCTTTGAGAACAGAGCAACGTATTGTTGGCGGTCTTGTCCAAGATGCTCATTGCAACGAACTCATCCAACACTTCACTTGAGGTCATGGAGTGGAAGTCCGGTCGTTGACGAATGACGGAGGACATGGCCTTGTTGTAGGGCATCATGGCCTTGAGGAACTTCCGCTTGATCCAATTGTCATCCGTGTCCTTGCTTCCATGATCTCAAAGTGCGACCGCGAGTTTGGTCACTCTTCGAAAGAGCTCACGAGGTTCTTCATCTTCTTTCATTGCAAACTAATCGGCTTCATCTTTCACCACTTCATAGTTGGAGCGTTGAATGCTAGCACTTCCTCGATAGAGACCCTCGACACATTTCCATGCTTCTTTAGCCATGACATGGGGTCGAAGATGAGGGAGATCTTCGGGAAGGATTGCATCTTGGATGATGAAGGGAGCACTCTCATTGAATTGATTGTCCACGGCTTCTCGAGGGGTGAAGTTGCTTGGGTCATGAGGATAAAAACCTTATTCAATGATTCTCCAAAGGTTAGTGTTCACATGTTTCAAATGACGCTTAAAGCGATAGACCCAAGAATCAAAATCTTCATGTTTCTCATATTTAGGAGGAGGACCGGCATGATTCAAATGAGTGGAGGGGATTGGCCCTCCATAAATTGGAGGTTCCACATGGGCAAAGATGCCGGTACCATTTCTACCACTAATAGAAGGACTCTTATCAATGTTAGCTCCCCCCTTGTCGGAGGGAGCATCCGTCACCTTGTTGGTGGGATCACCCACATTCATCGGCGAGGTAGATTGTTTAAGTCCTTCTAGGAATTCCTTAAACATGTCATTGACCTCGGTCATCATGGAGGTTTTCAATGTTTCCAAAGCCACATTGAATTCCTCACGTGAGATCGAGTTACCCCCATCTCTCGTAGATGAGATCGGATTCGCACCGGAGTGCTCTCTCACCTCATCTATGACATCAACCATACTCTTTGGACGGTGAAGTCCTTAAAAACAGATGAGGCTCTGATACCAATTGAAAGGATCGATATGGTTGACTAGAGGGGGGGTGAATAGGAAACTAACAAGTTTTTAAGATTTTCTTTACCAAATTAAACTTTGCAACAAAATAGGTTGTCTAGATGTGCAACTAGGTGAGCAACCTATAAGATGCAATAACAACTAGCACACAAGCAAGCAAAGGATGTAAAACAAGTAGGCTTGCAAAAGTAAAGGCACGAAATAACCAAGAGTGGAGCCGGTGGAGACGAGGATGTGTTACCGGAGTTCCTTCCTTTTAAGGGGAAGTACGTCTCTGTTAGAGCGGTGTGGAGGCACAATGCTCCCCAAGAAGCCACTAGGGCCACTGTATTCTCCTCACGCCCTCACACGATGAGAGATGCCGTGATTCCACTATTGGTGCCCTTGAAGGCGGCGACCGAACCTTTACAAACAAGGTTGGGGCAATATCCACAACAATTGGAAGCTCCCAACAACAACAACACCACGAAGCTTCACCACAATGGAGTATGGCTTCGAGGTGACCTCAATCGTCTAGGGTGCTCAACACCCAAGAGTAACAAGATCCGCAAGGGATAAGTGGGGGGAATCAAATATCTTGTGGTGGAAGTGTAGATTGGGCCCTTGTCACTCAATCCCGAGCAAATCAACAAGTTTGATTGGCTAGGGAGAGAGATCGGGCGAAAATGCAGCTTGGAGCAACAATGGAGCTTAGAGGTGGAAGAGGTGGTCAACTAGAGGTAGAAGACACCCCTTATATAGTCGTGGGAAAAATCCAACCGTTATCCACATGTTCAGCCCGCGATGCACGGTACTACCGCTCCAGGGGCACGGTACTACCGCGAGGCTGCACGATACTACCATGGAGGACCACGGTACTACCGCGACAACAGCACATGCCGGAACTAGCCTGATCAAGGGGAAGTACTACTGCTTGCGCGGTACTACCGCTCCCCCTTGCGGTACTACCGCAAGGCAGGAGAGTTACTGCCTGGGAAGGGCGTGGATGAAATAAATTACATCCGTGCCTACTTCCGCTGAAACTGGGGTGGTACAAAAACCCGACGCGGTACTACCGCTCGCGAGGCGCGGTACTACCGTGGCGGGCGCGGATGTAAAAAATTACATCCGCGCCTACTACCGTGACACTGCGGTACTAGGTAGGAGGGCCACGGTACTACGACTCCTAGGGAGCGGTACTACCGTGGGCCCCCGCGGTACTACCGCGCTGGACGAGCGGTACTACCGTGGTGGGCGCGGATGTAAAAAATTACATCTGCCCCTACTACCGCACCGGAGCAGCACAAGGCCTGGGTGCCACAGTACTACCGCTCCAGAGGGGCGGTACTACCGTGACACACAGCGGTACTACCGCTTGTACTTGCGATACTACCGCAAGTACAGCAGTAGTCGCCAGGTTTCCGCGCAACCAAGATAACGAAGGGCAGATCCAAAGTGTAGGGAAAGGGGGGACAAGTGTACGTGTTGATTCCACGCAAACCTTTCCGACGCGGACCCCCTCTTAATATTACGGCTCTCCTACGACTCAAATCCACCAAAGAGAAACGTAGAACAACGCCGACTTCAATAGTCTCCGAGGGGCACCGAATCGTCTCTGGCCTAGTGATGAAGTATCTGAGAGACTTAAGGCACACGATTAGTCCGCAAAAGCATTGTCATCAATCACCAAAACACCTAAGGGATAAATATGCCCTTACAACATGTTTGATGATCTTGACAAGTCTCATGTCATGGAGAGTAGTATAACCCCATGAAATCCCCTCAAAACCATTTCTGTCCATTTTAAAGTTTGAGCAACTTTACATTGCCAAATATGTCTAAATGTTCTAAAACTAGGTGCACATGCTCAAATGGTCTAAATATTCATCTAGACCAAGTGGCACAAGTTAGAGAACAAGTTAACTTGATCAAAGTTCCCCAACACCCTTCTTGTCCAGAACCCAAATTTGAATAACTCTACATTGGCAACTTTATCCTTTTGATCTCAACTTTTGTGGACATGTTCAGAACCTCAAATGATGACACTACACCAAGTGGTGCATCGAGGAGAACAGATTTGCATGACTAAATCTTGGGAAGTCCATTTGTGTTGATTTCTAGGGTTTACAAAAGTTGCATTGGAAACTTTGCCCAAATGGACTCAATATTGGAGGAACCACTTGTTTTCTCATGCCATTTGGCCCTGTCAAGCCTTATGACAAGAGGAGTTCATCTTATTGCCCAAATCAACAACAAACACATTCTGCCATTTTTCTAAAAACACCAATTTGACCACTTCCACTAATCTCCATGAGTTCTCCTTTTTACCACAACCCCTCCTAGTCCCCCTCTACCTCTGGTGTGCTTCCCTGCTCGAGAGGCAATGATGAAGGGGGGCAGGGATCCACTTTTCTTCTCTGAGCAGCAGCATTTTCACTCTCTCTCTCCACCCCTCCTCTCCTCTACTGGCTCCCTAGGGCATCCTATGTCATTGCCACATTGTTTACTCCCCCCTGCAGCTTCCAGACACAAGTGGCCGCGCCCATTCCGCAAAAGGCATGCCATGCCGGCCAAAGACGCGCTCTGGAGAACGTTAGCGTGCTCCCGATCGTTGAAGCATCGTCCCCCGACCACCTCGAGCCTCCCCCTCGCGCAAGTCGAGGTCCTCGATGTCCGCAACACGATAGCCGTGCAGGCCCCCTCCTCTTTCCCTCTATCTCACCTCCCGCGGCGCGTGCCCAGAGCCGCCCGGCTCGGCCAATGCTCACGCGATCCCGTGGCTCCACCAGGAGCTCGCCCCGCTCCCTCTCTCTCTTCCTGGCACCCTACTCGACTCCCACGAACGCCGTAGACAGCCCCTCTCGGTCCCTACTCTCCTCCCGAGCCGTTGTCGCGGCCACCCGTGTGCCATGTCTACGGTGAGCCACGGGTCACCTACTTAAGGCCATTCCCGAGCCCCCTCTCGACTCCTTTGGCTCTCTCTCCCTCCCGTGCACCCCCTGGACCAACCCACTCCCCTCCTCATGCTCTCCATCCGCCACCATGGCCGGAGCCTTGCCGTCGGCCTCCGCCTAAATTCGCACCCACCACTCCTCCTCCTCCCCTCTAGACCGCACTAGAGCACCTCCACCATCATCGCGAGCCCCTCCCGTGCTTCTCCCTCTCCTCCCCATGGCTGTTCCCGCGAGTTCCATCACCACCGCCGGCCTCGCCCGCCGCGGCCAATGATGCGCTTGCGTCTAGCCACCCCTGCGGTCATGGCGCACCTCGGAGGATGCGGCACGCTCTCCTGAACACGCCGGTACGCCGGGCGTCGCCGGAGGTGGCCGGTACTGCCGGGGAGAACGTCGGTGCCCGCTCGGCCTCGCCTCCCCTGCCTATCCTCTGTTCGAGCAGGAGGTAGGAGACGGCCTGAGCACCGGGCCCTGCTCGTCAGCGACCCGGTGGGCAGGCCCCGCCCGTTTAAGTGCAGACAGCTTTGGTGAAGACGCCTTCGACGTTGCCCTGTCACCCGCGTGGCCGAGCCGCTGGGCCGGCACAGTTGTGCCTCGCCGTTCAATCCCGCCCAGTGCGCGCTGCCACCGCTTGAATTTGGCCCATTAGGTATTTCCATTTACTATTTTTTTCTTTTTCATCAAGATTCAAACTTTTCCAGAGACCTCATTTCAAGACCAAATCTGATGATTCAAATTTGCAGTGACTCCATAAATCATGTTCTATTTAATGAGCCATAGTGAACATTTTTATTCTACCTAGTTGCCATTGGATCTAATAAGTAGGTCATTTATACCCGTAAATCAGCTTCCAAAATTCATAGAATATTCATTTGAACACCAAATTCAGTGAAGCCAATTTCTAAATGTTTATAAAATCATGCCTGATTTGATGGGTACATTTACTCATTTTTATAAAAAGGCATTCTATGGACAATTTGTAGATCAATTAAATCCATTGATTCCAACATATCGAAATCTTCAGAAATATCCACCAATCCAATCCCAATGAAACCACTTTGGTAATTTTTCATATAATCAGGGATGTCCTAGAAAAGTAAACTTCATATTTTTAGAGCACTTTTATTTTTGCCTTGGTGTGTTGCTTATCGTGATTGTTTCTGATGTTAGTTGACAAAGTAGACGGAGTATTTGGAGAAGGATCAGAAGATTTCAAGACTCTGATGAACCAGGCAAGCAGCCCTTTGACCATGATGAACCCTTTTTATCATAGTAGCATTTCTTTCCATGTTTATTGAATGCATGATATCTTGAATGGCAACCTTGCTAGGTTTGCCTTCGTTGCATACCCCGTTGAAAGTTGCATTGTTCATGATTCTATGCTTGTTTAGAGTTATGTTGGTGGGTTGTAGAAATATGCTATAGTTGTTGACTAAGCAAAATGGGTCAGAGTTATGCATGGTAAGGAACAAGTGTGGTTTGACATACTTGCAAATAGCCCCAGTGGGTGCCACTAATACCCCTGGGAGATGATGACGAACTAGGTCACTACTTGGTGGAGAGGTAGTGTACTGAGGCTTGATGAAAGTGTTGTTTACAAAGACGGATTATATTTAAGATTTGTTGACCGTCCCAACCCTACATGCGCAACCACTCTACCCTTATATTGGAATGGGCATTATTGATTACCTAGGCCGATACAAGCATGGTGCCCACATTACTAGTGACGGGGGTGACATGAGGTCATTCTCGGGACGGGGTCGTGCTTGGATAGGCGGACATGACTGTTTGCACAGGGCATCGGACACACCATTGGTCCCTACGTGTATGTGTGATAATCAAAAGGGCAGAATCCCAAGATCTTGATGTTTATACACAAAGGCCGTGTACCAACGAGTGGACCCTATGTTAGTGTCGCCTAGGGAAAGATAGTGATCGCGTGCTTCCCCCGAGTACTTGAGGTACTGCGGGACCATGGATGACATGAAAGCTTCCTGGATCTTGTGGGTAAAGTGTGCAACCTCTGAAAAGTGTCGAACTATTCGAATAGCCGTGTCCACGGTCAAGGACAGTTGGGTGGTGCTGCTTAGATTATGTCCATATGTTTCTAAAAAAGAACACGGTTTGGTGATATTGTTGATGTGATTCGGGAGGAAGTCATGATGAGCTTGAGCATGAGTTGTTCATAAATCTTTCTCAAGGTTGAAGTCTGTAACCTCCTAATACTTGCTATAGATGCATTCATGTCCTTGGTAAATGTTGATCATACTTGCATGAGAAAAACTAGCTTTTCGCAAAAATGTCAATTAAGCAGTAAAGCTTTGCATAATCATTTTGTTATCACTCTTGGGTTGCTTGCGAGTACATTCAAAGTACTCATTGGCTTGCCACTGGTTATTTTATTGGCCAGGCACGAAAGATAGATATATTGAAGAATACCTTGGTGAGGAACATGCGAGCTAGGACGCTTCCCAGTCAGAATGCCTGTAGGGTTAAGGCAGATGGCATGGGTCCAAGTTATTGACAAAGATTTCCGTTGCAATGTTATACTCAAAACTTGACCATAATGGTCATAATTTATGTAAGGCGGTATGTATGGATGTAAGACTCTTGTTATTCAGCTTCTATGTGTTCAGTGAGCATTGATCTCTGTGATCACTGTACACATGCATTCGGTGATCACGACTTATGAGTCAGGGTCCCCACAGAGCTGGTATCAGAGCCATCCTGACTGTAGGAAGCCTTAGTTAGCATGGTCATTAGATAGGGTAAAACTATTTTCAAAGCTATTACTGATTTCCAAAACTATCGATACTTCTCTTCCCTTCTTAGTTTTTTTGAAAACTAAGGTAAACTTTCCTTATTGATCTCTTCCCCTTCAAAACTTTTGGTCGCTAGAACCCTTATGCCCCTGACCACTGGATTCCTTGAAATCCTCGTGGATAGTCTAGAAGGAGGATGCCTTGTCAGACATTCACCCACATCTTCTGAACACAAGATTGGTGACACCAAAACAAGACGATACCAACAGAAGATACATCCTCGAGGAATGAGGACATGAAGACCCAGAAGGTGGTGACAATGCCCCAAGATGATGCGACCTTAGCCTATGATGATCAGGGCATAGGAAATGCAAGATCATGATATACATCGCTAGTAGAGCAACCTTGTCCTTATCATTGTGGTGTCGGCAACCACCGGTGGATGAGAACCTCACCATTTGGTCCACCTCACTATAGTGAGCAGGAAAAACGGTTCTCGTCATCCCCCGCTCTCGATGATGATACTGGCAACAGTGTGTCTGGTAGATTGGACCTCTACTATGCCTTTTTAGTTTCATCACATAAAGGATTGCCTACCTGGTACACTCGACGCGGCAAAAGGGATCGTCATGATTAAGAAGACAAGAGGAGACCAAGTCAATGCTAGATACGAGGATCCACCTTCACCCCATCACCTCATCAGGTGAGAAGTTGTTGAAGACTCTTTAGGCTCAACCTGGATCGTTTCATCGAACAACTACGGGAGACGTAGCAACACCTGAGGAAAACCTAGAAGACTACACGAGGCACGGAGCAAGCACGACTACTGAATCTGAGAACCCCTAGGGTAGGATGAGTCGTGTACCCCCTATGCGCAGTCGAGTCCGTATGATGGTTCGGATAGAACCATGATTGTGTGTTGCTTGTTTTATTTGTTTGTGTTTTGATATCATTTGCCATTTTTGCCCTAGGCAACGAGTACGTGACTATATCTCCTTCCTTATATTAATGCTTGTGTTTGGCCCTTTCGGCACTAGTTGTTTACACTTGCACTATAGGACCCCCTTTAGGAATCCCCCCTCTATGCTACTTTTCCCTCTCATCTCTCTCTCCTCAGCTGAAGACCGACAAGACAAGGTATACCAGGGATTCTACTTCGACAACCAACTAGCGTTGAAGACTTTTGCTACAGCCTCCTCGACCAAGTGCAACCTCATAGAGTTATGTTTAACCCTCCAGACTAGAAACCCATCCCTAGACCCTTTGAGACTCCATGAGATACCCCAGCTCGAATCCTTAACCATGTGCTTAACCCACAGAATTGCAAGAGAACCCGTTAAGCCTCCGTAACCTTGTACAACACTGGGCTCATTATGGAACTAGTAGACATAATGGACTAGCACATCACCATCCTAAGATAGCACTAGAACTGATGATTGCCATAGGGAAGACAAATTTGAGGATATAGGAATAGAGAACAAATGAGTTGATGAGTTTATATTAGTGAGCTTGAGGAATTATCTGAGACGCTTTGGAGGATTATGAGGTTTTCACGTTGGTAGGTGAACTTGGTGGGATCATGTTGATAGAGTAGCATAACTTTCATTACCCCGGGGGTAAATTGGATTTTGTAGGATGATTACGATCGTACGATGAAATTCTTGGAAGTATAGGGATTTGTCTTAACCGGGGGATATTGATAAGAGATAGTTGACATTACGATGTTAATTTGGGGGAAACCTGTAGAAATTATTGCCGGGCATGAGATTTGGACTTAAGTAGGTGATCCTAGTGGAGTCTAGATGTTGAGTAAGTCTACATAGTTCGAAGTAAATTGGATTTAGGCTGATGATCTCCATCATGATACCATGTTTCTCGGTGAACATTAAACTAGGAGATTGGATCAATTGTCGGAGTATATCTAGGGATCTATATAAGCCTGACCTTGGAGTTTACTTGACAATGAATAAATAGAAATTGGTGGACTTACTATAGTAGAGATAGCCCTTTCAAGTATTTGGGCATTATAGGACATTAGAAGATCAGGTGGAACACCATAGACATTGGATTTGTAGAATTAATGGATTGTGTAGTAATTGATGGGACTTAATGGGCTGTTGGGGTTGACTCATAGGAAGGAAACACGATCTTGGAGTGGCATACGACGTGTTTCCTTAGGATAGAGATGCACTATCTTGGACCTTGGAAGGATAGGCTGAGCACTTGGATTGCCATGATTAATTTAAGCTTGGAAGCTTGTATATTCTGCCCATGGAGTTTTGCATAGATATGAGATTGGGGATGATTGACATGTATGATTCTGTTAGACCTCCTCTCGGGAGTCAGGGGCACATGAGTAATAGGAGTGACGATTGGAGTTTATCTACACGAGATGATGCTTTCAGCAGTATAAAGTGATTTGTTTAGAGCACTGGATAGAACTATTGGCATCTCAGAATCTGTGCTCAAGGATAGGATGATAAACATTCACTCGCACAATAGAATCCTTGAAACCCTTACGCCCTACCAAGCCACAACATGGTCGGATCCTAACCTTGGGTCTTGACTCTAGGTCGGGAAGACCTTCGCCAATACTCAACCATGACCACCACCAATGCCTCAGTCTACCTTATGTACCCCATGAACGGAGACTTCAGGGAGAACTTGGGTTGGTGACCTACTTGTCTACTGAAGACAGAAGGAAAACCGTTCAGCTGGTTAGGGAACATCTAAAGACCTCCATGTCAAGGATAAAGAACTATACCAACCACCATCGCCAAGAAGTGAACTTCCTCGTCGAAGACCGTGCGTATCTGCAAACCACTCCTCTCGAAGGAACCGAGCATTTCCATGTCAAGAGGAATCTCACACCAAGATTTACCGTCCCTCTTCGAGATCAGTACAAGACAAAGATAAGACGGGCTGGACTTACCACCTGAGTTACCCACTGTGCACAACGTTTTCCACACGACACAACACCAGAAATGTTTCCAACTTCCTAACTAGCCCGATCACTGACAAGGACATCAATCACCAAGCCACCGACCGCCAGCCCAGGCTGACCTACCGCAACAAACCCGTTACCAACCTGGATCAAGTGGAACGTTATATACAAAGCCACACCATCAAGTAGTTCAAGTTCAGTGGAGCACCACTCGGAAGGAGAAGCAGTATGAGGACGTGAAGACTACCGCAGATCCAAGTTTCCATACTCCTTTCCGCGGCTAGTTTGGGAATCTCGGGGATGAGATTCTTGTAAGGGGGGTAGGTCTGTCACACCCTGATTTTCATGGCACAACACTTAAGATGATAAATCATGATAAAATGTGGTTTGACAAAAACTTTTGTGTGTTTTGGACTTTGCCTTGATTGGATTTTGTCTGTTGTTTGCAAGTGCTCTAAGCATCAAATAAATCCTCCAACTCTTATACTCTTTCTCCTTGATCCAAAACTTCTGCCCAATGATCATGCCATGTGTATAGTACAGTATAGAATTTTCTTACAAAAATAATTTGTCCAAAAAGTATTTTCTACATTTAGTTTTTCCAAAAACCCCTGAATTGAGGTTTGCATTGCAAGTACTTGATTTGGGGTGTTAAAAATCTTTTAAAAAAATTATATTTGAATCCTATTAGATACAGGACTCCAAAAAACAACAAAAATATAATTTTAGAAGTCATTTTCCTATTTTATTTAAAGGCTTTTTCTTAAGGCCAGAAATGGTCTTTAATAGGTTAAAATTATTTTAATGTTTTAAAAATATTTGGGAAAAACCTAGGGAAACTCAGTGGACATATATTGTCCATATATAAGAGTTTCAACACATGGTCATGTTCAAAATATTGGTCAAATCCCTCAAAGACCCTTTCTAGATATATCAAGCTTTTGAAATATTTATAAAGAAAATATTCTCTAAAAAGTCCAACAAAATTCTAGCATGTCACATATGACATGTTCGATGATCTTGACAAGTCTCATGTCATGGAGAATAGTATAACCCCATGAAATCCCCTCAAAACCATTTCTGTCCATTTTAAAGTTTGAGCAACTTTACATTGCCAAATATGTCCAAATGTTCTAAAACTAGGTGCACATGCTCAAATGATCTAAATATTCATCTAGACCAAGTGGCACAAGTTAGAGAACAAGTTAACTTGATCAAAGTGCCCGAAAACCCTTCCTGTCCAGAACCCAAATTTGAACAACTCTACATTGGCAACTTTCTCCTTTTGATCTCAACTTTTGTGGAAATGTTCAGAACCTCAAATGATGGCACTACACCAAGTGGTGCATCAAGGAGAACATAATTTCATGACTAAATCTTGGGAAGTCCATTTCTTTTGATTTCTAGGGTTTATAAAAGTTGCATTGGCAACTTTTCCCAAATGGACTCAATCTTGGAGGAACCACTTGTTTTCTCATGCCACTCTGCCCTGTAAAGCCTTATGACAAGAGGAGTTCATCTTCTTGCCCAAATCAACAACAAACACCTTCTGTCATTTTTCTAAAAACGCCAATTTGACCACTTCCACTAACCTCCATGAGTTCTTCTTTTTACCACAACCACTCCTAGTCCCCCTCTACCTCCGGTGTGCTTCCCTGGCCGAGAGGCAATGAAGAAGGGGGGCATGGATCCACTTTTGTTCTCTAGGCAGCAGCATTTTCAATGTCTCTCCACCCCTCCTCTCCTCTACTGGCTCCCCAGGGCATCCTATGTCATTGCCACATTGTTTACTCCCCCCTGCAGCTTCCAGACACAAGTGGTCGCGCCCATTCCGCAAAAGGCATGCCATGCCGGCCAAAGACGCGCTCTGGAGCACGTCAGCGTGCTCCCGACCGTTGATTCATCATCCCCCGAACACCTCGAGCCTCCCCCTCGTGCCAGTCGAGGTCCTCGATGTCCGCAACGCGACAGCCGTGAAGGCCCCCTCCTCTTTCCCTCTCTCTCTCACCTCCTGTGGCGCGTGCCCAGAGCCGCCCGGCTCGGGCAATGCTCGTGCGAGCCCGTGGCTCCACCAGGAGCTCGCCCCGCTCCCTCTCTCTCTTCCTGGCACCCTACTCGACTCCCACGAACGCCGTAGACAGCCCCCCTCGCTCCCTACTGTTCTCCCAAGCCGTTGTCGCGGCCACCCGTGTGCTACGTCCACGGTGAGCCACGGGTCACCTACTTAAGGCCATTCCCGAGCCCCCTCTCTGCTCCTTTGGCTCTCTCTCCCTCCCGTGCACCCCCTGGACCAACCCACTCCCCTCCTCGTGCTCTCCATCCGCCACCATGGCCGGAGCCTTGCCGTCGGCCTCCGCCTAAATTCGCACCCACCACTCCTCCTCCTCCCCTTTAGACCGCACTAAAGCACCTCAACCATCACCGCGAGCCCCTCCCGTGCTTCTCCCTCTCCTCCCCGTGGCTGTTCCCGCGAGTTCCATCACCACCGCCGGCCTCGCCCGTCGCGGCCGATGATGCGCTCGCGTTTAGCCACCCCTGCGTTCGTGGCGCACCTCAGAGGATGTGGTACGCTCTCCTGAGCATGCCGGTACGCCGGGCGTCGCCGGAGATGACCGGTACTGCCAGGGAGAATGCCGGCGCCCGCTCGGCCTCGCCTCCCCTGCCTCTCCTCTGATCGAGCGGGAGGTAGGAGACGGCCTGAACACCAGGCCCCACTCATCAGTGATCCGGTGGGCGGGCCCCGCCCGTTTAAGTGGCAGGGCTTCGACGAAGACTCCTTCGACGTCGCCCTGTCGACCGTGTGGCCGAGCCGCTGGGCTGGCCCAGTTGCGCTTCGCCGTTCAATCCCGCCCACTGCGCACTACCGCCGCTGGAATTTGGCCCATTAGGTATTTCCATTTACTTTTTTTTCTTTTTCATCAAGATTCAAACTTTTCCAGAGACCTCATTTCAAGACCAAATCTGATGATTCAAATTTGCAGTGACTCCATAAATCATGTTCTATTTAATGAGACATAGTGAACATTTTTATTCTACCTCGTTGCCACTGGATCTAATAAGTAGGTCATTTATACGCCTAAATCAGCTTCCAAAATTCATAGAATATTCATTTGAACTCCAAATTCAGTGAAACCAATTTCTAAATATTTCTAAAATCATGCCTGATTTGATGGGTACATTTACTCGTTTTTATAAAAAGGCGTTCTGGGGACAACTTGTAGATCCATTAAATCCATTGATTCCAACATATTGAAATGTTCAGAAATATCCACCAATCCAATCCCAATGAAACCACTTTGGTAATTTTTCATATAATCAGGGACGTCCTAGAAAAGTAAACTTCATATTTTTAGAGCACTTTTATTTTTGCCTTGTTGTGTTGCTTATCGTGATTGTTTCCGACGTTAGTTGACAAAGTAGATGGAGTATTTGGAGAAGGATCAGAAGATTTCAAGACTCTGATGAACCAGGCAAGCAACCCTTTGACCATGATGAAACCTTTTTATCATAGTAGCATTTCTTTTCGTGTTTGTTGAATGCATGATATCTTGAATGGCAACCTTGCTAGGTTTGCCTTCGTTGCATACCCCATTGAAACTTGTATTGTTCATGACTCTATCCTTGTTTAGAGTTGTGTTGGTGGGTTGTAGAAATATGCTATAGTTGTTGACTGAGCAAAATGGGTCAGAGTTATGCATGGTAAGGAACTAGTGTGGTTTGACATACTTGCAAATAGCCCCAGCGGGTGCCACTAATGCCCCTGGGAGATGATGATGAAGTAGGTCACTACTTGCTGGAGAGGTAGTGTACCGAGGCTTGATGGAAGTGTTGTTTACAGAGACGGATTAGATTTAAGATCTGTTGACCGTCCCAACCCTACATGTGCAACCACTCTACCCTCACATGGGAAAGGGCATTATTGATTACCTAGGTCGATACTAGCATGGTGCCCACATTACTAGTGACGGGGGTGAGATGAGGTCATTCTCGGGACGGGGTCGTGCTTGGATAGGCGGCCATGACTGTTTTCACAGGGCACCGGACACACCGTTGGTCCCTGTGTGTATGTGTGATAATGAAAAGGGAAGAGTCCGAAGATCTTGATGTTGATACACAAAGGACGTGTACCAATGAGTGGACCCTATGTTAGTGTCGCCTAGGGAAAGATAGTGATTGGGTGCTTCCCCCGAGTACTTGAGGTACTGCAGGACCATGGATGACACGAAAGCTTCCCTGATCTTGTGGGTAAAGTGTGCAACCTCTGCAGAGTGTCAAACTATTCGAATAGCCGTGTCCAAGGTCAAGGACAGTTCGGTGCTGCTGCTTAGACTATGTCCACATGTTTCTGAAAAACAACACGGTTTGGTGATATTTTTGATGTGATTTGTGAGGAAGTCCCGATGAGCTTGAGCATGAGTTTTCATAAATCTTTCTCAAGGTTGAAGTCTGTAACCTCCTGATACTTGCTGTAGATGCATTCATGTCCTTGGTAAATGTTGATCATACTTGCATGAGAAAAACTAGCTTTCCTCAAAAATGCCAATTAAGCAGTAAAGCTTTGCATAATCATTTTGTTATCACTCTTGGGTTGCTTGCGAGTACGTTCAAAGTACTCACTAGCTTGCCACTGGTTATTTTATTAGACGGGCACGAAAGAGAGATATATTGAGGAGTACCTTGGTGAGGAACATGCAAGCTAGGACGCTTCCCAGTCAGAATGCCTGTAGGGTTAAGGCAGATGGCATGGGTCCAAGTTATTGATGAAGATTTCCGCTGCAATGTTATACTCAAGACTTGACCATAATGGTCATAATTTATGTAAGACGGTATGTATGGATTTAAGACTCTTGTTATTCAGCTTCTGTGTGTTCAGTGAGCATTGATCTTTGGGATCACTATACATGTGCATTCGGTGATCATGACTTATGAGTCGTGGTCCCCACACATACGTAGCGTTGTCTATGTACATGTCGGTCAATCGGTCTGTCTGCCATGATGAACCGTGGCCGAGTTAGGAGCGGTAGCAGTTCAGGCAGTCCAGTCAAAACCGTGTGCACGTACGTACAACGAGATGCCAAAATATACAGCCACGTACGTACATACGGGCAGGGTCTCGAACGCGTACTAGCGCATATGTACGGCCAGGGCTCGTGTACATGGAGAGGCAACGGACGACAGCAACGGCGTCCTGTTCATCGAAAGCCAACCGGCTGGGTCAGAATGGATAAACTGCGTCGTGTTCATCGGGAGACAATGGAGTACGTCATGTTCATCGGAAGATAATGTAATATGTCATGTTCATCCGGAGCCAACCAGCTTGGACAGAACAACCGAAACGAGGTCTGGCGTGCCACAGAATGGTGGAAACGGGCCTTCTGTTCGACCATATACAGTCAAAACGTGGTCCTGTTCATCGGGAAGGGTCTGGCGTACCGCAAAACGGAGGAAACGGACTTGTGTTGGAGTGCCTACTGTCGAAACGGGGTCCTGTTGATCGGGAGGGTGTGGTGTGCCGCAAAATGGAGGAAACGAACTTGTGTTGGAGCACCTACGGTCGACACAGGGTCTTGTTCATCCACCATGTACTGCCTTGCTCCAGCCTCCATGGGCTGCTGTTCATCCACCGTCGACCTCCTCCAGCCTCCATAGGCTACTCTTCATACACGTATAATGTTCATCCAGCCTCCACCGTCTGCTGCTGTTCATAGAGCCTCCATGGGGTCCTTTTCATCCACCCGCAACCGGATGGGGTGCGGCGTCCTCCTCGGGGTCCTGTTCATCCACCGGCAATGGCCTACTACCACGGGGTCCTGTTCATCCAACCCCCACCAGAACTGTTCACCCAACCCCCTACAACACTCACTATTCATCAAGAGGCAGTAGGTTCGATCGGCTTCAGTTAGCAGCAGTAGCGATGGAATCCCTCGATCGGGTTCAGTTAACAGCCAGGGATCGATCGATCGCTCGGGTTCAGTAACACTTAGCCAGTGCAATCGCTCGGGTTCAGTAAGCGAACGCCCCGCTCTGGTTCAGTTAGAGCCCAACGCCTCGCACCCACGCGCGTACGAGTATGAGAGAAACGTGTAATCCCTCCGTGCATTGCTCGGCCCCGACCACCCAGCATAACAGGAACTCACCAAAATTTTCCTTGCCCTCGCTTCTACCATGATTTTTCTGTCATGGATGACCCAAAGAATGTCATGCAGGTGCGTCCCCGGCCCACCCAGGACGAAAAGCCCATTTTCTATCTTGAATTTTCATCATAGAAGTTGGAGCCCATCACATCTATGATGATACGTGGTTTTGTCACAATTATCATCATTGAAGTGTCGTAAGCATGACAGAAAAAATTCTTTCGGCCCAAAATGTCACGGATGTGTCTTTTTTGTAGTGAATATTCTTTCATGAATTGTTCAATTGACCAATGTTCTGTTTGCTAACTTTCAATAAATTTTACCAAATATACTTCTTATATGTGAAGTCATTACTCCCCATTGGATAATTATAAGAAACATATATAATTTCAGATTTATGACATTCAATTCATTCAACCATTTACTCATAGGATATAAGTGAAGCACGAGAGTAAATGACAAACTACTCCAAACAGATATAAGTGAAGAACAATGAGTAGTCAAGTAGTTAAATAGCCATGTGAGGACTCTCTCTCATTCAAGATTTCATATCCAATGATTTTGTTCAAACAGCTAGTAAAATCAAAATACGCTCCAAGCAAAACACATATCATGTGAGAATAAAAATATAGCTCCAAGTAAGGTATACCGATAGTTTTGAAGATGAAAGAGGGGATGACTTCCGGGGCATCCCCAAGCTTAGGAGCTTGAGTATTCCTTGAATATTACCTTGGGGTGCCTTGGGCATCCCCAAGCTTAGGTTTTTTCCACTCCTTATTCTCCTCATATCAACATCTCACTCAAAACTTGAAAACTTCAATCACACAAAACTTAATGGAACTTCGTGAGATGGGTTAGTTTGATAAAGACAAATCATTCACTTTGGTACTGTCAAGATAAGATCATAATTGTTCTCACACAATGCTTATACCATACCATTTCTACAATTTATATTGAGCAATATAAGCCATAGAAACTAGAAAACAAGCAAACTATGCATTGAAAATAGAATCTGTCAGAAACATAATAGTCTATAATGATCTGAACAACAACCATACTTCTCCTACTCCAAAAATCCTGAAAAATTAGGACAGTGTAGGAAATTTGTATATCAATCTTGCGTAAAACATTCAGATCAAAAGCACGCTTTTTTGATTTTTTTTAAATACTGGCAATGAGCGCAAAAGTTTCTGTTTTTCAGCAAGATCAAATCAACTACCACCATAGATCATCCCAAAGGTCTTACTTGGCACTTTATTGAAACAAAAGCTATAAAATATGATTACTACAGTAGCATAATGCTACGTCTTGAGCTTGCGTTGGTTTTCGTTGAAGAGGAAAGGGTGATGCAGCAATAGTAGCGTAAGTATTTCCCTAAGTTTTTGAGAACCAAGGTATCAATCCAGTAGGACGCTCCTCAAAAGTCCCACGCACCTACACAAACAAACAAAGACCTCGCAACCAATGCAATAAAGGGGTTGTCAATCCCTTCACGGCCACTTGCGAAAGTGAGATGCGATAGAGATAGTATGATAAGATAAATATATTTTTGGTATTTTATAATATAGATGCAAAAACTAAAGATGCAAATAAAAGTAGATTGAAAGCTTATATGATAAAAGATAGACCCGGGGGCCATAGGTTTCACTAGAGGCTTCTCTCAAGATAGCATAAGTATTACGGTGGGTGAACAAATTACTGTCGAGCAATTGATAGAAAATCGAATAATTATGAGATTATCTAGGCATGATCATGTATATAGGCATCACGTCTGTGACAAGTAGACCAACTCCTGCCTGCATCTATTACTATTACTCCACACATCGACCGACTCCGGCCTGTATCTAGAGTATTAAGTTCATAAGAACAGAGTAACGCCTTAAGAAAGATGACATGATGTAGAGGGATAAACTCAAGCAATATGATATAAACCCCATCTTTTTATCCTCGATGGCAACAATATAATACGTGCCTTGCAATGCTTTCTGTCACTGGGTAAGGACACCGCAAGATTGAACCCAAAGCTAAGCACTTCGCCCATTGCAAGAAAGATCAATCTAGTAGGCCAAACCAAACTGATAATTCGAAGAGACTTGCAAAGATAACTCAATCATACATAAAAGAATTCAGAGGAGATTCAAATATTTCTCATAGATAAACTTTATCATAAACCCACAATTCATCGGATCTCGACAAACACACCACAAAAAAGAGTTTACATCGAATAGATCTCCACAAGAGAGGGGGAGAACATTGTATTGAGATCCAAAAAGAGAGAAGAAGCCATCTAACTAATAACTATGGACCCGAAGGTCTGTGGTAAACTACTCACAACTCATCGGAGGGGCTATGGTGTTGATGTAGAAGCCCTCCGTGGTCGATTCCCCCTCCGGCAGAGCGCCGACGAAGGCTCCAAGATGGGATCTCGCGGATACAGAAGGTTACGGTGGTGGAAATTGTGTTTCGTTGGCTCCCTGGATGTTTTCAGGGTACGTAGGCTTATATAGGAGGAAGAAGTACGTCGGTGGCCGCCCGAGGGGCCCACAAGATAGGGGGGCGCCCAGAGGGGGTGGGTGCGCCCACCTGTCTTGTGGCCGCCTCGGCTGCTTCTTGACTTGCACTCCAAGTCCTCTGGATCACGTTCGTTCCAAAAATCACGCTTCCGAATGTTTCTTTCCGTTTGGACTCCGTTTGATATTCCTTTTCTTCGAAATACTGAAATACGCAAAAAAAACAGCAATACGGGCTGGGCCTTCGGTTAGTAGGTTAGTCCCAAAAATGATATAAATGTGTAAAATAAATCCCATAAACATCCAAAAGGGGTAATATAATAGCATGGAACAATAAAAAATTATAGATACGTTGGAGACGTATCACGCATCGCCAAGCTTAATTCCTGGTCATCCTCGAGTAGGTAAATGATAAAAACAAAATTTTTGATGTGGAATGCTACCTAGCATAATTCTCAATGTAATTTTCTTTATTGTGGCATGAATATTCAGATCCAAATGATTCAAGATAAAAGCTTATAAAACATAAAAATAATAATGCTTCGAAGCATACTAACAAATAATCATGTCCTATCAAAATAGCATAGCCAAAGAAAGCTTATCCCTACGAAATCATATAGTTAGGCCATGATTCATTTTCATTACACAAAATACTCCCATCATGCACAACCCCGATGACGAGCCGAGCAACTGTTTCATACTTTTTAACGCGCTTCAGCTTTTTTTCAACTCTTACACAATACATGAGCGCAAGCCATGGACATAGCACTAAGGTGGTATAAGGTGGTGGTTGTGAGGACAAAAATAGGGAGAAGATAGTCTCACATTAACTAGGCGTATCAACGGGCTATGGGGATGCCCATCAGTAGATATCAATGTGAGTGAGTAGGGATTGCCATGCAACGGATGCACTAGAGCTATAAATATATGAAAGCTCAACAAAAGAAACTAAGTGGGTGTGCATCCAACTCACTTGCTCACAAAGACCTAGGGCATTTTGAGGAAGCCCATCATTGGAATATACAAGCCAAGTTCTATAATGAAAATTTTCCACTTAGTATATGAAAGTGACAACATAGGAGACTCTCTATCATGAAGATCATGGTGCTACTTTGAAGCACAAGTGTGGAAAAAGAGATAGTAGCATTGTCCCTTCTCTCTTTTTCTCTCATTTTATTTCTTTTTCTTCTTTTTTTTTCTTTTTGGCCTTTCTTTTTTTTTCTTTTTTTCTTTTTGTAAAGTCTAAAATCTCATCCCGACTTGTGGGGGAATCATAGGCTTCATCATCCTTTCCTCACTGAGACAATGCTCTAATAATGAAGATCATCACACTTTTATTGATTTACAAAACAAGAATTACAACTCAAAGCTAGAACAAGATATGACTCTATATGAATGCCTCCGGCGGTGTACCGGGATATGCATTGAATCAAGAGCGACATGTATGAAAATTATGAAGGTGGCCTTGCCACAAATACGATGTCAACTACACGATCATGCAAAGAGCAATATGACAATGATGGAACGTGTCATAATGAACGGAACGGTGGAAAGTTGCATGGCAATATATCTCGGAGTGGCTATGGAAATGCCATAATAGGTAGGTATGGTGGCTGTTTTGAGTAAGGTAAATATTGGGTTCATGATACTGGCAAAATTTGCGCGGCACAATAGAGGCTAGCAAAGTGGAAGGATGAGTGTGCGTATATCCATGGACTCACATTAGTCATAAATAACTCATATA
Source organism: Triticum timopheevii (assembly GCA_963921465.1). Classification (NCBI taxonomy): domain Eukaryota; kingdom Viridiplantae; phylum Streptophyta; class Magnoliopsida; order Poales; family Poaceae; genus Triticum; species Triticum timopheevii. The sequence goes on from OY997274.1 coordinate 295,546,152, forward strand.
CTTATTGCAAAAGTCTACTTAGCCCTCGAAGCAAAGTACTACTACCCATGCCCCGAGAGGGATAGATTGGTAGGAAAAGACCATCGCTCATCCCCGACTGCCAGTCATAAGGAAGACAATCAAAAGAGCACCTCATGCAACAAATTTGTCACACAACTTTTACCATACGTGCATGCTATAGGACTTTCCAACTTCAACAAAAGTATTTCTCAATTTCATAATTACCCACTAGAATGACCCTAACATTACTACCTTTATATCTCAAAACAATTATCAAGCATCAAATTGATCATAGCATCCAATTCACTTTCTATGATAGTTTTTATTATACCCAACTTGGATGCTCTACATTCTAGGACCAATTTTGCAACCAAAGCAAATACCATGCTGTTCTAAAAGACTCTTAAAATAATATAAGTGAAGCATGAGATACTAGCAATTTCTTTAAAATTAAGCCACCGTCGTGCTCTAAAAGATATAAGTGAAGCACTAGAGCAAAAACTATCAAGCTCAAAAGATATAAGTGAAGCACATAGAGTATTCTAGCAAATTCTAATAAAGTAGGCTTCTCCCAAAAGGTGTGTACAGCAAGGATGATTTTGGTAAACTAAAAATCAAAGACTAATATAATACACGACGCTCCAAGCAAAACACATGTCATGTGGCGAACAAAAATATAGCTCCATGTAAAGTTACCAATGAACGAAGACGAAAGAGGGGATGCCTTCCCGGGGCATCCCCAAGCTTAGGCTTTTGGCTATTCTTGAATATCTTGGGGTGCCTTGGGAATAACCAAGCTTAGGCTTTCGCCACTCCTTATTCCATAGTCCATGAAATCTTTACCCAAAACTTGAAAACTTCACAAGACAAAACTCAACAGGAAATCTTATAAGCTCCGTTAGTGAAAGAAAACAAAACCACCACATAAGGTACTGCAATGAACTCATTATTTATTTTTTTTGGTGTTAAACATACTGTATTCCAAGTTCTCTATGGTTCATACCACTTAATAATAGCCATAGATGCGTCAAAATAAACAAACAACACATGAAAAACAGAATCTGTCAAAAACAGAACAGTCTGTAGCAATCTGTAACTAACACAAACTTCTGCAACTCTAAAAATCCTACAAAAATAGGAAGTCCTGGACAATTTGTTTATTAATCAGAATAAAAAATAATTAACGCAAAATCATGTTTCTTTGATTTAAAAAAACTAATTTCGTTCGCGAAAAGTTTCTGTTTTTCAGCAGAATCAAATCAACTATCATCATAGGTTATCCTATAGGTTCTACTTGGCACAAACACTAATTAAAAGATAAAAACACATCTAAATAGAAGTTAGATGCAAAATTTATTACTAAACAGGAACAAAAACAAAAAACACAAATAAAATTGAGTTGCCTCCCAACTAGCGCTATCGTTTAACGCCCCTGGCTAGGCATAAAAGCGAAGATAGATCTAAGTAGTGCCATCTTTGGCACTAAATTCATAAGTAGCCCGCATGATAGATTCATAAGGTAATTTGACTTTATTTCTTGGAAAGTTCTCCATGCCTTTCCTTAATGGAAATTGGAATCTAATATTCCCTTCCTTCATATCAATAATCGCACCAATCGTTCTAAGGAAAGGTCTACCAAGAATAATATGGCAGAAAGATTGCAATTTATATCAAGAACGATAAAATCTACGGGCACCAAATTTCTATTTGCAACAATGAGAACATCATTGATCCTTCCTATTGGCTTTTTAATGGTGGAATCCGCAAGGTGCAAATTTAAAGAGCAATCATCAACATAATGGAAACCTAGAATATCACATAAAGTTTTCGGAATCGTGGAAACACTAGCACCCAAATCACACAAAGAAGAACACTCATGATCTTTAATTCTAATCTTTATAGTAGGTCCCACTCATCATTAAGTTTTCTAGGTACAGAAACTTCCAAATTAAGTTTTTCATCAAAAGATTGCATTAAGGCATCAATGATATGTTTGGTAAAAGCTTTATTTTGACTATAAGCATGCGGAGAATTAACAACGGATTGCAACAAGGAAATACAACCTTCTAAAGAACAATTATCATAATCAAATTCCTTGAAATCCGAGATAGTGGGTTCAATACTATTTAAAGTCATGACCTCTCCAATCCCACTTATACCAAATTTAGCATCAAGATCTAAAAACTCCGAATTCTTGGGTCGCCTTCTAACTAAAGTTGACTCATCTCCAGTCCCATTATTATCAAGATTCATATTGCAAAACAAAGATCTAATAGGGGATGCATCAATAACTTTAAGATCTTCATCATTATTTTCATCCAAAACTAGAAGAACACGCCTTTACAAAGCAATCTTTATTAGCACGCAATCTAGCGGTTCTTTCCTTGCACTCATCAATGGAAATTCTCATTGGTTTGAGAGACTCATTGATATCATGCTTAGGAGGATAAGATCTAAGTTTAAGAGAATCAACATCAAGCGGAAGTCTATCAACGTCCTAGCCAAATCATCAACTTTGAGCAATTTTTCTTCTAGCAAAGCATTTAAATTCTTTTGAGAAATCATAAATTCTTTCACAATATTCTCAAAATCAGAGGGCATCTTATCAAAATTAGCATAAGAATTATTGTAGGAATTTCCATAATTATTAGTGGAATTACTAGGGAACGGTCTAGAATTAAAGTTTCCTCTATAAGCATTGTTTCCAAAACTATTCCTACCAACAAAATTCACATCCATAGATTCATTATTATTCTCAATCAAAGTAGACAAAGGCATATCATTGGGATCAAGAGGAGTATTTCTAGTAGCAAACAATTTCATAAGTTCATCCATCTTTCCACTCAAAACATTGATTTCTTCTATAGCATGCACTTTTTTACTAGAAGATCTTTCGGTGTGCCATTGAGAATAATTAGCCATAATATTATCAAGAATTTTTGTAGCATATCCTAACGTGATTTCCATAAACGTGCCTCCCGCAGCCGAATCTAAAAGGTTTCTAGAAGCAAAGTTCAAACCGGCATAAAATTTTTGTATGATCATCCATAAATTCAAACCATGAGTAGGGCAATTGCGAATCATCAATTTCATTATTTCCCAAGATTGGGCAACATGCTCATGATCAAGTTGTTTAAAATTCATAATATCGTTCCTAAGAGTGATGATCTTAGTTGGAGGAAAATACTTAGAGATAAAAGCATCTTTGCACTTGTTCCAAGAATCAATACTATTTCTAAGCAAAGACGAAAACCAAACTTTAGCACGATCTCTAAGTGAAAACGGAAATAACTTCAATTTAACAATATCATTATCCGTATCTTTCTTCTTTTCCATATCACACAAATCAACAAAGTTGTTTAGATGAGTAGCGGCATCTTCACTAGGAAGGTCGGCGAATTGATCATTCATAACAAGATTCAACAAAGCAGTATTGATTTCACAATACTCAACATCATTAAGAGGAGCAATCAGAGTACTAAGGAAATCATTATTATTGGTATTGGAGAAATCACACAATTTGGTATTATCTTGCACCATGGCAACAAGTAATCCAACACACAAGCAAACAGAAAAAAGGCAAGCGGAAAAGAGGAGAAGATTGGGAAAGAGAGGGCAAATAAAATGGCAAGGGTGAAGTGGGGGAGAGGAAAACGAGAGGCAAATGGCAAATAATGTAAATGCGAGGGAGATGGGTTTGTGACGGGTACTTGGTATGTCTTGACTTGAGAGAAGACCTCCCCGGCAACGGCGCCAGAAATCGCACGTTGGCGGGAGGTCGAATCTTGACTTGACTTGGTTGAAGCCTCCCTGGCAATGGTGCCAGAAATCCTTCTTGCTACGTCTTGAGCTTGCTTTGGTTTTCCTTGAAGAGGAAAGGGTGATGCAGCAATAGTAGCGTAAGTATTTCCCTCAGTTTTTGAGAACCAAGGTATCAAACCAGTAGGAGGCTCCTCAAAAGTCCCACGCACCTACACAAACAAACAAAGAACTCGCAACCAACGCAATAAAGGGGTTGTCAATCCCTTCACGGCCACTTGCGAAAGTGAGATCTGATAGAGATAATTATATTTTTGGTATTTTATAATATTGATGCAAAAAGTAAAGATGCAAATAAAAGTAGATTGAAAGCTTATATGATAAAAGATAGACCCGGGGGCCATAGGTTTCACTAGAGGCTTCTCTCAAGGTAGCATAAGTATTACGGTGGGTGAACAAATTACTGTCGAGCAATTGATAGAAAAGCGAATAATTATGAGGTTATCTAGGCATGATCATGTATATAGGCATCACGTCCGTGACAAGTAGACTGACTCCTGCCTGCATCTACTACTATTACTCCACACATCGACCGACTCCTGCCTGTATCTAGAGTATTAAGTTCATAAGAACAGAGTAACGCCTTAAGCAAGATGACATGATGTAGAGGGATAAACTCAAGCAATATGATATAAACCCCATCTTTTTATCCTTGATGATAACAATACAATATATGGCTTGCAACCCTTTCTGACACTGGGTAAGGACACCACATGATTGAACCCAATGCTAAGCACTTGACCCATTGCAAGAAAGATCAATCTAGTAAGCCAAACCAAACTAATAATTCAAAGAGACTTGCAAAGATAACTCAGTCATACATAAAAGAATTCAGAGGAGATTCAAATATTTCTCATAGATAAACTTGATCATAAACCCACAATTCATAGGATCTCGACAAACACACCGCAAAAAAGAGTTTACATCTAATAGATCTCCACAAGAGAGGGGGAGAACATTGTATTGAGATCCAAAAAGAGAGAAGAAGCCATCTAGCTAATAACTATGGACCCGAAGGTCTGTGGTAAACTACTCACAACTCATCAGAGGGGCTATGGTGTTGATGTAGAAGCCCTCCATGGTCGATTCCCCCTCCGGCGGAGCGCCAGCGAAGGCTCCAAGATGGGATCTCACGGATACAGAAGGTTACGGTGGTGGAAATTGTGTTTCGTTGGCACCCTGGATGTTTTCGGGGCAGGTAGGCTTATATAGGAGGAAGAAGTACGCCGGTGGCCGCCCGAGGGACCCACAAGATAGAGGGGCGCGCCCAGAGGGGGTGGGCGCGCCCTCCTGTCTCGTGGCCGCCTCGGCTGCTTCTTGACTTGCACTCCAAGTCCTCTGGATCACGTTCGTTCGAAAAATCATGCTCCCGAAGGTTTCATTCCGTTTGGACTCCGTTTGCTATTCCTTTTCTTCGAAATACTGAAATAGGCAAAAAAACAGCAATACGAGTTGGGCCTCCGGTTAGTAGGTTAGTCCCAAAAATGATATAAATGTGTAAAATAAAGCCCATAAACATCCAAAAGGGGTAATATAATAGCATGGAACAATCAAAAATTATAGATATGTTGGAGACGTATCATATAATAATGAGAACACACCAAAACGATAGGGTTAAATATTGGGTTGTCTCCCAACAAGCGCTTTTCATTAATGCCCCTTTTTAGCTAGGCATGGTATTTTAATGATACTCTTCCAAGCCCAATTTCGATGATAATTTTAGTCATACTCTAATATATATATATATATATATATATATATATATATATATATATATATATGAAGTTCATAGAGAATTCTACAATTAATATAGATTGACCAATATCCAAGCTCAAAATATATAAGTGAAGCACACGAAGCATTCTATAAAGCCATACTCAAAAGATTTAAGTGAAGCGCATGAAGCATTTTATAAATTAATGAAGGACTATCTCATACAAGCATGGTGCATAAAGGAAAAGAAAAGAAAAATAAACACAAAAGACGCATATCATGTGAACCAAACAAAAACCGAGGTAATACCGATAATTGTTGAAGAAGATAGATGGGATGCGAATCAGGGCATCCCCAAGCTTAGATGCTTGAGTATCCTTGAAATATTTACTTGGGGTGCCTTGGGCATCCCCAATCTTGAACTCTTTACTCCCCTTATTCTTCTCATATCGATAACTCCTCGATCTTTGAACACTTCATCCACACAAAACTTAACAAAAAACCTTGTGAGATCCGTTGGTATAATAAAACAAATCACTACTTTTAGGTACTGTTGTAAACTCATTCCAATTTCATTTTAGAATTATATCTACTGTATTCCAACTTCACCATGGTTCATACCCCCCGATACAACCCATAGATTCATCAAAATAAGCGAACAACACATAGAAAACAGAATCTGTCGAAAACAGGACAGTCTGTAGCAATCTGGAAATTTCGTATACTTTTGTAACTCAAAAAATTCTGAAAAATTAGGACAAAATAAAAATTTGTATAGAAGTAATGTGTAAAAATTTCAGAAACTTTTGACGTTCCAGTAAAAAATGTAAATTCATGCACTACAACCAAAGTTTCTATTTTTGCACCGCACAAAGCAAACAAGCAATCTAATCATCCTAAAGCCAAATCTTGGCACATTATTTTTATAATACAATGGATATATACAAGGGTATAATTATTTCTGAGAAACTTCCATGAACAATTCTACATTGTTTCCATGAGCATGAACACAAGTGTTCAAGGTCGACCCTCACTTCTCCAATGCATAACCTTCCAATCACTTCTCTTTTTGAAAAAGGTTTTAGGCATAAGAGGCAAGTAGAATTTTTGTATTTTGCATTCCTTTAATTTTTTTGTTTCACCCACAACTAAATAAAATAAACAAAAGTGAAAAAAAATCTAATTAGTGAAGAAAGCAAACAAGCACACACGAGAATATCAACCCCACGCTATTGCTCCCCGGCAACGGCGCCAGAAAAGAGCTTGATAATCCCCAAGTGCAAGGAATCATCATAGCAATTTCCATAAGTATGGAGTGTCGAGCCCACAAGGAGCTAAAGGTAAGATCAACATTCTCTCAAGTCTTATCTACCATTTATACAACTCTACATACACCGAACGTTTGCTTCCATCTAGAAGCGAGAAATAAAACTACGTTGTGGGTACGAAGAGGATAGCTTTGCATGATATCGGACCACTAAAATATAAAAATAGGTGTTGTTAACATAAAGTTAGAATATATTACTATATATTATAAATAGCGAGTGTGGAATAATGATGGATCGGTGTGCGGAATTATCCTAGGCAATAGTTAACAAGATCGGTAATCATTATTGCAATTTTATATGAGGGAGAGGCATAAGCTAACATACTTTCTCTACTTGGATCAAATGCACTTATGATTGGAACTCTAGCAAGCATCTACAACTACTAAAGATCATTAAGGTAAAACGCAACCATAGCATTTTGATATCAAGTCCCCATACGCAACAACCCCCTTACTCGGGTTTAAGCTTCTGTCACTCTAGCAACCCACTATAAGCAAATCATGAACGTATTGCAACACCCTACAGTAGGAATCCTCACGTATGTGCGGCACGGAAGGCAACATAGGACATCACCAAAATAAAACATACAACTCAAACCAATCTAGATCATCAATCAACCCAAAAGACAAAACAAACTACTCAAAAAATCATAAGATGGCAACACATCATTGGATCATAATATGTGGCATAAAGCACCATGTTCAAGTAGGGGATTACAGTGGGGTGCGGGAGAGTGGACCGCTTAAAAGAGATGAGGAAGATGATGAAGATGGTGATGTTAATGAATACGATCACCAGGGTGATGGTTCCCCGGGCGGCACTTTGGTGCCACCGAGAGAGAGGGGAGAGGGTCTCCCCCTTGTGCTTCCTCCTCCATGGTCTTCCCCTAGATGGGGAGAGGCTCTCCCTCTGGTCCTTGCCCCCTATGGTGATGATGGCCCCCTCCGGCAAGGTGCCGGAGAGGGCCTAGATTGAGTTTCCGTGGCTACAAAGGCTTGCTGCAGCGGAATTTCCGATCTAGGGTTCTTTTCGGAGGTTTGGGTATTTATAAGAATTTTTGGCGTCGATCTCACGTAAGGGGGTGCCCGAGGTGCCCACAAGCACGGAGCACCCTCCCGGGGGTTAGGGCGCGCCTAGAGGGCTTGTGGACTCCTCATCCACTTCCTGGCCTAGCTCTTGTTCTTCGGGGGTCTCTTTTGGTCCATAAAAAATCACCATAAATTTTCAACCCATTCCGAGAGCTTTTGTTTCTGCACAAAAAACGACACCACGGTAGTTCTGCTGAAAACCGCGCCAATCCGGGTTAGTTCTAGTCAAATCATACCAAAACCATATAAAATTGTTGTAAACATGGCATGAATACTTCATAAAGTATAGATACGTTGGAGTCGTATCAGACACCACGATAAGTTTCATGAATTTCAACTTAGTTTTGGATTTACTGGATTTTAAAATCACTATTCTCGACATTTGAAAATTCTTGCATGGGGACTAAACATGCACCCGGGGACACGTACACATATGATTTAACAATCCATTTTGGTGCACTATCACGGGTCTCATGTATTTCGAATTTAGTTTTTGCACATTAAATCCCTAAGAAATCAATCAATGTATAAACACGAATGAATGATCTCTGTTTTTTATTTTTAACACTACACTCCTTTGGTCGCATGTTTGTTGCAGAAAAAGTTTGGCATGCATCATTGGGCCACATGCATGCGGTGGTCCTAGGACACTCACTCGCGTGTGACGCTCTCTATGGGCCCGCGAGGTCGTCGTCCATCACTATGACCTACAACGAGAAAGGTTAATTTGACCAACAAGGATGGTCATTTTTTTGGTTTGTGTTACGTACGGTAGGAGTATATATAGAGTACGCGTCGAATATGGTGGGGCAACATATACTACGCGTCATAGGACAGTCACTCGCGTGCGATGCTTCCATCCATGGGCCCGCGTGGTCGTTGTCGGTGTCAAAACCGGCGGATCTCAGGTAGGGGGTCCCGAACTGTGTGTCTAAGGCTAATGGTAACAGGAGGCAGGGGACACGATGTTTTACCCAGGTTCGGGCCCTCTCGATGGAGGTAATACCCTACTTCCTACTTGATTGATCTTGATGATATGAGTATTACAAGAGTTGATCTACCACGAGATCGTAGAGGTTAAACCCTAGAAGCTAGCCTATGATTATGATTGTTGTTGTTGTCCTAGGGACTAAAACCCTCTGGTTTATATAGACACTGGAGGGGGCTAGGGTTACACAGAGTCGGTTACACAGAAGGAAATCTACATATCCGAATATCCAAGCTTGCATTCCACGCAAAGGAGAGTCCCATCCAGACACGGGACGAAGTCTTCAATCTTGTATCTTCATAGTCCAACAGTCCGGCCAAAGTATATAGTCCGGCTGTCCGAGGACCCCTTAATCCAAGACTCCCTCAGTAGCCCCTGAACCAGGCTTCAATGACGATGAGTCCGGCGTGCAGATTGTCTTTGGCATTGCAAGGCGGGTTCCTTCTCCGAATACTCCATAGAAGATTTAGGACACAAGGATCATGTCCGGCTCTGCAAAACAAATTACACATACCACCATAGAGATATAATTTTCCACAAATCTAAACTGCCGATAGCTTTTTACGACATCATGCCATGGTCCGGTCTTTATTCGAACCATTTTAATAACCAACCACTACACGCGCGGCGAGACGGTTTTTTTGGCACGTCTTGTCAAAGCAGAGATCGTGTCCCCCTTATCATGGGATTCTGTAACCCAACCGTGTTTGTTTAATATGACTCCTCGATTTTAGGCCAGTCCCAAATGGTCACGCAGGGGACGCTTGATATTCGTCCTCTTTATAAAGGGGCCTAGGCCTGTCCTTTTCTTCCCACACTTGATCCTTCCCCTCCCGTACCTCGAGTTCCAACACCCAAGGCTCAAGCTAAAGCACTTCGGTCCTTCGACCATGTCTGGATCCGATCAAGGCTGGTGCATGGCTTCCTCCATCACAGAGGAAGACAACTGGAAGCTTAGGGAGGCCAGGTATCTCACCACCGAGATCCCGCACAGGCTGCCTGCTCAAGGGTAGGTCATCCCCACTCCCGAACCCAACAAGAGTGTCTTATTTATTTCCCACTTCCTCCGAGGGTTAGGTTTTAGTCTTGATCCCTTCGTGAGGGGCCTTATGTTGTATTACGGGCTAGATTTCCATGATCTAGCTCTGGATTCCATCCTTCAAATCCTGTCGTTTATCGTCGTGTGTGAAGCCTTTCTCCGCATTACCCCCACTACGGCCTATGGCTCAAGACCTTCAATGTGAGGCCGAGGGTGATCGATGGGCGTCACGTGGAGTGCGGAGGTGCTATAATAAGCAAAGGCGCCAACACCCTATGGCCAAAGGTTTCTTTCGTGGAGACTTCTGGGTTATGGCTTAGGGTGTGCAAAACCGAACCGAAAACCAAAAACCAAACCAAAAAAAACCGAACCGAAATTCAGTTTTTTTAGTTTTCGGTTTCAGTTTCAGTTTTTGATTTTCAAAACCATATGCCCTTCAGTTTTTTCGGTTAGAAACCGATGGTTTTCGGTTAAACCGAATTAAACCGAAAGTACCTCCACTGTATGAAGGAATTTAGTTGAAACTGCAACCACTCCTCTATTTATAGCCTTCTGCCCACCACGATGCTGCTCCATATGCGAGGTGGGACTAAACGCTGAAGTTTGAGCCAATGACCTGGGCACCCGGCTTACGCTATGCTTGCTTGGGCCTCAAATTATCCAGCCCATATGACCACTCTTGCCGAGCGACCCCCAGGCAGCCGATCGCTTGCCTGAGAAAAATGCCAGCCCACCGCTTTTGTCATTATTAGGATTAGCTCTTCCTTTTTTTGCTTGCTCCGTCTCGTAATAAAATGCATATAATTGACTCATTCCTTTTACTTGCTCCCTCACATAATAAAAAACCTTCCTAATCTCAGATCTTCTACCATTTAATACCTAGGACCAGTCCTTATGTGCCATCTAATAATGATCTAATCTACGTAGACACATCTCACAAGAAAAATCTTACCTACATACACAGAACGAATCATGTGACCAAAATATATTTGTTGTTCATTCAAAAATTCGTGTCAACTTTGGTTATTTTGGTTATTACCGAAACCGAACCGAAGTTAAATGGTTATTACCGAACCCGAACCGTATCTATGTATAAAGCCGTATAAACCGAAGTATAAAAACCGTATAAACCAAAAACCGTATAAACTGAACCGAATCAAACCGAAAAAACCAAATGCACACCCTGAGTGGCAGCGGGAGTGGTTTTACATCACCGCTCCCCGAGGTACAAAGTGGGTGGCTGCTCCAGCATTCCGCCCGGGCCTCCACCTCAACTGGCGTCGTGGGTCAACAAGGGGCTGGAATGGGGGCCGGTTAACGATGTGCTGACATTGCAAAGCCGCATCCGGGACCTTCAATTCTTCGGCATGACGCTCAAAGAGATGTATGAGTCATTCTTCGGAGCATGAATAAAGTGTCCAGACACCACCGAGGACGCGGGTCTTAATTGTAACCGTCCGGATACCCAGGTAAGTACTTCTGTTACCGAACACGCCATCCTTTATGTTTATTATAACATCATTCTAAAAAATTGCTCTCTGCCAGGATTGGCTGAAGAAGGCGGAGAGGATTAGGTGTCCGGCCCCTCTTCCCGAAGGCTCGCCGAATCCTTTGTTGACAATGATGCTTGACCGTGCGCCGTATCAGGTGCCATCAGGAGAAGATGATGGGAGGAATAGAGAAGTCACAGATGGGCCTCATTTTTGACACATCCAGATTGGAGGAGTAGGTGCCTCCACGAAGGAGGATAATCGGGGAGGGGAATCTAAAATCCCTTCTCCTCAAGGTAAGAAAAGGGCTAGCTCTGAAGTTTTGGAAATGGAGGTTTCCAAACGAGGGAAGAAACCCTTGCTAGAGGACCCTGCCCCAGAGGGCGTCCTTACCGCGTAGCGCCCGCAAGGGGGCCAGCCCTCCACCAAGCCGTAAGTGAAAGAGTACTTTGGTAAACATATCCCGTTTTGTCTCTAAGGATAATGACCAAAACATATTTGTTGCAGTCTGGCTCGCAGCCATTCCCCACAGAGTTCGTCCTCGGGGGATCTTCCTCCGGAGATGATGGAGAGTGAGACGCCTCCCCCTGCCTCCCCGTCACATGGGGTAGACGACCCCGAGGTGTCGACACGGAGGATTTCTCCTGGTCCACCAAGGCCAGAAGTTGACACTTCGGCTGCCCGGAGTCTGGAATATCCGGCTCCCAAAGAGAGCTTCAGGAGGAGTCCGGGATTGTTCGGCACACAGCCGGACACACTAATGAGCCTTCTGAAGCGAGCAGCCATCTCAGAGACACATCGTTCCTTAATGGGTACGGTGGTTGAGAGGATTTCATCCGCGAAAAGCGGTTTGAATGAAGCTTTTATGAGTCTACTGAGAGGCTTTGAGGTACGCAAAAAAAAGTATTTTTGATGGTTCCGCACATTCTAAGTGTGCTCTGTATAGATAGTAGCCCCTGAGAGTCTGGTTGCCATCAATGTGGCGAACAGAGGATCGTAATCTCCGGTAATAAGCATGCTACTTTATGTGCAGGTGGCTGAGGGTTCGGCGGACGGCCGATCTGCTGATTTTGCCGAACTAAAGCGGCAGCTGGACGTGGCCGATGTTGATATCGTGCTTGTTAACAAGCGGCTTGACGAGGCCCAGGGTATGTATATTTGGCTTGACAGCAAATGTTTAAGAGGAGCATGACGCTAGTATCTATAATATGCTGTGACTGCAGATGGAACTGCTGCCATGGAGACCCTTCGGGCAGAGATTGCCCGAGCCAAGGAGCAAGCCCGGATAAGTGATGCGATCGCTCTCAAGGCATTCAAGGAGTTAAGAGCTGAACAGGCTGCTCATCACCGGAGCGAAGAAAAGATAGCCCAGATGGCTACCGCGCTGGAAGATGCCACCAACCGCCGTGAGCTCCTTGAAAAGGAAAATCAAGAAAAAGCGGCTGACCTGAAGAAGGCCTTGGAGGCAGCCAAGGAAACCCGCTCTAAAATGAGGGGGATGAGGGAGGAGCTTCGTGAAGCGAGAGATATCGTGGCTGGGAAGCCCTATCTGTTGCGGATGAAATTCAGAGATCTGAAGTATGCCCCTCTGGATCAGTTGTGGAGTGCGGCAGACTCATATGCGGACCTGGCAAAGAGTGCTACTGATGCGGCTGAGTTTTACAAAGATCGGAAAGACCATAAGGCTGAGAGGTTATTCTGGTCGCAGTTCAGTGCCCCAACGCGTCTGCTTCCATTGAATGAAAAGATGGCCGCATGGACCGAACTCCACAGGTTGTCCGGGCTTGCTATGAGGTCTGTCGTGGATTATCTTTGGCCACAAGAACCAAGGCCGGACAACTATTTTGGATTAGTGCAACAATTCCTTGGTGTTGTGTCGCATATCGATGTTGTGAAGAGGTCGGCGTGCATAGAGGGTGCGCGGATGGCTCTTGCCTGTGTTAAAACATACTGGGCTAGGATGGAGTCCGGCGGACGGCCAGGACCCGGCTGAGCACTATTTCTAAGAAGTCTTAGAAAGCGCACGTTTAATAGAGGCTCAGTGCTCGAAGAGTGCCATGTTCGAATGACATGTATCATGCTTGTAAAGACAATGCTATTTTGATTATAAAGGCTGTTTTTGTACTTTTGCCCGAAAGTATTATAATGCCTCCTCTGCGGCCGTTTATGTATGTATATAACCTGAAAGTTTGCAGTCGTCGGCTTCAGCCCCCACACATATAATGCGGGGGTGTTCGGAAAAACGCGTAGTCACACTTGATCCAACATCTTGGTCCGTTAAGGAGGTGATAGCGCGGCGAACCAGGCAATCGGACTATATAGCTTTAACACTTTGACTTAGCCATAGGAGTTTGACGGTGGGGCTACTACATAGCCCCTGGTACTTTCGCGTTCAGCCGGATATGGTGCGTGTATGTACGTGACCGGGAAACCGGTCCTTCGTTAATGCGGAGGAATCACGAAGATTCCGCTGGGTCATCAAGTGGTTGGTTGACCAGTCTCACGCTGTATCATGACAGTCAGTTTTCGGCTTTCTCTATTGAGGTGAACGTCCAGATGAACCAGGGCACAAACGCAGTAGTTCTCCCGGTGCTGCCTTAGCCGATAGAACGGAACATGAGGTAGCAAAACACGGGAGCCAGGCAAACCCAACATTTGACGAAAGACATGATTCGGAGCTGATGCATATAAGGCCAAACTCGCGACGTCGAACACTCCCTAAGGTATTCGGACTTTATAATGTGTACTGGGCTGAATAACGCCCTTGACAATAAGCCCTGAATTTCTAGGTATGGGCAGTAGTCTGGTGTGACAAAAATGCCAAAAATGCCAGTATCCCTTCTGGTTGTATAAAGTTTCCGAAGGGGAAGAAGCAACAAAAGACATTAAAAAGGTTTACACAGGGTCTTAATCTAAAAAGAAACCTTTGAGCAGGGCCCTGCTGCATGTCTGCGCCTTTATCTCCATTGTGCCGTATCCTCGAAGGGTGTAGCACGATGATCATCTATAAAAGAAAAGGAAAAACCCAGTTGAAAGACTTCGTGCGAGGTGTTAATCTGAATGAACCATGAAAATGCAATATGCTATTGTATTGATAGGGTCGAGCCGAACTGTGGGATCTTTTTGCGAGCAGCCCCTAGCATGTTTTATGGGGAAGTCCCAACCGGGCTGTTACATTGGGTGGGGCGACAGACTCGTCTAACCGTGTCCATGGTTTTGACGACCGGCCACTAGTCCTGGTTGGAGGGACCACTCAGTGTTCGGCTGCTAGAGCCGCCACGTATTCTTCCGCGCGTAAGGAACGCTCTATATTTCCGCTAACTGTGATGACGCCACATGGACCGGACATGTTAAGTTTGAGGTAGGCGTAACGCGGTACTGCATTAAAACGAGCAAAGGCCGTTCGTCCGAGTAGTGCATGATAGCCACTTCGGAATGGAGCGATGTCGAATGTTAATTCCTCGCTTCGGAAGTTGTCGGGAGAACCGAATAGAACCTCTAGTACTAGAGAGCCTGTATAGTGGGCCTCGGCGCCTGCTTTCACTCCTTTAAAGGTAGTGTTACTTCGACTGATCCTTGAAGGGTCTATCCCCATTTTGCGGACAGTGTCCTAATATATTAGGTTTAGACTGCTGCCACCGTCCATAAGGACTCGCGTGAGATGGTATCCGTCAATTATTGGGTCGAGCACCAAGGCAGCTGATCCTCCGTGTCGGATACTAGTCGGATGATCCCTGCGGTCAAAGGTGATCGGGCAGGCCGACCATGGATTAAATTTGGTGGCGACGGGCTCAACAGCGTATACGTCTTCGAGTGCGCGCTTGCGCGGTCTCTTTGGAATGTGAGTTGCGTAAATCATATTCACTATTTTGACTTCTGGTGGGAATTTTTTCTATCCTCCAGTGTTCGGCTGATGAGGCTCATCCTCATCTTCACTTGGCGTCTCCCTCCCCTTTGGTTCGGCATTTAGCTTGCCGGCCTGATTGAAAACCCAACACTCTCTGTGGGTATGATTTGCAGGTTTTTCGGGGGTGCCGTGAATCTGACATAATTTGTCTAGAATCTTGTTTAGGCTGGACGGTCCATCTCTATGGATTTTAAATGGCTTCTTCCATTGACCAGGTCGAGAGCCCCTAAATCCGGCGTTGACCGTCGTCTTCTCTGGGCTGTCATTATTGTTTTGCTGCTTGTTTTTGTTGCATCGCGGCTTCCCATTGCCATCCCTGACTTCAGATGTAGTTGGGTCACTGGTGCCACTACAGGCCAGCCAGCTGTCCTCGCCCGTGCAAAAGCAGGTCATAAGGCTTGTTAAGGCTGCCACTGTCCTCGGCTTTTCTTGGCCGAGGTGTCTGGCAAGCCATTCGTCCCGGATACGGTGTTTGAAGGCCGCTAAGGCTTCGGCGTCCGGGCAATCAACTATTTGATTCTTCTTAGTAAGAAATCTGTTCCAGAGCTTTCGGGCTGACTCTCTGGGCTATTGAATTATGTAACTTAGGTCATCTGCGTCCGGAGGTCGGACATAGGTCCCTTGAAAAGTGGCCCTGAAAGCATTCTCAAGTTCTTCCCAACTTCGGATTGAGTTTTTGGGAAGGCTTTTCAACCAGTGCCGAGCTGGTCCCTTTAATTTGAGGGGTAGATATTTAATGGCGTGGAGATCATCTCCACGAGCCATGTGGATATGAAGGATAAAGTCCTCGATCCAGACCCCAGCGTTTGTAGTTCCGTCGTATGCCTCTATATTCACGGGTTTAAATCCTTCCGGAAATTCATGATCCAGCACCTCATCGGTGAAGCACAGGGGGTGTGCGGCACCCCTGTATTTGGTCGTGTCGTGGCATGCTATCAACGGTTCTTGTGTTCGGTTTTGATTCCTAGCTGGTGTTCGATCAATGTGATCATTTTGGTAGCTTTAACCCTGTGCCGGAGCGCGCTTCCTAGATCCGTAGATGGATCTAGCCATACCGGACTTTCTGTCCAGGAGCTCACGTAAATCGTGTGCTCATTTGTGTGCGGCATCATTAGCCGTCTTGTCACGGCCACGGGGCGGTCGGTCCAGCTGATCGGTCGTTTTCGACTGAATGGGCTCTACGGCCTCGTCGTCGAATTCGGGCAGCAGCTTGCACCTTGGATAGATCTTTGTGTGACGATCATCGCCGTATTTTTCTTCTGTGTCGAGCACTTTGTTCCACCTACGGTTGAGCGTATCCTGTGCGGCCTTAAGCCTTTGCTTCTGCTTCTTTAGGCTCCTCGCAGTGGCGATAAGCATTCTATGGAGGTTCTCTTGTTCCAAGAGTTTTTCTGGGATGATGAGTGCATCATCGTCCGAGCTGTTCTCTTTTTCGTAGACAGGTTGGTGAATTTTACCCTTGGGATCGGCGTCATCTGACGTCGGCTCCAGACTATGCTCATCATCCCCTAGCTCATCTTGCTCCATCGCTGGGTCCATGGGGTTCTCATTTCCTTTGGAGTCAACCGGGGTATTATTATTTCTTGTGCTGTTGTCGCTGTTTTTACTGTGGCGGGATTTAGAGCGGCGTCTACGGCACCGCTTTGGTCAGCATCGCCTTCTTTTGATGTGTCCACCATGTATATATCGTATGATGAGGTGGCAGTCCAGCGCCCAGTGGGCGGTGGTTCCTGTTCTTCTCCTGCGTCGTTGTAAATACCGTCGATGTCTTCGGAGTCGAAGTCGAGCGTGTCAGTTAAGTCATCGACAGTGGCTATGAAGTGGGTGGTGGGTGGGGAACGAATTTCTTTGTTGTCCGCTTCCCACTCGAGCCGGACATAGTTCGGCCAGGAATCTCTTGACAAGGAAAGAGACTTTAATGAGTTCAGAACATCACCCAAGGGCGAGTGCTGAAAAATATCAGCGGCAGTGAACTCCATGACTGGTGCCCAATTCGATTCGATAGGCATGGACACACGCGGTTCGGATCCTGCAGCTGGAGACGAGTCCGGTGGTCCGATGACACCACCCTCACGGGAGGTGGGTTCAGTGTTCGGCTCCGACGCCGATGAGTATGTGACCTCCGTGACGGGGTCCATCCACCCATCCTCGGAAGGCACGATCTGCTCCGGATTGATTCTCGGTGCCACCGCAGGCGCGATCTCCCGAATACTGTCCAACGGCAGATTAAAGTCATGCCCGTCGCGACCGTTCGACGCACTCGGCATGGCCTTGAATCCGTCAAAGATCAAGTCTCCGTGGATGTCAATAGTATAGTTTAAGCTCCCAAACCTGACCTGATGGCCAGGGGCGTAGCTATCGATCTGCTCCAGATGGCCAAGCGAGTTGGCCCGCAGTACGAAGCTGCTGAATACGAAGATCTGTCCGGTAAGGAAAACCTCCCCCTGGACCGCATCGTTGAAGATGATCGGAGGAGCCATCAAGCCTTACAGCGACGGCACAGTGGAACTCTCAATGAAAGCACCAATGTCGGTGTCAAAACCGGCGGATCTCGGGTAGGGGGTCCCGAACTATGTGTCTAAGGCTAATGGTAACAGGAGGAAGGGGACACGATGTTTTACCCAGGTTTGGGACCTCTCGATGGAGGTAATACCCTACTTCCTGCTTGATTGATCTTGATGATATGAGTATTACAAGAGTTGATCTACCATGAGATCATAGAGGCTAAACCCTAGAAGCTAGCCTATGATTACGATTGTTGTTGTCCTATGGACTAAAACCCTCCGGTTTATATAGACACTGGAGGGGGTTAGGGTTACACAGAGTCGGTTACAGAGAAGGAAATCAACATACCCGAATATCCAAGCTTGCCTTCCACGCAAAGGAGAGTCCCATCCGGACACGGGACGAAGTCTTCAATCTTGTATCTTCATAGTCCAATAGTCCAGCCAAAGTATATAATCCGGCTGTCTGAGGACACCTTAATCCAGGACTCCCTCAGTCGTCCTCCATCACTTTGACCCAACGAGAAAGGTTAATTTGAACAACAAGGAGGTTTCTTGGTTTGTGTTATGGTATGAGTATATAGTTGATATGTCCAACGTATCTATAATTTTTTATTGTTCCATGCTATTATATTATCATTCTTGTATGTTTTACAATCATTTTATAGTCATTTTATATCATTTTTGGTACTAACCTATTACATAGTGCCCAGTGCCAGTTGCTGTTTTTTGCTTGTTTTTTACATCGCAGGAAATCAATACCAAACGTCAAGATGGCAATATTCCCCGTGGGGATGGGTACCCATGGGGATTTACCCGTCATGCAGCGAGGATGGGGGATAAATTAGCCCCATGGGTATTGTTTGGTGGGTACCTGTTAGTCTCGCGGGGCGAGGATGGGTATAAAATTGCCCCATGGGGACTCCATGGATACCCGAAAACTATGCCATTCGTACTACGAATGCAGAATATATAGATTAATAGCAAGATATTACACACAATTATTTTTCTCCACCTCTCCTATCTCACCTATCCCAGTCAGCTTTGAAATCACCATTGATACCCAATAGGTACCGGGTACCGAATATTAATGGGGAAGGCGGCTGTTTTGTCCTCGCGAAGCTTCATGGGGATCGCGGGAATGGGAATTGGCAGGGATTGGGGCGGTGATGGTGGAGTCATCCCCGGTCATCCCTGTCCCCATTGCCACCTTGAACCAAACAGAGTCCAAACATAGCGAAACTTTTTGTTGATTTTTTTTGGACCAGAAGACATCGTATGGGCTAAGAAAGTACCTGAGGGGTGCTTCGAGGGGAGCACAACCCACCAGGGCACGCCCAGGTGGGTTTTGCCCACCTTGGTGGCCTCCCACACCGCCTCTTGGCTCTATAAATACCCTAATATTCCAGAAACCCTAGGGGAGTCAACGAAAATCAATTTCAACCGCGGCAAGTTCCAGAAACACCAGATCCAATCTAGACACCATCACAGTGGGGTTCATCATGTCCATTGGTGCCTCTCCGATGATGCGTGAGTAGTTCTTTATAGACCTATGGGTCCGTAGTTAGTAGCTAGATGGCTTCCTCTCTCTCTCTCTCTCTCTCTCTCTCTCTTGATTCTCAATACAATGGTCTCTTGGAGATCCATATGATGTCAGTCTTTTTGCGGTGTGTGTGTTGGGATCCGATGAACTTTGAGTTTATGATCAGATCTATGTTTTTATCCATGAAAGTTATTTGAGTCTTATCTTGATCTCATATATGCATGATTGATTATAGCCTCATATTTCTTCTCTAATATTTGGGTTTTGTTTAGCCAACTTGATCTATTTATCTTGTAATGGGAAGAGGTGCTTTGTGATGGGTTCGATCTTACGGTGCTTGATCCCAGTGACCGAAGGGGAAACGACACGTATGTATCATTGCTATTAAGGATAAGAAGATGGGGTCTATTTCTACATAAATAGATCTTGTCTACATCATGTCATCATTCTTATCGCATTACTCCATTTTTCATGAACTTAATACACTAGATGCATGCTGGATAGCGGTCGATGTGTGGAGTAATAGTAGTAGATGCAGGTAGGTGTCGGTGTACTAATCTTGGACATGATGCCTATATAATGATCATTGCCTTGATATCGTCATGAGTATTTGAAGTTCTATCAATTGCCCAACGGTAATTGTTTTCCCAGTGTTTGCTATTTTTCTCGAGAGAAGCCACTAGTGAAATCTACGGGCCCTGGGTCTCCTCTTATCATATTTTCCTTTGCGATCTATTTTCCTTTGCTTTTATTTTCAGTTCTATTAAACCAAAAATACCGTGCTGCACTTTATTTTATTTGCGCTCCATTTATCCTATCTAGTACAACTTTAGCCTGTCTCCTCGCCAATTTCTGGCACCATTACCCGAAAGGGATTGACAACCCCTTTAACACGTCGGGTTGCGAGTATTTGTTATTTGTGTGCAGGGGCTATTTACGTTGTGTTGCTTGGTTCTCCTACGGGTTTGATAACCTTGGTCTCATCACTAAGGGAAATACCGACCGTTGTTGTGCTGCATCATCCCTTCCTCTTTGGGGAAATACCGACGTAGTTCTAGGAGACATCAAAAGAAATATCTGGCGCCATTGCCGGGGAGGATCATCAACATCACCAGGTTCCTAATCACAAATCTCATCTCCTTGCAATATACATTATTTGCCATTTGCCTCTCTTTTTCCTCTCCCCGACTTCACAAAAAAATTCCGTTTTATTCGCCCTCTTTTTCGTTGGTCGTTTTCTTGTCAGATCTGTTTTTTAGTGCAATCTTGTTGCGTAGTCACCATGACTCAAGAGAACACCAAGTTGTGTGATTTTTGAAATACCAACAATAATGATTTTATTAGCACTTCGATTGCTCCTCCCGCCACTAGTGCAGAGTCTTGTGATATTAATACTGCTTTGCTGAATCTTGTTATGAAAGATCAATTTGCTGGTACTCCTAATGAGGATGCCGCGTCCCATCTTAACACATTCGTGGAACTATGCGATATGCAAAATAAAAAATATGTGGGCAGTGATGTTGTGAAGTTGAAGTTATTTCCGTTTTCTTTGCGAGATTGCGCACAAATTTGGTTTTCTTCTTTGCCTCGCAATAGTATCGATTCTTGGAACAAGTGCAAGGATGCTTTTATTACTAAGTATTTTCCGCCCGCAAAAATCATTTCCCTTAGAACCCAGATCATGAATTTCAAGCAACTTGAACATGAGCATGTTGCACAATCTTGGGAAAGGATGAAACTAATGCTAAGGAATTGCCCAACTCATGGGTTAAAATCTTTGGATGATCATACAAAAAAATTATGTGGGGTTGAATTTTGTTTCTCGTAATCTTTTATATTCCATCGCAGGGGGAACTTTTATGGAAATTACTTTGGGTGAAGCTATTAAATTTGTAGACAATATTATGGCAAATTACTCACAATGGCATACCAAAAGAGCGCCTACTAGTAAAAAAATCAATTCGGTAGAAGAAATAAATTCTATGAGTGAAAAAGTTGACGCTCTTATGAAGTTGGTTGCTAATAAAAGTGCTCCTATTGATTTTAATGATGTGCCTTTGTCTACTTTGATTGAGCAAAATAGTGATGCCATATATGTGAATTTTATATCGAGAAACAATTTCAAAAACAATGCTTATAGAGGTAATTTTAATCCTAGGCCTTTTTCTAGTAATTCCTCTAATAATTATGGTAATTCCTATGGTAATCCTTCTTATAATAATGATAGGAACACCTTTGATCTTGAGAATAATATTAAATAATTTATCTATACTCAAAAAGGTTTCAATGCTACGATAGAAGAAAAGGTGAACAAAGTTGATGATATGTCTAGAAGTATTGATAGAATCTCTCATGACGTAGAAACTCTCAAGATGAAATTTTTTGTGCCTAAAGTTGAAGAATCAATTAAAGCTCTTTATGTTTCTATGGATGAAAGTAAGAAAAGAACAACTATGCTTAGAGCTAAAAGAGAATTTTTAGAAAGGGCATTTTCTAGTGATTGCTTTCATAAAAGTGATGAAGATCTTAAAATGATTGGTGTTTCCTCTATTGATTCTTTGTTTAGTAAAATTAAGATTGATGAAAAGGGACCGGGGAAGAGTCAACTTTAGCTAGAAACCGTCCCTATAATTCTGAGGGTGAAAATTTTGTTGAGAAAATTGATAAAAGTGGGTTTGAAGAGGTCAAGACTTTACTTGTGATGTGCCCACTTTTTTGGATTACAACGACTTAATTATTATAGTTTCTCTTTGGTTGATTGTATTTATTTGTTGCAATCCATGATAAATTCACCCCATGCTTATGAACAAAATAAAGCTTTACTAAACATATTGTTGATCTTATGATGAAAGCTTTTGAAGAAAAGTTGGAATTAGAAGTTTCAATTCCTAGAAATTACATGATGAATGGGAACCTACAATCAAAGTCAAGATTAAAAATTATGAGTGTTTTGCTTTATGTGATTTGGGTGCTAGTGTTTCTACAATTATGAAATCTTTTTGTGATGTGCTTGGTCTTACCGATATTGAAGAATGCTCTTTAAATTTGCACTTGGCGGATTCCACTATTAAAAAGCCTATGGGAAGAATTAATGATGTTCTTATTATTGCAAATGGGAACTATGTGCCCAAAGATTTTATTGTTCTTGATATTGATTGCAATCCGTCTTGTCCAATTATTCTTGGTAGACCGTTTTTACGTAATATTGCGCCATGATTGGTATGAAAGAAGGCAATATTAAACTCCAATTTCCATTCCCTAGAACAAGAATTAGGCCACCATATGAATCAAACATGAGGGCATCTTATGGATCTAGAGCTAAAGATGACAACACGTAGATCCTATGCATTATGCCTAGCTAGGGGTGTAAAACGATAGCGCTCGTTGGGAGGCAACCCAACTTGTATGTTTTTGCTTTTTGGTTTTCTTGCTGTTTTCAATAAAAAATACCCAATTATGCCTCTGATTAGATGTGTTTTGTGGTTTAAATTAGTGTTTGTGCCAATCAAGGCCTTTGGGATGATTTGGGTGAGAGTTGATTTGATCTTGCTGAAAAATAGAAACTTTTGCACTCACAAAAATATTTTTCATGTTTATCAGAAGAGTTCTTTTGAGTTAGTTATTTTTGAAGAAGATTAATAAACAAATTATTCACGTCGTCCTAATGTTTCAGAATTTTTGGAGTTACAGAAGTATTCGAAGTAGTCAGATTTCTATAGACTGTTCTGTTTTCGGCACATTCTGTTTTCTTTGCGTTGTGTGCTTGTTTTGATGATTCTATGGTTTCCTTTGAAGAGTTTATGCCATATAAAAGTTGTAATACAGTATGTATAATGCAAAAATAAAATATGAATGGGTTTGCAATAGTACGTATAGTAGTTTTTTGCTTTCTTATACTAACGGATCTGACGAAGGTTTCATTGAGTTTTGTGTGATTGAAGTTTTCAAGTTTTGGGTGATCTTACGATGGATGAAGGAATAAGGATTAGCAAAAGGCTAATCTTAGGTATGCCCGAGGCACCCCAAGATAATATTCAAGAAGTAGCAAGCAACTAAGCTTGGGGAACAACCATCAGTATTTTACTTGAAGCTATATTTTTATTCGTCATATATTATGAGTTTTGCTTGGAGTGTCTTGTATGATATGAGTCTTTGCTTGTTTTGCTTTGTATTTTAAGTCTTGAATCCTTGCTGGATACACTCTTTTTGGGAGAGCCCAAAATTATGCTATTCTTGCTCCTATGCTTCACTTAAATTTTGTAGAGCCTTGGAATTGCTCTAGTGCTTCACTTATATCTTTTTGAGCACGGTGTGCTTTGTTATTTTTTAAGAAATGCTCTCATGCTTCACTTATATTTATGTGGGAGTTAGTAAAATTTTAAGAAATTTTCTCTTGCTTCACTTAGATTATTTTGAGAGAAAGAAATATTATGCTCATGATCTTCACTTAAATTTGTTTGAGCTATTAAAAGCAACATATGAAAATAGTCCCAAAATGATAGATATACAAGGAGGATATAATAAAAACTTTCATGAAGATCATTGGACAAAATAAACTTGGTTCCTAGTAAAGGTTTTGAGATATGACGATATGATATGTGAGTCATGTTGATGAGTAATTATGCTTTAGTAAGAACATTGGTGTTAAGGTTTGTGATTCCCTATGAAAGCACGAAAGTCAATAGTTATGCAATGAAATTACATCCTACTTCTGGTGCCTTATTCGGTGTTACTTATGCTTAATGCATGGGTATGAGCTTTTTTGTTTCTTGGTTGGATGGTTCTCAATCTTTTTGCTAGCCTTCATTTGGCACTAAGTATGATCACTGCTTGTGCATCCAAAACCCTTTAACCCAATTTTGCCATATAAGTCCACTATACCTACCTATATGTGGTATTTCCGTGCCGTTCTAAACAAATTTGTATGTACCGTCTCTAATTTTCAAAATAAAATTCTCGTTTGTGTGCTCGTACCGCTCGCAGGCGGTGAGGGGTGGCCTATATTTTCCATGCTAGATGTGTTATTCTCACGATGAGTGTTTATTCACTTGTCATTGCATGAGAGTACGACAAAGGTATTAGGGATGTCCAGTCCCAAAATGAAAAATGAATTTACTATATCTTGTCAAATAATAAATTCCTTGGAATGTGTTGGTATGGAGGGCACCCGTGGATACGGATAAGCCATGGAGTGAAAGTATGGTGGAAAAAGGAATAAACTTTATTTTCTGTTTGGGAACCGCCTATGATGTATCTAGCATGGAAAGTGTTGGGAGCTCTAACTCGTTTTTGTTGGTGGGAAAAGCATGCCTCCCAAAATGTTTTTATCTCTCAGTTTTCACTTTGAGCTCTGGTACCTCTACAAATCCCTACTTCCCTCTAAGAAGGGTCTTTCTTTTACTTTATGCAATTTTTATTTATGAACTTGAGTATCCATCTTCTCTTATAAAGCACCAACTAAGGGGCACTATGATC
Source organism: Triticum timopheevii (assembly GCA_963921465.1). NCBI lineage: Eukaryota > Viridiplantae > Streptophyta > Magnoliopsida > Poales > Poaceae > Triticum > Triticum timopheevii. The sequence goes on from OY997274.1 coordinate 295,571,046, forward strand.
ATATTTGAGCATTGGGTGTAGCTATATCCGAGTGTGTTTCACGAATGGATCAATGATTGAGCATAATGGGCTAGGGATAACTTGCTTTAGTGTTGATATTTTGAAAGACATGGTTGCTTGTTGGTACGCTTGAGTATTAAAGTCTTCATGTCAAAACTAGACTATTGCTTTGAACCATATAAAGTCCAAATGTCCATGCTACAAAGAAAAGATTATGTGACGAACATGTTAGGCAGCATTCCACATAAAAAAATTCTGTTTTTATCATTTACCTACTCGAGGACAAGCAGGAATTAAGCTTGGGGATGCTGATACGTATCCAACATATCTATAATTTTTATTGTTCCATGTTGTTATATTATCATTCTTGGATGTTTTACAATCATTTTATAGCCATTTTGTATCATTTTTTGGTACTAACCTATTGACATAGTGCCCAGTACCAGTTGTTGTTTTCTACTTGTTTTTCACATCGCGGGAAATAAATACCAAACGAAGTCCAAACGCAGCGAAACTTTTGTGGATTTTTTCTGGACCAGAAGACACCATATGGGCCAAGAAAGTACCTAAGGGGTGCTCCGAGGGGAGAACAACCCACCAAGGTGCGCCTGGGCCCCCAGGCGTGCCAAGGTGGGTTGTGCCCACCTCGGTGGCCTCCTGCACCACCTCTTTGCTCTATAAATACCCTAATATTCTAGAAACCCTAGGGGAGTCGACAAAAATCAATTCCAGCCGCCGCAAGTTCCAGAAACACCAAATCCAATCTACACACCATCCCGGAGGGGTTCATCATGTCCATTGGTCCCTCTCCGATGATGTGTGAGTAGTTCTTTGTAGACCTACGTGTTCATAGTTATTAGCTAGATGGCTTCCTCTCTCTCTCTCTCTCTCTTGATTCACAATACAATGGTCTCTTGGAGATCCATATGATGTAAGTCTTTTGAGGTATGTTTGTTGGGATCTGATGAACTTTGAGTTTATGATCAGATCTATGTTTTTATCCATGAAAGTTATTTGATTCTTCTCTTGATCTCTTATATGCATGATTGATTATAGCCTTGTATTTCTTCTCCGATATTTGGATTTTGTTTGGTCAACTTGATCTATTTATCTTGCAATGGGAAGACGTGCTTTGTGATGGGTTCGATCTTACGATGCTTGATCCCAATGACAGAAGGGGAAACGACAAGTATGTATTGTTGCTATTAAGGATAACAAGATGGGGTCTATTTCTACATAAATAGATCTTGTCTATATCATGTCATCGTTCTTATTGCATTACTCCGTTTTTCCATGAACTTAATACACTAGATGCATGTTGGATAGTGGTCGATGTGTGGAGTAATAGTAGTAGATGCAGGCAGGAGTCGGTCTACTAATCTTGGACATGATGTCTATATAATGATCATTGCCTGGATATCATCATGAGTATTTGAAGTTCTATCAATTGCCCAACAGTAATTGTTTTCCCACCATTTGCTATTTTTCTCGAGAGAATCCACTAGTGAAACCTATAGCCCCCGGGTCTCTTCTTATCATATTTTCCGTTGCGATCTATTTTCCTTTTCTTTTATTTTCAGTTCTATTAAACCAAAAATACAAAAATACCTTGCTGCACTTTATTTTATTTGCGCTCCATTTATCCTATCTATTACAACTTTACCCCGTCTCCTCGCCAATTTTTGGCACCGTTACCCGAAAGGGATTGACAACCCCTTTAACATGTGGGTTGCGAGTATTTGTTATTTGTGTGCAAAGGTTGTTTACGTTGTGTTGTGTGGTTCTCCTACTGATTCGATAACCTTGATCTCATCACTGACGAAAATACCTACCGTTGTTGTGCTGCATCATCCCTTCCTCTGTCGGATTTTGGGTTCCGGCAGACCCTTGAGGTCGAACACTAGGGTGCGCACGAAAATCTCTCCCCTACCAGCTCATGTCTCGAAGTCTCGCAAAGATCTAAGCAAGAAAGATGAACACACAGAGGACACGAGATTTATACTGGTTCAGTATTTGTTATTTGTGTGCAAAGGTTGTTTACGTTCTGTTGTGTGGTTCTCCTACTGATTCGATAACCTTGATCTCATCACTGACAAAAATACCTACCGTTGTTGTGCTGCATCATCCCTTCCTCTGTCGGATTTCGGGTTCCGGCAGACCCTTGAGGTTCGAACACTGGGGTGCGCATGAAGATCTCTCCCCTACCAGCTCATGTCTCGAAGTCTCGCAAAGATCTAAGCAAGAAATATGAACACACAGAGGACACGAGATTTATACTGGTGCAGGCCACCATTGTGGTGTAATACCCTACTCCAGTGTGTGGTGTGCTGGATTGCCTCAGGGGCTGATAGTGAACAGTACAAAGGGAGAACAGCCTCGCGAGGGGCTGTTCTTGAGCTGGTGCGATGAACTGCTTGGGTGAGTTCAGTCGCTTCTCTCTCTCTGGTCGATCTCTAGATAATCTTCTAGATGCCTCTATCCCGTGGGTGGCTATTCCTATTTATAGGCGGAGGCCCTGGGCCTCTCCCCAAATAATGAGCGGGAAGGGCGCCAACAATTGGCCATTTTGAAGGGGAACATTTGGTACACTTATCCTGACTAAAGTTGGTCTTCGGCGGCCAAAGGTCTTGAAGGTGACGCCGCCCTGGGCTCCACGATGACCTCCATCCTGCCGTTCTGCTGGTCTTGGTCTTGTTGCACTAAAACAGTAACCTTTGCCTGATGCCTTGGCCTGTGCTTTCCCCCTTTGCACCGAAAGGGAAACAAGGCCACTGCGCAGGCTGGCGCCTGCCTGGCGCCCGCCTGGTCCATGATCGTCATGGCTTACATCATGGGCCCCTCGGGAGGTGCCCTGCCTTGATCTCTCCGCCTCCTCGCGAGCCTTCCTCAGGAGGCTGCTCCTGAGGAAGCTCCCTATCGTCCGCCCTGCGAGGCTTGGCCCCTCGCGAGGGTCTTGAGCTTGAGTTGATGGAGCTGGGCTGCATTGGGCCCCTCCGCAGGCCGCGAGCAGGCAAGTCTGGGGACCCCCGTTCCCAGAACGCCGATAGTAGCCCCCGGGCCCAAGGCGCGTCCGGACTTGGCTTAGTAGAGAAGCGAAGGGAAAAGTGCGAAGCACCGCGGGCCCCAATAGCCTGCGGCCTTGGGCTCCGCGTGGCGGTTGATTGGACGTGGGTGTCTCCGCTCTCCCACGATGCCTCGGCAACCGCACGACTTGACAAAAAGGGGTGCCCGGGCCAGACTGACCTGCTTTTTTCCCGCTTGCCTTGCTCCAGATCCCCTTTCTCGCCCTTCTCCTTCCTGCTTCTGAAATCCTCCAGATCTGCCTCAATCCTTCTCGTTCGGCGAGCTATGACGCCCCGCAAGACTCCGACTGAGGCCTGGTACTCCCCGGCTCTGGATCCCCCAAATGTGTCGGAGAGGAATCTTGCCCTCGTGTGCCAGAGGACGGTGGCGCAGGGCAACGCGGGAGCGACTACGTTCAAGGCCGGCTCCAGCCAGCCTGAAGGCAAGGGGAGCACCTTTTACCTGCTCTTCGTGAGCGCCATCGTCGCCGGTCTGGTGCCTCCTTTTTCTGAGTTCTTCCTTGCTATTCTTCGCCTGTACAACTTGCAAGCTCTGCACCTCCACCCCAACTTTGTTCTTCTCCTGGCGATCTTCGCCTATTATTGCGAGTCTCACGTTGGATAAAGCCCTCGGTGGCCTTGCTACGCCATTACTTTTATCTCCGGGTTTCTCGTGGCCCCATCTCCGCATGCGCGAGTTTTGTCGCATACTCTGGCTCCAATGCCATCTCAAAGCCCGGGAAGAGGATTGAAGGCTTCCGGAGCAGGTGGGTCATGGTGGACGCCGGGCGCATCCACCCCCAACTTGTGCTCCCATGGGGCAGCCCAAGGCCGTTGATGCGTGGTCTCGCGCGGAGCTCATCGATCCCCGCGCGAGGGCGGTGCTGGAGAGGATGGACATGGACCTGAGGCCAGGCAACCTGGGGGCGGCAAAGCTGACCGGGGCCACACTCCTGAGGGAGTTTCTGGAGCACCGGGTGGCTCCACTCTAGGAGCACTCGCTCCTGTTGTGGAGGCTCGGGGAAGCAGATGCTGCCATTCGCTTGAGCTCTGCAGCCCTGGACGATGAAGATCTGGTCGCAGCCCTCTACTCCTTGGTCGGGGAGATGTGGCGAGGCCGGACGGTGCTCCTATCCCCCTGTTTGTTCGTGATGACTGGGAGCAGGCGGTGGACGCCATGCCCACCTTCTACGGTGATGGGCTAGTGCCCGCAGTGGCTCCCGGGGATCTGACGGCATTGCCGACGGTGAATGTGTCCTCCAGCGACTCCAGCGGGAGTGAGGAGGGATAAGAGGAGGAGGAGGAGGAGGAAGAGGAGTTCGACTCCGAGGCGACTGGCGAGGAGTCGGAGGAGTCCTTCCCCCGGCGCATGTCTCATACCCTCCGCTCCATATCGGACGATGACGAGGCCAGCGGCGGGCGAGGAGGAGTGGATTCTCCCCCGGTCCCGAGGAAAAACAGGTCGGGGCTGGTGCCCCCAGGATCCGCTCTGGCTCCGGGGCAGTCTGAGGCCAGCTCCGGCCTTCCCGACGCGTCCTCTGCTTCCATGCCACCCAAGGCTGACCCCAGCTGCAGGCTCTCGGGCTTCAAGTTTGGCCGGAGGCTGCTTGAACCCGCGAGCGATGACCTGTAAGTACTCGATCCGTGCTCTGCTTTGTTTCTGCCGCTGAGACTTGACGTCTGCACTCCTTGACCAGGCCGTCACCTGAGGCGAAGAGGTTGAGGGGGGCTTTTGCGGCCCCGCTTGAGGCAAGTTTGCCAACCGAGGCAGCACCTTCTTCTGCGGGGAAAGGAGGCACCGAGGCCCGCGCTTCCCCTGCCCGGTCGTCCTCGCGAGCCCAGCAGGGGCACTCTGGCGAGGAGTCAGCCCTCGTGGCCCCGCTGACCTTGGAGGGGCCTAGGCTTGGTGCTGCTGCTGAGATGCCCAAGGCCCGGGAGGCTCTTTCCTCCCAAGCTGTGATCACGCCGTCGTCCTCTCCGCCTGCTCCACCAGCTCCCGTCTCTTCTGATCCCTCCGCTGTCTTGGACCAGGCTACCGACGAACTGAGCCGGCTTTGGGAGGATCTCCAGAGCGTGGACCCCTGCCTGGTGGTCGGGCGCCTGGAGTTAGCCTCCGACTGGGCCCGCTCCGCTGCCTCTGTCCGAGCGGCGCTGAGGTAGGCTGTGTCTGCCTCCGACGAGGAGAAGCAAGCCGCCCGCCAGGCTAAGTCTGCTCGCAATGCTGCCCAAGGCGATGCTGCGGATGCCCAGGGCCGCTGCAAGGCGTTGGAGGTCGAGCTACAAGACCTGCGCAAGGAGCTCGTGAAGGAGGTCCGCATCGGCCAGGAGAAGGAGGAGGGGATGAAGGCTCGGGAGGCTGCCGTCAAAGACCGGGACGCCGAGCTTGTTAATCGTCGTGGCCGGTTGGAGACGCTGGAGCAGGCGCTGAAGGTGGAGAGGGCCGAGCTAGACCGCAAGGCAAAGGTCCTGGCTGAGGACCGGGTGGCCTTCGCCGAGCTGGAGGAGAAGGCTCGCGCCGCGCTGAAGACGCTCTACGAGAGCGGCTTAGAGGACCCGTTGGCTGGCGAAGAGGACGGCCCTGCCGAGCTGCTTCCCTTCCTGGTCCTTGCCCTTGAAGATGCCACGGACGGCCTTGGTCCCACGGCCGAGGCCGAGGCGCGTGCCCTGTCGTCTGCAGTGCTGACTCGCATCCTCAGCCACATCTACCTTCGTGACCCCAACGTCTACCTCGACAGCCTGATGGAACCCGTGAGCGGCGACCTTGCCGCCGCCGCTGCTGAGGCTGTGAAGGGCCGAGCCGAGGTTTTGCTGGGGAAGTTCCGTGCCTTCAGCATCTTGCCTAGATGCGACGCCACCAGTTCCGCGGCTTCAGGAGGCGGAGCCGCCCAGCGTGGCTCCACCGCAGGCGGCAGTGCCACTGGAAAGTGATCCCCTTGCGTCCTTTGTCCTGTTTTAGTTCCTGTAACGTGCACCATGCCTCGTGGAGGCGGTTAAACTTGTGTTTGGTGTTGTGAAAACACTCTATGGCTTGTAATATTTGCTTTTGAATTCCTTAGGATTTGCATTTTCCCTCCTATTTTGCCTGTGTTCTACGTCGGCAGGGCCCGGCCCCACGCATACCTCAGCTACCGTTAGGCCCGACCAGAAACCAGGACGGGACTAAGGAGTGAGGGGCTACGTGGCAAGTTAGGCTCCTGAGTCGTGATGCTCAGGAGTCCCCCTTGACGCGCGAACAACAAGTAGGGAAGGGAGGGGGCGTAGGAGTGGATTTGTCGTTCTACGTCGGCAGGGCCCGGCCCCGCGCATACCTCAGCCGCCATTAGCCCCGACCGAAAACCAGGACGGGACTAAGGAGTGAGGGGCTACGTGACCAGTTAGGCTCCTGAGTCACGATGCTCAGGAGTCCCCCTTGACGCACAAACGAGTCTTCATACCTTGGCTCCGCTCAGGGGGAGGCGTGCGACGAGCAGGTCCGAGGGACCTGGCTGGGTGGCGTGCATTTGGGCATGCCCAGGCGCAGCCCCCGTGTCCAGCCCCCTCACGCGGCACTCCCGAGGGGAGGCGTTGCGATGGTACCAGACACTGAGCTCTGGGCTCCCTGAGGTTCATACGGCCGTGGGACGCCCTCAGTTGTTTATCACCAGCGCGGAGCATAGCACTTCCGTATGTGTACATGCATAGCCGCTCCTCGGCAGTGTCGTCAGCTAGTGCAGAGCATGGTGCTTCCACTAGTTCGTGGGAGGGGGATCCCCTCCGGGAGGAGCCCCCGGGGCGTGTACAGCCCCGCCCTGACACGTGGCTGGCACGGTAGGGCTAGGAGAGGTGTATCTGGGCACCCGTGAGCCAGCGCGGGACTCATGGGGCCCTACCTCGAGGCGGGTTGCGCCTGGCTCTGGGCCTTTATCAATGGTGTGTTCCTACAAGGTGATTAGAATGCAAATGCTCTACGTCCTTAGGTCCCGGCCCTCGAGCGAGCTCAGCCACCGCTGGTATGACAGGTCGCGATGCTGTGGGTCAAGTCCAGGGGGTGAGGGCTGGAGAGCCAGTAAGAGCCCATGAGTCGGGATGCTCAGGTGCCCCCCTTTTAACGCGCAAGCACTTTGCATGCGAGCGGAGAGGTCCGCGACAAGCGGTAGATGATAATCATGAAGACCATGTTAGGCTCGGAGGAGCGAATTCATATAGGTAGATTCGGAGAAGTACACGCCACTGGGTCTGGCCCGAGCGGCCTGGGGATAATGCAGCCCCAACAAAGCAGATGAAAAACATAAGAAAAACGGATACATGCCGCAGGGACGGACCCACGCGACCTGGGAATGATGCGGCCCTGCGGGCGCTCCCAGCTGAAGAGAAAACTTGAAAAGATGTCACCTGATACCATTGCAGAGTGAGTGTCGGAGTAGCTGTCGATGCGCGGTGAAGCAGCCAACCCTCACGAGCCCTCGAAACCCTGAGCCTCAGGAGGCTCTGTGAGTCCGGGCGGCTCCTCAAGGTCCATCTCCATCTCCTCTAGGAACGCGTGGTGCCTGGCCACCTGAGCTTCGAGAATGGAGGGCAGCAGCCGCGTTTGACAGGCCGAAGGGCATGCGAACGTAGCTGTGAGGCGGACCCTCACAGCGCCCCGCGCGTGAAGGCCAGAGGTGCTCCTGAGATGCGGCTCGGTTGAGCCCCGGTATGTCGATGCAGACACGCAGCCCACCATCCTCGCCGGGATGTGGGGCTACAGTGGGTAGGCGGCGACTGCCAGGCATGACTCTTGACTCCTGTAGCTCCTGAATGTTCCTCGCGATGAAATCCTGGGGGTTTTGCCTTCCTTGCCTTATACCTTCCAGAGGGAAACGTGCCTTGAAGCACGCCTCCAAGTGGTGCCCGAGAACCTCCCTCGTGACCTTGGCGAGGTCGGTGGCCCTCCAGGAGAGAGCCCCCAAGCCCTGTCCGAGGAGGGCGTTGGGCATGCCTTCCTATGCGATAGAGGGTGGTGCCCCTTGGACGGGCGCGGATCCTGACGCAACGCCTCCAGAGGGGCCTGCCTTGTGAGTTTTTGGGCCAGGTGAAGACTTCTTCTTCTTAGGGACCGCCTCGAGGAGCCTCCCGCTCCTGTGATCTGGGTCTTCATTTGCCGCGGCCTGGAAGGCACGCTCAAGAGAATACACTGCATCCCTTTCCTCGCAAGGCACTGTGATGATTCCACCGCCTCCTAGCATCTTGAGGACATTGTAGCCATGGTGAGTCACTGCCATGAACTTGTCTAGAGCTGGGTACCTGAGGATGGCATTGTATGGCAGGCGGATGTGAGTGACGTCGAAGTCAATGAGCTTAGTGCGGTAATTGTTGCGCTACCCAAAGGTGACGGGAAGACGAACTTGCCCTATCGGAACAGTTGAACCATCAGTGACTCCTGAGAAAGGCTTGGTTGGCTGAAGCAGATCGTATGGCACTTGGAGATTGTTGAATGTTTCGATGGACAGGACGTTGAGCCCAGCCCCGCCGTCGATGAGGGTCCTGGTGACTTGCACATTGCTGATGACTAGGGAACAAAGCATCGGGAGGACCTCGGCCGTTGCCGCACACTTGAGCTGATTCGCTGAGCTGAATGTGATAGCGCACGCTGACCACCTGAGCGGGCGCGTGGCCTCAAGCTTGGGGAGGACTGCATTCACCTCGCGAGCAAACTGCTTGAAGATGCGCTGAGAGGCTGGGGCCCAAGCGCCGCCCAGGATGCAATCGATTGCGCGTGGCTCCTGGAAGCCCCCAGCCCCCTCATCCTGGTGATGGTCTTCATTCCTCCTTAGCAGTGATGGCTGAGGAGGGAGGCCTGCGGTGCCTTGAGGGCGGTCCTCACGAGGCTGATCCCTCCAACCTTCCTCGCGAGGCTGGTCCTGCCAGCGGTCCTCACGAGGCCGGTCACGCCACCCTTGGCGAGGGCCACGGTCTTCCCATCGTCCTCCACCTCTTCCTCCTCCTCGGCCATAGCCCCGGTCGTTGCAGTCAGGGCGTCGGCCGATACGTCCATCTCGCACGGCCCTGAGCTCCTGACATTCATTGGTGTTGTGTGTGTGGAGGTCATGGTACACGCAGTACCGGCTGCCCTTGGATGACTCAGGCGGATCCCTACCTCGCTTGGTGTCCGGCTCCGCTGCGAGCACAACAGCCCCCTTGCACTTCAGGTGCTTGACCTTGGGAATCTTGAGGCGGCGTTGTTGATGCGCTGGATGTACTTCTGCAGGGTCTCTCCCGGCTGCTGCTTGATGCGGCGTAGGTCGCTCATGGCCGGGGGCCGGTCGAGAGTACCTTGGAAGTTGGCGATGAAGCGGGTGCGCATCTCGTCCCAGGAGGAGATCGTGCCTGGGGCCAGGTTTAGGAGCCAGGTGCGGGCACCGTCCTTGAGTGCCATGGGAAACCAATTCGCCATGACATTCTCATCCCCGTTGGCGGCCTTGATACCTAGCTCGTAGAGCTGGAGGAACTCCACGGGGTCCGCAGTGCTGTCGTAGCGCGGGGGAAGGTCTGGCTTGAACTTGCCGGGCCATGCGATGCTACGCAGCTCGGAGGTGAAAGTGCAGCAGCCTGCAGTGGCCACCGGAGCTCTCTGCTGAGGTGGGCCCTGCTCCTGGGGATTCCCGCGCGCCGCTGCCTGGAGCAACGCTGGGTCTTGACGTGGTGGTGCAGGGATGCGGTCATGGCGCACAGGTGCTGGGAGCACGCGAGCACCTTCTTGGGGGCGAGGGATCTCTTGGCAGCTCCTTTCTTGTCGCGCAGGCGCCGGACGCGGTGGGTCTCGACCTGGGGCTGCGCGCCTTGGAGCAAGGGCGCCTTATTGGGGAGGAGGTGGTGGAGGCACCTCCTGCTCCTCGCCTCCTGCGTAGGATGGAGGGCGAGGCAGCGAGAGGGACGACATGGGAGAGCCCCCTGCGGCGCTGACGAACTCGGTGATGCGGGCGAGCCAATCCTCGTAGAGGTCGTCGACGGGGCGGCAGTGCAGGAGCTCACGCGCCAGGAGCAGCATGGCATGCGCGTCTGTGGGGGCGCGACGGGCGTGGGACGACGAACCGGCTGGAGTCAGCGACGGGGTGGCGGTGCGGCCATCACGCCTCACCGAAGGATGCAGGGACGAGGCCTGCTGCTCGTTCCCCGCCGGGCCGGTGGCGGCGTTGGCGGCAGGCGACGGAGAACGACGGGGGCGTCCGCCGACGGGTGCCGTCTGGGCGACGCGGGTGGCGAGAGCAGCCCGACGCTTGTTACGGGCTCGACGAGCGTCAGCCATGGTCACGGCGGAAGATCAGACACGACCAGCGGAAAAAAGATTCCGGCGCAACCCTACCTGGCGCACCAAGTGTCGGATTTCGGGTTCCGGCAGACCCTTGAGGTTCGAACACTGGGGTGCAGACGAAGATCTCTCCCATACCAGCTCACGTCTCGAAGTCTCACAAAGATCTAAGCAAGAAAGATGAACACACAGAGGACACGAGATTTATACTGGTTCAGGCCACCATTGTGGTGTAATACCCTACTCTAGTGTGTGGTATGGTGGATTGCCTCAGGGGCTGATAGTGAACAGTACAAAGGGAGAACAGCCTCGCAAGGGGCTGTTCTTGAGCTGGTGCGATGAACTGCTTGGGTGAGTTCAGTCGCTTCTCTCTCTCTGGTCGATCTCTAGATGATCTTCTAGATGCCTCTACCCCGTGGGTGGCTAGCCCTATTTATAGACGGAGGACCTGGGCCTCTCCCCAAATAATGAGCGGGAAGGGCGCCAACAATTGGCCATTTTGAAGGGGAACATCTGGTACACTTATCCTGACTAAAGTTGGTCTTCGGCTGCCAAAGGTCCTGACGGTGATGCCGCCCTGGGCTCCACCATGACCTCCATCCTGCCGTTCTAATGCCATTGCCTAATGCCTTGGCCTGTGTTTGCCCCCTTTGCCCCGAAAGGGAAACAAGGACACTGCGCAGGCCGGCACCCGCCTGGCGCCTGCCTGGTCCTCGATCGTCATGGCTTGCATCACGGGCCCCTCGGGAGGTGCCCTGCCTTGATCTCTCCGCCTCCTCGCGAGCCTGCCTGAGGAGGCTGCTCCTGAGGAAGCTCCCTGTCGTCCGCCCCGCGAGGCTTGGCCCCTCGCGAGGGTCTTGACCTTGAGTTGATGGAGCTGGGCTGCATTGGGCCCCCACTTGAGCCACGCCGCAGGCCGCGGGCAGGCAAGTCTGGGGAGCCCCGTTCCCAGAACGCCGACATCCTCTTTGGGGAAATACCGACGTAGTTCTAGCAGACATCAATAGTACGCATCAAAGAGGGGAGGAGGGGGAAACACATTTAGAGACACTATAACTGCACATCTTTCCAGCCCTCTCAGGCCATTAGGCTCCGTAGCCGCCCGATCATCACTTGTAGGTGTTTCTGGCTGTCAGATTAGTTCTTAATCCCATGCCTCCTCACTCTAACCGGTATGAACAAGCACTAACAGTGATGGGCCGTTGCTCTGCTGACATTTTTGGTTGTCTGATACTAAACCAGTCCTAATGGGCTTTGCAGTCTCTGGGACTCTCTAGGCGACCCTCTTGCTAGGTCACAGTCCTTGCAAGGCGGCAGCCAATGGCGGGAGCGACGACTCGTAAGAGAACAAGGGGGCCGGTCATTGTGTCACAGAGAGGCGAGCATGACGAGGACCTGGTATTATGGTCGTGGAGCAAGTCCTGTACTGCACGCCGCTCCCGGTCGAGGCAAATCAGCGTCCATCTGTCCGTTTGTTCGGTGAAGCAAATCCTCCACTCAGGTTTGAAGGAGAAAATAATTCTTTATTCTCCAGACATGGATGGCGGATAAAGTGCGCCACTCGCTGATGGAGTTTAATTCAGTTTTGCCTTTCTGTCTTCTCAACATGCTGATGCATCAGTATAAAAGCTTCCTCGCCCTAGCCCTCTCAGCCTTAATCGATCTAGTCGCTGGGCAATGCAAGCGCACCAGGCTTGGTGATTAGGGCCTAGGTCGATGAGGCGGCCATAGGATGTGTGCGGCCGTCGGCTAGAAGAAGCTCGCGGCACCAGCCCAAGGATGAGTTGGGACATTGGGCGGCGGTGGCCAGATGACATGAATCGGCGGCAGGATAGTGGTACAGCTAGGGCAGTTTGACGTTCCCCCTCTCTCTGATCGGTTGTTATTTTTCTAGTGATTCTCTCTCACCCATTACAGTGAACATGGCGGACGACTACATTAGTACATTCTCATGCCCGAAGATTAATGCTCCATTCGATGCTGTTGATCTCGGCCACATTACCTGACAGATGTTTTAGGGACATACCCCCTGGCAATTCACTGCACCATCAATCTGTTCCCATGCCCGAGCTCTCCCAGCGCTGACCTCATACGCACTTGAGAACAGAGTAAGTTCATCTAGAGATTTGTATGTGTAGTTCTTTAGTTTACTTGTAATTATCACCCTGACATGTTACTGTCACTGATGCCTCTACCCGGAATAGTATGATCTTCATGTTATTTGTGGAGTCAACCAGAATGTATTTGGCCCTGTGTACTGCACGGATGCTGACAAACCCATTTTCATATTCCATCACATTCATGTTAATTTTCTGGTAGGTCCAAGTGATAGAAATCCAGAACTCTTCTATATATACTCATGAGGTGCAAATCCCGTAGATCAACCTTGTGAAGAAGCGCTAACAACACAACCTATTTGACATGAGGTTAGATGAATGATTTGGATATTTCATATTTTTTTTTCATATTCCACCACATTCATGTTAATTTCCTGGCAGGTCCAAGTGATAGAAATCCAAGACTCTTTTATATATACTCATGAGGTGCAAATCATGTCGTGCTTTTGTCACGGCAGATGCCCTTGTGGAAGGACTTAGGTGTGGAGACATCGCAATGTAGGATCACACAACATGACTGGCCTGGTTTTTAAGTTGTCTTGCCTTAACAGGCAAGCCACCATATGGCAGTTTACACGTCCGAGTCTTGGGCCAACCCCAGGCCCGCCTCTGTGAGCCGCCGTCTTCTCACTTCGTCTTCTTGGGCCTCTTGGGCCTTCTTCATGTTAAGTCGCCAACGATGTAACCCGGCCCCTCCCGGGCGGGTCACACCTTGGAGTTATATCCCCAATATTAGGCCCCAGATTGATTTGAACTTGTTTATGTCAATCTTCATCCTTTGATTGTCGAATCTTTTAAACTCCTTCAATATTTAAATTGACAAATTTTCATAACCCGCCATGACGAAAGATGGCACCATGTCACTAATTTCGTAAAAAAAAATCCCATGACATCACAACGAATCTTTGCATTAATCAGCTGTTCCGAGAATCGAGGCGCCTCCGTTATTAAGATAATGATGATGCCTCCTCGATTTCCGCACCTGTAGTTTACTGTTTCACCTTCCTCCTCATAAATAGGCACGAGGGGGTTCATTTTCACTTTTACGCCCTTCCCCCTTACATCCTCGTCTTCCTCATGTTGCCACTGCGACCTGAGCTCCGCCGCTACCATTCCTCTCCAGCGACTTCAACACCGGCCGCTGCATCAACCTGAACGAACCAGAGAACCGCTCGCCATCACTGCCGTCAGGTACCACTTTCTGGCCCTTTAGATCTGCACTAGGTCACCAACTTTTCGCAAGTTCGTCGGCGTTCATCGCAGTTCTTCATAGCTCTGAATATATCCTGCCTTTCAATCCAAAAACACTGTAGAAATAACGCGGTAGCCAGTTTAGCATCCATACTGAATCTCAAATAGAGCTCTTTTTCTCCAGCATTGGTAATCAGCCCACTAGTTCTTCCACTGTTACTTTTAGGTTTCATCATTATTTTCTTTTTCGAACGGTCTGTAGATCCATGAACATAACTGCAACTTGTGAAACTGGTTTGCCCATGCTTAGCAATATCTTCTGCACATCCTTGCTCACATGACCCCCCCCTGTTTACATATGCATCATTTGGCGGCTCAGTATTGAAAGTCATAATCCGCCACCCTCTGGCGACTTAATATTAAATCTATAACCTGCCAATTTCTGACCGTGTAATCATGAACTTGTAACTAATGGTTGGCTCAAGAATAAACCCATCACTAGGCGGTTCTTTACCATAATATTAATCTACTATACTTTATTCTCACGCACCCACTATCAATTAAGACCACCACCTCTTGCGATTGGGTTGTTTCTACTGTCACCAAACAGTCTCTCAATGAGTATGTTGAGATGGGCATTTTACCAGCAAAGGATGTCATCCACTGGCGAGTTCCTGGGGCTGATGCTAAACCTCAACTGAAAGAGGGAGAGGTAATAATCTTTTTAGATCATCTTCTCTGTGGGTTCTCACCACCTGGGTCTAAATTCTTTCAAGACGTTCTGAACTTCTACAAGCTAAACCCCAAGACATTGGCCCCAACTCTGTGTCCAATATATGCAATTTCCAAGTCTTCTATGAGGTATACCTTTAAGAGGAGCCCAACATTGACTTATTCAGAGAGTACTATTATCTGAACTGCCAGACCGAGATGACAGACGGGCCTAGTCTTGAACTCGGCGGGATTTCTAACCAGAGGCTGAGAGACAACGTCTTCCTTGCTGCCGCACTACCTAGTCACCCAAAGGACTGGAATTAGACATGGTTCTATTGCCAAGATACCTCTCCAGACGACGAGAATCCTCTGCTGGGTTACCGCACCTTCCGACTTAGCCCCAGACATGAACTTCCTGACCAGATCAGTGCTGCAGAACAGGCCAAGTACGCGCCCACCTTTTCAAAAATAAGGGCCTTATTAGCCAATGGCTTAACTAGAGTTGACCTGGTCTGCTACTGGGTCGCTTGGAGAATTTTGCCTTTAAGTCACCGCCCTAGCTTAATGCATATATATACATGTGACGTAAAGGACCCATAGCGGTACAGCCAACTTCATGTTACTGATCAGAAAATCAATAAGATGAGCAAGTCATTTCTCAGGGAAATTTTCGAAAGCTGCAATAAAGCGGGCCTGAACCCTTTCTGCGCTCTCAATCCAATACCTGACATAAGTGTTTTACACCATCTTTCATTTTGCTTGCTTACTTCTTATATATCATATCTCTTACTTTTCCTGTATGTTTAAACAGGCCAACTCTCGTTTTTGGAAGAAAAATTGCCCACTGCTGCTCTGACCAGGAAGCCTAAAACAACAACTAGAGGCCCGAGTCATCCCAAGAAATCCACCACTGAAGATCTGCTCAAGCTTGATGATGAGTCAGATGTAGAACTTGACTCCCTTGGTCGTCTTTTTATGCAACTTATTGACGCCGACTCTTCTCAGGGCGATGCAGAAACAAGTCATACTGATGCAACAAAGGTAATCCCTGTCTCCTCCAACTCAGAACCCTTGGCAAGACATAAAACTCAGAGGGTCATCCAGAAGGTGGAATTTTCTCATTTTCTTGCTTACTTGGATCCCAACCTTACTATAAAGAAATAGCAACATGAAGCAATGCGCCCAACCCGGAGTGGCGGCTCTTAGGACCTTATTTCTGGCTTACCAAATACGCATGTTCCTCGCAAGCGTCAACACGAGGTGCTACATGGTTCAGATTCTGTTTATCCCTTAGCTTGCTTCATGCGTCAGCCTCTCACTCCTTCTAACAAAAATTACCAGAAGACACCTCCATTGTCTAGCGACTCTTATGGAACCCAAATGCCCGTCGTCAAAGTTGCCCAAGCATAAGTGCTTCTATTTGTCTATCAATACCTGCCATGGCGTATTTATATACTTTTGTATTGTTGTTGCAGACGAGTGGCAAAGGCTAGTAAGAAGCAGAAGCGTGGCAGGTCTTCAAAAGATCCTAGATTTGCAGATCCGGAGAAACAACATACCGACATCTCTGAGGCTGTCACGCCCAATATGCGATACTATCCTAAAGAGACACAAAGGTCCCACCAAGGATAGAACCACGTATTGATACGCTTTTGCAAGGTGGATATCATTACAACAAAATTACATAATAGATGGGGATACATACAAAAGGCATACAATGCCACACGAATACAACATCGTCTTACATAAGAGCACCATCCGACTACGGATGAAACACAAATAGAAACTCAAATGACATCCACCCTGCTAGCCCAGGCTGCCGACCTGGAACCTATCCCCTGATCATATAAGAAGCAGAAGAAGAACTCCAAAACAAGTAACATCGCTCTCGCGTCAAGACCATTGCATAACCTGTACCTGCAACTGTTGTTGTAGTAATCTGTGAGCCACGAGGACTCAGCAATCCCATTACCATGGGTATCATGACTAGCAAAGCTTGATGGGAAAGGAAGGGGTAAAGTGGTGAGGTTGTAGCAGCGGCTAAGCATATATGGTGGCTAACATACGCAAATAAGAGCGAGAAGAGAAGCAGCGGAACGATCGTGAAGCTAGCAATGATCAAGAAGTGATCCTGAAACTACTTACGTTCAAACATAACCCAAAACCATGTTCACTTCATGGACTCCACCGAAAAGAGACCCTCACGGCTATACACACGGTTGATGCGTTTTAATTCGAATCTGGTGTCAAGTTCTCTACAACCAGACTTTAACAAATTCCCATCTACCACATAACCACGGGCACGGCTCTCGAAAGTTTATACCCTGCAGGGGTGTCCCAACTTAGCCCATTATAAGCTCTCACAGTCAACGAAGGATATTCCTTCTCCTAGGAAGACCCGAGGAGTCTCGGAATCCCGATTTACAAGACATTTCGACAATGGTAAAACAAGACCAACAAGGCCGCCCGATGTCCCGACAATCCCAATAGGAGCTACACATATCTCGTTTTCAGGGCAACACAGGATGAGACATCCTACGAGTAAAACCAGCCCTCAAGTTTCTTCGAGGTGGCCCCGCAGTCTACTCGGTTCACACCAGCACTTAGAGAAGCACTGGCCCGGGGGGGCTAAAATAAAGATGACCCTCGGGTTGGCCGACCCAAGGGAAGGGTATAGGTTGCGGTGAGGCAAATGGTAAAACCAAGGTTGGGCCTTGCTGGAGGAGTTTTATTCAAAGCGAACTGTCAAGAGGGTCCCTTAAATCACCCAACCGCGTAAAGAACGCCAAATCTAGGAACATAACACCGGTATAACGGAATCTAGGGCGGCAAGAGTGGAACAAAACACTAGGCATAAGGCCGAGTCTTCCACCCTTTACCAAGTATATAGATGCATTAATTAAATAAGAGATATTGTGATATCCCAACATAATCTTGTCCACCATGAAGCAATCTTCAACTTCACCTGCAACTAACAACGCTATAAGAGGGGCTGAGCAAAAGCGGTAACATAGACGAGCAACGGTTTGCTAGGATGGGTGAAAAGGTTAGAGGCTGACATGGCAATTTGGGGAGGCTTGAAGAACAAGTGATAGGAAGCGCAGCATGGCGATAGAATGAAGCAACTAGCATAATAATGATAGTAATGAGATCCAAGGTGACGGTCATCTTGCCTGAAATCCCGCTAGGAAGAAGAACGAGTCCATGAAGAAGATGAAGCCACGAATACGAACCAAGCGTAGATGAACGAATCCTCACGATCGCAACGAAACGGGAACTATCAAGAAGCAGACAACATGGTAAACACACCACACATGGACATGACATGATGCTCAGCCAAGTATGATGCATGACAAAGGCTACTGAAGCTACTCATGGCAAGAGATGATGCAAACAAGAGCAACACATCAAGGCAAGTTTAAATGAGGCCGGAAAGAACATATAACAATTCCGAAAAATCCCCATATGCATATTTCGTAATTGGTCCAGATCTGAATAAACCTTATGTTCAATTTGTTAAACAGCAAGTTAAGATGCACCAAGATGATCTACACGAGATTCTAGTGAAGTTACATATAAAGTTCATTTAATTCGGAGCTACGGCCTAGAAGATATGAGCAAAACAACTTAAACATGGCATTGATGCAAAATGCATACAAACGTCAAGCAAACACTCTCAAAACATGGATGCAACATGATAATATGAAACTTCATGCAAAATCAAGCAAGTTTCATGTAGAGCACACTCAAAACGGAGCAACGGTTCAACACATACACATGAAACAAGTTTAAAGGACAAGCTGTCCAAAACAGCAACTAGGCATCTAGCAAGCATCAAAACAATGTGCTACAGCATCACAATGTAAGAACAAAAGGCATGGACATGATGTACAGGTAAAGAATGAGAAAACATGAACACTGAGCTATCTCCAGAAAACACGATAACATGCTCAAAAGGACATGGCAAGATTGCAAATTATAACAGTTTACAGACTTAGCAGAAATAACATCAGGTTACAATGTTTAGAGCTATCAAACAACATGTTACAGGAACTTAACATGGCAAACAAAGGCATGGCACGCTAATAATAAAGACAAAGAACAAAACTATCTTACTGAACAAATTCCAAAGATCAACAGAAAATATGGTAGGATCCATGCAAACATGGCAAATGATATGACAGATACAGACATGGCAGGAACAACAATAAGTAGGCATGTTGGTGAGCTTGTACCACTCACTACAGAGCAATACATGGCATGACAAGGTGGCAAACACTAATATGATATATTTATAAAGCTAAGAATGGCAAGAGCAAGTTCATAGGGTGCATGGATCACTAGCAAAGGTCATGGCAAAACTGAACTTAATGTTAATAGGCTGACAGCAACATTATTTAACAATTTGAGAGCAAGATTACAACAAGCTACATCAGGCTATAAATGAAACCAAAAGCATATCTAGATAGATCATGACATGTAGAACAAAACATCCTTATTGAACAACTCCAGATTATGTATAGGATGACTTGTAGCAGCAGGTTTACATAGCATCATGATATAACAGATTCAGCCTAGCAAAACAGCAACAACAAGTACCCTAGTTCACGAGCTATATGCACACACCACAAGACTCGCAAAAATACACGGATTGCACCACTGTAAATATGGCATGATGTAGCTCAAAACTCATGTAGACATCAAGCTCATAGGATGCACACAGAAAATGCAATGAAAAAGACAAATCACCAAGTTCTGTTAATAGACAGTAGTTAACATCATATAGCACTCTTGCAATAATAATAAGGGCATCAAGGTGAACTCAAACAAGAATGGCACTATGGAATTAAATGAAGAGCATCTCACAATGAACATTTTGACATACTATATGCATGAAACGGAGCAGCACAAAGGAAGTTATGGCATCTCAAACATGCACCCATAATAACAGAAAAACTGGGACTTGGACGAAAATATACCCACCGAGAAACTAGACGAGGTTGACCCGAGAAGGCGGGATCAGGGCGCGGGAGAGGCGTTTGGTTGACGGGGGCAGTGGATCTCGTCCACCTCGACCCGATCCAGCGAGGAGGTGGCGCCGGCGAGCTCCTCCGGCGAGGCGAGCAGCGACCGGAGATGGGGGCGCGAGGGGGAGGCGCGGGGACGCGGATCCGGCCGGGGCGATGCACTCCGGTGATGCGCCGGCGGCAGGGAAGGCGGGCGAGGTGAGCGGGGCTCCTGGGTCTGGCGAGGAGCGCTAGGCGCCGGCGGGGAAGGCCGCGGCGGAGCCGGTGAGCTCCGGCGGCGGCGGGTGCCTGCGGGCGGCGAGGGCGGAGTCCGGCGGCGGCGTGGTTGGAGGATGTTGGCGGAGGCACGGGGTCCCTCGGGAGCCAAGGCAGCACCGGGCGAGGAGGCGCGGAGGTGCGCGGTCGGCAGCGGAGGAGAGGAGCTCGGGGCGGCAAACGGGCGCCAGCGGGCCTGGGCGGGCGAGCGGCTGCGAGGAGGTGGCCAGGGGCCATGGGCGACCTGGCAGCCCCCGGTTGGCTGCGGCCGGTGGCTGCGGCGGCGCGACTAGTGGCGTGGCGCCAAGTGGCACTGAGGAGGTGGCCGGCGGTGGAATTTGAGGTGGGAGGCGGTGAAGATCCCGAGGAGGAGGGGGGATTGGCTGCGGCTGGGGTTAGGGAAGGGGTAGGCTGCCCAAAATGGAAGGAGGAGGGGTTTAAATAGGTAGGGGTTAGGGTTATAGGGTGCTAAGGGGGGTTTTTGGAGCCTCCAATCTCGATCGGACGGTTCCTGACGCGAGGGGGGGTACTAGGTGGGCTGCAGGAGGGATTAGTGGGCTGTGTAGAGAAGGGGGTTTCGGGCTACACGGTTAACCATTGGGGCATCAAACGACCTCCAAATGGGACGAAATTTGACGGGAGGTCTACCGGTGATATACCAAGGCCACTCGGCAAACCTCGGTCCATTTCGAGATTGTTTTTCGGCGGCTCACAAAACAAGGTCTGAGAGGGCGACGGGCGCGCGTGAGTGTGGTTGGGCTCAGAACGGAAAACGAAGAGAACCGGGAGGACCCGAACGGATGCAATTTTTGAAAAACATGCAGATGAAATGCAGATGATGACATGGCAAAATGAAACATGCAAGAAATGACATGGCAACAACGACAAATAACTGGGAGACACCTGGCGCATCGAACTCGAGGCGTTACAGAGGCCCACACCAAAGATCCAGAAGAGCCCATGGATGACCCGCCACCATCAGTCGATGCCATCCTTCGTGAGCAAATGGACATGGAGCTTAACCCGGCAGCCATCCATGAACCGCTGAGCCCTAAGCCGCCAACTCCTCAGAAGCCAGTTGAAGAAATTCCTCTTGACAAGGATCCTAAAGATGTGACCATCACTGGGACAGCTTACTCTCCGCCAAGGGCTTCCACTGTTTTGGCCAAACATAGCACCAAAGAAGAATCTCATTCTTTGGATAAGGGAAAGACCAAGCTGGATTTGGAAAGCTATGCCTCCTTCAGCACAAGTGGCATCGAGGCAGGATACTTGAGCCGCCTTCACACTAGCCGTGACTTAGAAGTCGGCTTAGTGAATCTTATGAAAGAGCGCTATGAGATATGTTACTAATCCCTTTCCATATATACTTATGTAGCTGACAAGTCTTATGCATTAGTGAAGATATTGACTATGCTTGAGACTTCATGAATATTTCCTAACCATACCCTCTCAGCGCCGGCTCATTTGATAAAGATGAGCCGGGTCTTAAAATATTAAGCTTGAAAGAAACTTGCACAGCTTCAACAATTTCATAGCAACAAAATAATGCATGCTCACAATTATTTCTAAAATCAAAATATGTAGCCCCCAAGGGCCGACTCAAACTGACAAGTTGAGCCGGGACTTATAGTCACTTAAGAAACAAAAACATGTAGCCCCCAAAGGCTGGCTTAACCTGGAAAAAAACGCCAGGTCTCAAAAAAAAGTGAATTGACCCACATTAGCCCCCAAGTGCCAAGTAGGGTATTTGTAGTGTGCTTGGGACTTTAACGGAATAACAACACCAATAATTAATCCTTGCTTTTGTAATCATCACTTCATCATTGTATTGTAGGTAGAATTGAGTATGAAGGAATTGCAAGTGGATGATTTGAGGAAGAATATAAAGTTGCAGCAAGCAGAGACTTCCAAGGCCAAGCTTGAGCTGAAAACATCTTTAGAGGAAATTGAGAAGCTGAAGGTAGGCTTTCATACTGAGAGAGCCGCCTGGGACTCTGACAATACTTCCCTAGTGAAGAAAGTTGAAGAGGCGGAGGCACAACTTAAGCCGGTTGCTGATGAGCTTGCCGGCTTAAAACAACATATCACCCGTATGACAGCCACCATCTTTGGTAAGACTCATGCATTTTAACATCTATTTGATATTATTTTAAATCGTTGGGAGATTCTCACCACCTATTGCTTAACTCGCTTGGCAACTTTCAAACAGGCCCCAGAAGCGCCAGCCTTTGCGAAAATATGCTGATGAAGCTCAAGGCAGTATATTCATTGACAAAAAAGTTGTACACTAGAACTGTGAGAAGCCTTGTGGCCTTAGGCGGTAACAAAAAGCCGCCAAGCCACATCAAAGCCGTGCTGGATCACCTATCAACTGTCCCAAGCCAGATTGACGAACAAAGATTACCAGCTACCTGAGCCGGTGCCATCCTCGCACTTGGCCGGGCCAAAGCCTCACAATCGGAGCTTGACCCGGAGGAGATAGCCACCGTGTGCCCAGAATTTAAAGATGATCAGTCACCCTTTGAAGAGAAGGACTTCAATTACTGCGTTCGAGAGATGTGGCATGTGGCATGTAAACTTGTGGAGGAGCTGAATTTGAAATATTATACGGCGGCTTACAATAGCAACAATCAAAAGATTAATTAAGCCGCCGTCCCATAACGTTGTTAGTCTCATTCCTCCTTGTCGTAAGCATATCTTCGCTCCTATAGATGCCCGAAGAAGAAGAATCAGCGCAAGATGACCCGGAGTTGTCAACTCGTCATGAAGAAAACCAATGATGAACCAGGCGACTCTCAGGCCAGGGTATAAGGGTATAAGATCTCCTCTCCAGAAAACACTTGGATCCAAACTTATGGGCTTATGACAACCTTGTAATAGAGTAGTCTTTTGAAACAATGATCTGCCTTGTCATGCCATCGTGCATGTTAACTGTTGAAATACCAGGTTTAATCTTGATTTGATTATTCATACAAGTCATAACAACACACTTACTTGTGTAAAACTCTGCATGTCCTGCCAAAAGAGGTTAAACACATGCCCTGACGACTTTAACATCAAAAACCAGGGCGGGTGATAACCCCAAAATCATCATATTAGCTTTGTTAAGTCAAAATTGACTGGCGACTCAACATCCAAAACCAGGGCGGGTTGTAACCCGAAAATGTTCAAGCATGAGCCACAACACACTGGCGACTTAAAGTCAAAACCAGGGCAGGTTATAACCGAAATAATCAACCATAACTATCATAACTTGGAACCAGGCGACTCAGGGAACTTAAAACCAAAACTTTGAAAACATAAAAGCATCTGAAAATTCAAACAGAAAATATGCAAATATCAAAACTCATTATGCCAGCTTTTAAGGCATGACCAAAAAAGGTGGCTTATAAGCCGCATATTTGCTTTCAAGGCCGCAACAGCCATTTTTGCACTCACGCCTCATGTTTGCTTTCAAGGCCGCAACAATCATTTTGGCACTCAGGCCACATGATTGATTTCAACGCTGCAATAGTCGTTTGGCACTCGGGCCACATGATTGCTTTCAAGGCTGCAGCAGCCTTGGTTTTACCTAGCTCACTGTAAGTCGGCTCTCACGTGACATAAACGAGTCCAGAGTCTTTGAAAAGATTGACTATTAAGAGTTCGATGGGTCACCTGATGGAGTAGCAAGTTGCAAACAGGAAGGTAAAACCTATAAAAAGGGGCATTCAAGCCGGTCAAGAGGGTATGAAAGCTAACCCCAGTGGTTGGAAGCCCCTAAGTGACCTTACGATCAATCAATAAAGGCTCAGATACTTAGAAATGAAACGACCGAGGCCCCGTAACTCAGGGATGTCGGCTTTATTATATTGATCCTAAAGAGTTATATACATTGAAAAAGTATGTACAAAGATAAGAATCGGCGGCTCAAGTGTAGTAAGGACGAAGATGTGCAATATTCTACGGACGGCGGGTCTCCTCCTCCGACTTGCGGGAATCCTTGTGCTCACGCACATCAATGAGGTAATACAACCCATTATTCAGGTTCGTGCTGACCACAAAGGTTCCATCCCAAGGTGGGGATAACTTGTGCATGTCTGTTTGATACTAGATGAGCTGGAGCACCAAACCGCCTTCTTGAAACGCCCGGGTCTTAACTCTGTAGCTATGATAGCAACGCATGTCCTATTGTTATATCGCCGAACGAGCCATTGCTAGGTCATGCTCCTCATCGAAAGCATCGAGTGCGTTTTGACGTGCTAATTCATTATCAGCTTCAACATAAGCCGCCACACGAGGCGAGTCATGACGGATATCACTTGGAAGAACGGCCTCCACCCCATAAACCATGAAGAAAGGTGTATAGCCTGTTGACCTATTGGGGGTGGTACTGATACTCCACAATACTAAAGGTAACTCTTCAACCAAACAACCCGGCATTCGCTGCAAAGGAACCATAAGCCAGGGCTTGCTAGCTCTTAAGATTTCTTGATTAGCCCTCTCAGCTTGACTGTTACACTACCGATGAGCCACAGAAGAGACATCAAGACGAATATGCTCTCATTGACAGAATTACTTCATAGCACCTTTAGATAGATTAGTGCCATTATCAGCTATGATACTATGAGGGTAACCAAAATGAAAGATCAATTTTTAACAAACTGAACTACCATTGTTGTATCACACTTGCTGACCGGCTGCTTCAACCCACTTGGTAAATTTGTCAACCACCACCAAGAGGTAGGTTTTCTTATCCTTAGACCTCTTGAAAGGTCCAACCATATCAAGCCACCAGACTGCAAACGACCAAGTAATTGGAATCATCCTCAACTCTTGAGCCGGCACATGAGCTCGTCGAGAAAATTTCTGACATCCATCACACTTACTGACGATATCCTCTGCATCAGCATGAGCCTTCAACCAATAAAATCAATGATGAAAAGCTTTAGCCACTATAGACATAGAGTCGGCATGATGACCACAATCACCTTCATGGATCTCTCTTAAAATCTCATGGCCCTCTTCAGGAGAAACACAACGCTAGAACACGCCTGTTACACTGCATCAGTGTAACTCGCCATTGACAATAGTCATAGACTTAGACCACCGGGTTATCTGCCTAGACAAAGTTTCATCCTCAAGTAACTCGCCCCGGGTCATATAAGCCAAGTAGGGAAGTGTACAATCAGGAATAGCATGGAGAGCCGCCACCAACTGCGCCTCCGGGTCAGGGATAGCAAGATCCTCTTCTGATGGTAACTTGACTAAAGGATTATGCAATACATCAAGAAACACATTACGGGGTACCGGCTTACGTTGAGACCGAAGCCAGCTCAAGGCATCAGCTACCTCATTCTTCCTTCGATCAAGATGCTCCACCTGATAACCCTTGAAGTGACCAGCAATATTATCAACCACCCGGCAATAAGCCGCCATGAGCGGGTCTTTGGAATCCCAAGTGCATGAAACTTGCTGGGCCACCAGATCTGAGACGCCAAAACAACTGACCCGACTTAAATTCATCTCTTTTTCCATTCGAAGGCCATGGAGCAAAGCCTCATATTCAGCCGCGTTGTTAGTACAA
Source organism: Triticum timopheevii (assembly GCA_963921465.1). Taxonomy (NCBI): domain Eukaryota; kingdom Viridiplantae; phylum Streptophyta; class Magnoliopsida; order Poales; family Poaceae; genus Triticum; species Triticum timopheevii. The sequence goes on from OY997274.1 coordinate 295,596,248, forward strand.
GGAAACATCAACCTTAAATAGCAAATTTGTCACCTCGTGGGGAAGTCAAAATAACTCCAGCCCCCGAGCGTTCTAATTGCCTGGATCCATCGAAGTGAATAGTCCAATATGTGTTAGCAGGCTTCTCCTCAGGCATCAGAGTTTAACAGTAGGGATTTCTGTGTGTATTTGTTCATTACTTAACAATATTTTATCCATTTTTGTATAATCCTTGATCTGTTTTTTGTTAGATGTTTTTACTATAGGTGTATTGATATGTATATTTCTTCAGTTTAGTCAGATCACATGTCTAGTTAGTTTTTTGTTATTGTTTTGGTTCAGATTTTTTTTCTTTTCTAGTTTGTTATGCAAATCGTTCCTATATCTGTGTAAAAATTCAGTTATGTCAGGTGTTCACTTTGTTTTGTACTCCCATGCCCATTTGCAGAAAATGTCACCCAAAATCAGGATTGTTGCTCCTAGTTCCGGTGTTCTGAAGATGGAGATTTCAGACAAAAATGGGTATCAGTTGATGGATGTTGCCTACCACATCGACTTTGATGGTTGCATCAACCTAACTACTGGGTGGAAGGAGTTTGTGGCAGAGTCTTGATTTGAGGATGGTGATGTGGTTATGGTTATGTTCTCCAGAGAAGATGACTCTCTGACGTTCAGAATTTATGTGCTGTAGGTTTAAATGTGGCAAATGATGCCGGTTGTGAGACTTGTGTGTGGTTGATTATGTTGTAGTATTTTTAAAACATTTGCATGTGAGATGGTTGAACTGTATGGTTTGGAACAAGTTATCTAATGCTTTTCCTATTGTTTTGCTCAAGTATAACTGTTTTATTTATATATTATTTATATTAGTACTGGAACAATTCTGTAGTTGAACTGATGGGTATCCTTTGTTTTGACTGGTATATTTTCATGTTCATAACTCGCAGATGGTGCTATACGCTGATGTTGTTTTTAGAATTCCTTTTTGGGTATTGAGTTTGCTGAACTTACATTCCGTTAATGATAGTACTAAACTATTTTTAGGTTGTCAATTACCAATCAAATTTGTTTGTTGTATAACATTTTTTCTTAATTTTTAAAATGAATTTTGGAGCACATTTTTTCTTTTTTATAGTGGAATAATGATAGTTTTAGTATTTTTTAAAATTAAAAAAATAATCTTTGCTGCACAGTACTATTTTTTTGTACTTGAACCTTATGAATTGTAGTAGTTGAACCTTCTATAAATTCGTTTCTGAAATTTTTATTTACAATCTTCTATGTTTAATTTTCCAAAAAAATATATTTTTTTATTTTTTTTACTTCTTACCATTAAGATGTGTTTGAACTTTTTACAATATTTTTCTTTATGAACTCATTTTCTTGTGAGGTTTTTTTAAAATTATCTACATTTTTTTATCGTGTGTGATCTGCTGGATTTTTGTAATGGGGCGAAGTACTATGTTGGGCCATCGGCCTGAGTCGTTGTTTTCGGCCCGGATAGCTCGTCCGCGTGGCTGTGCAGCATGGCGTGCGTGTGCACTATGGGTTTAGTCCCACCTTGCTAGTCGAGGGGGCTCTAGACCTGTTTATAAGCGCAGCCGAGGCTCACCAGTCGAACTCCTCTAAACACTTACCAGAGTGCTTATACACGGCGCTTGCTCTCTCTCTCTCCTGACCTGTGGGCCTTGGACGGCGGGCCCTGTGTTGTGCGGATTACTAGGGAGTCGCCCACGGGCTCGAGTTCAAGTATCTAGCATTATCAGGGCCTGCGCCTGTCCTTGGGTGGTCAATTTTTTCCTTTTTTGTTGTTTGAATCTAGTACTTAACTCCACCAGTAACTTGGACTGGTACTTTTTTGTCTTTGGGCGGTCATTTTTTTGTTGTTGTTAGAATCTAGTACTTGACTCCACTAGTGACTGGGACTGACGGTCAATTTTTTCCCTTTTTTGTTGTTTGAATCTAGTACTTGACTCCACCAGTAACTTGGACTGGTACTTTTTTGTCCTTGGGCGGTCAATTTTTTTCTTTTTTTCATTTTTTTGAATCTAGTACTTGACTCCACTAGTGACTTGGACTGACGGTCATTTTTTCCTTTTTTGTTGTTTGAATTTAGTACTTGACTCCAATAGTGACTTGGACTGATAACTTTTTTTGTTCTAGTTCTTGTTAGTTTTATTCTACAAACGAGCCGTAGTAGGCGACGACGCGGCGTGCTGCAGCATTGCATGCGGAGGCGAGTCCGTAACATGACTTTCCCCCGCACCGCACCGCACTGAGGGGCATAGTTGTAATGATACATCTTCCTTATATGGACTTGCCCCATTATCTATCTTAGGGGGTGTGTGGGTGCGTGTGGGGGGGGGGAACAGAATAATCACACTGCGCCTGTCGAACGAGCGCACTGCCGCATTAGCGCGAGGCCAAGCCAGGGGGGGTCAGGACCCCCCTCCCCCATCCCGGCGAGGCCGAGCCAGGAACAAGCCGTAGTAGGTGACGACGCGGCGTGCCGCGGCATTGCATGCGGAGGCGAGTCCGTAACATGACTGGCCACCGCACCGCACCGCATCGAGGGGCATAGTTGTACTGACACATCTTCCTTGTATGGACTTGCCCCATTATCTATGTTAGGGGTGTGTGGGTGCGTGTGAGGGGAAAACAGAATAATCGCACTGCACCCGTCAAAAGAGCGCACTGCCACGTTAGCACGTGGCCGAGCCGGGGGGGAGGGGGGTCGGGACCCCCCCCTCCCCCATCCTGGCGAGGCCGAGCCAGGAACGAGCCGTAGAAGGCGACAACGTGGCGTGCCGTGGCGTCGCATGCGAAGGAGAGTCCGTAACATGACTTGCCACCGCACCACACCGCAGCGAGGGGCATAGTTGTACTGACACATCTTCCTTGTATGGACTTGCCCCATTATCTATCCTAGGGGTGTGTGGGTGTGTGTGTGTGGGGGGGGGGGGAACAGAATAACCGCACTGCGCCTGTCAAACGAGCGCACTGCCGCGTTAGCGCCAAGCCGAGCCGGGGGGAGGGGGTCGGGACCCCCCTCCCCCATCCCGGCGAGGCCGAGCCAGGAACGAGCCGTAGCAGGCGACGACGCGGCGTTCCGCGGCGTCGCATGCGGAGGCGAGTCCGTAACATGACTTGCCACCGCACCGCACTGCACCGAGGGGCATAGTTGTATTGACACATCTTCCTTGTATGGACTTGCCCCAATATCTATCTTTAGGGGTGTGTGGGTGCGTTTGGGGGGAAACAGAATAACCGCATTGCGCCTGTCAAATGAGCGCACTACCGCGTTAGCATGAGGCCGAGCCGGGGGAAGGGGTGGTCGGGACCCCACCTCCCCCATCCCGGCGAGGCCGAGCCAGGAACGAGCCGTAGCAGGCGACGATGCGGTGTGCCGCGGCATCGCATGTGGAGGCGAGTCCGTAACATGACTTGCCCCCGCACCGCACCGCACCGAGGGGCATAGCTGTACTGACACATCTTCCTTGTATGGACTTGCCCCATTATCTATCTTAGGGGTGTGTAGGTGCATGTGGGGGGGGGGGATAGAATAACCGCACTGCGCCAGTCAAACGAGCACACTACCGCGTTAGCGTGAGGCCGAGACGGGGGGAGGGAGGGGAGTCGGGACCCCCCCCTCCCCCATCTCGGCGAGGCCGAGCCAGGAACGAGCCGTAGAAGGCGACGACGCGGCGTGCCGCGGCGTCGCATGCAGAGGCGAGTCCGTAACATGACTTGCCCCCGCACCGCACTTCACCGAGGGGCATAGTTGTACTGACACATCTTCCTTGTATGGACTTGCCCCATTATCTATCTTAGGGGTGTGTGGGTGCATGTGGGGGGACAGAATAACCGCACTACGCCTGTCAAATGAGCGCACTGCCACGTTAGCGTGAGGCCGAGCCGGGGGGGGGGGGGTCGGGACCCCCCTCCCCCATCCCGACGAGGCCGAGCCAGGAACGAGCCATAGCAGGCGACGACGCGGTGTGTCGTGGCGTCGCATGCGGAGGCGAGTCCGTAACTTGACTTGCCCCCGCACCGCACCGAGGGGCATAGTTGTACTGACACATCTTCCTTGTATGGACTTGCCCCATTGTCTATCTTAGGGGTGTGTGGGTGCATGTGGGCGGGTGTGGGGAAACAAAATAACCGCACTACCGTGTTACCGCGAGGCTGAGCCGGGAGGAGGGGGGTCAGGACCCCCCCCCCCTCCCCCATCCTGGCGAGGCCTTGCCAGGAATGAGCCGTAGCAGGCGACGACGCGGCGTGCCGCGGTGTCGCATGCGGAGGCGAGTCCGTAACATGACTTGCCCCCATTATCTTAACTTTATTTTTTAGGGGGGAAACCAGCACCGTTATGAATTATTTTTTCATTTGTACTTTTTTGATAATTTTTATTGTAATGTTGTGAGTTATTCGTTGTACTTTAGCCGTTTGTTTTCTCCCTCTATATTAATTTTTTATTGTATTTGATTTTTGGTATTATGTTTTGTAACTTCCCAGAGATAGTGGGCTTCGCCGCGGTTGTGGGCTTTAGCCGTCCGTTTTCTCCCACTCACCTTTTAACCTCCGATCTTCCCCGTTCTGCTCCGCTCCCGTCCCCAAATTGATTACTTCTTCGTTCCCCTCTTATTCTCTTCTCGTAGGGGAAGTTGCTACTCCTGTTTCGCCGTGGGAGCGTCGGCCAGTGGGTTCAACCCCAGGGGTGGAGGTCCGGGTGCTCTGTTTCTTCCTTTTTCTCTGCCATCGACTTTGCTTGCGTCCTCTTATGTACAGATTTTCTCTCTATTTCTAATCTATTGCTCTCTTGCTATCTCAGGCTGCACTCGCTAGGGTTCGTTTGCTGTTGAACGAGTGTTTGGCGGCAGTGATACTGGATTGCATGGCGGATTTTGTGTTTGCTGGTAAGAGTTTTGCTTTGTATGGCATGCTTCATTTATGAAATCGTTCAGAGCCCTAATTTTTGTTCATGTGTCTTGTAGATCTGGTTCGGCAGATTTTAGGACAGTAGATCTCAATGGGTACATCATCCAGTCCGGACAAATTGAATGCAGTTGATTTTCCCTGTACTTTGGATGATGTTTTAACAGATCTTGTTTTTAGGTTGTACAGGTGTTGCCGTATTGACTTTATAAGTTGTATGTATTTTGATAGCTATTAATTTTGCCCTAGAATGTATGGTGTGTATGGTTTTGGCAGTTGATGCGACCTACAGACAGGTTGTAGTAGTTATCACCATGTGTAGTTTGAACTGCTGTCCTGGCATTTGAATAGATTCTAGTAGTCAGTGAAGAACTAGTATGATGTTGAAAGAGTTGTCTTTTCTGAAGTTTGTTGTGCTAGTGGTGGGTTCATATTTGTTTTATTGGGTGAACTTGTAGTGTTCACATAGTTGAACTAATTGCTTGTTCATGTACTTTTTTGCTCATTATGATGTTGTTGCAGATGTTGGAGTGCCGGTGCCTCCTGATTCTGAAAAATCAGAACGCTTTCAAGATCTTGTGAATGTTATTTTTGAGACACCAAATCCTCTAGAAGAACTTGCGAATGTTGCTGGTGTTTCCCTTATATTTGCTCTTTTTTATCAGCCTTGAATACATATATACGCTTAGTTACATCAGTTGTTCCTTTTGTTTGTGTCTGATGCTATGCGCTTTATTTATCTTGTTTCTGCAATGTTAATTGTGTTTTAATTTTATATGTGCGTGCTTATGTTATTGGTTTATGCAGTTAATGACAGCCATGGTGTTCCTGAGTACATTGCTGATGTTGTTAAAGATATTAATGATGGAATGTATTCTCTTAACGTTGATGATGGTGATGGCAGCTTGCAGTTGTCTATTACTCAGTCTCAAAGTGTTGATGGCACTGAGCCTGTTACCCAGGCTGAGGATGTTCCTATGCAGTTACAGCTCGAGGATGAAAGGATAAGAAAGAAGAAGTATGATTTCCAGAGGAGAAAGGAGTTGGAACGGCGTCAAAAGGCTGCCTGTGTGCAACAAAGTGATGTTGATGTTGCTCAAGCTCCTAAATGTGTAGGCGTGGAAGGTGGTGACGCGGCCTTTTCAACTGTTGATGCCGGATCTCATGGAAGTGACATGCATGTGAAGACAAACTTGATGCAAACTCGTTTGACGCAAGTGTTTGATCGTGATGCAGTTAAGGAGAAGAAAGCCGTTTTGAAGAGGAAGATGTCAGATCGAAATCATGATGGCACACAGAGGCGTAGCCCACGTGTGAAAGATGGTTCCCAACCTGGTAATAGCAAAGCTGATGGGGATAGTGTTGCTGTGAAAATTGGTCCAAGCAAACTTGGTGGCTCCCCTGTTCGTCGGAGTCCACGAGGTTTGACAAATAAGAAGTCTTCTTCATCTCCTCTTTAAGAGTGGTCTTTATTGAAAGAAAATAAGAAGCGTAAAGTTCATCCTGCAAAGGTGAACAAAGGTGTGAAGAAGCATGCTCGTGTCGAAGCTGAAGATGATGTATTTGAAGAAGATGATATTGAAGTTGATTCTGAAGATGAATTAGCTGTGGTATGTGTTTTGTACTGCATGTGACTTACTAGTTGTACTTGCAATGATTTAATTGTGTTTGGGCTGGTATGCTGGCCAGGTGAGGCTGGTCATTGTTTGCATCAATTGAGGGTGGTACTGATGTTGTTTTAATAGTTGAACTTGTGCAATCTTTTCTTTTTTTACTTGCCTTCATATGCTTGTTTTGTTTTCTATATTCATTGTTTGCAGTGGTATGTGTTTTGTACTGCATGTGACTTACTAGTTGTACTTGCAATGATTTAATTGTGTCTGGGTTGGTATGCTGGCCAGGTGAGGCTGGTCATTGTTTGCATCAATTGAGGGTGGTACTGATGTTGTTTTAATAGTTGAACTTGTGCAATCTTTTCTTTTTTTACTTGCCTTCATATGCTTGTTTTGTTTTCTATATTCATTGTTTGCAGTGGTATGTGTTTTGTACTGCATGTGACTTACTAGTTGTACTTGCAATGATTTAATTGTGTTTGGGCTGGTATGCTGGCCAGGTGAGGCTGGTCATTGTTTGCATCAATTGAGGGTGGTACTAATGTTGTTTTAATAGTTGAACTTGTGCAATCTTTTCTTTTCTTTTTACTTGCCTTCATATGCTTGTTTTGTTTTCTATATTCATTTATTTAAGGTGTGGTAGAACGTGGCTAAAATGGATTATTGCCAGTTGATGGTTGATGAGCTTAGAAGGGCTGTTGCCAAGTACCAAGATGGTGATACCATGGGGAAGGCAATCACAGGTTGTGCCATAGGGCCTGTACTAATGTACCTTGACTGCCTTATCTGTGGCAAGACTGCGGAGCCTGACATGCGAGTCCCCCGCATATGTTTCATGGATCCTGCCAAGCTTTCTGATCTCGTTGATGCAGATTTGATAAAAAAAAGGCAATGCAGATCCAAAGACTTGGGTGTTTGGGAAGCTTCCGGTGAGTTTTATTTCTTTTGTGTCTTGCAGACCTTTTTTATTTTAGGTATAGCTAATTTTTGCGGTATTGGACATGTGTACTACAGAGTTATCTGTTTAGATTTTGTCATTTCTTAAGCTTTGTGAGGTTTAGGTATGGTTTTTTTAGTACTGTTGTTTCATGTGTGGTTGAACTGAATAACTTTGTTCAACTGGCCTGTTGGTAAATACTAACAAATTGGCAATGACAGTTAAAGTTTATTAGTGGTGTTGATTTCAAATCTGTTAATATCATGTTTTATTTTTTCCTATGTGTTGCATTGAATGGTTAACTATTTTTTCCCTTGTTTGTTGTGGAAACCTAATGAGGAGGTTCTTTTTTCCCAGTGTATAAACGGCCAGTCCTGGAGATGCCATCATCTCAGGTTCCGAAGTTTTCATCTCTGCCCGATGAGTTGAGGGATGGCCGTGGTGTTGAGGGTGTTGGTTATGTCCCCCCTGGCCGTAGTAATGCTAGTACTTCACAGAGGCAGGGTTTTGGTACTGATGTTGCTGTTTCAGCGTTGGAGCGCGCTGAGCATATCTTAAGTAATGTGTGTTCTGAGCTGCAAAAGGTCCCAACGACAGTTGAGCGTCTGAGTTGTATCAATGGTATCCTTCCTAAAGGTCATCAATTTAATGCTGAGGAAGCTGTTGACTACATCGAGATGGAGAGAATTTTAATTGGTGATATGTGTGAAGGTGCCGCTGATCTAGTTCAGAGCTCGATTCGTCTGTTAAACAACATGAAGCGTTTCAGAACTATGCAAGACTCTCGCTGCAAGCCATATGAAGAAAGTGCAAATGTTGTTATCTAGCAGATTGAGTAGGATGAGGCTGCTGCCACCGACAGCAGGGCTGGTGATGGTACTGAGGCTAATGTTTCTGATCACGAAACGAATTATGTTGGCTTGGAGCGTCCTGATGTTGATGTGAGTCAGTCCTCGGTGTTTGCAATTTTTACTACGTTGTTCTGCTGTCAGTGTTGTAGTTGAACTTCCTCATCTTCATCTATTTATTAATAATTTTCTTTCATGCAGATTGAGTAGGATGAGGCTGCTGCCATCGACAGCAGGGCTGATGATGGTACTGAGGCTAATGTTTCTGATCACCATACGAATGATGTTGGCTTGGAGCACCCTGTTGTTGATGTGAGTCAGTCCTCATTGTTAGTATGTTTTTACTATGTTGTTCTGCTGTCAGTATTGTAGTTGAACTTCCTGATCTACATCTGTTTATTAATTTTTCTTTTCATGCAAGAGTCCAGTCATAATGTTGAGGCTGCTGTTGACCATGGAGTTAATGATCCATCTACTGATAAGTGCAAGGTTATTTAATTTTTATTGTGTTTATTCATATTTTCTTGATTTTTCATGCGCACCAATGTGTCTTGCTTGTTCATTTTTCTATCCCACACCGTTTAGAGTTTGCAAGTGGTACCTACCTTTTTTGTTACTGTGGTTTAATTCCTTGTGTTTATTGTTGCTAATACTAGCAATGTTTTTTTGCCTCATTACATTTGAATCAGGGTCCTCTTGTTGGCGACGAGCCTTGTTTGCCCGTTGGTGATGTTGCTTTGAATGTTAGCAGCAGCAAGATCGATGATGTTGCTGTGAATGCTTCTAAGGTTTGTTTTTATGTGCACCTCTTGGTAGCTTATTTTTTATTGTTAGTTTTGCTCATATTATTCACTTTTTCTGAATTTTTATTTTCGTCAGATTACTGATGTTGAGCGTGATGTTGTCCTTAGTGGTGGAGATGATGCTCGTGTTGTTCCATTGAGTAGTGGGCGCAATGTTGGTACCAAAGTTGCTGATGAGAATGCTGGTGCTGCCAGCATACTTGATGCCAAATCGCCTGGTGTTGGTATTGCTGGGAATGAAAATGTTTTTGATTGTGAACATTTGCCGCCGGAGAATTTCCCGCCTGGAGGTCTTGATTACGGTGATGCATTGCAAGATGCTTCTAGCATGGAGGAGGTGCCATCCAAGGATGATGATTTACTTCTGTCAATTTCTTCTGATCCCTTGACGCAGGAGGCACTTTTGTCGTCCCAGGATTTTCTTTCTACAGACCCTGAAAGTGCAGCAATATTGGTGTCCTCTCAAGATGTCCCATCGTCAAACCCTGAAACTGGAGGCATAATGGTCTCATCACAGGAACTACCGTCGTCGTCAAACCCTGATAGTCCAGGTAAGGACTTGTAAATGAGGCGTACTTCTCAATTTTGGCATTTTGTACATGTTCTCTTGTAGTGGTTTAACTTATTATTTTTCTTCTTTTTCTGCAAGCATAAAGTGGTAATGTTGTTAAGGTTGATACGTTTTTCTTCGCTGTTACGAGGTTGCACACGAACCGTACGAAATGGTTAGTTTGGGATTTTGCCCGTACCATTTTTGTCTCTTTTTCTTTCTCTCTTATGATTATTGTTGTTGTTACAGTAGTTTTAATTCATGTAATCTTTTGTGTTTTTCTAGTCACAAGCCGATGTTTCAAAATAAAGAATGTGATGCCAGTGTTGGTTCTATTGCTAAAGCGTTTGTCCCCACTGGTATCCTCAACTTAGACAGTGCTGACGTTGTTTTATATTCTCTACGTCAGAAGTACCGAGACACTGACAAGTTGATAGTTCCCAGATGGGTGACGGTCAGTATTTTGCTTTTTGTAAATAGGATGATAACTTGTTTTTGCCAATTTTCTAACTGTTGTTGTTCTTTTTGTACAACAGACCAAGATCTGTGATGGAAATATTGATTCCAATGTGCTAAATTTGTTCACGAGATCAGGTGCTGATGGTTTTGACCAAGTAGGTGAACTTGGACTTTTTGCACTCATGAACTAGAACTGTCATGTTTTCTTTGCAGTTTTGGGAGGTGGGGGAATGAACTTGATTAGCCTGCTTTTACACTTGTACTTATGAATGATGTGTGCTTCTTTTTTTAAAGCTGCACTTATTGTCGCAAGGAAATTGAACTGATATATTTGTTCCTCAATTTTGGGCGGTCGATATAAACTCTTATGATTATCTGATTTTTGTTTGCACTTCTGAATTTCAATTTCCCTCTTTTATTTTATTGTTTGGAGGCTGAATTTTTTGTTTCATTATGATTTGGTAAATTCATTTTTCCTCTGCGTTTTTTTTCAGCTTCTTTTCCCAACATTTGATCCGTTTGGAGGCTGAATTTTTTGTTTCATTATGATTTGGTAAATTCATTTTTCCTCTGCGTTTTTTTTTCAGCTTCTTTTCCCAACATTTGATCCGTCGTCATTTGTGGCTACCATGAAGCCTAGCGAAGAATCTGGGCATTGGTGCTTGATTGTTCTGAATTTGAGGTTCCGTCGTTTCGAGTGTCTTGATTCACTCCGTGATGAAACCTGGGGTGATGCAGTTAGATTCTTGAGGAATATGACAGATAATATAAAGAAGCTTTGGAGGGAGTCGAGTGTAGACAGGGCCAAACCATTCTCACCGGTGCATATTGATGGTTTCTCTTCTGAGTTTGTGCGGGTGCCGCAACAGGAAAACAGGTGAGTATCCTTTTTTAATGATTTTTGTTAGTTGTTTTTGTTGCTGGGAGGATGTTGTTCCTGTATTTTCAGATTTGTGTTGTACCATTTTGTTTTTTCCTTTGTTTACAGGCATGATTGTGGATTCTTTATGCTACAAACTGCAAGACCTATCATTGCCGGGAGGATGGTGTAATCGAAATGGTCGATTACATCCATGAAGACATTCTTGACATTAGGAAGACTTTGTTGTATACCTGCGCAACTAGCGATGTGTTTGATGTTGACTTCCGAGGTTTGTTTGGCATCGAACCTTGTACGTGTGCATGGCCTTTTGTAATTTTTTGCAGCATGTACTTCTCTATTAGTACTGTCATGAATTATGTATTTGAACTTACCCTTGTGTGGTCTTCTTTTTTTTGCAGGTGAGTGGCTGGATCTTGGTGAGCATGACTACAGGTTCTTTGGCAGCCAGTTCTCGAAGCTCGAGCGTGTAGCTATTGATCTTAGCCAGGGCGTTCTCTCGAAAATACAAGATCTGCTGTTATGAAGGGGCGGTTGGGAGCTCTGAGAGGTTCTATGGATGCTTGTGCAGAGAGCCCCACTACACCCAAGAATCCCATTGTGGAATTGATAGACAGCGATGATGATGTGTTTGACAAGATTGCTGGCGTGGGAAGAGTCACGAGGAGCGCTGCTGCCAAAGGTTTATCTCCCCTTGCTGGAATAGTGGCTCGTAGAGCTAGTTGTGCTAGGAAAGATCCTTCTTTGGATTCTGGCAATGTTGTAAGCATGAAGCGTGCGCCCAGAGCTCCTATAAAGTTTTGCTCCCCTGTGCAGCAGCTTCACTCTCATAAATTCCCTCACCTGGACAAGGCTTGCAACTTGTATAATCTGTTGCTTAGTGATGAATGGCGTGAGAAGTATGCCAAGTGAGTATCTCTCATTATTTTTCATCTTCTTTTTCTTGTGTTGTTTGTAACTGCTAGATAAATATGACCTGAATTGTTCCTTTTTATACAACTTGAACTGCTATGAATGCCTTATCTTGCTTCTCCTTCTTTTTATTCTTGTGTGCGCTGCAGGAATACATTCTCAATGATACCTCAGCCTGATGAAAGCGTAACTAGCTTCACTGGGAATCGCATCTGGGAAGTTTTTTTACCTGGGAAAATGATGGAGGGAGATGTAGTGGACTTCCTCATTGATGATTGGAAGCAAGATCCCGAGAGAAATGTTGATTTCGTATCTGGGAAAAGGGTATTGTTGATTCCATATTTCATCACGGTAATCAATCAGATCGTTTCTTTCTGTTGAACAAGACTTCCTATTGTTTTTATGAGTTTTAATAATACTTTGCTTGTTGACCCTTTTCCGATGTCTATTTCTTTTTTGGCTTTTTTGCAGGTTGTGCTTGACTGTATGTTTTACGGTGATGAAAATAAAGTGTTTAATGTGCAGAGTGCAGCGAGAGATTTCAAGAGCTATGTTAAAGATAAGGAAGACTTGCTCAGTGCCGTCCTTGTGAGATCTACTAGCTGGTTTTTGGTTTTATTTGTTTGTTGTGATGCTGGTTTTTATTTTGAATATTTAACATCTCTTTTTTGGTCATTTGTTTTTAGATCATGATGCCTCTATTCAAGCCTATGATTTTAGCAAAGGATAAGAAAGTGAACCACTTTTCCTTATATGTCATGAGTCAGTACCGAAGCAGCGTTGACATCCTTGACTCTTTACCTTATCCGAAGAACCATCGTCCTTCAAAGAACACCTATCATAAAGACTACGAGAAGATTGTGAGTGACATTTATTATTTGTACTGGATTAATTTTTCTGCATCTTTGTTTCTGCTTTTTCTGAGACCTAAAAATGTGTGGTTTCTTTTGTTTTTTTACAGATTTCTAAATTGGTCAAAGTAATGAAGGTTGTGTATGGTGATGCTCAGTACAATGCGAGCAAGCAGCCCAATTGGGAGCTGTTTGCAAAGAAACCAACGTTTGTCAAGGTTCCACTTCAAGGGCCGAATGAACGTGGCCATTATACTCTGAAGTATGCCGGATCCTATGATGGTGAAAAGGTCGTTGAGAACATTCTAGATAATGACGTGGGTTCTAGTTGAGCTTTTCACTTTCTGTGTTTGGCTTATTGTGTATCCTTTTTTTATGTGTCATGATTTTTGATAATTTGTTTTATTGTTTTGCAGCCACGTATTGTTGATTGGAACGCTGAGGATCTGTATAGAGTTGTGTTCAACCGGAATAACCATCTTATGGTGACGGAGCTTCCCAAGGAGGTTCAGGCTTTGGCTCCTGCTGCATAGAAGAAATGGTCATCATTTGTGTAGTGAATGGGATAGTTGTGTGATATATCTCTTGAAAGCATTGTAGGCTCTATTTGTAGTGTTTGATGTCTTGTAAAGTACTATGTAATAACTCATATATTTTGTGTTGTGTTTAAGTGTGGCACAATGTTTAATGAACTTTTTTCCCATGATGATAGTGTGGTTGAATAGCTGTTTCACTTGTGTATGTTTCATCGGGAATTCGTTTTGGTTAAGTTATATTTTTTGTACTGAAGACTTATATACTAGTTGAACTGAAAACACCTTTTTTTCAAGTGTATTATGAGTTGTTGCTAAGGAAGTGAGATTTATTTTATTTTTATCTGATTCCAACCTAAGTTTGACCTTTAATGTTTCTGTACCCTCGTTTTCTTGTACTTATGATATAGTTCTGTTAGTACTGATTTGTAATCTCATTCAGCATAAGGCTTTTAAAATTTGGTGCCAAATTTTTGTTTGAACTTCTTGAACTTTAGTAGTTGAACTTCATAGTAAAAGTTAAAGCACTGGTTTAAATTAGCTACGTTTAAGAGATAGCCCTATTAAGTTCAAAACTACTTCTTACTCAAGGCATTAATTGGTATCATCATAGCACTTACCGAATAAACTAAGTTGTACTGAGATTTCAATTGTGCTAGTACTTTGATTATTTATTTATTTATTGTGTTGTTTGAAACTAGTACGTCGCTGGTCAATGTGGGCTGATGCTTCTATTGTCTTTCTTGTGATTTTTCTCCTTGGTTGAACTGATATCTTTTTGTTTTAGTTTTGGTCTTATTTTTTCTTGGCTGTGGTTTTTCTCAAGGCAATATTTGGTATCATCATAGTACTTGCCATATAGACTAAATTGTACTGATATTTCAATTTTACTATTACTGTTATTCTTTGTGTGTCACTGTGTTAGGGAATGCGAACTGAAGCTTCCCATTCCTTTTTATTTTTGTAGAATGAATGCACTGTGTGTTCAAGTGTATCAGTACTTTCAATCCTAGCATGCTAGTGACTAGGAAATATGTACTGATGGTTCTTTGCTTTTCCTGTTGCAGTACTTAGTAATATTCTAACTACTATTAGAATGATTCTGTTAGTACTGAATGATGTCCTCGGCTAAAACTTAGTCTTTTTAGTGTTCTTCTGAAACTAAAAACTGATTTTTAGTGTGACAGTACTGATGTACATGTCTAAGCTGTATTGAGCGTCAAAGACTACTATTTGCTTTTGTCCATAGTTAGTCTGCCACTGTTTTTTTCTGAAAATGTTTATGTGTTATTTTTGTTTCTCCATGACTAGTGCTACGTGGCAGCCATCAAGTTTCAACTTCAACCTACTTCAACTTCAAATGATGGATCAACAAAATAGAAGGTAGCAAACTTGTTGGATGACATAAGCAAACGATGTACTTGATAGACATAGGCAAACTTGTTCAAACCCTGACACACATAACATAAGGTAGCTGGTTCAACATAACGGAAGAAAATTACAAATCTGAAACAACAAGATTAAGGACAGGCAGAAGGGCGAGCAACACGAATGCAGACTTTCATGCATCTTCATCTCGCGAAGTTGCAGTGGTAGTAGGGGTCAACCTCCTGCTCTTTTGAAATATCCCAACCTATCACGATGTTGTCGATTGTCTTCCATGACTTGTACGTTGCGTACGCATCAATTCCTGCGTACGTGATGAGGTTGTCTGGCAGCGGGCTGGTCCACCACAGTTTGTGGTCTGCCCTGTCTATCTTCTTCTTCATGCTATCGTAGAATGGGTGGATGACGCCACTTACAACATCGGCCAAGGAGTCGTAGTATTTGTCAGTCTTTGGATCTTTCCACTTTCGCTGCATGTCGATGAAGTTCTTGGGGTTGATCTCCAAACGAGACTTGTCCAGCATCCGCTTGTCACCTCCAATGCTAAAACCGACAAATGTGTACAATTTCTCCTCCTACAGGAAGTCTTTGAGGCGCTTGGGCCTGCAAGGGGGGAGACACACATTTAAAGATTAGTCTTCTTTTTTGAAGATTTATTTCTTCTGCTTTTTTTAGTTTTACAAGTGATTATCCATGAGGTAGATGCTTATATATTATGAGTCATGGATGAATGTAGTTCAAAAACTAGTACACAAAGTCCTGAAATTAAATTCAACTACACCATGTTATTTTTTCTTTTTTGCTATCTTCATCGCTTCACCAAATACTTAACCAAATTCAAGAATCATTTTACCAGAGTCAATGATAGATGTGCTGCTTGATTCAAGTTTAGTTTTATTTTTTGTTGAATAAAAGACCTATACCAGTGCTTGATACATCTTTGTGCATTAATTCTATATCAAGTTCAGAAATTAATTTGAGAAACATGTGCATCAAGATATGGACCTATACCACTTCGCCACAGA
Organism: Triticum timopheevii; assembly: GCA_963921465.1. Lineage (NCBI taxonomy): Eukaryota > Viridiplantae > Streptophyta > Magnoliopsida > Poales > Poaceae > Triticum > Triticum timopheevii. The sequence goes on from OY997274.1 coordinate 295,611,959, forward strand.
TCTTTTAATACATCAATTCTATAAACTATACTAGTGCATGAAGATCAGAATCTATGCTAGTACATCAAGTTCAGAAATTAATTTGGTGCATCAAGTTCAGAATGCTATAAACATTTTTTCAGATGCTAATCTGGTGAAACAATCCACTTCACAGTTTCAGAAATGCATCTAACTTGAGAAACATGTACTCGTGCATCCACTTCATAATCTATAGTAGTTCATCTAGTTGGGAAACAAGTTCAGTTAAGTTTTTAGTGAGTAGTACTAGTACAACAGATGAATGAACAGAAGTATGGGTTACCATTTTGTGGCTGCTGCGATGTGGTATACCAAGTAGAGTTTCTCGACGCACAACTGCAGGACTGCCGCCACCTGTGGAGGTTCTACTTGGTTGGTGTACTCCACATCAACTCCGATGAAGCTCGGATACAAGACGCCGCCCTTCATCCTGAGCCTGCTAATCACCTCGTCGGCCTTGTCTGGTACGCTGGTTCAGACGATCTCCAGCGTCTCCTTGCCATGGAGCTCAACCCTTTTGAGCGTTCTGGTGTACTCGCGCTTCTCGCTGGGGACGTGAATGTCAACGAGGTTGCTTCTCTTGTTCGACGTCTCGCCATGGTGACGCTTGGCGGACGGTTCCTCCACCATTGCCTTCCTCCGGCGACTGTGGGCTTGGGAGAGAGAAGTTTGTGGTTAGTGTGTAGTGGAGATGGAAGCAGCAATGGTGGTTCTGTGAATGAGGCAGAGTTGGAAGACAATGGGGTATTTTGCAGTGCATCGACGGGGGTGTGTGGGAGGCGGTTCATCGGGGGCGTGGGTGTAGTGGTCGTGGGGGTCGCTGTTTGCAGTGCCTCGTGGCAACCGACTAGTGGGTGGCGCGGGTGGTGGTCTGGAAGAACTAACCGTCCAAGACAAATGTTTTTTACTGCTACACTGGTTAGTGTTGTCAAGCTGTACTTACGATCTGCTAAATCCCACTTGCACGTCTCTGCGGTGGTGATGATGGCATTTTGCACTTTTTAGGTGACGTATGCTTTGTGATGTTTTTCCGTGTGGATGTTAAGTATTGTTTTTCCATTGAAGTCTTATACACTAGTTTATCTCAAAACATTTTGTCAGTGCCTTGGGAGTTGTTGCTCAATACTTGTACTTATTTTATTTTCATCTGTACCAATCTAAGTTAGGCCTTTATAGTTTTTGTATTCTCATTTTAGTGCACTTATGGTTTAGTACTGTGTGAACTGAATTGTAATTTCATACAGCGCATGGGTTTGAAATTTGATGTCTCAGTGGTGTGAGTGGCCTGACTGATCCTGCTGTTTTAGTACTGATGTCATATGTATGTTTGAACTGAGTTTTTTTTGTTTTTTGGATGGGGTGGGGGTTTGAGATTATTTTACGACCAGATCGTTCGTTGAGGTGTGGACAGATTTTATATACTAAGAAATTTAGCAGAATTGACAAATAAATTCTATTTGAACTTCTTGCATCTTATTAGTTGAAGTAGTCAGATTTTATATAAATAAGAAATTTAGCATAATTGATAAACATTATATATTTGAACTTTTTGCATTTTAGTAGTTGAACTTGTCATAACTGACAAACATTATATTCTTGAACTTTTTGCATTTTAGTAGTTGAACTTGTCAGATTTTATATAAATAAGAAATTTAGCATAATTGACAAGTATTATATGTTTGAACTTTTTGCGTTTTAGTAGTTGAACTTCTCGGTTTTTTACATTATGTGCATTTAACAGATAGGCTATTAAGTTCTCTTCTTTTTAGAGGTTCATTGTTTTTGTATCAAATTTTCTCCTTTTTATTGTAGAGGTTAATTGATAATCATTTTTCTTGTAGTTTTTATTTCTTGTTCCGCCCTCTGGTTTTGTTTAACTGGGCTTATTGGTGGGGTGTTTTGTTGACAATGCAGGCTATTGGGCCGTTTTCCGGCCCGGATAGCTCGTCCGCGCGGCTGTGCAGCACGGCGTGCGCGTGCACTCTGGGTTTAGTCCCACCTCGCTAGTCGAGGGGCTCCGGACCTGTTTATAAGCGCAGCCGAGGCTCACCAGTTAAACTCCTCTGAACACTTACCTGAGCGCTTATACACGGCGCTCGCTCTCTCTCTCTCTTGACCTGTGGGCCCTGGTCGGCGGGTCCTGTGTTGTGCGGATTACTAGGGATTCGCTCACGGGCTCGAGTTCAAGTATCTAGCATTGTCAGGGCCTGCGACTGACCTTGGGCGGTCAATTTTTTTTTCGTTTGTTTGAATCTAGTACTTGACTCCAGCAGTATCTTGGACTGATACTTTTTGTTCTAGTTCTTGTCAGTTTTGTGTGAGTGTAGTCTTTTTCATTTGAGTTTTTTGCCTTCTTTTTTTGTGTATGTTTTTGTGATTATTCTCAAGGGTCTTCTGGTGTCATTTTCAGAACTATGGTACTTTGCGTGTAGACTGAGTTGTACTGATAGTGCATTCATAGTAGCACTTACGTCCTGATGCTTCTTTGTACTTTTTATTGTAGTAAGTATGTACTGTCCGATCAAGTGTACTATTACTGTCATTCTTAATCAGCAAGCGACCAACATAAGTGTGTGCTGATGCTTCTTAACTTTTATATGTTTGTAGTACTTGTTAATTTTCTAGCAGCTACATATGAATGAGAACACTACATGAAGTACTAAGAATTTTCACTTCAACTTTTGAAGCGTTGTTAAGCAACTCGAATTGTGCTGATTGTTCTCAACGTTATGTTTTCTATACAATATTGAATCGAAACTAGACATGGAACAACATTGTGTGATTAGTTGCATCATAACTAGTACTTTAGAGCAGCCACAACGTTACATTCAGAAGCTACTTTTCAATTTTGAAATGATGGATTAACAACATATGAAGCTACCAAACTTATATAATGAGATATGCAAAACATTGTACTTGATGACATAACTAAACTTGTTCAAACATGAAAAGCATGACATAATCATACTGGTTCAACCCAACAAGAGCAAACTACTAATTTGAAACAACAAGGTAAAAGGCAAGCACAAGCGGAAGTAAAACGAAGGCAGGCTCTGATGTATCTTCATCCCTAAAAGGGGCAGAAGGGGCGGTCGTAGTAGTGGTCAGCCTCCCGCTCTTTCGCATACTTCGAACCATCTGTGATGTAGTCCATTATGAACCATGACTTGTACGTAGCATACGCATCTACTCCTGCGTACTCGATGAGGTTGTCTGGTAGCGGGCTGGTCCCCCATAGTTTGTAGTCTTCCTGCGTGTTGATCTTCTTCTTCATGCCTTTGTAGAATGGGTGGATTATGCTGGCTGCAACATCAGTCAAGGAGTCGTACTCTTTTCTGGTGTATGGAACTCTCCACTTGCGCTGAATGTCGATGAACTTGTTGGGGTTGATCTCCATACTGGACAACTTCAACTTCTCTTTGTCGCTTTCAATGCTGAAACCGGCAAATGTGACCAACTTCTCATGCTGCAGCATCTCGATCAGGCGCTTGGGCATGCAAGGGGAGAGACATTTTGAATGTTAGCATTACTTTGATGTTTGAATTATTCATTTTTGTTTTGTTTTACAAGCGATGAATCCATGAAGTAGTTGTTTATGTAGGATAAACAATGGATGAATGTACTTCAAAAACTAGTAAACAAAGTTCTGAAATTAAATTAAGTACATCATGTTATTCTTGATTTTGGATTATACATAGTTTTAATCAATGTTGTTTGTTCTGCATTTGGTACTAGTTTAGTTTACTTTTGTTGAATAGGATAACACATAACCAGTGCTTCACAAAGTCCTTAGTTTATTTTCTTATGAAAATAACATTAGATCAAATACAGAAAATACTTCACTACATCAAGTTCAGAAACATCTTTTTAATACATCGAGTGCATAGACTACACTATTTGATCACCTTCAGAAACTACACTAGTCGATCTACTTCAGAATTTAATCTTCCACGAGATTTTCCAAATAGTAATCCAGTGATCAGGTTCAAAAATACATTTTACAGTGTATCTACTTGAGAAAATGTAGTAGTGCATCCACTTTTCAAAAACCACACTAGTACATCTAGTTGGAAAACAAGTCTGATGAAATTTTCAGGATACAATACTAATAAAACAGATAAACCATATAGGGCAAATGAGTAGGATGGCTCACCATTTTGTGGCCGCTGCGATGTGGTACACCAAGCAGAGCTCCTCGATGCACAACTGCAGGACTGCTGCCATCTAGGGAGGTTCATCTTCATTGGTGTAGTGCACAACAACGCCGATGATCCTACGACTCGGACTCTTGTCACCAAGCTTCTTCCAGAGCCTGCTCATCACCTCGTCGGCCTTTTCTGGTACGCTGGTGCAGAAGATCTCTAGCGTCTCGTTGCCGTGGAGCTCAACCCCTTTGAGGGTTGTTGTGTACTCGCGCTTCTCGCCGGGGACGTGAATGTCGACGAGGTTGCTGCTCTTGTCCGACTTCTCGACATGATGACGCTTGGCGGATGGTTCCTCCGCCATTGCCTTCCTTCGGTGATTGTGGGCTTGGGAGAGAGAAGTTTTTGGTTTGTGTGCAGTGGAGATGGAAGCGGCAATGGTGGTTTGTGGGAATGAGGGAGAGATGGAAGAGAATGGGTTTTTTTGAAGTGTGTGGACGGGGATTTGTGGGAGGCGGTTCGTTGGGGGCGTGGGTGTAGTGGGTGTAGTGGCATGGGGTCACCGTTTGTAGTCCCTTGTGGCAACCGCTGAGTGAGTGGCGCGGGTGGAGGTGTGGAAGAACTAACCATCCAAGTTAAATGGTTTTTACTGCTGCACCGACTAGTCTTGTCAAGCTGTACTTATGACCTGCTAAATCCCACTTGCACGTCACTACGGTGGTGATGATGGCATTTTACTGTCGCACCGATTCGTATAGTCAAGTTGTACTTATCAGCTGCTTATCCCACTTGCACGTGTCAGGGTCGGTGATGATGGAGGTCTGAACTCCTCTACTGTGGTACTTGGACTGGTGATTGAAGTGTAATTGAACATACCAAATACCAGTGAGACTATGTGTGGTGCTAATGTTTTTTTATAACAATTTTCGTATTTTTTAAAGGATTGTTTATATCAAAATAATCTCTGAGTATTTTTTACAAATAAATTAGATTTTCATCAGTACAGGATGTATTATATTCGCATTTTGCTTGAGGTAATTATTTTTATGTATTGATGGTCTTTCTGAATTGGGACTGGCAGAAGCAGACATAGCTTTGTTTTTTCAAAACGATGTTTTTTTGAGGCGTTCACGGGTGTGTTTGTTTTACTATGCCTTTGTACCGACGACTGAGAATTATCAGTACTGATGTACTACAAGAGTTTAAATTTTTCCTTGACATATTTTTGCTGAGTTACTGGTCGAAAGTAGCGTTTGCATCAGATATATCCAGTTAAGTTTTTTCAAATGTATTTGTGACTGCATTCAAAAGGATTATCAAATGGTTTACAAAATAATGTCACTGCTCCAGCGGGCACAAATCAGAAATTATATCAGTACTGATGTGTACTCTGCCTTGTACTGACGATTGAGAATTATCAGTACTGATGTACTGCAAGAGTTTAAATTTTCCTTGACATATTTTTTTGCTGAGTTACTGGTTGACAGTAGCGTTTTGCATCCAATATATCCAGATAAGTTTTTTCAAATGTATTTGTGACTGCATTCAAAATGATTATCAAATGGTTTACATAATAATGTCACTACTCCAGCGGGCACAAATCATAAATTATATCTTAACTATAGTACTGATCGAGAAATCGACGATAAAGCTAAGTAAGTTTTGGTAACGATAGTGTTTCTGAAATGTTTCCTCATTGTGTGCCGATGCAACTGAAACTACAAGCTTATTTTTTAGTTGACGCAGCAGGATAACCACTATGTATTGTTCAGTATTGAGCTTCTCATAACTGTCCCCGAATGTTGTGCCTTGCCGGCGCCCTTTCCAGGTTGAGCCTTGGCAGCTTCATCGTCAGTTTCAGTTTCCTCGCCCCCGACACTATCATCTTCATTGTCTTCGTCTGATTGGTCGTCATTCTCGTCAAACTCTTCTTCTTCATTGTCTTCATTTGATTGTTTGGAACTCTGTACCTTGCCCTGTTTCTGTTCAGCTCCACTGACCTCCTTGCCCACTTTGCACGTTCGGGCATTATGTCTGTCAGTTCCCCCACATTTGCGGCAAGTGTAGTTATTATGTGTGTTGTCTCCATTGGTAGAAAGCTGGGTGGCTCCAATCTGCTTGTTCTTCTTGACAGTGGCATCTGTGCGGAGTGGGCATGTGCGGTAGTTATGGTTGCTCACGACATTGCAGAATCCGCATGCCCTTATCCCGAGAGGTTTGCCGTCCAGGCCAAATTCCACGCGCTTGATGGGGCGTGGTGGCTTTTAGGTTGTTGCTTGGGTCCTGCTCTTCTTCCCCTTTGTGTTTGAGAATATGAGTGGTTTAATCACCCTTTCCTGCTGCTACTGGTAGGATGTGCTATTGTCATGTCGTTCGCCTACAGCACCATCAAGCTCATGATCTTGCATGTAAGCTTGTCGGTGCTCTTGAGTGTGCACATGGGAAAGCTCTGGTTGCTGCTGCTCCTCTTCCTCATTGTCAAACGGGTCAATAGCTCCCAGATGGTTCATCTCGGATAACATTGTAGCAATATCCTGCTCAATGGCTTCATTGTCCGCGACACCTCCATTTTTAGCAGAATGCATGGCGTCAAGTTCTTGTTCAAGTTTGTCCATGACGACCCGCAACCTCGCCATTTGCTCTTGGCTTCTCAAGCTTTTTCTGTGCACCCTCATGTTCAGCGTCAGCAGTGAGCTTTCAATGCAGTATTGGGATGCCTTGTTTGACGCTACTGTCCTCAAGTCATTTCTGTCAAATGTTGGCTGCATGTTCGGGCGTTTGGTGTATCTCCTGAGGATGTATTTCTCTGGAATGTTGGCAGCCTTAATTGTCTGCATCATGCACAGGACATGCACGCAGAAAATACCTGTATTGTTTTTGGAAGAGGTGCATGTTTTTTGTCATTTCATTCCAACAGAAACTTTGCAGAAAAAGTAGTACAGTATGTAACATCTTTTTTGTAGTCCTCACCTGTGTGGTCCCATAGCCTGCACTCGCACTCATATGTTTCTCCCACGGGGTCTGCAACCAGATGGAACGCGTGCTGAGCCCACACAGACAGCTTTTGCAGGTGGTTGTAGTGCACGAGGTACTTTGTGGGCTCTTCCATCTCTGTCGCCGTGAAGAGTGTGCTCAGTTTTAGCCTATTTCTGATCTCGCTATACACAGCTCGTGTGTACAGATTTGCCATCTGGGTGTCAAACCCATAGAAGGTCAACGTGTTTTGTTCCTTATGCACATGCAAGAATGATGACCAAATTGTTAGTTTTCTCGCAGCAAAAACTTCTAATAAAGTTTTACTTTAGTAAGCATGTAATTTTTTGTCTTACGACAAGTGATAGAGCTATACCCGGTTACCCATTGTCTCCTAGTTCTCTATCTGCCACCTGGTTTTGACGCAGGAGTTTACCTGGCTGACAAACCGGTGTAGGTTATGTCTCTTACTTACGTAGTTCTTCTTGAGCACATAGTTCATGCTCTTACTTCGCTGTGTGGATGTCATTTTGGCGCAGAAAATTTCTTCGAAGTAGGCTGATATCCATCTCTCACGTTCGTTCCACATGCCCACCATTGTGGCATCACCTTGGAGGTGGTACTTATCCATGAGTCTTTTCCAGGCATCCTCAAACTCAGTTGGCATGAGGGGCCAGTTGAGCATTGATGTGAATTCATCCTTAAAGTCATCGTGCAGGTAGTACAGGTACGTGAGGTGTTCCCTGTACTTCTTCATAATGTGCCAGCGGCATAGCTTATGTACTATGTTCTTGAAAACATCTGCGATCGCCAAAGCCATTGCCGGGAAATGGTCTGGTAATGAGAAAATAGACTCGGAGTGGTCAGCAGATGGTTGTGCATATATACCAATAGAACCGACACAACATTTTTACTGTGTTATTTTCCTTTTGTTTTTTGGATGGGGGTGGTGGTTGGGGGTGGTTTTGGCGGTTGTACCTGTGAGGATGCATGTAGGAGGCTTCCTTCTCATGCACCTTAAAAATGTCTTGAACAACCACTTGACTAAATCTGCATCCTCATCTCTTACCAAGGAGAAACCAAAGAATGTAGTCTATAAGTGGTTGTTAGTTTCGACAAACACCCCAACTGGCATATGGTACTTGTTGGTCTTATATGTTGTGTCAAACGTTACGCAGTCCCCGAAGTCATGATACGCCCCTCGGCTGCTTGCGTTCGCCCAGAATATGTTCTTAACTTTGTCGGACTCATCGAGTTGCATGTCACAGAAGAATTCCCTGTTTATAGCTTTCATCTCCCTAAATAAGTTGACAGTCTTTAGGACATCGTCCACATCATCAATCCTTGAATTCTTTGATTTCCTGCATATTAAAAGTTCATTGAAAAATGCATGTTGAACTGGCGTCAGGTCATGCGTTGCGTAATATGTTAGTATTGACAGAGGAAAAAAGACGGAGGCAGTTTATGGGAGGAGAACAAGTTTGTACATACAGGTTAATCAGGTCTTTGGCATTCATTTCGAGGAAGTAGCTACCAGGGTCAGCACCTCCCAGTATGCTCATGATTTGCGCGTGTTCAATGCCTTTGAACTGCAGGTACTTGACGTACTCCTAGATTGTTTTGTCAAAGTTTTTGTGGGAGTGCAAGAAGACAAGCATTTCTGCGGTGAGATGTAGCATGTGGTTGTGTTCCCAGACTATCTCTTCTAAGACAAATGTTCCATCCTTTTCCTTCTTCAACCTCATTTTAGCCCCGCAGTTAGCTCTGGTTGTCATCTTGTTACACTGTCTATTTGCTTCAGACACCTTGGATTCATAAACTCCATGGCACGTGCAATAAAGGTAGGCTCTGGTCTTAAACTTGGGGCCTTCCCTGATAGCAAAACCCGCATGCTTCGCATATACGTTGTAGAAGTTCTTTGTTTCTTCGAAAGTTTCAAATAGCATCTCTAGCCTTGGCAGAACGTAAGCTTCAATGTCAGGTGGCTGCACGCAATAGTGACTAAACAAAAACTTAGTTATGAAAATGTTAGATGGGGTGGTCACAGCACCATGGTATGGACTGTGCTTGCATGTTTTTTTCTATATGGATTCTTACATGTGTATAGCTCTGTGCTGCCTCCGGTGTTTGTTGTTCACCCTGGTTTATGGGCGCGGGTGGTGTCACCCTTGGCACATGCAACAATGCATCTCTTGGAGGGAGCAACGTTGACGAAGATCTCCGTCTCTCATTGTACGGCCGTCTCCCCTCAGATTCATTGTGAGGTTGCTCCTGTCTATATGGCTCATATCTTGTACTTTTGAACCTGCTAGAGTGGCCAAAATTTCTGTCTCTTTGCCCTGGTCTTCCCGTCGCAACCGCTTTTGCAGCACGGATGATTGATGTTGATGGAGCGACTGGTGGAAGCCTTGTTGCAACCCATCCACGGCTTCCTGTCCTTGGCTTTTTGCATGCGCTGGGGAAGGAAAACATTTGTTGTTGGTGATATTGTTGGCCTTGTTGCAACCCAGCAGCGGCAAAGCTTGCATTCCCAGATATTGTTGTTTGCTGCATAGAAGAACATGTCCGTGCTTCTGATGATTCCGGTGTATCTTGAAATCTGCCTGTATTGTTGAAGTATCCAGGTGGTATTTCTGGTGTTACCCAACCAGGTGGGGCCCCATATCTGTTTGGCTCATCAAACGCTCGCTGTGTGTGCCGCCTTGCATGTTTCTGCAAATGACATTCAACAGTTTTGTGATTAATCTGGTTTCGTTTTCAGTCGAACTGATGAACATTTATGTTCAACACTGATGTACTGATGTACTATTTTCTAGCACTGCTTGTAAACTGGACACTGAACTGATGCATGACTTCTCTTTTGTTCATCTATAACTTATGCAACTACACTAGAAGTCATTGAACTTACTGTGTAACAACTTTATATTTTTTTCAGTAACAGTTTTGTTACTCGTTCGAACTGACGCAACTACATGACTTGTACTCTTAGAAATAACAACATACAACTTTCAGTGGTAGCTGAACCTTAGTACTATCTACCTGGATTGATGCATAAGTTTAAGTTTTTTTACTTGAACTGAAGCTAGCATATTAGAGGTACTGACAGTAACCTCGACATCCTAATCGTGCATCAATGCATCTACATTACAAGTACTGCTAGTTTATGCATCATTGAACTTACTGTGTAACAATTTTATATTTTTTTCAGTAACAGTTTTGTTACTCGTTCGAACTGACGCAACTACATGACTTGTACTCTTAGAAATAACAACATACAACTTTCAGTGGTAGCAGAACCTTAGTACTATCTACTTGGACTGATGCATAAGTTTAAGTTTTTTTACTTGAACTGAAGCTAGCATATTAGAGGTACTGACAGTAACCTCGACATCCTAATCGTGCATCAATGCATCTACATTACAAGTACTGCTAGTTTATGCATCATTGAACTTACCGTGTAACAATTTTATATTTTTTCAGTAACATTTTTGTTACTCGTTCGAACTGACGCAACTACATGACTTGTACTCTTAGAAATAACAGCATACAACATTCAGTGGTAGCTGAACCTTAGTACTATCTACTTGGACTGATGCATAAGTTTAAGTTTTTTTACTTGAACTGAAGCAAGCATTTTAGAGGTACTGACAGTAACCTCGACATCCTAATCGTGCATCTATGCATCTACATTACATGTACTGCTAGTTTATGCATCATTGAACTTACTGTGTAACAATTTTTTATTTTTTCAGTAACAGTTTTGTTACTCGTTCGAACTGACGCAACTACATGACTTGTACTCTTAGAAATAACAACATACAACTTTCAGTGGTAGCTGAACCTTAGTACTATCTACTTGGACTGATGCATAAGTTTAAGTTTTTTTACTTGAACTGAAGCTAGCATATTAGAGGTACTGACAGTAACCTCGACGTCCTAATCGTGCATCAATGCATCTACATTACAAGTACTGCTAGTTTATGCATCATTGAACTTACTGTGTAACAATTTTATATTTTTTCAGTAATAATTTTGTTACTCGTTCGAACTGACGCAACTACATGACTTGTTCGCTTAGAAATAACAACATACAACTTTCAGTGGTAGCTGAACCTTAGTACTATCTACTTGGACTGATGCATAAGTTTAAGGTTTTTTACTTGAACTGAAGCTAGCATATTAGAGGTACTGACAGTAACCTCGACATCCTAATCGTGCAGCAAGTGGCAGGGTTGTAAATGAACTGATGCAAGCATTTGCAATGTACCATCGGGTTCTTCTTCTTAGTAGGACTGTTGAACTGATGGACTGGCACAAACGTGGGAAGCAGACATTACCTCCAGTGGACTGACTTCTTCTTCTACCTCTCATTGGCGTCGTACTGGCATGTTCTTGGGAGGCGGCACCATTGACGCAGCTCCTGCTTGTGGTGGACGTCTGGCGAAGACATTCGTTGAGGCAGCACCTTGCGGGGATCACTACCCCGGAGAAGGATCGCCAGTGAGGAGGGAGGCAGGAGGCGTGGATGACGGCCCTGTCGATGGATCCAGCGATGGAGGGAGGCAGGAGGCGGGGATCATGACCCCGACGGTGGATCCGGCGACGGAAGGATGCAGGAGGCGGGGATCACGGCCCTGTCAATGGATCCGACGACGGTGGGAGGCAGGAGGCGGGGATGACGGCCCCGTCGTTGGATCCGGCGACGGAGGGAGGCAGGAGGCGGTGGCGGATCTGTTGTCGGCTAGTCGCGGCGCCGCGGGCTCCCACGCTCCGGCTGCCGCCGTTGCTCGCTCTCCCACGATGCTTGCCTCCTGCGGAAGAAGGCGGGTTGGGGTCGGGGGGATTCGACGGTGGTGTGCGCGTCGCGCCTATAGGGGCGGGGGGGTAACAGAATAATATTTTGTTATGGGTAACAGAATAGTCCAGCCCTATATATATATATATATATATATATATATATATATATATATATATATATATATATTAGTTTATCATTGTAAATATGTTCATGTAATATATCTAAGATATTTTAAAGCAAGTTCCACGAAGAAATTTCATATGAGCCCATAGTTTTTGTTATATTTGTGAAATACATACATATTTGTTCGTAAAAAAGAGTATACTCAATATATGATACATACTACAAAAAAAGTATATCCTCTGTCCCAAAATAAGTGACTCAACTTTGTGCTAGCTTTAGTACAAAGTTAGGACAAACTTGAGTCACTTATTTTGGGACGGAGGGAGTAGTATATATATTGCCTAAACATTGTTATATACTACATACTACATGTACATACTCTCTGATTTGATAGATACTACATACAACATACAAAACTCAAGTGGTGGTAATAACCACCCATGGTAGGAAATATATCTAAGATAGTATACATACTACTTTTTATGTAGTATGCATTGGATTTTGAGTACGCACTTTTTTACGTACAAATATATACATATTTCATAAATATAATAAAAACCATGGGCTAACTTGTAATTTTTTCATGTAACTCACTTTGAAATATGTTATACATAATATATGAACATATTTATAATGATAAAATAGTATATATAATACTATATGGTGTATATGAGATATGGGGGGTAACTACCCATAGGTGGTAGGATGCATTTTCCCTCTATATATTAGTGTGGATTTTTTAACACCCGGGGACTATGCCACCCCACTAGGTGGCAGTGCCACCCCATGTTATCCACGTTTAAAGCATGCTTTGTGATCCGTGCAAACATTATGCTATCGTCATTACTTTATCGAAATTCAGTTCATGAAGCATGCTAATGATCACACTATTACAGTTCCAGTAGAGTATGTCTTAGACTAGGGGTATCAAAATATTAAGTCATGAATACTTAACCAAAAAGATTCCAAAATAGTATAAAAATAGTATAACTTACTAATTTTTTATAATATTACAAAAAATTGGTAACTAAAAGAAGTTCCCCATGAACTAAAAAAAGATACCTCAAAAATGATTCGTGCGTATACACATGTATCAACATTTAACCTTGTTAATACTTAGTGTTATGAACTTGTCTAAGTGCAATTAGACAAATGAAAGACTAATCAATGGCAGACCTAAAAGATGCTACACAGATCTCAAAGCCAGATCAGACAAAAGCCGGAGGGGTGGCAATGCCCACGGTGACAAAGACATAATAATCATATATATAGGGTGGGTCTACTATGATAACACCCTTAAGACCCTCATTCTGCTAACACCTAACCTTATTATGCTAACACCACCCTAACCGACCCGACGTGCACCACACTATCACAAAGTCGGTCGAAGCAATTGAAAGCACAAGTGCTCGCTGAGTGATTTTGGTAATTAATGTCAACATATCTCTTGTTGGACTAATACTTTCATCTAGTATATTTCAGATGAGTTCAACATTGGAGTGACAAGACAAGAGGATGTGGAACCCCTTCATGATGCTAAGGACAAACATTAGCAAAAGCTCAAGACTCTACATTTCCATTTTAGTGATCGAAGATCACATTGAATCCATAGGAAAGTCAATACTATTAAAAGGGGATGAGGTGTTGCTTAATGGCTTGCTTGCTCAAAGTGCTTAGTGATATGCTCCAAAACCCTCAACCACTTTCTCATTTCCACATATGTCCTTAACCTAAAGTAAAGCTCGGCCCCACCAATTTGATATATCCGGCGCCATCGAGTTTACTTGACATAGCCACTGCCAGAAACACTAATCAGTTCAGTCTCACCTATGGGATCTCAGTCTCACCGAGATAGCCTTGCAAACTCTCTGTTACCTATTGCAGTTATTTTGGTCTCATCGGGATACGCAGTCGGTCCCACCGAGTTTGCTTGACCAAGTCTCTGTTTGCTTATTGCTGAAACCGGTCTCACCGACTTCATGCAATCGGTCTCACCGTGATGAGGTTTTGCCCTAACCCTAGCACATCGGTCTCACCGAGTTGACCTTATTGGTCCCACCAAAAACTCTAACGTTCATAGTTTGAACCATATCGGTCTGAGAGTTTCACTATTCGGTTCCACCGAGTTTGGTAATTTGTGTGTAACGACTAGATTTTGTGTGGAGGCTATATATACCCCTCCACCCTCTTCTCCGTTTGAGAAAGAGCCATCAGAACGTGCCTACACTTCCACTAATAATTTTGTGAGAGATAACCACCTACTCATGTGTTGAGACCAAGACATTCCAATCCAACCACAAGAATCTTGATCTCTAGCCTTCCCCAAGTTGCTTTCCACTCAAATCATCTTTCCACCATATCCAAATTTGTGAGAGAGAGTTGAGTGTTGGGGAGAATATCATTTGAAGCACAAGAGCAAGGATTTCATCATCAAAACACCATCTATTACCTTTTGGAGAGTGGTGTCTCCTAGATTGGTTAGGTGTCACTTGGGAGCCTCCGTCAAGATTGTGGAGTTGAACCAAGGAGTTTTTAAGGGCAAGGAGATCGCCTACTTCGTGAAGATCTACCCAAGTGAGGCAAGTCCTTCGTGGGCGATGGCCATCGTGGAATAGACAAGGTTGCTTCTTCGTGGACCCTTCGTGGCTGGAGCCCTCCGTGGACTTGCGCAACCATTACCCTTCGTGGGTTGAATTCTCCACCAACGTCGATGTACGATAGCACCACATATCGAAACCACTCCAAAAATCTACGTGTTTCCAATTGCGCTTGCACACTCCAATACCATCCCTTTACTTTCTTGCAAGTTGCATGCTTTACTTTCCGCTGCTCATATACTCTTGCCATGCTTGCTTGAATTGTATTGTGAATGCTTGAAATTGTGCTAATCTCCAATCTCAACTTGAAAAACTTAAAAATTGCTACCTTTATTTGTTGAGGGTATAAACACCCCCCCCCCTAGACACCTCTTCTCGATCCTTTCAATTGGTATCAGAGCTTTGGTCTCCATTTCTTTGGTTTAAACACCATTGGAGGAATATGGATGAGTCTACGATTGGGAGTATTAGACGTAGAGTGCCTATGCTTGATGGAGAGTTCTATAATGCTTGGAAAAGTGAGATGCTTGAGATTTTCAATGAATATCAGTTGAACAAGTACATTATTACCCCTTGTGTGCCCCTTGTTGACACCTTGCATCCTACCCCTGATGAGTGTCTTGACATGATTCGTAATCTTAGAACTGTCAATCTTATCACTAGAGGATTACCTAGAAATTTGATTGCTCGCTTGCCAACTCTTGAATGTGCTTACACTATACGGAGATTTCATGAGGAATGATTCCAAACTATTCCTTGAAAAACTTAGCTGAGATTCTTCACAAGTCCATTGCTTTGAATAAGATGAGTCCTGATGATCCTATGTTTGGTGATTGTCTATTTGAGCTTCATGACCTTATGCGTGCCAAAGGAGATGTTGGAATCATTAGAATTCATAGAGATGCACATTGTCATGATCACAAAACTAATGAATCACTCTCTCTAGGAAATGGTTAATCACAAGATGATGTTGAACATGGATACTATGATGAGGATGATGATAGTGACTATGATCTCGATGAGTCTATGAGACACTTTGGTCTTATGGCTAACCTTCGCGGCTACATGGCTGGAGGAAAGGAATGGGTTCTTGATAGTGGATGTATCGATCAAATGACCGGAGACAAGGATATATTTCATGAGCATGCTGAAAACGATGGCCCTCAAAAGTATGTCACTTTTGGTGATAACTCAAAGGGTAAGGTGGTTGGCCTCGGTAAGGTGACCATCTCACATGACAGCTCCATACAAAATGTTATGATCTTTGAATCTCTTGGCTATAATTTACTTTTTGTGTCTAGACTAGCCGATTTTGGTTTCAATGTCCTATTTACTGAAGTAGATTGCCAAGTGTTTCGAAAAGATAATCATAATATGGTCTTTACCAGCATAAGTAGAGGTGATCTATACATTGTTGATTTCACTATAAAAAGGCTCAACCTAGAACTTGCTTAATTGCTAAACCTTCTAAAGGCTGGTTGTGGCATAGACGGTTAGGTCATGTGGGCATGCAAAATCTTGACAAGCTTATTAAAGGTGATCATATCCTTGGTGTTAAAGATGTTATATTTCACAAGGATAGACTTTGTAGTGCTTGCCAAGAAGGAAAAAAAAGTTGGAGGAAGTCATCCCGTGAAGAACATCATGACTACGAGAAGACCACGCGAGCTACTTCACATGGATCTTTTTGGTCCCAACGCCTACAAGACACTCAGTGGTAACTCATTCGGATTGTTCATTATTGATGATTTTTCAAGATTTACGTGGGTGCTCTTTCTTGATGATAAATCGCAGGTCCAAAAGATCTTCAAGAACTTTGCTAGGATGGCCCAAAATCAATTTGAAGTGAAGATCAAGAAGGTTCGCAGTGATAAAGGAACGGAGTTCAAGAATGCCAATGTGGACACCTTCCTTGACGAAGAAGGGATTCACATGAGTTCTCAGCTACATACACGCCTCAACAAAATGGAGTTGTTGAGAGGAAGAACCGGACGCTCATCGAAATGGCAAGAACGATGCTTGATGAGTACAAGACGCCAAAACACTTTCGGGAGGAAGCGGTTGAGACAGCTTGCCATGCAACGGATCGTCTATATCTTCATAAGCTACTCAGCAAGACGACATACGAGCTTCTCATCGGTAACAAACCCCAAGTTGGATACTTTCGGGTATTTGGCTCAAAGTGCTACATTCCCGATAAGCATCATCGTTCAAAATTTGCTCCTAAATCTCATGAAGGTTTCGTACTTGGTTATGGCTCAAACTCTCACACATACCGTGTCTACAACAATTTCACCCGAAAGGTTGAAGAGATGGTAGATGTGAAGTTTGATGAATCTAACGGCTCGCAAGTAGAGCAATTGCCAATTGATGTAGGTGACAAAGATCCTTTGGAAGCTATACAACACTTGTCTATTGGCAAGATTCGCCCACGGAGGTGAAGGAGAGTACCTCGTCCGTCCAAGTGGAAGCCTCAACCTCAGGCCAAGGTGAACCACAAGTTGACTTGGAGGCATCCACATGTGCAACGCATTAAGACGATGGAAACAAGGATGTACAACAAGATGAACCTCATCGACCTCCCTCTCCACCTCCACGAGAGAACAACAACGCCAATGACAATGGAGAAATACAAGAAGAAGAACAAGACAACGAAGAGGATGGTCCACCCCGACCCAAACAAAAGCTCTCACGAGTTCGAGCAAGAGTCTCACGAGATCATCCCGTCGAACAAATCTTGATGATATTAAAACCGGGAGAATTACTTGCTCTAAAACTCGTTTGGCTAACTTTTGTGAACATTACTCATTAATTTCTAGTATTGAACCTATGAAGGTTGAATATGCTCTTGACCATGCATGAAGAGCTACACAATTTCAAGAGGAACCAAGTATGGACGTTGGTTGAAAAGCCCGATCAGAAGCACAATGTCGTTGGAACCAAATGGGTGTATCGGAATAAGCAACATGAAGATGTACAAGTTATACGTAACAAGGCTCGTCTCATCGCTCAAGGTTACACTCAAGTTGAAGGTATGGACTATGGTGACACATATGCCCCCGTTGCTAGAATTGAATCCATTCGCATCTTACTAGCTTATGCCAATCATCATGATATCACTTTATATCAAATGGACATTAAAAGTGCTTTTCTGAATGGTGAAATTGAGGAGGAAGTCTATGTTAAACAACCTCTCGGCTTTGTTAATCCCAAGAAACCTGATCATGTATACAAACTTCACAAAGCTCTTTATGGTCTTAAACAAGCTCCTAAAGCATGGTATAAATGCTTGACTAAGTTCCTTATTGAAAAAGGCTTTGAGATTGGAAGAATTTATTCTACACTTTTTACTAAAAGGCTTAATGGTGAATTATTTGTGTGCCAAATTTATGTGCATGATATCATATTTGGTTCGACTAACCCTCATTTTAGTGAAAAGTTTGGAAGGCTAATGTCAGAGAAGTTTGAGATGTCTATGGTGAGTGAAATCAAGTTCTTTCTTGGGTTGCAAATCAAGCAAACTAAGGAGGGTACTTTTTTTATCAAACAAAGTACACCAAGGACTTATTCAAGAAGTTCAACATGTAAGAATGCAAAGGTATGAATACCCCCATGCCTACTAGTGGACATCTTGACTTGACAAAGGATGGCGAACCGGTTGACCAAAAGGTTTACCGCTCTATCATTGGTTCATTGTTATATCTATGTGCCTCCCATCCCGATATTATGCTAAATGTGTGCATGTGTGCACGATATAAAGTAGCCCCCAAAGAATGTCATCTTAAGGCTGTAAAAAGGATAGTGGGATACTTAATTCACACACCAAACTTTGGCATTTGGTATCCTAAGAGGTCTTCTTTTGATCTTGTTGGCTACTCCGATTCGGACTATGCCGGTGACAGGGTTGATAGAAAGTCCACTTCGGGTACTTGTCAATTGCTTGGTAGATCTCTTGTGTCTTGGTCCTCCAAGAAATAAAACTCGGTATCCTTATCCACCGTCGAAGCAGAATACATTGCCGTCGGTTCATGTTGTGCTCCATTACTTTGGATGACCCAAACTCTTAAAGATTATGGGATATATGTGAAACATGTTCCATTGCTTTATTGAAAGTGCTATTAAGATTGCTCATAATCCCGTGCAACATTCTCGAACAAAGCATATTGAAGTTCGTCATAATTTCATTCGAGAACATGTTGCTAAGGGAGATATCAATCTTAAACATGTTCATACCGATAAGCAATTGGCGGATATATTCACAAACCGCTTGATGAGAAAGTATTTTGCCATTTGAGAGGTGAATTGAACATCATTGATGCCTCAAACTTGGAGTAGAAACTCCATTTGGATGCATGCAAGGCACGAACCTTTCTATGACTAATCCTTGATATTTCTCTTATGATGATAATCATATGTCTTGGATATACTTGTACTCTTGCATGCTATCTAAGCCTTGTAGGGACTTGGATAAACCCCACTCCATGAGATTGCAACTCAATCACAACCTAAGCAATCTCTACATCACCAAGTCTCTACAATATGGTGGTTGAATACAAGGAAGCATGAATCCTTTCTATATATCCTTTGACAATTTCTACATATCAAATTTCATTTGGTATCAAACTTCATGATTGTCATTTTGGATACACAAGTGATCTTCCTTGCAAAACCAACCCATGTAGGAAGATGAACTCAAACTATAAGCGGTGCTCCAAACTCTTGATGAACTACATCAACCTTGAGCATCCTACACAAGTTCAACTACATGATCACGATCAACACCACCACCAAGGTATGACATTCCATCTTAGAGAAGCTTTACCCCAAGACATGGGTCAAAGCAACTCAACAAGATGTGAATACATCAAAATGCTTAAACAAAAAATGCCAACCCCATTTTGGGATTAAACAATGAGTATGCCCTATGATCAAGTGTTTTCACTTGAGTCCTAAGTCAATATGTTCTAACATAGGTGACTTTGTCGCCGACCAAATTCTAGATGAAGTTCTCTAGTGTTTCTCTGTGTTCTTGCATTTGTCTCTTGCATGTTTGTTTCCCCTTTCAAAAAAACTTCATCTAGACTTCTTTTCTTTTTTTCCTTTTACTTTCTACGTTCCATGCATTTAATTCATTGGAAATCCTTTAGTTTATTCCCTGCAAATCTTTGTGAGATCCTATTTTCCTAGTGAGCTGAGATGACAAAATCTTTCACTATGTTGAAACTCGGCCTCACCGATCTTTCTTTTTCGGCCAGACCGAAACAACTCGGTCTCACCAAAGAAAAGGACTCGGTGTTACCGACTTCACTACTATGGAAACATTTTGCCATTTGCATCCTGCATATCTAATCCGGCTCCACTGATGATTCGTATCCTCTACCTACATCACATTCTACATGCTACTTTGTCATGTGACTCAAGGAGAAACCTATTTGACTTATGCTCCAGAAGATCCCTTCTTGGAAATTGATGTCAAACACTACTGGAATTAGCTGATTTGCCATCTGCCAACTCTTTGTCGTCCGCTGGCTGACGGCAAAGAAGGTCTTTGCCGTCAGCCACAAGAAAACAGAACAAAGATGCAGCGGACGACAACGGAAGGCTTTGCCATCAGCATATCTTTGTCGCCAGCTAGCTGACGGCAAAGAGGGTGGGTGGCGGGTTTACGAGGGTGCCCTAACGGCCATTTTATTTGCCGTCTGCTGGCTGACGGCAAAACTTATTTGCCGTCCGCCAGCAGTCGGCAAAGAAAATAGTCGTTAGGTCGTCCATTTCCCCCAGGCCCCACCCCACTAGGTATGCTCTTTGCCGTCTGCTAGCAGACGACAAAGAACTGTGACCTACTGAAAAGGGCCGGCCTGCGCCCCTCTCTCTCTCGATATCCTCCTCCTTCACCACCCGCGCCGCCGCTCCGCCCCGCCACCACGCCCCGGTGACCCGTCCCATCTCCCGACCGCCCTGCCGCCCCATCGCCACACCGCCCTGCCGCCATGCCGCGTGCCCCGCCCCGGCCTGCCCTGGTTCGCCGCCCCGCCCCGCACCACCCCTGCGCCCGGCTTGCCGCCCCACCCCCGCCGCCCCGGCGCCCGCCGCCTCCTCCACCACCGCCGAGCCAAGGTGATTTTTTTTACTATTTTTGTGTTTAGCTTTAATTAGGTTATAGTGGTAGCATTAGGTTACTGCCAGATTTAGGTTTAGATAATTAGAAGAAGAAAAAAATTGAAAAAAAAGGCAAAGTAGAAGAAGAGGAAAAAGGGAAAAGGAAGAGGGTTGGTGAGGGGATAGATGGTGGAGCCAGTGAGTTCCGCCAGTCCCGACGCCCATGCCGAGAAGCCCTGGTCCGAGTGCTGACCTGTCGACCGTGTGTCGCCATACATGAGGAAAAAAGAGAAAGAAGAAGAAGAAGAAGAAGAAGAAGAAGAAGAAGAAGAAGAAGAAGAAGAAGAAGAAGAAGAAGAAGAAGAAGAAGAAGAAGAAGAAGAAGAAGAAGAAGAAGAAGAAGAAGAAGAAGAAGAAGAAGAAGACACCCCGACCCACACCCCGTACACTCCGACACTACATCTACTCCCACAAGTGACGCCGACGTCCGGCGTCCCAAAGCAACTGTTCTTGGTGTCGATTGCGGTCGAACGCCATTGCGAATTAGGGGCTTAATTAGGGGGTCCCTCGGTGTCAATGGTACCCTAAATAGCAAGTATCCTCGCGAGGTACATGTGGCCGTCAGTGTCGAATACTACATCCACATCACACAAGTGACATGGGGGTCCTGCGTCCAGCAACAACAGTTCTCGGCGTCGATGGCGGTCGAACACCATTGCGAATTTGTCTGGCAGCCTCAGAGATGACGATTGAAAGCTAAGTGTTGAAACTTGAAACACCCAAACTAACTCTAGTCAGTTTGGTTGTTTGAAATTTCAATACTTGACTTTAATCCTCATCGCAGAGGCTGCCAGACAAATTTGCCAAGGTGTTCGACCGTCATCGGCAACCCGAACTATTGTTGCGGGACGCCGGGCGCTGGTTTCACTTGTGGGATGTGGATCTAGTGTTCAATGCCGACCGCCTCATGTACCTTGCACCGATGGTAGTTGTCGGATATCGGGTTCCGGCAAAACCCTTAAGGTTCAAACTCTAGGGTACGCACGAAGATCTACTTCCTACCGATCCACGCCCCAAAACCTTGCCGTGAATCTAAGCTAACACGATGAACAACACAAGGGACACAAGGTTTATAATGGTTCGGGCCACCGTTGTGGTGTAATACCCTAATCCGGTGTGTGGTGTGGTGGATTGCCTCTGGGGCTGATGATGAACAGTACAAAGGAAGAACAGCCTCGTGAGGGGTGCTCTTGTGGTGGTGTGTTTGGAGAGGAATTGCTCCATCTCCGTTGGATCTAGGTGAGATTCAGCTGCCTTCTACTATGGTGGCTATCTATATTTATAGAGGCCCTGGTCCTCTTCCCAAATATTGAGCAGGAAGGGAGCCAACAACAGCCATTTTGAAGGGGGACAGCTAGTACAAGCTATCCTGACTAAAGTTGATCTTCGACTGCCAAAGGCACTAGCGACGACGCCGTCTTGGGCTCCACGGTGATCTCCGTCCAACCGTCTGGCTGGTCTTGGTCTTGTTGCGCCGATATGGAAACCTTTGTTTGATGCCTCGGTACTCCGTGCCTGCGCTCGCCCCCTTTGCACCAAAGAGGAAACGAGGACACTGCGCCAGCTGGCGCCCGCCTGGTGCCCGCCTGGTCTTGATCGTCATGGCTTGCATCACGAGCACCTCGCGAAGTACTCCTTGCCTTGATCTCTCCGCCTCCTCGCGAGCCTGCCTGATGAGGCCGCCCCTAAGGAAGCCTTGTGTCATCCACCCCGCAAGGCTTGGACCCTCACGAGGGTATTGAGCTTGGGTTGATGTAGATGGGCCGTACTGGGCCACTGCTTGAGCCATGTCGCAGGCCGCAGGCAGGCAAGTCTAGGGACCCCCGTTCCCAGAACACCGACAGTAGCCCCCGGGCCCAAGGCGCGCTCGGACATGGCTTAGCAGTGAAGCCAAAGGGCAAGTGCGGAGCGCCGCGGGCCCCAATAGCATGCAGCCTTGGTCGCCACGTGCCGGTTGATTGGACGTGGGCGTCTCCGCTTCCCCATGCTCCCCCAATATCTGCTGGCTAGGCGGCCACGAAGCTTTACACAGTTATTCCCCTTCGCTGCCCGCGTGCTTCCTGTTCCCCTTTCTCCCTCAAACCTCTGTTTTTCGCTTCCATTGTGACCTGAGCTCTGTCCCGCTCCATCGCCATGGCACCAACTAGCAAAGAGAAAGGGAATAAGCCCGCGTCCTCATCCAGCTCGCCTCTGGAAATCCGGCCCGTCGTCGGCCGATCGCTGGTGCTCAATCTGGAAGCCTTGGAGAAGGTCCGCCCCGCACTCGCCACCAGCTTCAACGAGCGCGGAAATACGACGGCTTGGCTTGCGTCCCATGCCTCCGGTGACGGGATTGTCACGGAGGTTCGATTCTTCGTCGACGCCCTGTGGGCTGGCCTGGTTCCTCCCACTACCATATCCATATGATGCATCTTGATCCTCAATCCGTTACCCTTCTTGTTATCTTCGCCTTCGTCTGTGATGCCATTGTGGGCATTGCCTCTTCCATTGCCCTCTTGCGTCACTTCTTCTCCTTGCGCCTGACCGACCCCTTGCAGTGCTCGGGGTGCGTGAGCTTCCAGGCCGTGGCAGAGACGGCGGCCTCAGGGATTGATTTTAGCCTCTCACCTTCCATGAGTGGGTTTCGGATGCGGTGGCTGTATGTGGATGTCGGAGTGCCCAGCCCCCTGCTCTCGCATCCGACATTGCCAACGGTCCCTAATCCGGGCTAGGGCCACGAGAGGCTCGTGATCCCCCGGCTCTCCTTCGTTTGGCGCCGGCTGGAGAGGTTGAGGAAGCTCAGCGTGACTGCGCCCCAGTTGGTGAAGGAGTTCCTCCAGTGTCGCATTGCTCCTCTCCAGTGCCACTCTTGGCCGATGTGGGCCCTGACCGGGTATCAGGACCGCATGAGGCTTCAGGATATGGAGCTGGCGCCTGAAATGCTGAAGAAGGTGCTGGAGGTCTTGACAGGCGACCCCTCGCCGGGCGATATCCGGCACGGGGGAAGCCTCCTGTATCTTTGCTCGGGTAGGGCTGAGTTCGCGAGGCAGATGCCTCACTTCGACGAATGGGGGTTGCGCCCGGCCAGCCCCTTGGGGCCTCGCGAGAATCCCATCACCGTGGCTCCCTTCCCGGTCACCAACACTGATCTTGCCCCAGGTGCCGGTGCAGGGAGGCAAGCATCACTTGAAGCCAGAAAGTCTGGTGTCGTGGTGCCGACATCGCACGAGGCTCCCAAGGCGTCATCCTTCGGAGCTTATGAAGCCCGCCCTGAGGCGGTTGTTGATGTGGAGACGCGACCTGCAACTCCTGAGGCTGGGGCCCCCGAGGCCTCGGCAAGTCATCAGGAAGTGGTGCCTGACCGCTCCTCCCAGCTTGGCGCCCTTGAGGTTGGCCGCCCGAGCGCTTCTTCATCCACGCGAGCGGCCTGCATGCTGAGCGCCTGGGATGATTCCGCATAGATTTCGACGCCCTCTGCAAGAGAAAGGAGTCTTCGAGTGGCAGCGAGCACCCCTGCCAACCGTTGAAGCATAGGAAATACTTTGCCATAGATGAGTAAGTACCTCATTCTCGTAATTCATCAATCGCTGGTCCCTTTCCTAACTGTGTGTCAGGACCTCGATTCTATGCCACACCGATCTAGTATGTAACACCTCATATCACTTTGCGGCCTCACGCACGGTATTCCCGCGGGTGTCGCCTAACCATGCCTGGGACCGTTTGCGTCTTTTGGCACACATATATGAAAGTTTCGCTAGCATCCATACGACAAAGAACCCGGGCTGACATGGCTAGTCGTGAACCCAAAGTGGCACTAACTTACAGGGACAGGCATACATGACCCAGCAACGAACGTGTTGGTCATCAGCGAGTGAATCCGGGCTGTAGCAGCTGGGCTAGCAGGACTCTGGAGAATCTGGGCTATAGCAGGCTAACAGGACTCCGATAGACACCGCGTGACATTTCCCCGAAGGGACAGACACAGGAACGAAGAAGGACAAATGCCGGCTAGCCTAAGTGTTCTGGAGCAGTAGCAAGCTACCAGGGCTCAGTGGAAACACTAGGAGACATTTCCTGTTAAGAGAGGCTACTAAGGATAAACAACTACATAGTCAGATCCCACACATAGCAATACACATTACACGTACGCATAACATGCAAGTATGTGTTGTACAACATGGCATCACAACATAACTAAACAACTCATATAGATAAAGGCTCAGAAGAGACATCATAGCATTTATTACAAGCAGGCGTGACATGACCCAACAATCAGAGCATACAAGCAACAAGAGGAAGCATTACATGTCTGAGTACAGACATCTACAAATGAAAAGGCTAAAGAGCCTGAATATCTACAACATCCGATCAAGATCGTAGCTGAGGTACAATCTACTTGTCGAAATCCATGGAAACTAGTAAGACCAAAGTCTCCGATGCAAAAACATAAAGAAAGCAACATGAGTACAAAGGTACTCAGCAAGACTTACATCAGATCCTATCATACATGCATTTGTATCAAGAAGGCAATGTGGGGTTTAGTTGTAGCAAGCTAGCTTTGACTCAGTGGCTATCATGTTCTACGACTACGAGAAACTTCTTTGAGGTGAGATGCCGCACACGAATCCACTAATCACCACACAATACACTACTATGGATTCATCCCCGTCTCCCTACGAGAAGGCCATCCATAGCACTCACACTTGTCTTGAGCATTTTAGAGTATCCACTTCAAGTTGTCTATGTACCACGTAAGCATACAAGAAGTCCATAACAACAGACCTAGCTATTCGAATAGATCATGTTAACCCTGCAGGGGTGTACTTCTTCACACATGCTCTCACCAGTTACCGCCATGTAGACGTCATGTAACTCGGCAACCTTCAAGCGGAGGCCTGGTGAGGGTGTCGGCCACGACCTGACTAACCACACAAGACCCTAGTCCAGGTTTATCACCTATTCGGGTTCCATCCGCAAGGGAGTCCGGCCGAGGTTTCCATCACGGCCCCAAACGATGTGTCCAGGGTTCCAGAGCCCACCATCCGGGTGATACTCGGTACACCAGGCCATGTGTGCCTAGTCTGTCCCAAGTCCACCCTGCCGGGTGCCACTTGGTAGAAAAATAGCACTACCTACAAACACCAGAAACTAGTTGCGACCCCTGGACAAAGATTAAGTTGGTTAATAAGTCGAGAGGGGTCGAGTTACCGGACCCAATGTGTGGTAGTACCGAGTCATTGGACAACATACATAGAACTTAGTGCTTAAGGACGGTTCCAGTGAGACAACCCACCATGTACTCCTAGATGGCCTCTCACCGCTACCTTTACCAAATCGTATTCACACACTTCACTCTCAGCATCAGAACGTAGCACTGCACTCCAATTCATTCCAATGAACCAGACCTGACACACTCTAAGCAATAGCAGGCATGGCATGGTAGGAACACAACAATGGCTTCAATCAACTCCTATGCATGCTAGTGGGTTTCAACTATTTACTGTGGCAATGACAGGTCATGCAGAGGAATGGGTTCAACTACCATAGCACAAAGTAGCGGTTGAATCGTTCTTGTCCTAATGCAATAACTGAGAGTAGGAGCGAGAGAGTAGGATTGTATTGGAATGAACAAGGGGGTTTGCTCGCCTGGTAGATCAACAGAGGGGGCACTGCTCCTCAGACAGGTACTCTGGAACGATCTCCGGAGCAGGACCTATCAAGAAGGAATGGTGTACAGAATCAATACACAAGCATATGCAACAATATGATGCATGAACATGGCATGTAGATGTGATGTTGTTTGAGCTAATGCAACTAGCATTCATTAGGTTGAAGTCCATTTGAACTTATAAATGCCATTTACAGGTTTTCACTTATACAGTAGGTATAAGTTGGGCTGTCATGCATGAAACTGGTACAGATGGATAGATTGAATTTTTCTGATAATTTTTTATATATAAATTATTTCAACCTCAGTTACGGTTGAATTTTTATGATTTTTTGAGGTTTATATCATTTTCTAGAATTTCCTGATTTAATTTAAATCCAGAAAATGAATAACTGCGTCAGCACTGCGTCATGCTTGCGTCAGCAAGTCAACAACGCTGATTGGGGTCAAACATGACATGTGGGGTCCACATGTCAGTGACACAGTATTAAACAGGGGGGTTTTACTAATCTAATTAAAAGATTAGGGCGCATGGGCCCATTGTCAGTGTCAGGGTTTGCTTAAATGGGGATTAGCCTTAAGCTAATCACCTGGCAGGCCGGGCCCGCATGTCAGGCCGGCGAGGTCGTGGCCGGTGACCTCTGGTCGCGGCGGAGTCCACGCTGCAGTGCACGGGGGCGGCGGTTGAGAGCACCGGGGCGTAGCCCGTGCTCTCTCGCATCTAGTGGGGCAGGTGGGAGGAGCTGGGGAGGCCGGAGCTCGCCAAAGTGGAGCTCGTGGCGGTGGCCAGAGCTCAGGCTTGAGTGGCTGCGTGGCTACAGAGCACGGGGAGGCAGGGGAGAAGGAGGAACCGATGCAGGGGCTCACGGCGAACTCGGAAGCGTCATCGGAGAGCTCGGGGGAGGGCTGGAGTCGGCGGGGCGGCGATGGGGATCCACTGTGGCCGGAGGCAAAGATGGCGACGGTGACGGCTCCACGGGGCGCTCCTGCTTGTGTGGCTTGGTGGAGGGCTTCAAAGCGAGGAGGAGGTGCTCCTGGGCGTGTCGGAGAGGCAAGGGGGAGGTGGTGGCTACGGCAACGGCGAGCGGCGGCGACGGCAGCGCTCGGGTGGGTCGAGAGGGAGAACTAGGGGAGGAGGGGAAACGAGAGAGAGTGAAAGAGGTTCGGGGCATCATGGCGACGTCCAGGGAGGCCAGAGCATCGAGGGGGAGAAGCAGGAGGTGGCGGGAGACGTGGCCGCGGCCGGCTGCGGTGCGGCCACGCAGCAGCTCCTACTGGCAGGAGCTTGAAGAAGCTCCTGGCAGTTGGGCTGGGCCGGCCTGTTGGCCGCTAGGCCAGGCCAGGCTTCACAGGGGCTGCAGGTACGTTTCCTGTTCTGTTTTGTTTCCTTTTATATATTTTTTCTGACATTTGTTTCTGCTTTAAAAATAATACTAAAATAATTTATTTTCTTATGCCAATTTTTGTAGGGGCTAGTGGTATTATTCCAGAGCTCCTCAACAACTGGCATAATTTTTGTACATATATATATATATATATATATATATATATATCCAAAGCAAATAATTACTGCATTATTTCCAAATGCCCAAAATAAATACTTATGAGCTCCTAAAAATATTCGTTTGATTTTTATCTCTGTCCAACATTTTCATAGAGCAACATGAACATTTTCTTGGACCTTTTTGGAGCAATTTCTATCTGGGTCATTTCCAAAAATGATTCTGAGGGTTTCGCAAATCCCCATTTCAAATTTTAAATGGAATTTAAACATGATGCACACATGACTAGCTAGCCTAGAGCATACCAGAACTAGGGATGTGACAACACGCCCCCACTTGAAAGAATCTCGTCCCGAGATTCAGGGGTCGACGGAAAGGAAGTGGGATACTCCAGTCAAAGGCGGTCTTCTCGCTCCCAAGTAGCTTCTGTCTCAGAATGATGAGACCACTGAACCTTGAGAAACTTGATGTTCTGACGACGGGTGACACGCTCTGCTTGATCAAGAATGCGAATCGGGTACTCTCGGTATGTGAGGTTATCTTGGAGGTCAAGTGTTTCGTGGTCCACTCCGCAGATGGGATCCAAGAAGCAACACCTGAGTTGGGAGACGTGGAAGACATCATGAACTCAAGAAAGATGTGGGGGTAGTTCCAACTGGTAGGCAACCTCTCCTCATTTAGCGAGAATGCGAAAAGGACCAATGTAACAAGGAGCCAACTTGCCCTTGATACCGAAACGATGGGTACCCTTCAAAGGAGTAACCCGAAGGTAAGCTTTGTCGCCAATTTCATAAGTCATATCCTTATGATGACGATCATAATGGCTCTTTTGATGAGACTGGGCTGTTTTCAAGTTCTCACGAATGATGTGAACTTGCCCTTCTGCCTCCTGGATCATGTCCGGTCCAAAGAGTTGTCTTTCACCAGTTTCTAACCAGTTCAAAGGTGTTCGACATCTTCGTCCATAGAGAATCTCAAAAGGAGCTTTCTTGAGACTGGATTGATACCTATTGTTATAAGCAAACTCAGCAAAAGGAATACATTTCTCCCAATCCATGCCGAATGAGATAATGCAAGCTCTAAGCATGTCTTCGAGGATTTGGTTGACCCTTTCCACCTGACCACTCGACTGAGGGTGGAAAGCAGTACTGAAGGAAAGTTGGGTTCCCATGGCAGTTTGGAAACACTCCCGGAAATGAGAAGTCAAAAGACTGCCATGGTCTGAATTGATCTCTAGTGGAACACCATGAAGTGACACTATTCAAGAAATGTATAATTCAGCAAGTTGACTAGTAGTAATACTCTCTCGAACAGGTAGGAAGTGCGCCACTTTGGAGAGACGATCAATGACTACAAAGATAGCATTATTCCCTCTCTTGGTAATGGGAAAGCCGGTGATGAAATCTATACCAACTTTATCCCATTTCCACTCAGGAATAGCTAAAGGCTGAAGGGTGCCAGCAGGTCTCTGATGCTCTGCCTTAACGCGGCGACAAACGTCACAGTTAGCAATGAACTGAGCAATCTCTCTCTTCATCCTAGTCCACCAGAACCTCTGGCGTAGGTCCTGATACATCTTGCTACTACCGGGATGAATCGTGAGAGGAGATTCATGCGCCTACTTAAGGACCAGTTGTCGAAGATGCTGCTTCTTGGGGACCACCAGGCGGTTCCCAAAGGAAACACCACCTCGATCATCTATAGAGAAACTACCAGCAATACCCTTGGCAATGTTTCTCTTGATCCGGGTAATCCCCGTATCATGCTTCTGGGTTTCTATGATATGATCCACAAGAGTAGGTTTCGCCACCAAGGTTGAAAGGAATCCATGAGGAGCAATGTGAAGGTTAAGCTTACCGAATTCCTCATGGAGAAGTGATTGGCCCTGTTGTAACATGAGGTTGTTGCAATAGGATTTATGGCTTAGCGCATCAGCCTTGACATTGGCTTTGCCTGGGGTGTAAGTAATCCCTTGATCATAATCTGAGATCACTTCCAACCAACGCCTTTGTCTAAGGTTCAAATCTGGTTGGGTGAAGATATACTTGAGACTCTAGTGATCGGTGTAGATCTTGCAACATTTACCAAGAAGGTAGTGTCGCCAGGTCTTGAGTGCATAGACTACGGCTGCAAGCTCTAGATCATGTGTAGGATAATTCTCCTCATGTGGATGCAACTGTCGAGATGCATAGGCAATCACATGACGATCCTGCATAAGAATGCAACCTAGTCCCTATCGTGAGGCATTGCAGTAGATAACAAAGTCCTTAGTGAAATCCGGTGGCACAAGTATGGGAGTAGAAGTCAGGCATCTTTTCAGTTCCTGAAAACTGTATTCACACTGTGGGGACCACTCAAACTTTCTATCTTTCTTAAGAACTTCCATGAGGGGTTTGGATACTTTGGAGAAGTTTTCAACAAAGCGGCGACAATAGCTGGCTGGACAAAGGAAACTCCTAACTTGTTTAACTGTTTCAGGTGGAGTCCAATCAAGAACAGCCTTAACTCTC
Organism: Triticum timopheevii; assembly: GCA_963921465.1. Taxonomy (NCBI): domain Eukaryota; kingdom Viridiplantae; phylum Streptophyta; class Magnoliopsida; order Poales; family Poaceae; genus Triticum; species Triticum timopheevii. Next base: position 295,642,428 of record OY997274.1, read on the forward strand.
TCGGATTGACAGCAATGCCCTTAACAGAGATTACATGGCCTATGTAGGTCACTTCTGGCAACCAAAATTCACACTTGGAGAACTTGGCATAAAGGCAGTGCTCTCTGAGTTTTTCTAACACAAGTCTAAGATGTTCGGCATGATCTTCCTCGTTCTTTGAGTAAATAAGAATATCATCAAGGTAAACCATGACGAATTTATCTAAGTACTCCATGAAGATCAAGTTCATCAAGCGAGAGAATGTTGCTGGAGCGTTAGTTAGACCGAAGGACGTGACGGTGTACTCGTACTAGCCATAACAAGTGACAAAGGTTGTCTTGGGGATGTCCCCGTTTCTGATCTTGATTTTGTGGTAGCCTAACCTCAAATCCGTCTTGGAGAAGACTGAGGACCCAGCGAGCTAATCATACAGGTCATTGATCCTGGGGAGCGGATATTTGTTCTTTACATGACCAGGTTAACGGGACGATAATCTACAACCATCCGGTCCGTACCATCCTTCTTCTTGACGAAGAGGACGGGGCAAGCCTAAGGAGAAGAACTGGGATGGATGAAACCCTTTTGCAAGGACTCATCAAGTTGTTTCTTAAGCTCGGCTAGTTCTAAGGGTGCCATTTTATAAGGTCTCTTAGAGATTGGAGCAGTTCCTGGGATAAGATCTATGACGAACTCTACATCTCTGTCAGGTGGAACACCTGGCAGTTCCTATGGAAAGACATCCGGAAACTCACGGACTACCGGGATATCTTCAGGGTCTGGAAGAGGGCTGGCATTAAGAGAATAGAGCTGACGCTTTTCAACTCTAGTGGAGACAGTGACTATCTTGCCAGATGGGTGTGTAAGCTGAACAGATCTGGTGTAACAATCAATCTTGGCATGATGAGCTGTCATCCAGTCCATACCCAAGATGATGTTAATATCTGAGGACTTGAGGGCTACAAGTGATGCAAGGAATACAAGTCTATCAACAAGGATTTCATTTCCATAGCTTATTCTGGTGGTCTGCCATCTAGACCCTGGGGTTTGGATTTCAAGCGGAGTTGGCATATCATGAAAGGACATGTTGTGCAAACAAGCATAGCCTTCAGAGATGAAAGAATGAGATGCTCTAGTATCGAGCAGAACCGATGCTGGATGACAATTGACAAGGAGTGTACCAAGAACGACATCCGGATCATCATGAGCATTTTTAGCTGAGACGTGATGCACACGTCCATGTTTAGTGTGAGCTGGCTTGGCACTGATCGTCTTGCTTGATGGCTTAACGCAGCCAACAAACTTCTTGGGCTGGGGTGGAACATAATTGGCCTAAGGGCAGTCATATGCATAGTGTCCCGGCTTCCCGCATGTGAAGCAAGTCCCAGAGGTTGGACGTGGACCCGCACTGACAAGCGGTCTACCAATAGGCCTGGGTGGAGCATACGACTGAGCTGGGTGAGGCGCCATGTAAGATGGTCTTGGTGAATATCTGGAAGGAAGAGCAGAGTTTGGAACCCAAATCCAGCGCTTCTGCGAGCTAGAGCCGGAGGAAGATCCCAACTCATAGTTGTGCTTACGAGACTCCTCGTAAGTGAGCTGAGTTGTTTCTACATTAATGGCCATGTTCACAAGAGCTTGGAATGTATCACAATGATGCAGGTGGAGATCACGAATCAACTTGGGGTTGAGACCCTTCTGAAACCTAGCCTGCTTCTTGGCGTCCGTAGACACCTCTTCTATGGCATAGCGGGCGAGGTTCTGGAACTCTCTACTATAAGCATCAACAGCCATCTTACTCTGGGTGAAACTATAGAACTCTTCTCTCTTGCGATCGATGAGGGCCTGAGGTATGTGATGCTCGCGAAAAACCTCAGTGAAATCCCTCTAGGTAGGAATCTGGCCAGCTGGAAGTATAGCCTCATAGTTCTGCCACCAAAGACTAGCAGGACCTTCCTGGTGGTATGTAGCATAGGTGACCTTGTCATCTTCAGCTACGTTCACAGAACACAGCTTATGAGTGATGCTACGGAGCCAATCATCTGCGTTGAGTGCCTCAGTAGAATGATGAAAGGTGGGTGGGTGCAAGCGAATGAAGTCATGAATGGTTGCAGACCCTTTGAACTGATGTGCGGTGTTCTCCTCGATACGTGCCAACAAGATGTTAGACTCACGCTTGTTTCTCTCCATCTCTAACATGAACTCTGCCAATGAAGGCTGGTCGGGAGGATCCTCATCCCTACCATCTCCGTGGTTCTGGCTACGAGCAGCAGAACTTCGTTTAACTGATGACATCCTGAGAAACGAAACCATGGACGGATCAGCATCAACTATCAACTGTAGAATGTAGGACAAGGAAATTAGTATCTCTCGAACTCTTAGGGCAATTATGGCAGCATAACGGCAGTAGAACGCTCAAAATGGGACATCCTTCTAAAATGGAGTAGTATAACAACTCAACATCACCAGTCAAGGTTCTGAGATCATACTAAACAGGCTACACCAGAGGTACTCGAAACTGGGATATGACTCTGATCAACCAATCCTATGGGACTACGGAGTAGTAACACGTGATCCTGATAGACGGAAGAGAAAGCCTAACCCCGTAGGAAAGATAGGATGACTCAGATCAGAAGGCCATGAGGTATAAGGAGTAAAAGAGCCTTACGTTCCTTCCCACAATCAATTCCCTTACATAACTAAAGAACTTCTAGACTCAACTTCGACCAGTTTGGCTTGGTAATCCTACAGGCAGTCAGACTTTGATACCAAAGCTGTCAGGACCCCGATTCTATGCCACACTGATCTAGCATGTAACACCTCATATCACTTTGCGGCCTCACGCACGGTATTCCCACGGGTGTCGCCTTACCATGCCCGGGACTGTTTGCGCCTTTTGGCACACGTATATGAAAGTGTTGCTAGCATCCATATGACAAAGAACCCGGGTTGACATGGCTAGTCATGAACCGAAAGTGGCACTAACTTATAGGGACAAGCATACATGACCCAGCAACGAACGTGTCGGTCATCAGTGAGTGAATCCGGGCTGTAGCAGCTGGGCTAGTAGGACTCCGGAGAATCCGGGATGTAGCAGGCTAACAAGACTCTGGTAGACACCGCGTGACATTTCCCTGAAGGGACAGACACAGGAACGAAGAAGGACACATGCCGGCCAGCCTAAGTGTTCCGGAGCAGTAGCAAGCTACCAGGGCTCAATGGAAGCACTAGGAGACATTTCCCGGTAAGAGAGGCTACTAAGGATAAGCAACTAGATAGTCAGATCCCACACATAGCAATACACATTACACGTACGCATAACATGCAAGTATGTGATGTACAACATGGCATCACGACATAACTAAACAACTCATATAGATAAAGGCTCAAAAGAGCCATCATAGCATTTATTACAAGCAGGGGTCACATGACCCAACATTCAGAGCATACAAGCAACAAGCGGAAGCATTACATGTCTGAGTACAGACATCTACAAATGAAAAAGGCTGAAGAGACTGACTATCTACAACATCCGATCAAGATCATAGCTGAGGTACAAGCTACTTGTCGAAATCCATGGAAACTAGTAAGACCAAAGTCTCCGCTACAAAAACATAAATAAAGCAACATGAGTAGAAAGGTACTCAGCAAGACTTACATCAGATCCTATCATATATGCATTTGTATCAAGAAGGTAATGTGGGGTTTAGTTGCAGCAAGCTAGCTTTGACTTAGTGGCTATCCTGTTCTATGACTACGAGAAACTTCTTTGAGGTGAGATGGCGCACACGAGTCCACTAATCACCACACAATACACTACTATGGATTCATCCCCGTCTCCCTACGAGAAGGCCATCCATAGCACTCACACTTGTCTTGAGCATTTTAGAGTATCCACTTCAAGTTGTCTATGTACCACGTAAGCATCCAAGAAGTCCATAACCGTTGACCCGGCTATTCGAATAGATCATGTTAACCCTGCAGGGGTGTACTACTTCACACACGCTCTCGCCACTTACCGCCATGTACACGTCATGTAACTCGGCAACCTTCAAGCAGAGGCCTGGCGAGGGTGTCAGCCACGACCTGACTAACCACACCAGACCCTAGTCCAGATTTATCGCCTATTCGGGTTCCATCCGCAAGGGAGCCCGGCCGAGGTTTCCATCACGGCCCAAAATGATGTGTGCAGGGTTCCCGAGCCCACCATTCGGGTGCCACTCGGTACACCAGGCCACGTGTGCCTAGTCTGTCCCAAGCCCACCCTGTCGGCTGCCACTTGGTAGAAAAATAGCACTACCTACGAACACCAGAAACTAGTTGCGACTCCTGGACAGAGATCAAGTTGGTTAATAAGTCAAGAGGGGTCAAGTTACCGGAACTGAATGTGTGTTAGTATCGAGTCATTGGACAACATACATAGAACTCAGAGCTTAAGGACGGTTCCAGTGAGACAACCCACCATGTACTCCTACATGCCCTCTCACCGCTACCTTTACCAAATCTTGTTCACACACTTCACTCTCAGCATCAGAACATAGCACTGCACTCCAATTCATTGCCAATGAATCATACCCGACACACTCTAAGCAATAGCAGGCATGGCATGGTAGGAACACAACAATGGCTTCAATCCACTCCTACACATGCTAGTGGGTTTCAACTATTTACTGTGGCAATGACAGGTCATGCAGAGGAATGGGTTCAACTACCGCAGCACAAAGTAGCAGTTGAATCGTTCTTGTACTAATGCAATAACCGAGAGAAGGAGCGAGAGAGTAGGATTGTATCAGAATGAACAAGGGGGTTTGCTTGCCTGGTAGATCAACAGAGGGGCACTGCTCCTCAGACAGGTACTCTGGAACGGTCTCCCGAGCAGGACCTATCGAGAAGGAACGGTGTCGGCAATCAATACACAAGCATATGCAACAATATGATGCATGAACATGGCATGTAGATGTGATGCTGTTTGAGCTAATGCAACTAGAATTCATTAGGTTGAAGTCCATTTGAACTTATAAATGCCATTTACATGTTTTCACTTATGCAGTAGGTATAAGTTGGTTTGTCATGCATGAAACTAGTACAGATGGATAGATTAAATTTTTCTTATAATTTTTCATATATAAATTATTTCAATCTGAGTTACAGTTGAATTTCTATGATTTTTTGAAGTTTATATCATTTTCTAGAATTTCCTGATTTAATTTAAGTCCAAAAAATGAATAACTGCGTCAGCACTGCATCATGCTTGCGTCAGCAAGTCAACAGCGCTGACTGGGGTCAAACCTGATGTGTGGGGTCCACACATCAGTGACACAGTGTTAAACATGGGGGTTTTACTAATCTAATTGAAAGATTAGGGCGGAGGGGCCCACTGTCAGTGTCAGGGTTTGGTTAAATGGTGATTACCCTTAAGCTAATCACCTGGCAGGCCGGGCCCGCATGTCAGGCTGGCGAGGTCGTCGCCGGTGACCTCTGGTCACGGCGGAGTCCGTGCTGCAGGGCACGGGGGTGGCTGCTGAGAGCACCGGGGCATAGCCCGTGCTCTCCCGCATCTAGTGGGCAGGTGGGAGGAGCTGGGGAGGCCAGAGCTCGCCGGAGCGGAGCTCGCGGCAGCGGACGGAGCTCGGGCTCAAGCGGCTGCGAGGCTACAGAGCACGGGAAGGCAGGGGAGAAGGGGGAACCGATGCAGGGGCTCACGGCGGACTCAGAAGCATCGTCGGAGAGCTCGGAGGAGGGCTGGAGTCAGCGGGACGGTGATGGGGATCCACGGCGGCCGGAGGCGAAGAAGGCGACGGCGACGGCTCCACGGGGCGCTCCGGCTTGCGTGGCTCGGTGGAGGGCATCAGAGCAAGGAGGCGGAGCTCCTGGGCATGTCGGAGAGGCGAGGGGGAGGCGGTGGCTACGACAACGGCGAGCGGCGGCGAGCGGCGGCGACGGCAGCGCTCGGGCGGGTCGAGAGAGAGAACCAGGGGAGGAGGGGAAACAAGAGAAAGTGAAAGAGGTGCGGGGCATCGTGGCGACGTCCAGGGAGGCTAGAGCGTCGAGGGGGATAAGCAGGAGGTGGTGGGAGACGTGGTCGCGGCCGGCTGCGGTGCGGCCACGCAGCAGCTCCTACTGGCAGGAGCTTGAAGAAGCTCCTGCCAGTTGGGCTGGGCCGGCCTGCTGGCCACCGGGCCAGGCCAGGCTGCACAGGGGCTGCAGGTAAGTTTTCCTGTTCTGTTTTGTTTCATTTTCTATTTTTCTCACATTTGTTTCTGCTTTAAAAATAATACTAAAATAATTTATTTTCTTATGCCAATTTTTGTAGGGGCTAGTGGTATTATTCCAGAGCTCTTCAACAACTGGCATAATTTTTGTACATATATATATATCCAAAGCAAATAATTACTGCATTAATTCCAAATGCCCAAAATAAATACTTATGAGCTCCTAAAAATATTGGTTTGATTTTTATCTGTGTCCAATATTTTCATAGGGCAACATGAACATTTTCTTGGACCTTTTTGAAGCAATTTTTATCTGGGTCGTTTCCAAAAATGATTCTGAGGGTTTCACAAATCCCCATTTCAAATTTTAAATGGAATTTAAACATGATGCACATATGACTAGCTAGCCTTGAGCATACCAGAACTAGGGATGTAACACTGTGGCCCTTCAGGATCCCTCCTGCCAAGCCTGCGGAGTCTGCCGAGAAGCAACCTCCTCCGGCCTCGCCTCCATCGCTAGCTTTGAGCGTCCCGAGCTTGTGCGCTGCCCCTGACGCGATTTCGGTCGGAGAAGTAAGTCGGCTTGCATGGTGCCTCGAGCCTGTGCCCTTTCCGCCTTTCCTTCGCGACCTCGCCCGGGACATGATCAACTTGCCTCGGGCCCCTTCTCTGATCGTGGACGGCGACTGGTTGAAGTCGATATTTGGCTCTTCTTCTGGGGACAGATCTGCGCCAGCCTGGGTCCCTTGCGGGGCCCGTCCGGCAATCGTGGGAGTGCCAGCCCCCAGCCCCCTGCCGAGTGGGGGCGAACCGCTTCGGGGCCCACCGCCAGCACCGGCGGCAGAGGACGACATCGACGACGTGCTCAAGCGAGCGAGGGAGCACAGCGTCAGCTGCCAAGAGTTCCTCCAGAAGGCTATGGACGCGATGGGCCAGCTCGATGGAGAACTCGCGGACGTGGACGCATGTCTTGAAGCTGAAGGCCTGCGGCTGGTTGAGGAGCGGCGCAAGCTGAAGGTGGCAGTCAACCTTGCGCGTCATCAGCGCGAGCTCGACAATGCGAAGGCTGAATCATCCCTTGCGGCCTCGCGAAAGGCCTGCTCCCGAGCTATTGAGGTGGCTCAGGAAGTAGACCGGCGATGCGAGATCGCGGAGAAGCGCACGTGGGATCTCCAAGCCTGGAGCACTTCCCTGGAGCAGCAAGTGGAGCTGCGCCAGGCCGCCCTTGCATCGCTGAAGGGGACGCCCGCCGAGGAGGAGGAGCTCCGGAGGCGTGAGGAAGCGCTGACACTGGAGGCCGCCGAGCGGAATCTCGACTTTGAGTGGTTGGAGACGAGGGAGCGCCAGGTTACCCAGGCGGAGGACGATGTCGACGCGCGGGAGGCTCGAATCAAGGAAGAGGTCGGCCACCGCGTGGCGGAAGTTCGCGTGGGCCTTGTGCGTGAGTACGACGAGAGGCTAGAGCTGATTGAAGCCTAGGCTGCGGGCAGGACAGCCGCCCTCAGGTCCAAGCTGACCGAAGCGACGTAGCGCGCGGAGGCCACTGCAGTCGCCCTGGTCTTGGTGCCGAATGAGTTAGCCTCCTCCCGTGCCGAGCCGCTTCTTCTTCAACAGTGGGTCACCAATGCTGAGTCCGTTGATCGGCAGAACAGAGAAGAAATTCTCCAGTGGCAGACGCTGGAGCATATGCATGGCCCCATGCTCCAAACGCTCAAGGATAGGGCCAATGCGGCCCTAGGCAATATCTGCGATGCAAACGCTCCGCAACCCCACGTGACCAACTATGTCGGTCACCTCCAATTCTTCACTGACGTGGTCACACATCTGGAGAATCGCTCTGAGGGAGCTCGCCAGCTCGTCGAGGAGAGGAGCCGCAGTCTTCTCGGGCATGCATTCTCCCATGTCTTCATCCATCTTCATGATAGAGACCACCACTTCGACTTCGACGCCATCATTGCTCTGGTACTCATGGCCATTTGAGGCGACCTGGCGCGGTGGGTGGAGGACAACGTAGATGCACTTGTCAGGGCCTTCGCTTCTGATGATGACGGGGTGATAGTTGCTGTGGATGAAGGTGATTTGGTGAATGGCAGCGAAGATGGCGCCAACGACGGCGGCGGTGATGCCAGTGACAGTGACAGTGGTGCCAGCGATGCCTCCGGAGGCGACCAAGAGGATGCGGTGAGCGATGTGTCTGATTGATTCTGTGTCCCCCAATTGTTTATCCTTAGTAGAAAAATCTTGGGCGTGGCCCTGAAGGTTGTAAGAGCATATTTGGAGGGGAAGCCCCTCATGTAAAAAGGATTGTTGTCCACATGTTGTTAGGAACGATGCCGAATGAGCGCCCGCATGATGTTATGGGCCCTGCGATGGGTTAATTGCTGTGATTTACCTTTAGCCCAGGCAAGCCTTGGGTAGGCTTGTGAGGCTGTAATTCTCCGGGGGTCCTCTGGGGGGACCTGCTAACCATGTGGTTAGAGCCTCGCGAGAGCGAGTGTCTGCCGCGGGACGGCATGCGTGCGTGTGCTGAGCCCAGCCCCGCCCGCGAGAGGCTCGCGAGGGGGAGGCAGCTGCTGCGAACTCCTGATCAGGGCAGAAACCAGAGCACAAAAAACAAACGAACGAGACAAAACACCTGTAACGCCCCGGATTCGATGCGCCAGGTGTCCGCCAGTTATTCGTCGTCATTGCCATGTCATTTGCTTGTGTGTTGCATTTTTCCATGTCATCATCTGCATTTTATCATGTCATCATGTGCATTTCATTTTGCATACGTGTTCGTCTCATGCATCCGAGCTTTTTCCCCGTTGTCCGTTTTGCAATCCGGCACTCCTATGTCATCCGGCGTTCCCATTTTGTCTTCTGTTGTGAGCGGGTATTAAACTTTCTCGGAATGGCCCGAGGTTTGCCAAGCGGCCTTGGTATACCACCGGTAGACCGCCTGTCAAGTTTCGTGCCATTTGGAGTTCGTTTGGTACTCCAACGGTTAACCGGGTCCGCAAAGCCTCTTTTGTTTGCAGCCCAACACCCCTTTCAAAGTGGCCCAAAACCCAGCAAACTCCCCTCCATGCTCTCGGTCATTCGATCGCGATCGCGTGGCCGAAAACCGCTCCTCATTTGGACTCTCCTAGCTCCTTCTACCTATATAAACACCTCCCCTCTGAATTTTCGGGTCCAAACCCTAGATCAAATCAACCCCGCCGCCACCGGACATGTCCGGCCTCACCGGACAGATCCCGCCGCGGCCCGCGACCAATCGGCGTCCGCCACGTGGCTCGCCCGGCCGCCCCGCGCCGCCGGCCCACCGGGCCCGCCTCCGGCCCCCGCGGCCCGTCCGCGCCCCGCCGCCGCGGCCCCGCGCCGGCGCCCGCCGCCACCTCGCCGCCGCACCGCCTCCAGGCCGCCCCGCGCCTCCTCGCCGGAGCGCCCCCGCCGGCGAGCCCCGCCGGGAGCCTCCCGCGCCCCCGCCGGCGAGCCCCGCCGGGAGCCTCCCGCGCCCCTCGGCCATCTCCCCGTGACGCCGCCTCCTCGCCTCTGCCGCCTCGACTCGCCCGCGCCGCGGCCGACCTCGAGTGCGCCGGCTCCTTGCCGGAGCGTCGCCAGCCGCTGCGTCGCTGTCCGCCTGCGCCTCCGCCCGGTCGCCTCCCGCCGGCTCGCCCCGAGCCTCGCCGGATCCGCCGCCCCGTGCTCCGATCCGGGGGAGGGGGGGGCAACGACCAGATCCAGCCGCCGGCGCCTTCCCCATCCGTCCCCGAGTCCGCCTCGGCTTCCGCGCCTCACCGGAGGTCCGGGGCACCGCCCTGCCGCCGGTCGTCATCGGCCCCCGCGCCGGGATGGCCTCGTCCAGATCCAGCCCCGACCCGCCAACCAAACGCTCCGGCACGCCCGTCCCGTACCGACTCGTCCCCGGGACCGTCCCGTCCAGCTTTTCGGAGGGTATATTTTTGACTAAGTCCCAGATTTTTGTAATTTTCATGCCATGTTCATGCCATCATATCTCTGCATCCGTAGCTCCGTTTCGTGCGTGTAATATGTCAAATTGTTCGTCTCGACGAGTAATTCATTTCATTCCATTGCATCATTTTCATTTGAGCTCATCTTGATGCCTGAAATGCTGTTGGAAGAGTGCATGTTGATGTTAACCTGTTGAAACTGTTATAACTTGCTCATTTGTCATTTTTGCCATGATTGATGTGTGCATCCTATGAGGTTGATGTCTACATGTGTTTTGATCTATGCCATGCCATCTTTCCAGTGGTGCCAACCATGTATTTTTGTGAGTTGTGTGCTGAGTGCATCGAGCTTGTTAAGTAGGGCACTTGCTGTTACTGTTTTGCTAGACAGATTCTGTTATATTTTGTTCCTATGTTAACATGCTTCTACTAATCATTCTATGCATAATCTGGAGATGTTCTATAAATATGTTTTGATCTACATGTCATCCTCTATCCATCCATGCCCCTGGTCGCAATTATAGCCTGCTATAGCATGTTGTTATCTTGCTCCAAAGTTTCTAAATGATGTTGCTATCAGCCTGTTAACATTAAGTTCACTAGTTCCCATGTGTTTTGCTAGTGTTCCATGCACCCTATGAACTTGTTATTGCCATGTATAGCTTCATAAACATGCCTTCTTACTGTTGGTTGCCTTGCCATGCCATGTATTGCTCTGTGGTGAGTGGTTCAAGCTCACCAACATGCCTACTTATTGTTGTTCCTGCCATGTTTGAATCTGTAATATAACTTGCTATGTTTACGTGGGTGCCATTATATATTCTGATCCTTTTTGACTCTTGGTCAGTAAGGGTCTTTTGATCTATGCTTTTAGTAGATTCATGCCATGCCTTTGTTTGCCATGATAAGTTCTTGTAACATGTTGTTTCACAGCTCTAAACATTGCAACCTGATGTTATTTCTGCTAAAGTCTGAAACTGTTATTATTTGCAATCTTACCATGTGTGTTTGAGCATGTTCTAGTGATTTCTGGAGATAGCTCAGTGTTCATGTTTTGTTGTGCTTTACCTGTACTTCATGCCCATGCCTTTTGTTATTATGTTGGGGTGCTGTAGCTTATTGTTTTGATGCTTGCTTGCTTGAGTTCTTCTTCTGCTTCTTCGATCAGGGGATAGGTTCCAGGTCGGCAGCCTGGGCTAGCAGGGTGGATATTGTTTGAGTTTCTATTTGTGTTTCATCCGTAGTCGGATGGTGCTCTTATGTATGATGATGTTGTATTCGTGTGGCATTGTATGCCTTATGTATGTATCCCCATCTATTATGTAATGTTGATGTAATGATATCCACCTTGCAAAAGCGTTTCAATATGCGGGTCTATCCTTGGTGGGACCTTCGAGTTCCTTTTGGATAGGGTCGCATATTGGGCGTGACAAGTTGGTATCAGAGCCTCGACCGACCTTAGGAGCCCCCTTGATTGATCGTGTAGTTTGGTCGTTGTTGAGTCTAGAAGAAAACTATTTTTGGAGTCTAGTTATATCGGAGAGTAGGAATTCTTTTTACTCCTCAGCCCCTTCGTCGCTCTGGTGAGGAACCTTGACATAGATGTTTTGAATTACTCCTCTTCCCCTTCAAATTTTTCTTTAGGATCACGCAGTTGGTTTTCCGGTTGTTGTTCCTCAGCTCTTTTCATCCGGTGCATTTCTCGTCAAGTTGACTCGAGCCTCTTCATCGTTGCCAAGTTCAATCCTCAGTTGTTTTCTTTTCCCACCCGCCCACCCTTTTTTCTTCTTGGAATCGGAGTCCGTAATCGAGTATCCATTCTACTCGTGCAAAGTCTTTGCTTTCTTTCCTCAATTATTTCAACCGGTGTTTTCTCTTAAAGATATTCGTCGATTTCCCCTTCCAGTTGTCTGTGTTTTCTCCCGCCCTCCCACCCTCTTATTCCGGGAGCCTGAGTCTCTTTCGAGCAGCAATTTCATTCATGCGGAACCCCTTCAGTCTTTCGTCAATTGTTTCAACCGGTGAATTCTCGTCTCGTTCGTCATTCTTCATCTCTTTTTCTTCTCCCATGGATTCAATTCAAGTTTTTCGGTGTTGATCGTATTCTTTTCCTCGGCTCAAATGTTTTCCCCTTGCTCGTTTGCCTCTCGCCAGTTTATCCTTCCATAGTGTTCAAGACATCTTAGGAGATTCGTCCGTGTTCCAATTAATTCGAGGTGGTCACCTCATCGAAATATTTCATTGTTCCGGTGCATCATCCATTTGTTCAACAATCCTTTCCAACGGTGTTTTTCTCTTAGTGGGCCCTAACCCACAGGTCTTTTCCCAGGATCTTACCTGACTCTTCTAATTCCCCCGGAGTTATTCTCAATTCTTTTCAAGTGTGACATAAGAATGAATTTCATCAGTCACATGCCTTTTCCAAGACCGCTTTCAAATTCTTTTCATTGTTGGCTCAACCTCTTCGCTTTTCATTCTTCCGGAGTGTCTCAGTAATTTTGGTGGTGTTTCTCTTTGTCGTTTGAAGACCGAAGAAGAGTTTTCCTTCAAATCTTGTCCGTTCCCCGGAGATTCGCGGTGCTAGCTCGATGTTATCCTGTCAAATTGTTTCAAGTCATGCAAATTCTTTTCATCCATCCGGAGCATTTCAGGAGTTGCTTTCTCTCTCGATCATCCGGAGGCCATCATTCCAGAAGAATTCTTCGTCCTCTCATTTCTGCTACCATTATCCAATTATCTCGGTCCTTCGTTCAAGTGTTCTTTAATCAGGTCATGTTCTCTTTATTCTTTTGCATCTAAATTCCCTCTAGCATATTGTTCTTCAAATTCTTCCCGGTGATTCATTCTCTTTCATCAGTCATTTTGAATTCTCACGGTGGTTCTTTCAGATTCTTTTCCTTGTTTATCATATTAATCCATTCGTCCGTTTCAATCCTACCGATGGTTCATGAAGACCTTCTCAAGGTTGCGATATGTCACTTCTCAATCCTTTTCAAGAAGAATAAGTAGTATGCTATATCCATTTCTTGTCATCAATTTAATTTGATGAAGGATAAGCATAACATAATTCTTATTCTCATTTTATTCGTGGCACAAGTTGTCATTTTCTTCTCCGTTCTTTTCTTTCAACTATTTCCATTCTTTCCGGAGGTTTTGTGTCATGCCTTCATCAAGTATCATTCCATCCTCTCTAGTTCGTGTTCTATTCTCTCCATGTTCAGTCAGAGTGCTGCCTAAATCCTTTCAGTCTTATCCGTTTCTTTTCTCATTCTAACCACTCCGGTTAGAACGAGTAGTTTCATAGTCTATCTGATTCCGTGAGTTTTCGATTTTCGTCATTCTTGTCGTTCCTCTCTTATTCTCGAGTGCTCTCGATTCTTTACTTCTTTTCTTGAGTTTCTTCTTTTACCTCATCCCTTTTTCCCTTCTGTCTCGGTCCTAAGATCTCGGGACGAGATCTCTTGTTAGTGGTGGGAGTGTTGTAACGCCACGGATTCGATGCGCCAGGTGTCCACCAGTTATTGGTTGTCATTGCCATGTCATTTGCTTGCGTGTTGCATTTTGCCATGTCATCATCTGCATTTTATCATGTCATCATGTGCATTTCACTTTGCATACGTGTTCGTCTCATGCATCCGAGCTTTTTCCCCGTTGTCCGTTTTGCAATCCGGCACTCCTATGTCATCCGACGTTCCCCTTTTGTCTTCTGTTGTGAGCGGGTATTGAACTTTCTTGGAATGGCCCGAGGTTTGCCAAGCGGCCTTAGTATACCACCGGTAGACCGCCTGTCAAGTTTCGTGCCATTTGGAGTTCGTTTGGTACTCCAACGGTTAACCGGGTAACCGCAAAGCCTCTTTTGTTTGCAGCCCAACACCCCTTTCAAAGTGGCCCAAAACCCAGAAAACTCCCCTCCATGCTCTCGGTCGTTCGATCACGATCGCGTGGCCGAAAACCGCTCCTCATTTGGACTCTCCTAGCTCCTTCTACCTATATAAACACCTCCCCCTCCGAATTTTCGGGTCCAAACCCTAGATCAAATCGCCCCCGCCGCCACCGGACATGTCCGACCTCACCGGACAGATCCCGCCGCCGCCCGCGACCAACCGGCGTCCGCCACGTGGCTCGCCCGGCCGCCCCGCGCCGCCGGCCCACCGGGCCCGCCTCCGGCCCCCGCGGCCCGTCCGCGCCCCGCCGCCGCGGCCCCGCGCCCGCGCCCGCCCCGCCGCCTCCTCGCCGGAGCGCCCCCGCCGGCGAGCCCCGCCGGGAGCCTCCCGCGCACCTCGGCCATCTCCCCGCGCTGCCGCCTCCTCGCCTCTGCCGCCTCAACCCGCCCGCGCCGCGGCCGACCCCGAGTGCGCCGGCTCCTCGCCGGAGCGTCGCCAGCCGCTGCGTCGCCGTCCGCCTGCGCCTCCGCCCGGTCGCCTCCCGCCGGCTTGCCCCGAGCCTCGCCGGATCCGCCGCCAGCGCCGCCCCGTGCTCCGATCCGGGGGGGCAGCGACCAGATCCGGCCACCGGCGCCTTCCCCATCCGTCCCCGAGTCCGCCTCGGCTTCCGCGCCTCGCCGGAGGTCCGGGGCACCGCCCTGCCGCCGGTCGTCACCGGCCCCCGCGCCGGGATGGCCTCGTCTAGATCCAGCCCCGACCCGCCAACCAAACGCTTCGGCACGCTCGTCCCGTACCGACTCGTCCCCAGAACCGTCCCGTCCAGCTTATCGGAGGGTATATTTTTGACTAAGTCCCAGATTTTTGTAATTTTCGTGCCATGTTCATGCCATCATATCTCTGCATTCGTAGCTCTGTTTCGTGCGTGTAATATGTCAAATTGTTCGCCTCGACGAGTAATTCATTTCATTCCATTGTATCATTTTCATTTGAGCTCATCTTGATGCCCGAAATGCTGTTGGAAGAGTGCATGTTGATGTTAACCTGCTGAAACTGTTATAACTTGCTCATTTGTCATTTTTGCCATGATTGATGTGTGCATCCTATGAGGTTGATGTCTACATGTGTTTTGATCTATGCCATGCCATCTTTCCAGTGGTGCCAACCATGTATTTTTGTGAGTTGTGTGCTGAGTGCATCGAGCTTGTTAAGTAGGGCACTTGCTGTTACTGTTTTGCTAGACAGATTCTGTTATATTTTGTTCCTATGTTAACATGCTTCTACTAATCATTCTATGCATAATCTGGAGATGTTCTATAAATATGTTTTGATCTACATGTCATCCCCTATCCATCCATGCCCCTGTTCGCAATTATAGCCTGCTATAGCATGTTGTTATCTTGCTCCAAAGTTTCTAAATGATGTTGCTATCAGCCTGTTAACATTAAGTTCACTAGTTCCCATGTGTTTTGCTAGTGTTCCATGCACCCTATGAACTTGTTATTGCCATGTATAGCTTCATAAACATGCCTTCTTACTGTTGGTTGCCTTGCCATGCCATGTATTGCTCTGTGGTGAGAAGTTCAAGCTCACCAACATGCCTACTTATTGTTGTTCCTGCCATGTTTGAATCTGTAATATAACTTGCTATGTTTACGTGGGTGCCATTATATCTTCTGATCCTTTTTGACTCTTGGTCAGTAAGGGCCTTTTGATCTATGCTTTTAGTAGATTCATGCCATGCCTTTGTTTGCCATGATAAGTTCCTGTAACATGTTGTTTCACAGCTCTAAACATTGCAACCTGATGTTATTTCTGCTAACGTCTGAAACTGTTATTATTTGCAATCTTACCATGTGTGTTTGAGCATGTTCTAGTGATTTCTGGAGATAGCTCAGTGTTCATGTTTTGTTGTGCTTTACCTGTACTTCATGCCCATGCCTTTTGTTATTATGTTGGGGTGCTGTAGCTTATTGTTTTGATGCTTGCTTGCTTGAGTTCTTCTTCTGCTTCTTCGATCAGGGGATAGGTTCCAGGTCGGCAGCCTGGGCTAGCAGGGTGGATATTGTTTGAGTTTCTATTTGTGTTTCATCCGTAGTCAGATGGTGCTCTTATGTATGATGATGTTGTATTCGTGTGGCATTGTATGCCTTATGTATGTATCCCCGTCTATTATGTAATGTTGATGTAATGATATCCACCTTGCAAAAGCGTTTCAATATGCGGGTCTATCCTTGGTGGGACCTTCGAGTTCCTTTTGGATAGGGTCGCATATTGGGCGTGACAACAACCCTCCCCGCACATACGCAAACGCAAATTCAACTTCAACTTAAATGCGAAGCAAGGAAGCTCGACCACAAAAAGGGAGGTAAAAAGCAAAAGGCCGCGTCCGGCACCTAGTCTAGTCTTCGACGTCTTCTCACCAGCGCGGAGCTAAGTGCTGCCACTGGGCGTGGGAGGGAGCCCCCGAGGCCCGAGGGCGGCACTCCGGAGACTCCGAGGCGTGTACAGCCCCAACTCATTATTACATGAGAGTGTCACGGGCGGCGAGCTTCACAGGCACTGGGCCTTCTTCACAGGTATCAGCCTTGCTTCATATCGCCAGATGAGGGCCCCGCCTTGCGCCACGCTTGACCACCATTGACGGCGACCGGAAACCAAGGACGACGCCAATGGGGTAAGGGGATGCCAGCGGTTCCCCCGACGACCACGGGTCCTCTTCCGGGGGCAAGCTTTGCAGCACCTCCCCGGCAGAGGGCCTACCTCCGGGAAACACCTTGCTCCGTGCACCGTGGGGAGGGGCCTGGCACCCGGCCATTCTCCTGCAGCCCCCAGTGCGCCCCTCCTGGTGGAAGGGGGGCCGCCGAGCTGGGGCAGCCTTCCACTACAGTGACCTGAACTCCCTGCGACCCATGGTTAGCATAAGCTTGCTCATGAGGAATTAGTGGTACCTGATAGCTGCTGCCGCCAGCACGGTCAGTGAGGCTTCCTTGAGGCTCCTGGAAAGGCTCGGCTTCTGGCATCTCTTCCTCCCAGCCTGGCCCGAGGAACGAGCCATGGTCGTCTTCCAGTGCGTGGTCCCGGTCCACCATATGGGGCACATAAGCCTCCGAGGTTGCCACCCCGAAGGCTTCGCTGTAGTGCCCCACGCTCCACACGGCTTGGCTCGAAGTGCCGTCTTGGGGGTGATAGGGCAGCGGCCCGCCCGGGCCGTAGGCGGTGATACGCATGCCCTCGCTCACCGGGGTGGTGCTGGCGCAACTTGACGCCCTGCACTGATGGCTGAGCTGGCGTTGATGAAGCGTTGGGGTACGCCTGAGGGCGCACGAGCGCGGATGGGCCCACCGTACGATCCGCCCGGGGCCTGGGGCGGAAGCTGGACGCAGAAAGGAGGCGCCCCTAAAGCCGCGGCATCCACGAGCTCGGCGACGCGCTCCAGCAGCACGTCATGGCCGCTCTCCTGCAACCTGCACCGTAGCAGTTCCTGAGCCACCGTGAGTGCGTCCTTCATGTTCGCTTGTTCCCATCGGGTGTGCGGCGCTGTGGCCGCGGCGTGGCTTGAAGCTCTTGCTGCTGATTGCACCTGCCGCGGAGTGAGGGCAGGCGGCGCCCAACCGCGTCGCCCGCTCCCTGTAGCGTTCTGCGGAACGCGGGCTGCCTGAGGCGCGGGGTTGAAGTCACCTTGGGCAGGCGGCGTGGCCTGGGCAGGCCATGCTGCCCAACGGTCGGTGTTGGCCGTTGGGTCGCCGGACATGGATGCGATGAAGCAGTGGAACGCAGATCGGCGAGAAGAGGATTTCGGCGCACCCCTACCTGGCGCGCCAAATGTCGGATATCGGGTTCTGACAAAACCCTTAAGGTTCGAACTCTGGGGTGCGCACGAAGATCTACTTCCTACCAATCCACGCCCCAAAACCTCGCCGTGAATCTAAGCTAACACGATGAACAACACAAGGGACATAAGGTTTATACTGTTTCGGGCCACCGTTGTGGTGTAATGCCCTAATCCAGTGTGTGGTGAGGTGGATTGACTCTAGGGCTGATGATGAATAGTACAAAGGAAGAACAGCCTCGCGAGGGGTCTACTTGTGGTGGTGTGATTGGAGAGGAATTGCTCCGTCTCTGTTCGCTCTAGGTGAGATTCAGCTGCCTTCTACTGTGGTGGATATCTCTATTTATAGAGGCCCCGGTCCTCTTCCCAAATATTGAGCGGGAAGGGAGCCAACAGCGGCCATTTTGAAGGGGGGCACCTAGTACAAGCTATCCTGACTAAAGTTGGTCTTCGACTGCCAAAGGCACTGGCGATGACGCCGTCTTGTGCTCCATGGTGATCTCCGTCCTGCCGTCCGGCTGGTCTTTGTCTTGTTGCACCGATATGGAAACCTTTGCATGATGCCTCGGTACTCCGCGCCTGCGCTCGCCCCCTTTGCACCAAAGAGGAAACGAGGACACTGCGCCGGTGTGCGCCCGCTTGGTTTTGATCATCATGGCTTGCGTCACGAGCACCTCACGAGGTACTCCTTGCCTTGATCTCTCTGCCTCCTCGCGAGCCTGCCTGATGAGGCCGCCCCTGAGTAAGCCTTGTGTCGTCCGCCCCGCGAGGCTTGGCCCCTCGCGAGGGTCTTGAGCTTGGGTTGATGTAGACGGGCCGTACTGGGCCACTGCTTGAGCCACGCCATAGGCCGCAGGCAGGCAAGTCTGGGGACCCCCGTTCTCAGAATGCCGACCGTAGTTGCTATTTAGTTTACCCGGAGACGAGCGGGTTAGAGGGTTCCTTGGTGTTGATGGTACCGTAAATAGCAAGTATCGTCAGTGCGAGGTACATGTGGCCGTGGGTGTCAAATACTTGCTGTGTTACTCATCTTTCGATTTAAATATGCAGTTATTTTGTCGCTGTGAGGGTCTAGTGTTGGACGAGCTCCGCCCCTGCGTTCGTTGGTGAGCACAAATGACATCTCCTCCTCCCCCCTTAATTTGCTCTGTTCCGGTCTTCGTGCCGATGAAACTTGCTAGCTATAGGTGTCAATCATCAGTATGCGTAACCACTATGCGTCTCCTATTCGAAAGGGTTACATATATAAATATGCATGCATTTGCATATTTATAATCGTGATTCTTTCGAATTGTCCAACATTATCCATGGACGGCCCGAGTATGTGTAGATTGGGTTCGTTTTCCCATATGCTCAGCTCCGGATCCGATGCAGAATTTTGTCAGTGCCTCCCTGTTGTTCTCCGGGTACACATCCTCTCTAATTATTGCCGAGACGTGTATCAGGAGAACAGCGGGGAGGTGCTGCCGAAATTTTGCCTCGGATCTGGAGTAGAGCATGGGAAAACGAATCTGATCTACACATACTCGGGTGGGATTAGGACCTATCCTTACCTATTAGTGTGTAGGTTGCATTACCGAATAGAACTGGCAAACTCCATTAACTGAAGGATATGGTTTGCTTAATTATGCATATATTTCTTGTGTGTCCAGTAGGAAGTCAATATGAGTGATCATGCGTGGATGTACACCGGTTACACTAGTCAGTATGTTTGGACAGAGGAATGGTTAACAAAAACTAAGGGGTTTGTTAGAGCCGCATTTGCAAATGGCCAGAAATTAAGCTGGTGCCCCTGTGTCCGGTGCGACAACTATAATCAGGGGGACGAGATTCAAATGAGTAAACACTTGCAGAAGTTTGGTTTTACACCTGATTACACGGTCTAGACATTACATGGTGAGTCTGCCCAACGTACCAGAGCCGAGGTGGTTTGTCGTCGCACCGACAACCATGGTACTGGGACCGTAGACATGGTGCAAGACTCTGACGATGCTCGGGACTCGGACGAGGAGATGGAGGAATCTGCAAAGGCCTTCACTGAAATGTTGGAGTCCTCAAAACGTCCTCTCCACGAGCACATTGAGCTTTGTCAGCTGGATGCTGATACGTCCATTTTGCATCATGCTTTTATATCAATATTTATTGTATTATGGGCTGTTATTACACATTATATCTCAATACTTATGGTTATTCTCTCTTATTTTACAAGGTTTACCATGAAGAGGGGGAATGCCGGCAGCTGGATTTCTGGCTGGAAAAGGAGCAAACATTGGAAACCTATTCTGCACTGCTCCAAAAATCCTGAAACTCCACGGAAGTTATTTTTGGAATTAATAAGAATTATTGAGCGAAGAAACTACCAGAGGGGGCCCACACCCAGGCCAGGAGGGTGGGGCGCACCCACCCCTACTGGATACGCCCCCTATCTCCTGGGCCCCTTGGTATCCCTCCGGTGCCCATCTTCTGCTATATGAAGGCTTTTACCCTGGAAAAAATCAGAGGCAAGCTTACGGGATGAAACTCCGCCGCCACAAGGCGGAACCTCGGCGGAATCAATCTAGAGCTCCAGCAGAGCTGTTCTACCGGGGAAACTTCCCTCCGGGAGGGGGAAATCATCACCAACGATCCTCTCATCGGGAGGGGGTCAATCTCCATCAACATCTTCAGCAGAACCATCTCCTCTCAAAACCCTAGTTCATCTCTTGTATCCAATCTTGTAACAAAACCACAAATTGGTACCTGTGGGTTGCTAGTAGTGTTGATTACTCCTTGTAGTTGATGCTAATTGGTTTACTTGGTGGAAGATCATATGTTCAGATCCTTAATGCATATTATTACTCCTATGATTATGAACATGAATATGCTTTGTGAGTAGTTACGTCTGTTCCTGAGGACATGGGTGAAGTCTTGCTATTAGTAGTCATGTGAATTTGGTCTTCGTTCGATATTTTGATGAGATGTATGTTGTCTTTCCTCTAGTGGTGTTATGTGAACGTCAACTACATGACACTTCACCATTATTTGGGCCTAGAGGAAGGCACTGGGAAGTATTAAGTAGATGATGGGTTGCTAGAGTGACAGAAGCTTAAACCCTAGTTTATGCGTTACTTTGTAAGGGGCTGATTTGGATCCATATGTCTAATGTTGTGGTTAGGTTTACCTTAATACTTCTTTTGTAGTTGCGGATGCTTGCAATAGGGGTTAATCATAAGTGGGATGCTTGTCCAAGAAAGGGCAGTACCCAAGCACCGGTCCACCCACATATCAAATTATCAAAGTACCGAACGCGAATCATATGAGCGTGATGAAAACTAGCTTGACGATAATTCCCATGTGTCCTCGGGAGCACTTTTCTCATTATAAGAAATTGTCCAGGCTTGTCCTTTGCTACAAATAGGATTGGGCCATCTTGCTGCACTTTATTTACTTTCATTGCTTGTTACCCATTAGAAATTATCTTATCACAAAACTATCTCTTACCTACAATTTCAGTGCTTGCAGAGAATACCTTACTGAAAACCGCTTGTCATTTCCTTCTGCTCCTCATTGGGTTCGACACTCTTACTTATGGAAAGGACTGCGATAGATCCCCTATAGATATGGGTCAACAAGACTCTTTTCTGGTGCCGTTGCCGGGGAGTGAAGCGCCTTTGGTGAGTGGAACTTGGTAAGGAAACATTTATATAGTGTGCTGAAATTTTCTGTCACTTGTTACTATGGAAACTAATCCTTTGAGGGACTTGTTCGGGGCATCTTTGCCCCCGACCAGTAGACCAAAGAGTTGCTCCTCAACCTACTGAACCTACTGAAAATGTTTACTTTGATATTCCTTCGGGTATGGTAGAGAAACTAATAGCTAATCCCTTTGCAGGAGATGGAACATTGCATCCCGATTTACACCTTATCTATGTGGATGAAGTTTGTGGATTATTTAAGCTTGCAGGTATACCCAATGATGTTGTCAAGAGGAAGGTATTCCCTTTATCTTTGAAGGGAGATGCATTGACATGGTATAGGCCATGTGATGACACGGGATCTTGGAACTATAAACGATTGAAATTGGAATTTCCCCAGAAGTTCTATCCTATGCATCTTGTTCATCGTGATCGTAATTACATATATAATTTTTGGCCTCGTGAAGGAGAAAGCATGACTCAAGCTTGGGGGAGGCTTAATTCAATGTTATATTCGTGCCCCAATCATGAGCTCTCACGAGATATGATTATTCAAAATAATTTATGCTCGGCTTTCTCTCAATGATCGCACCATGCTCGATACTTCCTAAGCTGGTTCTTATATGCTGAAGACTATTGAATTCAAGTGGGACTTATTGGCAAGAATTAAATGCAACTCTGAAGATTGGGGTTCCGACGATGGTAAGGAGTTAGGTATGACACCTAAGTTTGATTGTGTTAAATCATTTATGGATACCGATGCTTTTCGTGGATTTAGCGCTAAATATGGACTTGACTCTGAAATAGTAGCTTCTTTCTGTGAATCTTTTGCTACTCACGTTGATCTCCCTAAGGAGAAGTGGTTTAAATATAATCCTCCCACTGAAGTAAAAGTAGTTGCACCTATTACAGTTGAAGAAAAGATTATCACTTATAACGATCCTATTGTTCCTACTACTTATGTTGAGAAACCACCTTTCCCTGTTAGGATAAAGGATCATGCTAAAGCTTCAACTGTGGTTCGTAAGAGTAATACTAGAACATATACACCCCCGGAGCAAATTAAAGTTGAACCTAGTATTGCTATGGTTAAAGATCTCTTGGCTGATAATATAGATGGGCATGTTATTTACTTCTATGAGGAAGCTGCTAATATTGCTAAACCCGATGCTAAGATACATAGACATGTTGTAGGCATGCCTGTTATTTCTGTTAAAATATGAGATCATTGTTATCATGGCTTTGTGATATGGGTGCTAGTGCTAGTGCAATACCTAATTCCTTATATAATGAAATTATGCATGATATTGCACCTGCTGAGTTAGAAGATATTGATGTTACAATTAAGCTTGCCAATAGAGATACTATTTCACCAGTTGGGATTGTTAGAGATGTTGAAGTCTTGTGTGGGAAAGTTAAATATCCTGCTGATTTTCTTGTTCTTGGTTCCCCACAAGATAGCTTTTGTCCCATTATATTTGGTAGACCCTTCTTGAATACCGTCAATGCTACGATAGATTGCAAAAAGGATGTTGTTACGATTGGCCTAGGAGATATGTCTCATGAGTTTAATTTTGCTAAATTTCGTAGACAATCCCATGATAAAGAATTGCCTAGTAAGGATGAAATTATTGGTCTTGCTTCTATTGTCGTGCCTCCTACTGATCCTTTAGAACAATATTTGCTAGACCACGAAAATGATATGTTTATGAATGAAAGAAGGGAGATAGATGAAGTATTCTTTCAACAGGGTCCTATTCTGAAACACAACTTGCCGGTTGAAATCCTAGGGGATCCTCCTCCACCCAAGGGTGATCCTGTGTTTGAGCTTAAACCATTACCTGATAATCTTAAATATGCTTATCTTGATGAAAAGAAGATATATCCTGTTATTATTAGTGCTAACCTTTCAGAGCAGGAAGAGGAAAGATTATTGAAAACTCTGAAGAAGCACTGTTCTGCTATTGGATATACTCTTGATGATCTTAAGGGCATTAGTTCTACTCTATGCCAACACAAAATTAAATTGAACAAAGGCTTCAAACCAGTTAGAGATCATCAACAAAGGTTAAATTCCAAGATGGAAGAAGTGGTAAGGAAGGAGATACTAAAGCTCCTTGAGGCAGGTATAATTTATCCCGTTGTTGATAGTGATTGGGTAAATCTTGTCCACTGTGTCCCTAAGAAGGGAGGTATTACTATTGTTCCTAATGATAAAGATGAATTGATCCCGCAAAGAATTATTACAAGTTATAGGATGGTAATTGATTTCTGTAAATTAAATAAAGCTACTAAGAAAGATCATTACCCTTTACCTGTTATTGATCAAATGCTAGAAAGGCTATCCAAACATACACATTTCTGCTTTCTAGATGGTTATCCTGGTTTCTCCCAAATACCTGTGTCAGCGGACGATCAATCAAAAACTACCTTTACTTGCCCTTTAGGTACTTTTGCTTATAGAAGTATGCCTTTTGGTTTATGTAATGCACCGGCTACCTTTCAAAGATGCATGATGGCTATATTCTCTGACTTTTGTGAAAAGATTTGTGAGGTATTCATGGATGACTTCTCCGTTTATGGATACTCTTTTGATGATTGCTTGAGAAACCTTGATCGAGTTTTGCAGAGATGTGAAGACACTAGTCTCGTCTTGAATTGGGAAAAGTGTCACTTTATGGTTAATGAAGGCATTGTCTTGGGGCATAAAATTTCTGAAAGAGGTATTGAAGTTGATAAAGCTAAAGTTGATGCTACTGAAAAAATGCCGCGTCCCAACGACATTAAAGGTATACGAAGTTTCCTTGGTCATGCCGGTTTTTATAGGAGGTTCATTAAGGACTTTTCTAAAATCTCTAGGCCTCTGACTAATCTATTACAAAAAGATATCCCTTTTGTTTTCGATGATGATTGTGTAGAAGCATTTGAAATACTTAAGAAAGCTTTGATTTCTGCACCTATTGTTCAGCCACCTGATTGGAATTTACCCTTTGAAATTATGTGTGATGCTAGTGATTATGATGTAGGTGTTGTTCTAGGGCAAAGAGTTGATAAGAAACTGAATGTTATTCAACATGCTAGTAAAACTCTTGACACTGCCCATAGAAATTATGCTACTACTGAAAAGGAGTTCTTAGCAGTTGTATTTGCTTGTGATAAGTTTGGACCTTATATTGTTGATTCTAAAGTAACTATTCACACTGATCATGCTGCTATTAAATATCTCATGGAAAAGAAAGATGCTAAACCTAGACTTATTAGGTGGGTTCTCTTGCTACAAGAATTTGATGTACATATTATTGATAGAAACGGAGCTGAGAACCCCGTTCCAGACAACTTGTCTAGGTTAGAGAATGTTCTTGATGACCCACTACCTATAGATGATAGATTTCCTGATGAACAATTAGCAGTCATTAATGCTTCTCATACTGCTCCATGGTATGCTGATTATGCTAATTACATTGTTGCTAAATTTATACCACCTAGTTTCACATACCAGCAAAAGGAAAAGTTCTTTTATGATTTAAGACATTACTTCTGGGATGACCCACACCTTTATAAAGAAGGAGTAGATGTGTGTTATTAGGCGTTGTGTACCTGAGCATGAACAGGAACAGATCTTATGCAAGTGTCACTCCGAACCATATGGAGGACACCACGCTGGAGATAGAACTACACATAAGGTATTGCAATCCGGTTTTTATTGGCCTACTCTCTTCAAAGATGCCCGTAAGTTTGTCTTGTCTTGTGATGAATGTCAAAGAATTGGTAATATTAGTAGACATCAAGAAATGCCCATGAATTATTCTCTTGCTATTGAACCATTTGATGTTTGGGTCTTTGATTATATGGGACCTTTTCCTGCCTCTAATGGATATACACATATTCAAGTTGTTGTTGATTACATTACTAAGTGGGTAGAAGCTATTCCAACTAGTAGTGCTGATCATAACACCTCTATTAAGATGCTTAAAGAAGTTATTGTTCCGAGATTTGGAGTCCCTAGATATCACATGACTGATGGTGGTTCACATTTTATTCATGGTGCTTTTCGTAAAATGCTTGCTAAGTATGATGTTAATCATAGAATTGCATCTCCTTATCACCCGCAGTCTAGTGGTCAAGTAGAGTTGAGTAATAGAGAGCTCAAATTAATTTTGCAAAAGACTGTTAATAGATCTAGAAAGAATTGGTCCAAGAAACTTGATGATGCATTATGGTCCTATAGAACTGCATATAAAAATCCTATGGGTATGTCTCCATATAAAATGGTTTATGGAAAAGCATGTCACTTACCTCTCAAACTTGAACATAAGGCATATTGGGCTATTAAAGAGCTCAACTATAATTTCAAACTTGCCGGCGAGAAGAGGTTATTTGACATTAGCTCACTTGAGGAATGGAGAACCCAAGCCTACGAGAATGCCAAGCGGTTCAAAGAAAAAGTTAAAAGATGGCATGACAAAAGAATACAAAAGCATGAGTTTAATGTAGGTGATTATGTGTTGCTATTCAACTCTCGTTTAAGATTTTTTGCAGGAAAACTTCTCTATAAGTGGGAAGGTCCTTACGTTATCTAGGAGGTCTATCGTTTCGCTGGCATAAAAATCAACAACTTCGAAGGCACAAATCCGAAGGTGGTGAGCGGTCAAAGAATCAAACATTATATCTCAGGTAATCCAATAAATGTTGAAACTAATATTATTGAAACCGTAACCCCGGAGGAATACATAAGAGACACTTTCCAGAACATTCCAGACTCCAAAAAGGAATAGGTATGTGGTACGGTAAGTAAACCAACTCCAAAACAATTCTAATGGCAATTTTTCTCCGTTTTGGAATATTTAAGAATTTAGGAAAACAAGAAGTAGTCCGGAAAGGCCACGAGGGTGGAGGGTGCGCCCACCCTTACTGGGTGCGCCCCCTGCCTCATGGGCACCTCGTGTGCCCTCCGGACACCGTTTTCTTGCACGTTACTTCTTTTGGTCGGTAAAAATTCATTATATAATCTCCCGAAGGTTTTGACCACCGTATCATGCAAAAATCTTCTGTCTTTGTTTCGAGTTGTTTCTGTCATAGATTTAGAGCAAGATGTCTTCTCAAGAGTCAGTCGGGGAGAGTCGGGTGTCTCACTCGACACCTAGTCCAGGAGCAAACTGCGATGCTTATCACTTTGGGCCATCAACGAAGGATGAGATGGAGTCTGACTTAAAATGGATAGATGCCATGGAAGAGGATCAAGAAGTTACCTCTCGCTTACAAGCAGGATTCATGATGGGGGAACTACAGAGCTCGGCTAATCCAAACTCGGTCATCCCTTCCAATGTTAAATTTCCTTCTTATGAAAACATGAAAAAGAGTGTCACTTGTTCTCTAGAAGCTATGCTGCATCCTTGGGTAAAAGGAGCTTCAGCCGTCACGGGCAAGCTTTGCAAGGAAAATATGGAGCTCAAGCAACAAGTGAATAAGCTCAAGGAATAGAATCGTATCCTGAGGAGCATCCTCGCCAAGAAGATCACAACACCAACTTTGAAGAAGGATACATAATCACACGGGTATGGGCACTCCCCTTGGCAACTGCCAAGCTTGGGGGAGGTGCCCCGGTATCGTATCACCATCACACTCCTATCTTTACTATTTTACTTAGTTCGATTCTTTTAGTAATATCTTGATCTAGTAGAATAAAGTTTTGGTATGAATTAGTTTTGACTTTTGCTTTGTGATCTCTCTATTTAATCGAGTCCCTGAGCTATATATAATAAAGATTAGTGTTGAGTCAAGGGCTTTGCTATCTTGCTATGATCTTGAGAAAATAGAAAGAATAAAAAGAATAAAAGAGTTCATATTGATCTTATGGATAGTAATGACTTCACACATAAAGAGTATGAGGCTTAAAAGTTGTTGAGAGTGACAAACATAGTTTTGTCATCGTTGCAATTAATAGGAAGTAATAAAGAAAGAGAGGTTCTCACATATAAATATACTATCTTGGACATCATTTATGATTGTGAGCACTCATTAAAGTATGACATGCTAAAGAGTTGATGTTGGACAAGGAAGACAACGTAATGGGTTATGTTTTCTCACATCTCAGTTAAAGTATATTGTCATGGAACGTCCAACATGTTGAGCTGCCTTTCCCCCTCATGCTAGCCAAACTCCTTGCACCAAGTAGAGATACTACTTGTCCTTCCAAATATCCTTAAACCCAGTTTTGCCATGAGAGTCCACCATGCCTACCTATGGATTGAGTAAGATCCTTCAAGTAAGTTGTCATGTTGCAAGCAATAAAAATTGCTCTCTAAATAAGTATGACTTATTAGTGCGGAGAAAATAAGCTTTATATGATCGTGTGATATGGAAGTAATAAAAGCGACGGACTGCATAATAAAGGTTCATATCACAAGTGGCAATATAAAGTGACGTTCTTTTGCATTAAGATTTTGCACATCCAACCCTAGAAGCACATGACAACCTCTGCTTCCCTCTACGAAGGGCCTATCTTTTACTTTATGTATTTTACATTATGCAAGAGTCAAGGTGATCCTCACCTTTCCCCTTTTTCATTTTATCCTTTCGCAAGCACCTCATGTTGGAAAGATCCTGATATATATATCCAATTGGATATAAGTTAGCATGAACTATTATTGTTGACATCACCCAAAGGTGAATAGGTTGGGAGGCAACACTATAAGCCCCTATCTTTCTCTGTGTCCGGTTAAAACTCCAGAAACATAAGTATTGCGTGAGTGTTAGCAATTGTAGAAGACTACATGATAGTTGAGTATGTGGACTTGCTGAAAATCTCTATTCTTGACTCTTTCCGATGTTATGATAAATTGCAATTGCTTCAATGACTGAGATTATAGTTTGTTAGTTCTCAATGAAGTATCTGAACCATACTTGACATTGTGAATAGATTGTTACTTGAGCATAAGAAATCATAAGACAAAATATATATATTTGTTGTTGTTATAAAAATGATCATAATGCCCTCATGTCCATATTTTATTTTAGTCGACACCTCTATCTCTAAACATGTGGACATATTTTTTGATTTCGGCTTCCGCATGAGGACAAGCGAGATCTAAGCTTGGGGGAGTTGATACGTCCATTTTGCATCATGCTTTTATATCGATATTTATTGCATTATGGGCTGTTATTACATGTTATGTCACAATATTATGGCTATTCTCTCTTATTTTACAAGGTTTATCATGAAGAGGGAGAATGTCGGCAGCTGGAATTCTGGCTGGAAAAGGAGCAAATATTGGAAACTTATTTTGCACTGCTCCAAAAGTCTTGAAACTCCAAGAAAGTCATTTTTGGAATTAATAAGAATTATTGAGCGAAAGAAGTACCAGAGAGGGCCCACACACTGGCCACGAGGGTGGCTGGCGCCCCCCCCCCCCCCCCTACTGGGCGCACCCTCCTGTCTCATGGGCCCCCTGGTGGCCCTCCGGTGCCCATCTTCTGCTATATGAAGCCTCTTACCCTGAAAAAAATCATAAGCAAGCTTACGGGACGAAACTCCGCCGCCACGAGGTGGAACCTTGGCGGAACCAATCTAGGGCACCGGCGGAGCTGTTCTGCCGGGGAAACTTCCCACCAGGAGGGGTAAATCATCACCATCGTCATCACCAACGATCCTCTCATCGGGAGGGAGCCAATCTCCAGCAACATCTTCACCAGCACCATCTCCTCTCAAAACCCTAGTTCATCTCTTGTATCCAATCTTGTATCAAAACCACAAATTGGTACCTGTGGGTTCCTAGTAGTGTTGATTAATCCTTGTAGTTGATGCTAATTGGTTTATCTGGTGGAAGATCATATGTTCAGATCCTTAATGCATATTAATACTCCTCTGATCATGAACATGAATATGCTTTGTGAGTAGTTACGTTTGTTCCTGAGGACATGGGTGAAGTCTTGCTATTAGTAGTCATGTGAATTTGGTATTCGTTTGATATTTTGATGAGATGTATGTTGTCTCTCCTCTTGTGGTGTCATGCGAACGTTGACTACATGACACTTCACCACTATTTGGGCCTAGAGGAAGGCATTGGGAAGTAATTAGTAGATGATGGGTTGCTAGAGTGACAGAAGCTTAAACCCTAGTTTATGCGTTCCTTTGTAAGGGGCTGATTTGGATCCATATGTCTACTGATGTGGTTAGGTTTACCTTAATACTTCTTTTGTACTTGCGGATTCTTGCAATAGGGGTTAGTCATAAGTGGGATGCTTGTCCAAGAAAGGGCAGTACCCAAGCACCGGTCCACCCACATATCAAATAATCAAAGTACCGAACGCGAATCATATGAGCGTGATGAAAACTAGCCTGACGATAATTTCCATGTGTCCTCGGGAGCGCTTTTCTCAATACAAGAAATTGTCCTGGCTTGTCCTTTGCTACAAAAAGGATTGGGCCATCTTGTTGCACTTTATTTACTTTCATTGCTTGTTACCCGTTACAAATTACCTTATCACAAACTATCTGTTACCTACAATTTCAGTGCTTGCAGAGAATACCTTACTAAAAACCACTTGTCATTTCCTTATCCTCCTCGTTGGGTTCGACACTCTTACTCTTCGAAAGGACTACGATATATCCCCTATACTTGTGGGTCATCATTCTTCCAAAGCTTTACTTATTATACTTCATATCTTTATCTAAAGCTTTGATGTATGTTGTCATCAATAACCAAAAAGGGGGAGATGGAAAGCACAAGTGCTCCCTGGGTAATTTTGGTAATTAATGTCAACATATCTCTTGTTGGACTAATAGTTTCATCTAGTATATTTCAGATGAGTTTCACATTGGAGTGGCGGGACAAGAGGATGTGGAACCCCTTCATGATGCTAAGGACAAACATTGGCAAAAGCTCAAGACTCTACATTTTCATTTTAGTGATCCAAGATCACATTGAGTCCGTAGGAAAGCCACTACTATTAAAAGGGGATGAGGTGTTGCTTAATGGCTTGCTTGCTCAAAGTGCTTAGTGATATGCTCCAAAGCCCTCAACCACTTTCTCATTTCCACATATGTCCTTAACCTAAAGTCAAACTCAACCCCACTGATTTGATCTATCCAGCGCCACCGAGTTTACATGACATAGCCACTACCAGAAACCCTAATCAGTTCGGTCTCACCGATGGGATCTCGGTCTCACCGAGATGGCCTAGCAAACTCTCTGTTACCTATTGCAGTTATTTCGGTCTCACCGGGATACGTGGTCGGTCCCACTGAGTTTGCTTGACCAAGTCTCTATTTGCTTATTGCTAAAATTGGTCTCACCGAGTTCATGCAATTGGTCTCACCGAGATGAGGTTTTGCCCTAACCCTGGCACATCGGTCTCACCGAGTTGACCTTGTCAGTCCCACTGAAAACTCTAACGTTCACATTTTGAACCATATTGGTCTGACCGAGTTTCACTATTCGGTCCCACTGAGTTTGGTAATTTGTGTGTAACGGCTATATTTTGTGTGGAGGCTATATATACCCCTCCACCCCCTTCTCCATTTGAGAGAGAGAGAGCCATCAGAACATGCCTACACTTACACTACTCATTTTCTGAGAGAGAACCACCTACTCATGTGTTGAGACCAAGACATTCCAATCCAACCATAAGAATCTTGATCTCTAGCCTTCCCCAAGTTGCTTTCTACTCAAATCATGTTTCCACCATATCCAAATCTGTGAGAGAGTGTTGAGTGTTGTGGAAACTATCATTTGAAGCACAAGAGCAAAGAGTTCATCATCAACACACCGTCTATTACCTTTTGGAGAGTGGTGTCTCCTAGATTGATTAGGTGTCACTTGGGAGCCTCTGTCAAGATTGTGGATTTGAACCGAGGAGTTTGTAAGGGCAACGAGATCGCCTACTTCGTGAAGATCTACCCAAGTGAGGCAAGTCCTTCGTGGGCGATGGCCATGGTGGGATAGACAAGGTTGCTTCTTCGTGGACCCTTCGTGGGTGGAGCCCTCCATGGACTCGCGCAACCATTATCGTTCGTGGGTTGAAGTCTCCACCAACGTGGATGTACGATAGCACCACCTATCGGAACCACGCCAAAAATCTCCGTGTCTCCAATTGCGTTTGCACACTCCAATTCCATCCCTTTAGTTTCTTGCAAGTTGCATGCTTTACTTTCCGCTGCTCATATACTCTTGACATGCTTGCTTGAATTGTATTGTGAATGCTTGAAATTGTGCTAATCTCCAACCTCAACTTGAAAAACTTAAAAATTGCTACCTTTACTTGTTGAGGGTCTAATCACCCCCTCTAGACACCTCTTCTCAATCCTTTCAGCAATCTACCCACCCACTCCTCCCACGACCTCTCCTCTCCACCTTCTTCCTTCCCTGCTCCTCCCCCAGTCCCGTCCACCCCCAACCCCCCAACCCCACCCCTGCGCGCCCCCAGCACCGCCCGTAGAGGACCGCACCACCGAACCGCCACCTCCCGAGCCTCGTTGCATCGCCTCCTTCCCCCATGCGGGAGGGAGTAGTGAGTGTGTCTTCGCGCTGGCGATCGCCGGATCCGAAGGTGGCCGGCAACCGGATCCAGTTTCGTGGTCGTGTCTGTTCCCATCTCCGGCGATGAGTTGTTCCAGCCGGCGGGGACTCCAATGCCATTCCACCGACGTGACTGTCCCTCCTGTGATCTCTGGCCCTTCTTCCTTCGTGCTCCCTGTGAGGGAGAGGGACCCGCACCGCCGCTCCTCCTCCACTGCGAGCTCTCTTTCAGCCTTGGTTCGATTAGAGGCCGGACAGGGAGCCCCTTCTCACCCCTTCACCGGATGCGAGGCAAACGCAACCCCTTGCCACCAGATCCGAGTGCCCATTACCCCTCCTTCTCGCCAGAGCCTCCAGGGAATCGTGGACGCCGGCGGCCGGTGGATCTGGCTTCCACCGCGCCAGTAGCCACGGCATCCATGGATCACCGTCCAGATCCGCACCACCACCAGTGCCCCGTCGCGCACCTGTCCGCCGCCAGGGGCCGAGGAGGAGACCAGGCAGCCTCCATATCTCCACTCCGGTGAGGCCTCCGATGAGCATCTTTGCCTCAAATCCAATTCCTACCCCGCGATCTCTTCTTTTGGACCAATGTGTTTCCACAATGTCGTCTCTCCCCTCTGCAGTCCGGCGGCCATCACCGTTCAGCTCGGCGGCATGTGTGATGCGGTTCAGTGCTGGTGCACGCCGGCGCGACCACACCATCTCCAGCGCAGACGGCTCCCTTCAAGCGTGCGGTTCATTTGCGAGGTCCCTGACCATGACATTGCAGTGCATCTAGATACCTCGAGCAGTGTACGACGCGCCCTCATGCAGCTCATCCACGGGCACCGGCAAAAAAATTGTAGTTCCCCTCCGCTCCCCTGATATACTGTGTGTTTTTGCGGTTCCGTTTTGCTGTTTTTACAAGAAGGGATAATAACGCCGCACTGTTTTGAGCAGGAAAAGGCTTGATTGAGCTACGATGGTGAAAAAGTGGGCGACGGGCGACCACACGAGGGCGCTGGGAGACAGGTGCAGTTTGGCAGCGAGCTCCTCCTCACGTCTATAGTACATCATGCATCACACTTTGCATCTTTACAGTTTGGAACCCGGCATGTTGCGGTGCAGACAACTTCATATTGTGCAGCAGAAAATTCATTCTGGTGCGGTTCACTTTGTAAAACAGAGATGGAAAATAAAAACATGAGAAGTTCGTTTACTTTTTAATGCAGTTCATTTCAACCGCCCCGCGGCCATAAGAAAACAAAAACCTAAACAATTTCTACAAAAGAAAATGCAGTTTGCTGGAAATGACTCGGCAGTCGAGACACACTTATAGGAAAAGAAAATGTTATGAAGTTCACTAGCCTCAGCATTCAGTTTGGTCGCATTTGTAAAAAAAAGAAACATAGGAAAAAATAAACACATTTCATTTAGAGAGGCAGACTATGGCTAGATCCTTGATATAATGTGGTTCACTTTCATGAGCGATGTTGTTCACTTGTGCCTAACATGAAAAGTGATTTTTTTAGCAAAACAACAACATATTAATGTGGTTCACTTCGATATATGTCATGGTTCACTTGCCCTCATCTCTGCCGTACACTCTCGTTCATGAAAAAGTTGGAAAAAAATACAACAAAAACTCATTTGAGAAAAATTAAGTCCGACAAAAGAAATTATGCAGCTCTCTTGCCCGCCCGATCAAGTGCAGTTTTCATTCTGAAGCAGTGCAGTTTTCTGTCTAATGCAGTACATACGATGATTTTGGGTCACGAAAAAATAGTGTCCGCATTTCGTTAAAAATCGAAATTGCTCTTAAACTGTAAAGAATTGGAGAGAGTGGTCTACATGAAAAAGTTGCGCCTCATCAATATCTTTCCAACGGTGTATAATGTCAATCATTTCGACAAGCGGTTTGCAAAAAAATCGTGAAAAGCGGACGCTGCCTCTCGTTGTTAGCCGCACGATTTTCAAAATTAACTAAAAACCGTAAGGAATCTCAAAAACATTTCAATAGATGAAAGTTGCACCTTGTCTGTAGCTTTCCAATGGCGTATCATATGACTCGTTTCGACAAAGGGTTCAAAAACTGGAGTGAAATAATACCGAAAATTGCAAAAATTTCAAAAAAACTGAATTCCACGGTTTAGTAAATTTAAAACTGCTCTTAAACCATAGCAAATTAGAGAAAATAATAGATATGAAAGAGATGTGCCTCGATGATATCTTTTCAACGATGTATCATTTGCTTCATTCCAACGAGCGCTTTAGAAAAAAGGCAAAAAAACGCTCGCTGTCATTCGTTGTGAGCTGCACCATTTTTGAAACTGCTCTTAAACTATGATGAGTCTCGCATTGTATTCAACATTGTGAAGTTGCGCCTAATCCATAGCTTCTCAACTGTATATTACACGCGTCGTTCCGATATATGGTTAAAAAACTAGAGCAAAAAAGGTGCCGAAAAAACACCACGTGCAGTTTTTTCCGACACGAAGTTCACTAGTCTCTGTATTGGAGTACCCCCGGTACTAAAAGTGCAGTGCCCTCGCGTTGAGCATGCAGTACGGAAGTGTTATCAGAATAGTTATTCTGCTAATATTAGCAGAATAGACCGGCTGTGTGTGTGTGTGTGTGTGTGTGTGTGTGTGTGTGTGTGTATTACGCGTCATGAACCCTCGCTCCGTGTGGGGACTTCCCAGTTCCAAAAGCATGGTGCCATCAAAGTTGTGCATTGGGTATTCAAACACCGCATAACACTTCCATACATATGTTTGGCCCACATGCATGCAGTGGTTGTCTTCAGGCACTCCCTCGCGTGGTTATCGGCGACAAGCTATCCCATTTGTGGGGCCGTGTGTGGACGTCCATCACTTTGACCCAACAACGAGAGAGGTTATACGACCAAGGTGGTGATTCTTATTGGTTAGTGTTACAACACATCTTGGTGAGATGGCCCCTCCCACTAACTCAAACTGTGTGTGTTGGGGGGCACTACTTCGCACTTGCTGAACCTCCATGGGGTCGGGGATGTCCAGTTAATTTGTGAGGCTCATGTGCCACATGAAAATTGTGAATTAGGTATTTAAATATCACACCACACCATTTTCACACACACACACACACACACACACAGATATATATATATATATATATATATATATATATATATATATATATATATATATATATATATATTGGGCCACCCGCAAGTGTGGTTTGTATGTGGTCTCACCCATGTTGCGCCACAAGCACACATTTGTGGGCGCGGCACAGTCCAAATTTGATCGGAAGCAAAAGTGGGGGTTGACCATGATGGACTCCTTTCGGTTTTGTGTTACGGTAGGCTGAGATGTCAGACCTAACTATTTGGAGGCATGCGTTCAAAGCTAGGATTCCGCTTCCGCCAACATGAAGTGTGTGTGGGGGGGGCGGGGGCTAGCAATAATAAAGCGCGCTCTATGATTCAGATGCCACATCAAAGTTGTGCATTGGGTATTTGAACATCAAACCGCCTTTTTCATACATATATTTGGTCCACATGCAAGTGTGTTTGTGTTCTGACCCTTTTCCGTGTGTGTTTTGCCAAAATTCTAAAAAAACAGACGAGTTGGACGCAACAACCATCTCGATCGGGTACACAACAAACATGGTTCCCTAGGACTACCCATGTGCCGCCACCATCTCAAAAATATTTGCTCGACTGGAGGATTTTTCTTTTTGATAGCACACGATTATTATGTTTTAACCATGTGTGATGTTTGTTACTCCCGCCCCGCTCTGCTTCAATCCATTGGTCCAAATTTTCAGTAGCCCCGCCATTTTACTCCCGCCTTGTAGAATTTTCAGTACCCACGACATTTCCTCAAACACCACCTTGCCCCCCCCCCCCCCCCCCCCCGCTCCACATAGACCCCCAAATCCTCCGCTCACAAAAACCTGAAATCCCCCGCTCTCTCTCTCTCTCTCACACACACACACACACACACACACACACACACACACACCACCCCTCCATCGCTCGAAATCCTAGCTAGGTCGCCACTGCCGCCACCATCGTCAACATCTGTCGGTCTGCCCGTGCAGGTTACCCACCGATATACATACCCTCGCCGCCCCGAGTTTCTTAGATGATGCCTGTGAAACACCCCCTTTCCCGCAGATCCCTTTCCCCCTCCCCCACTCTAGAGTGTCGCAGCCTAAGCCCGTCTATGCTTCCCGGGGAGCTCGAGGAGCGAATGGCCTAAAAGAGGTTTACCGCGGCCTCTTCTCCCGACGTCAGCGAGGTGGCCGCCGAGGAGCTGACGACGATGACTGGCCGCAACCTTTCAATCAGTGGGCTAGGGTATTTGGTATGTCACGGACGCCGGCTATGACATCGAGGTCGTCGACTATGACGGCTTGACGCAGGCTATGTCACGGGTTAAGTTCCCCACCCCCACCCCCTCGAGTTTGACAGCCATCGATCTCATTTGATTTAACAATAACTAGTGTACTTAGACCTGCACCATACGAGTTTGAATGACTATGTTTGCTTGTATTCAAATGTTAGGCTTGTTGCAGTTAACACACCTTTCCAGTTCTTGTTTTTCTTCACTACCGTGCTTAAACCTTCGCCATGAAGCTACCATTTGGAGATTATGTTGTCTACCATGGATATATTTGATTGATGTTTATCCTATTGTGCTTAACATGCCTTTAGATGTACTTACACATGACAATATTGGGAACAACTGTTGTTTACCATCGTGGTTAGTTTCATCCCATGGATTATATATACTCATTGTTTAGGATATCGGTAGCTAGTACCATATAGGCAGGGGGCTGATAAGGGATTAAAGTTGAATCGAACATTTAACTGAATATATATATGTAACTCATTTATCGGTAGGCTAACTAGGGCCATAATTCTAACATATCTCAGGCTACATCGCCACATGCATTGTACTGAATGATTAAATATGCAATCCTAGGCCACATAGCAACAAGGAATGGCCGTTTGGTTCTAGGCCTAGGAGTGACACACTTTTCCATACAATGTTGCCAAATTTACCAAAGGTTAGTTCTCGAAAACGAGAGCCACAAGTTGGCACACCTAAGAGAATCTTGCCATACCTTTTGAGTGTATGTGATGTGGGAGCATAGTGTGGCTTGAACCAAACAAACACCTAAGTTGGTCAAACTTGCCTAACCTTAGGTGTGGCAACCTTTGGCAAATGTAGTCTCAAACCAAGAGTGTTACCTTAATGTTCTGATGATGCACTACAAAAAAACACATCCGTGACATTTTGGGCCGAACGAAAAAAAATTCTATCATACTTATGACACTTCTATGACGATAATTGTCACAAAACCCGGTATCATCATAGATGTGGTGGGCTCCTACTTCTATGACAAAATATCATGACAGAAAATGGGCTTTTCGTCTTGGGCGGGCCGGAGACGCAGCTGCATGACATTCTTTGGGCCGTCCATGACGGGAAAAACCGTGGTAGAAGCGAGGGCGAGGAAAATTACGGGGAGTTCCCAGTTACGGTGGGTGGTCGGGGGCCGAGCGATGCGCGTTTCTCTCATACACGTACGCGCGTGTGTGCGAGGCGTTAGATCTAACTGAACCCGAGTGTCGCGTCGTGGGGAGTGAGCACCTATGGGGCAGGGCCCCTTTTTAGTCCGGCAAGGGGGCGGAGGGAGCACGAAGAGAAGATCGAGGCGGAGCGCGCGGGGGATTTTTACCCAGCTTCGGAGCTCTCCGGAGAGATAAAACTCCTACTGCTGCTATGTGTGTTTGTATTCTGTTCTTGCTCGAGAGAGTGGGTGTGGCGTCGAATCAGCCGAACCCCCAAGATGCGGAACCAAAATTCCGAACCCTTTCTACGTGCGCATGGGCCTCCTTTTTATAGGCTAAAGGGGTCACCGATAGGTGGCAGCGTAGAAAGAGGGGTAGAAGAGTAAAAACGCGGGTTGGTACAACTGCTACCAACAGTGTCCCCTACCTAACTCTGACGGCAGGGGACAAGGGCATTTAATGTCCGTCCGGTCGCCCCAACAGTGCAAGGAAACGACCGTTAGGGGCGCCACCGATCGCCACGATGGCCTCCTTGTCTGCTTCGCTTGCCACCTCGCACCGTCATGCTATACAGCTACCCGCCACGTGCACCAGGAGCGATCTTGTGGCGACACGTCGTCGGATGCGCTGGAACGCGGGCACAGAGTGGCAGCCTTGCCGCGGCAAGCTCTTTGCCGCGGCCCTTATCTTGTCGCACCAGCAAGCTTGCCGCTCGCCGGGCCTTGTCAGGACGCGCGGGGCGTCGCGGCAAGTTTTCTTGGAATGCCTTGAGTGGCCTTCCCGGCAAGCTCCTCTTGACGGGGTCTTGTCTTCTTCCCGGCCAGCTTCTTTTGCCGGGGCCTTGGTTGGCCTTCCCGGCAAGCTCCTCTTGCCGGGGCCTTGGTTGGCCTTCCCGGCAAGCTCCTCTTGCCGAGGCCTTGGTTGGCCTTCCCGGCAAGCTCCTCTTGCCGGGGCCCTGGTTTGAGTACCTTGTGCTTGAATGGCATCAAAGTAGTCGTGGAGGATCTTGGCGGACGCCCGGCAAGCCCGGCCGCGGGTCGCTGCGACTGTCCGTGCACAAGTTCGGGATACTAAGGTACCCCTACTTTAGTACACCGACAGGAGCCCCCGGGCCTAGGCCATACACGGTGCCGAGCGCTGTTGGGCCAGGCCCAAAACAGTGCACGGGCACGCGCGGCCTAGGTCACACCGCATATCTCTCCGCTTCCACCGCGCACGCCCAGAGCGGCACGCGTTAAACGCGGCGTCGTGGGTGACGTGGGAGGCGTGTGCGGGGCTGAGCCTCGTGAGTATGCGTCAAGCCATGATGAAGGCGACGGCTCACGCCCTCCTACCTAAACGGAGGTAGGCGTGGGGGCGTGGTGCATTTACTGGACGGGGCCAGTGCACGGTTTTCGAGGCGTCCAATCCCACGATCACGGGGTGGGGCGAGGCCGCCTCACCCGTCGCCTCGGCTCTGCATCCCCGCCACGCGGCTCCCATGCGCTTGGGGTCACGGACGGCGGGAGTGGGAATCTGGGCCGTCGCGAGCAGAGGCAGCGGGTCGGTCCCGATTCCCTGCTCTTCCCGTGCCTTGGTTCGCCGAGCGGGGCGGCCGGGCCCCCACCCTGCTCCTTTATAAAGAGAAGGAGGGGGGCACAGAAGCCCGCACTCTCTCATCTCCTCCTTTCTTCAGCTTCTGCTCTCCCTTCTCCCATTTGCCATGGAGAAAGGGAACCCTGGCCCTTCATCGGTGGCGGCGAGGGTCGCCGCCAGACAGCGCACCTCTCCCTCTCTCACACCCTTGGCGGGAGAGCCGGCCATAAGGGGAAGAGGGAGGGGGCGAGGTCGCGGACGAGGTCGAGGACGAGGTCGAGGCGCTCGGGGAAGAGGCGGACGGGGCGGCGCGCCAGCTTCGACTCCGCCGGCGGTTCCTCCCCCCACGGCGGTCCACATAGGGCACGATCCTTGCGAGTTCTTCGTCAGGCTGCGCCGGGCGCCTCGTCGTCGCCTCCGGCTCCCAGCTCCATTCGCGAGCGCGATGGAACCGGACCCGCCCGAGACGCTGAGACTGCAGATGAGGGGCTGTGGGATCAGCGGCACGCGAGTCCGTGTTGCATTCCCAGCCCCCAGCGTGATGTATCTTGAGCGAGAGTGGAAGACGTTCGCCCGCATTCACAGCCTGACGGCGGGGTTTACCCTCCATTTTAAGTTAATGGAGGGCGACCTCCTCTCCGTCAAGGTCTTTGGGGACTCCGGCATCCGATCAAGGTGTTGCGTGGACAGCTCCTCCGATAGAGAAGACTCCCCCTCGAGCGAGAGTGACGAGGAGGAGAGCGACAGCGACGACGAGGGTAGCGGGCGGCGGAGTGGCGGGTCCGACTAGGTGTCGGGCGCCGCTCCGCGCATCACCGGTGACCCCATCATCCGCGTCACCGGCTCTTCGAACTCCCCGGGGTCGTCTCCTTGGGCGGCTGGCGTAGGGAGGCTGCGGAAGGGGAAGAGGACTGGCAAGGCCGTCAGGTCGGAGTACGAGGGCGTGGTGCCCTCGACAGTGTGCTGACGTCCTGCCGCCCCCTCTTCGAGCCCCGCTTCCGGCGCTGCCATCACCGTCCAGCCTTCGGACAGCCCCCGGGCTGTTCTCTTGGTGTCTTCTGGCACCCGTAGCTCGCCTAGGCGCTCCTTTTGCCCTTTTCGCCTCCTTGACCTACCTCCTGAAGAGAGGGACAGGAAAGGCATTACGGGCATCTTATCTTTTTAATTTGTAAGCCTTCGGGCCTTAGCTGTATCTAAAACTTGTAATCCTCTCTTTCATGTTTTTCATCCTTTATGGACTGTACCTGAGTGGGATGTTTTTTAATGAAAAAGGGGTTGCTTGCCGGGTTATTTGTCTCGCGGGTTAAACCCACGCCAAGGAGCAAATCCTTGGTATCCCTCGGATAGACAGTTCGCCTCCCAGCAACAGGCCCTGCCGCCTTCCCACGTTGCTCGACCTTTCTCACGTCTTTGACGGAGGCGAGAACGATGTGGGTGCGGGCTCCTCGTTTCATCCCTTTGCTGCCGCGACTACGACCAAACTTGGCCCCGGGAACGGGTTCCAGGGCCTAGAGTTGAGGGAGCACGGCAGTTTTTGGGAAGAAATGCGGTTTCGCATTCCCCAGTCCATAAGAGGATGCATGAAGAGGGACGAAAGACTTATCTGATATTGCAGCCCCCGGCAACTCTAGCTTGCCGGGGATGAATCTTGGCACTCGCAGCCCCCAGCGATTCTGGCTTGCCGGGGCCTAGGTGCCGGCGTGCCCTTCTTCTCCTTTTCATTCTCAAGTGGTCTGGCCAGGATGTGCGAGCCCTGCGAACGAAGGAAGAGTAAAAGGACGGACTCTCGACCTCTAAGCTAAGGGTTAGCTGCTGTTAGGCACTATCAACCCTAACCAAGGACGAGACTCGACTTAGCATGCATGCTATAACCCCGGGGTATCAGCGC
The DNA here is from genome assembly GCA_963921465.1 of Triticum timopheevii. Classification (NCBI taxonomy): domain Eukaryota; kingdom Viridiplantae; phylum Streptophyta; class Magnoliopsida; order Poales; family Poaceae; genus Triticum; species Triticum timopheevii. The sequence continues at coordinate 295,683,484 of OY997274.1, forward strand.
TTCATTTATTTGTGCTCAGGGTCTGCGCCTGGCTCTGTACAAAGGGTTACATGCAACAGCGGCAAGGCTTGTACAGAAAGGTGGTTGCCGGATAGGGTCCGACAACCGCGCCTTACGGATAAAACTTACGAAGATGCTCTATGTTCCAGGAGTTTCTCACCGGAAAGCCATCTTCGGTCTCAAGCGGACAGCGCCAGGCCTAGTGACTCGTTTCACCCGATAAGGGCCTTCCCACTTCGGCGTCAACTTGTTGGAATTCTTGGTGGATTGAACCCGCCGAAGAACAAGGTCGCCTTCCTCGAAACTTCTAGCTTTAACTTTGCGGCTATGGTAGCGGCGCAAAGCTTGTTGGTAGCGAGCGGCTCGTACAGCAGCCTGAAGACGATCTTCCTCGAGGAGCAGCGCGTCATCTTGGCGCAGCTGCTCTTGCTCAAGCTCATCATAAGCGAGTACTCGAGGCGATCCGTATACGAGTTCCGTGGGGAGAACTGCTTCTGCTCCATATACTAGAGCAAAAGGTGTCTGGCCAGTGGCTCGATTTGGCGTCGTTCTGATCGACCAAAGAACCACCGGCAGCTCCTCGATCCAATTTCTTCCACACTTGTGTAGCCTGTCGAAAGTTCTGGTCTTGAGCCCGCGCAGCACTTCAGCGTTTGCCCTCTCCGCTTGACCGTTGCTTCTCGGGTGAGCAACAGAAGCGAAGCAGATCTTGGCACCAAGATCTTGGACGTACTGCATGAAGGTGCGGCTCGTGAATTGTGTGCCATTGTCGGTGATGATCCTGTTAGGGATTCCGAAACGGCAAACAATTGACCGGAAGAACTTGACTGCTGACTGTGCGGTCACCTTCCTCACTGCTTCCACTTCAGGCCACTTTGTGAACTTGTCGATTGCGACGTACAAGTACTCAAAGCCCCCGACAGCTCGGGGAAGGGGGCCGAGAATGTCGAGCCCCTAGACCGAAAATGGCCAGGATAAAGGGATTGTTTGGAGAGCTTGAGCTGGCTGATGTATCTGCTTGGAGTGGAACTGGCACGCTTCACACTTGGTTACTTGTGCAGTTGCATCCTGGAGGGTTGTCGGCCAGAAGAGACCTTGCCGGAAAGCTTTGCCGGCAAGTGCTCTTGCACCAATGTGGTGACCGCATATGCCTCCATGTATCTCCGCCAACAGCTCTTGTCCATCTTCCCGGGAGATGCACTTCAATTTCACACCGTTGAGTCTTCTTCTGTACAGTGTCTGATCGACAAACTGGTACATACTTGACTGCCGGGCTACTCTTTCCGCTTCTTCTTGCTCTTCGGGAAGTTCTCCTGTCTGGAGGAAATGGACAATCTGCTGCGCCCATGCTGGAGCTTGTGGCTCGACAACAAGGACCAAAGGCATATCTGCTGCTGCGGGAACATCCGCTTCTACGGCGAGCGCCTGCGGCTCAGCCGGAGCTTGATGTTCCCCGACAAGCTTGCCGGAGCAAAACTTGTCGGGAGCCTCTGCTCGAACGGAACAAGGCCTGGGGTTTGCCGGAGCAGGACGTTCCCCGGGAAGTTTGCCGGAGCAAAGCTTGTCGGGAGCCTCTGCTCGAACGGAACAAGGCCCAGGGCCTGCCGGAGCAGACCGCTCCTCAGCGCTCTTGGTGTTGATCTTGGGGACCTTCTTGACGGCGGCTTCGGGGGGCTCAGCCGGAAGGTAGTCGCCAGTAATCAACTTCCTTTTTTTGCTCTGTCCAGTTGATGGTGTTACAGATGGTTGAGTCAGCTTGAGCACAAAAATCCCTGGTTCCACAGGTAACTTGAGTGCAGCGCATTTTAACAGGCCGTCTGCAATGTCATTCTGAGCTCTTGGAACATGTTCCATTTGCAGGCCGTCAAAATGCTCTTCCAGCTTCCTCACTTCATCAATGTAGGCTTCCATCAACGGACTCTGATAATCTTTGTTTACTTGACAGACGACAAGCTGTGAGTCACCCCGGACAATAAGCTTCTTGATCCCAAGGTCTGCCGCGATCCTGAGTCCGGCAAGCAAGCCTTCATACTCTGCAGTATTGTTTGTTGCTTGCTCCTTGGGAAAGTGCATCTGGACCACGTACTTGAGGTGCTCTCCGGTGGGTGCGACAAGTAGCACGCCCGCACCGGCGCCTTGCAGCGAGAAGGCACCATCAAAGTACATGATCCATTCTTTGCTTGCTTCCTTGATGGGGATGCTCCTCTCCGGAGTTTCTTCATCAGGTGTCGGCGTCCATTCTGCTATGAATTCTGCCAATGCTCGGCTCTGGATAGTTGAAGTGCTTTCAAACTTGAGGCCAAAGCTTGACAATTCCAGTGCCCACTCGAACAATAGCGGCAAGACTTTGTACAAATGGGTGGTTGCCGGACAGGGTCCGACAACCGCGCCTCACGAGCGAAGCTTACGAGGATGCGCAATATTCCAGGAGCTGCTCTCTGGTACGCCTTCTTCGGTCCCAAGGCGGACAGCGCCAAGCCTAGCGACTCGCTTCACCCGGTAAGGGCCTTCCCACTTCGGTATCAACTTGTCGGGAACCTTGGCGGACTGATCACGCCAAAGAGACAAGGTCACCTTCCTCGAAACTTCTGGCTTTAACTTTGCGGCTATGATAGCGGCGCAAAGTTTGCTGGTAGCGAGCGGCTCGCACAGCAGCCTGAAGACGATCCTCCCCAAGGAACAGCGCGTCGTTTTGCCGCGGCTGCTCTTGCTCGAGCTCATCACAAGCGAGCACTTGAGGTGGCCCGTATACAAGTTCCGTGGGGATAACTGCCTCTGCTTCGTATACTAGAGTGAAGGGTGTCTGGCCGGTGGCTCGATTTGGCGTCGTTCTGATCAACCAAAGAACCACCGGCAGCTCCGCGCCGAAGCCCCTGCCGGAGAGGCGGGCGGTGGCGGCAAACGGTGCGAGGAACGAGATATGCTCGGACTTCCAACCACATTAGAAGGAGCAACATCTTGTCTAAGCGACCGCGCCACGCTCGTGCCAGCATGTTGGCGCGTATGCTGATCCTGAGCACTCAGGGATCCGATAGCTTGATCTTGGCCCAGCAGGCGTATGGTACCGTGGGTACCATGACGCTGCTGGTCTCGCGCCTACTGGGATGGGCGCGGTGCCTACACGGACGCCGAGGTCTTGGAGTGGGCGCGGTCGTTGTGGGAGGAGACCGCGCTGCCGGTGGGCAGCGCGGCCCTGTCCCTGGACCTGGCGGCGCCGTGAGTTCCGCCGTTGACGCCCGTTCTTCTGTCGGCGTCTCCCCCACCAGCCGTTTGCTCCGGCGGCGGTGGGTTCGGCGCGGACAGAGCGGCCGCCTTCGAAGCCTTCTTCTTCGGCGCATGTCGGTGAAGACGATGAAGATCTGGCCCGCGAGAACGCCGGATCAGGTTCGCACAACCTCGACGCAGCCCCTACCTGGCGCGCCAAAGATGTCGCATCGTGGGGAGCGAGCACCTATGGGGCAGGGCCCCTTTTTAGTCCGGCAAGGGGGCGGAGGGAGCACGAAGAGCAGATCGAGGCGGAGCGCGCGGGGGATTTTTACCCAGCTTCGGAGCTCTCCGGAGAGATAAAACTCCTACTGCTGCTTTGTGTGTTTGTATTCTGTTCTTGCTTGAGAGAGCTGGTGTGGCGTCGAATCAGCCAAACCCCCAAGCTGCGGAACCGAAATTCCGAACCCTTTCTACGTGCGCATGGGCCTCCTTTTTATAGGCTAAAGGGGTCACCGATAGGTGGCAGCGTAGAAAGAGGGGTAGAAGAGTAAAAACGCGGGTTGGTACAACTGCTACCAACAGTGTCCCCTACCTAACTCTGATGGCAGGGGACAAGGGCATTTAATGCCCGTCCGGTCGCCCCAACAGTGCAAGGAAACGACCGTTAGGGGCGCCACCGATCGCCACGATGGCCTCCTTGTCTGCTTCGCTTGCCACCTCGCACCGTCATGCTGTATAGCTACCCGCCACGTGCACCAGGAGCGATCTTGTGGCGACACGTCGTCGGATGCGCTGGAGCGCGGGCGCAGAGTGGCAGCCTTGCCGTGGCAAGAGCTTTGCCGCGGCCCTTATCTTGTCGCACCAGCAAGCTTGCCGCTCGCCGGGCCTTGCCGGGACGCGCGGGGCGTCGCGGCAAGTTTTCTTGGAATGCCTTGAGTGGCCTTCCCGGCAAGCTCCTCTTGCCGGGGTCTTGTCTTCTTCCCGGCCAGCTTCTTTTGCCGGGGCCTTGGTTGGCCTTCCCGGCAAGCTCCTCTTGCCGGGGCCTTGGTTGGCCTTCCCAGCAAGCTCCTCTTGCCGGGGCTTTGGTTGGCCTTCCTGGCAAGCTCCTCTTACCGGGGCCTTGGTTTGAGTACCTTGTTCTTGAATGGCATCAAAGTAGTCGTGGAGGATCTTGGCGGACGCCCGGCAAGCCCGGCCGCGGGTCGCTGCGACTGTCCGTGCACAAGTTCGGGATACTAAGGTACCCCTACTTTAGTACACCGACACCGAGCGAGGCGTTGGGCTCTAACTGAACCCGAGCGATTGCACCGCAGGCTACGCGTTACTAAACCCGAGCGATCGATCGATGGCTGTTAACTGAAACCAATCGAGCGATTCCTTTGCTACTGCTGCTAACTGAAGTCGATCGATGCTGCCTCTCTGGATGAACAGTGAGCGTTGCGGGGGGCATTGGATGAACAGTGAGCGGTGGCGTTGCTTCTGGATGAACAGGACCCCGAGCGATCGAGCCGGTTGGGGCTGGATGAACAGGACCCCGTGGAGGGCTGGGTGAACAGGACAACCCCGTCGAGGGATGGATGAACAGTAGATGGCAGAGGGGTGCCCGTGGAGGGGTGGTTGAATAGTAGCCGGTAGAGTAGCGCGCGGTGGAGGCTGGATGAACAGGAGCCCGTGGAGGCTGGAGGAGGTCGACGGTAGCCCGTGGAGGCTGGAGGAGGTCAATGGTAGCCCGTGGAGGCTGGAGGAGGTCGACGGTGGGGATGAACAGTATCCCGTGGAGTCCCGTTTTGCGGTACGCCACACCCCTCGAGATGAACAGGACCCCCGTTTCGACCGTAGCGCTCCAACACAAGTCTGTTTCGTCCGTTTTGCGGTATGCCACACCCCTCCCGATTGAAAGGACCCCCGTTTTGACCGTAGGAGGTCGGTTTCCTCCATTTTGCGGTACGCCAGACCCCTCCCGATGAACAGGATCCCGTTTCGAACGTGGCCGATCGATCACAAGGCCGTTTCCTCCGTTCCGCGGTACGCCAGGCCTCATTTCCATCGCCTATTCCGTCCAAGCCCTCTCGATGAACACGACGATGCATTCCGTTCCGACCCGGCCGGTTGGCTCCCCATGAACACGACGACGACGCTGTTTCTCCGTTCCGACCCAGCCATGTACACGAGCCCTGGCCGTACGTATGCGCGAGTAGGCGTTCGAGACACCGCCCGTATGTACGTACGTGACCGTATTTACTTTCTTGCACCCTGGCCATTGTACGTACGTGTACATGCTACGTGCGCGCCTCCACTACAACACGTGCGCCTCTACATCGACCAGTATGTATGTACACGTTCGCGACCAGAATGACAACGCTACGTATGCTTCGACCAGGTGGGTCCCAACTGTCAGGCACTTCCTTGCGTGCGAAGATGTAGCTGGTGGGTCCCAGCAGTCAGAGGGGCGAATTGTTTTTTTTTTGCCCGGACACACTTCCTTGTGTGTGAAGATGTAGCCGTTTGGGTCCAAGCAGTCAGGGGGAAACGTTTTTTTCACAAAATACGGTGGCCCGTCTAGTGGGTCCCCACTGTCAGGTGGAGGAATAATTATTTTGCGCGTAATAAGGAGGCACTTCCTTGCTGCGCCGAAAGCACCAGGGTGGTGGACGACGGCGAGGCCTAGGAAGGTGACGACATGGAGCCGGGGAAGACGCAGCAGTGGATGCCCACGCGTAGAGGAGTATGAGGGTTCACTCGTTCGGCTGCGGTGTGAGGCTGTCGTCGCCTCAGAATAACAGGGGGTGTGGGTGAGTAGAGAGATGGCCTAGCCATCGGTGGGAGTAGTAGGGGGCAGTGAGGCCTCCGCGGCATCACAGCCGGCCACGGGAGGCAGGAGCATGCGGCACGACCGGCGCTGCTTTGGGCGGCTGGAGCAAGAAGACCAGAAGTTGAAGAAGCACTACGGCTGTTGGATGGACCTTGTACGGTGACTGGAGCTAGAATTGTTCATATTGACTAAGTTGACAAAGCCCTCTGTCCCCGTCAACTTAGTAGGCCCACAATTCAGCCTCCTACCAAGGTGGGTCCCAGCTAGCAGGGGGAGTATTCATTTTTTTTGGGCGTAATAAGGAGGCACTTCCGGTGGGTCTGAGCTGACAGCGGGTGGAACGTTTTTTCTGTGAAATACGGTGGCCTGTCAAGTGGGTCCCAGCAGTCAGGGGGAAATGATTTTTTTCATGAAATACGGTGGCCCGTCCGATGGGTCCCTGCTGTCAGGTGGAGGAATCATTATTTTGCGCCTAATAAGGAGGCACTTCCTTGCGGCTGCTGTGGACCCAGCTGTCAGCCTCTCCACGTACAGTACTCTTCCAATGGAAGTCGGTCGTTGACCACATTGACCACGCCGCACCGAGAGCACCACTGCGGTGGACGACAGCGAGGCCTAGGAAGGGGACGATGCGGAGCCGGGAAGACGAGGCAGTGGATGCCCACACGGAGAGGAGTACGAGGGTTCACTGGTTCGGCTGCGGTGTGAGACTGCCGTCGCCGCAGAATAACAGGGGGAGTGGGTGAGAGGAGGGATGGCCTGGCCAACAATGGGTGTAGTATGGGGGCGGTGAGGCCTCCGCGGCAGCACAGCCGGCCACGGGAGACTGGAGCATGCGGCACGACCGGCGCTGCTTTGGGCGGCTTGAGCAATAAGACCAGAGGTTGAAGAAGCTCTACGACCGTTGGATGGACATCGTACGGTCACTGGGGCTAGAATCATTCATACATTGACTAAGTTGACAAAGCCCTCCGTCCCCGTCAACTTAGTAGGCCCACAAGTCAGCCTCCCACTATGGTGGGTCCCAGCTGGCAGGGGGGTATTCATTTTTGTGTGCGCAATAAGAAGGCACTTCCTTGCGTGCGAAGATATAGTTGGTGGGTCCAACCTTTTAGTGGAGGGAACTTTTTTCCATGAAATACAAAGGCCCTTCGGGAGGGTCCCATATGTCAGGTGGAGGAATCATTATTTTGCGCATAATAAGGAGGCATTTCCTTGTGTGCGGCCGTGGACCCAGCTGTCAGCCTCTCCACGTATAGTGCATTTTCGATGGATGTTGTTCGTTGACCAAGTTGACCACGCCGTGCCGAGAGCACCAGGGAAGACACGGCAGTGGCTGCCCACGCGATGGAGAGTATGAGGGTTGACTGGTTCGGCTGTCGTCGCCGGAAAATAACAGGAGGTGTGGGTGAGTAGAGGGATAGACAGGCCAGGAATGGGAGTATGATGGGGCCGTGAGGCCTGCCCGGCAGCACAGCCGGCCACGGGAGGCGGGAGCAGGCGGTTCCGACAGCGCTGGTTTGGGTGGCTGGGGCAGGAAGATCAGAGACTGAAGAAGCACGATTGTCGTTAGATTGACATCTCATGGTCTGACGCTGGTAGAGTTGATTGTTGACTAAGTTTCTTTTTTGAGAAACCTTGTGTACGCATGAACTTAGTAGGCCCACAAGTCAGCCTCCAAATCTGTGGCAGACAACATAAAGCCCATTCGCTATTTTTTTTATAATTTGCAGCCCATTTGCTAATTCTTAAGTAATTTATTACAACCCATTTTCTGCCCAGGACCACGGTCAAAAAGTTCAACCTTATTTTGCATATTTTGGTGGAGTCCGAACTGTTGTAATCCCGAAATGATATCATTTTTTCAAGAACTTATTGATTTTCCAAAAAATCGTTTTGTTTTTGTAAGCAAATAAGACGTGGGACAATTGTGTTGGTTTAAGGGAAAACCAGTGGTAAAAAAATCAGCGCTGGGTGGGAAAAAACAACAAAAATAAGGATGTAAATATGAAAAGGGAATTTTATGTATTTTCAATATAATGATACGTGTATATGAACTAGTAAAACTATAGGTAGAGATTAGAAAACGGATGTAGGACATGCGTTTCAAGAGCAAAATAGAAGTGGGCTGTGTGTTTGATTCAGTAAAAAAAACTGCCTGCGGATGCTGTAAGACAAAATATAACTAACGCTGGCGGGCCAGAGGCCAGTAGATACCTGCTGGATCTTTGTGCCCATTGTCGTCACGGGCTAGGCCTATTAAAGACAAAACCAAGCCTGGCCAGTCTACAGCACAATTGAAACTTGCTCGACCTAAAAAACAATATACGTGCTGAATAAATGAGAGAATTCTGCAAGTACAAACTGATAACTGGGATGCAGCAGGGATATTGTTTTTTCATCGTGATAATAAGTGCATGCACTTGTTTCGAAAAAATTGGAGAACTGGGAATTCGAACGGCAGGTGCTTATGCTACCCATCAAATAAAACTCAGGTGCCTGAAAATTTGTTTTGAAACAAATGATTCAGCTTTATATCCACGTCGACCGTCGCCATGATGGTTGGAAGCAAATGCAAGTTCATACCAAAAGATCGTTAACAACAATACCAACTTGAGGACGACAAGGTAGTACAACTACCAATATCAAACTAAACTTATAATCTTTTTACTCCTGGCCCTAGTGTTCGTCTGGTACAAAATCTTGCAGAGGACCAGCTCCCGCTCCTTCTCTTGCTCCAGGTTCCCGAGGTGGTACTGGTGCATCACCCAGTTGGTCCTCTGCTGGTCGAAGTTCTTGTTGGTGTGCAGCACCAGAACCTTTTTGCTGACCGTTTGCCGGCCGTTGACCATCACCGGCAAGGTATTGCCAGTCTTGTGCCACATCGCGTGCATGCTGCACTCCGACTGTATCTTGCGACGCATCCACGTGCCCCTTTTGAACGCCCTGGAATTGCGCTGCAAGAAATGCTTCCATAGGCCACTCAGTGTGATACCTGCAGTATTGTTGAATACAAGTTTTAGTGTACATAGTTGGCATTTTCATAACATCTTTGGCATGTTGGAGTCACTTGTTTCAGTTTTTATTAACTGTCAAATTGTAATTGCTTCACCAGGTATGCGTCTAAAAAGAAAAAAAGAGCTATAAACAAAGGAATATGTTTGTGCAAGTAGACGGCCGATCGGTGTCTTACCTGGAAGTTTCTCAGGTTGGGTGTAGCATATGCCGTGCTCGCTGTCGATGGTTGGTATGAACAAATCGATGATAGGATGAGATCTCGTGCTGTCGGCACTCACTTTGGCCTCAAGGTGCTCGATCAGCTCCTGATCCGTGGGATTGAACTTGACGCCAGCCGGCAGCACCGACCAATCCTTCTTCGACTAGCATCGGTAATTCCAGTTATATGGTGCTCAATGTATGATCAATCGACTATTTTAAGTGAATGATGAAATATTTCGACAGATAAGTGGTACCCCAAATCTGAAGTCCAGAATACCTGAACACGCCTCCGGGATTCTTGTGTCACCTCACGCGCAGCGTGTTGTCACGTCAATTCAATGTGTGGACACGATGAATAATTTTTTTTTGAAACTAGACATGACGAATAATTTGACTGACGTATACTAGTACTGCTACTGTACTACTTACTAGTCGTATTTAGTGTCACAATTTATACATAGGTTTAACTAAAAAGTACGCACTTGAAGCCTAATTGATATATATATATATATATATATATATATATATATATATATATATATATATATATATATATATCTGTGTGTGTGTGTGTGTGTGTGTGTGGCTTCTGCACAGCATCTCCATCATCATTATCAGTACATCCTACGCAGGTGAGTTAGGATGCACTTGATCCCAGGAAGGTATCTATCCTTCAAACCATAGGAGTGCTTCAAACTAACAACATTACATAATATCCAACAAAAGAGGGTCATGCTACAGCAGCAGAACACATGGTTCAGTCTAGATATTAGCATGAATCAAGTTGTGCATATTTGCTGATGGCATGAACCACATCGCTGCATGTCGGGTTTGCAAAAGCTATCCATCGCATGGAAGCTTGATGCCTTTCACACACTGAAGATTATCTGGCAACAAGTTGTGTCGACGAATCTCTGGATATGGTGATTCATGAAATCCATGGTATGATGTGTAAACACAGTCCCCCCTGGCGAATGGAAGTTGCATAGCACGGTAATCATCATCAATGATATGATCGATGATTGGTTGGATGATCGGATAATTGAGCTCGAGGAACAAGGAGTGGTTGTGGAGGCTGTAAACCCGCCTCCAGTTGAGTACGCCTGGCCCAACGGAGTTGGGATCTTTCTCGAATATGAAGCAGCCGTAGCCATCAATGTCATGAACGCCCCATGCATTATACTACATGTGGTTTGATGTAAAGGTTTGGTCAATTTGGTAAGTGCGAATGAGCATCAAATAACCGCCGTCAGCTAAACGAGCAATAAACCACCACCCATTGGCTGGTATGATTCCAGGTCCTGGAATCATGAAGGCCAGCGCATTTGCGTCTGCTGCAACAATTCAAATTAGAGACCAAAAGCACAAAAATAAACAATCATGTTTAGAGTATGTGTGGAATTAAGATTATTATAACAGTGACACATATCATAGATAGAGAATTGCAATGCCGTGGTCATAATCATACCCCAAGTTAAAAAAATAAGCCAATGGCTTTCATATTCTAGCAATATGTCATGGTTCAAACATCATGTAACAATGAGAGGAAAATAGCTATGATAGAGCCTACTCATATTCTACCATAGCACTTACTACTACTGTTCTCATATCAACTCTAAGCAATAACATGCGTTGTTATAAAAATCTTAGAAACGAGAGTAACATATAGCAATCATGATGTTATGATCATAATATGTATTCTAACAATCATTAGATGCCAATTGTTCTCATATCAACTCTAACAATAACATGTGTGGTCATAAAAATCTAGGAAATGAGAGGAACATATACTCCCTCCATCCCAAAATAACTGTCTTAAGCTTAGTACAACTTTGTACTAGAGCTAGTACAAATTTGAGACACTTATTTTGGGACGGAGGGAGTAGCAATGATGTGGTTATAGACATACTATCTTTTCTAAATTTGTAACAATGAACAGGCAGTCATATTCATAAGGTAAAGATGATGAGATAGAACAATTACATGACGATAGATTCCACTAGTATAGGCAGCCAATCTGTGCGTCGACCATGTAAACGATGCCATCGTGCACTATACCATTAGACAGAAATGTTGCCTCAACAGGATTGATGATGAGCCATAACCATGTATGGCGACCGGATTCCAGATAGACTAATCCCATGTCAAACAAGGCAATGAGCTTGTAATCCATGTAGTCTTCTGATGGTGTGGGCACTTCGCAGATTACAACTTTCAGCAAACAAAGGTCGAGCCAAAAGCTTGATGCGTCTCGTACATAGTAGGCAGGAGTGTCCGGCGGGCCGCGAGGCTCGATGGCGGTGGTATCCAACGATGGAAGGGTGATCTCTCACTGGGTGTAGATATCCACGAGACGCCACAGACTACCGGATTGGTGCATGAGGACGATCCAGTTGGCCTTCATGCCCGCCCAGTAGTGGTCGCACATGAAGGACAGGTGGACGGGTAGTGGTAGCATGTCGAGGGGCACCACGGAAACCTCCGTAGGATCGTCAAGTTGGTGTTTGGGCCACCTGCAAGGATCGGGCATCAGCAATCAGGGTGTCTTGAAAAGAGCCGGCCGGTTGCAGACGAGTAGACGGTACAAAGACACTGAGCATGCGGCCAAACGAACGGTGCTCAGTAGGTCCATATGATTACAGATCTTCTCCAAGAGAACATCGGGGAGGGAATTCCAATCGCGGCTCTGCGTGTCAGTCGGTTCTGCCATTGGGGTTTTTAGTGCCTGCGAGCCAGCGGGGAAGTGGATTCGGGCGGGCGAGCGAAGAAGCTTCTCCTCGTGTGGCCGAGCAGTGAGCGGGGGGATATGGTACGCGCGAGCTACCAAGGAAGATGGTGCGGGCGGGCGAGCAATGAGCGGGGGTAAATGGTGTGTGGCCGACGATGGGGAAGAGAGGATGAAGAAGAAGAGTGGAAGACGGGGAAGAAAGTTCATTAAATCTCAATTCTACTAGTACTACTACCAGGATATACCATCCTTTGGAGTGTAAATAGTTATGACGATGACATGTGGGTCTACCACAAGAGGGCCCATATGTCAGTTAATGGAGGACAGAGGTGCGTAGGCGTATTCGCGGAAGCGTGCTCTACTGGTGAACATGATGGCAGTACTGGGTAAGGCTGATTTAGTAACACCAACACACTGGTTCAGCTTATTAATTATGTGTCCCATCTGCTGCAGCGTGTATTATCACTTCACTGCGAAGACTAGTTGAATAGTTCTCTCTGACCGAGATGGGAAATAATGGATCGCGAAGACTTCCTTTCTACAGTATCCCTATGCCTCTACGATCACTTCACTCATTTTGCTCCGTACGTAATCAGTTGTTGAAATATCAAGAAAGACAAATACTCTGTATTTGGGAACAGAGGGAGTATCCCCATATGGAGTGAACAAAGGAAGCTTGAAATATGAACAGGTCAATGGGAGGGAGTAAGCCCCATGCATGCATGCATGCATGCATGCAACATGCAACGCTCACACGTACACATGGACGTAAGCAACACTCACGCACCCATGTGACACACAGCACGTGACGCAACACACACGCTCATGCTCAAGTGCTGAACCTACTCCCTACGTTCGTGAAAGACTGTACATTTAGAGATTTACACATTGACCAGGGCATAATTAACGCCCAAAAGTAGCAGACTTGTGTGCATGCGACCATTGAGAGAAGAAGATTAAACGAAGGCCGTTGCATGCTTTAATTAAGGATAGACATGTAGCCTATACCTACAGCACAAGTTGGCGCATTAGTCAATCAATATTGATTTAGATTAAATGCTAAATGCATTGGAAGTGTAGATTTACATCATGTACTACACTCTTTGTTTTATAGCCGATGTACACTCTTTGTTAGAAGACCGACGGAGTACACGTGCATGCACTCACATACACAGCCAGGGTGGTTCGCGCGCAAGGGTTGGACTCCTGTCGCGCCTGCGTAAAGTTTTGTTTAACTGATTTCTTTGTTGTGCCAACTGATAGGTGGGACCCGAAAACCAGGTGACGATTTAACCAGTCAACAAAGTGCCACGTCGACTATGTGGCTGGTCAGTAGGGTGCAACACGGTGCTCTACGATGAGCTAGTGATCGTATAATCACCGCAAAACTATATATAGTGACCGTAAAGAGCGTATTGTTACATACGTTGACCGCCAGTGTATTTTTCTCGTTTCAAATTAAGCCATATTAATAGGAAAGGACGCGGTATGGACTAGTACTGCTTTGATGTGTCCCGTCAACTCGCCGAATGAGGAGAAGCTTGCTTACTACGCCTCTCCCTCGCCCACGCGCGTGGTGGTTTGTAGGACGAGGAGAGGGTTTTGACTACAGCGCCCTCTCCCTCTCTCTCTCCCTCGCCCTCGCGGTGGACGTGCAGCTGTTCAATCGGTGTCAGATTTCCAGAAGCATATTGTACTGTAGTATCATCATTGTTGGACCTTTCGAAGAGGCGAAGAGCCAAGTGCAAGGTTCACACGAGTCCGAACTGTTGAACCTCCCGAAGAGGCAGAGCCAAGAGCAAGGTTTTATAGGAGTTGTCGTCCTAGTAGGAGTGTACTACAACTATAGTGAATGATGCTACTGTATGATGCCGCCACGTCACCTATATCCAAAGTTGTGCCACCTTTTTTCTCAAAGAGCATGTTGGAGCCCGTGCAACAACCACACAAGTTGCACGTACACATAACACATTTACTAGTAATAAATTCTAAAGGACAAATGCCAGTATGCCACACAAGTTCATCTCCAATTCATATGATAAATTTGTGCATGACTAGTCTACATATATTCACAGCGCTACCGTTCACAATTACCGTACTCCACTTACACGTTTAGATGGGCTACATGTCCTCCTCCAGGTTCCAGTCCCAGGTGTTCTTCATGGATGGCACAATCCATAGCGGTGGGCAACGGGAATCATTGTCGCAGCTTTCTAGTCTGGTTCCACACAATGGAGACTCATCCAAGCTGAAGCAGCATAAATCAGGGATAGCGTGTCCCAGCATGTCGTTCATCCGGCGGTGCGCACTGAAGAAACAACCATGCTTCATGAACGGCAGGCCTTCCGTGTCGTGCACGGAAGGTGGCATCCGCTTCACAATGGAGTAGTTGTCCCCGATGAAAAGCGAGTACTCTCCAAGAGTGTTCCTCGGCACCCACGCACTACTAGGGAAAAGCCTAGCAGCAACGCGGGTTTTGGGCCTGTTAGTAGCGCGGGTGCCGGCGCTACAACTAACTTATAGCAGTAGCGCGGCAGTAGCGCGGGTAAAAACCCACGCTACTACTAATCTGTAATCTCTGAATTTTTTTTTGAATTTTTTCGAATTTTTTTTTGATTTTTTCCCCTAATTTTCAAATTTCTGAATTTTTTAACCTCAAATCTCTAATCACCCATCATCGCTGCTAAATTTAATCTCTAATCACCCCTCATCATTCCAAATCATCTAACTTCCCGGACGGTCACCCATCCTCTCACTACTCCAGCCTGAGCACGCTTAACTTCCGGGTTCTATTCTCCCTCGTTTCCAAGTCTGCACTTGTTGATTTCCTGACAATAGTAAGATGTCAATCCTATTAACCTCAGGAATTTAGCTTGAGCATGTAGTGACACATTTCACTGTTTGAGTTTGAAACTATTGTTAGTAACACTAATATTTCTTGAATAATTAGTTTGACCCACAGTTTGACCATAGTTTGAACAGATTTGACCACAATTTGACTATATTTGACCAAAATTCAAAAAAACTAAAATAATTATTTAGTAACACTAATATTCTTGAATAATTAGTTTGACCATAGTTTGACCAGATTTAACAAAAATTTAAAAAAAAACTGAAATTGGATGAATTTTTTTGCCTCCAGATCTTAAAAGCCCCATAACTTTTTTTCTGTTAGGTTTTTGAGGATTTTGAAAATTCGGATGTAACTTTTCGAGTAGATGATTTTTCATATAAAAAACTTTTTCATCCGAGTTCGTATGCAAAAGTTATGGCCATTTTACAAATTTCCAGAGAGATTTTGCAAATAAAGTCGAAATTCATATTTGTAAATTTTCCCAATAACTAGACCACATATCACATGGGAAACTTATTTTCTTTTATTTTTTTGACATTTTTATCATTTTATTTTATTTTTTTAAAACTGAAAAGGCGGTCCACGGGGGCGGGAGGGGGGGGGTAGACTTTGACAAATAGGCCATACCCCGCGCTACTACTATGGCAGACGATTAGTAGTAGCGAGGGGTAAAAACCCGCGCTACTACTATCAACTTAGTAGTAGCGCGGGTTTATAACCATCGCTACTACTATGGCATGGTCCAGGGGCCACTTAGTAGTAGCGAGGGTTAAAAACCCGCGCTACTGCTATCAACTTAGTAGTAGCGAGGGTTAAAAACCCGCGCTACTACTATGGCATGTCCCGGGGGCACGGTAGAGACCGCTTAGTAGTAGCGAGGGTTATAAACCCGCGCTGCTGCTATCAACTTAGTAGTAGCGAGGTTTAAAAACCTGCGCTGCTAGTAAGTAGCAGTAGCGAGGGTTTTTAACCCTCGCTGCTGCTAAGATTCAGTGTATAGGCTTTTCCCTAGTAGTGACGTAGCATCACGAGGGTCGAACTCGGCACCGTTCATCTGGTACACGCGGCATCTCAGATCTGGACACATGGTGACGTACATAGTCAAGGTCCATGCATAATAATGTTGTGCTCAAATATGGCGGTCAGTAATATTGTGCAGCAAATAGTACTACTCCGGTATAGAGGAAGTAAAATAACCGGCTTATTATATATAGCCACTCTTGGCTACATGGATGAGATAGTAAGACATGGAAAAACAAAAATGGTGGCAGCTAGTGGGTTCAAGTCTTCAGGCTGGTCATAGTATCTTTAGACTAGTAACATGCATATGTTACTAGTGCATAGTATCATAGATTAATATCATAGGTGGTCTCATTTATTGCCATGCATGACACATAGTAGCATTGTCGGGTGGTAGGTGCGACATATGCCAACGGGTGGCTTATCATTGTGGTAGCCAATAAGACATCGCCGGTGCCTGGAAACGGGATGAGGCAAAGACATGCACGCCGGCGAATCTTACCCAGGTTTGGGGCTCTCCATGGAGATAACACCCCTAGTCCTGCTCTGCGGGGTCTCCGCATGATCACTAGATCAACAAGTGGCTACAAGAGGCTCGTTGAGCTATTTGGCGAGAGGAAGAAGAAGGGCAAGGCTAGCTCTCTTCTCCTCTCAAAGTTGTGTCTAAAACTATCAGAGTCCAACCCTTCGCATGGGTGCCCTGGGGGGTTTATATAGGCCTACCCCCAGGGGTACAATGGTAATCCGACTAGGCGTGGGCCCGAGCCGTCAGTGTCTACATTCGCCGGCTTCTCCGCCGACTGTTGGGGCCCGCCGACTGGTGGGTCCCGCCGGCTGCCGGCCTCCTGGTAGACAGGTAGGTCCCATTGCTTGGGGGTCTTGTCGGGGGCTGGTTACTGTTGCCTCACTCTTGATGACGAGGGCTTTGTTGTGGTAAGCATGGCTACAGTGCTGCCGCCTGGCGGGCTCTCACTGTAACCTTACCTCGTCTTGTCTCCTTAATGGTGCGCATACTTTGAGGGAGGGAGCGAGCCGGCTGGTGAGATCCGGCTACGTCCCAGGCCTACTAGGGGAAGCGTGGCCGCCTTTGGGTGTCTCTCTTATCGAAGGGGCCCGCTGCCTGCGGGCCGTACTGATGGCCTGTCGTGGGTGACGCCATGGTCAGCATGGCAACAGTGCCCCGCCGGACGGGTCGTGGCTGCCCCGTACGGCGTACTATGGCCATGCGTGCTTCAGGATTCGGGGGTGGCAGGCTTCCCTGTTGCCACGCCCCGTCCCATCTCTGTCATGTGGGTACAGACTTTGAGGGCACGATCTTGGCCGCCTGTCGGGGGCCGGCTTCTTGGAGTCGGTCATCTCATGGCCGGCTTCCTGGAGTCGGCCCTCTCGTGGCTTTCTTCATGAGGGTTTTAGGGCCGGGCCACCTTCTGGTAGTCGGCTCATGGGATAGCCGGCCGGGGGAAGGCGGCCCCGTGTCTTGGGTGCTTGTAGGATCGATCGGCCTATTATTTTTTGAAGAGCCAGAGGGAGCCGGCTAGGCTACCCGCGGTCATTTACTCTGACAGTAGTCCCCGAAGCTGGTTGTGCTTCGTGGCTGAAAGGGGAACGAGAAGCTCAATCAGCTTCCTATCCTGAAGAGCCGGCAGCTAGGAGCCGGCATTACTCAAGCGTGCTGTCTCGACGAAGTTTTTTGAAGTCTGAAGGCGGGAACCAGCTAGCGCTCAAGCCAGGCTGTGGGCTGGCCGCCCACCGCCTGTGCGCCACATGGCACCCTTCGGCTGGAAGGGCCTATCAGCCCACGCGCATGACGGGACGCCGCCGTAGACCGGGGCCCGCCACTTCCACGCCTCGGCCCAAGTGCGGATCTTTTGTGGCCCGATCTGGCCGCACGTCTTCCGATGGCGGTTTCTGCTCGCCGTTAAGGCATAATAATCGCGGGACGTGGGGGAGTGGGCGCAGTTAATCCCACGCCCCCCACGCCTCGCCTCCTTGGCTTCGTCGCACGAGGCTATAAGTAGGGGGAGGAGGGGGAGCGGTAGACGCTCGCACGCTCGCCCTCGCTCCGCCATTCTCTTCTTCTTCCTTCTCTCCGTCGCCGCAGCCGCTCTCCACCGCGCCACCGCTCCACCAATCTTCTCGGCGCGCCGTAGTCTTGCTGTAGCCGAATCGCGCGCTCTCCGCCGCCGCGCTTTCCCCGTCGCTTTTCCGTCCTCATGGCTCCAACATCCAGCTCCTGGGACGGCTCCAACGTCCATGAGGACCACATTGACTTCCTCCGCAAGACGCGACAGTTGCTGGGCAAGGATTACGTGCGGGTCTGTCTCGCGCTAGAGAGGGAGATCTCGCCGGCGCCGGAGGAGGGCGAGCGGGTAATCTTCCGCTCGCACTGCCTGCGCGGCGTGGGCCTGCCCGCGAGCGGCTTCTTCCGCTCGTTCCTCGAGTTCTGTCATCTCCAGCCGCACCACCTCACTCCAAACACGGTGGTGCTGCTGTCGGCCTTCGTCACTCTGTGCGAAGGCTTCCTCGGCGTCCTCCCCACCCTCGAACTTTGGGGGGAGTTCTTCCAGTACAAGCTCGGCACCATCGTCGCGGATGTGCCGGCCCCATGCGGCGCCTTCATCGCCATGCAGAGATCGACGGCCGACAACCCGTTTCCGCCCATCTCGCTGATCCAGTCGGTGAAGCTCTGGCAAAAATCTTACTTCTACATGAAGAACGTCGCTCCGCAGGGCGACTACGTCAATCTGTCGGCTTACATAGCCGGCCCGCCAGCTGGGAGGCAGCCTTCGTGGTCCTACCGAGCCAGGTCGTTGACTCCGGCTGGGGCTGGCGCCGTCGCCCGGCTTCGGGTGCTGATCCAGTCGGAAGGCCTGACCCGGTCCGACCTGGTAGCCGCCTTCGTGGAGCGCCGGGTGCTCCCACTCCAAGGCCGCCCCCACTTGATTTGCCAGATGAGCGGCCGCTTCGACCCAAGCCGGCTAAGCACCAAGGAGATGCCTCACGACGAGGTATCTTACATGGTGAATTACATCGCCAACTACAAGCTCACCGAGGAGTGGCGGTACGGCAAGGAGCCATATTATCGTGCCAATCCCCCGCCTGTGGTAAGCCTTCCTTCTTTTCTTCTTCTCTTGTTGCCGAGTTCTCACTGTCCAGCTTCTGACCAGTCGGCTTGTTTTTAATCAGAACCCCCTCCTTCACCTGTTGGCCGAAACCGCGGGGGCTGAACGCGAGTTCGCTCCCGACCGTGCGACGAACGACTTGGACGACCCCGACTTGGGGGCGGCCGCCTTAGACGACGACGCCGTAGGGGGAGGCAGCGAGGCAGCTGGCTCCAGGCTCACGGCCGGCTTCGAGGACTGGCCGGATGATGTCGAGGCCGAAGCTATTCCGCGCCGCCAGCCGGCGTCCGATCATCAAGGCGTGGGCTCATCTGTCGCGCCGGCCGCTCGGGGCGGCGCCGGCTCTCTTCGGCAGTCGGCCGAAGAACCCAAGGGTTCTGCGGTGGCGACAAAACGGGATGAGGCGGCCGCAAAGGCGGCCCGCTTCCGCAAGGTCGTGAAGCAGCCGCAGGCAGTTTCGGCGTAAGTGTTAATTCTCGCACGCCTTTCTTTTCTCTCTTCGGTCGGCATTCTTCTAAGCCTTTTCTTGTCTTATCAAACAGGGCTCCTCTCTCTCTTAAGCGGACTACAGCCGCCTCCATAGTCGGAGGGGCGGGAGGATCTGCAGGCTCCCGCTGCATGGACCCCCGTGCCGAGCTCCAAGCGGCAACGGAGCGGAACGCGCGGGAGGAGCGGGAGGCGGAGGAGCAGAGGGCGGCCGCCACCAGGGCAGCTAAGGAGACGACGGAGGAGTCGGCAGAGGTGCCGGCTGACGTGGCGGCCAAGGCTCAGGCGGAGGCCGCAGCCACGGAGAGGGCAGCGGAGGCCCTGCGCAGCCAGCCTCCACAACTCATCATCCCCCTCCGCACCGTGGCCCTCAATATCCCAGTGCCCCCGCCAGAGGAAGTCGGCCGCGACCAGCCGGCGATGGAGAGGGAGGGGGCGACACAGTCGTCCCGGAGGGAGAGGCGGTACCGCCACCGTCAGCCAGGACAGGCCAAGGCGGCCAGCCTGAGGCGCCGCCTGAGCAGCCGGCTGGAGGCGAGCCGACTGTGGGGGCAGATCTTGTAATCCTGTCACCGTCTCGTCGGTGCGCAGGGAAGGCGACTTCAGGGCCAGACCCGCAGAATGCCGCGGGCTCCAGCTTGTTGGCCCATGATCTGGATACGGCCAGCGTCAGCTCGCTAGGGTGGACGCCGGGCGGTGGGATGGCCGTGCTGAACGTGGCGGCGCAGGACGTCCGGAGCCGGCTTCAGTCCCAGGCCGCCCCGCTGAAGCAGTATACCCAAGAGTTTCTTGCAACGCGGTCGGCCATTCGGGAGAGTCTTCTCGCTTTTCGTTGATCGCTCTTGATTTCTTCCGTGGGGGCGCGTCAGCGCACCCACTGGGTGTAGTCCTCGAGTTCCGAGTCGGCTGCTGAGCAGGCGGCTTGGAACTTCTTAGCAGACTTTGATTGATGTCTTGTTCTTATTCGCACCTTCGTCCTGTTTGTAGGACTATCACAACCTCCATGCTGATACCTTCAACTCCCAGCCCTGGGAGATGAATCAGAAGACCGCCGATCTAACGGAGAGCCAGAGTAAATGCTTCATTTTTTATCTCATGTGGGGGCGCGTCAGCGCACCCACTGGGTGTAGTCCCCGAGATTCGGGCCAACTGCTGAGCAGTCAGGTCGGATCTTTCCTGATGACTTCTTCCTTATTTTCTTCTTCTCCATATCGGCAGAGGCCAACGCTGACTTGAGGGAGCAGCTGGGTGGAGCTCAGATCTCCCTTCGCACCAAGGAAACCGAGTGCAACGTCTTGGTTCAGGAACGTGATCGCCTGGCCAAGAAACTGGCCGACCAGGAGGAGAACCACAAGGCGGCCCTGAAGACGGTGCAGGACAGCGAGGCCACCCTCAAAGCCGAATATGAGACCGAGGCGGCGAGTTGGGCCGAGGCGAGGCAGGCACTGAGCGAGGGTTATAGCCGGATTGAAGATTTGATTGACGGTAGGCCGCCTTCCTCTTCGACCCTTTGCTCGCCCCTGTCATATGGTTTGTCTTCTAATTTGTTCTACTTCTTTCTTCTTTGTGTAGAATACTTCCCCGGTTACTCCGTTGCCGCCAACCAAGCCACCGAGGCTCACCATGAGGCCCGACGGCAGGCTGGGGTTGAGATTGCACCGGGTGCTAACCGGTCGCTTGAAGAGCAGCTTCTGGCGATTCAGGCCCGCCTCCAGCCGGCTTACCGCATGCTCCGCCGTCTTCAGCGTGCCAAGGCGCAGGTGTTGGCCGCCCTCTGGCCCGGCGAGGTGATTCCCCGCACCCCCAGCTGGACCGCCGACTGGCTGGAGGTAGCAGTCGGCCGCTTCAAGGCCTGGAAAGCTTCTGCAGCTCGGTCCGGCGCTCGACGGGCGCTAGAGTTCGTCCGGGCTTGGTATCCTGGGCTGAATTCTGCGCACCTGGCGGCAAGAGGTTGACGAGGAGCTGGAGGCGGAGCGGCCGGCTATCATCCAGCGTGCTTCGGCGATCGCTGACTTCACCAACACCAGCGCCTTTGCTCCTGAGGTAAACAAAGATGGCGTCGCTCAGCCGGAGGAGTGGTTCGGGCTGAACCCAGCAGAAGGAGAAGACTCGGCGGAGGAGATCGATTCCAGCGACGAGGGCGAAGAGGAAGACGAGGAGGATGGTGAAGACGCTGTGCCAGACGGTGGAGCGACCGGCCAGCCTCAGCCTGATCGTGCCTCTAGCAACAAGGCACGTGCGACCACGCCGCCTGCAGCAGATGATGATCATGCCGAGACTCGTCAGCCGGCCACTCCTCCAACCAGCACTGCCGTCTCCACCAACCTGCCCGACTCGCCTGTTGCTCCCTTGGCCTGATTCGCTGTCCTTACTTTCCTGCTCGTTACTCTTTGAACAACTTTTTATTAAATTTGCGCAGTTCCACCCAGTGGGGGTGTATTCAAACTATGTTGAATGCTGGCCTTTCGAAGGCCTTTTTTGTACATATAATCATGCATGTGCTTGGCTTCCATTCCTACTTGCTTTTCATCCTTTGGCTGTTTTCCTTTGCCGCCGCCCCCCCCCCCCCCCCCCTTGGTTGCCGCCTTCCCAGCCGAACAGCTGCTCTGCAGTCTGTGACCGGGTAAGGGCTTGGCCATTTGGGAGGGCAAGTACTCGAGCTTTATTAGATTGTAGCAAAGTAAGAAGGGAAGCCGGCCAGCCGGTTGCTCTGACAGTCGGTTGGCGGGGGGGAAGCCGGCTTGTGTTATATAAGTTCGTTAGTCCTTAGCTGTTTTTCGTGTGGGCATCCTTTCCTGCCTTTGGCTCTTGCCAGTCGGACAGTCGATTCTTCGAGCTGCGACTTTCGACAAGAGAGGGCTTGGGTGCCGGCACACTACTTGTCTGACTGCAGGTGGAACTTGAATATAACTCATGGCGGCAAGTCCCCGGGCCGACTGATCGAACCCGGTGCCGGATGAGAAAACGAATGTAGTAACATAATCATAGGCATGATACTCATCATTCATAGATAAAAGAGGATAGTCCCCAAGTACTCCTCGGGGGGCCCATTGTCTCATACTTAATACAAAAGGTAGCGTGGTACATACTGCATTTTAACTGTAAAATCTTCGGAGGAGATTGGCGTTCCATCGACGTTCCGACTCCTTGCCGGAATCATCTCTCTTGTGTGCCTTCAGCTTCTGCGCGTCAATCAGGTAGTAGGATTCGTTGCCTAAAGCCCGGCTGATGACGAATGGGCCTTCCCAAGGGGCTGAGAGCTTGTGCTGGCCGGCTGTTCGCTGGATCAGCCGGAGCACCAGATCGCCCTCTTGGAAGGATCTTGGCTTGACCTTCCGGCTGTGGTAATGGCGTAGACCCTGCTGGTAGATGGTGGACCGGCTGAGGGCTAATAGCCGGCCCTCTTCCAACAGGTCAACATTGTCTTCTCGCGCTTCCTTGGCCTCCGCCTCCGTGTACATGGTGACCCGAGGTGAGTCGAACTCAATGTCAGTTGGGATGACGGCCTCGGCACCATATACAAGGAAGAAAGGGGTGAAGCCGGTTGACTTGTTCGGGGTAGTGCGCAAGCTCCAGAGGACGGCCGGCAGCTCGTCGAGCCAACAGCCGGCCGAATGCTCTAGTGGCACAACTAATCGGGGCTTGATGCCGGAGAGGATGAGGCTGTTTGCTCGCTCGACTTGGCCGTTTGACTGCGGGTGGGCAACGGACGCTAAGTCCAGTCGGATGCCCTGTGTCGCGCTGAAACGTGCCAGTGCTCCCTTGGCAAAATTCGTGCCATTGTCGGTAATGATGTTGTGTGGTATGCCATACCAAGTTGTGATATCTGCAATGAGTGTCACGGCAGTTGGCCCATTTAGCTTCTTGATCAGCTTTGCTTCAATCCACTTGGTAAATTTGTCCACAGCGACGAGCAGATGTGTCATGCCGCCGCACGCCGTCTTGAATGGGCCCACCATGTCCAGTCCCCAGACGGAAAAAGGCCAGGTGAGGGGGATGGTCTTGAGTGCAGAAGCCGGCAAGTGTTGCTTGGAGCTGAAGACTTGGCACCCTTTGCAGTGTTTGACTAATTCCTTGGCGTCATCCAAAGTAGTCGGCCAGAAGAATCCATGGCGGAAAGCTTTGGCGATGAGTGATCTTGAGGCTGCGTGGTGGCCGCATTTGCCTTGGTGGATGTCCTTGAGGATTGCTATGCCCTTCTCTGGCTCGACGCAGTGCTGGAAGACTCCAGTGACGCTGCGCCTAACGAGCTCTCGGTTCATTATTGTGTATGCTCCGGCTCGGCGTTGGACTTGCCTTGCCGAGATCTCGTCAGTCGGCAGCTCTCTGTTTACTAGGAAGTTGAGGATGGGCTGGGCCCATGATGGAGCTGTGACTTCTTCTACTGTCAAAACGGCTACTACGACCCGGGCGGGTGGGCTGGGTGGGGAAGAGTTGGAGTCGGCCACCACCTGTTGTGTCGATGCATTCCCCGGGCCGGCTACAGTAGTCCCCGAGCCGGGTTCTGAAGTCCCCGAGCCGCCTGCTTGGTTCCCCAAGCCGGATCCGACTGCGTCGGGGTTAGGCAGCATGAAGATGGAATCAGATTCTGGAGATGACTTGACAGACGGCTTGAGGAGGCGTTGGAGAGAGAAGCCGGTTGGTATGGCTTGTCGAGTGGAGGCTATTCGTGCCAGGGCATCTGCTTACTCGTTGTCCGCCCGTGGCACGTGGACGAACTCGCATCCTTCAAAATATCCACTGAGTTGCTGAACGAGGAAGCGGTAGCTCGCCATGTTTGCGTCCTTGGCGTCCCAGTCGCCAGATGATTGCTGTACTACCAAATCCGAGTCTCCATAGCACAGGATCCGGCGGATGCCGAGTTCTTTGGCTAGCCGGAGCCCGTGTATGAGCGCCTCGTACTTGGCCACATTGTTGGAGGCGGCAAAATGAATTTGCAATGTGTATCTGAGCTTGTCGCCCTTGGGAGAGGTGAGGATGATGCCGGCTCCCAAGCCGGTGCGCATCTTGGATCCGTCGAAGTGCATCCGCCAATGAGTGGAGTCGGGGGCAGGCGGCAGGTACTGGGTCTCGGCCCAGTCAACGAGTAAGTCGGCCAATGCATGGGACTTGATGGCGGTGTGAGGTTGGTAGAAGATCGTGTAAGGGGCCAGCGCAATGGCCCATTTTGCCACCCGGCCGGATGCATCCCGGCTGCCTATGATCTCGGCGAGCGGGGCAGTACATACGACCGTGATGGGGTGCTCTTGAAAGTAGGGCTTGAGCTTCTTGCCGGCGAAGTACACACCATAGCACATCTTCTGATAGTGTGGGTAGTTTTGCTTCGAGGTGGACAACACTTCACTCAGATAATATACCGGCCTCTGGACTAACTGAGCTCAGCCTTCTTCTGGGCGCTGAACCACGATAACAGTGATGACCACCCGGCTAGTGGCGGCAATGTAAAGGAGCATGGGCTCTTTCTCAGTCGGTGCCACCAAGACAGGCGGCGTGGACAGCATCTTCTTTAGCTCGTGGAAAGCTTGGTCTACTTGGTCGTTCCACTCGAAGTGAGTGGATTTCTTCATGAGTCGGTAGAGGGGGAGAGCCTTCTTTCCAAGCCGACTGATGAAGCGGTTGAGGGAGGCCAGGCATCCGGTAAACTTTTGGACGTCTCGCAGCTTTGTAGGAATCTCCATTCTCTCTATGGCCTTGATCTTCCCGGGTTGCATTCAATCCCGCATTCGGAGACCAGGAAGCCTAGAAGCTGGCCGGCTGGCACTCCGAACACGCATTTCTCGGGGTTGAGCTTGATCTGAAATCGACGCAAGTTTTCAAATGTCTCTCTGAGGTCTTCTAGCAAGGTGTCGTGCTTCTCCGTCTTCACCACAATATCGTCTACATAGACGTGGGCATTTCTGCTGAGTTGCTTGAGGAGGCATTTCTGCATGCAACGCTGAAAAGTGGCACCGGCATTTCTCAAGCCGAATGTCATAGTCAGGTAATAGAAAGCTCCGAATGGTGTGATGAAGGCGGTCTTCAGTCGGTCAGCCAGATCCAACTTTATCTGGAGGTAGCCTGAGTAAGCATCCCAGAAACTCAACAGCTCGCATCCAGCTGTGGAGTCTATCACTTGATCAATCCTTGGAAGAGCAAAAGGATCTTTAGGGAAGGCTTTGTTGAGGCTGGTGTAGTTGATGCACATAGGCCACTACTTGCTCTTCTTCAACACCAGGACCGGGTTGGCAAGCCACTCACGGAAGAACACCTCCATAATGAAGCCGGCGGCTGTCGGGGTCAAAACCGGCAGATCTCGGGTAGGGGGTCCCGATCTGTGCGTCAAGGCTGATGGTAACAGGAAGCAAGGGACACAGATGTTTACCCAGGTTCGGGCCCTCTTGATGGAGGTAAAACCCTACTTCCTGCTTGATTAATATTGATGATATGGGTAGTACAAGAGTAGATCTACCACGAGATCGTAGAGGGTAAACCCTAAGAGCTAGCCTATGATGGTATGAATGTAATTGTGATCGGCCTTCTAAGGACCAACCTCTCCAGTTTATATAGACACCGGAGAGGACTAGGGTTTACATGGAGTCGGTTACAAGGAAGGAAATATAATATCCGGATTACCAAGCTTGCCTCCCACGCAAAGGAGAGTCCCATCCAGACACGGGCCGAAGTCTTGAGTCGTGTATCTTCACGCTTCAATAGTCCGGGCGTTGTACACAGTCCGGCTGTCCGGATACCCCCTAATCCAGGACTCCCTCAGTAGCCCCTGAACCAGGCTTCAATGACGATGAGTCCGACGCGCAGTATTGTCTTCGGCATTGCAAGGCGGGTTCCTCCTCCGAATACTCCAAAGTAGTCATCGAACACTTAGACCGTGTCCGGATATGCGAGATGATCTTCATATGACACCATAGAGAGAACGATATTTTACAAATGCAATCCGCTGACAATTTTTCCTGATGACGTGACATGTTATTACGGTCGGATCATTATTCGATCCATTTTCCCACAACCAGCTACAGTGCATATTGCGAGGCGGTTTCTTTGACACGTCTTGTCAAAGCAGAGATCGTGTCCCCTTATCACGGGATTCTCATTAATACGGGTATGGGTAATCTAACCGTGCCGCTAATCACGGCGAGTGGGAGGCAGATGGGTTCCACCAGGCAAGTGGGGAGGCACAAAAAGCTTTTATCGCCTCATAAGGAAGTCAGATTCCTTTCTCTTTTACCCACGCCTTCTCCTCCCGCTAGCTCATTCCCCTCTGTTCGAGCCCTAACGCCCAAGCACTTTTCTTCTCCATCCAAGAGAGGTTTTCCGAAGATGTTCGGATCCGGAGCTGGAGGCAGATGGATGGCCTCAACTGTCGAGGAGAAGGACATCAAGAAGCTCCGGGGAGCCGGGTATCTGGCCAGAAGGTCGGCCACCATCTTCCACCAGCGGGACAAGTTGTCCCCACTCCGGAACCTCATGAAAGAGTCGTGTTCCTTGCCCATTTCATCCGTGGGCTCGAGTTTACCCTCCACCCGTTCGTTAGAGGAGTCATGTATTACTGCGGGATCGATTTTCATGATCTTTCCCCCAACTCCTTCCTCAATATCTCGACGTTTATCGTCGTGTGCGAGGCTTTTCTCCGAATCCCACCCCACTTCGGCCTATGGCTGAAGATCTTCAATGTGAAGCCCAAGGTGGTGAGTGGCGAACACGCCGAGTGCGGCGGCACCATGGTAAGCAAGATGGCCAAGGCTGTTTGGCCGAAAGGCGCTTTCAACGACTCTGTCAAGGAGTGGCAGCAGCAGTGGTTCTATATCACCGAACCACGCGGCAAGAAGTGGGCGGCAGCTCCAGAGTTTAGATCCGGAGCTCCACTGTGGATCACGTCCTGGCCTGATAAGGGCCTGAACTCGTGCTCGTCTGATGAGCTGTTACTGCTCCAGACTCGCATTCAGGGTGTGGTCGATAGGGACGTCAAACTCGTCGACATAGTCCAGGTGATGCTAGTTCGTGTGGTTCTCCCTTGTCAGCGCCGAGCTTGTGCCCTGTGGGAGTTCGATCCGGCCGAGCACCAAACCCTTTGGGAGCTTTATGATTCCTCCCACAAGGATATCTGGAAGGTGCTCTTTAAGTCCGGCAAATCATGGTCGGGCCCCGCCAAGGACCGTGGGTATCAATCATCCCATTCTCCAAGCCCAGTAAGTCACAGCCACACTCTGTCTGTTCATGCTTTAGTTGGCATGTCATGCGGGAAACATCCTAATCGCATTTCATTGCAACTTCAGGGATGGGTAAACAAGGTGGAGCGGCTACATTGTCCAGCCCCCCTGCCGGAGGAACCGGCCGGACCTCTTCTAACGAAGATGCTGGTCCCCGCGCCTTACAAGGCGCCAAAGAAAGAGGTCTCCAAGAAGGTCAAGAAGACCCGGTGTGGCCTTCGCCGTCGCGAAGCTTCGGATGTCAAATCCGAAGACTCCAGCGATGATCCTTCGTCCGAGGACGAAGAGGAGGAAGCAGAGGAGGATGAGCCTCACTCTGATGGTGGGAGGAAGAGGACCGCCTCCACATCTCTGGAGGCCGGATCGCCCAAGAGGGGGGAAAATTCCCTCTCAGGGGCATCCCCCACGACTGCCCATAGCAGCCCGGAGTGGGATCCCAGGGCCCAGCCCCTGGAGAAGTCGTAAGTATCCGAACACACATATGCGTCCGGGATCGTTTTTTGGGTATAGTAGTTTTGACTGTTGCCTACATATTGCACAGTCCGGCAAGGTCCTGTGCCGGCCGGTCCTCGTCGGAGGATTCACTGGGCTCGGACGCTTTGGCGAGCGAGACGCCTCCGTAGGCCCCTTCCCCCAAGTCCGGGCGCGACACTGAGGTGTCATCTCGACAAGACCCGAACCAGGGAGGACATATCCCTGGTGCCAAACACGCGGGGATGGATACGGCCCCCGGGACCTCTAGGGTTCCGAGATCGAGCGAGCAGCCACCCCCGATAGTGGGGGGCATGCCTACGCCACCAGCGTCCTCTGTTCGAGCAGAGATGCCTGGCGGTCTATCGACAGCATTGAAGAACGCGTCTATTGTCGATGAGCACCGGGCCCTTATGGGCGCGGTGGTTGAAAGGATTCAGTCTGCCGAGAGCGGGCTGAACGAGTCCTGCCTTGGCCTTATAAAGGCTTTTGAGGTATGTTTCCTAGGAAACCCTTGAGGAATTGTCATAATATGAGTAGTAGCCCCTGATGCATTGTCCGGCGAAGGAGACAGAGCCGGGTAGGGGATCAAAACCCCTGCTCTCGCAGGAGCCTATGTGAATGACGTATACCCCTTTGTGTGAAAATAGGCATCCGCAGAGAGGACAGCCGCTTACAATGCGGAAGTGTCTGAACTGAAGCAGAGCCTTGCACGGGCCGAGGAGGAACTTGGCCGCATGAGGAAGCAACTGGAAGATAAGCGAGGCATGTGGAAAACATTTGTATTGGAGTTGGCACGAACGAATGGTTGTGGAGAATGAAAAATATTAGTATTGTATGCTCTAGAAGCAGGTGCCAAATACGAGGCACTAAAGAAATCTTTGGCTGATGCCAACAAGAAGGTTGAGGCCGAACAGGCGCTTCGTGAAAAACACGAGGCCAGGGTTATCACAGCTGAGCGAGAGCTCCAGGAAGCTGTGAAGAAAAGTAAGGGCTTGGAGCAGAGTCTAGAAGGGAAAGAATCTGAGCTCGCCCAAGCTCTCGAGGCTGTAGAAGGTGCTCGGGAAGAAGCCCGAGGTGCTGCGGCGGACATTCAGGAGGCCCGGAAAGTGGCGGCTGGTAAGGCCTTCTGTATTCTTAGCTCTTTATATGTTGGAATGTGAAGAATCCTAAGCGGCAAGCTGAATTCTTATTTTTCTAGGGGCTTTTGCGGATCTTCCTCGCAGCATATCAGATGCTGCTCAATTCTACCGCACCGAGGAGAAGAAGACTGCGGAGAGGGATTTCTGGTCGCAGTATCTGGCGCCGAACTATCCGGTGCCATTTATCGATTAGTTGAAACAGCTGGTCGAACTGCACCAGGTGGCCGAACTAGCCATGAAGGACTTAGTTGTCCGGCTGTGGCCTGCGGAGCCGATTCCAAGCAGCTACTTCGGACTCGTCAAGCAGATTGTGGGCGCCTGACCTCGGCTTGATGCTATCAAGCGATCAGTTTGTATAGAAGGCACACATATGGCGTTTGCCCGTGCAAAAGTGCATTGGGGGAGGCTTGACGCGGAGAAGCTGATGACTGAGGGGCCGCCGGAGGGTAAGTAGCACCGCAAGCCCGAGTTGTATTATGAAGGTGTAATGAAAGGGGCCCGCCTTATGGCGGACAAGTGTGCTAAAGACATCATATTTCCCTGAGGGCATTTGTGCCGCCTGTTGTAATATGGGATAATGGCATGTTTATTATATATTGCCTGTTTTATTTGAACATATGTTCTTCCTGTGCGGCTGATTATTATATGCAAGTTCTGAGAGTTGGCCAGTCGTCAGCTTCTGCCCCCTCGTAAAAAGGATACGGGGGTGTTCGGGATATATCTGAACGCTCTTTATCCCTTAGTTGGGTCCTTTTAAGGAGGTGTATCTTTCCGCGAACCAGGCAATCGGACTATAAGGCTTTATTACTCTCACTTAGCCATAGGAACTCGAGTATGGTGGGCGCAGCCCCTAGTGTTCGGAAGGCCGTACTAGGGGATCTATTGGCGCCTGATCAGAAGACCGATCCGTCGCACTCAGCATTTATAATGGCGTTGTGCGGAATAAATCTTTAAGTATTTTATAACCTCTCGAACAGCGGACCGGCTCTCGCTTCATCATGACAGTCGGTTTTTGGCTTTCTCTACTGAGGTGCTCGTTCGGCTGAACCGGGACACAATCGCAGTAGTTCTCCCAGCGCTACCTTAGTCGATAGAACGGAACGTAAGGTACAAAAACATGGGAGCCGGGCAAACCCAACCAATGACCCAAGACATGATTCGGAGCAGATGCATATAGTGCTATAAGTTCGGGGTGCCGAGCAACCAAAAAGGTGGTCGGACTTTATTGCCGTACTGCAAAGCCCCTGGTGCAACCAGGCGAACGCGAAGCGTGGCTGTCATCTTCGGCAAAGAGGCGTCAGCGATAGACGACAGCCGGTGATTGCTATTTAAGTCTACGCATTGTAGTAGGATGATATGTCTATGCATATGAGTATGATGTATGGAAAGAGGTGTTATTTGGCGGAACCTGTTGTGGCCGGACTGGATGGGATTGTGAGTGGATCAAGGATGAATCCGAACTTCCTTCTACCTGCATGTTTCTTCCTTTGTGTGTCCGGGCTAATTACATGCCGCCAGTCCTGTTTTGCGTCAATCTTTAGTTTGCAAATGCGAAATGCTTGAAGGCAGCTGGGTGTCCTCTTGTTGTTGGTCCCAGGGTCCCTAATCGAGCCCTAGTGTGCCTAGCCGTTAGACCGTGAGGTAGTGCGGACTCCGCAATGGGTGTCCGGATAGTTGGTCTGAATAATTTACCACGTGGAATCTAGTCGACGTGGTTTTTCCCGTTAGCATACGGTAAACTTCCGCATGGTGGGAAGGTGCTGAAGATTTATTCTTTGGCGTAGCATTTTCGGGTTATCCGAAGGCAACCGTTAGAGTGGTGGGCCAAGAAAACTTGGCCTTTGCACCTTACATCTTTTAGGAGATGTTTTTCATGGCGTCATACCCTTGTGGGATTTGTGTGTTATGGAGCCCCGGACTACTAGGTCAAGAGGCACTGCAATTGACTTGTTGTGGTTTATGTGATCCTTGGCGATCGGCCGTACTGTTCTGCTCTGGGGCGTGGGGCTCTTGACGAGACGTCTTCCCTTATTGCGTCCGGCGGGCGACCAGCCGCTTTGTTTTGAGGATCATGCATTCTCTATTGGTATGCTTTGCGGTCCTTCTAGGAGTACCATGAATTTCACATGGTTGATCGAGCGTGTGGCTCGGGCCGAATAGGTTTGAGCTGCTCTTTGTCCGTTGACCGGACTGGTATTTACTGGACCTGGCACCCGTTTCCTTGACCTGATGTTTGTTGCGCCGAGGCTTGAGGGTGCCTCTTTGCATATGCTTCTTACTGTCTTGGGCCGTAGTGATGTGTGGGCGTTTGGGTGCGTGCCTATGGTTTTCCTGCTCGAGTTGAAGTAGCCAGTTGTGCCGTGTATGCCCTTTGTCGGGGCTATCGAGTTCGTATTTTTCGGTGGCCAGTGCCTTGGTTGTAACGCCCCGGACTCGATGCGCCAGGTGTCTGCCAGTTATTCGCCGTCATTGCCATGTCATTTGCTTGCATGTTGCATTTTATCATGTCATCATGTGCATCTCATTTTGCATACGTGTTCGTCTCATGCATCCGAGCATTTTCCCCGTTGTCCATTTTGCAATCGGGCACTCCTATGTCCTCCGGCGTCCCCCTTTTGTCTCTTGTTATGAGCGGGTGTTAAACATTCTCGGAATGGACCGTGATTTGCCAAGCGGCCTTGGTACACCACCGGTAGACCGCCTGTCAAGTTTCGTGTCATTTGAAGTCCGTTTGATACTCCAACGGTTAACCGGGTAGCCGTAAAGGCCTCTTTTGTGTGCAGCCCAACACCCGTTCATATCAGCCCATGAACCCATCCAAACCCCCTCCATGCTCTCAGTCGTTCGATCACGATCGTGTGGGCAAAAACCGCACCTCATTTGAACTCTCCTAGCTCCCTCTACCTATATAAACACACCCTGCCCCAAAATTCCGGATCAAATCCACCCTAACCCTAAAAAATCGCCCTCCGCCGCCGCCGGACGCGTCCGCAATGGCCGGACATATCCGCCGCCGCCACCCGACGAATCCTAGCGCGCCACATGGCGATCCCCGCCGCCAGCCACCGCCGGCCCGTGAGACCACGGCGGGCCCGCGAGCCCGACTCCGCCACCCCGCGCGTCCTCCGCCGCCCGCGCCCGTCTCCGGCCGCCGGACCCCGTCAGCGCCTCCGCCGCCGCCTCGCCGGCGCATCGCCCGCGCCGCCCGCGCCTTGCTCCCTGCCGCCGAGCGCCTCCCGCGCCCGCCTCCGCCGCCGGATCTTCTCCGCCACCAGCCACCGCAGATCTCCTCCGCCTCGCTGGATCTGCACCACCGCGCCGCCCGCTCCGCCTCTAGCACCACGACCCCACCGGCCTCCTCCTCTCCACCTCGCACCCCGCCGCGCCTCGTCCGCTCCGCCGTCGTCCCGGTGCCGCCACGGGGCCCCTCGGCCAGATCTCGCCGTGCCCTCGCCGGAGGAGCTCGCCGGCGCCGCCGTCCTCGCCGGATCTGGTCGGGTGGACCAGATCCACCACCTCACCGAACCAAACGCGGCCCCGTCCCGGATCCCCTCTGTCCCGGGTCCTCCCCATCCCAGTTTCCCGCGAGGTGAAATCTGCCAAGTCCCCGTTGCTCTACATTCTGGTGCCCTTTTCGACATGCCATATCTCCTCATCCGTAGATCCGTTTTGCATGTGTAATATATAAAAATGTTAGTTGTGAGATGATCTTCATTTCATTCCATTGTGTCATGCTTGTTTGAGTCCATCTTGATGCCATTATCGTCGTTGCAAGAGTGTTATATGATGTTAACTGCTGTCTGTTATCAGAACTTGCTGTTTTGTCTTTTTCGTTGCATTTTGTGTGTGCATCCTATGAGCTTGATGTATACATGTGTTTTGAACTACATCAGGTCATATTTACAGTGGTGCAACCCATGTAATTTTGTGTGTCTAGTAGAGAGTGCATAGACCTCGTGAAGTAGGGTACTTGCTGTTACTGTTTTGCTAGACTGAATCTGCTATATCATGATGCTATGTAAACGTGCTGCTACAAGTTATTCTATGCATAATCTGGAGATGTTCACTAAAGATGTTTTGTTATAAATGTCATGCCCTATCGACCCATGCCCCTGGTTGTATTTATAGCCTGCTTTAGCTTGTTGTAATCCTGCTCTTAATTTGCTCAATAATGTTGTTGTCAGCCTATTAACATTAAGTTCAGTTTTGCCATGAGCTTTGCTAGTGATCCTTGCACCCTATGAACTTGCTCTTGCCATGCTTAGCTCCATAGACATGTATTCTTAAGGTTGGTCACCTTCTCATGCCATGTATTACTCTGTGGTGAGTGGTACAACCTCACCAACATGCCTACTTATTGTTGTTCCTGCCATGTCTGAATCTGTCATATGACTTGCCATGTTTGCATGGATCCTACCATCTTTTCTGTTGATCTTTGGAATTAGTTCAGTAAGGGAGATTTGTTCTTTGTATTTAATATTAGAATTTCATGCCTTTATTTTCCATTATAAGTTCTTGTAACACGTTACTTGATAGCTCTAAACATTGCAAACTGATGTTATTTCTGACAAGTCAGTAAACTGTTATTATTTGCAATCTTGCCATGTCCTTTTGAGCATGTTATATTGTTTTCTGGAGATAGCTCAGTGTTCATGTTTTGTCATGCTCTACCTGTACTTAATGCCCATGCCTTTTTTTATTACGTTGAGGTGCCATAGCATGTTGTTTTGATGCTTGCAACATGCCTAGTTGCTGTTTTGAACAGCTTGTCCTTTAAACTTGTATAGTGTATGTGTTCAACCGTTGCTCCGTTTTGAGTGTGCTCTATATGAAACTTGCTTGATTTTGCATGAAGTTTCATATTATCATCTTGCATCCTTGTTGGGAGGTGTTTTCTTGATGTTTGGATGCATTTAGCATCAATGCCATGTTTGACTTGTTTTGCTCATATCTTTTAGGTCGTAGCTCCGAACTAATTGAACTTTATATGTAACTTGACTAGAATCTCATGTAGATCATCTTGGTGCATCTTAACTTGCTGTTTAACAACTCGAACATAAGGTTTATTCAGTTCTGGACCAATTTGTAAATTTGCATATCAGGACTTACCGGAATTGTTATATGTTCTTTCCGGCCTCATTTAACCTTGCTTTGATGTGTTGTTCTTGTATGCATCATCTCCTGCCATGAGTAGCTTCATGTAGTCTTGTCTTGCATCATACTTGGTTGAGCATCATGCCTTGTGTCGGTGTACTAAAGTAGGGGTACCCTAGTATCCCGAACTTGTGCACGGGCAGTCGCAGCAGCCCGCGGCAAGGCTTGCCGAGTGACCGCCAAGGTCCTCCGTGGTTCCTTTGGAGCCATTCAAGAACAAAGTGTTCAAGCCAAGGAGACAAGGCCCCGGCAAGAGGAGCTTGCCGGGAAGGCCAACTAAGGCATCTCAAAGAACTTGTCGCGATGCGCCACGCGTCCTGGCGAGGCCCGGTGAGCGACAAGCTTCCGGACGCGACAAGACAACGACCGCAGCAAGGCGCTTGCCGCGGCAAGCTACCACTCTGTACCCGCGCTCCAGCACATCCACCAACGTGTCGCCCTAGGACCTTTCCAGACGCACGTGGCAAGAGGCTGTGTAGCCAGCGGTGCGCAGTGGCTAGCAGCGCTGACAAGATTGCCATCGTGGCAAGCGGTGGCGTCCCTGACGGTCCCTTTTTGCACTATTTGGGCGACGCGGACGGGCATTTAATGCCTTTGTCCCCTGCCGTCAGGGTTTGGTATGATACACTGTACAGGTAGTTGTACCAACTGCAACACCTTTCCATTTTTACCCTTGTCTACGTTGCCACCTGTCGGTGACCCCTTGAGCATATAAAAGGAGGCCCATGCGCAACGTAGAGGGGGGTACAGAGGCAGAAAGACACTCACGCTCGGTCTAGTTAGCAGCTAGTGTGTACTGTAGCACTCAGCGCTCTCGAGCAAGAACTCAATACACTCAGATATGCAGCAGTAGGAGTATTATCTCTCCGGAGAGCTCCGAAGCTGGGTAAACCGCTCGTGTGCTTCACCTCGATCTGCTCTTCCCGCGATCTCCGCCCCCCCCCCCCCCCCCCCCGCCGAACTGAAAGGGGCTCGGTCCGCCGGTCCCATAGGTGTCCGTGGGTCAGTTCTCCCCGGCATCTTTGGCGCGCCAGGTAGGGGGCATCGAGGTTGTGTGAACCTTATCCGACGTTCACACGAGCTAGATCTTCATCTTCTTCATCGACATGCCGCCGAAGAAGAAGGCTTCAGAGGTGGCTGCTCCGTCCGCGTCGATCCCACTGCCACCGGAGCAAACGGCTGGTGGAGTAGACGCCGGCGGAAGAACGGGCGTCGACGAGGGAGCTCACGGTGCTGCCAGGTCCAAGGACAAGGCTGCACAAACCTCGGCGTCCGTACATGCACCGCGCCCATCTCAGGAGGCGCAGGACCGACAGCGTCATGGTACTCGCGGTACCATACGTTCGTTGGACCAAGATCGAGCTAGTGGATCTCAGGGTGCTCAAGACCAGCATGCACGCCAACATGCTGGCACAAGCATGGCACGGTCGCCTGGACGGGATACTGCTCCTTCTGACATAGTTAGAAGTCCGAGCATATCCCGCTCCTCGCACCGTTCGCCACTGCCACCCACCACTCCAGCGGAAGCTTTGGCACGAGCTCAACTGCTTCTGGATTACCCTCCAACGGCAGACAAGATCGACGAATGGAGGGCCACCATTCAGAGTCTCATCGGCTTCGCCAACGGCGACACTCCATGGCAGCCGAGTACATCGCAGCCGCGGCAAGACTGCCAGGCACGAGCCGGTGGCGACAAAACCGGTGGGGGTGCAACCACCGTGCACTCTCCACCCCGAAGGCCAAGATCGCTGACTCGCCGGATCTACCTCGACAGCGACTCCATCGCATCATCAGATCCACGAGCTCGTCGCGATCAGCGCCAAGTTCTTCACGAACGACAGCAAGAAGACGCTCGTACTCGCATCGAGCGTCGAAGAGAAGCGCGGCGTCAATCAGACCAGCGCGCTGGGCCCTCTGTCGACATGCATGCGCCAGGGGAACCAGGCGACTTGCCGTACGCGGTAGGTTGCCCTGCGTTCACTCGTGAGCTGCGGCAAGTCCAGTGGCCCAGCACGAAGAATTTCAAGCCAGACGTACCAGAGAAGTACGACGGCAAGTCGCATCCGTCAGAGTTCCTCAGCATCTACACCATCGCGATGCAGGCTGCCGGGGGGCGGGACGACAAGATCCTTGCCAACTACTTCCCGCTGGTACTCAAGCCCAATGTCAGGTCCTGGCTCATGCACTTGCCGGATAACTCCATATCCTCCTGGGCAGATCTATGCCATCAGTTTGTCGGCGCCTTTACAGGCGGTCACAAACCTAATGGCCAAGAGAGCGACCTTCATCTGCTCGCCCAGAAGGAAGGAGAGCCCCTGCGCAAGTACATTCAGAGATTCAGCCATGTACAGCACAACATCCCAGATGTCCACCCTGCCGCGGTCATCAGCGCGTTCCATCAGAACGTGCGTAACCGCAGGATGCGGGAGGAGATGGCGATGTGCAAGATCAGAGACGTCAGTGAGTTATATGCCCTGGCCGACAAGTGTGCACGTGCTGAGGAAGGGAGGAAACTCCCCGGAGAGGATACATGAGCAGGAGGATCTGACAGCAAGGATGCTACCCCGGCAAAGAGAAACCGGCGGCGGAACAACAGGAAGAAGAAAGGCAAAGATGTGCTAGTCGTTGAGCAGTCCGGCAACGGAGGTGGCGCCCAGAAAGCCAAAGCTGGTAGCTCCGGCAAGGAGATTGCTGCATGCACCAACTGTCAGGCTGTGGCGGTCACCGACAAGCAGGACGGCACCAATAAGCAGTACTGCAAGATCCACCGCACAAAGGGCCATGACCTCCAGAGCTGCAAGAAGGTCGAGCAGCTTGTTGAGCAGCAAAAGGCTGAATACGAGCGACGCGACAAGGAGAAGGCCCAAGAAGGTACTGGAGGATCCGGCAAGAAACGTCCCGGCCGAGGAGGACGCCGCGGCAAGGCCAAGCAGCGACAAGGAGACAGACCTCCCCGCGGCCGCGACAAGGATGAACACGACGACGACGATGAAGATATGGATGATGACGAGACCGGTGAGCAGGAGTTCCAGAAAGCCACAGAGGTCCTGTGCGTTGACGGTGGTGCTTCTCTGCATACTTCACACCGCCAGCTCAAGCAGTGGGTGCGGGAAGTCAATGCGGCAGAACCACCCGTCGAGTCACGCAAGCCTCTGAAATGGTCCAGCACGCCTATCATCTTTGATATGAGGACCACCCTGATCGCATAACTGCGGTCGGGTGCTTACTGATGTTGGTTTCACCAACTATCCGCAACCTCAAGGTCACTAAGATGCTAGTTGACGGCGGGGCTGGCTTGAACCTGATCTCCTCCGCGGTACTCCGGAAACTCCAGATCCCTGACAGCGAGCTCGAAGAGACCGGCACATTCCAAGGAATCAATCCGGGAAGGAGCAAGCCGAAGGGAAAGATCACATTGCCGGTGACATTTGGCAGCGAGCTGAACTTCAGGACTGAGAGGGTCACTTTTGACGTTGCTGACTTTCCATTGCCTTACAATGGGATACTCGGCCGTCCAGCACTCGCCAAATTCATGGCAGCCTCTCACTATGCATACAACATACTGAAGATGCCGGGCCCGATAAGTGTCATCTCTGTCCCTGGCGACAAGAAGGATGCTCTTATCTGCGCCGACAAGATCTACCGGGAAGCAGCAGCCGCAACAGATCGCAAGTCACTTGCCGTTGAAGCTCCCGGGGGGAAGAAGAAGACCAAGTCCGGCAAGAGTTCGGATGCCCACTCCGGCAAGCGCACCTCTTCGGAGTGCTGCGCTACCGTCGAGGACGCACCATCGAGCTCCACCGGCAAGCATAAGAAGGCAATGGCAGCTCCGCCAGAGACCAAGAAGGTGTCCGCCAAGGAGGACGGCACTGGTGGTACCTTCACCATCAGTGCCACTCTCGACCCTAAATAGGAAAGCGCGCTCGTTGCTTTCCTACGGGCGAACGTCGACGTGTTTGCGTGGCAACCGTCTGACATCCCCGGTGTTCCCAGGAAAGTAATTGAGAACCATCTTGCCGTATGTCCTCATGCGCGGCCCGTCAAGCAGAAGGTCAGGAAACAAGCAGTGGAGCGCCAAGAATTCATCGCAGAAGAAATCAAGAAGTTGGAAGCAGCAGGCCTTGTCAGAGGAGTGCTCCATCCTACGTGGTTGGCCAATCCTGTAGTCGTGCGCAAGGCAAACGGGAAATGGAGGCTTTGTATCGACTTTACCGATGTAAATAAAGCTTGTCCTAAAGACCCATTTCCCTTGCCGCACATTGACGAGATTGTTGACTCCACGACTGGATGTGACTTGCTTTCATTTCTTGACGCATACTCAGGATACCATCAGATCTTCATGGCAAAAGAGGATGAGGAGAAGACCGCATTCATCACTCCATGTGGCACATACTGTTTCATATGGATGCCCTTCGGTTTAAAGAATGCTGGTTCAACATTTGCAAGGGTAGTCCATGACGCTTTTGAGCCACAAATGCACAGAAATGTGGAAGCCTACATGGATGACATAGTGGTCAAGAGCAAGGACAAGGCAACCCAGATTCAGGATTTAGACGAAACCTTTGTAAATCTGTGTAAGATCAACCTCAAGCTTAACCCCGAGAAGTGTGTGTTTGGAGTCCCCTCCGGCAAGCTTCTCGGGTTCTTCGTGTCTCAGCGGGGAATTGAAGCCAATCCCGACAAGATCAAGGCCATTGAGCAGATTGAAGCACCAAAGCGCATCAAGGATGTACAAAGACTTGCCGGTTGCGTGGCTGCTCTCAGCAGGTTTATCTCTAGGTCTGCTGAGCGCGCCCTGCCGTTTTTCAAAATATTGAAAAAGGCAGGTCCAATGAAATGGACTCCGGAAGCGGAGGCTGCGCTGCAGGACTTACAGAGATACCTGTCCTCCACTCCAACACTTGTC
This sequence comes from Triticum timopheevii, assembly GCA_963921465.1. NCBI lineage: Eukaryota > Viridiplantae > Streptophyta > Magnoliopsida > Poales > Poaceae > Triticum > Triticum timopheevii. The sequence continues at coordinate 295,722,809 of OY997274.1, forward strand.
GCACCTAAGCCACAAGAGAAGTTGCTGCTATATATAGCGGCAACCAATCAAGTGGTTAGTGCTGCGTTAGTAGCGGAGAGGGAGGCGGATGATGAGCCAGCAACCACGGCAGATGCATCCAGCGACAAGCAGGGGGCTTCACCGACAAGCTCTGGTCCCGACAAAGATGGATCTGCGCAGGCGCGTGAGGAGATACAGAAGAGAATGGTGCAGCGCCCAATTTACTTTGTCAGTTCCCTTCTGCAGGGGGCTAGGTCGAGGTATTCTGGTGTGCAGAAATTGCTTTTCGGCCTTCTCATGGCCTCGAGAAAGCTGCGCCATTACTTCCAAGCACATGAGATCACAGTTGTCACTCGTTTTCCGCTGAAGAGGATACTGCAGAATCCAGAAGCAACAGGCAGGATTGTCGAGTGGGCACTGGAACTGTCAAGCTTTGGCCTCAAGTTTGAGAGCACTTCAACTATCCAGAGCAGAGCATTGGCAGAATTCATAGCAGAGTGGACGCCAACACCAGATGAAGAAATTCCAGAAACGAGCATCCCCGTCAAGGAAGCAAGCAAAGAGTGGCTGATGTACTTTGATGGTGCCTTCTCGCTGCAGGGCGCCGGTGCGGGCGTGCTACTTGTTGCGCCCACCGGAGAGCACCTCAAGTACGTAGTCCAGATGCACTTTCCCAAGGAGCAAGCAACAAACAATACCGCAGAGTATGAAGGTCTGCTTGCCGGTCTCAGGATCGCAGCAGACCTTGGGATCAAGAAGCTCATTGTCAGGGGTGACTCGCAGCTTGTCGTCCGCCAAGTGAACAAGAATTATCAAAGTACGTTGATGGAAGCTTACGTTGATGAAGTGAGAAAGTTAGAAGAGCACTTTGACGGCCTACAGATGGAACATGTTCCAAGAGCTCAGAACGACATTGCCGATGGCCTGTCGAAGTGCACCGCACTTAAGTTACCTGTGGAACCAGGGATCTTTGTGCTCAAACTGACTCAACCATCTGTAACGCCATCAACTGGACAGAGCAAGAAGAGGAAGTTGATTTCTGGTGACTATTTTCCGGCAAAGCTCCCCGAAGCCGCCGCCAAGAAGGTCCCCAAGATCAACACCAAGTGTGCTGAGGAGCAGTCTGCTCCGGCAAGCCCTAGGGTTTGTTCCGTTGAAGCAGACGATCCCGACAAGTTTTGCTCCGGCAAGCTCGCCGGGGAACGTCAAGCTCCGGCTGAGACGCAGGTTCTCGCCGTAGAAGCGGATGTTCCCGCAGCAGCAGATGTGCCTTTAGTCCTTGTTGTCGAGCCACAAGCTCCAGCATGGGCACAGCAGATTGTTCGTTTCCTCCAGACAGGAGAACTTCCCGAAGAGCAAGAAGAAGCGAAAAGAGTAGCCCGGCAGTCAAGTATGTACCAGTTTGTCGACAACACACTGTACAGAAGAAGACTCAACGGTGTGAAATTGAAGTGTATTCACCAGGAAGATGGACAAAAGCTGTTGGCAGAGATACATGGAGGCATATGTGGTCACCACATTGGCGCAAGAGCACTTGCCGGCAAAGCCTTCCGGCAAGGTTTCTTTTGGCCGACAGCCCTCCAGGATGCAACTGCACAAGTAACCAAGTGTGAAGCGTGCCAGTTCCATTCCAAGCAGATACACCAGCCAGCTCAAACTCTCCAGACGATCCCTTTATCCTGGCCATTTTCGGTCTGGGGGCTCGACATCCTCGACCCCTTTCCCCGAGCTGTCGGGGGCTTTGAGTACTTGTATGTTGCAATCGACAAGTTCACAAAGTGGCCGGAAGTGGAAGCAGTGAGGAAGGTGATAGCACAGTCAGCAGTCAAGTTCTTCAGGTCGATTGTTTGCCGCTTCGGGACCCCTAACAGGATCATCACCGACAACGGCACGCAATTCACGAGCCGCACCTTCATGCAGTACGTCCAAGATCTTGGCGCCAAGGTCTGCTTCGCTTCTGTTGCTCATCCGAGAAGCAACGGTCAAGCGGAGAGGGCAAATGCTGAAGTGCTGCGCGGGCTCAAGACCAGGACTTTCGACAGGCTGCGCAAGTGCGGAAAGAACTGGATTGAGGAGCTGCCGGTGGTTCTTTGGTCGATCAAGATGACGCCAAATCGAGCCACTGGCCAGACGCCTTTCGCTCTAGTCTATGGAGCAGAGGCAGTTCTCCCCACGGAACTCGTATACGGGTCACCTCGAGTGCTCGCTTATGATGAGCTTGAGCAAGAGCAGCTGCGACAAGATGACGCGCTGCTCCTTGAGGAAGACCGTCTTCAGGCTGCTGTACGAGCTGCTCGATACTAGCAAGCTTTGCGCCGCTACCATAGCTGCAAAGTTAGTGCCAGAAGTCTCGAGGAAGGCGACCTTGTTCTTCGGCGCGTTCAGTCCGCCAAGAATTCCAACAAGTTGACGCCGAAGTGGGAAGGCCCTTACCGGGTGAAACGAGTCACTAGGCCTGGCGCTGTCCGCCTTGAGACCGAAGATGGCATTCCGGTGAGCAACTCCTGGAACATTGAGCATCTTCGTAAGTTTTACCCGTAAGGCGCAGTTGCCGGAACCTGTTCTGGCAACCACCTTTTGTACAAGTCTTGCCGCTGTTGCATGTAATCCTTTGTACAAAGTCGGGCGCAGCCCCGTGCATAAGTAAAGCTCATGTGCTCCGCACATCTTCTCAATTTCATGCTTTCTATTTTTTGCATGTGTTATCTGACACTTTGTGCAGTGCCTACCCCCGGTAAGCAATAACGAGCCGTAAGGCTCCATATCTTTATTTTCTCTTCTTTCTCTTTCTCAAAGAAAGGAAGGTTCCCTCGCCCATAAGTTTGACGGGGGGAAAGGAGAAGGTAATGGTGTGGACCAGGCGTCGTTCAAGAAAGTTTCGCCTTAGCGGGAAGCAAACGACAGAAAAGCTAAGTTGCCAAAGTTTGAGCAATCAATTTTAAAAATTTTAAGTTATCTTCCTCGAACGACCGTGCTTTGTATGGAAAACTTGTGCGTGGAGGAACCAACTCGTAGCTAGTTGCGCCCTTACTTTGTTTCGAGTCCGCTCAACAACTTAAGTGAGCTGCGACTAGTTGCGACAAGGTTTCTTGTCGGTAGCGGCACCGCCAGCAGGCTGCTGACGTCCCGCACTCGGCGCTCACGGCTAAGGCGCCTGCACCGGCAAGTTCCCTAAAAGCGTAGGGCAAAAACATACAAAGGAAGGAATCAAGTAAAGGAAATAACATAGCAATCGATACCCAAAATAGAGTTATATTACAAGATAGCTTGTCGCAGCTCTAACAGATTGTTTTCATAACATGCCCAGCAGCGACAAGAAAAGGAAAAAACGGGCGGCCTAATCTACGCGATCGCCCTCAACCCTCTTGATCTCGCTCACCTTATCCACAATGGGTGCGACAAGGGTCTTGAGCGCTTCCAGATCAGCATCCGGCGGTAGGGTCTTGAGGACATTGGTGAGGTTGAGGCCCGGGTTGCGGAAAGCCACCTTCACCAACACCTTTTGAAGAGCTCCCGCGCAGATCTTGCGCGACTCGTTGGCCAGCTGCTTTGGGATCCTCTCCCGGAGTCACTAGAGGGCCGTCGCCACGCCTTTGAAGAACAAGCTGAGCTTGGCGCTGGGTTGGAGGTTCTCATCGGAGGGATACCCGAAATCCTCCATCCCCAGCTGCGCCAGCTCCCTGTCGATGGCTGCGGCAACATCCACGAGACCCTCCATCCAATGCTCCACATTCTCCCTAAAAGTGTTCTGGGTGACAGCAGCACTCGCCTGCAGCGCCTCGTCGGCCTTGATCTACTTCTTCAAGGCCACCTCCTGCTCCCTGGCGACATCCAGCGTCTTGGTCAAAGTAGTCAGCTTCAACTCAAGATCTGCGTTGGAGTCCTTAGCGACGCTAAGCTCCTTGCCCTTCTCGGCGAGACTACCCTGCAGCTCGCCAAGGGTGTAGGCGTCCTTCTCGCGCTCACGCTTGAGCGCGGCAAGCTCTTCACCACTCACCTTGAGATCGGCCTCCAGCTGTGCCACCTTCGTCTCCAGCCCCTTCTTGGCGGCCTCGGTAGCTGCGGCAGCATCCTCTGCTTCCTTGAGAGCCCCGCCAAACATTTGCTCGCGCGCAGCAAGCTCCTCCTCGTGGCTGTCAAGATTGACCTTCCGCTGCGCCAACTTGCCCTCCCGCGCATACAGCTCCTCGGCGGCAAGCCGCTGTTGCTCTTCAGCTTCAGCCTTCTCGAGGAGGAAGGCTTTCTGCTCCTCAGCGAGTTGCTTCCGCCCCTCTGCCAGGGACCGGAGAGCTTCCTGGTTGCGACCCCGGAGCTCCTCCTCGCGCTTCTCGATGTCCACTCCCGCCTTCGCGACAAGCGCTTCTCGGGATTCCACCTTGGCCTGCCGAGCACGGTAGAGCGACACCAGCTTCCGCAGTAGCCGCTCCTCCTCAGACTCACCGCTGCTGCTGCTCGGTGCATCAACCAGCGTCAGCCCAGCGGAGGCGAGCACCTCTCCATCCAAGGTTTCTCCTCCGACCGGCGCCCTGGGGCTTGACGCCCAGGGGAGCTTGATGAAGACGCCATCGCTGGCCTTCAAATAGGCGGCGGGCTGGGGTTCTTCGGAGCCTGACGCTGCGGCAGCGGCGGAGGGATCGGTGGTCGGCGTAGCGCCTGGCGCTCCTGCGGCCTCGGGGCCGTCAGTGCAATCGCCAGACCCCTCGCCAGCTTTTGCGGCGGCAGCTTTGGCGGCCTCTTCGCCGGCGGGATCATCAGCATCACCTGCTTCTTCGGTGGAAGCGGCGTCGTCGGTGTTGCCGCACGCGTTCTCCTCGCCGGCGACCTCGGTCTCCATCGGCTCCGTGGAAGATGGATCTGACGGCCGGAAAAGGGAGAAAAGTCAAGCAAATATCCAAAAAGAAAATCAGAAGAAGAAGAACCCAAGGGAAGTTTTCAAGCAAAAGGATTACCTGTACTGGGCTCTACAGTCACGGTCTCCGCCGCCGGGGGGTCGCTGGTGTTGTCCCTTGCCGGAGAATTGTCCCTTGCCGGAGAACGCTCCCTTGCCGGGGAACCCTCCCTTGGCGGTGTAGTCGAGGCAGATGGCATGTCGGGGGCAGCCTCCGAGCGCTCCTGGTGAGGCTGCTCTGCTCCTACGCAAACCAACAGTCAAATGTTAGCAAAGAAAGAGCACCCATGCGCGCCTAACAGCGGGAAGTAAACCATATACTTACGCTGGGGGCTGCGCTGGGGGCTGCTTTGGGGAATAGTTGTCGGGTCCGGCAAGGTGGTCTCGGGCACCCCCCCTGTTGTCGCGGTGGGTTCGTCCTCGATGACAATCACCGGGACCTTGGCTCTCTTCTCCGCTCTCTGGGCCAGAGACCTGAAAAGGAATGAGTTCGGAGTAACGCAAATCAGATACAAGACAAAACAACAAGAATTGAAGAAATACAAGTACAACGAAGAATCTTACTCTTCTTCTTCCTCGTCGGAGCTGAGCGCGGAGAGGTCGAAGTCCGGCCCACCTTCGGCGCTACGAGGCGGAGGAGTAGTTTCCCTTAATCGCTTGGCGGGGGCAGTGGCGTTGGTCTGAGACGACCCAGCTCCAGCCGCCGCTGCGGCGTGAGAAGCGGCAGGAGCAGAAGCGGTGGTCCGGGAGGACCCCGCTCCAGTTGCCGCAGCGGCGTGAGGCGCTCCCGCGGCAATAGTGCTTGCCACGGTAGAGCGTGTCGCGCGGCGCGGCGGCTGTTGGCTCGTCTGCCGCCCTGCTACATCCCCGGCCTTGCGGAGACGCCTTCTTGGTGGAGCTGGGCGCTCTACTTGCGGCGAGCTGTCTGAAGATGAGGAGGAAGAGGTGTTGGTCTCCAACGAGCCGCTCGCACCCTCGGCGGGATCGCTCGACTCGACTTCAGGCCCGGCAAGCTCTCCCTCGCCGGCAAGCTCCTCTTGCTCGGCAAGGCTTGCCGCCTCTGCTGCCTCTGCCTCCTCCACGCTGAATCCAAACTCGCCCGCGGCAGCGGCTGCCGCCGCCTCTTCCAGCCTAGTGGCGATGCGCTGCATCTCCGCATCGGTGGTGTCGCGGGTGAGGCTCTTCTGTTCATCGGAGCGAACCAGCACTTCTACCAAGCCGTCGAAGAACTCCTGCACGACATCGTCTGCAGGCTCTTGCCAAGTTGGGACAATTCCATGCGAATCGCACAGCGGCATCATTGCACGAATGCGGTCGAGCGAGGAATTGTTGCATAGCGGAATGACATCCTTCGGCAACCTGAACCATTCGGGATGTTGAGGGTCGTGCTTGAACAGTTCCTTGAGCATTGCATCCAGTTCCAGGACAATGAAGTTGAAGTTGAGGCCCGGGCGCAGCCTCATGATGTCCATCGCATTCTGGAACTCCCAGGCGGGTCTCCTCCTCTCCTGCAGGGGGGCGATGCGGCAGCGACGAAAATCTGCGCCAACGGCGCCTACAGTGAGCCTGGCAAGCCTGAGGCGTAGGATCCGGGTGATGGCAATCTTCAGCCTATCGTCTTCCGGGGCCACGTTGCTCCAATCGTTGCCGCGCGCTACTGGGGCTTGGCGCTGGGCGGTAAACGGCCGCGGGTTCTCCTCGACAATCTAGCACCAGTCTGCTCTCCATTCCTCTCACTTGCCGCGGAGCTCTCCTCCAGATAAGCTTCCTTCTGGCCGGCTCTCGAGATCCAGGCGATTCCGCCAGATAAAGGCTCCCCTCTCTCAACTCGGGGCATAAAGAAGTGGCGGAAAAGAGCTACATTTGGATGGACTCCGACAAAGTTTTCGCAGAGATGTGCGAAAACTGCCATGGTCAGAACGGCATTGGGGGTGAAGTCAAGGAGGTGGAACCCGTAGGTGTTCATAATGTCGCAGAAAAATTCAGAGAAAGGCGGGCAGAGCCCGCAGTAGAAGAACAACGCGAAGAAGGGATATCCATTCGGAGCCCGTTCCGAAGCGGCGGCGGAGAGTACCTTCGTGCGCGGATGCGCTCGCGTCTCCGTCGACCAGAAGAGGTAGTAATACTCCCTCAGCTCCTTCGCGGCGAGCTTGGGGGGAAGGTTGTCCGCTCCTTTTGCAGCGCTACGAGCCGCTGCGCCTCGGTCGACATCACGGCCTTCCCCTTGCCGGCTTTCGGAGCCATGGCAGAGGTGGTGGGGGAGATCGACGGCGTTGGTGGTGCTGGTGGCGATGGGGGGGCGGAGCGCTGCTCTCTTTTAGCTTTGGGAAGAAAAGGGGGAGCGGCGGAGATTTCTGAGATTGGGATAGCAACCGGCGGGATGGGCGAACTGCCCCTGTTTCCCCTGCTTATAAAGAGGGAGGGGGCGGACGTTCCGTCTTTTCGAATAAAGAAACCACCCACGATCTCTCCCACGACGCCGCGTTCGACGCGTGCCGTTCAGGGAGGGCACGGTGGATACGGAGTAAGATACGGCGTAACCCAGGCCGCGCGTGCCCGTGCCCTGTTTTGGGCCTGGCCCAACAGCACTCGACACCGTGTGTGGCCCAGGCCCGGGGGCTCCTGTCGGTGTACTAAAGTAGGGGTACCCTAGTATCCCGAACTTGTGCACGGGCAGTCGCAGCACCCCGCGGCAAGGCTTGCCGGGTGACCGCCAAGGTCCTCCGTGGTTCCTTTGGAGCCATTCAAGAACAAAGTGTTCAAGCCAAGGAGACAAGGCCCCGGCAAGAGGAGCTTGCCGGGAAGGCCAACTAAGGCATCTCAAAGAACTTGCCGCGACGCGCCACGCATCCCGGCGAGGCCCGGTGAGCGACAAGCTTCCGGACGCGACAAGACAACGACCGCGGCAAGGCGCTTGCCGCGGCAAGCTACCACTCTGTACCCGCGCTCCAGCACATCCACCAACGTGTCACCCTGGGACCTTTCCAGGCGCGCGTGGCAAGAGGCTGTGTAGCCAGCGGTGCACGGTGGCTAGCAGCGCTGACAAGATTGCCATCCTGGCAAGCGGTGGCGTCCCTGACGGTCCCTTTTTGCACTATTTGGGCGACGCAGACGGGCATTTAATGCCTTTGTCCCCTGCCGTCAGGGTTAGGTATGATACACTGTACAGGTAGTTGTACCAACCGCAACACCTTTCCATTTTTACCCTTGTCTACGTTGCCGCCTGTCGGTGACCCCTTGAGCATATAAAAGGAGGCCCATGCGCAACGTAGAGGGGGGTTCAGAGGCAGAAAGACACTCACGCTCGGTCTAGTTAGCAGCTAGTGTGTACTGTAGCACTCAGCGCTCTCGAGCAAGAACTCAATACACTCAGACATGCAGCAGTAGGAGTATTATCTCTCCGGAGAGCTCCGAAGCTGGGTAAACCGCTCGTGTGCTTCGCCTCGATCTGCTCTTCACGCGATCTCCGCCCCTCCCCCCCCCCCCCCCCCCCCCCCGCCGAACTGAAAGGGGCTCGGTCCGCCGGTCCCATAGGTGTCCGTGAGTCAGTTCTCCCCGGCACCTTGTTTATGTGTGGTGTGTTTACCATGTTGTGTGCTTCTTCTCGGTAGTTCCCGTTTCGTTGCGATCGTGAGGATTCATTCGTCTACGCTTGGTTCGTCTTCGTGGCTTCATCTTCTTCATGGACTCGTTCTTCCTCCTTGCGGGATTTCAGGCAAGATGACCGCTACCCTGGATCTCATTACTATCATTGCTATGCTAGTTGCTTTGTTCTATCGCTTTGTTGCGCTACCTATCATTTGTTCTTCAAGCCTCCCAATTTGCCAGGTCAGCCACTAACCTTTTCACCCTTCCTAGCAAACTGTTGCTTGGCTATGTTACCGCCATGCTCGGCCCCTCTTATAGCGTTGTTACTTACAGGTGAAGTTGAAGATTGCTCCATGGTGGACAGGATTTTGGTTGGGATATCACAATATCTCTTATTTAAATAATACATCTATATACTTGGTAAAGGGTGGAAGACTCAGCCTTATGCCTGGTGTTTTGTTCCACTCTTGCCGCCCTAGTTACCGTCATATCGGTATTATGTTCCTGGATTTTGCGTTCCTTACGCGGTTGGGTGATTTATGGGACCCCCTTGACAGTTCGCTTTGAATAAAACTCCTCCATCAAGGCCCAACCTTGGTTTTACCATTTGCCTCACCACCACCTACTTTTCCCTTGGGAGTGGCTCTCTCAAAGGTCATCTTTATTTTAGCCCCCCCCCTCCCCGGGCCAGTGCTTCTCTAAGTGCTGGTCCAAACCGAGCAGCCTGCGGGGCCACCTCGGGGAAACTCGAGGTCTGGTTTTACTCGTAGCTTGACTTATCCGGTGTTGCCCTGAGAACGAGATATGCGTAGCTCCTATCGGGATTGTCGGCACATCGGGCGGCTTTGCTGGTCTTGTTTTACCATTGTCGAAATGTATTGTAAACCGGGATTCCGAGACTGATCGGGTCTCCCTGGGAGAAGGAATATCCTTCGTTGACCGTGAGAGCTTATGATGGGCTAAGTTGGGACACCCCTGCAGGGTATAAACTTTTGAGAGCCGTGCCCGCGGTTATGTGGCAGATGGGAATTTGTTAATGTCCGGTTGTAGATAACTTGACACCAGATCCGAATTAAAACGCATCAACCGTGTGCGTAGCCGTGATGGTCTCTTTTCGGCGGAGTCCGGGAAGTGAACACGGTTTTGGGTTATGTTTGACGTATGTAGGTGTTCAAGATCACCTCTTGATCATTGCTAGCTTCACGACCATTCCTTTGCTTCTCTTCTCGCTCTTATTTGCGTATGTTAGCCACCATATCATGCTTAGTCGCTGCTGCAACCTCACCACTTTACCCCTTCCTTACCCATTAAGCTTTGCTAGTCTTGATACCCATGGTAATGGGATTGCTGAGTCCTAGTAGCTCACAGATTACTACAACAACAGTTGCAGGTACTGGTTATGCGATGATCATGACGCGAGAGTGATGTTTGCTTGTTTTGGAGTTCTTCTTCTGCTTCTTCTTTGATTAGGGGATAGGTTCCAGGTCGGCAGCCTGGGCTAGCAGGGTGGATGTCATTGAGTTTCTGTTTGTGTTTCATCCATAGTCGGATGGTGCTCTTATGTAAGATGATGTTGTATTCGTGTGGCATTGTATGCCTTTTGTATGTATCCCCATCTATTATGTAATGTTGATGTAATGATATCCACCTTGCAAAAGTGTTTCAATATGCGGGTCTATCCTTGGTGGAACCTTCGAGTTCCTCTTGGATAGGGTCGTATATTGGGCGTGACAAGTTGGTATCAGAGCCTCGACCGACCATAGGAGCCCCCTTGATTGATCGAGTAGTTTGGCTGTTGTTGAGTCTAGAAGGAAATGGTTTTTGGAGTCTAGTTATATCGGAGAGTATGAATTCTTTTTATTCCTCAGCCCCTTCCTCGCTCTGGTGAGGAATCTTGACGTAGGTGTTTTGAATTACTTCTCTTCCCCTTCAAATTTTCTTTATGATCACGCAGTTGGTTTTCCGATTGTTGGTTCTCAGCTCTTCTTATCCGGTGCATTTCTCGTCAAGTTGACTCGAGCCTCTTCATCTTTGATTTCAATCCTCAGCTGTTTTCTTTTTCCCACCCGCCCACCCCTTTTCTTCTTGGAGTCGGAGTCCATAATCGAGTATCCATCCTACTCGTGCGAAGTCTTTTTTTTCCTCAACGATTTCTACCGATGTTTTCTCTTCAAGATATTCGTCGGGTTTTTTTTCTTCCAAGTTGCCTTTGTTTTCCCGCCCTCCCACCCTCTTCTTCCTGGAGCATGAGTACTTCGACCATCAATTTCATTCGTGTGGAACCTCTTCAGTCTTTCGTAAATTTTCTCAACCGGTGAATTCTCGTCTCGTATGACATTCATCATCTTTTTTTTCTTTTTCTTCTCCGGTGGATTCAGTTCTAATTTTCGATAGTGATTATATTCTTTGCCTCGGCTCAAGTGTTTTCCTTGCTTGTTTGACTCTCGCCAGTTTATCCTTCCGGAGTGTGCAAGACATCTCAGGAGATTCACCTGTGTTTGAATTAATTCGAGGTTATCTCCTCATTCAAATACTTCAGTTGTTCCGGTGTATCATCTATCTCTTCAACAATTCTTTCCAGCCGTGTTTTTCTCTTTAGTGGGCCCTAACCCACAGGTCTTTTCCTAGGATCTTACCTGACTCTTCTAATTTCCCGGAGCTATTCTAAAATTCTTTTCGGGGTTTGACGTAAGAATGAATTTCATCAGTCAGATGCCATCTCCAAGATCGCTTTCAAATTCTTTTCATCTTTGGTTCAACCCTTCCTCTTTTTCATTCTCCCAGAGTTTTTCAACAATTTTCATGGTGTTTCTTGTCGTCATTCTCAACATTTGAAGACCGAAGTAGAGTTTTTCCTCTAAATCTTGTCTGTTCTCCCGAAGATTCATGTCGCTAGCTTGATGCTATTCGCTCAAATTGTTTCTAGTCGTGCAATTCTTTTCATCCATCCGGAGTATTTCAGGAGTTGCTTTCTCTCTCGATCATCCGGAGGCCATCTTTTCAGAATATTTCTTCGTTCCTAGTTTTCAAATTCGTTCTCCAATTATTCTATACCCGTGCCCCTTCGTTCGTCTCAATATTCTTTGAGTGCTTCGCTCAAGTATTCTTCTATCAGTTCGCGATCTCTTTGTTCTCTTGTCTCTAAATTCCCTCAAGTATCCTTTTGCGTTTCTAATTCTTCCTAGTGATTCATTCTCTTTCGTCACTCATTTCCGAATTCTAACAGTGGTTCTTTCATATTCTTTTTCTTTGATTATCATATCAATTCATTCGTTCTTTACAATCCTACCGGTGGTTCAAGGAGACCTTCCAAAATTTGGCGCTATATCTTCCCTTAATCTTTTCCCAGCGTGGATAAGTTGTATGCAATCCATTGCTTCTCATCAATTTAATTGATGAAGGATAAGCATAACATAATTCTTATTCTTCTTTCATCGAGTGGATCAATTCCTTCCTTCGGAGGTTTTTTCATGATGATTAGTCTCTCGGTTCCGAGTTAATCTTTTCTTTTCTGGAGTTCAAATTTCCTCGGCCATTTCGTTGGAACCTCCATCTAAATCACCGCAAGGCTCATCTTATTCTTTCATCCTTTATTCTATCTCATCATCTTTTTGTCACCGGCGTTCTTCATGGTGGTTCTCCATGATTTAATTCATTCTTCAAAGAGTTCATCAAGATTCTAATCGAAGGAGCTCAAGTATCCTTCTTCTTGCTTCTCGAGGTGCAATTAATTTTCCGTATTCTTTTGAAGAGGAGTTTTGCATTTCTTCGTTCTTCTCAGCTATTTAATCTGTTTCGCTTATGGTCAGAGATCACCTCATAATTTTGAGATGTTATCTACAAGTCCACAACAAGCAATTCTTTTGTTGTTGAATTTCCAACAACTCCGTTCAATCCTTTCTTCTAAGGTTGCTTTCTATTTCGTTCGTGGTAGAAGTTGCCATTTTTCTTCCTCGTTTTTTTCGTTCAACTCTTTCAACTCTTCTGGAGGCGTTGTGTCGTCCCTCTCGTCAAGTATCATTCCATTTTCTTAAGTTCATGTTCTATTCCTTCCATTTTCAGCCGGAGTGCTGCCTAAAATCCTTTCAGTCTTATTCGTTTCTTATCTCCTTCTAACTGGAGTGGTTTCATAGTCTATCTGATTCCGTGAGCTTTTGATTCTCATCATTCTCATCGTTCCTCTCTTCTTCTCGAGTGCTCTCGATTCTTTGCTTCTTCTCTTCTGTTCTTGGTTCACCTCATCCTCTTTTCCTTCCCATCTAGGTCCTAAGATCTCGGGACGAGATCTCTTGTTAGTAGAGGAGAGTTGTAAGGCCCCGGATTCGATGCGCCAGGTGTCTGCCAGTTATTCGCCGTCATTGCCATGTCATTTGCTTGCGTGTTGCATTTTATCATGTCATCATGTGCATCTCATTTTGCATACGTGTTCGTCTCATCCATCCGAGCATTTTCCCCGTTGTCCGTTTTGCAATCCGGCACTCCTATGTCCTCCAGCGTCCCCCTTTTGTATCTTGTTGTGAGCGGGTGTTAAACATTCTCGGAATGGACCGTGATTTGCCAAGCGGCCTTGGTACACCACCGGTAGACCGCCTGTCAAGTTTCGTGTCATTTGGAGTCCGTTTGATACTCCAACGGTTAACCGGGTAGCCGTAAAGGCCTCTTTTGTGTGCAGCCCAACACCCCTTCATATCAGCCCATGAACCCATCCAAACCCCCTCCATGCTCTCGGTCATTCGATCACAATCGTGTGGGCGAAAACCGCACCTCATTTGAACTCTCCTAGCTCCCTCTACCTATATAAACACACCCTCCCCCCAAATTCCGGATCAAATCCACCCTAACCCTAAAAAAATCGCCCTCCACCGCCACCAGACACGTCCACGACGGCCGGACATGTCCGCCGCCGCTGCCCGACGAATCCCAGCGTGCCACGTGGCGATCCCCGCCGCCAGCCACCGCCGGCCCGCGAGCCCACGGCGGGCCCGCGAGCCCGACTCCGCCGCACGCGCCCGTCTCTGGCCGCTGGGCCCCGTTAGCGCCTCCGCCGCCGCCTCGCCGGCGCGTCGCCCGCGCCTCGCTCCCCGCCGCCGAGCGCCTCCCGTGCCCGCCTCCGCCGCCGGCCGCCGCAGACCTCATCCACTTCGCCAGATCCGCACCACCGCGCCGCCTGCTCCGCCTCCAGCACCACGACCCCGCCGGCATCCTCCTCTCCACCTCGCGCCCTGCCGCGCCTCGTCCGCTCCGCCGTTGTCCCGGCGCCGCCACGGGGCCCCTCGGCCAGATCTCGCCGTGCCCTCGCCGGAGGAGCTCGCCGGCGCCGCCGTCCTCGTCGGATCTGGTCGGGTGGACCAGATCCACCACCTCGCCGAACCAAACGCGGCCCCGTCCTGGATCCCCTCTGTCCCGGGTCCTCCCCATCCCAGTTTCTCGCGAGGTGAACAATTGCCAAGTCCCTTTTGCTCTACATTCTGGTGCCCTTTTCGACATGCCATATCTCCTCATCCGTAGATCCGTTTTGCATCTGTAATATATAAAAATGTTAGTTGTGAGATGATCTTCATTTCATTCCATTGTGTCATGCTTGTTTGAGTCCATCCTGATGCCATTATCGTCGTTGCAAGAGTGTTATATGATGTTAACTGTTGTCTGTTATCAGAACTTGTTGTTTTGTCTTTTTCGTTGCATTTTGTGTGTGCATCCTATGAGCTTGATGTATACATGTGTTTTGAACTACATCAGGTCATCTTTACAGTGGTGCGACCCATGTATTTTTGTGTGTCTAGTAGAGAGTGCATTGACCTCATGAAGTAGGGTACTTGCTGTTACTGTTTTGCTAGACTGAATCTGCTATATCATGATGCTATGTAAACCTGCTGCTACAAGTCATTCTATGCATAATCTGGAGATGTTCACTAAAGATGTTTTGTTATAAATGTCATGCCCTATCGACCCATGCCCCTAGTTGTATTTATAGCCTGCTGTAGCTTGTTGTAATCTTGCTCTTAAGTTGCTAAATAATGTTGCTGTCAGCTTGTTAACATTAAGTTTAGTTTTGCCATGAGCTTTGCTAGTGATCCTTGCACCCTATGAACTTGCTCTTGCCATGATTAGCTCCATAAACATGTATTCTTACGGTTGGTCACCTTGTCATGCCACGTATTGCTCTGTGGTGAGTGGTACAAGCTCACCAACATGCCTACTTATTGTTGTTCCTGCCATGTCTGAATCTGTCATATCACTTGCCATGTTTGCATGGATCCTACCATCTTTTCTGTTAATCTTTGGAATTAGTTCAGTAAGGGAGATTTGTTCTTTGTCTTTAGTATTAGAATGCCCTGACTTTGTTTTCCATTATAAGTTCCTGTAACATGTTATTTGATAGCTCTAAACATTGCAACCTGATGTTATTTCTGCCAAGTCTGCAAACTGTTATTTTTTGCAATCTTGCCATGTCCTTTTGAGCATGTTATATTGTTTTCTGGAGATAGATCAGTGTTCATGTTTTGTCATGCTCTACCTGTACTTAATGCCCATGCCTTTTTTTATTACTTTGAGGTGTCGTAGCATGTTGTTTTGATGCTTGCAAGATGCCTAGTTGCTATTTTGAATAGCTTGTCCCTTAAACTTTATAGTGTATGTGTTGAACCGTTGCTCCGTTTTGAGTGTGCTCTATATGAAACTTGCTTGATTTTGCATGAAGTTTGATATTATCATGTTGCATCCTTATTGGGAGGTGTTTGCTTGATGTTTGGATGCATTTAGCATCAATGCCATGTTTGACTTGTTTTGCTCATATCTTTTAGGTCGTAGCTCCGAACTAATTGAACTTTATATGTAACTTGACTAGAATCTCATGTAGATCATCTTGGTGCATCTTAACTTGCTGTTTAACAACTTGAACATAAGGTTTATTCAGTTCTGGACCAATTTCTAAATTTGCATATGAGGACTTACCGGAATTGTTATATGTTCTTTCCGGCCTCATTTAACCTTGCTTTGATGTGTTATTCTTGTATGCATCATCTCTTGCCATGAGTAGCTTCATGTAGTCTTGTCTTGCATCATACTTGGTTGAGCATCATGCCTTGTTTATGTGTGGTGTGTTTACCATGTTGTGTGCTTGTTCTCGATAGTTCCCGTTTCGTTGCGATCGTGAGGATTCGTTCGTCTACGCTTGGTTCGTCTTCGTGGCTTCATCTTCTTCATTGACTCGTTCTTCTTCCTTGTGGGATTTCAGGCAAGATGACCGCTACCCTAGATCTCATTACTATCATTGCTATGCTAGTTGCTTCGTTCCAACGCTTTGCTGCGCTACCTATCATTTGTTCTTCAAGCCTCCCAATTTGCCATGTCAGCCTCTAACCTTTTCACCCTTCCTAGCAAACCGTTGCTTGGCTATGTTACCGCCGTGCTCAGCCCCTCTTATAGAATTGTTAGTTGCAGGTGAAGTTGAAGATTGCTCCATGGTGGACAGGATTTTGGTTGGGATATCACAATATCTCTTATTTAATTAATGCATCTATATACTTGGTAAAGGGTGGAAGACTCGGCCTTATGCCTGGTGTTTTGTTCCACTCTTGCCGCCCTAGTTTCCGTCAAATCGGTATTATGTTCCCGGATTTTGCATTCCTTACGCGGTTGGGTGATTTATGGGACCCCCTTGACAGTTCGCTTTGAATAAAACTCCTCCAGCAAGGACCAACCTTGGTTTTACCATTTGCCTTGCCACCACCTACTTTTCCCTTGGGAGTCGCTCTCTCGAGGGTCATCTTTATTTTAGCCCCCCCCCCCCCGGGCCAGTGCTTCTCTAAGTGCTGGTCCGAACCGAGCAGCCTGCGGGGCCACCTCGGGGAAACTCGAGGTCTGGTTTTACTCGTAGCTTGACTTATCCGGTGTTGCCCTGAGAACGAGATATGTGGGCTCCTATCGGGATTGTCGGCACATCGAGCGGCTTTGCTGGTCTTGTTTTACCATTGTCGAAATGTCTTGTAAACCGGGATTCTGAGACTGATCGGGTCTTCCTGGGAGAAGGAATATCCTTCGTTGACCGTGAGAGCTTGTGATGGGCTAAGTTGGGACACCTCTGCAAGGTATAAACTTTCGAGAGCCGTGCCCGCGGTTATGTGGCAGATGGGAATTTGTTAATGTCCAGTTATAGATAACTTGACACCAGATCCGAATTAAAACGCATCAACCGCGTGTGTAGCTGTGATGGTCTCTTTTCGACAGAGTCCGGGAAGTGAACACGGTTTTGGGTTATGTTTGACGTAAGTAGGTGTTCAGGATCACCTCTTGATCATTGCTAGCTTCACGACCGTTCCTTTGCTTCTCTTCTCGCTCTTATTTGCGTATGTTAGCCACCATATCATGCTTAGTCACTGCTGCAACCTCACCACTTTACCCCTTCCTTACCCATTAAGCTTTCCAAGTCTTGATACCCATGGTAATGGGATTGCTGAGTCCTCGTGGATCACAGATTACTACAACAATAGTTGCAGGTACAGGTTATGCGATGATCATGACGCGAGAGCGATGTTTGCTTGTTTTGGAGTTCTTCTTCTGCTTCTTCTTCGATTAGGGGATAGGTTCCAGGTCGGCAGCCTGGGCTAGCAGGGTGGATGTCGTTGAGTTTCTATTTGTGTTTCATCCGTAGTCGAATGATTCTCTTATGTAAGATGATGTTGTATTCGTGTGGCATTGTATGCCTTTTGTATGTATCCCCATCTATTATGTAATGTTAATGTAATGATATCCACCTTGCAAAAGCATTTCAACATGCGGGTCTATCCTTGGTGGAACCTTCGAGTTCCTCTTGGATAGGGTTGCATATTGGCGTGACATTGGTCCACCTTTCCAATAGCACATCTTGGTCAACTTTAAGCTGCTCTTGCTTCCTTTGCAAGCTCCTTGCCGTGGCCATGAGCCGTCGCTTGAAGCGAACTTTCTCCACTGGGTCTGCAAGTACACCGAACTCATCATTGCCGAGGCTTGCCTTGTCGTCGGAGGGGGGTGTATAATTGCCCCTCTCCAAGTATCTCATCGTGACCGGTCCAGCCTGCTTAAGGGTAGGCTGCCCAGGGCTGTATTCCTCTTCGGCACCATCCGGACTGCTTTCGTCTCCGGGGCCGGTGTTGATGTGGCGGAGCTTGGAGTGGTGCCGATGACACGCATGTTTTGCATTTCTCCCTGAGGGGTTGTCCTTCGTTGCATCGCCGCCATTGGTTTCCTTTGGAGTGTCTACCATATATACATCGTATGAGGAGGTCGCTGCTCACCGCCCTATGAGCGGCGGTTCCTGTAATTCTCCTATATTGTCGTCCATACCGTCGATGTCATCGGAGTCGAAGTCAAGCACGTCGGTTAGATCCTCGATCGTGGCAATGAAGTGGGTGGTGGGTGGGCAACGAATTCCGTCGTTGTCAGCTTCCCACTCGAGCCGGACACAGTTCGGCCCGGAGTCTCCTGACAAAGAGAGAGACTTCAATAAGTCCGGCATGTCGCCAAAGGGCGAGTGCTGAAAGACGTCCGCCGCGGTGAACTCCATCATCGGAGCCCAACCGGGATCAGCGGGCTCGGGGACGTGCGGACTGGAACTTACATCCGGATATGAATTCGGGGGTCCGGAATCACAGGCTCCCTCAGAGGTGAGACCTGTGTTCGGCTCCATCGCCGACGAGGGTATGGCCTGCGGAGCGGGGTCCAGCCCTCCGTCCTTTGGCAACGCAACCTGCCCCGGGTTCAGATCCGAGGCTTCTGCCGGGGCAATATCCCGCGCAATGTCTGACAGCAGGTCCAAGCCGTGCTCATCATGACTGTTCGGCGCTTCTAGCGCTGGCTCGAATCCATCGAAGATCAAGTCCCCGCGAATATCGGTCGTCTAGTTCAAGTTCCCGAACCTGGCCTGGTGGAAGGGGGCATAGCTATCGATCTGCTCCGGGTGGCCAAGCGAATTGGCCCGCAGTGCGAAGCCGCCGAATACGAAGATCTGTCCGGGGAGGAAAGTCTCGCCCTGGACAGCGTTGTTGGTGATGATTGAAGGAGCCATCAAGCCTGACAGCGACGACACAGAGGAACTCTCAATGAAACCACCAATGTCGGTGTCAAAACCGGCGGATCTCGGGTAGGGGGTCCCGATCTGTGCGTCAAGGCTGATGGTAACAGGAAGCAAGGGACACAGATGTTTACCCAGGTTCGGGCCCTCTCGATGGAGGTAAAACCCTACTTCCTGCTTGATTAATATTGATGATATGGGTAGTACAAGAGTAGATCTACCACGAGATCATAGAGGCTAAACCCTAAGAGCTAGCCTATGATGGTATGAATGTAATTGTGATCGGCCTTCTAAGGACCAACCTCTCCGGTTTATATAGAAACCGGAGAGGGCTAGGGTTTACATGGAGTCGGTTACAAGGAAGGAAATATAATATCCGGATCGCCAAGCTTGCCTCCCGCGCAAAGGAGAGTCCCATCTGGACACGGGTCGAAGTCTTGAGTCTTGTATCTTCACGCCTCAATAGTCCGGATGTTGTACACAGTCCGGCTTTCCGGATACCCCCTAATCCAGGACTCCCTCAGCGGCTAGAAGCCGGGCTATTTCTTCTTCGACTACTCTTCTCTTCTCTTCTGATAGGCGGCGCAAGGGCTTCTTGACCGGCTTGGCGTCAGATCGGACATGTAGTTTGTGCTCGGCGAAATCCGTTGGAACACCCGGCATGTCTTTGGGAGACCATGCGAAGATGTCCCAATTCTCACGGAGGAAATCAACGAGCTCTCTTTCCTATTTGCTATCCAGGCCTGTGCCCACGACAGCGTGCCTCTCCGGGTGCTCCTGGTCCAGAGGTATCTTCTTTGTTTCTTTGGCCGGCTGGAAAGAACATTGAGCCTCATATCCCTTGGGGTTGGGGGACAAGGTCGGCTGCTTGCCGGCCATGGCCACGACTCGGTCCAGCATCTTCTTCTCTTCAGCAATCACGAGGGACTCGGCCAGCCGGCTGCTGGCTGCCGCACACTCAGAGGATTTCTTGTAGCCTCCGGCTATGGTTATGATGCCCTTGGAACTCGGCATCTTCATCTTGAGGTAGGCGTAGTGGGGCACAGCCATGAACTTGGCCAGAGCAGGTCGGCCAAGCAGTGCGTGGTAAGGGCTCTCCAGATCCACCACTTCAAACCATATTGCTTCTTGGCGGAAATGATCTTTGTCTCCAAAGAGAACATCTATCCTGATCTTGCTGATTGGTGAGCAGGACAGGCCGGGTACGATTCCGTGGAACACAGTCCGACTAGGCATGAGCTGCTTCGTCTTGATGTTTAGCTTCTCCATGGTGTCACGGTACAGTATGTTGATGCTGCTCCCGCCATCTATCAGCACGCGGGAGAATCGGGCAGCTCGCCTTGCTGTCGCGAGGGTGGCATCCAAAACCAATGCATAGGAGCCGGGAGACGGCATCACCTCTGGGTGATCGGCCCGGCTCCAGCTGATAGGCTTCTCCGACCAGTGCATGCACTTGGGGTTGTTGGAGGCGACCGTGTTGACTTTTTAGTGTTGTCGGCGCCGGCTGCACCGGTCTTCAGGCTGGCTTGTAAAGACGACGTAGGCGGCATGCTCGTCGGGGAACTCGTCTTGAACAGCCCCGACCGCTGGCCGAGCAGCCGGCTGCTGAGGGGCTGGAGGCGGTTGACCAGCAGGCGGAGGCGGCACCAGCCCTTCGCCCTTGGAGATTCGTGTGAGCTAATGGCACTTCCGAGTCGTGTGGTTGGAGGCCTTCGCGCCGCTGTGGAACTTGCAGGGGCATCAAGGGCTTGCTCATAGGAGAAAGTCGGCTGCCAAGCCGCCCTGCCGCCCTTTTGCTTCTTGGGCGCGGGCCGCCCTTCGGGTTGTTCGTCTTCGACTGTGGCCACTTGCCGACTGGTGGAAGTCGGCATAGGAGCCTTGCGCTTGTTGTCATTCTCGTACGGGCGTCGGTTGGAGTCTCCAGCCGGCGTCTTGGGAGCCGGAGTGAGCACCTTCCCGGAGGCGTCTACTCGGAGCTCGGTCTTCATTTAGGAGTCGGCCGTGGCATACTTGTCTGTGATGACCAGCAGCTCATCGAGGGTAGTCGGCTCATCACAGAGGAGTCGGTGCTTGAGGAGGGTGCCTTCTCGGCACCCGGCGGTGAAGTACTCTATGGCCTGAACCTCGTGCACCCTCTCGCAGGAGTTGCGGAGCTCGGCCCAACGCGTGAGGTAGTCGCGAGCTGATTCATTGGGCCCTTGAACGCACAAGGAGAGGTGTCGGGGCTTGGGAGCCCGTTTGTAGGTGCTGGTGAAGTTGCGAATGAAGGCTTCCATGAAGTCTAGCCAGCTGTTGATGCTGTAAGGCTTGAGGCTGTTGAGCCAGGTGCGCGCCGTGCCTTGGAGCATGAGGGGGACATATTTCACGGCAACACGCCTATTGCCGTTTGCTATGCGAATTGCGGTGGAGTAATCGATCAACCAATCTTCCGGCTTCACGGAGCCGTTGTACTTGGGTATGTCTCTCGGGAGCGAGAACCCTTTGGGGAAGGGCTCGTCGCGGATGCGGGGGCCGAAGCAAGGCGGGCCGACATCATCATCTTCTTCTAGCGCCAGGGATCGCGCTAGGCGGTCGATCCGATGGCGGGCATCGTTCTCGCCGACTCCTTCGAGGCGGCCTAGTCGGCCGCTGAGAGTCGGATGCGTGACAGGCGGCGGGGTGGGTATCTCTCCCCATGAGGTGGAGGAAGAGGCGGATCGCCTCGTTGCTCCACAGCTCGAGGGCGGCCTTCGGCGTCGCGCTCGATGGTGATTCGAGTCCGGCTGCGACTAGCAGCCGGCTCCTTTTTTTGCCTTGCGCGGGCGCCGCCCGCAGTCGGCGTTCGTGACGTCGCGCCGTGCTCTCAGCGTGGGGGGGGGGGGCTTCCAGCGTGGACGCTGGCTTCTTGCCACTCTACGGCCGCGTCGATCAACTGCTAGATGCGTCTGGTCATGTAGGGGAGCTCGTCGTCCCCTAGTCCATTCAGCTCATCTACGACCGACTGGGCAGCGCATAGGTTCTCGAGAGGCGTGGTGTAGACTGGGCGTTTTGCTCCCAGCATGTCGGCGATGGCCGCGCCGTGCTTCTTGACGTCACCGGCCCGGCTCGGCCCGTCGGGGGGGCGTACCGAAGGCGGCGCGGTCGACTTCACGCTGGTGAGCCTCAGTGAGGCGTCTCATGGTGGCTATCTTCTGGCCCTCCACAATGAGGGCAAGGCAGCATGCTTCCAGCGCCTCGGCATCGGTGTCGGCCGGGATGGGGGCTGATAGGTCGTGCAGCGCCTCTTGCAAGGCGTCGTGGGCGTTCTCGCCGGAGGTGACGCCGTGGCTGATGACTAGCACCTCGGTGACGGTGCTGTCGCCGTTGTCGGCTCGAGGGAGAGGGTCGTCGAAGACCACCACGTTGGTGGGGAAGGCGTCAAGCGATGTCGTGTCGGAGTCGACAAGCATCGGGTCGGTGGATCCAACCGACTCCAAATCCACAGCAGGCTCGCTGGAGACGTGGAGTTGGTCAAGGAGGCTGACGAGGCGGCTCTCAGGGCAGCCCGTGCCAGCGTTGGATGCGGGCTCGTCGGAGATGTGAGCCTTGCCAAGAAGATCGGTGAGGCAGCTCGCTGCGCAGGCGTCGTCGACGCCTTGTAGCGCATCGGGACAAGCGCCATCGGGCGTGCCGGGCTGGCTACGCTCGCGGGGGAGGAAAAGGGTTCCCGTCTAGAGCAGTTCTCCGGACGACGGTGCACCTGGCCCCATGGTGGGCGCCAAATGTCGGGTGGTAGGTGCAACATATGCCAACGGGTGGCTTATCATTGTGGGAGCCAATAAGACATCGCCGGTGCCTGGAAACGGGATGAGGCAAAGACATGCACGCCGGCGAATCTTACCCAGGTTCGGGGCTCTCCGTGGAGATAACACCCCTAGTCCTACTCTGCGGGGTCTCCGCATGATCACTAGATCAACAAGTGGCTACAAGAGGCTCCTTGAGTTGTTTGGCGAGAGAAAGAAGAAGGGAAAGGCTAGCTCTCTTCTCCTCTCGAAGTTGTGTCTAAAACTATCAGAGTCCAACCCTTTGCATGGGTGCCCTGGGGGGTTTATATAGGTCTACCCCCCAGGGGTACAATGGTAATCCGACTGGGCATGGGCCCGAGCCGTCAGTGTCTACATTCGCCGGCTTCTCCGCCGACTGCTGGGGCCCGCCGACTGGTGGGTCCCGCCGGCTGCCAGCCTCCTGGTAGACATGTAGGTCCCACTGCTTGGGGGTCTTGTCGGGGGCTGGTTACTGTTGCCTCACTCTTGATGACGAGGGATTTGTCGAGGTAAGCATGGCTACAGTGCCACCGCCTGGCGGGCTCTCACTGTAGCCTTACCTCGTCTTGTCTCCTTAATGGTGCGCATACTTTGAGGGAGGGAGCGAGCCGGCTGGTGAGAGCCAGCTACGTCCCAGGGCGACTAGGGGAAGCGTGACCGCCTTCGGGTGTCTCTCTGACCGAAGGGGCCCGCCGCCTGCGGGCCGTACTAACGGCCTGTCGTGGTTGACGCCATGGTCAGCATGGCAACAGTACCCCGTCGGACGGGTCGTGGCTGCCCCGTACGGCGTACTATGGCCATGCGTGCTCCGGGATTCGGGGGTGGCAGGCTTCACTATTGCCACGCCCCGTCCCATCTCTATCATGTGGGTACAGACTTTGAGGGCACGATCTTGGCCGCCTGTCGGGGGCCGGCTTCTTGGAGTCGGTCATCTCGTGGCCGGCTTCTTGGAGTCGGCCCTCTCGTGGCTTTCTTCAAGAGGGTTTTATGGCCGGGCCGCCTTCCGGTAGTCGGCTCGTGGGATAGCCAGCCGGAGGAAGGCGTCCCCGTGTCTTGGGTGCTTGTAGGCTTGATCGGCCTATTATTTTTTGAAGAGCCAGGGGAGCCGGCTAGGCTACCCGTGGTCATTTACTCCGACAAGCATCACATTTATTATGTTACGGTATACCTATGTTACTATAACCATCTTGTAGGACCTTGAGAAGAGGTGTCTAGAGGGGGGGTGATTAGACACTAAGTACCAAAGTTGCAGTTTTTTACTTCTTTAAGTTTGAGTGGAGTTTAGGCACAAATTTAACATTCAAAATACACAACAAGCAGGCATGCAAAGAGTATATGAGCAGCGGAAAGTAAAGCATGCAACTTGCAAGAATGTAAAGGGAAGGGTTTTGGAGGATTCAAACGCAATTGGAGACACCGATGTTTTTGTCGTGGTTCTGATAGGTGGTGCTATCGTACATCCACGTTGATGGAGACTTCAACCCACGAAGGGTAACGGTTGCACGAGTCCACGGACGGCTCCACCCACGAAGGGTCCACGAAGAAGCAACCTTGTCTATCCCACCATGGCCATCGCCCACGAAGGACTTGCCTCACTAGCGGTAGATCTTCACGAAGTAGGCGATCTCCTTGCCCTTACAAACTCCTTGGTTCAACTCCACAATCTTGTCGGAGGCTCCCAAGTGACACCTAGCCAATCTAGGAGACACCACTCTCCAAGAAGTAACAAATGGTGCATTGATGATGAACTCCTTGCGCTTGTGCTTCAAATGATAGTCTCCCCAACACTCAACTCTCTCTTATGGGATTTGGATCTGGTGGAAAGAAGATTTGAGTGGAAAGAAACTTGGGGAAGGCTAGAGATCAAGATTCATATGGTAGGAATGGAATATCTTGGCCTCAACACATGAGTAGGTAGTTCTCTCTCAGAAAATGTATGCTGGAAGTGTAAGTTCACTCTGATGGCTCTCTTCACGAATGAAGAGGACGTGGAGGGGTATATATAGCCTCCACACTAAATCTAACCGTTACACACAATTTACCAAACTCGGTGGGACCGATTCAACAGATTCGGTCAGACCGATTTGATAAACCTAGTGACCGTTAGGATTTTCGGTGGGACCGATATGCAACTCGGTAGGACCGATATGGTTAGGGTTAGGGCATAACGTAATCTCGGTGAGACCGATTACACAACCTCGGTGGGACTGATTTTGGTAATTAGCTAACCAGAGAGTTGGTCAGGAAAACTCGGTTGGACCGATTACACAAACTCAGTAGGACCGATTTTGGTAATGAGTCAACCAGGAAGTTTGCATTGTAAACTCGGTAGTACCGATTGCTCAAACTCGGTGAGACCAATTTTGGTAATGGACATACACAGAGAGATTACAATCCCATCTCGGTGACACCGAGATCCCTATCGGTGAGACCGATTTGCCTAGGGTTTGTGGCAGTGGCTATGACATCTGAACTCGGTGGCGCCGGATAGAAAGAATCGGTGGGACCGATTTTAACTTTGGGTTTAGGTCATATGTGTGGAAGTGGGAAAGTAGTTTTTGGAGCATATCACTAAGCACTGTGGAGCAAGAAACTCATTAAGAAACACCTCATCCCTTCTTGATAGTATTGGCTTTTCCTATAGACTCAATGTGATCTTGGATCACTAAAATAAAAAATGAAGAGTCTTGAGCTTGAAGCTTGAGCCAATCCTTTGTCCTTAGCATCTTGAAGGAGTTCCCACATCCTTTAGTCCATGCCACTCCATTGTTGAACTTATCTGAAACATACTAGATAAAAGTGTTAGTCCAACAAGAGATATGTTGACATTAATTACCAAAACCACCTAGGGAGCACTTGTGCTTTCAATCTCCCCCTTTTTGGTAATTGATGACAACATACATCAAAGCTTTAGATAAAGATATAAAGAATAGAAAGTAAAGCTTTGGAAAGACAAGTAACAAGCATAGGCTCCCCCTACATGTATGCAATCATGTGAATATGGAGTATAGAAGCATGTGAGAGCATAACCATGATAGAGCAGGCAATGTGTTACATGTATCTTGGCCATATGCATCAGAGCAAAGAATGTTAAAGAAAATACCTTCATGCCCATGAGTCCTTCTTGCAAACAGTATGTACATCAGCAAGAATTCCTCATACACATGATTGTGATGCATATACTTACCTTGCAGTCTTGAGTTGGCTTAGGATGGAGTGAACCTGCATAAACAAGGTTAGATAACACAGGTACATCTACTAGCCAGAGCAAATAGAAGAAACCACAAGAATACCAAGACTGGGATGACATGTAAAGAGTGAGTACTAAGTACCACATTCGATTAGACATGTCCCCAAGAGTAAAGATATGCAATGAATTTAAATGATTTCTTTCCCTTAGATGTCTTGCTCCCCCTGAATCTAGCATGGGATACTGGGAGAAGATAGGGAACAGAAAATTAGAGCTGAAAGATATAAATGAACAGAGCTAATGCAAATAAGCACATATGAACATGTCTTTTCCCCTCAATAAGACATGTGGCATCTCTCCTCTTGAACAACAAGCATCTAGGATCCTTGAGAAATACTTTCTACTTGAGTATTCTCTCCCCCTGGAGATCTCTTTCTCTGATGTGATCTCTCTAAGTGATAAGCTTTGATGTGATCTCTCTCCCCCCCTTTGACATATATTTCCAAGAAGGGTTTGATCATTGAGACACAGTTCAAAGCATTTATAAAAATGTGATGCTTGTAGAGGACAAGATTCATTGAGTGGAGCTGGATCAGAAGAAACACAGAATAAGTGGCAAACTATTTTTCCTGTTGTGAAATCCGTGGCACCGAGTGGTATGCTTCGGTTGTACCGAAAGGATTCGATTGGACCGAAAACAACAAATCGGTGAAACCGAGTTCATCGCAGAGAAAATACTTGTCACCTCAGCTCACTAGACTAGTAAGATCTCACAAAGATTTGCAAGGAATTTACTGAATGATATGCAATGAATTGGATGCAGAAAATGCAGAGCAAATAGAAAGAAATCTAGATGAAGTTTTTTTTGAAAGGGGAAATAAATATGCATGAAACAAATGCAAGAGCACAGAAAAAGAACATGCGAGAACTTCATCTAGAGATGGTTGGCGACAAAGTCACCTATGTTAGAGTATATTGACTTAGGAGTCAAGTGAGATCACTTGATCATAGGTCATACTCATCGTTTAAGCTCAAAATGGGGTTGCCATTTTTCGTTTAAGCATCTTGATGTATTCACATCTTGTCGAGTTGCTTTAGCTCATGACTTGGAGTAAAGCTTCTCTAAGATGGAATATCATACCTTGGTTGGTGGTGTTCAACATGTAGTTGAACTTGTGTGGGTTGCTCAAGGTTGATGTAGCTCATCAAGAATTGGGAGCACCACTTGGAATTTGAGTCCATCTACCTACATGGGTTAGTTCTTGCAAGGAAGAGCACTTGTGTATCCAAAAATGACAATCATGAGGCTCAACATAGAATTTGTCAAAGGATATGTTTGAATGGTTTCGTTCTTCCTTGTCTTCAACCACCATAGTGTAGAAACTTGGTGATGTAGAGATTGCTCAAGATGTGAGTAGATTACAATCTCATGGAGTTTGATTCCACCAAGTACCTACGTGGGTTAGATAACATGCAAGTTGCAAGTATATCCAAGACATAAGATTTTCATCATAAGAGAAATATCAAGGATTAGTCATAAGCTCATGTCTTGCATGTATCCAATGGAGTTTCTACTCCAAGTTTGAAGCATCAATGATGTTCAATTCTCCTCTTAACCTGCAAAACACTTTCTCATCAAGAGGTTTAGTGAATATATCTGCTAATTGCTTTTCGGTGCGAACATGCTTAAGATCAATGTCACCCTTAGCAACATGATCTCGAATGAAATGATGACGAACTTCAATATGCTTAGTTCGAGAATGTTGTACGGGATTATGACCAATTTTGATAGAATTTTCATTGTCACAAAGCAATGGAACATGTTTCACATATATCCCATAATCTTTAAGAGTTTGGGTCATCCAAAGTAATTGAGCACAACATGAACCAGCGGCAATGTATTCCGCTTCGGCGGTGGATAAGGATACCGAGTTTTGTTTCTTGGAGGACCAAGACACAAGAGATCTACCAAGAAATTGACAAGTACCCGAAGTGGACTTTCTATCAACCTTGTCTCCGTCATAGTCCGAGTCGGAGTATCCAACTAGATCAAAAGAGGCCCTCTTAGGATACCAAATGCCAAATTTTGGTGTATGGATTAAGTATCTCACTATCCTTTTCACGGCCTTAAGATGACATTCTTTAGGAGCAGCTTGATATCGTGCACACATGCACACACTTAGCATAATATCGGGACGTGAAGCACATAGATATAACAATGAACCAATCATAGAGCGATAAAGCTTTTGATCAACCGGTTCACCATCTTTGGTCAAGTCAAGATGTCCACTAGTAGGCATGGGTGTAGACATACCTTTGCATTCTTGCATATTGAACTTCTTGAATAAGTCCTTGGTGTACTTTGTTTAAGAAACAAAGGTACCTTCCTTAGTTTGCTTGATTTGCAACCCAAGAAAGAATTTGAGTTCACTCATCATAGACATCTCAAACTTCTCCGACATTAGCTTCCCAAACTTTTCACTAAAATGAGGGTTAGTTGAACCAAATAAAATATCATCAACATAGATTTGGCACACAAATGGTTCTCCATTAAACCTTTTAGTAAAAAGAGTTGAATCAATTTTCCCAATTTCAAAGCCTTTTTCAATAAGGAACTTGGTCAAGCATTTGTACCACGCTCTAGGAGCTTGTTTAAGACCATAAAGAGATTTCTGAAGTTTGAAAACATGATTGGGTTTCTTAGGATTGACAAAGCCGGGAGGTTGCTTAACATAAACTTCCTCCTCTATTTCACCATTTAGAAAAGCACTTTTAATGTCCATTTGGTACAAGGTGATATCATGATGATTAGTATAGGCAAGTAAGATGCGAATGGACTCAAGTCTAGCAACGGGAGCGTAAGTCTCACCATAGTCCATACCTTTGACTTGTGTGTAGCCTTGGGCGACGAGACGTGCTTTGTTGCGAACTACTTGTCCATGTTCATCTTGTTGTTGCGAAACACCAATTTGGTACCGATGATGTTGTGGTTGTTGTCGGGCTTCTCAACCAATGTCCAAACTTGGTTCCTATCAAAGTTGTGTAGCTCTTCATGCATAGCATTTATCCAATCCGGATCTTCCAATGCTTCTTCGTCCTTCATAGGTTCAATGCTAGAGATGAAAGAATAGTTTTCACAAAAGTTAGCTACACGAGTTTTAGAGCGAGTGATTCTCCTGGTTTGGATATCATTGTAGATTTGCTCCACGGGATGGTCTGTAGCAACTCTTGCTCGAACTCGTAAAAGCTTTTGCTTGTTTCTTGGTTGGACTTCTTCTTCATCTTGTTCTTCTTCTTGGCCTTCTTCATTGTTGGCGTTGTCGTTCTCTTGTCGTGGTGGAGAAGGAGGTTGTTGACGTTCATCTTGATGCACTTCCTCGTTTTCTTCATCTTGGTGTGTCCCACTTGTGGATGCTTCCGTATCAACTCTTGGTTCACCTTGTCATGAAGTAGAAGCTTCCACTTGGATGGACGAGGTACTCTCCTTCACCTCCGTTGGATGAACCTTGCCAATAGACAAGTCTTGGATTGCTTCCGGCGGATCTTTGTCTCCTACATCAATTGGCATTGCTCTACTTGCGAGCCGTTAGATTCATCAAACTTCACATCTACCGTCTCTTCAACCTTTCGGGTGAAATTGTTGTAGATACGGTAAGTGTGAGAGTTTGAGCCATAACCTAGTAGGAAACCTTCATGAGACTTAGGAGCAAATTTAGAACGACGATGCTTATCAGCACTTTGAGCCGAATACTCGAAAGTATCCAACTTGGGGTTTGTTACCAGTGAGGAGCTCGTATGCCGTCTTGCCGAGTAGCTTGTGAAGATACAAGCGATTTGTTGCATGACAAGCTGTCTCAACCGCTTCTGCCCAAAAGTGCTTCGGTGTCTTGTACTCATCAAGCATCGTTCTCGCCATTTCGATGAGCGTCCGGTTATTCCTCTCAACAACTCCATTTTGTTGAGGTGTGTACATAGCCAAGAACTCGTGTGAAATCCCTTCTTCGTCAAGAAAGGTGTCCACATTAGCGTTCTTGAACTCCGTTCCGTTGTCGCTGCGAACCTTCTTGATCTTCACTTCAAATTGATTTTGGGCCTTCCTAGCGAAGTTTTTGAAGATCTTTTGGACCTGCGATTTATCAGCGAGAAAGAACACCCACGTAAATCTTTAAAAATCATCAACTGTAACTAAACCAAAAGAATTTCCACCGCGACTCTTGTAAGAGTTGGGACCAAAAAGATCCATGTGAAGTAGCTCGAGTGGCCTCCTTGTGGTCATGATGTTCTTCATGGGATGCCTTCCTCCAACCTGTATACCTGCTTGACAGGCGCTGCAAAGTCTATCCTTATCAAATATGACATCGTTAACTCCAAGGATATGATTTCCTTTAATAAGCTTGTCAAGGTTTCGCATACCAACATGACCTAATCGTCTATGCCATAACCAACCTTTTGAGGATTTAGCGATGAAGCAAGTTTTAGGTTGAGCCTTTTTAGTGAAATCACCAATGTATATATCACCTCTACGCACACCGGTAAAGACCATTTTATGATTGTCTCGACAAAACACGTGGCAATCTACTTTAGTAAATAGGACATTGAAACCGAAATCAGCAAGTCTAGATACTGAAAGTAAGTTGTATCCAAGAGATTCAACGAGCATGACATTTTGTATGGAGCTATCATGTGATATGGCCACCTTACCGAGGCCAACCACCTTACCCTTTGAGTTGTCACCGAAAGTGACATACTTTCGAGGACCATCATTTTCAGCAAGCTCACGAAACATGTCTTTATCTCCGGTCATGTAATGGGTACATCCACTATCAAGAACCCATTCCTTTCCTCCTGACATATATCCCCGAAGATTCGCCATAAGACCAAAGTGTCTCATTGCATCATCAAGATCGAAGTCACTATCATCATCCTCATCATAGTATCCATGTTCAACATCGTCATGTGGTGGATCAAATCCTAGAGAGGGTAATTCGTTAGAGTGAGTTTGACAATGATCTTGCTTATGAATTTTTATAGCTTCGGAAATAATATCACTAATAATTCCAACATCTCCTTTGGCACGTGTAAGGTTTGTAAGCTCAAATAGACGATCACCAAACATAGGATCACTAGTGTTCATCTTACTCAAAGCAATAGACTTATGGAGAATTTCATCAAGATTTTTCAAGGAATAATTCGGAAAGCGTTCCTCAAGAAATTTCCATATAGTGTAGGCACACTTAAGAGTAGGCAGACATCCAATCAAGTTTCTAGGCAATCCTCTAATGATAAGTTCGGCAGTTCTAAGATTGCGGATCATGTCAATTGACTCATCAAGGGTAGGATGCATAGGATCAACATGAGCTGCACAAGGGCTAGCAATGTACTTGTTCAAATGATATAGATTGAAAATTACAAGCATCTCATTTTTCCACTCATGAAAATACTCTCCATCAAGAATAGGCACTCTATGTCTAAGACTCCCCAAAGTAGACTCATCCATCTTCCTCCAATGGTGATTAAACCAAGGCAATGGAGACCAAAGCTCTGATACCACTTGTAGGACCTTGAGAAGAGGTGTCTAGAGGGGGGGTGATTAGACACTAAATACCAAAGTTGCAGTTTTTAACTTCTTTAAGTTTGAGTGGAGTTTAGGCACAAATTTAACATTCAAAATAAACAACAAGCAGGCATGCAAAGAGTATATGAGCAGCGGAAAGTAAAGCATGCAACTTGCAAGAATGTAAAGGGAAGGGTTCTGGAGGATTCAAACGCAATTGGAGACACGGATGTTTTTGTCGTGGTTCCGATAGGTGGTGCTATCGTACATCCACGTTGATGGAGACTTCAACCCACGAAGGGTAACGGTTGCGTGAGTCCACGGAGGGCTCCACCCACGAAGGGTCCACGAAGAAGCAACCTTGTCTATCCCATCATGGCCGTCGCCCACGAAGGACTTGCCTCACTAGTGGTAGATCTTCACGAAGTAGGCGTTCTCCTTGCCCTTACAAACTCCTTGGTTCAACTCCACAATCTTGTCGGAGGCTCCCAAGTGACACCTAGCCAATCTAGGAGACACCACTCTCCAAGAAGTAACAAATGGTGCATTGATGATGAACTCCTTGCTCTTGTGCTTCAAATGATAGTCTCCCCAACACTCAACTCTCTCTTATGGGATTTGGATCTGGTGGAAAGAAGATTTGAGTGGAAAGCAACTTGGGGAAGGCTAGAGATCAAGATTCATATGGTAGGAATGGAATATCTTGGCCTCAACACATGAGTAGGTAGTTCTCTCTCAGAAAATGTATTCTGGAAGTGTAGGTTCAGTCTGATGGCTCTCTTCACGAATGAAGAGGAGGTGGAGGGGTATATATAGCCTCCACACTAAATCTAACCGTTACACACAATTACCAAACTCGGTGGGACCGATTCAACAGACTTGGTCAGACCGATTTGATAAACCTAGTGACCATTAGGATTTTCGGTGGGACCGATATGCAACTCGGTAGGACCGATATGGTTAGGGTTAGGGCATAACGTAATCTCGGTGAGACCGATTACACAAACTCGGTGGGACCGATTTTGGTAATTAGCTAACCAGAGAGTTGGTCAGGCAAACTTGGTTGGACCGATTACACAAACTCGGTAGGACCGATTTTGGTAATGAGTCAACCAGGAAGTTTGCATTGTAATCTCGGTAGTACCGATTGCTCAAACTCGGTGAGACCGATTTTGGTAATGGTCATACACAAAGAGATTACAATCCCATCTCGGTGAGACCAAGATCCCTATCGGTGAGACCGATTTACCTAGGGTTTGTGGCAGTGGCTATGACATCTGAACTCGGTGGCGCCGGATAGAAAGAATCGGTGGGACCGATTTTGACTTTGGGTTTAGGTCATATGTGTGGAAGTGGTAAAGTAGTTGAGGGTTTTTGGAGCATATCACTAAGCACTGTGGAGCAAGAAACTCATTAAGCAACACCTCATCCCTTCTTGATAGTATTGGCTTTTCCTATACACTCAATGTGATCTTGGATCACTAAAATATAAATTGAAGAGTCTTGAGCTTGAAGCTTGAGCCAATCCTTTGTCCTTAGCATCTTGAAGGAGTTCCCACATCCTTTAGTCCATGCCACTCCATTGTTGAACTTATCTGAAACATGCTAGATAAAAGTGTTAGTCCAACAAGAGATATGTTGACATTAATTACCAAAACCACCTAGGGAACACTTGTGCTTTCACATCTCTCTCTTCTTTAATTGTCTGCCACATAAGCATGTTTGCGAGTCTCAAGTGCATGATACTACTTATGTTACCCCCACTATGGCCAGCCTCAAGGGCCTAGCTAGCTATATGCGTCCTCCGAGGTAAAAAGTACTACTACTAGTACAACAATGAAAGAAAAGGCGAGAGGGTTAAAAAATGGAATACCTAGGTAGATGGTGACGGTCCGATCGTGGTAGATTGTGTGACCATGTTGCACATCAGTGGTACCATGGGTAACGACTGCTAAGATAGTTGATCCCAATATGCCAAAGTCAGCTACAAGGTTCCAGGTTAGACCGAATCGCGGATGCAAATGCACATCCAGGATCAGCGATCTTATTTTGATCGGGGGATGACTAGTCCCTGCAAAATAATGGAGTACCTGTTAGGGATGCAAATGATGGTTTGTGCATTCCGTTTGTAATCTCCCATACCGTAGGATGGCAACCAGATGAAACAAGTCCCCTGGCTTGTCACCGCGAAGATGCGGCCTAGATGGCGCACGGCGTCTTCGAACGTGTAGGGGTACAAATCTGCCGCCGCCAACATGCGCCAGCCTCTATCGTTACTGCCTCTTGCATTGATGGCAATCCTTATGTCGAATACCGCGATGAGATAGTAATCATCGTAGCCGTGTTGCTTTGTCGGCGGGTCCGCAATTGCTATCTTCTTTAAACTCATGTAGGCATCATCATACGTATTCAAGCCCAGCCAGTCCGTAAGGCCGATCCCAATGGTGGAGAAGGGGTCTACCGGAACGGCCGCACTGCTGTGGATATTGTGCAAAATGATGGTGGTATCCGGCCGGAGGTATGCAAACCAATATTCGTTGGCACCGACCCAGACCTTTATATAATACGGTGGGCAGCAGAGAAATTACGGGATGGAAATGGAATAACTAAGTACTACATGATCAAACTCCATTACTGACCTGCTCATCGGACAAAATCCGACTACCTCTCAACATCGGCAACTCTAGCGGAGTCAATGTGCAACCATGGCCAGGGAGCGGTGGACTGTTCGAAGGATTGTCCCATAGAAGAACCTTCTCCTCAAGGATGAATGGAATACCAACAAGCATGGCCTTTTCCCAAGCCTGTTTAAGCACCGTCTTGAAAAAGTTGGTGCAGGAAGCACCGAGTCTTGCGGCGGTGAGGACGTCGGAGCGGCGTGTGATTTCTCCCAGAGGATCGTCTTCCAAGGTCTCCCAGCCCCGACGAGGAGGAGAACCGCCTGGCGAATCCATGGGAGCAGCGATGAACTGCCTTCTCTTCGGGGGGAAGGGGAACTAGCGAGGAGGAGATAAGAGCGTAGTAACCGCAGGGCCTCGTCCCTTCCAACTGTAGATCGTTCCTTAGCGAAGGGGTGAGGCTACTGTTTACTACTAGTACTAGAATTATGGAACATTATGGGATTGCATTATACTGTAAATAATAGCACTAGTAAGAAATTTTTGGCACTAGGTAGTAGTTTTTGGCGTGGATTAAGACATTTTGGGTCTGTTTTTGCCATTTTTTGTACACGCCAACTAGTGTCAAAAAACGTTTTACATTATGTGACGGAGGAGTACGTACTCGTACTGTAGCAGTATTAATACTACTTTTTCTCAACTAGTAGTGCGATGTATTGTACTTCTAATCTAGTCTAGTACAATGCACCAGTTTTGAACTCTTGAATCTCAGGGCCAAGGAGCTACAGTTGGAAGTGGAGGGTACCACTGTTCTCTAGAACCATCGCTGTACTACCAATGCAGGGAAAGTACACCTGCGTAGTGGCCTAGTGGGTACTCTCGGTGCTCTATTCAGCCGCTCCTCTCACGTAGCTGGCCTACTCAGCCACTCCTCTCACGCACACACTAGCAGCATGTTTATCAGCGACGGTTACTGCAGGGGCAGAACATTTGAGTTATTTGATACAGCGAGACTAGGCTTTTCGCTTCCATTTGTGGAGGTGTAATGGATCTCGTCGAACTTTGTTAGTAGTTCCTTCTTTATGAATGAGATGAAGCAAAGCTTTTGCCTCTGTTTCAAAAAAAACATCAAGAGGAATTTCTTTTATAGTAGAGCCGATAATGGAGTAAAGTCCATGCGTGCAACGCCACAAGCTACAGAGTAGTAGTAGAGCACTTTACGTACAGAGCCATATTGCACAGTTCCCAATGCCCCGCCAGGCTTTTCCGGCTCCTCAGGCTTAATTGGGAGGCGCTAGTTTAATTTTAAATATGCTACTAGCTGATGAGGAAGCTGCAAGCGAGGTGCGGCTAGGGCGAGCACGCGAGCCACGGGATGCTGGGAAGGAAAACCCGTTCACGTGGCTAGGCTATCCAGTGCAGCCAGATTGTGGTGCCGCACCTCCGTTTGACTTCAAAACTCAAAGTACCTGTGTAAAATATTGGCTCGCAGCGAAGTTACTATTTAAAAAAAAGGTCACCCTACGTTCGGCCGGGATCGAACCCACAAAACGAGGTATACACTCCCGCGACCACTAGTAGTACTCGTTGGAGTACAACGCAACCTAGAATTGCCTTTTGTTGCTAGTAGTACGTACATTGTTCCTTATAAGAAACCCCTAATAATGCAAGAAACCACTAAAATGCCAAGAAACTACTACCACTTGCATACGTGGCAGACTTAAGATAAGACTACCTTATCAACCATTGTACATGCTCTTACCAACCATCCCTACCAAGAAACGACTACTCTACAAAGTGTCATTATATATAGGCACGTTTCAACCCATGGCCCTGTTTGGATACATTTGTTGTGAATCTAACCCTGCCATCCAAACACCACTTTGGTTAGAGTTAGTTCAGGGTTAGAATCTAACTCTAACCTCTGACAGGTCCCATGTCGCCCATTAAGTCAATGCCTTCTATTCGATCGGGCGTTATGACTTGTGGGACCTACATGTCAGTCTGCACAAAAATCCCCGAGTGACCTCCTACCTCCGGCCCGTCCACCTAGTCATCCTCGGCCATGGGACGCAGCTACCGCCGCCGGCACAAGGCGAGGTCAAAACCGCCAGCGATGCAGACCCATGTTGCGGCAGCCCGGATGCCAGCTCCGTCGAGCTGCTTGTCTGCAAGGTTTACTAGCTAGATCGGCACGGCAGCGCGGAGGCTTGCTCGCGTGCGCCGCGCTAAGGCCAGCCATCTGGCTCGAGCGAAGGCCAGCGCGGCGGCTTGCTCGCTTGTGAGTCACGCTCAGGCCAGCCTGCCAACCCGTGCGGAGGCCAGTGCGGCGTCCAGCCCGTCCGGCGGAGCGGTGGCCAACTTGCTCATCACCGGCACCACCGACGAACACGCATCAGTACTGTTTGAAGTAATGTTCAGGAAAAATAATGATTTGAGGGGGAATAACAGGATAGAAGGTCAGATGTGGGTCCCTCGTGTCAACGGTCAAACAAAATGTGTTGGTTTAAGCGGCCTCATCAGCACGGACGTGTGGACCAACCCTGTCATAAATGGGTTTAAATGAACCTAATCGGTAGGAGTACTAGGTAGTAGTTTTTGGCGTGGATTAAGAAATTTTGGCTTTGTTTTTGCTATTTTTTGTACAATAGATTCTTCCTAGGGCTGGTTGAAAGTGGTAGTTTTTTGTTAAATACTCTACATACTGTAAGTTGGAGTGAAAGTTAAGCTTTGGAAGCCAATAAGCAAGGCTAGTTATATAGTGCATATGTGTACATGATTGAAAGTAAATATCAACCATGAGTGACTAATATCTTGATGGAAAACTCGAAACTATGGAATACTAGGAAAATAAATGCATGGTTGGAAATACTAGCAATGTTCATGTGCGTTGCAACGAATCATAATTAGAATAATACTTATTCACAAACTTGATACAAAACACTCTAATTTTGATATACATATGTCATTAGAGATATATTATGTTTCAATTAGAATATATTCCTTGGGCTGTTTTGGTGAGGTCAGGGAGGGATCTGGTTAAGAAACTAATTATGGGTTTTTCTGCAAATTGGTAGACAAGTGGGATGTTGGTGAGAAAAGGCAACAAACTTACCTCATAGTCGTTAGATGTAGATCTAATGGTCAGAAACGACGGGTGGCAGACACACCATCATCACCAACTTAGTCTTCTGTAGGAGTACTAGCAAGATCCGTGCATTGCACGGAACATTAAGATGCATTTTTTTATAAAACACTTGTTGTGATTGACCCTTGCGGGAGTAATCCCATGTGTAAAAACTAATGATATCTTGATAAATATGAGATAAGGTGAAGAGGAGTGGGGTGTGGTGGTGATTGGTGGTCGGACTGAGCGGAGGCATGGGGATTGACAACGCTGACAGCGGCCACCAGGCCAGTTTGTTCCAGAGGCTTCCTTTCTTAATTGCTCAACAATGAGGTTTGTTGGAGATAAGGATGAACGAGGGAAGGCCTTGTCTACAAATGTGGAGAGGGGTGCGGGTATCTTTTAGTTTAATTTCCATCCGTCAGATATAGATCAGACGTCTATATTGCAAGATGGCACACGTACCATCATCACCAACTCGGTTTTTTATAATAGAAGAAATATAAGTATGGAGATACAAACGTATTATCGATACTTGCTTCCATAAACTAGCATCTACATTCTATTCAATGCCTCGGCATGTGGGGCCTTAGCACAATGACTTCTCGACTGTGTAAAACAAAGATTTTCCCGTCGCCGATAAGGAGGGGGTGACGGCAGCGCGATTTTTGGCTTGCTCTAGTCCTAGTAGTCATACTAGGTGGTCTAAGCACGTGTAGATTTTTTCTTTTTCACGTCTCAAGTTCGCCGCACTGCCACGACTTTTGATGAATAGACGGTAAGTTATTCACGGGGAAACCCTTGTTGAGCGTGTTTGCAAGAGAGAGAGAGAGAGACAGTGTGCGTGTGTGATATGTTAGAGACTGAGGCAATGAAACAGATTCTTTGTGTCTATGTGTGTGGAGGATAGAGAGAGACATGTCATGGGGCTTTGTGTTGTGTAACGTGGAGACACATATACATAATTAGAGAGTGAGTGTGTGAGATACACATGCGGACATGGGGAGAGATGAGGATCCAGATAAATGGGTGTTCGTGCGTGTCTGTGTGTGTTTGTGCACGTGTTTGTGTGTGAGAGGGAGTGTGTGTATGTGGAGTAGAGAGACCACTAATGATGTAAACCTAGTATAAGGGAAGGGGGAATGGTGTGACATGTGTAGTAGCGGGATAGCATGGGTGCGGGCGGGGGGAGCAGACTATTTGGAAGAGATATCGAGTGTGTGTGTGGGAGAGGGGTGTGAGAGCGTGCGGGAGAGAGAGAGAGAGAGAGAGAGAGAGAGAGAGAGAGAGAGAGAGAGCTAGCGACGGAGAGAGAGCGAGAGAGGAAGAGAGGGGGCGAGAGGGGTCGTTTGTGTCCATAAATGGCGTATAGATAGGGAGACAATGTTGATGTTGTTCGAAATTGGCCTATGTACGGAGACGCAAGGGAAGCGAGTCATCGTGTGTGTGATAGGGACTTCATGAGAGATCTAGAATAGATGGTGTAGAGAACAATGTGTGAAATCGAGAACGATGATACATTAGGGGGCTATGGAAAGAGTCATGACATATATGTATACAGGGAAGGAGCCGGGGCGGGTCCGCATGTGGGAGATATAGAAAGAGGAGAGTGGTGCACAAGGAGACAAAGTGTGCTTGTTTGTAGTGGGGGTGGTGTGTGAGGTGAGTGCGCGAGAACCACATAACTAGGGAGATAGACGTTTGGGGGCAACGTTTTGTGTGTATGGGAAATATACACTCTACATAGTGCGTGTGCCTGGGAAAGAGAGATAGCGGGAGACCTAGAGAGTGAGGGAAGAGATGTGTGCATGCCCGAGAGACAAAGTGATATAGACCTATATTGGGGTCCGGACTTTAGAAGAGAGATGGGTGTTAATGTGCTCGTGTGTTGGTGTTTGGGGGAGAGAACGACTTCTCTATGTGTGTGGGGGCGAGGGGGGAGGGTTGGCTTCAGATAAAGAGTGAGGTGTCTATATTTGAGGGACTTTAGCATAATTGAGATATTGTGCACTCATGGTTGATCAATTTGGTTCACAGTTTGGACTATGAGATAACGACACTTTTGAACATGCGTGATATACCTTGATGTACCAGAATTACAAACCTAAGATTGGAATTTTGGAATTCGACTCCATCATTAGCTTTTGTAATTCATTTAAACGGAGGTACATTTTTTAAGCCGGGATTTCGTGATTTCAAATTCATATATCAAACCTAGAGATATACACATACGGGCATGTTCAAACTTTATAATCATCCACTTTATTCGTACACATACACATTTTTGCTTTTGTCATCATATTTAGGATAAACACATTTGGAATTTCATTTGAATTGGACCATATGATGGTATTTGCTTGTAGTATCTTAATGATCCATATTTGAATTGAATGAACAATCTAAGTTTCGAGTTGGAGACACTGATTTTCAAAACTTGCACTTTTTTTGTGTGCAAAACAAACAAATTGTCAGCCATGATATCATAGTCGGCCGTACAAGAGCAGAACACCTATAATTTTAGGCGCCAAAAGCTTTCAAACTTCCCGCTCACATCGAAATATCACACGCCCGAAAGTTTAGCCCTACGATATTCCTATTTTACCCCTGCCACATGAACGGAAAACGGCTGCTTTGGTAACTCCATTGTTTTACCCTCTTTGCCCCCAACATTCTTCCCCAGAGCCCCTCCACTTCCCCTCCCCCCCACAACCACGGCAAGCCGCCGAATCTAGGCCTCCGCCGCAGCGGTGGACCTCACACCCCGCCGGATCTACCTTCCGCACCTTGGAACCCCCAACTGCCAACTCACCACTTCACCGGAACCACTTCAGCGACTGGCTTGTCCACTACTCCAGATCTCCTTGACCGCCATCATGGTCCACCGCACCGGATCTGCTTAACCGGCGCCCTCGTCTACCATAGTGTAGGCCCTTCACTGACTCCCTCGTCCGCCCCTTCGCTAGCCTTCATACAAGCCCTCGTTCACCGCAACAGATCCACCTCACCGAAAGCACTGTACAACGCGCCCACCGAAGCCTTCGTCCACTGCACCGGGCCCGCTCCACGGATGCCATATTCAACTCCACGGGCCCTGCTTTACCGACGCCGCAGCCTCATCAGGTTATTTCGATTTGTACTCCTTCGGTTTTTCTCTTTATCGTGCAACTGTTCACTTACCACAGATGAGCTTTCTTGTATGTCGACAGGCGCCGCAACCGTAGCACCGGAGCCGCTTCAGCGACGGCGACAGCCGGCCCAAACTCAACCGCAACATGAGCACCATCGACAATCCTTAGCTATCAAGTATGACAACGATACCCATACGCCGCCGAGAATCAGGTACTATTATCCAACAGCCGGCGCCTACGTTCACTTTCCTAGCATAAGCACCGCACCTTTGAATTTCTTCAGGACATCATTCAGTTTTTCATGAGACGCGTTATTCTGCTTGCACCTGTAGTGCCATACTTCTAGAAGTGAACATGTTACATGTGCTAAATTACATACCAGTGAACATATAGTTAATATGCTTTAGCATTGTCCTAAGTACTCCCTCCGTTCCAAAATAGATGACACAACTTTGTACTAACTTTGTACTGAAGTTAGTACAAAGTTGAGTCATCTATTTTGGAACGGAGGGAGTATTACTGTACTTCCTAGATATCACTACCTACTATTTTACTTCTTGAATGCTATATTTATGATAATGGTGTTGTTCTGATGCCACCTGTTGGTTCCATCAGACTGCTTAATGTTCTCTATGCTTAATTACACATCAGCAAACTAGCATGTGGTTCGCTGCTTTTTGTTCGTTTTACCCTACATTTTCTGATGCTAGCTATTACATCACTGCTCCAAGCCTCTGTTCATTACTTGTTTGTGTGTTCTTGGTCTTCCCAAGTTGCATGACTAATTTGATGCTTCTATTAATTATGGAGCTGCCAACCCCATCAAGCAAAATGTTTGTTCTTTTGGGGCTGGCACCTCGAACAAGCATAAAAATAGAGGGAAGCAGATATATTGTCATGTATACGCACATCCTTCTTTCATTAGTTTAGATGAACCATTGATGATCAATTCGGACCAGTGCATGCGATTAAAATTAATTTTACCTAAATAGAGGGTGCAGAATAAACAACAACTACTAGAATTGCAACCACGGGATGCTGCTGATATCTTCAAAGAACATTGCAACAGCAGCGAGGCTTCACAGAAACATATGGTAAGCCAGTGTGTTTTAGTACATGTGAAATGTAATGCGAGTGGGCTGCTTTCTTGGCTTGTGCCCTCAACCTGTAATCCTACCGAATTACAAATAGTTCAGTTATCTGCTTTGCTGTATTGCTTGATTCGAATGCTTGCTTGCTGTTACTCTATACCTGAGTTGGCCAATATGTCAGCAGTGCCTGCTGTACTATCGTAAAGAAATGCATGCCTATTTCATTTGAGTCCTTAACTTTTCCTCTCAACTTCATCACAAGACTGTCTTCGTAGTTTATATGAGGCCACACTGTTAAGTCCTTTCTCAGATTATTTCAACTGCTTAGATGCCTTGGCAACTTAAATATAGCGGTGATACACTCCCTTTCAACTAGGGATGTCAACTAGGTCCCATTTAATCCCGATTAAAGTCCACTAGTGGTATGATAGTTCAAAAGAGTTTTTGTTTTTTAAGGAAAATGAACTAGGGAGCTAGCAAAAACTAACTAGATGGGACTGGCGGATGTCGTTTATTTGCCACTTACATCCCTAGTTTCATCTTACCATTTTAGTTTCTTTTCGGCTAATGCTGCTTCGAACCATTTAAATATAGCTTGCCATGCTCAGCAATAATTTGTCTATCGTTTACCATGTAAGCTTACTGCCTGGATCATACGATAACTATCTCTTACTTATGTCCAGCAGAAACTTTTCAGGATGCCGTTCACACAAGGACACAATGTACAACCCCAGAATCTATTTGTGGAAGCAGTGCGCCATCCATGTTACCAGATGGTAGCAGTTCAGAGGCAACACTGCCGGAGAGCAGTCTGAGCACAGATATTATAGTGCTTGAGGCTCTACTAGAGGCAGAAAGAGATGGTGTGGCTGCCATGAACGAGGTAATCTTTATCTTGAGTCTGGAAATTATGGAATTAGCGGCACGCATTATGCAAGCAACCCAAGAATTGGAGGAAGTAAGAATGTTGCATTTGAAGACGGAGGAGGTCCTGCTGTTTCTGCTATATGAAGCCCAGGGTAATCCCGGTTCTTCTTATATACCAGTTGAAATTGTCATTAGATTATTGTACTTGCATGCTGCAAGACCCCCTATGTTGTCCATGTGTTGTAATGATCCGAATTTTTTAGGCGAGGTAATCCTCGGTACTTGTATGATTGACATAAGGTGAACTGTTTTTCGTGTCAGCATATTGTATTGGATGAAATAACTGTTTGACTCAGAGTGTATCCAACCTACTGAATTTGAAGATCACGGCATTTCTAAATCATAATCATATATAACGGTGGAATAAATCTTTGTTGTGGTTTTGAAGAAATAAATAACAAAACGTAGAATTGTCTGTGGATATTTGTATCGAATACAAATTGGATTTGAATTTAGTTTGCCAGGGCCCAGGGCAAACGTGAATGCTAATTCTACCAAGTTTTGAACGAAGCGGCTAAACACCCGCTATAATTTGTGGGCTGCCCGAAGCAAGTGTTTGCGAGATGGAAATTACTATCTACCCCTGACACTTGACATCCTTATCGACCGGATTTACACTGTTGTTGATAGGGGTAGACTAGTAACTTCAATCAGATGTGACACGACGACCTCTGAGCCTATTCAGACACGGTGGGTGCCAAACGTGGGCGGCAAAACACATTTGATTCAAGCTCATCCGAAAGACATGTGTCTCTTCCTCCATTTTCCCATTCATACACGGTGGGCGGCAAAACAAACTCTCCTCGTCCGAAATCGATGTAGGCTAATATTTTAAATAGGGGCAGATGTGTAACTTCCCTCAGACGTGACACAATAGCCCTACCTGTCAGTCCTGTTCATACACCGTGGGCACCAACGGTGGGCGGCAAAACACCCTCTCCTCGCCCGAAATAGTTACCGGCAAATATTTGGGAGATGCGAGATTACCGTCCTATCCCCAACCGACATGATGTCCGAAATTTTAAATGGGGGATAAGTTCATAACTTTCCCACATTTCAGACAAGCGTGTCCCAAAGTTTGAGATCCCCCCTCCCCTCCATTTCCCCATTCATACACCGTCAGCGGCACGACAACCTCCACACTGCGGCCAGCCTCCTCCGTCCGCCACCCCATCCTCCACCTTGTCGGAGCCGCTACCTCTACCCCGTCGTCCACTTCAAGAGATGGACGTCTCTCATCCATGGTGCTGGACCAGGATCCTTTCATCGCCTCCTCTCGCTTCATTGGCGTCGTCATCCACCTTGCCATTGCCGCTCCTACGACCGTCTCGTCCACGGCAACAAGATTTATCCCCCGACCCGGCCGTCTGCCGTCTAAAGTCTTCTTCCCCGCCGCCGACAGCCATCGCACCCGCAGTACCCTCAACGTATCATCATAGGCCTACACGGCGTCGCAAGAGAGGTGGTACTCTTCCATATGTGCTTAAGTTATTGATCTCACCCAGAAAATAGATCGTAATTTGTTTACTGTACTTTTCTTGTC
This sequence comes from Triticum timopheevii, assembly GCA_963921465.1. Lineage (NCBI taxonomy): Eukaryota > Viridiplantae > Streptophyta > Magnoliopsida > Poales > Poaceae > Triticum > Triticum timopheevii. The sequence continues at coordinate 295,766,296 of OY997274.1, forward strand.
CGTACCAAATTGTAGTGGCTAGTTGAAAGCAAACATTGGTTGCGAAGTAGCTTTGTTCGGTTTGCACCTTCAGATCCGCCATGGCACGGGCACTATACTCGTAAAGCTTATAGTTTCCCCCCTTCATATTCATTACCATCATCATAGGTGCTTCGTGTCATGCTAGCACTGCTCCTTAAGACCTCAACCCAAAGCTTACGTGTTGAAATACGAATCTGATATGATGCTCATATCACTAAAATAGAGAATGTTTAATTGGTCACCTAATGTTCCTATATTCGCTTCGAAAAGCATGTGCACCACCCACTGGTCCAGCTAGTTCCACTTTCCTGATTTTTCGCTTGATGCTTAGGGTTTTCCCCTTTTTTTCTACTCTACTATGATCTGCGTAGGTGCTTTCTGTCGTACTAGCATTACTCCACCCTTCAAGCTAAACAACACAACACTCAGAATTCGAAAGCTTAGTTGTTCAAATATGATTGTGATATGATACTGATATTAGTTAACCGACACATTTAATTGGTTAGCTAAAGGTCCCACTTGAGTTTCCAAATGCATGTCGCGACATATAGAGAGACAGCGTAATTGCATTTCTTTGTCACTTGTTAACCGTACTTTCTTGTCCATACCAAATCTTAGTTGTTATTTCAAAGCAAACATCGGTTGCTAACTACCCTTTGCGCGGTTTGCAGCTTCAGATCTGCCATCCCACTGCCACGGTCAACACTGTACTCATCATGCTTATGGTTTCCCCATTTTATGATGACCACAATCATCCTACGTGGTTCGTGTCGTAATAGCACTGCTCCACCCATCAAGCTAAACAAGCTTAGTTGTACTAATTCATATATGATATTATTGCTGATATAAGTAAAACTGAGAGATGTTTAATTGGTTAGCTAAATGTTCCTACTTTAGTTTCGAAATGCATGTGAGCCACATATGGAGAGACCAGAAAGAATAGTATTTCTCTGTGCTGGTTCATCATGGGTGGCCAACCGACATTGTATTGAAAGACTTGTACTATCTTCAATCTGCTTGCTCTTCTGCTCTTCTTTAAGATGACCCTCTTCACTTGCGGTCGACTAATTAGGTCAAGTTGTTCTCCCTTAGTATATTTTGAATCTGTCAGGTCAGGTTGAGTTGTTCTTCTTTACTATATGTTGAAGCTGTCATCTGCGAAGTGTCATCACTTCTGGAGCTCTCATATTTTGAGTAGTAGGCCACATTATATTAATGCACACACCAAATTACAGCATGCATGGCATCCCTTAAAAGAATTGCAGAGATAGCACAAAGGGGTTTACAGGGAGGCAGTGTTGGATTAGAATCACTTCTACATTACAAAGAAAATCTCACTTGTTTTTATGTTTTCATGCATGTCAGATATTGAACATTATCAAAATGAATATGAGAATGGGCGCACGAGAGAAATATGGCGGAACAATCCACTGGCTAACAAACTTGGCATGGTGGAGGATGGCCTATCTTATTCACCCATCAAGGTGCTTCCTCTAACTTTGCAAAGTTGTATTGGTCGCACATATTTTGCATCTGACCTCTTGCATTACTTCTACTTTGTTACACCATCTACTTAGTTTAAGCATCATATATGAGTATATGCCATACCTATCCATTTTCTATACCTATTCCATGTGTCGTCACACTATGTTTTTCCAGTCAAATGTTGTTCTTTCGTAATAGATGTCCAAAAGGAAGAGGGTGAGTGCAGATCCTCAAGGAGTACAAACTAGGTATTTGGAAAAGGTAGTGATACATGTTAAATCAGATAGATCAGCAGCCATAGAAAACACAGGCCCAACTGTACCACACTTTACCCCTACTCCAGTGGCCAAATCCCTATTAGAACTGCTGAGAGCCCAGCGTCAGGTATTGTTTATGATATCAATTCAAAATTTGAACTCCTAAATTTCTGCATGTGCCTTACCTTCTCTCTTGTATGAAAACTAATTTCAGATGAATCTCCTTGCTCAAAGGATCATACGATCACAACAATACTAGGCTCTGCATTGCTCTTGTCAGTACCTCTCTCCCTTTTGCCTTGTAACGTTGTACTTAATTAATTGCTATTTGATTATGTATCATCAGTCTGCACCTGAGCTTCATTATCCTTTGTTTATTCCAACATTATTTGATCTATATTTACTCTTTGCAAAATGTAGAATAATGGCAACGCTTATAAAGAATTTTCTTTGGGGAATTTATTGAATTATCCTTCCATCAACATGGAGAAGGGCTTTGTCTAGCCCGTGTTAACATGTAATGTAAGTTCATCCTTCTCAAGCCTTCAAACTTTGTTCTAGTATAGATTTGGATAGGCATCATTTCGTCCACTGCTGTTTGCTTTGCTGTTTACATCTGATTGGATGTTTGCAACAACTACCAGTTTCAAACTTTAGTTGTAAAAACATGTTCCTTATGCAGAACAGATCCATTTATTTGCTTATATAATTGTGAAACATGTTACGTGTCTCCTTGTTTCTCTTTCAGAGTCGTATCTCTTATGCCAGGCAGAACTTTAGGGAAGATAGTGAGCCAAACCATCTTGAGGACAGTGAGATGACCCCAAGGTCCTGTCTTGATGAAGACAGTGAGTTGAAGCTACTCACCAGCAGGTGTGAGACAACCTCTGTGCAGTCGCTGCCTCAATCAGTTCGACTTCTTCAGTCTCAACTTAAAGCGGAAAGGCTTGCTTCAGCTCAGCTCCTACTTGAAGTCAAAGATGCAGTGAAGATATCAGAGGACAGCCTTGCACACCATCATGCCATACAGCTACGGGTGATGCATCTATCATTGACACAACTGAGGTCTACTCAGCTTCTTCGGCTATTTGGGGGGCCCGACCTGGCCAGGCCTAGTGCCTTCTGAAGTGCTCTCAGTTTTGTATATTCTTTTGTCGGCTGATTTATTTGCACTGGTGGCGAATTTTGATGCCCAGTGGATGTAATATGTGTGATAGCCGTGATAGCCTAGCGTAAGTTGCTTGCTTATTTATTTCCTTGTTGTCTTGTTTATTTGTTTGCTTGTAGTCATTGCAGTTCTTTTTCCACGGTTTGCTAGTGGCTGCAATAACCTATTTTTTAAAACTAGGCCACAATAACCATGGGCTAATATTTACTATAGTGACACTGGGCCTCCTACGGGCCGTAGAAATAGTGGGCCTTCTACGGGACATAGAAACAATGGGCCTTCTACGGGCCGTAGAAACAATGGGCCTTCTACGGGTCGTAGAAACAATGGGCCTTCTACGGGTCGTATCATCAATGGGCCTTATACTGGCCGTATGATCGATTGGCCAAACGTGGGCCAAACAGACCGCATTATGGCCGTAAACGGGCTAGAGTTGGAATCGTCCATTCATGGGCCGACCATAACGGGCCATCGTTAATAGGCCGTATTTGATGACGCTATGAAAACAGCCCAACATATTAACAGACCACAAACGGGCCGACTGTAACCACGGGCTGAATTTGGCCCAAAGTAGAAAATGACAGTAACGGGCCGTAAGTAAATGAATGCTGGAAATGAGCCCAAGAATAAATGGGCTCTGAGAAGGCCGAAAGATAACATGGGCTGGAAACGGCCCAACGGAATAACGGACCGTTAATGGGTATAAAGTGATACACTGTTCATTACGGGCTAGTTTCAGCACGGGCCGTTAATGGGTGTAAAGTGATACACTGTTCATTACGGGCCAGTTTCACCATGGGCCGTTAATGGGCCACGAGTTACAAAGGGCCTCATATGGGCTGAAAGACGTCATGGGCCATACATGGGCCAGAAGTGAAAATGGGCTGGAATCATATTGGATGGCCCAGATGACGCTACTGGGCCTAATTCGGATAGGGCATAACGGGCCTTGGGTTAGCGGGCTGTAAATGGGCTATGTGCGAACAGGCCATTAACAGGCTTTCCATGGGCCGGCCCGCCACCTTTTGACCAAGTCAAACGGGCCGGCCTTTTCACAGGAATGGGCCTTTGTTGGGCCGTGCCACATGTCGACGTATCATAGGCGCCTTCTGTCCAATGAGTGGATGACATTTGTCCCAACGATGAGCCGACACGTGTTTCCTCCAGCCAATGATGATTTTACACGTGGAAAATTCCCATTGGTCGGGGCTGTTAACGGGTTATCGGATCCAAAACCCGACCTGATAGCTTAATGGCGTTTCGTTACGGTGGATGCCACGTGTCGGTCACCCTTGACGAAAGCACTACTGTGACGCGCGATTTATCGTCATGGAAGTGGACACTTCCGTGATGATAATTTTGGTAATATCATGGAACACTTCTACAACAGCACAGGTATGACTATCTTGATTCGTCATAAAATCGTCATGGATGTACATGCATGACAAAAAACGCGACCTGCTATGACAAACACGTATCATCACGAAAGTGTATTTTTTTTGTAGTGATGTCTAGATACACATAGAAGAGCAGCAAGAACAACAACAACACAGTAGCAATTAACTACATTTAATCGACTGATATTTATAAAAATGTAATAAACTCCCTCCGCCACATAATATAAGATGTTTATTCATCCACGCCATGAGTATGTTGGATGTTATAAGATCTTATATAATGGGACAGAGGGAGTGTTGTACTACATCATTGTCCGAATGATGTTTAGTTTCTAATGTTAACTTGGTGCTTTTAGGTACATGTCATTGGTAAAGATCTGTGCTTTGACCCTCTCTACGTATGGGGAAATGATATATTGATAAACCAGCATCAAGTGAGAAAATGGATAAAGATTGTTAGTAAAATGGGTTGATGGCAATTAAACTATTTGTTTACACTTTATCCAAGCCAACACTGAACTACAGCATGGTTAGGGTTAGGGTTAGGGCATAACGTAATCTTGGTGAGACCGATTACACAAACTCGGTGGGACCGATTTTGGTAATAAGCTAACCAGAGAGTTGGTCAGGCAAACTCGGTTGGACCGATTGCACAAACTCGGTAGGACCGATTTTGGTAACAAGTCAACCAGGAAGTTTGCAATGTAATCTCGGTAGTACCGATTGCTTAAACTCGGTGAGACCGATTTTGGTAATGGACATACACAGAGAGATTACAATCCCATCTCGATGAGACCGAGATCCCAATCGGTGAGACCGATTTGCCTAGGGTTTGTGGCAGTGGCTATGACATCTGAACTCGGTGGCGTCGGATGGAAAGAATCGGTGGGGCCGAGTTTAGACTTTTTGGTTTAGGACATATGTGTATGTGAGAAAGTAGTTGAGGGATTTGGAGCATATCACTAAGCACTTTGAGCAAGCAAGCCATTAAGCAACACCTCATCCCCTCTTGATAGTATTGGCTTTTCCTATAGACTCAATGTGATCTTAGATCAGTAAAATAGAAAATGCAGAGTCTTGATCTTGGAGCTTGAGCCTGTCCTTAGCATCTTGAAGGGGTTCCACATCCTTTAGTCCATGCCACTCCATTGTTGAACTTGTCTGAAACATACTAGGTAAAAGTGTTAGTCCAATAAGAGATATGTTGACATTAATTACCAAAACCACCCAGGGAGCACTTGTGCTTTCAATCTCCCCCCTTTTGGTAATTGATGACAACATACATCAAAGCTTTAAATAAAGATATAGAGAATAACGAGTAAAGCTTTGGAAAGACATGTAACATGCATAGGCTCCCCCTACATGTGTGCAATCATGTGAATATGGAATATAGGAGCATGTGAATGCATAAGCATGACAGAGAAGGCAATGTGTTACATGTATCTTGGCTATATGCATCAGAGCAAATGATGTGAATATGGGAAATGTACCTTCATGCTCATGAGTCCTTCTTGCAAACAGTAAGTACATCAGCAAGAATTCCTCATGCACATGACTGTGATGCATATACTTACCTTGTGGTCTTGAGTTGGCTTAGGATGGAATGAACCTGTGAAAATAAGGTTAGATAACACAGATGCGCTTACTAACCAGAGCAAACAGAAAGAACCACAAGAGTACCAAGACTGGGATGACATGTTGAGAGTGAGTACCAAGTACCACATTGAATATAGACATGTCCCCAAAGGTAAAGATGTGCAATGAATTTTGAGACTTTCTTTCCCTTAGATGTCTTGCTCCCCCTGAATCATAGACATGGGATACTGGGAGAAGATAGGGAACAGAAAATCAGAGCAAAATGCAAAATCATGCAAAATCAGAGCTCATATAAAATAAGCACATATGAGCATGTCTTTCCCCTCAAGAAGACATGTGGCATCTCTCCTCTTGAACACCAAGCATCTGGGATCCTTGAGGATTACTCTCTTCTTGACTATTCTCTCTCCCTATTGAAGTATATCTCTCTCCCCCTATTGAAGTGATTAAGCTTTGATGTGATCTCTCTCTCCCCCTTTGACATCAATTTCCAAGAAGGGCTTTCTGGAATTTTTCGTAAATGGGTTTGGTCCTTGAGTCACAGCACAAAGCAATGATAAAAATGTGATTCTTGTAGAGGACAAGATTCATTGAGTGGAGCTGGATCCAAAGTAAAGTAGGAAAAAAATGGCAAAGTGTTTTTCCTATAGTGAAATCGGTGGCACCGAGTTGGATGCTTCGGTTGTACCGAAAGGATTTGGACGGACCGAGGTCATCAAATTGGTGAGACCGAGTTCATCACAGAGAAAACATTTTTTCACCTCAGCTCACTAGACAAGTAAGATCTCACAAGGATTTGCAAGGAATTAACTGAAAGATTTGCAATGAATTGGATGCAGGGAATGCAGAACAGAATAGAAAGAAAAGAAATCTAGATGAAGTTTTTTTTTGAAAGGGGAAATAAATATGCATGAAACAAATGCAAGAGCACAGAAAAAGAACATGCGAGAACTTCATCTAGAAATGGTCGGCAACAAAGTCACCTATGTTAGAGTATATTGACTTAGGAGTCAAGTGAGATCACTTGATCATTGGTCATACTCATCGTTTAAGCTCAAAATGGGGTTACCATTTTCCGTTTAAGCATCTTGATGTATTCACATTTTGTCGAGTTGCTTTGACTCATGACTTGGAGTAAAGCTTCTCTAAGATGGAATAACATACCTTGGGTGGTGGTGTCGATCATGATCATGTAGTTGAACTTGTGTGGGTTTCTCAAGATTGATGTAGCTCATCAAGAGTTGGGAGCACCACTTGGAATTTGAGTTCATCTACCTACATGGGTTAGTTTTTGCAAGGAAGAGCACTTGTGTATCCAAAATGACAATCATGAAACTTAACATAGAATGTGTCAAAGGATATGTTTGAATGGTTTTGTGCTTCCTTGTCTTCAACCACCATTGTGTAGGGACATGGTGATGTAGAGATTGCTCAAGATGTGAGTGAGTTGCAATCTCATAGATTTAGATCCATCCAAGTACCTACAAGGGTTAGATAACATGCAAAGTGCAAATATATCCAAGACATAAGATAGTCATCATAAGAGAAATATCAAGGATTAGTCATAAGCTCATGTCTTGCATGTATCCAATGGAGTTCCTACTCCAAGTTTAAAGCATCAATGATGTTCAATTCTCCTCTCAACCTGCAAAACACTCTCTCATCAAGTGGTTTAGTGAATATATCCGCTAATTGCTTTTCGGTGCGAACATGCTTAAGATTAATGTCACCCTTAGCAACATGATCTCGAATGAAATGATGACAAACTTCAATATGCTTAGTTCGAGAGTGTTGCACGGGATTGTGAGCAATCTTGATAGCACTTTCATTGTCACAAAGTAATGGAACATGTTTCACATATATCCGATAATCTTTAAGAGTTTGGGTCATCCAAAGTAATTGAGCACAACATGAACCGGCGGCAATGTATTCCGCTTCGATGGTGGATAAGGATACCGAGTTTTGTTTCTTGGAAGACCAAGACACAAGAGATCTACCAAGAAATTGACAAGTACCCGAAGTGGACTTTCTATCAACCTTGTAACCGGCGTAGTCCGAGTCGGAGTAGCCAACAAGATCGAAAGAGGCCCTCTTAGGATACCAAACGCCAAAATTTGGTGTATGGATTAAGTATCTCACTATCCTTTTCACGGCCTTAAGGTGACATTCTTTAGGAGCAGCTTGATATCATGCACACATGCGCACACTTAGCATGATATCGGGACGTGAAGCACATAGATATAACAATGAACCAATCATAGAGCGATAAACCTTTTGATCAACCGGTTCACCATCTTTGGTCAAATCAAGATGTCCACTAGTAGGCATGGGTGTAGTCATACCTTTGCATTCTTGCATATTGAACATCTTGAATAAGTCCTTGGTGTACTTTGTCTGAGAGACGAAGGTACCTTCCTTAGTTTGCTTGATTTGCAAACCAGGAAAGAATTTGAGTTCACTCATCATAGACATCTCAAACTTCTCCGACATTAGTTTCCCAAACTTTTCACTAAAATGAGGGTTAGTAGAACCAAATATAATATCATCAACATAGATTTGGCACACAAATAGTTCTCCATTGACCCTTTTAGTAAAAAGAGTAGAATCTATTTTTCCAATTTCAAAGCCTTTTTCAATAAGAAACTTGGTCAAGCATTTATACCATGCTCTAGGAGCTTGTTTAAGACCATAAAGAGCTTTGTGAAGTTTGTAAACATGATCAGGTTTCTTAGGATTATCAAAGCCGGGAGGTTGTTTAACATAAACTTCCTCCTCTATTTCACCATTTAGAAAAGCACTTTTAATGTCCATTTGGTACAAGGTGATATCATGATGATTAGCATAGGCAAGTAAGATGCGAATGGACTCAAGTCTAGCAACGGGAGCATAAGTCTCACCATAGTCCATACCTTCGACTTGTGTGTAGCCTTGGGCGACGAGACGTGCTTTGCTGCGAACTACTTGTCCATCTTCATCTTGCTTGTTGCAAAACACCCAACTTGTACCGATGATGTTGTGGTTGTTGTCGGGCTTCTCAACCAATGTCCAAACTTGATTTCTCTCAAAGTTGTGTAGCTCTTCATGCATGGCATTTATCCAATCCGGATCTTCCAATGCTTCTTCAACCTTCATAGGTTCAATGCTAGAGATGAATGAGTAGTGTTCACAAAAGTTAGCCAAACGAGTTTTAGAGCAAGTGATTCTCCCGGTTTGGATGTCGTTGTAGATTTGCTCGACGGGATGGTCTTTAGAAATTCTTGCTCAAACTCGTGAAAGCTTTTGCTTGGGTCTTCATTGAACATCTTCTTCTTCTTGTTCTTCTTCTTGGCCTTCTTCATTGTTGGCGTTGTCGTTCTCTTGGCATGGTGGAGAAGGAGGTTGTTAACGTTCGTCTTGGTGCACTTCCTCGTTTTCTTCATCTTGGTGTGTCCCACTTGTGGATGCTTCCGTATCAACTATTGGTTCACCTTGTCGTGAGGTAGAAGCTTCCACTTGGACGGACAAGGTACTCTCCTTCACCTCCGTTGGACGAATCTTGCCAATAGACAAGTCTTGGATTGCTTCCGAAGGATCTTTGTCTCCTACATCAATTGGCAATTGCTCTACTTGCGAGCCGTTAGATTCATCAAACTTCACATCTACCGTTTCTTCAACCTTTCAGGTGAAATTGTTGTAGACACGGTATGTGTGAGAGTTTGAGCCATAACCGAGTAGGAAACCCTCGTGAGACTTAAGAGCAAATTTAGAACGACGATGCTTATCAAGAATGTAGCACTTTGAGCCGAATACTCGAAAATATCCAACTTGGGGTTTGTTACTGGTGAGAAGCTCGTATGCCGTATTGCCGAGTAGCTTGTGAAGATACAAGCGATTTGTTGCATGACAAGCTGTCTCAACCGCTTCCGCCCAAAAGTGATTCGGCGTCTTGTACTCATCAAGCATCATTCTCGCCATTTCGATGAGCGTCTGGTTCTTCCTCTCAACAACTCCATTTTGTTGAGGTGTGTACGTAGCCAAGAATTCGTGTGGAATCCCTTCTTCGTCAAGAAAGGTGTCCACATTTGCGTTCTTGAACTCCATTCCGTTGTCGCTGCGAACCTTCTTGATCTTCACTTCAAATTGATTTTGGGCCTTCCTAGCGAAGTTTTTGAAGATCTTTTGAACCTGCGATTTATCATCGAGAAAGAACACCCACGTAAATCTTGAAAAATCATCAACTATAACTAGACCAAAAGAATTTCCACCGAGACTTTTGTAGGCGTTGGGACCAAAGAGATCCATGTGAAGTAGCTCGAGTGGCCTCCTTGCGGTCACGATGTTCTTCACGGGATGCCTTCCTCCAACCTGTTTACCTACCTGACAAGTGCTGCAAAGTCTATACTTATCAAATATGACATCATTAACTCCAAGGATATGATTTCCTTTAATAAGCTTGTCAAGGTTTCGCATACCAACATGACCTAATCGTCTATGCCATAACCAACCTTTAGAGGATTTAGCGATAAAGCAAGTTCTAGGTTGAGCCTTTTTAGTGAAATAAACAATGTATAGATCAGCTCTACGCACACCGGTAAAGACCATTTTATGATTATCTCTACGAAACACTTGGCAATCTACTTCAGTAAATAGGACATTGAAACCGAAATCAGCAAGTCTAGATACTGAAAGTAAGTTGTAGCCAAGAGATTCAACGAGCATGACATTTTGTATGGAGCTATCATGTGATATGGCCACCTTACCGAGGCCAACCACCTTACCCTTTGAGTTGTCACTGAAAGTGACATACTTTCGAGGACCATCATTTTCAGCAAGCTCACGAAACATGTCTTCATCTCCGGTCATGTGATCGGTGCATCCACTATCAAGAACCCATTCCTTTCCTCCTGCCATATATCCCCGAAGATTGGCCATAAGACCAAAGTGTCTCATTGCATCATCAAGATTGAAGTCACTATCATCATCCTCATCATAGTATCCATGTTCAACATTGTCATGTGGTGGATCATATCCTAGAGAGGGTAATTCGTTAGAGTGATTTTGACAATGATCTTGCTTATGAATTTTTATAGCTTCGGAAATAATATCACTAATAGTTCCAACATCTCCTTTGGCACGCATAAGGTTTGTAAGCTCAAACAAACAATCACCAAACATAGGATCACTAGAATTCATCTTACTCAAGGCAATAGACTTATGAAGAATTTCATCAAGATTTTTCAGGGAATAATTTGGAAAGCGTTCCTCAAGAAATTTCCATATGGTGTAGGCACACTTAAGAGTAGGCAAACATCCAATCAAGTTTCTAGGCAAGCCTCTAATGATAAGTTCGGCAGTTCTAAGATTGTGAATCATGTCAATTGACTCATCGATAGTAGGATGCATAGGATCAACATGAGGTGCACAAGGGCTAGCAATGTACTTGTTCAAATGATATTGATTGAAAATCACGAGCATCTCATTTTTCCACTCATGAAAGTACTCTCCATTAAGAATAGGCACTCTATGTCTAAGACTCCCAATAGTAGACTCATCCATCTTCCTCCAATGGTATTTAAACCAAAGCAATGGAGACCAAAGCTCTGATACCAATTGAAAGGGATCGAGAAGAGGTGTCTAGAGGGGGGTGATTAGACATTAAGTACCAAAAGTTGCAGTTTTTAACTTCTTTAAGTTGGAGTGGAGTTTAGGGACAAGTTTAGCAATCACAACACATATCAAGCAAGTATGCAAAGAGTATATGAGCAGCGGAAAGTAAAGCATGCAACTTGCAAGAATGTAAAGGGAAGGGAATGGAGGATTCAAACGCAATTTGGAGACACGATGATTTTTGAGCCATGGTTCCGATAGGTGGTGCTATCGTACATCCACGTTGATGGAGACTTCAACCCACGAAGGGTAACGGTTGCGCGAGTCCACGGAGGGCTCCACCCACGAAGGGTCCAGGAAGAAGCAACCTTGTCTATCCCACCATGGTCGTCGCCCACGTAGGACTTGCCTCACTAGCGGTAGATCTTCACGAAGTAGGCGATATCCTTGCCCTTACAAACTCCTTGGTTCGACTCCACAATCTTGTCGGAGGCTCCCAAGTGACACCTAGCCAATCTAGGAGACACCACTCTCCAAGAAGTAACAAATGGTGTGTTGATGATGAACTCCTTGCTCTTGTGCTTCAAATGATAGTCTCCCCAACACTCTACTCTCTCTCACAGGATTTGGATTTGGTGGAAAGAAGATTTGAGTGGAAAGCAACTTGGGGAAGGCTAGAGATCAAGATTCATATGGTAGGAATGGAATATCTTGGCCTCAACACATGAGTAGGTAGTTCTCTCTCAGAAAATGTATGTTGGAAGTGTAGGTTCGTTCTGATGGCTCTCTCCACAAATGAAGAGGAGGTGGAGGGGTATATATAGCCTCCACACAAAATCTAACCGTTACACACAACTTGCCAAACTCGGTGGGACCGAATTGATAAACTCGGTCGGACCGATTCAGCAAATCTATTGACCGTTAGGATTTTCGGTGGGACTGACATGCAACTCGGTAGGACCGGTATGGTTAGGGTTAGGGCATAACGTAATCTTGGTGAGACCGATTACACAAACTCGGTGGGACCGATTTTGGTAATAAGCTAACCAGAGAGTTGGTCAGGCAAACTCGGTTGGACCGATTACACAAACTCGGTAGGACCAATTTTGGTAATAAGTCAACCAGGAAGTTTGCATTGTAATCTCGGTAGTACCGATTGCTCAAACTCGGTGAGACCGATTTTGGTAATGGACATACACAGAGAGATTACAATCCCATCTCGGTGAGACCGAGATCCCAATCGGTGAGACCGATTTGCCTAGGGTTTGTGGAGTGGCTATGACATCTGAACTCGGTGGCGCCGGATGGAAAGAATCTGTAGGGCCGAGTTTAGACTTTTTGGTTTAGGACATATGTGGATGTGGGAAAGTAGTTGAGGGCTTTGGAGCATATCACTAAGCACTTTGAGCAAGCAAGCCATTAAGCAACACCTCATCCCCTCTTGATAGTATTGGCTTTTCCTATAGACTCAATGTGATCTTAGATCACTAAAATAGAAAATGTAGAGTCTTGATCTTGGAGCTTGAGCCAATCCTTTGTCCTTAGCATCTTGAAGGGGTTCCACATCCTTTCGTCCATGCCACTCCATTGTTGAACTTGTCTGAAACATACTAGGTAAAAGTGTTAGTCCAACAAGAGATATGTTGACATTAATTACCAAAAGCACCCAGGGAGCACTTGTGCTTTCAGTGGTCAAAAAAATCAACTCTCACCGGGAGTTCCACGGTATGATATGACACTAAGATATGGAAATCCAACTTAGCGACCTCCTGAACCCGATCTAACATCAAGTCCAGGAGAAGTTTCTCACGCTTCTCTCAGGCATGATCTGACATCGGCCACCAGAGAAGCAGCTTTAAGATCTGATCTGACATTGCTTCACGATCGTCAGGGGCCTAATCTGACATCGTGCCTAGGGAGAGTGGCTTTAGGATCTGATCTGACATCGATCCCAGTAAAGATTTCTCACACTCTTCTAGGGCTTGAGCTGACACTGTGCCCGATTAGAGACTTTAGGATCCTATCTGACATTGATCCTTGTAAAGGTTTCTTACGCTCTTTAGGGGCCTGATCTGACATCGTGCCCGAGGAGAGCGACCCGTGCTGCTCCTGGATTCGGCGAGAAACCAAGCCCATGAAGCAGAACTCTCCACAGAGATCCATGGTGTACTCCATTGGAGCTAAGTACGGAGAAGTGCATCTTCGGCGTGCCATTCGGGTAGGTCCTTGAGGACGTGACCTTGGTGAGCCCATGATCCACCAAGGATTCTTCACAACCCACGTCCATGGCAGTCGCGCCACATGGTCGCCGACACGTGAAGCCTAGTTATAGCCTGCGCCACACTGCTGGTGCGTTGCCGCTTGTGAATCCCGCACTTTTGCCACGCCCGACGTCTGTGCACACAGGCGCCACGTGCCACCATGTTGTCCATACCATGCTTGCCAATGCCCCTGGGCCACTATGCCACCATGTGCGTAGCCGCACTCAGATATGCACCGGCTGCCACATTGCAGCTGTGCCAGATGCGTGCCCTAGGCCAGCACCGCACGCACCTCCGCCCTCGTGTCGCCTAGCACCTCGATCCGCAAACACCGCGCAGAGCCCATTTCTCCACCAGATCAAACTATCCAGTGACATTCAACATTGTGACAAAGGAACAAAATAGCCTCGCCACCGCCGCTATGTTGGCTTTGTTCGATGATGCACCCCAACGACGGTGAGGGGAGCAGGTGCAATGGAGGCTACCCGACGACGACTAGAGTTTTTCTTCTCACGAGGGGAGGAGGTGAAATCGAGGCCACCCGACGACGGCAAGGATTTTTTTCCCTCACGAGGGGAGCAGGTGCAGTGGAGGCTACCTGGTGATGATGTCTATATTTGTGAGAGGTTTCCATGATTGGAAGACAGTTTACTTGGGAAAATAGTCTTCTGAAACCGACATATGAGAAACTAGATCGCGTATTAATGGATACCGACTGGAATCCAGATTCCCTATGGTTTTTGTACGCGCTCTACCTCGTATAGAGGCTATCTTAGACCACACACCATCCTTTTAACTACTGGATTGCCATGACCGCGGCAGAGATGCAAGTTCAAGTTTGAACTGGGTTGGTTGCATCGGGATGGATTCCCTGACATGGTCAAGAAAGCGTGGGATAAACTGGTTGTGGGCTTACCCCAATACACAGATGGAACAACAAAATGCGTGCATTACATAACTTCCTTAGTGGTTGGGCTAGGCACACCGAAGGTATCCTCAAAAAGGAGAAGCTTCGTCTTTCGTCTATCATTGATGAATTAGAAGCTTTGGTAGAGGTTAGACCTCTATCTGAACATGAAATCGAGATCAAGAGTCATTCAAATGCACAGATAGCTAGCATGCTTGATACGTCTCCAACGTATCTATAATTTTTGATTGTTCCATGCTATTATATTACCCCTTTTGGATGTTTATGGGCTTTATTTTACACATTTATATCATTTTTGGGACTAACCTACTAACCGGAGGCCCAGCCCGTATTGTTGTTTTTTTGCCTATTTTAGTATTTCGAAGAAAAGGAATATCAAACGGAGTCCAAACGGAATGAAACCTTCGGGAGCGTGATTTTTGGAACGAACGTGATCCAGAGGACTTGGAGTGCAAGCCAAGAAGCAGCCGAGGCGGCCACGAGATAGGAGGGCGCGCCCACCCTATCTGGGCGCGCCCCCTGTCTTGTGGGCTCCTCGGGCGGCCACTGACGTACTTCTTCCTCCTATATAAGCCTACGTACCCCAAAAACATCCAAGGAGCCAACAAAAACACAATTTCCACCGCTGTAACCTTCTGTTTCCGCGAGATCCCATCTTGGAGCCTTCGCCGGCGCTCCGTCGGAGGGGGAATCGACCATGGAGGGCTTCTACATCAACACCATAGCCCCCTCCGATGAGTTGTGAGTAGTTTACCACAGACCTTCGGGTCCATAGTTATTAGCTAGATGGCTTCTTCTCTCTTTTTGGATCTCAATACAATGTTCTCCCCCTCTCTTGGGGAGATCTATTCAATGTAAACTCTTTTTGCGGTGTGTTTGTCGAGATCCGATGCATTGTGGGTTTATGATCAAGTTTATCTATGAGAAATATTTGAATCTCCTCTGAATTCTTTTATGTATGATTGAGTTATCTTTGCAAGTCTCTTCGAATTATCAGTTTGGTTTGGCCTACTAGATTGATCTTTCTTGCCATGGGAGAAGTGCTTAGCTTTGGGTTCAATCTTGCGGTGTCCTTACCCAGTGACAGCAGGGGCAGCAAGGCACGTATTGTATTGTTGCCATCGACGATAAAAAGATGGGGTTTATATCATATTGCTTGAGTTTATCCCTCTACATCATGTCATCTTTCTTAATGCGTTACTCTTTTCTTTATGAACTTAATACTCTAGATGCATGCAGGAGTCGGTTGATGTGTGGAGTAATAGTAGTAGATGCAGGCAGGAGTCGGTCTACTTGTCACGGACATGATGCCTATATACATAATCATGCCTAGATAATCTCATAACTATTCGCTTTTCTATCAATTGCACGACAGTAATTTGTTCACCCACCGTTATACTTATGCTATCTTGAGAGAAGCTTCTAGTGAAACCTATGGCCCCCGGGTCTATCTTGTATCATATAAACTTCCAATCTACTTTTATTTGCATCTTTACTTTTTGCATCTATATTATAAAATACCAAAAATATATTTATCTTATCATACTATCTCTATCAGATCTCACTTTCGCAAGTGGCCGTGAAGGGATTGACAACCCCTTTATTGCGTTGGTTGCGAGTTCTTTGTTTGTTTGTGTAGGTGCGTGGGACTTTTGAGGAGCCTCCTACTGGATTGATACCTTGGTTCTCAAAAACTGAGCGAAATACTTATGCTACTATTGCTGCATCACCCTTTCCTCTTCAGGGAAACCAACGCAAGCTCAAGACGTAGCAATGCTGTGTGAGGAGGAACTCAAATGGTACCAACATAGTAACTCTCAAATTATCCCGAACGGTGATTCGAATACTAGATTTTCCATGGAGTCACCAATGGCAGACACCGGAAGAAAATTATTTATTCCCTACAACAAGATGAGGGCACGATTGAGGGGCATGAGTGTCGAATTTCGGGTTCCGGCAGACCCTTGAGGTTCGAACACTGGAGTGTACGCGGAGATCACACCTCCAGCCTAGCCATGTCTCACCGCCTCGCCAGGATCTAAACTACACGAAGAACAACACAAGGGACATGAGATTTATACTGGTTCAGGCCACCATTGTGGTGTAATACCCTACTCCAGTTTGTGGTGTGGTGGATTGCCTCGGGGGCTAATGAGGAACAGTACAATGGAAGAACAGCCTCGCGAGGGTCTGTTCTTGGTTGGTGCAATGAACTGCTAGGGGGAGTTCAGTCGCTGCTCTCTTTCTCTCTGTGTCTCAGATGCGGATCCGATCCCTCCACCCTGTGGGTGGCTAGTCCTATTTATAGGCGAAGGCCCCGGGCCTCTTCCCAAATATTGAGCGGGAAGGGCGCCAACAATTGGCCATTTTGAAGGGGAACATCTAGTACACTTATCCTGACTAAAGTTGGTCCCCGCCTGCCAAAGGCCCTGACGATGACGCCGGCTTGGGCTCCACGATGACCTCCGTTCTGCCGTCCTGCTGGTCTTGGTCTTGCTGCACCGAAATGGTTGCCTTTGCTTGATACCCTTGCATGCGCTTGCCCCCTTTGCACCAAAGAGGAAACAAGGACTCTGCACAGGCCGGCACCCGCCTAGCGCCCGCCTGGCCTTGGTCGTCATGGCTTGCGTCACGGGCACCTCGTGAGGTACCCCGCCTTGATCTCTCCGCCTCCTCGCGAGCCAGCCTGACGAGGCCATGCCTGAGGAAGCCTCCTGTTGTCCGCCCCGCGAGGCTTGGCCCCTCGCGAGGGTCTTGAGCATGTGCTGATGAAGATGGGCCGTACTGGGCCACTCCTTGAGCCACGCCGCTGGCCGCAGGCAGGCAAGTCTGGGTACCCCCGTTCCCAAAATGCCGACAGTAGCCCCCGTGCCCAAGGCGTGCTTGGACTTGGCTTAGCAGAGAAGCGAAGAGGCAAGTGCGCAGCGCCCCGGGCCCCAATAGCCTGCGGCCTTGGGCGCCGCATGGCGGTTGATTGGACGTGGGCATCCTGGTTCCCCCATGATGCCTCGGTAACTACACGAGTTGACAAGTCCCTGCATGCAAAACGGGTCATGATTACCTGTGATCATAGAGGCCGACGGTTGGCCTCCCTCGGCTATATCTACGGAACGGCATGAGCCCTTCCAGTCCATCTCTTCCCGCTACTCTTCGTCTTCCTCTTCGTCCTTGCTCCTCCCTACGCCAATGGCGCCGATCCGTCGGTTTTCTGCCGAAGAGAAGGGAAAGGCCCCCCGAGAGGGTCCTGTCCCGCTTCCTCCGAAGAAATGGCTCGTCTCTTGCCACGAGGAAGGGGGTGCCTGGCAGGAGGTGTCGAGGCCATGGTTCGAGCGGCCGCCGATCGGGATTCCCACTGCCCTTGTACGCCCAGATCGAGGGCCCTGAAGGTGCTGGCACTGAGCGGCATCGCCAGAGGCGCCGTCGCCGCCGGCGGGTCACGGCGGTGCGCGTTGTTCCTCCAGGAGTTCACGCCGAAGGCTCTTCCCGCGAGCTCGTGCTTCATGCCGCCATGCCTCCTTGGTCCTGGATTCGCCTCCCTCCTTCCTTCGCCTTCGAGATTTCGCCGAGGGGGCTTATCAAGCTTTGGCTGCAGCATGCTGACTACAGTACCCCTGCGACCGAAGTGGAGGTCGAGGTCGTCGCTCCGGGCAGGGTCTACCTGACCCATGGCTGGGGCGAGATCGCCCGGGTCTGCAGGACGGGTGGCGCCCTTGCAATCCACCTCGAGTACGATGGCGCCTCCCTGATGTTCTTCAAGGTCTTCGATGCGAAGGGACGCCGGCTGGAGTGCTGCCCTGAGAAAGGCGGCCGGGGCCCTGCTGCGGCGAGGACTAGGCTCGTCAACCGCTTCCCCAACAGCTCCTCAGGTAGCGGAGGTGTCAGAGGATCCAGCGACTCCGCCGAGCTCCTCGCAACCCTAGAGACGAGCGACGACAGCTACGAGCCCCCGAGCTTGCGTCGCTCCCGGAGCAGGGCAGGCTCGTCAGGCCGCCGTCGCCATTGATTTGTATGGGGTTGGCGCCGGTGGCTGACGGCCCACTGTTGATGATGGCGTCTCTTGCGGAGGCGCGCGTAGTTAGCACTCTTTAGGATTTGCTCCTTTTGTTCCCTGCGAGGAATCGAAGAACACACCCCCGGGGGTTTGTAAGGTGCTTGTAGTTCCGTTTGTTAATATGATCCTTATCATGAAGTGGTGAGGGATGCTCGTCCCGTCTTAGCTTAGTTCCTCCTTTCGAACCTCGCGAGGACTTGACGCTCTGCGCTGATAGGTCCCGGTCCCAAGGCAGGCTTCAGCCGTCGCTGGTATGCCAGGTCGCGATGCCGTGGTCAAGGCCAGGGGGTGAGCGGCCCGGGGTCCAGTAAGAGCCCCTGAGTCGTGATGCTCAGGAGGTCCCCTTTAGTGCTCAAGCAGCCATCGTTCGGTGAGAAAGGAGCGTGACGTCGCCAAAGCGTAACTGCATTAGGTGCGAGGTCGGTGCTGCGATAGCTAGTGTTTCTGGAGGAGGACTTATCTCGGGGGTCAGAAACCACTCCTCCATCTCCGCCAGGACTGCGGAATGCCTGACCGCCTGAGCCTCCAAGATGCTCCTCATGAGGTGCTGACGCACAGCAGTCACGTTCGGTAGGCCGTAAGGCATGAGAACATAGCTGTGGGGTGGACCTTCGTAGCGCCCCACGCGTGAGGGCCAGAGGCGCTCCTGAGAGGCGGCTCGGTTGAGTCCTAGTATGTCGATGCAGACGCGCAGCCCACCATCCTCGCCTGGATGGGGAGCTACGGCGGGCAAGCGGCGGCTGCCACTCATGACTCTTGACTCCTGCAGCTCCTGAATGATCTCGCTGACGAATTCCTGAGGGTTTGGCCCTCCTTGCTTTGCTCCTTCCTGAGGGAAACGTGCGTTGAAGAACGCCTCCAAGTGGTGCCAGAGCGCCTCCCTTGTGATCTTAGCAAAGTCGATGGCCCTCCAGAAGAGAGCCCCCGAGCCTTGCTCGAGGAGGGCGCCGGGCACGCCTTCCTATGCAACAGAAGGAGGTGCCCCTTGAACAGGCGCAGACCCTCCCGACGGGTCGGGCCAGGCGATGTCTTCTTCTTCTTAGGGGCAGCCTCGGGAAGCCTCCCGTTCCTGTGATCTGGGTCTTCAATCGACGCGGCTTGGAAAGCACGTTCCAGAGAACACACAGCATCTCTCTCTTCACAGGGCACCGTGATGACTCCACCGCTCCCTGGCATCTTGAGGACGTTGTAGCCGTGATGGGTCACGGCCATGAACTTGGCCAGGGCTGGGTACCCGAGGATGGCATTGTACGGCAAGCGGATGTGAGCGACGTCGAAATCAATGAGCTCGGTGCGGTAGTTGTCGCACTTCCCGAAGGTAACAGGAAGGCGGACCTGCCCTATCGGAACCGTGGAACCATCAGTGACTCCTGAGAAAGGCTTGGTTGGCTGCAGCTGATTGTATGGCACTTGGAGATTGTTGAACGTCTCGACGGATAGGACATTAAGCCCTACTCCGCCATCGATGAGGGTCCTGGTGACTTATACATTGCTGATGATTGGGGAACAAAGCATTGGGAGGACTCTTGCTGTGGCCGCGCACTTGAGCTGATCCGCTGAGCTGAACGTGATAGCGCACGCTGACCACCTGAGAGGGCGTGTGGCCTCAAGCTTGGGGACGACTGCATTCACTTCGTGAGCAAACTGCTTGAAGATGCGCTGAGAGGTCGGGGCTTGTGTGCCGCCCAAGATGCAAGCGATTGCGCGCGGCCCTTGGAAGCCTCCAGCCCACTCGTCCTGGTGATGGTCTTCATTCCTCCTCGGTTGTGGTGGCAGAGGAGGGAGGCCCGCGTTGCCTTGTGGGCGATCCTCGCGAGGCTGATCCCTCCAACCCCCCTCGCGAGGTGGGTCCCTCCGACCTTCCTCACAAGGCTGGTCCTGCCAGCGGTCCTCGCGAGGTCGGTCATGCCACCCTTGGCGAGGGCCACGGTCTTCCCATCGTCCTCCACCTCTTCCTCCTCCTCGGCCATAGCCACGGTCGCTGCACTCGGGGCGTCGACCGGCACGCACGTCTCGCACGGCCCTGAGCTCTTGGCATTCGTTGGTGTTGTGTGTGTGGAGGTCATGGTACACGCAGTACCGGCTGCCCTTGGATGACTCAGGCTGATCCCTGCCTCGCTTGGTGTCTAGCTCTGCTGCAAGCACGACAGACCCCTTGCGCTTCACGTCCTTGGCCTTGGGATTCTTCTCTTCTGGGTCAGCAGCTGGCAGCTCGAGGAGGGAAAGACGCCCTTCCTCAGCCCTAGCGCACTTGGTCGCCAGATTGAACAGCTCCAGGGAGGTGCACAGGTCCTCATGGATCGCAAGCTCCTCCTTCATCTTGACGTCACGCACGCCGTCGGAGAAGGCTGAGATGATGGCCTCCTCAGACACCTTGGGGATCTTAAGGCGAGAGTTGTTGAAGCACTGGATGAATTCTGCAGGGTCTTTCCCGGCTGCTGCTTGATGCAGCGCAAGTCGCTCATGGCCGGGGCCGGTCGCGGGTGCCTTGGAAGTTGGCGATGAATCGGGTGCACATCTCGTCCCAGGAGGATATCGTGCCAGGAGCCAGGTTCAGGAGCTAGGTGCGGGCGCCGTCCTTGAGCGCCATGGGGAACCAGTACGCCATGACCTTCTCATCCCCGTTGGCGGCTTCGATGCCCAGCTCGTAGAGCTGGAGGAACTCAGCAGGGTCAGCCGTGCCATCGTAGCACGGGGGCAGGTCTGGCTTGAACTTGCCCGGCCAGGCCACGCCGCGCAGCTCAGCGAAGAAGGCACGGCATCCTGTAGTGGCTGCGGGAGCCCTTTGGTGACGGAGAGCTTGATCCTGCGGGTCTCTGTGCGCTATAGCCAGGTGCAGCGCGGGGTCTTGATGCGCTGGAGCAGGAGCGCGTTCGTGCCGAGCCGGTGCGGGGAGCACACGGGCGGCCTCTTATGGACGAGGGATCTCTTGGCAACTCTTCTCTTGCTGTGCTGGCGCCGGAGTGGGTTCCGCCCAGGGGCCACACGCCTTGGGGCCAAGGCACCTTCTTGAGGGGGAGGCGGCTGAGGCGCCTCCGGAGCTTCGTCACCCGCGTAGGGCGGGGCGCAGTGTAGTGAGAGGGATGGTGCAGGGGAGCCCCCAGCGGCGCTGACGAGCTCGGTGATGCGGGCGAGCCACTCGTCGTAGAGGTCGTCGATGGGGCGGTAGTGCAGGAGCTCCCACGCCAGGAGTAGCGCGGAGTGCGCGTCTCCGGGAGCGTGACGGGCGTTGGACGAGGAGCCGGCCGGAGTCAGCGACGGGGTGGCGGTGCGGCCTTCTCGCCGCACTGAAAGATGCAGGGACGACGCCTGCTCCTCGTTCCCCGCCGGGCCGGTGGCGGCGTTGACGGCAGGCGATGGGGAACGGCGGGGACGCCCGCCGACGGGGGCCGTCTGGGCGACGCAAGTGGCGAGAGCGGCCCGGCGCTCGGCGCGGGCGCGACGTGCGTCTGACATGGATGGGACGGGCGGTGGAACACGAGGCGACGGAGGGCAGATTCCGACACACCCCTACCAAGCGCGCCAAATGTCGGATTTCGGGTTCCGGCAGACCCTTGATGTTCGAACACTGGAGTGTACGCGAAGATCACACCTCCAGCCTACCCATATCTCACCACCTTGCCAGGATCTAAACTACACGAAGAACAACACAAGGGACACAAGATTTATACTGGTTCAGGCCACCATTGTGGTGTAATACCCTACTCCAGTTTGTGGTGTGATAGATTGCCTCGAGGGCTGATGAGGAACAGTACAACGGAAGAGCAACCTCGCGAGCGTCTGTTCTTGGTTGGTGCGATGAACTGCTAGGGGGAGTTCAGTCGCTGCTCTCTTTCTCTCTGTCTCATATGCGGATCCGATCCCTCCCCCCTGTGGGTGGCTAGTCCTATTTATAGGCGAAGGCCCCGGGCCTCTTTCCAAATATTGAGCGGGAAGGGCGCCAACAATTGGCCATTTTGAAGGGGAACATCTAGTACACTTATCCTGACTAAAGTTGGTCCTCGCCTACCAAAGGCCCTGACGATGACGCCGGCTTGGGCTCCACGATGACCTCCGTTCTGCCGTCCTGCTGGTCTTGGTCTTGCTGCACCGGAATGGTTGCCTTTGCTTGATACCCTTGCCTGCGCTTGCCCCCTTTGCACCAAAGAGGAAACAAGGACTCTGCGCAGGCCGGCGCCCGCCTGGCCTTGGTCGTCATGGCTTGCGTCACGGGCACCTTGTGAGGTACCCTGCCTTGATCTCTTCGCCTCCTCGCGAGCCAGCCTGACGAGGCCGTGCCTGAGGAAGCCTCCTGTCGTCCGCCCCGCGAGGCTTGGCCCCTCGTGAGGGTCTTGAGCATGTGTTGATGAAGATAGGCCGTACTGGGCCACTCCTTGAGTCATGCCGCTGGCCGCAGGCAGGCAAGTCGGGGTACCCCCGTTCCCAGAACACCGACAATGAGCAACTTAAATCTTACATCACTAATTATTATAAAAATTTGTTCGGAACCCCAGAGGAAGGAAACTTCTCAATGGACGATTCCCGAACGGATGACATCCCCCAGGTCTCTAATGAGGAAAACTACCTTCTAACAGCTCCATACTCCAAGGAGGAAGTTAGAAAGACAGTTTTCCTGATGGAGAACAACAAAGCCCCGGCTCTAGATGGTTTTCCAACTGAGTTCTATCAGAACTTCTGGGAGGTCATCAAGCCGGATCTCCTACTTTTGTTTAGCGACCTACATGCTGGCCATCTGGAATTGTTTCGCTTAAACTTCGGTGAGATTATTTTATTAGCTAAGGTTAATGAGGCTGAAAGGATACAACAATATAGACCTATTTGCCTCCTTAATGTTAGTTTTAAAATATTCCCGAAGGTTGCGACTATTAGGCTAAGTTTAGTTGCTGAACATGTGATACATCCTTCACAGACTACTTTTATGCAAGGAAGAAACATCCTAGATGGAGTTGTTATCCTTCATGAAACGGTCCATGAATTACATCAGAAAAAGTTGAATGGGGTGGTACTCAAAATAGACTTTGAAAAAGCGTATGACAAAGTCAAATGGCCATTTATTCAATAGACTCTCAGAATGAAAGGATTTTCTGTAGAGTGGTGCGCTATGGTCCATAGCTTCGTTTCTGGAGGTAGTGTTGCCATTAAGGTCAATGATGACGTTGGACACTATTTTCGAACAAATAAGGGATTGTGACAAGGTGACTCGGTATCGTCCATGCTATTCAATATAGTGGCGGATATGCTAGCGGTCATGATTGAGCGTGCCAAGGTTGATGGCCAAATTGATGGGGTAGTAAGTCATCTAGTTGATGGTGGTCTCTCTATACTTCAATATGCCGATGATACAATTCTCTTTATGGATCATGACCTCGAGAAAGCGGGAAATCTGAAATTAATTTTATCAACATTCGAGCAACTCTCAGGTCTAAAGATCAACTTTCATAAAAGTGAATTGTTTTGTTCTGGCGAGGCTCAAGACGAGGCCCACCTGTACGCTGAACTGTTCAGATGTGTGTTGAGCCAGTTTCCTATCACATATTTGGGGATACCGATACATTATCGAAGACTCACAAATGCTGAATGGAAACACGTCAACATCGAGGAGAGGCTGCAAAAAAGACTTAGTAGTTGGAAAGGTAAACTGGTGTCTCTGGATGGAAGATTGGTCCTCATAAACTCAGTACTAAGTAATATGGTAGTATATATGGTTTCCTTCTTCCAGATGCCAAAAGGAGTTTCTACATAAATTGGATTATTTCCGATCAAGATTCTTTTGGCAAGGAGACAACGAGCGGAAGAAATATCGACTGGCTAAATGGAGTGTGGTTTGTCGTTCCAAAGACCAAGGCGGGTTGGGCATTCATGACCTTGAGGTTAAGAATATGGCCCTCCTCGGCAAATGGTTGTTTAAATTACTGATGGGAGATGGTGTATGGCAAACCCTCCCGAGGAGGAAATATGTGGGCTCCAAGGCGGTATCCCAACTATACTGGAAGCCTGGGGATTCTCACTTTTGGGCGGGTCTAATGGCTACGAAGAAATATTTCTTATCCTATGGATCCTTCTCGATTAAGGATGGCTCGGAAATTAGATTCTGGGAGGACAAGTGGCTAGGAAATGCCACACTCTGGGAACAATATCCGGCTCTATACAACATTGTGCATCACAAGGGCGATACTATTGCCACTGTAATGGGATCATTTCCGCCAAATGTGACATTCAGAAGAGATTTAATTGGACTCAGGCTCCAATCGTGGTACATCCTGCTTCAACGGTTGTCCACGGTCCAATTGTCAAATGGGTCTGATGTATTTCGATGGAACCTACATGGGAATGGACAATTCTCAGTGGATTCTATGTATAGAGCGTTAATCCAGTCTGATGTGCCAGTTGATAATAACAAGAAGATCCGAAAGATGAAGATACCTCTTAAGAATCAAATATTTGCATGGTATCTTCGCCGTGGAGTCATTCTTATTAAAGACAACCTTATCAAGAGGAATTAGCATGGAAGTCCGTGATGTGTTTTTTGTCATCATGATGAGACAATAAAATATTTATTCTTCCAATGCAAATTGGCTCGGTCTATATGGTCAGTCATCTGGATATCTTCTGGCTTGTATCCTCCTTGCAGTGTTGCTAATGTATTCGGCAACTGGTCACATGAGATTGATCACAGGTTTAGAACTCTTCTTAGGATGGGAGCGCTTGCCGTTATTTTGTCGCTTTGGCTATGTAGAAATGATAAGGTTTTTAAGGATAAAAGTACTTCTCTAATGCAGATTATTTACAGATGTACCGGGACTCTTCGTTATGGTCCTTTCTACAACGCGTGGAGAATCAAGACCTTGTGTACACGATTGAAGGATACATTGAGGGGTACTTTTATCCAACATGGGTGACAACATGGTCTTAGGATTGGCCCACCTCCGCTGTAAGCGTTATACGGACTCTATCTTTGTATTCCGCCATTTTATTTTTTATTTGTGCGAGCGGACTATCTTAAGAGGTCAGGTGTAATGCTTAAACCTTTTAAATAATATAAAGCGCCTCTTTTAAAAAAATGTTTTTTTTTCTCCAGAGAGGGGAGTTGCTCTAAAATGTTTTGAAGGCTGCGTGTACGGCGACTGTGCTGAGTTGCTCCTGCCTGCGTAGGTCCACCAACAGCGACAGAGACAGACGGACGGACACACCCAGAGAGCTTCCTTTTCCCACAGCGCCGACGGTGTCATCCAACCCACCATCTCGGCCGAACAACCCTCCTCCCTCCACTCCTATTCCATTTCCACCCATCCACGCGCGCTCGCACGCCGCCACAGAGGAATCGTTCTGGCATTCCCGTTCCGCCTCCGTCGTCGTCGTCGCACTCCTCTGCTGGGCCACCATATAACGGAGATCCACCCGGGCTTGGAGGATTGGTTTCTTCGGTTGGTGACGAGCCCTAACTTGTCTGGATTGCTCCCCGAGTGTGCCCCTCTTTTGGCCCTCTTCTTTGTTTTGCCGTCAGTGCGGGCAAGCTGGTTCAAATGTTTCTTTCTTCAACGCTCGATCCCCGCCAGCCTTTTGTCGCGGATTTGTTCGTTTTCTACTTGGTGGAGTAATAATGGCCGGAGGTTTATTTTCCCATATTATTTGTGTCTTGTTCGGCCCGCGTTGTCCGGATCTTGTGTTGGTTTGTGTAAACTTTGCAGTGTTTTTAGTTCTTGGACTGAGAAATTTGCCTGGATCTGGCACTAGCATCTGGATCTGCAGATGCACGCATTGCTGCGTGATGACGCCTTCCATAGTACAACTGAGCTTTTCTCAGTCTAGCGATTAGAATGATGATGAGTTGCACTTAAATATGAGCTCACACCAGGTTATGGATTATATATGCATTGGAGTTAAGTAGAGTAGAAAGAATCTCCCACTCAACAGCTTGGTGGAGTGGACTGTAGGTTGTTCAATATGTTCCTCCATCGCTTCTTGTTCGAATTGAGCTGTCCGGTAGGTTTTTGCTGGAGCTTTAAGCTATACCTACTTCAAGATCTAGTGGCGTTGGTGTCATTTTTGGTTGTTTATTCCACTGCTGAAAATCATTTGGAAGACTCATTCCTGCTTTTGATGTAACCATCGCTATCAATTTTTTGTGCGAATACTTTAGCTCCCTCCGCGAATTTTGCATGTTTTACCGGGGCTTGTCTGTATTGTTTAACTTCCTTTTGGAGGGAGCTGAGCTTTAGTTTATCACAAAAGTGTGCGTTGCCCCCAAAATTAAGGCGCTGCTAAATCAGATGGTTTGCTTTTGATGACTACTGCTTCTGTCTGTTTTGGCTGTAAATTTCTGCTAGTAAGACTCTGGGGCGGCTGTGTAGTTTCACCCTGCTTAAGGAGTAAGAACACAACGTTACCACAATTAATTCGCTTCTCACTGCCTACCTGCCCATTCTACAAAATAAAATTCCTATTGTTCTGCCATTTGTTTGACGGAATATGTTGAGTTACCGATGAACTATTTAATGTACAACAAGTAGCTAGTTGTTTCTTTTTGCAAATCGCTGTTACTATGATGCTTGCATGGTGAAATCATAGCTACATGCTCTAAGGTATCTGCAGATTTACTTTTGCTACTTTTGGTAGGATTTATTCCGTAATTAATGGTTCTATATTTTGGAAGTTTTAGACCATCAGTCGCCTTGAACTATTTGAGCTGCTACAATCTGTTGGGACTTGGCAGAACTCTGTGAGATCGTTCTTCCATCTAAAGCTCTTCCATGTCCCATCTTTAGTAATCGTATGTACTGGGTGGTTCTATGTACCAAGTTTCTCTTGTTTTGTATTCTGGTGCAGTTTGTTTTATAATTCTCCATCTGAATGGGATAATTATGAATCTTATGTGCATACCCCTTTTTGTACAACCAAATTGACGTAGCATTTGTTTGATATGTTTTCCTTCAGGTGCTGATGCAAGGTGTTTGTTGTATCTGAGAATTCAGAATATGGGTTCTCGGTTTCCATCGCACCAATTAAGCAATGGGCTTTATGTCTCTGGGCGACCTGAGCAACCAAAGGAGAAGGCTCCGGTTGTTTGCTCTGCAGCTATGCCATACACTGGGGGTGACATCAAGAAATCAGGAGAACTAGGGAAAATGTTTGATCTCCATGCTGAGAAGTCACGGAAATCTGGCCCTTTGGGTAATCAACCTTCAAGGAATACTTCATTTGGTGGTGCTGCTTCCAATTCTGGACCAGTATCTAGTGCTGCTTCTCGATCCAACTACTCTGGCTCTATTTCAGCAGCGGTTCCTGGCACTGGAGGTTCTGCAAGGGCAAAATCTAATTCTGGACCGCTCAATAAGCATGGAGAACCAACAAAGAGATCCTCTGGCCCCCAGTCAGGAGGAGTGACCCCAATGGCTCGCCAGAATTCTGGCCATCTACCGCCTATTCTTCCGACAACTGGGCTCATCACATCAGGACCTATCTCCTCTGGACAGTTGAACTCATCTGGTGCTCTACGAAAAGTATCAGACACTCTTGATTCTACTGTTTCGATGAAGATGCGTGCCACCTCTTCTGCTTACAACCCGGCTGTTACAAATCTTAATGAGCAAAATAGCTACTCAATTAAGGCCAGTTTGCCAAAGCCGATACTATGGGCGGCTATTCTGCTCTTTGCGATGGGGTTCATAGCAGGTGGCTTCATTCTAGCTGCTGTTCATAATTCGATTTTGTTGGTAGTTGTTGTGGTGATATTTGGATTTGTTGCTGCGCTCTTGGTTTGGAACATTTGCTGGGGAACAAGAGGCATGACTAGATTTGTCAGTCGCTATCCTGATGCTGATCTTAGAATTGCGAAAGATGGAGAGTATGTGAAGGTCACAGGGGTATGTGTAATGCTGGTCACCTTTTTGGACTCATTAAATTATTTCATCTATTCATTCCTTCCCTTAATGTTTTACATTTAATTTTCTGCTTTCTGTTTTTGTCATATATTTGTTCGTTATTGTTACAATTTAGAAGTAATTCTCAAATTACATTGTTTCTTTGCCAGTTCTGGTGTGTTGCTGAATTGCATTGTTAACTCGTAATGTAGCAATGCTACGTGTGTTTGTTGCACTTGAGCTCACATGCACTGTTTAGTTTAGAAAAATGAGGTCATTTAAAGTTTCAAAAAAAATGCAGCAAAAATTCAGTCATGCACATATGGTAGTATTACTATGTATGTGCAAGCATATATTATGCACTAAATTTTTGTGCACTAAGTTTTTTTGTTTTTGCACAGGACACAAGCATATGCATGTTTATACCCCAAACATAAAGTCTACACATAATACTCACTCATCTGCATGTGCAATTGTTTTTAGATCTTTTTGAAAGAATGGAAAATATTATTTTTGTTCCAGGAGCACATCCTACCAAGGTCACTTAGTCACCGCGCTACTAGCTGTTTCAGTATTACTCCCTCCGTCCCATAATATAAGAGCGTTATTCATACTAGTGTAGGGTCTCTGACAGGGAAGCTTCGGGAGCTAGTTGATGCAGCGGTGAGGAGAGGTGTTGATATCCTTTGCGTCCAAGAAACCAAATGGAGAGGACAGAAGGCGAAGGAGGTGGAGGATACCGGCTTCAAGCTGTGGTACACGGGGACGGCTGCAAATAGAAATGGCGTAGGCATCTTGATCAACAAGAGCCTCAAGTATGGAGTGGTAGACGTCAAGAGACGTGGGGACCGGATTATCCTGGTCAAGCTGGTAGTTGAGGACTTGGTTCTCAATGTTATCAGCGCGTATGCCCCGCAAGTAGGCCACAATGAGAACACCAAGAGGGAGTTCTGGGAAGGCTTGGAAGACATGGTTATGAGTGTACCGATTGGTGAGAAGCTCTTCATAGGAGGAGACCTCAATGGCCACGTGGGCACATCTAACACAGGTTTTGAAGGGGCGCATGGGGGCTTTGGCTATGGCATCAGGAATCAAGAAGGAGAAGATGTCTTAAGCTTTGCTCTAGCCTACAACATGATTGTAGCTAACACCCTCTTTAGAAAGAGAGAATCACATCTGGTGACTTTTAGTAGTGGCCAACACTCTAGCCAGATTGATTTCATCCTCTCGAGAAGAGAAGATAGGCGTGCGTGCCTAGACTGTAAGGTGATACCTGGAGAGAGTGTTGTACCCCAGCATAAGCTGGTGGTTGCTGACTTCCGCTTTCGGATTCGTGTCCAGCGGGATAAGCGTGCCAAAGTCGCTAGAACGAAGTGGTGGAAGCTCAAGGGGGAGGTAGCTCAGGTGTTCAAGAAGAGGGTAATTAAGGAGGGCCCTTAGGAGGAAGGAGGGAATGCGGACAATGTGTGGATGAAGATGGCGACTTGCATTCGTAAGGTGGCCTCGGAGGAGTTTGGAGTGTCCAGGGGAAGGAGAAGCGAAGATAAGGATACCTGGTGGTGGAATGATGATGTCCAGAAGGCGATTAAAGAGAAGAAAGATTGCTTCAGACGCCTATACCTGGATAGGAGTGCAGACAACATAGAGAAGTACAAGATGGCGAAGAAGGCCGCAAAGCGAGCTGTTGGTGAAGCAAGGGGTCGGGCATATGAGGACCTCTACCAACGGTTAGGCACGAAGGAAGGTGAAAGGGACATCTATAAGATGGCTAAGATCCGGGAGAGGAAGACGAGGGATATTGGCCAAGTCAAATGCATCAAGGACGAAGCAGGCCAACTCTTGGTGAAGGACGAGGAGATTAAGCATAGATGGCGGGAGTACTTCGACAAGCTGTTCAATGGGGAGAATGAGAGTTCTACCATTGAACTGGACGACTCCTTTGATGAGACCAGCATGCGTTTTGTGCGGCGCATCCAGGAGTCTGAGGTGAAGGAGGCTTTAAAAAGGATGAAAGGAGGCAAGGCGATGGGCCCTGATTGTATCCCCATTGAGGTGTGGAAAGGTCTCGGGGACATAGCGATAGTATGGCTAACCAAGCTTTTCAACCTCATTTTTCGGGCAAACAAGATGCCAGAAGAATGGAGACGGAGTATATTAGTACCAATCTTCAAGAACAAGGGGGATGCTCAGAGTTGTACTAATTACCGTGGAATTAAGCTGACGAGCCATACAATGAAGCTATGGGAGAGAGTCATTGAGCACCGCTTAAGAAGAATGACAAGCGTGACCAAAAATCAGTTTGGTTTCATGCCTGGGAGGTCGACCATGGAAGCCATTTTCTTGGTACGACAACTTATGGAGAGATATAGGGAGCAAAGGAAGGACTTGCATATGGTGTTCATTGACTTGGAGAAGGCCTATGATAAGATACCGCGGAATGTCATGTGGTGGGCCTTGGAGAAACACAAAGTTCTAGCAAAGTACATTACCCTCATCAAGGACATGTACGATAATGCTGTGACAAGTGTTCGAACAAGTGATGTCGACACCGGTGACTTCCCGATTAAGATAGGACTGCATCAGGGGTCAGCCTTGAGCCCTTATCTTTTTGCATTGGTGATGGATGAGGTCACAAGGGATATACAAGGAAATATCCCATGGTGTATGCTCTTTGCGGATGATGTGGTGCTAGTTGACGATAGTCGGACGGGGGTAAATAGGAAGTTAGAGTTATGGAGACAAACCTTGAAATCGAAAGGGTTTAGGCTTAGTAGAACTAAAACCGAGTACATGATGTGCGGTTTCAGTACCACTAGGTGTGAGGAGGAGGAGGTTAGCCTTGATGGCCAGGTGGTACCTCGGAAGGACACCTTTCGGTATTTGGGGTCAATGTTGCAGGAGGATGGGGGTATTGATGAAGATGTGAACCATCGAATCAAAGCCGGATGGATGAAGTGGCGCCAAGCTTCTGGCATTCTCTGTGACAAGAGAGTGCCACAGAAGCTAAAAGGCAAGTTTTACAGGACGGCGGTTCGACCCGCAATGTTGTATGGCGCGGAGTGTTGGCCGACTAAAAGGCGACATGTTCAACAGGGTGTGACGGAGATGCGTATGTTGAGATGGATGTGTGGCCACACGAGGAAGGATCGAGTCCGGGAATGATGATATACGAGATAGAGTTGGGGTAGCACCAATCGAGGAGAAGCTTGTCCAACATCATCTGAGATGGTTTGGGCATATTCAGCGCAGGCCTCCAGAAGCTCCAGTGCATAGCGGACGGCTAAAGCGTGCGGAGAATGTCAAGAGAGGGCGGGGTCGACCGAATTTGACATGGGAGGAGTCCGTTAAGAGAGACCTGAAGGATTGGAGTATCGACACAGAGCGAGCTATGGACAGGGGTGCGTGGAAGCTTGCTATCCATGTGCCAGAGCCATGAGTTGGTTGCGAGATCTTACGGGTTTCACCTCTAGCCTACCCCAACTTGTTTGGGACTAAAGGCTTTGTTGTTGTTGTTGTATTCATACTAGTATAGTGTAAAAAATGCTCTTATATTATGAGACGGAGGGAGTAAGATAATTCATACATAGGTTGGCAGAATACTGCAGATGGTTCCAAAAAGTAAACTTGGTCGCAGAGATCCATACCATGACAAGATTACAACATATATTATGCTTAAAGAGAGATGTGATGTTTTCCTAGTACAAGGACATGAATTCGATTGTGCATCTTGTAATAATATATTCATTTCTCCATATTTTTTTTCCATGTTAGCTTATGTTCATAACTGTTTTAAGCAGTAGTGCTTTTATATTCAGTAGTAATAGGATCTTATTTATCGTATTTAACTTGACAGGTTGTTACTTGTGGAAATTTCCCCCTAGAGTCCTCATTTCAAAGGGTTCCAAGATGTGTATACACTTCGTCCTGCTTGTATGAGTATAGGGGCTGGGACTCAAAAGCTGCCAACACTCAGCATCGCCGATTTACTTGGGGATTACGTTCAATTGAAGTGAGTTTCTTATTAGCTAGAAATTTTCATCACCAAGATGATGTGGATCTCACAATCCTACAATAATGAGGCAATATAAGGATTTAACTGAAAACCCCAACTATTGCAACTCTTATTGTTAATAATCTTTCCTCTTACATTTACCTTTTGTATACAACTACTGCAGCGGCATGCGGTCGATTTCTACATCTCTGATTTCCAATCTGGGCTGCGAGCATTGGTCAAAATAGGATATGGTGCACGGCTAATCCCATATGTCGATGAAGCTGTTGTTATTGACATAAATCCAGAAAACAAGGACATGTCCCCTGAATTTTTGAGATGGCTACGGGAAAGGAACCTCTCAAGTGATGATCGTATAATGCGCCTAAAAGAAGGGTATTACTGTTTCTTGTTCTGGCTTTTGCACCTCTATCGTATTCATAGCTACCCATTTCATTTGACATGGATGTTTACATCGCAGATACATTAAGGAGGGAAACACTGTTAGTGTCATCGGTGTTGTTCAAAGGAACGATAATGTGCTGATGATTGTTCCACCACCTGAACCCTTCAACACTGGTTGCCAGTGGGGCAAGTGCCTCCTCCCAACTAGCCTTGATGGACTAGTCTTAAGATGTGAAGACACGTCGAACGGTGATGTAATTCCAGTATAGCTATCTAGCCTCGTTCTGGCAGTTCACCTGGGGAAAAGGGAAAACAATATTTGACTTTGGGTTTATTTTATGGATTGAAAAATGTGCAAATGCAAGGTGTGATTATGGTTTAGTACAATATTGATAGTCAGTTGCTCACGGCTTGATTGTGTAGTATTTTTTGCATTTTGCTTTTTTTTGGTTGGGCAATGAATACCTGTAAGATTGATGGCTTCAGTGCTACCATGGAGCTCTTTGGAGTTAAGAGTGGAACC
The DNA here is from genome assembly GCA_963921465.1 of Triticum timopheevii. Lineage (NCBI taxonomy): Eukaryota > Viridiplantae > Streptophyta > Magnoliopsida > Poales > Poaceae > Triticum > Triticum timopheevii. Next base: position 295,799,825 of record OY997274.1, read on the forward strand.
ATGTTCATATGTTTTTTTTTTCTTTTGGTTTGTCGCATTACAGCATCATAAACCATTCTCCAGTTCCCCTATCTGTATCTATACTTCTTTATACATAACTCCAGCTCTCATGGTAGATATGTTCTCATCGAGGATGAAGCTCTGTCAATTTATCTTTACCAGGGTTTGTTGTGTCACTATCATCATGCTGAGCGCATGCTTACATGAGCAGACATGTTGCACTTTACTATCTGTGTCGGTGGACATACCTTTTCCGTTTTCGTGTGGAAGTTCCTTAGGGCGTTGGCGTTTTCGTGTGGAAGTTCCTTAGGGCATCTCCAACGTGGTTGGCTAAATGTTTGTTCCGACATTTTTTGCCATCCAATGCCGGTCGCTAAATTTTTCTGGACTTGTGCGAATGCTTGAAATCCTACAAATCGGAACCAAACCTATGGGAGGTTTTTGGGGACTTGTTTGGATGCTTGAAATCCTACAAACTGGAACAAAACATACAAACCGGAACAAACCTATGGGAGGTTTTTGGGAGTCCGGGCATTGGACATCCACCACGTGTGCATTCGACATCGCGACACAAAAACCCCACCCGGAGCCTTTTTCATTCGACATCGCGACACAAAAACCCCACCCGGAGCCTTTTTTCTCACTGTCCTTTCCCCTATGCTCTCCATCCGCACCCTCGGCCACTCCAGCAAGCCACCACCCCCGTCTTCGCATACGTCGTCGTTCTACCTTGGATTTCGGGAGCACACAAATACCATTGGCCTTGCTGCTGTTGTCCATGGCAGATGCCATGCCCACACAAGTGTTAGGCCAAATGTCATAGCGGAATATTTTGACATTGTTGTTGTTGACTTTAAAGAAAATATTATGACTGCGTACTCGGTGAAGGAGGATGAATTGTTGTCTTGCCGCTGTTGTCCATGGTGGATGCCATGCCCGCACAAGTGTGAGGCCAAATGTCATAGCGGAATATTTTGACATTGTTGTTGTTGACTTTGAAGAAAATATTATGACTGCGTACTCGGTGAAGGAGGATGAATTGTTGTGTGATGCATCGTTGGCCATAAGTGTGGAGTTTCAAGACATGAAGCATAATGTGAGGTCGCTAGTCCAATGATGGTATACCATTCAAAAAGCCGCCAACAAGTATTACAGTGTGTATGCACAAGTGCGAGGAAGGTGGCCAAGGGGCGCGCCGCTCGAAGAGGTCGTAAGTTTTGCGTCTTGTTGCTCTATGCTTTTATCATTTTATTTATTTGCTCATTGTTGCAACCCATTGATAATATCATTGTCTACCCTCGTACGGGCGTGATGTTCTACCATAGTACGGAATACAAACCCTTCACAATGATGCATTGTTGAATGAAGCTCAACGGGCATGCCAACTGGTTGAACAACATGTTCCTATGAAGAATTTTAAGCTTGAGGAGAGAAAGCTTGAGACTAAGGCGGCTTTTGGGGTCAACGAAATTGAAGAACTTGTTGAACGTCTTTCGAGGAGTGCTTTCATATTTAAATGTACTTTTGAATTGCTATTGATCTAGATACATTTGTCAAAGTGATCAGAGGCGGTCATTTGGTATAGTTTTATTCATTTTCTTAGGAAAAAGGGGGCGGCCATTTGGTTTATGGGGTTGGATGGCCTTTGCCCCTATTCATGTCCGCGGACACGTCCACACGTATCCTCGGATATTTGTTGGTGTCCATTTTGATGGACCGCATTGGAGTTGCTCTTACATGTCTGCCATGTGAAGCAACAAAGTCATATCTCGTTTTTCTAGATGACAATACCTCCAAATACAAAATTATAACATTTCTCTTTTGTCCATATGAAAATAACCTCCAAATACAAAATCACAAGGTTTCATAGACTTTGATGCCTTGCGGGTTTGTGGCTCCACCTCAAGGACGAGGTTTGTCTTGCGCTTCTTCGCCTTCTCGGATGTGCTGACGAAGTCGGTGCTCCCAACCTTTGCTTGGTCGGGACACAGGAGGTGGAAAGCCACCGCCCTCGCAACCTTGGCACGTTGTTCACCGGTGCAAAGAGCTTGGCCAAAGTGACCTCATGGGTGCCGAGCTTCTCCAACATATTGCCATTGTGCATGCCATGGTGGAAGGTGACCATGACAGCTGTTGTTTGATCTTAGGAATGGAGTTTCGGAGATTGCAGAATCGCTGGATGAACAATCTTAGTGATTCTCATTTTGCCTACTTGATGGCATAGAGGCCACTCTCTGTGCAGGTCGTGCACACATGCCCTGGAAGTTGGACACAAACTACCGACACAGATCCTCCCATGAGGTAACGAAAGAGGCCGGCAGGTTCATAAACAATGACCAGACGGATCCTTCGAGGGCCATGGGGAACCAGTTTGCCATGGCCTTTTCACTTCCTTTGGTTGCTGATACGTCCATTTTGCATCATGTTTTCCTACTCTTATTTATAATGTTTTGGATCAGTATTTCACTTTATGATGCAATTCTAATTCATCTTCTCTCTTATTATGCAAGATTTATATGAAGAGGAAAATTGCCGGCAGCTGGAATTCTGGACCTGAGAAGAGCTACAACAGAGATAGCTATTCTCCGGAGCTCCAAATGACCTAAAACTTTATGTAGATTTATTTTGGAACTAATAAAAAATAGTGGAAGAAGATATACTAGGAGGGGCCCCACCAGTGAGCCACAAGCTCAGGTGGCACGCCCCTCGGGGCGCGCCATGTGAGCTTGTGGGCCCACCAGCATGCCTTCGTGGCCCTCCTTCTCCTATATGAAGCCATTTGCCATAGAAAACAAATCAAGAGAAGTCTTTCACGATGAAGCGCCGCCGTCTCGAGGTGGAACCTGGCATGAGCACTTTTGCTCTTTGGCGGAGCGATTTTGCCGGGGATACTTCCCTCCGGGAGGGGGAAATTGAAGCCACCGGCATCACCAACGATCCTCTCATCATGGAGGGCTCATCTCCATCAACATCTTCACCAACACCATCTCATCTAAAACCCTAGTTCATTTCTTGTATTCAATCTTTGCCTCCAAACCTTAGATTGCTACCTGTGGGTTACTACTTGCTAGTAGTGTTGATTACATCTTGTAGTTGATGCTAGTTGGTTTACTTAGTGGAAGATTATATGTTTAGATCCTTAATAATATATTATACTCCTATGACCTTGAACATGAATATGATTTGTAAGTAGTTCCGTTTGTTCTTGAGGACATGTGATAAGTCTTGTTACAAGTAATCATGTGAAGTTGGTATTTGTTCAATATTTTGATGATATGTATGTTGTTCTTCCTCTAGTGGTGTCGTGTGAACGTAGACTACATGACACTTCACTATGTTTGGGCCTAGGGGAAGGCATTGTGGAGTTGTAAGTAGATGATGGGTTGCGAGAGTGACAGAAGCTTAAACCCTAGTTTATGCGCTATTCCGTAAGGGATTGATTTGGATCCATATGTTTCATGCTATGGTTAGATTTATCTTAATTCTTATTTCGTAGTTGCAAATGCTTGCGAGAGGGGGTAATCATATGTGGGTTGCTTGTTCGAGTAAGAACAACACCCTAGCACCAGTCCACCCACATATCAAATTATCAAAGTAGTGAACGCAAATCAACTAAAATATGATGAAAGTTAACTAGGCAATATTCCCATGTGTCCTCGAGAACGCTTTGCTCACTATAAGAAGTACTTTCGGCTTGTCCTTTGCTAGAAAAGGATTGCCCCCCTTGCTGCACCTTTGTTACTATGCCCACTTGCTACTTGTTATGAATTATCTTACTATCAAACTATTAGTTACTACTACTTTCAGCACTTGCAGGAAATACCTTACTGAAAATCACTTGTCAATTCCTTCCGCTCCTCGTTGGGTTCAACACTCTTACTTACCGGAAGGACTACGATTGATCCACTATACTTGTGGGTCATCAAGACTCTTTTCTGGCGTCGTTGCCCGGGAGTAAAGCGGTTCTGGTAAGGAAACATTTTTATTACGAGCTGAATTTTATCTTCACTTGTCACTATGGAAGGTAATCCTTTGAGGGGCTTGTTCGGGGTATCTTCACCTTGATCAGAAGTGGTAAGAGCCGCTCCTCAACCTACTGAACCTATTGAAAATATTTACTATGAAATCCCTTTGGGTATTATGGAGAAAGTATTTGTTACCTGACATGCACTTAATCTATATAGATGAAATTTGTGAATTATTTAAGCTCGAAGGTTTATCAGAGGATGGAGTTAAGAAGAAATTATTCCCTTTATCTTTGAGGGGAAGGTCATTATCTTGATACGTGTTATTGGATGAGAACGAAACATGGGATTGGAACCGATTGAAGCTAGAATTCCATAAAAAATTTTATCCTATGCACTTAGTTCATCGTGATCGAAATTATATATATAATTTTTGGCCTCGTGAAGGAGAAAGTATCACTCAAGCTTGGGGGAGGCTTAAATACATGATGCACACATGCCCCAATCATGAGCTCTCGAGGGAAATTATTATGCAAAACTTCTATGCTTGGCTTTCTCTTGAAGATAAAACAACACTTGATACTACTTTGTCGGTTCCTTCATGAATATAACTATTGAATCCAATGGGATCTTATTGAAAGAATTAAATGCAACTCTGAAGATCGGGAAATCAACAAAGGTAACGAGTCAGGTATAAATCTTGAATTTGATTGCGTTAAGTCTTTTATAGAAGCATATGTTTTTCATAAGCTGAGTGCAAAATACAGACTTGACTCTGAGATAGTAGCCGCTTTTTGTGAATCATTTTCTTCTCATGTTGATCCCCCTAAGGAGAAGTGGTTTAAATTTCACCCACCTATTGAAATTTGTGAAGAACCAAATATTGCTAAAACTGAAAAAATTGCTGATACGACTAATTCTTCTACTTATATTGAGAAACCCCATTTCCTTATTAGGATTAATGAACATGATTAGGCAACAACTGTGATTCATAAGAGTAATACTACAACACCTAAACCCTTTGGACAAATTAAGGTGGAACCTAATATTGCAATGGTTAAAGAACTCTTAGTTGTATTGATGGGCATGTTATATATTTTTGTAATGAAGCTACCAGAATTGCTAAACAAGCTAATTCTGAACAAGATAAGCTAGATAAGAATAAGCCAGTTGTTCGTATGCCTATTGTTTCTGTTAAGATTGGAGATCATTCTATCATGGTTTATGTGATATGGGTGCTAGTATAAGTGCTATTCTATTTTCTTTATACCAAGAAGGTATGCATGATATTACACCCGCTGAAATATTGGATATTGATGTCACTATTAAGCTTGCAAACAAAGATACTATTTTACCTCTTGGAATTGTTAGAGATGTTGAAGTCTTGTGTGGTAAGATCAAATATCCTACTGATTTCTTAGTGGTTGGATCACCACAGATAATTTCTGTCTCGTCATATTTGGTAGACCTTTCTTGAATACAGTTAATGCTAAATGTGATTGTGCCAAAGAAATGTTAAAGTTAAATTTGGTGATGTATCTCATGAATTTAATTTCTCCAAGTTTAATAGACATCCTCATGATAAAGAATTACCTAGTAAAGATGATATTATTGGTCTTGCTTCTATTGTTGTGCCTCCTACTGATCCGGAACAATATTTGTTAGACCATGAGAATGATATGCATATGAATGAGAGAAATGAAATAGATGAAATATTCTTTAGGCAAGCAACAATCCTCAAGCATAATTTGCTGGTTGAAACTTTGGGAGACCCTCTTCCACCTAAGAGTGATCCTGTGTTTGAATTAAAGAAACTCATTGATATATTTAAATATGATTATCTTGATTAAAAGAAGATATATCATGTTATTATCAACGCTAAGCTTTCAGTGCACGAAGAAAAGAGATTATTGAAAACTTTGAGGAAACATCACGCTGCAATTGGATATACTCTTGATGATCTTAAGGGCATTATCCCTACTCTTGTCAGCATAAGATTAATATAGAACCTGATGCTAAATGCTACCTCTTGAGCATGTGTTGGTTTTCCCTTGAAGAGGAAAGGGTGATGCAGCAAAGTAGCGTAAGTATTTCCCTCAGTTTTGAGAACAAATGTATCAATCCAGTAGGAGGCTGCACGCAAATCCCTCGTACCTACACAAACAAATAAGAACCTTGCAACCAACGCGATAAAGGGGTTGTCAATCCTTTCACGACCACTTGCAAAAGTGAGATCCGATAGAGATAATAAGATAAATATTTTTGGTATTTTTATGATATAGATTGGAAAGTAAAGATTGCAAAATAAAATAGATCAGAAACTTATATGATGGAAAATAGACCCGGGGGCCATAGGTTTCACTATTGGCTTCTCTCAAGATAGCATAAGCATTACGGTGGGTGAACAAATTACTGTTGAGCAATTGATAGAAAAGTGCATAGTTATGAGAATATCTAGGCATGATCATGTATATATGCATCACGTCTGCGACAAGTAGATCGAAACGATTCTGCATCTACTACTATTACTCCACACATCGACCGCTATCCAGCATGCATCTAGAGTATTAAGTTCATAATAACAGAGTAACGCATTAGGCAAGATGACATGATGTAGAGGGATAAACTCAAGCAATATGATATAAACCCCATCTTTTTATCCTCGATGGCAACAATACAATACGTGCCTTGCTGCCCCTGCTGTCACTGGGAAAGGACACTGCAAGATTGAACCCAAAGCTAAGCACTTCTCCCTTTTTTTTGACTGGGAATTGTGGGGCAAACCCCCACAACATATCAAAACTTTATTGAAAAGAGATAAAAAATACAACAAGATGATTACAAGAGGTAACCAGAAAACAAAAAGAGAGCTTACAAAACATACTTAAGGGGGAAGAAAGGAGATTCATTTCAGAAGGTCATCCTTGTAAGCAGACTTGATTCTGTGCTGCATTAGACTAATATCATGCCTAAAAACACCTCTCCATTTATTGAAACTTGCCCTCTCACTTCTGAAAACTTTGGCATTTCTCATGATCCAGATATTCTAGCAAGCAATGAACGCCACTTCAGTGAAAAAAGGCTTATCAAAACTTCTCCTTGCCTGAAACCAAATCATACATGGAGTTGCCAGCAGACCAATCAATCTGCAGATAATTCCAAATTCTAACACTGAAGTTATAGTTAAAGAACAGATGGTCCCTGGCTTCTCTAGTCTGCAAGGGGCACAACCTACAATGAACTCCATCCTCCATGTGCCAATGTCTCCTTTCAACCATATCCTTGGTGTTCAGTCTGTCCATAATAAGCATCCAAGCAAACACCTTGATCTTGAGGGTGCAAGAGGACTTCCAAATCCAACAAAGCAGAGGATTGAAAGTTTCTGACACAAAAGTGTGGGAGTAAAACATCTTGGGCCTGAATTGCTTGGAAGAGCCCTGCCACAACCACAAATCCTTGGAACTAGCTTCTTTGCTGTGAGAGCCCATCATATCTTTGATCATGTTTAACTCATCAAAAGCTTGAGCAGACAGAGGAAGATGGAACTGCTGGTACATGTCCTGGGTATTGAAAATATCCTTAACTGAGATCCAAGTATCCTTAGCAAAAGAGAATAACCTTGGAAATCTAGTCTGCAGGCTGGAAACTTCATTGCCAAGATTCCAATTATCAGACCAAAAAAGAGCAGTGTCTCCTTCATTAATCTGCACCTGTAGGACCTTGAAGTATGTCTCGGGGGGGGGGGGGGGGTGATTAGACTACTTGACCAATTAAAAACTTAACCTTTTCCCAATTTTAGAGTTTGGCAGATTTTAGCTATCTTTGGACAAGTCAAGCAATCATCACACAATTCAAGAAAAGCATGCAAAGAGTATATGAGCAGCGGAAATTAAAGCATGCAACTTGCAAGAAAGTAAAGGGAAGGGTTTGGAGGATTCAAACGCAATTGGAGATACGGATGTTTTTGTCGTGGTTCCGATAGGTGGTGCTATCGTACATCCACGTTGATGGAGACTTCAACCCATGAAGGGTAACGGTTGCGCGAGTCCATGAAGGGCTCCACCCACGAAGGGTCCACGAAGAAGCAACCTTGTCTATCCCACCATGGCCGTCGCCCACGAAGGACTTGCCTCACTAGCGGTAGATCTTCACGAAGTAGGCAATCTCCTTGCCCTTACAAACTCCTTGGTTCAACTCCACAATCTTGTCGGAGGCTCCCAAGTGACACCTAGCCAATCTAAGAGACACCACTCTCCACGAAGTAACAAATGGTGCGTTGATGATGAAATCCTTGCTCTTATGCTTCAAATGATAGTCTCCCCAACACTCAACTCTCTCTCATAGGATTTGGATCTGGTGGAAAGAAGATTTGAGTGGAAAGCAACTTGGGGAAGGCTAGAGATCAAGATTCATATGGTAGGAATGGAATATCTTGGCCTCAACACATGAGTAGGTGGTTCTCTCTCGGAAATGGTAAGTTGGGAATGTAGGTTTGTTCTGATGGCTCTCTCCACGAATGAAGAGGAGGTGGAGGGGTATATATAGCCTCCACACAAAATCTAACCGTTACACACAATTTACCAAACTCGGTGGGACTGATACAACAGACTCAGTCAGACCGATTTGATAAACCTAGTGACCGTTAGGATTTTCGGTGGGACCGACATGCAACTCGGTAGGACCGATATGGTTAAGGTTAGGGCATAACGTAATCTCGGTGAGACCGATTACACAAACTCGGTGAGACCGATTTTGGTAATAAGCTTTCCAGAGAGTTGGTCAGGTAAACTCGATGGGACCGATTCGCTCATTTCGGTGAGACCGAAATGTTACGAGAGGGAAACATGGAGTTTACATTGCAATCTCGGTGGGACCGATCGCTCACTTCGGTTAGACCGAAACATTACGAAAGGAAACAGAGAGATTACAATCCCATCTCGATGAGACCGAGATCCCTATCGGTAAGACCGATTTGCCTAGGGTTTGTGGCAGTGGCTATGACATTTGAACTCGGTGGCGCCGGATAGAAAGAATCAGTGGGACCGATTTTGACTTTGGGTTTAGGTCATATGTGGATGTGAGAAAGTAGCTGAGGGTTTTTGGAGCATATCACAAAGCACATGAAGCAAGAGGCTCATCAAGCAACACCTCATCCCTCCTTGATAGTATTGGCTTTTCCTATAGACTCAATGTGATGTTGGATCACTAAAATGTAAAATGAAGAGTCGTGAGCTTTTGAGCTTGAGCCAATCCTTTGTCCTTGATATTTTGAGGGATCCACTTTCATCATCCATGCCATGCCATTCATTGAGCTTTCCTGAAATAATTGTCTTGGAATAGCATTAGCTCAATGAGCTATATGTTGTTATGAATTACCAAAACCACCTAGGGATAGTTGCACTTTCAATCTCCCCCTTTTTGGTAATTGATGACAACATATAGATCAAAGCTTCGACAAATGATAATAAGATTGAAAAACATCGTCGCTTTGAGAAGTATGTGATAAGCAAGAGCTCCCCCTAAATTTGTGCATAGTTTAAAAATTTGCTTGGGACTGCAAATGCACAAGGAATTAGGCTCATGGGTTACTCTTCCATGTCACATACATCTTGGTGGAGCGCTCAAAATGATAAAGATTGAATACATGCACTCATCACCAAGCAAAGTGAATGATCATATAAGGATAGGTAAGATAATATCATCTAGCAAGCATGAGTGTAGCTTATGATCAAACACATGATCATCAATGTCTCACAGATAATAGCATAGTATCTCAAGCAATCAAAAGCAAACAAAAGTTTAACCACCAAAGCAAGAGAGAACAAAAGCAACTCTCTCTCTCTCTCAGCCTATGATCTATACATTTTTCTCCCCCTTTGGCAACAAGTTACCAAAAAGTTCATAGAAAATGCATAGTGCTAGATCGACTCTCAGGCTTGATCTTCAGGTGGTGGTGTAGAGATGGCTCCTTGGACGAAGGCTTCAGTCCAAGTGGATGGAGCTGGAGGAGTTGGTGCTGGAGCTGGTTGCACTGGACCTGTAGGAGCTGTAGCTGGTGCAGATGATGTGGCTCTGGTGTCTGTCACAGGCACTGTAGCTGACCTCTGAGCTCTAGGCACTCAGGGAAATGCATCAGTGGTTGTCTTGCCCTTCCTCTCCTGCATGTCATCCTGGAGCTGCTCCACAACTGACTGAATCTCAGTTACTTTGACATCTAGATCATTGAATTTTTGTTCCATGATTCTTTCCAGGCTCTCCTGGTTTTGAGTTAAAGTGGCCAACCCCTTCTCAATCCTCAGTGTTGATGCTATCAAGTAACCAAGCTGCTCCTGCTTGTTCTTCAAAAAGTACTCAGATGCCTCCTCTTGAGTTGGCATCTTGGCAGCCTTCTCTCTCTTTGCCTTCTCCTTCTTATTTTGAGCTTGCACTGATCATGGTTCATTCTCATTCATCACAACTTGATTGTCCTCAAAGTCTGGATAGATAGCAAAATGTTCCTTATCCAGCAAGTATGTTCCTGTGCCCATCTTTGAGTTAATCAACTCCTGAATCTATGGGGCATACCCACAACTTCTCTTCTGGTCTGTTGCTGTCCTCTTAATGGTCTCAACAATGAGGCTCATGACCTTGAATTTTTGTGGCACATTAAACAAGTGTAGCAAGTTGATAGCATGCTCTCTAATCATGTTGTGGTCACCTGACTTGGGCAACAGAGTGTGCCTTAGGATCCAGTTGATTGTTGGCAGCCCTGACAGAAGAAAATGAACTGACCCAAACTTATGTGTCTCAACTACAGCATCAGGAATTTCCTTGTACATATGAGCCATGGTATTGTGGTCCATCTTCTTCTTGGCATAGACATCCAAGTCATCTTCACTCTCCTTTGGGGCATTGATCAGACTGACCCATTCCTCAATTGTTGACTGGTACCCTTGTACCTTCATACATCCAAACTATCCTGCCATCTGGATAGAAGTGTGCTATGGAGTAGAATTGCATAATGAGCTCATCATTCCACTTTGTGAGCTTCTACCCAACAAAGTCCGCAACTCCACAAGCAACAAAACTGTCTTGCACTCCAGGATAGTGTTCCTCATTTTCCTTCATGTAGGTCCAGTCGACCCACCTCATATCACACACTATTGGTTTCTTGTCCAACAGCACTGTCTCATAGAAGTCCTGCTATTCCTTAGTGTGGAACCTGTAATCAACATCAGTCCTTCTCCTGGTAGCATATGGATCTGACAGCCTCCACAATCTGAGTCCTGTATCCTTTCTCAACTTCATATTCTCAGCCACAGGATGAGCATCATTGTGGTCTGGAATCTTGGGCTTTAGCTTCCTCAGGACTTGTCCTTCATCATCTTCCTCATCAGCAACTTCAGGCACTGGGGCCTTGTTCTTCTCAGCAGCTGGAATACTCCTGGTATTCCTCTTTGGTGCAATCTTGGGCTTGGGGGCAGCTTTGGGTGCTTCCTTGGGCTTTGATGTTGTAGCCCCTGATTTTATAGCATCACCCATTAGCTTTTGTGCCTTGGGTGCTGGTGCAGCAACCTCTTCTTCCTCTTCAGAGTCTCTCCTCATAGAGGGATTTCCAAGAACCTGGGCAGTAGTGGTTCTGGCTCTCTTCTTCTTCTTATCTTAACCAGCAGCTTCATCTTCTAATTCAATTGTAAACTTCATAGTTTCTCCAATGGTAACTTTCTTGGGTTTGGAAGTTGTGACTCTTCTTGCTGGTGCCTCTTTGGGTTCAGTCTTTTCAGGCACTTGAGTTGATCCTCTGACCTTCAGCATAAGTGTCTTCTTAGCAGGAACCTTCCTATTTAGACCAGGCTTTGTGTTCTTTGTTGAGGCATACTCCTTTTTGAGCACTACCTTCTTGGAGGTAGCCTCATTTTCTTCTGCCATATAACCCTCATCCTCAGATTCCGAGGTTCTCTTCTTCCTTGTCCTGGTGGCAGCTTTAGGCAGATTGCTTGGGGGTGCTCCTGCTGCCATCATCTGAAGTGCTAGAGGGACTAGTGCCCTCACTCATGTGATTGTGCTCTTCTGACTTGTTCTGACTATCACTTTGGTCTGACATGCTGCAAATCACTGATTGCTGACCCTGTGAATAGTTATAGATGAGATAGAATGGATGAGCATCACAAAATGTAGAGATTTTTGCAAAAGAATGATTCAAAAATTCAGTTTTAGTTTTCCACAGAAAGCATTTCGGATCAACCTATTTTCAAACTCGGTGAAACCGAAGCAGTTTTTGGAACCTAAACTGGTGAACTCGGTCGGACCGAGTCACAGTTCGGTGGCACCGAGACTGCTAGGGTTTCACAAAGTCCTAAAATCGGTCACACCGATTAGCAATTCTTGGTCAGACCGAGAGTTACTAGTGCAATGGCGTTAGCCAAATCGGTGGGACCGAGTTTTTCAACTCGGCGGGTCCGAGATGGTTTCGGCCAAAACCTAACCCTAAATTTTCAAATCGCATCTAATCTACGGATTGTATTGACTGGATAGGAGTGTTTCAATCGTGGCAAGAATCATAATGAACATAATGTGCTAGGAATCGGACGAGGATAGCACTGTGATCGAGTCCATACCCTAGCTTGGCGATGAACTCGCTACGGCGGCAACAGCGGGGGTGAATTCCGTTGACGGCGGCGGAGACTAGCGAAGGTGGCTGGCGACGAGGAGACGATCCGGAGACCCTGGTGGCAGAGCGAGCTATTGCGCGGGCGAAGAGGTTTGGAGAAATTTCCAAATTTTTTCCCGTGAGTATATATAGCCCGACCCTGTCAGTGTGACCGAGTGGAACAACTTGGTGGTACCGAGATGCATAACTGTATACAGTTACAACAACTCGGTGTGACCGAAAATTTCAAATCGGTTGCACTAAGATTGAAAACCTAGATCAACTTAGTGATCTCGGTAGGACCGAAATGGAGGAATCGGTCAGACCGAGAATCACAAAGTTTTGGAAGTTTAAGTCTATGACGAATCGGGGACTCCGATTGCTCCTCACACAGAGTGGTTCGAATCTGACTTGATCAAATTTTGTGATGTAGCATGAATAGAGTTTGAGACGAGAAAAACATAGATAGCTAGAGAAGGTTCTTAGGCATTCTTGTCCATCCACTTGGCAAAAAGGAAAACCCAAACAATCAAAGCAACAAGTGGATGTCCTCGAATGAGTAAAATATGCAACCAACATGCTCACACAATGGAATGGCAAATAAAATATGTGGCAAAGCATGCACAACCAATTCTAGCATCTATCAAACAATTGGCGATGACTAGGTCATCTATATATGAGTATATTGACTTAGGAGTCAAATGAGAACATTTGATCATAGGTCATACTCATCATTTAAGCTCAAGTGGGGTTACCACTTTTACATAATGCATTGATGTGTTCACACCATTAGAGTTGCTTTGACTCAATTCTTAGAGTTAAGCTCCCCCTAGATGTGAGATCCCCTTTTAGAGGGATGAACTAACCTTGGGTTTTGTCGATGATGACTTCATGTAGGTGTTGAAGATGTGGGTGCTCAATGTTGATGTAGATCATTTGGAGCAATCCTTTGGAGTGAGTTGCACTTTCAACATACCTACATGGGTTAGTCCCACAAGGAACAAACAAGAATATCCATAGACATAGAGTGATGCACACACAAGATGATGTCCATGAAATCATTAGGTTACCTTGTCCCTTGCCTTACCAACATGAGGGTTTGTGACTCCTTGAACTAGTGCAAGATGTGGAAGTTGATTGCACTTGTCCTTGCCATAATGATATGAGTGAAGAATGTTGGCAGAGTCACCTCAAGAACTCTCTAGTTCTTCTTCGGGATCCACATCATCTTGATGGGAACCCTTGGAGTTGTAGTTGTACTTGATGAAGTAGAACTTGACATAGTCTTGGGAACCCACTTGACCGAGGCCTTAGGTGCTTCTTAAAATGCATCAATCTCCTCTTGAAGCTTGTCCTTGCCTTTGTTCTTGTGGTGGAATATCATCTTGTTCTTATGTTCCCTTGAAGGAAGTGGGATCATACTTCTCTTGTTGAGGAACAAACTTCGTCTTGGGGTATTGATCTTCTTCCCACTCAAATCCATTGGCATTGAACTTTCGTTCAAAACCAACACCTTGATTCTTCCGGTGCCTTCATTGCTTGCATACAATTTCCTCGAATTGCTTAATCCCAGCAAGGCTCTTGTAAACACCTTTCTCTTTGGACCTTTGGCAATGAAGCATCTTCCAATTCCTTCATTTGGTGAGTCAAATATGTCGTAGGAGTTGGTTGACACAAGTGCTAGACCGGCAACACCTTCAACTTGAGTACATTCAGAGTCGGAGTGATAGCTTCTCTCGGAGTGATTGTCGGAGTCGGAGCCAGATACCCATTCACCAACATGAGCTTGATGTCTTCGTTTTGTGTAGCTCCTTGATGACTTGTCCTTTCTTTCCGAATCCTTGCTTCTCCATGAGGGTCTTCGTTCATAACAATCATCTCTACTCCTCCTCTCTCTTGGTGGCGATTCTTCTCTTTTGCTTCTTCTTTTTGGAGAATCTTCTCTTCTTTTGTAGGGTGCCGTACACTCATTGGAATAGTGTCTGGGTCTCCCACAATTGTAGCAATTTCGCTCTCGACTAGAAGATCTTTTGTCATTGTAGGACCTTGACTTAGAGCTTCTTTCTTTGCTTCTACTCTTGTAGAATTTGTTGAAGTTCTTCACCATTAAGCTCAATTCTTCATTGAAGGTTTGTTTCTCACTTGATGATGTGGGGGCTTCACATGAGGCTTTGTAAGCACCACTTGACTTGTTGTGAAGTTCCTCCTTATCCTTGAGTGACATCTCATGAGCAAAAATTCTTCCAATGACTTCCGTTGGCTTGAGATCTTTGTAGTTTGGCATCATTTGGATCAATGTGCACACGGTATCATACTTTCCATCCAATGCTCTTAGGATCTTCTTGATGATGAATCTGTCGGTCATCTCTTCACTCCCTAAGCCGACAATCTCATTTGTGATAAGAGCAAGCCTAGAGTACATTTCAGCGACACCTTCACCATCCTTCATTTTGAACTTGTCAAGCTGACTTTGGAGCACATCCAACTTGGATTCCTTGACGGAGTCGGTACCTTCATGCATATCAATCAAAGTATCCCAAATTTCCTTTGCATTCTCAAGACGGCTGATTTTGTTGAATTCTTCGGGGCACAAGCCATTGAAGAGGATATCACAAGCTTGAGTGTTGTATTGCAGCATCTTCAATTCTTCCGTGCTAGCTTCATGGTTTGGCTCTCTCCCATCAAAGAATTCACCTTGCAAGACAATACACACAATAGCCCAAACGGCGGGGTTATGTCCAAGAATATGCATTTTCATCTTATGCTTCCAACTAGCAAAGTTAGTACCATCAAAGTAAGGACCTCTACGGTGATAATTTCCCTCGCTAGACGCCATACTCTCCTAGGTTGTGAAACCAAGGTTATGACCACCAAAAGCTATGGAAATCAAAGCAAATGGAGACCAAAACTCTAATACCACTTGTACGACCTTGAAGTATGTCTAGAGGGGGGGGGCGGTGATTAGACTACTTGACCAATTAAAAACTTAACCTTTTCCCAATTTTAGAGTTTGGCAGATTTTAGCTATCTTTGGACAAGTCAAGCAATCATCACACAATTCAAGCAAGCATGCAAAGAGTATATGAGCAGCGGAAATTAAAGCATGCAACTTGCAAGAAAGTAAAGGGAAGGGTTTGGAGGATTCAAACGCAATTGGAGACATGGATGTTTTTGTCGTGGTTCTGATAGGTGGTGCTATCGTACATCCACGTTGATGGAGACTTCAACCCACGAAGGGTAACGGTTGCGCGAGTCCACGGAGGGCTCCACCCACGAAGGGTCCACGGAGAAGCAACCTTGTGTACCCCACCATGGCCGTCGCCCACGAAGGACTTGCCTCACTAACGGTAGATCTTCACGAAGTAGGCGATCTCCTTGCCCTTACAAACTCCTTGGTTCAACTCCACAATCTTGTCGGAGGCTCCCAAGTGACACCTAGCCAATCTAGGAGACACCACTCTCCAAGAAGTAACAAATGGTGCGTTGCTGATGAACTCCTTCCTCTTGTGCTTCAAATGATAGTCTCCCCAACACTCAACTCTCTTTCATAGGATTTGGATCTGGTGGAAAGAAGATTTGAGTGGAAAGCAACTCGGGGAAGGCTAGAGATCAAGATTCATATGGTAGGAATGGAATATCTTGGCCTCAACACATGAGTAGGTAGTTCTCTCTCAGAAATGGTAAGTTGGAAGTGTAGGTTTGTTCTGATGGCTCTCTCCACGAATGAAGATGAGGTGGAGGGGTATATATAGCCTCCACACAAAATCTAACCGTTACACACAATTTACCAAACTCGGTGGGACTGATACAACAGACTCAGTCAGACCGATTTGATAAACCTAGTGACTGTTAGGATTTTCGGTGGGACCGACATGCAACTCGGTAGGACCGATATGGTTAAGGTTAGGGCATAACGTAATCTTGGTGAGACCGATTACACAAACTCGGTGAGACCGATTTTGGTAATAAGCTTTCCAGAGAGTTGGTCAGGTAAACTCGGTGGGACCGATTCGCTCATTTCGGTGAGACCGAAATGTTACGAAAGGGAAACATGGAGTTTACATTGCAATCTCGATGGGACCGATCGCTCACTTCGGTTAGACCGAAACGTTACTAAGGGAAACAGAGAGATTACAATCCCATCTCGATGAGACCGAGATCCCTATCGGTAAGACTGATTTGCCTAGGGTTTGTGGCAGTGGCTATGACATTTGAACTCGGTGGCGCCGGATAGAAAGAATCAGTGGGACCGATTTTGACTTTGGGTTTAGGTCATATGTGGATGTGAGAAAGTAGCTGAGGGTTTTTGGAGCATATCACAAAGCACATGAAGCAAGAGGCTCATCAAGCAACACCTCATCCCTCCTTGATAGTATTGGCTTTTCCTATAGACTCAATGTGATGTTGGATCACTAAAATGTAAAATGAAGAGTCTTGAGCTTTTGAGCTTGAGCCAATCCTTTGTCCTTGATATTTTGAGGGATCCACTTTCATCATCCATGCCATGCCATTCATTGAGCTTTCCTGAAATAATAGTCTTGGAATAGCATTAGCTCAATGAGCTATATGTTGTTATGAATTACCAAAACCACCTAGGGATAGTTGCACTTTCAGCACCCAGGAGCAATCTCTAAAATTCTGCATCACCTTGCAAATATCCATCCACCAAAAGGAGCCACAATCATTTGTTCCCTGGGGTACTCCTTCATAGTAATATGAGTCCCAGATTAGGGACACCCCAGGAATATCTCTTTTGTTGAGGAAATTACTAGCATGCTTAAGTAGCAGTGCCACATTCTGAACACCCAGATTTAGGATACCAAGACCACCTTTATCTTTTGGTCTACAAATAAGCTCCCAAGCAGCAAGAGAGGGGGCTGGCTCAGCTCTATGTTTCCTCCACAGGCACTGCCTTTGGATTCTCTCTAACTGCTTAAGGATACCCGCAGGAATAACCAGGCTACACAGAAAGAATATTGGCATGGAGGACAGAGCAGAGTTTAGGAACTGTAATCTTTCACCTTGGTTAAGGAAGGAGGAGCTGGCAGTCATTCTCCTTTCCATACAGTCCACTAAAGGCATGAAGTCCACCAATTTTTGGTCTTGTAGTGCCCACTGGTAACCCAAGATATGTAAATGGCATCTTACCAATTTGGTAGCCAAAAGTGGCAGCAAGATCCACCATCACAACAAGGTCAACATTTATTGGAATAATAAATGATTTGAGGCAATTGCCATCAAGACCTGTTGATTGAGAGAACACCTTCAGCATATCTTTCAGAGCCAGAAGCTGAGCCCTGTCAGCAGGGAGGATGATCAAGGTATCATCAACATATTGGATCACAGGGTAGTCCCTATCATGGCAAGGAATGGGAAGATGAAGAACACCTTTTCTGAACATATCATTAATCACTGTTTGCAAAAGATCAGCAACTATAACAAATAGAAGAGGAGATACAGGGTCACCCTGCCTAACTCCCTTTTTGCAAACAAATTTCCTCCTAGGGACACCATTAAGAAGAACAGAAGAAGTACCAGTGGCCAGAAGCTGTTTCATCCATAGGATCCACTTCTCATCGAAGCCTTTATGTCTGAGAATTTGGAATATAGCTTCATGCTCCACGGAGTCAAAGGCTTTCTCAAAGTCCATCTTAAGGATTACAATTGGCCTCTTGGACTGATGGCATTGGTGCAAGTACTCAAAGGTCCAACCAATACAATCCTGAATTGTTCTGCTTTTTATGAAACCATAATGATTTTTGTGAATACACTGCATGATCAGTTCCTGGAACCTATTGGCAGCCATTTTGGAAAGAAATTTTAGCCCCATGCTAGTGAGAGAGATAGGCCTATAATCACCCACTTCCTTAGGTGAGAGTTTTTTGGGCACCAGGGTAATAAAGGAAATATTTATATTCTCCAGGACAGCAGTACCCTCATGAAAAGCCTGGGCTAATTCATAAAAGTCTTGTGAAATTAGGTGCCCGCACTTCTTGAAAATAAACCATTAAAACCATCAGGTCTAGGTGCTTTATCCATAGGCATATGCTTGACCACATTGTCCATTTCTTCCTTTTCAAAAGGCTTAGTGAGCACCTCAAGGCCAGCCACAGGGGAAATTAGTGATGGTAAATCAAAACCCATCACAATCCCTCTAGAAGTGCCCATTCTATTCTTGAAACAACTCCAAATGATTCCAGCCATTTGTGAATGATCAGAGACCACAGAACCATCAGGTAGCTTAAGACTAGCTATGGAATTCCTCCTGTGTCTCTTAGTGGCCATGGCATGAAAGAATTTGGTGTTTTCTCCCAAACCTTGAAATACCTAATAGTGCATTTCTTTTTCCAATAATGGAACTGTAGATGTAGAAGCTTTTGCAGCTGGTCCTTAACAATTCTTCTGAAATTGATCTCTTGCCTAAACAAAGGCCTCCACTCCTCCAACTCATCCACAAGGAAGACAACATGATTGCATTTGCTGATCAATAATTTTAATTTGGAGACATTCATTTGCCACCTCTTAAGGCACATTCTCAACTTTTTGAATTTGTCTGCAATCATATCAGTTATGTGCACTTTCCTAGAGGGTTTTTGCCAAGATGATTCCACACAATCCATGAACCCTCCAGCTCCATCCAATAATTCTCAAACCTAAAAAGATTTGACTTGGGGATGGAAGTATTAATGGAAACCAAACAAGGGATATGATCAGATGCAGTCCTGGCCAAGGGCAGCACCTCAGTCATAGGATAATCTGTAATCCAGTCCACTGAGGTGAAGAACCAATCTAATGGCTCAAGAAGTGGGGTATCTTGCATATTGGACTAGGTGTAGGATCTACCTTTGATTGGTAATTCAAGAAGGCCCAAGTGCCCAATTATATCATTGAAAATAAACATGTCATTTATGTCCCCACCAGGTAAGTTTCTATTGTCCACCGACCTTATGAAACTAAAGTCACCAAGCAATAACCAGTGCTCATCAACTGGGATACACAGGTTATATAACCAAGTAACAAAATTATCCCTGGCTTCGCCCTGACAAGGGGCATAAACAACCACCAAAGTCCACTTTTCATTGTTCTGCCTGGAGGTAAACTGAATCACCCCAGCAAATTGTTGCATTTCAATTAAGGTACCATTAAAAACAGAAGAATTCCAGGCCACAAGGATACCACCAGAAGCTCCCATGGAAGGAGAGCAAGCAAAAGAATCAAATCTTTTAGGACAGAAACTTTTGATTGACCTAGAGTCAAAGGAAGAGCACTTAGTTTCTTGTAAACAAGCTATAGAACACTTGCTCTCCTTAATTTTCCGCCTGACAGCTCTCTGCCCAGCTTCAGAATTTAAACCTCTTACATTCCAGCACAACACATTCCAATTTCTACAAAGATTACTCATTATAGCACAATAATAATAGCCATAAACCACATGGCACACAATGCCATATGTCCAAAAGAGCACAGAAAAGTCTGACCCAACATTAAGACATAATAGAGTTCATGAAATAGCTTGCTGCAAAAGGACAGAAAACAAGCAAACTTATGGGCTTGCCAAACCCAATAAAACAGGGACACACTAATCATCAGAGTTGGTGGAGACAGCAGCTGGTGGGTCCACCATAAGTGCATCCACAGAAAGGAGAGTGGCATCAATTTCTAGCTCCTTCCCAATCTCTTGTAGGCGACTGATAGGCGTAGCTGGAGGGACTCCTTCTGAAGCAGGCTCATCAGGCATCTGGGCCGTGAAGGGCTTGGCTATGGGCTTCTTCCTCTTGGGATTAAGAGTGAGCTCCTGGAAGGTGGTCTTGAATCCATCACACTGGACAGAGCTTCTGGTGCAACCCCTAACCGAGGTGTCCACAATTGGAGTTGGCGCCAACGTTTTCCGTGGCCTTCTAGCTTTAGCCACCACAGCCACAGGAGAGATCACCTGCATAGATGCATCATCGACATTATCAGAGAATAGGGCCCTGGCGACTGGCCTGGCTGGCTCCTGGTCCTTCCATGTAAGCAGCGGTAGGTCCAAGTCACTGAATGCAAAATCCCAGCTCCTCTTTCACAGGACAACTAGCGACAGAGGCTGCAACAGAATTGGCTTGGGGACAGAGAAAACAACAGGAGCTTGCAGAATACTTTCAAACGATCTCCTCCAAACAATATCAGGAGGTAGAGGAGGCCCAAATGGCACCGCAGGTAAAGCAATCTCATTCCTGACAGAAGGAGGCTGGTAGACAACAATGGCCTAGTGGTTGACTGCATCCTCATTAACATTCAAAAGAGGAACTGGAGCTTCAGGCTGATCATCATCAATCAACACAATAGCAGCAAGAGGTTCCTGGTGGTCGGCAGCAGAGCTGGGCTGGGCGGAGAGGTCAACCACCATTGACTCCTATTCTTGGGCAGGCTCAGGGTCCACAGGGTCATTCCAATTTCCCCAATTATCATCAGCCACCTCGTTGATCACAGGCTCTGGAGGGGGAGGGGGGGACTGCATTCCACCCCAAAGTAGGATAAGCAGGTAGGTTGAGCGAAGGCAGCTCAGGGAAGGGAACACCAGGTACTGGGTGCGGATTGCCATTGATGGGCATCCAATCTTCATCCCGTGGCATCTGCTTGGCAAAATTTGCACCCAGAATATATAAGGGCCATTTACATTTGTGCCCCTAACTGGAACCCACTACTTAGATTTGCCCTTAATTTCGAAGCATGCTCAAATTTGCCCCTCTGCCGTTAGTCAGACTTATAGAAATGCCCTTCCGTGTCGTTACCGTCTGGTCAAAGGGCTTTGACCGTTTTCTGGATGTTCTTTGGACATTTTGCCCCTAACTCCTTGTGCCACTTACATGCGGGGCCCACTCTAAAAAACAAAAGGCAAAAACTCTTTCTCTCATCCCTCTATTTGTACCACTTACATGTGGGGCCAACAAAAAAATAAAAATAAAAACTCTATTCTCTCTCTTCCCTCTCTGTCTCTCTCTCAACTCCGGCTTGTTGGGAACATCGGCGGCCGCCACCAACAACACGTGGCAGCTGCCAGTAACAGGCTCGCTAGAGTGGTAGTGCTGGCATCACCATCGCGCGTTGATTCGTGCCAGTTGGGCGCATAGGAGGCCACTGGATCCAGTCCCCGACGGAGTCCAGCAGTGGACGGCGACGGTTGTCGCGGGGAGCTCCTAGGAATCTACTAAACACAAAATTGATGAGCACAAAGCAAGAAGAAGCTCTAGAAGGGGATCTTAGCACGAGGATTTGGAGAGGCCACGTGGGAAGCGACGACATCGACCTTGGATGGCCGGCGGCGCTCATCGCCGGAGATTAGGAAGGAGAGGGATAAGCACCAAATTGGTTGAGGGGAAATGTGCAGGAGCTCGATTGGATGCTCTTGGCGCGAGGGATTCGAGTATTGAGCATGTGCCGTGCGTGTCCCACGACTGCATGCTCCGGCAGCCGCCGCCAAGGTTGGAGCCAACGCTGTAGTATCTCCCCGTCGTCCCTGACTACCCTGTCATATTCCAGGTGAGCATATGCTCCTTTTGAGCCTTTTTGATGAGCCTCGTGCCTTCTGACCCTCGCGCGTCGTGCACCGCCCGCCGTCGCCGTCGCTTGAGCTCACTGCTGGATGTTCTCTCGGCCACCATACGCGCTCCAGCGAGCTCAATCGACTCCGGCTTTGCGGCCGCAGTATCACAGGCCTGCTCCGCAGCCCCAAGCCACTCCAGCATCATCCCGCACATCGCCGCCGTCCATTCAACACACGCCAGAGTTTAGTGGCCATGGCTAATTTTTTTTAAGACTAACACGCCCTTGTTTAAGTGGGTCACTTACCCCTGGACCCTCTTCTAACTAAAGAGTTAAAAACTATTAAGAGACAATGACATGTCGGTCCCCAAAGTCTAATTTGATCAGACTGGTCTAACTTTTCATATGTTTTTTCTTGGCCCCACATGTAAGTGGTACAAAGAGAGGGGTGAGAGAAGGAGTTTTATCATTTTGTTTTTTAGAGTGGGTCCCGCATGTAAGTGGCACATGAAGACAGGGGCAAAATGTCCAACAAACACCCGGAAAACGGTCAAAGCCCTTTGACCAGACGGTAACGGCACGGAAGGGCATTTTTATAAGTGTGACTAACGGCAGAGGGGCAAATTTGAGCATGCTTCAAAATTAGGGGAAATCTGAGTAGTGGGTTCCAGTTAGCGGCACAAATGTAAATGGCCCAATATATAATGGCATAGTCCAAGAAACCCGAGCACCTCCCCGAGGCGCAAAATCCATGAACACCACATCACGCAGCACAAGCATATCCTCCAGGAAAGATGCAAACACCAGAGATCGAACTAGGTATGGGTCCTCGCTCATCCAATGATGAAACTTGCCAAAAGTGTTCACAGCAGCTCTAATGCATTCTGCATTACAAAGATCCAAAGGAATACCGAGGAACATGAGCAGCCCCTGACGAAAACCCTGGACGCCACGGAAGGATTCGCCCTCATCATGCTTCATAAAGCACACAAAACGGTCATTACCCAGCGGCTGAGGTGGGAGCTGCAGCAATGAGAATCTGACAATAGCATCCCAAAGCTCAAAGAGCCCAACCAAACGAATCCAAGGCTGCGCCGACCTGACAAAAACTCCATGCGCTTGGAGCCATTGCACCACTTCCTCTCTAGCAGCGCCAATCTCATCAGGCTAGGGGATAGGCATTACCTCTGCAAGCATGAACTCCTCATGGCGGCACACAATTGGGGTATGTGGCGTCACGAAAGTTCTTGGTAGACGATCTTCCCCACGATCGACGATGTGATGGCCAACAGGTACATACAGTAGAGGATCTAGGTGGAAGTTGGCCATCGGGGCAGAGGACTCTGCCTCCACCGACAGCGAATGCAACGGCAGAGGAGGGGTTGCAGGCAGCGAGGCCGATGGAGTCTTGGGGTCAGGGCTGATGGAACTGGACGAGGGAGTAAATGTGGAAGTGGAAGGGAGGTCCAAGTTTGGTAAAAGCGTTGCCAGAGAGATATTCCCGCAGCGCGCCTCGGAAGTTGCAGCGTTAGCGGGTTTGGCTTGCCAAATGAGCCCCAAAATCTGAGCAAATCTGTTAGTCTTTCTTGACGTGACCAGACCGGAGGCAAGAGATGCACCAAAGCTTGGATGTGCAGGCAGAGGCAAAATTTCCTTTCTTTAAACACTTCTGACAAGTATGAATATCTTCAACCATTTTAGAAATTAAATTATCAAAATCCTCTTTGGCTTGTTGAGAAGAGGGGAGTTCCAAATGCCCCCCAGATAACACCGGCTCAGCCCAGTCCGGCCCAGCAGAAGAGGTGGGCTGGCCAATGCCCGTGGCACATGCAGAAGCTGGCCCAACATGGCTTTGCACGTCCACATTCAAAGAATCCGAATTCCCGCCCGAGATTGGTGGCGTACGATTAGCCGTAGGCAGAATATCTTGAACTGTACCAAAAGAGATGAATGGCCTCGCCGACGTCCACCGGAGATTCGCCGACAAAGATGGACGAATGACAACCCACTCATGGGGAGGAATCAAATAACCCGCGTATTCAGTTGTTTGAATGCAATTTTCTGTAGCCGGATAACGATAACCCCGACAAGCAACATAGTTTTGAAAGACTACAAATGATAATTTCTTGCCAACTGAACGAGTAGACTTGAACAAAGATTTGGATGGCTTAGAATGCACGGCTAAAACCCCAAGAGCAGCACGCCTTTTTGAGGGACTAACAAGGATCCACTCAGCATCACATTCTAACTTCTAGATCTTAAACTCACGACTCCAATTAGGACCACCGTTACTCCAAAGATGAAAGTAACATTTGAAATGATCGCAAGCAAAAGATCTAAGACTAAGAATGATCATGGCAACAGCCTTGCAAGAAACTTGAAAACCAAATACCTTATCCTTGATCAAAAAAACCATGAGATCAATACCCGAGCCGCCAATGGCGGCCTCGAGAGCCGGCACCACCTAATCTTCGTTCAAACAAAAATTGTGACGTCCAAAAGAGACCACCATGGTGAAGATGTCTGAGTCATCCATGGAGTGCACCGAAAAGCCCGTAGATTGAAAAACCTTATCCACAAAGACTAAACCCTTGGAGAAATCCAAGCCAAGGGTAGATCCATCATTGGAACCCATGTGAGATGGGTATGGACGAGTAGATCCCGAGACGCCGGAGAGATCTATTGGAGAGAATCTAGGATTTGGTGGCTAGTGGAGGAGATCGCCGGAGGGGTGTGGGGATTGCCGGGGTGGGGGTGGGGGAGCCATTGACCACTCCTAGTTGTATAACGTTGAGGCACTTCTCCCATTGCAATAGAGATCAATCTAGTAGGACAAACCAAACTGATAATTCGAAGAGACTTGCAAAGATAACCAATCATACATAAAAGAATTCAGAGGAAATTCAAATATTGTTCATAGATAATTTTGATCATAAACCCAAAATTCATCAGATCTCGACAACACACCGCAAAAAGAATTACATCGAATAGATCTCCAAGAAGATCGAGGAGAACTTTGTATTGAGATCCAAAGAGAGAGAAGAAGCCATCGAGCTAATAACTATGGACCCGAAGGTCTGTGGTAAGAGAGGCTATGGTGTTGATGTAGAAGCCCTCCGTGATCGATTCCCCCTCCGGCGGAGTGCTGATACGTCTCCAACGTATCTATAATTTTTGATTGTTCCATTCTATTATATTACCCCTTTTGGATGTTTATGGGCTTTATTTTACACATTTATATCATTTTTGGGACTAACCTACTAACCGGAGGCCCAGCCCGTATTGTTGTTTTTTTGCCTATTTCAGTATTTCGAAGAAAAGGAATATCAAACGGAGTCCAAATGGAATGAAACCTTCGGGAGCATGATTTTTGGAACGGACGTGATCCAGAGGACTTGGAGTTCAAGCCAAGAAGCAGCCGAGGCGGCCACGAGATAGGAGGGCGCGCCCCCTATCTCGTGGGCCCCTCGGGCGGCCACCTACCTACTTCTTCCTCGTATATATACCCACGTACCCCGAAAACATCCAGAGAGCCAACGAAAAACAATTTCCACCACCATAACCTTCTGTATCCGCGAGATCCCATCTTGGAGCCTTCGCTGGCGCTCCGCTGGAGGAGGAATCGACCATGGAGGGCTTCTACATCAACACCATAGCCCCTCCGATGAGTTGTGAGTAGTTTACCATAGACCTTTGGGTCCATAGTTATTAGCTAGATGGCTTCTTCTCTCTTTTTGGATCTCAATACCATGTTCTCCCCCTCTCTAGTGGAGATCTATTCTATGTGACTCTTTTTGCGGTGTGCTTGTCGAGATCCAATGAATTGTGGTTTATCATCAAGTTTATCTATGAGAAATATTTGAATCTCCTCCGAATTCTTTTATGTATGATTGAGTTATATTTGCAGTCTCTTCAAATTATCAGTTTGGTTTGGCCTACTAGATTGATCTTTCTTGCCATGGGAGAAGTGCTTAGCTTTGGGTTCAATCTTGCGGTGTCCTTACCCAGCAACAACAGGGGTCCCAAGGCACGTATTGTATTGTTGCCATCGAGGATAAAAAGATGGGGTTTATATCATATTGCTTGAGTTTATCCCTCTACATCATGTCATCTTTCTTAATGCGTTACTCTGTTCTTATGAACTTAATACTCTAGATGCATGCTGGATAGCGGTCGATGTGTGGAGTAAAAATAGTAGTAGATGCAGGCAGGAGTCGGTCTACTTGTCACGGACGTGATGCCTATATACATGATCATGCCTAGATAATCTCATAATTATTCGCTTTTCTATCAATTGGTCAACAGTAATTTGTTCACCAACCGTAATACTTATGCTATCTTGAGAGAAGCCACTAGTGAAACCTATGGCCCCCGGGTCTATCTTTTATCATATAAGCTTTCAATCTACTTTTATTTGTATCTTTACTTTTCCAATCTATATTATAAAATACCAAAAATATATTTATCTTATGATACTATCTCTATCAGATCTCACTATCGCAAGTGGCCGTGAATGGATTGACAACCCCTTTATTGTGTTGGTTGCGAGTTCTTTGTTTGTTTGTGTAGGTGCGTGGGACTTCTGATGAGCCTCCTACTGGATTGATACCTTGGTTCTCAAAAACTGAGGGAAATACTCACGCTACTATTGCTGCATCACCCTTTCCTCTTCAAGGAAAACCAACGCAAGCTCAAGACGTAGCAAGAAGGATTTCTGGCGCCATTGCCAGGGAGGTCTTCGCTCAAGTCAAGACATACCAAGTACCCATCACAAACTCATCTCCCTCGCATTTACATTATTTGCCATTTGCCTCTCGTTTTCCTCTCCCCCACTTCACCCGTACCGTTTTATTTGCCCTCTCTCTCCCAATCTTCTCCTCTCTCTTTTCCGTTTTCCTTTAGGTTGCCATGTCCGAATCAAAAAGAACTAAGGGCCCTTTCCAAGGTTCTAGTACCTTGGATAACCCCTCTATCCTCTCTAAGCTCATGAATAAGGATGCTATAGAAAGACCCATCGAGGTCACCAATGAGAGCTTAAATAATTTTGATGAAGATGACTCTGGAATTTTTCGTTATTTACTTGATGAGTCTTTAAAAGATGCTTGGGATAGGTTATTAAGAATTCGGGCTAGCTATGTACCACAATATCAAATTGAGGTTTACTTAAAAAGTTTCTATGTTGGCTTACCCGCTTCTTTTAAGCAAGTTCTAGATTCTATTTTTGAAGAAGGTTTTCTTGAAGGGGATGCTATAGATACCTATGAAAGAATGAAAACTATATTTGGGCACCCCATGAATGATAAGGTTGAATCTACCACCCTCTTATGCTTCTATCAAAACGAAATTATCAAAGAGATGAAGTCTAGTTTAGATGCAAATTTCCGTAACGTGCTTAATCTTACTTCCTCCATTAATGGAAATGTGCTTCCCCAAAATAGAAGGATGAATGCCATAGAAAGGAAATTTGCTCTTTTCTTTCCGAGTGCCAAAGATGGCACTACTTAGATCTATCTTCGCCTTTATGCCTAGCTAGGGGCGTTAAACGATAGGGCTAGTTGGGAGGCAACCCAATTTTATTTGTGTTTTTTGTTTTTGTTTATGTTTAGTAATAAATTTTGCATCTACCTTCTGTTTAGATGTTTTTATGTTTTAATTAGTGTTTGTGCCAAGTAGAACCTATAGGATAACCTATGGTGATAGTTAACTTGATTCTGCTGAAAAACATAAACTTTGCGCGCACGAAATTAGTTTTGTTAAATCACACAAACGTGCTTTTGCATTGATTCTTTTTGCTGATGATCAATAGACAAATTGCCCAGGACTTCGTTGGTAGGATTTTTAGTGTTCCAGAAGTTTGCGTTAGTTATAGATTGCTACAGACTATTCTGTTTTTGACAGATTCTGTTTTTCCTGTGTTGTTTGCTTATTTTGATGCATCTATGGCTAGTATTAAGTGGTTGATGACCCACAAGTATAGGGGATCTATTGTAGTCCTTTTGACAAGTAAGAGTGTCGAACCCAACGAGGAGCAGAAGGAAATGATAAGCGGTTTTCAGTAAGGTTTTCTCTGCAAGCACTGAAATAGTAAGTGATAGATAGTTTTGTGATAAGACAAATAGTAACGAGCAAAAAGTAAATAAAGTAAATAAAGTGCAGCAAGGTGGCCCAATCCTTTTTGTATCAAAGTATAAGCCTGGACAAATTCTAATAATGAAGAAGGAGCTCCCGAGGACACATTGGGAATTATCGTCAAGCTAGTTTTCATCACGTTCATAAGATTCGCGTTCGGTACTTTGATAATTTGATATGTGGGTGGACCGGCACTTGGGTACTGTCCTAACATGGAAAAGCATCCCACTTATGATTAACCCCTATTGGAAGCATCCACAACTACAAAAAGGAGTATTAAGGTAAACCTAACCACAACATTAAACATATGGGTCCATATCAACCCCTAACGAAGCAACACATAAACTAGGGTTTAAGCTTCTGTCACTCTAGCAACCCATCATCTACTTATTACTTCCCTATGCCTTCCTCTAGGCCCAAATAGTGGTGAAGTGTCATGTAGTGGACGTTCACATAACACCACTAGAGGAAAGACAACATACATCTCATCAAAATATCGAACGAATACCAAATTCACATGACTACTAATAGCAAGACTTCACCCATGTCCTCAGGAACAAATGTAACTACTCACAAAGCATAATTATGTTCATAATCAAAGGAGTAATAATATGCATAAAGGATCTGTACATATGATCTTCCACCAAGTAAACCAAATAGCATCAACTACAAGGAGTAATCAACACTACTAGCAACCCACAGGTACCAATTTGTGGTTTTGATACAAGATTGGATACAAGAGATGAACTAGGGTTTTGAGATGAGATGGCTGGTGAAGATGTTGATGGAGATTGACCCCCTCCCGATGAGAGGATCGTTGGTGATGACGTTGGTGATGATTTCCCCCTCCCGAAGGGAAGTGTCCCTGGCAGAACAGCTCCGCCAGAGCCCTAGATTGATTCCGCCAAGGTTCCGCCTCGTGGCGGCGGAGTTTCGTCCCGTAAGCTTGCCCACAATTTTTTCCAGGGGAAAAGTGATGATATAGTAGAAGATGGACGCCGGAGGCCCACCAAGGGGCCCAGGAGATAGGGGTCGCGCCCTAGGGGGGGCACCCCCTGTCTCCTGGACAAGGTGTGGGCCCCCTGGCCTATTTCTTTCGGCCATAAATTCTTATTAATTCCAAAAAGTTGTTTCATGGAGTCTCAGGACTTTTGGAGTTGTGCAGAATAGGTTTCCAACATTTGCTCCTTTTCCAGCCAGAATTGCAGCTGCCGGCATTCCCCCTCTTCATGGTAAACCTTGTAAAATAAGAGAGAATAGCCAGAAGTATTGAGATATAATGTGTAATAACAGCCCATAATGCAATAAATATTGATATAAAAGTATGATGCAAAATGGACATATCAACTCCCCCAAGCTTAGACCTCGCTTGTCCTCAAGCGGAAGCCGAAATCGAAAAATATGTCCACATGTTTAGAGATAGAGGTGTCGATAAAAATAAAATACGGACATGAGGGCATCATGATCATTCTAATAACAACAACATATATGGATTTTGTCATATGATTTCCTATGCTCAAGTAATAAGCAATTCACAATGTCAAGTATGGTTCAAAAACTTCATTGGGAACTAACAAACTATAATCTCAGTCATTGAAGCAATTCCAATTTATCGTAACATCAGAAAGTGTCAATAATAGAGCTTTTCAGCAAGCTCACATACTCAACTATTTCGTAGTCTCCTATAATTGTTAACACTCACGCAATACTTGTGGTTATAGGGTTTCAGCCGGACACTAAGAAAGATAGGGGCTTATTGTGTTGCCTCCCAACGTATTCACCTTTAGGTGATGTCAACAATAATAGCCTATGCCAACTTACATCCAATTGGATATATGCATCATGATCTTTCAAACACGAGGAGCTTGCCAAAGGATAAAAATAAAAGGGAAAGGTGAGTATCACCTTGACTCAAGCATAAAGTAAAACATAAAGTAAAATATAGGCCCTTCGCAGAGGGAAGCAGAGGTTGTCATGCGTGTTTAGGGTTGATGCATAAAATCTTAGTGCAAAAGAACGTCACTTTATATTGCCCCTTGTATGGGGACCTTTATTATGCAGTCCGTCGCTTTTATTACTTCCACAACAAGTTCGTACAAAGTTTATTTTCTCGGAACTAATAAGTCATACATATTTACAGAGCAATTTTTATTGCTTGCACCGATGACAACTTACTTGAAGGATCTTACTCAATCCATAGGTCGGTATGGTGGACTCTCATGGCAAAACTGGGTTTAAGGATATTTGGAAGCACAAGTAGTATCTCTACTTAGTGCAAGGAATTTGGCTAGCATGAGGGGAAAAGGCAAGCTCAACATGTTTGGAAGGTCAATGACAATATACTTTAACTGAGATGTCGGAAAACATAAACCATTACGTTGTCTTCCTTGTCCAACATCAACTCTTTTAGCATGTCATACTTAATGAGTGCTTCACAATCATAAAAGATGTCCAAGATAATATATTTATATGTGAACCCCTCTTTCCTTATCACTTCCTATTAATTGCAACGATGACCAAGGCTACGTTCATCAACTCTCAACAATTTTTATGCCTCATACTTTCTATGTGTGAAGTTATCACTATCCATAAGATCAATATGAACTCTTTTGTTCTTTCTACTTTCTCAAGATCATAGCAACATAGCAAAGCTCTTGACTCAACACTAATCTTTATTATAGATAGCACACGGACTCGATTACATAAAGAGATCACAATGCAAAACTCAAAACTACTTGATATCAAAACTTCAAACTACTAGATCAAGATACTACTAAAAGGATCAAACTAAGTAAAGCGGTAAAAATAGGAGTGTGATGGTGATACGATACCGGGGCACCTCCCCCAAGCTTGGCAGTTGCCAAGGGGAGTGCCCATACCCATGTGATTATTTCTTTGGAGGTGGTGAAGTAGGAGTTGTTGATGATGCAGGCTTGTCGTCCGTCTTCCAAGGCATAGGCTCTCCATCATAAAAGGATGATCGAGTCTCCGGGATCCTTAAATCTGCAGCCAAACTCATCCTTTTGAATCTATATTCATACTCACAGTTCTGATTTTGCAAGTCATAAATCTGGGCTTGGAGGTGCTCGATTTTCTCTTGAAGCTTGAAGATGGTCTCCCCAATGACTTTGGCATCCAACTTGTGGTTGTTGGTGAACTCCGTGATCATCACCTGGTTGGTGTTGAGGCCACGCTTCACCATCCCTTGACACTTGAAAACTTCTTGCTCCATAGCTTCGAGCTTTGTCTCCACGCTGCCGGTACGCCTTGGTCCCTCCACATCGCGGATGTGCAACACCCCCTCACGCATCTCAATGGTCTGAGGGTGATGCAGCACCTCCGCGAGATAGGGGTTGATAACCCTCTCGAAAAACTTGTCCTTGGGAGCGCTTGGAGATGACATGATGCTCTAGATCTGAAATAGAAACAACTCGAAACGAAAACAGAGGATATTTGCGTGATATGGTGGTCAAAACCTTCGGGAGTATATATAATGAATTTTTACCAACCAAAATATGTAACATACAAGAAAACGGAGTCCGGGAGGCACACGAGGCGCCCACGAGACAGGGGGCGCGCCCTACAGGGGGGGCGGCCCCCTCTCTCGTGGGAGCCTCGTGTCCCTTTCGGACTACTTCTTTCTTCCTAAAATTCCTAAATAATCCAAAACTGATAAAAATTGCCATTAGAGTTGTTTTGGAGTTGGTTTACTTACCGTACCACATACCTATGCCTTTCCGGAGTCTGGAACATTCTGGAAAGTGTCTCTTATGTTAAACTCATGCCTCGGATTTGTGCCTTCGAAGTTGTTGATTTTTATAGCACCAGAACGATAGACCTCCTCGATAATGTAGGGACCTTCCCATTTTGAGAGAAGTTTTCCTGCAAAAAATCTTAAATAAGAGTTGAACAATAACACATAATCTCCTACGTTAAACTCATGCTTTTGTATCCTCTTATCATGCCAGCGTTTGACTTTTTCTTTGAAAATCTTGGCATTCTCATATGCTTGGGTTCTCCATTCATCAAGTGAGCTAATATCAAATAACCTTTTCTCACCGGCAAGTTTGAAGTCATAATTGAGCTCTTTAATAGCCCAATATGCCTTATGTTCAAGTTCAAGAGGTAAATGACACGCTTTTCCATAAACCATCTTATATGGAGACATACCCATAGGATTTTTGTATGCAGTTCTATAGGCCCAGAATGCATTATCAAGTTTTTTGGACCAATTCTTTCTAGATCTATTCACAGTCTTTTGCAAAATTAATTTGAGCTCTCTATTGCTCAACTCTACCTGACCACTAGACTGCGAGTGATAAGGAGATGCGATTCTATGATTGACATCATACTTAGCAAGCATCTTATGGAAAACACCATGAATAAAGTGTGAACCACCATCAGTCATAAGATATCTAGGGACTCCAAACCTCAGAAAAATAACTTCTTTAAGCATTTTAATAGAAGTGTTATGATCAACACTACTAGTTGGAATAGTTTCTACCCACTTAGTAACGTAATCAACAGCAACTAAAATATGTGTATAACCATTGGAGGCAGGAAAAGGTCCCATATAATCAAAGCCCCAAACATCAAACGGTTCAATAAGAAGAGAATAATTCATAGGCATTTCTTGACGTCTACTAATGTTACCTATTCTTTGACATTCATCACAAGATAAGACAAACTTACGAGCATCTTTGAAAAGAGTAGGCCAATAAAAACCAGATTGTAGTACCTTGTGTGCAGTTCTATCTCCAGCGTGGTGTCCTCCATAGGATTCAGAGTGACACTTGCGTAGGATTTGTTCCTGTTCATGCTCAGGCACACAACATCTAATAATACCATCTACTCCTTCTTTATAAAGGTGTGGATCATCCCAGAAGTAATGTCTTAAATCATAAAAGAACTTTTTTCTTTTGCTGGTATGTGAAACTAGGCAGTATATATTTAGCAAAAATGTAATTAGCATAATCAGCATACCAAGGAGCAGTACGAGAAGCATTGACAACCGCAAATTGTTCATCAGGAAAACTATCATTAATAGGCAGTGGGTCATCAAGAACATTCTCTAACCTAGACAAGTTGTCTGCAACGGGGTTCTTAGCTCCCTTTCTATCAATAATATGCAAGTCAAATTCTTGGAGCAAGAGAACCCATCTAATGAGTCTAGGCTTAGCATCTTTCTTTTCCATAACATATTTAATAGCAGCATGATCAGTGTGAATAGTAACTTTGGAATCAACAATATAAGGTCTAAACTTATCACATGCAAACACAACTGCTAAGAACTCTTTTTCAGTAGTAGCACAGTTTCTCTGGGCAGCATCAAGAGTCTTACTAGCATACTGGATAACATTCAATTTCTTATTGACTCTTTGCCCTAAAACAGCACCTACAACATAATCACTAGCATCGCACATAATTTCAAAAGGTAAATTCCAATCAGGTGGCTGAACAATAGGTGCAGTGATCAAAGCTTTCTTGAGTGTTTCAAATGCTTCTACACAATCATCATCAAAGACAAAAGGAATATCTTTTTGCAATAAATTAGTTAGAGGCCTAGAGATTTTAGAGAAGTCCTTAATGAACCTCCTATAAAACCGGCGTGACCAAGGAAACTTCTTATACGTTTTATGTCCTTGGGGCATGGCATATTTTCAATAGCATCAACTTTGGCTTTATCAACTTCAATACCTCTCTCGGAGATCTTGTGCCCCAAGACAATGCCTTCATTAACCATAAAGTGACACTTTTCCCAATTCAGGACGAGACTAGTGTCTTCGCATCTCTGCAAAACTCGATCAAGGTTGCTCAAACAATCATCAAAAGAGGATCCATAGATGGAGAAGTCATCCATGAATACCTCAAAAATCTTTTCACAAAAATCAGAAAATATAGCCATCATGCATCTTTGAAAGGTAGCAAGTGCATTACATAAACCAAAAGGCATACGTCTATATGCAAAGGTACCAAAAGGGCAAGTAAAAGTAGTTTTAGATTGATCCCCCGCTGCTACAGGTATTTGAGAGAAGCCAGAATAACCATCTAGGAAGCAAAAATGTGTGTGTTTGGACAGCCTTTCTAGCATTTGATCAAGAAAAGGTAAAGGGTAATGATCTTTCTTAGTAGCTTTATTTAACTTACAGAAATCAATTACCATCCTATAGCCTGTAATAATTCTTTGCGGGATCAATTCATCTTTATCATTAGGAACAACGGTAATACCTCCCTTTTTAGGGACACAATGGACATGGCTTACCCATTCACTATCAGCAACGGGATAAATAATACCTGCCTCAAGGAGCTTTAGTATCTCCTTTCTTACCACTTCCTTCATTTTGGGATTTAATCGTCTTTGAAGATCTCTAACTGGTTTGGCATCTTTCTGCACTGAAATTTTGTGTTGACATAATGTGGTACTAATGCCCTTAAGATCATCCAGAGTATATCCAATAGCAGCTCGGTGCTTCTTCAGAGTTTTCAATAATCTTTCTTCTTCTTTCTCTGAAAGGTTAGCACTAATAATAACAAGATATATTTCTTTTTCATCAAGATAAGCATACTTAAGATTATCAGGTAATGGTTTGAGTTCAAACACGGGATCACCCTTGGGTGGAGGGGGATCCCCAAGAATTTCAACGGGAAGGTTATGTTTCAGCATAGGTTCTTGTTTAAGGAACACTTCATCTATTTCTTCCCTTTCCTTCATAAAGATATCGTTTTCATGGTCTAGCAAATAATGTTCTAACAGATCAATTGGAGGAAGAGCAATGGAAGCAAGACCAATAATTTCATCCTTACTAGGTGGTTCCCTTTCACGAGGTTTTCTACTAAATTTAGCAAAATTGAACTCATGAGACATACCATCTATGCCAATAGTGACGACCTTCCTTTTACAATTAATCTTAGCACTAGCAGTATTCAAGAAGGGTCTATGAAAAATAATGGGACAAAAATCATCTTGTGGGGAAGCAAGAACAAGAAAATCAGCAGGGTATTTAATCTTCCCACACAAGACTTCAACATCTCTAATAATCCCAATAGGTTTAATGGTGTCCCTATTAGCAAGCTTAATAGTAACATCAATGTCTTCTAATTCTACAGGTGCAATATCATGCATAATTTCTTTATAAAGATCATAAGGTATCGCACTAGCACTAGCACCCATATCACATAAGCCATGATAACAATGATCTCCTATTTTAACAGAAATAACAGGCATGCCTACAACAGGTCTACGTGTCTTAGTATCGGGTCTAGCAGTATTAGCAGTTTCACCCAAGAAAAAGATACCATGCCCATCTAAGTCCTCATCCAAGAGATCTTTAATCATAGCAATACCAGGTTCAACATTAATTTGCTCAGGAGGAGTATAGGTCCTAGTATTACTCTTACGAACAACAGTCGAAGCTTTAGCATGATCTTTTATCCTAACATGAAAAGGAGGTTTTTCAACATAAGCGGTAGGAATAATAGGATCACTATATGTAATAGTCTTTTCTTTGACTGTAATAGGTGCAACTACTTTCACTTCAACAGGAGGATTATATTTAAACCACTTCTCTTTAGGGAGATCAACGTGAGTAGCAAAACTTTCACAAAAAGTAGCTACTATCTCAGAGTCAAGTCCATACTTAGAGCTAAATCCACGGAAAGCATCGATATCCATAAAAGATTTAACACAATCGAACTTAGGTGTCATACCTGACTCCTTACCATCGTCGGAACCCCAATCTTCAGAGTTGCGTTTAATTCTTTCCAATAAGTCCCATTTGAAGTCAATAGTTTTCAGCATATAGGAACCAGCACAGGAAGTATCGAGCAAGTTGCGATTATCAAGAGAAAGCCGAGCATAAAAATTCTGAATAATCATTTCCCGAGAGAGATCATGATTGGGGCATGGATACAACATTGACTTAAGCCTCCCCCAAGCTTGAGCGATGCTTTCTCCTTCGCGAGGCCAGAAATTATATATGTAATTACGATCACGATGAACAAGATGCATAGGGTAGAACCTCTGGTGAAATTCCAACTTCAATCGCTTATAATTCCAAGATCTCGTATCATCACATAGCCTATACCATGTCATTGCATCTCCCTTCAAAGATAAAGGGAAGACCTTCCTTTTGACAACATCATCGGGAATACCTGCAAGCTTAAATAATCCACAAACTTCATCCACAAAGATAAGGTGTAAGTCGGGATGCAATGTTCCGTCTCCTGCAAAAGGATTAGCTAGCAGTTTTTCTATCATACCCGAAGGAATCTCAAAGTGAATATTTTCATAAAGTTCAGTAGGTTGAGGAGCATCTCTTTGCTCTTCTGGTTGGGGTGAAGATACCCCAAACAAGCCCCTCAAAGGATTAGTTTCCATAGTAACAAGTAACAAAAATTTTTAGCACACTATATAAATGTTTCCTTACCAAGTTCCACTCACCAAGAGCGCTACACTCCCCGGCAACGGCGCCAGAAAAGTGTCTCGATGACCCACAAGTATAGGGGTTCTATCGTAGTCCTTTCGATAAGTAAGAGTGTCGAACCCAACGAGTAGCAGAAGGAAATGATAAGCGGTTTTCAGTAAGGTTTTCTCTGCAAGCACTGAAATAGTAGGTGATAGATAGTTTTGTGATAAGATAAATAGTAACGAGCAAAAAGTAAATAAAGTAAATAAAGTGAAGCAAGGTGGCCCAATCCTTTATGTAGCAAAGGATAAGCCTGGACAAATTCTAATAATGAAGAAGGAGCTCCCGAGGACACATTGGGAATTATCATCAAGCTAGTTTTCATCACGTTCATAAGGTTCGCGTTCAGTACTTTGATAATTTGATATGTGGGTGGACCGACACTTGGGTACTGCCCTAACATGGACAAGCATCCACTTATGATTGACCCCTATTGCAAGCATCCGCAACTACAAAAAGGAGTATTAAGGTAAACCTAACCACAACATTAAACATATGGGTCCATATCAACCCCTAACGAAGCAACGCATAAACTAGGGTTTAAGCTTCTGTCACTCTAGCAACCCATCATCTACTTATTACTTCCCTATGCCTTCCTCTAGGCCCAAATAATGGTGAAGTGTCATGTAGTCGACGTTCACATAACACCACTAGAGGAAAGACAACATACATCTCATCAAAATATCGAACGAATACCAAATTCACATGACTACTAATAGCAAGACTTCACCCATGTCCTCAGGAACAAACGTAACTACTCACAAAGCATAA
The DNA here is from genome assembly GCA_963921465.1 of Triticum timopheevii. Taxonomy (NCBI): domain Eukaryota; kingdom Viridiplantae; phylum Streptophyta; class Magnoliopsida; order Poales; family Poaceae; genus Triticum; species Triticum timopheevii. The sequence continues at coordinate 295,837,306 of OY997274.1, forward strand.
TCATGTTCATAATCAGAGGAGTAATAATATGCATAAAGGATCTGAACATATGATCTTCCACCAAGTAAACCAAATAGCATCAACTACAAGGAGTAATCAACACTACTAGCAACCCACATGTACCAATTTGTGGTTTTGATACAAGATTGGATACAAGAGATGAACTAGGGTTTTGAGATGAGATGGTGCTGGTGAAGATGTTGATGGAGATTGACCCCCTTCTGATGAGAGGATCGTTGGTGATGACGTTGGTGATGATTTCCCCCTCCCGGAGGGAAGTGTCCCCGGCAGAACAGCTCCACCAGAGCCCTAGATTGATTTTGCCAAGGTTCTGCCTCGTGGCGGCGGAGTTTCGTCCCGTAAGCTTGCCCACGAAAAGTGATGATATAGCAGAAGATGGATTCCGGAGGCCCACTAGGGGGCCCAGGAGATAGGGGGCTGCGCCCTAGGGGGGGGGGGGCGCCCCCTGTCTCCTGGACAGGGTGTGGGCCCCCTGGCCTATTTCTTTCGCCCATAAATTCTTATTCCAAAAGGTTGTTTCGTGGAGTCTCAGAACTTTTGGAGTTGTGCAGAATAGGTTTCCAACGTTTGCTCCTTTTCCAGCTAGAATTCCAGCTGCCGGCATTCCCCTCTCTTCATGGTAAACCTTGTAAAATAAGAGAGAATAGCCATAAGTATTGAGATATAATGTGTAATAACAGCCCATAATGCAATAAATATTGATATAAAAGCATGATGCAAAATGGACGTATCAGTGGTATGAACCATAGAGAACTTGGAATACAATAAGTTTAACACCAATTTAAATAAAGAATGAGTTCATTACAGTACCTTATGTGGTGGTTTTGTTTTCTTTCACTAACGGAGCTTATGAGATTTCCTGTTGAGTTTTGTGTTGTGAAGTTTTCAAGTTTTGGGTAAAGATTTGATGGACTATGGAATAAGGAGTGGCAATAGCCTAAGCTTGGGGATTCCCATAGCACCCCAAGATATTCAAGAATAGCCAAAAGCCTAAGCTTGGGGATGCCCCGGGAAGGCATCCCCTCTTTTGTCTTCATTCATTGGTAACTTTACTTGGAGCTATATTTTTATTCAGCACATGATATGTGTTTTTCTTGGAGCGTCGTGTATGATATTAGTCTTTGCTTTTTTGTTTTCCACAATCATCCTTGCTGTACACACCTTTTGGGAGAAGCCTACTTGATTGAAATTTATTAGAATACTCTATGTGCTTCACTTATATCTTTTGAGCTAGATAGTTTTTGCTCTAGTGCTTCACTTATATCTTTTAGAGCACGGCGGTGGCTTAATTTTGTAGAAATTGCTAGTCTCTCATGCTTCACTTATATTATTTTGAGAGTCTTTTAGAACAGCATGGTATTTTCTATGGTTATAGAATTGGTCCTAAAATGGTAGGCATCCAAGTTGGGTATAATAAAAACTATCATAGGAAGTGAATTGGATGCTATGATCAATTTGATACTTGATAATTGTTTTGAGATATGGAGGTAGTGATATTAAAGTCATGCTAGTTGGGTGATTATGAATTTAAAGAATTCTTGTGTTGAAGTTATCAAGTCCCGTAGCATGCACGTATGGTTAAAGTTGTGTAAAAAATTTGAAACATGAAGTGTACTTGAATTGTGCATCCTTATGAGTGGCGGTCGGGGACGAGCGATGGTCTTTTCCTACCAATCTATCCCTCTAGGAGCATGCGCATAGTGCTTGGTTTTTGATGACTTATAAATTTTTGCAATAAGTATATGAGTTCTTTTGACTAATGTTGAGTCCATGGATTATACACACTTTTACCTTTCCATCATTGCTAGCCTCTTCGGTACCGTGCATTGCCCTTTCTTACCTTGAGAGTTGGTGCAAACTTCGCCGGTGCATCTAAACCCTGTGATACGATATGCTCTATCACACATAAACCTCCTTATATCTTCCTCAAAACAGCCACCATACCTACCTATTATGGCATTTCCATAGCCATTCCGAGATATATTGCCATGCAACTTTCCACCGTTCTGTTTATCATCATGACACACATTACTTTTGTCATATTGCCATTGCATGATCATGTAGTTGACATTGTATTTGTGGCAAAGCCACCATGCATAATTTTTCATACATGTCACTCTTGATTCATTGCACCATCCCAGTACACCGCCGAAGGCATTCTTATAGAGTCATATCTTGTTTTAGTTTTGAGTTGTAATTCATATTTTGTAAATCAATAAAAGTGTGATGATCATCATTATTAGAGAATTGTCCCAAAGAAAAAAAGGGAAGAAAAAAAAAGAAAAAAATAAGAAAGGCCAAAAAGAAAAAAAGAAAGGCCAAAGAAAAAAAGGGAAAAAAGAAAAAAGAAAAAGAAAGAAAAAGAAAAAAAGAAAATAAATAAAAGGGGCAATGTTACTATCTCTTTTTCCACACTTGTGCTTCAAAGTAGCACCATGTCCTTCATATAGTGAGTCTCATTTATTGTGCTTCAAAGTAGCACCATGTTTCATATAGTGAGTCTCATATGTTGTCACTTTCATATACTAGTGGGAATTTTTCATTATAGAACTTGGCTTGTATATTCCTACGATGGGCTTCCTCAAATGCCCTAGGTCTTCGTGAGCAAGCAAGTTGGATGCACACCCACTAGTTTTCTTTTGTTGAGCTTTCATTCATTTATAGCTCTAGTGCTTCCGTTGCATGGCAATCCCTACTCCTCATGTTGACATCAATTGATGGGCATCTCCATAACCCGTTGATTATCCTCGTCAATGTGAGACTTTCTCCTTTTTTGTCTTCTCCACACAATCCCCATCATCATATTCTATTCCATCCATAGTGCTATATCCACGGCTCACCCTCATGTATTGCGTGAAAGTTCAAAAAGTTTGAGATTATTTAAGTACGAAACAATTGCTTGGCTTGTCATCGGGGGTGTAGAATTTGGCCATGAACTTTCTTTAGCCATGTTATTTTGAGAAGACATGATTGCTTTGATTAGTATGCATGATGTATTACTATTTCTTGTGTCAATATGAACTTTTATTTTGAATCATTTGGATCTGAACATTCATGCCACAATAAAGAAATTACATTGAGAATTATGCTAGGTAGCATTCCACATCAAAAATTCTGTTTTTATTATTTACCTACTCGAGGATGAGCAGGAATTAAGCTTGGGGATGCTTGATACGTCTCCAACATATCTATAATTTTTGATTGTTCCATGATACTATATTACCCCTTTTGGATGTTTATGGGCTTTATTTTACACATTTATATCATTTTTGGGACTAACCTACTAACCGGAGGCCCAGCCCGTATTGCTGTTTTTTTTGCCTATTTCAGTATTTCGAAGAAAAGGAATATCAAACGGAGTCCAAACAGAATGAAACCTTCGGGAGCGTGATTTTTGGAACGAACTTGATCCAGAGGACTTGGAGTGCAAGCCAAGAAGTAGCTGAGGTGGCCACGAGATAGGAGGGCAAGCCCCCCTGTCTCATGGGCCCCTCGGGCGGCCACCGACCTACTTCTTCCTCCTATATATACCCACGTACCCCGAAAACATCCAGGGAGCCAATGAAAAACAATTTGCACCGCCGTAACCTTCTGTATCCGCGATATCCCATCTTGGAGCCTTCGCTGGCGCTCCGCTGGAGGAGGAATCGACCATGGAGGGCTTCTACATCAACACCATAGCCCCTCCGATGAGTTGTGAGTAGTTTACCATAGACCTTTGGGTCCATAGTTATTAGCTAGATGGCTTCTTCTCTCTTTTTGGATCTCAATACCATGTTCTCCCCCTCTCTTGTGGAGATCTATTCTATGTGACTCTTTTTGCGGTGTGCTTGTCGAGATCCAACGAATTGTGGTTTATCATCAAGTTTATCTATGAGAAATATTTGAATCTCCTCCGAATTCTTTTATGTATGATTGAGTTATCTTTGCAGTCTCTTCGAATTATCAGTTTGGTTTGGCCTACTAGATTGATCTTTCTTGCCATGGGAGAAGTGCTTAGCTTTGGGTTCAATCTTGCGGTGTCCTTACCCAGCAACAACAGGGGTCGCAAGGCACGTATTGTATTGTTGCCATCGAGGATAAAAAGATGGGGTTTATATCATATTGCTTGAGTTTATCCCTCTACATCATGTCATCTTTCTTAATGCGTTACTCTGTTCTTATGAACTTAATACTCTAGATGCATGCTGGATAGCGGTCGATGTGTGGAGTAAAAATAGTAGTAGATGCAGGCAGGAGTCGGTCTACTTGTCACGGACGTGATGCCTATATACATGATCATGCCTAGATAATCTCATAATTATTCGCTTTTCTATCAATTGGTCGACAGTAATTTGTTCACCAACCGTAATACTTATGCTATCTTGAGAGAAGCCACTAGTGAAACCTATGGCCCCGGGTCTATCTTTTATAATACAAGCTTTCAATCTACTTTTATTTGTATCTTTACTTTTCCAATCTATATTATAAAATACCAAAAATAAATTTATCTTATCATACTATCTCTATCAGATCTCACTATCGCAAGTGGCCGTGAAGGGATTGACAACCCCTTTATTGCGTTCGTTGCGAGTTCTTTGTTTGTTTGTGCAGGTGCGTGGGACTTCTCAGGAGCCTCCTATTGGATTGATGCCTTGGTTCTCAAAAACCAAGGGAAATACTCACGCTACTATTGCTGCATCACCTTTTCCTCTTCAAGGAAAACCAACGCAAGCTCAAGACGTAGCAAGCGCCAGAAAAGGCCCCAAGATGGGATCTCACGGGTACAGAAGGTCGCGATGGTGGAAATAGGGATTCGTGGTGCTCCTGGATGTTTTCAGGGTATATAAGTATATATAGGCGAAGGAAGTCGGTCAGGGGAGCCACGAGGGGCCCACGAGGGTGGGGGGCGCACCTACCCCCTCAGCGCGCCTCCCTGCCTCGTGGCTTCCTCGTTTCTTTCTTAACGTCCAATCCAAGTCTCCTAGATTGCGTTTGTTCCAAAAATAACTCTCCCAAATGTTTCATTCCGTTTGGACTCCGTTTGATATTCCTTTTCTGCGAAACACTAAAATAGGCAAAAAACAACAATTTGGACTGGGCCCCCGGTTAATAGGTTAGTCCCAAAAATAATATAAAAGTGTGTAGCAAAGCCCATTAGACATCCAAAATGGGTAATATAATAGCATGGAACAATCAAAAACTATAGATATGTTGGAGACGTATCAAGCATCCCCAAGCTTAATTGCTGCTCGTCCTCGAGTAGGTAAATGATAAAAACAGAATTTTTGATGTGGAATGATACCTACCATATTTCTCAATGTAATTTTCTTTATTGTGGCATGGATGTTCAGAACCAAAAGATTCAAGAAAAAAGTTTAATATTGACATAAAAATAGTAATACTTGAAGCATACTAACCAAGTAATCACGTCTTATCAAAATAACATAGCCAAAGAAAGCTTATCCCTACAAAATCATATAGTTAGGCCATGCTTCATTTTCGTCACACAAAATGCTCCCATCATGCACAACCCCGGTTTCAGCCAAGCAATTGGTTCATACTTTTTAACGCGCTTCAGCTTTTTCAACCCTCACGCAATACATGAGCGTAAGCCATGGATATAGGACTATGGGTGGAGTAGAGTATGATGATAGGGATTGTGTGAGAAGACAAAAAAGGATAAAGTCTCACATTGACGCGGCTAATCAACGGGCTATGGAGATGACCATCAATTGATGTCAATGCGAGGAGTAGGGATTGCCATGCAACGGATGCACTAGAGCTATAAATGTATGAAAGCTCAACAAAAGAAACTAAGTGGGTGTATATCCAACTTTCTTGCTTATGAAGACCTAGGGCATTTTGAGGAAGCCCATCATTGGAATATACAAGCCAAGTTCTATAATGAAAAATTCCCACTAGTATATGAAAGTGACAACATAGGAGACTCTCTATCATGAAGATAATGGTGCTACTTTGAAGCACAAGTGTGGAAAAAGGATAGTAACATTGTCCCTTCTCTCTTTTTCTCTCATTTTTTTTATTTTGGTGGGCTTCTTTGGCCTTTTTTTTATTTGGGCTTCTTTGGCCTCTTTTATTTTTCATAAAGTCCGAAGTATCATCCCGACTTGTGGGGGAACCATAGTCTCCATCATCATTTCCTCACATGGGACAATGCTCTAATGATGAAGATCATCACACTTTTACTTACTTACAACTCAAGAATTACAACTCAATACTTAGGCAAAATATGACTCTATGTGAATGCCTCCGGCTGTGTACCCGAATATGCGATGAATCAAGAGCGACATGTATGAAAGAATTATAAAGGTGGCTTTTCCACAAATACGATGTCAACTACATGATCATGCAAAGCAATATGACAATGATGGAGCGTGTCATAATAAACGGAATGGTGGAAAGTTGCATGGCAATATATCTCGGAATGGCTATGGAAATGCCATAATAGGTAGGTATGGTGGCTGTTTTGAGGAAGATATAAGGAGGTTTATGTGTGATAGAGCGTATTGTATCACGGGGTTTGGATGCACCGGGGAAGTTTGCACCAATTTTCAAGGTGAGAAAGGGCAATGCACAGTACCATAGAGGCTAGCAAATTGTGGAAGGGTAAGAGTGCGTATAATCCATGGACTCACATTAGTCATAAAGAACTCATATACTTATTGCAAAAGTTTATTAGCCCTCGAAGCAAAGTACTACTACGCATGCTCCTAGGGGAAGGGTTGGTAGGATTTAACCACCGCGCAATCCCGACCTCCACTCATAAGTAAGGCAATCAAGGAACACCCCATGCTTCAAATTTGTCACACAACTTTTGCCATACGTGCATGCTACGGGACTTGCCAACTTTAACACAAGTATTTCTCAATTTCATAATTACCCAACTAGCATGACTCTAACATTACCACCTTTACATCTCAAAACAATTATCAAGTATCAAATTGATCATAGTGTTCAATGCACTTTATATGATAGTTTTTGTTATACCTATCTTGGATGCCCATCATATTAGGACTAATTTTATAACCAAAGAAAATTACCATTTTGTTCTAAAAGACTCTCAAAATAATATAAGTGAAGCATGAGAGATCAATAATTTCTACAAAATAAAACCACTGTCGTGCTCTAAAAAGATATAAGTGAAGCACTAGAGCAAAATTATCTAGCTCAAAAGATATAAGTGAAGCACATAGAGTATTCTAATAAATTCTGATTCATGTGTGTCTCTCCCAAAAGGTGTGTACAGCAAGGATGATTGTGGTAAACTAAAAAGCAAAGACTCATATCATACAAGACGCTCCAAGCAAAACACATATCATGTGGTGAATAAAAATATAGCATCAAGTAAAGTTACCGATGGACGAAGACGAAAGAGGGGATGCCTTCCTGGGCATCCCCAATCTTAGGATATTGGTTGTCCTCGAATTTTACCTTGGGGTGCCTTGGGCATCCCCAAGCTTATCCATCAAATCTTTACGCAAAACTTGAAAACTTCACAACACAAAACCCAACAGAAAATCTCATGAGCTCCGTTAGCGCAAGAAAGCAAACCACCACTTTAAGATACTGTAATGAACTCATTCTTTATTTATATTGGTTTTAAAACTACTGTATTCCAACTTCTCTATGGTTCGTACCCCCCGATACTAGCCATAGATTCATCAAAATAAGCAACCAACACACGAAAAACAGAATCTGTCAAAAACAGAACAGTCTGTAGTAATCTGTAACTTTCGAATACTTCTGGAACCCTAAAAATTCTACCAAAATGGGAAGTCCTAGGAAATTTTTCTATTAATCTTATGCAAAAAAATTAACTGAAAATCACGTTTCTGTGATTTATTAAAATTATTCTCGTGCGTGTAAAAGTTTCTATTTTTCAGCAAGATCACATTAACTATCACCCAAGATGATCCTATAGGTTCTACTTTGCACAAACACTAATTAAAACATAAAACCACATCTAACCAGAGGCTAGATGAATTATTTAATACTAAGCAGGAACAAAAAGCAAGGAACAAAAATAAAATTGGGTTGCCTCCCAACAAGTGCTATCGTTTAACGCCCCTAGCTAGGCATAAATATTTCAATGATGCTCACATGAAAGATAATAACTGAAACACAAAGAGAGCATCATAAAACATGTGACAAACATATTTAATTATAACATACTTCCTATGCATACGCATTTTATAGGCAAACAAATTATCAAGACAAGCAAAACCTAGCATATGCAAGGAGGAAGAAAGAAACAATAGCAATCTCAACATGACGAGAGGTAATTTAGTAAGATAAAAATTTCTACAACCATATTTTCCTCTATCATAATAATTACATGTAGGATCATAGGCAAATTCAACAAAATAGCTATCACATAACATATTCTCAACACGATCCACATGCATGCAAAGTTGACACTCTTCCAAAATAGTGGGATTAACTTTAACTAAAGTCATGACCTCTCCAAACCCACTTTTATCAAAAATTTCATAAGATTGAACATTCTCCAAATATGTGGGATGTAAAGTTGACACTCTTCCAAACCCACTTTCAATAATATTGCAACCACTGTTATCAATCTCATATTCATCATGGGGCTTAAATAAATTTTCAAGATCATAAAAAGAATCTCCCCAATCATGATCATTGCAACAAGTAGTATACATAGCAAAACTAGCATCCCCAAGCTTGAGGTTTTGCATATCATTAACACAATTGACATCAATAGAATTTATAATAACATCATTGCAATCATGCTTTTCATCAAAGGAACTATCAAGTATGGGCGCAATAGCAACGATCTCATGTTTAACATAAAGAACTATAGCAAATTTGTCTTCGAAGATATTGGCATCATGGCCACAAGAATAGCAAGCATCATGTTCATTAAGGGAAATTTCAATCAAATCATCGGGATCATCATTATCTATAGATTCATGCATATCATTATTATCTACCAAAGCAACGGTCATTCTCTCAATAAATTCTTTGGCATAGACATTATGAGCATAGTTTCCATAGCAATATTTAAGTATGTCAAAATTTTCAGATTCATAGAGTAATATCATACGTTTCAATCAAAGAAGCAACTTCATAAGCACCCTTAAAAGAAACAGATTCTTCAATTTGTTCGATATCATAGTAACTATAAACACCCTTTGCATAAGAAGATAAGATTTCATCATCATTAAACTCACATAGGTAGGGAAGGTGTTTTTTAGGGTTCTTAGAGCAACAAGTAAAATCATAAATTTCACAAAGATTCCAAGCATAACACAACAATCTGTTTATTTGATCCCATAAGAGTCTACCCTTTTTAGACAAACGATGACGCACAAAATGAGCATGCTCATCTAAAGATTTCCCATCAACTAGGCTAGTTGGGGTTTCAGCACGAGCGCATAAGGATCGAAGATGATCCAAGTAGAACACTTTAAGTGGATCCATATCAATAGATTTTTAGCAAGCAAAGATGCAAGCAAATAGAAGGCACATGGAAACACAAAAAGACATACGGGAAGAAGGCGAAGAAAAGGCAAAGGTTTTCAAAAATCGTTTTAGAAGTGGGGGAGAGGAAAACAAGAGGCGAATGGCAAATAATGTAATGCGAGGGATAAGAGTTTGTGATAGGTACTTGGTATGTCTTGACTTGTGCGTAAGCCTCCCCGGCAACGGCGCAAGAAATCCTTCTAGCTACTTCTTAAGCATGCGTTGGTTTTCCCTTGAAGAGGAAAGAGTGATGCAGCAAAGTCGCGTAAGTATTTCCCTCAGTTTTGAGAACCAAGGTATCAATCCAGTAGGAGGCTACACGCAAATCCCTCGTACCTACACAAACAAATAAGAACCTTGCAACCAACACGATAAAGGGGTTGTCAATCCCTTCACGGCCACTTGCAAAAGTGAGATCTGATAGAGATAATAAGATAAATATTTTTGGTATTTTTATGATATAGATTGGAAAGTAAAGATTGCAAAATAAAATAGATCGGAAACTTGTATGATGGAAAATAGACCCGGAGCCATAGGTTTCACTAGTGGCTTGTCTCAAGATAGCAAAAGTATTATGGTGGGTGAACAAATTACTGTCGAGCAATTGATAGAAAAGTGCATAGTTATGAGAATATCTAGGCATGATCATGTATATAGGCATCACGTCCGCGACAAGTAGATCGAAACGATTCTGCATCTACTACTATTACTCCACACATCGACCGCTATCCAGCATGCATCTAGAGTATTAAGTTCATAAGAACAGAGTAACACATTAGGCAAGATGACATGATGTAGAGGGATAAACTCAAACAATATGATATAAACCCCATATTTTTATCCTCGATGGCAACAATACAATACGTGCCTTGCTGTCCCTGCTGTCACTGGGAAAGGACACCGCAAGATTGAACCCAAAGCTAAGAACTTCTCCCATTGCAAGAAAGATCAATCTAGTAGGGCAAACCAAACTGATAATTCGAAGAGACTTGCAAAGATAACCAATCATACATAAAATAATTTAGAGGAGATTCAAATATTGTTCATAGATAATCTTGATCATAAACCCACAATCCATCGGATCTCGACAAACACACCGCAAAAAGAATTACATCGAATAGATCTCCAAGAAGATCGAGGAGAACTTTGTATTGAGATCCAAAGAGATAGAAGAAGCCATCTAGCTAATAACTATGGACCCGAAGGTCTGTGGTAAACTACTCACACTTCATGAGAGAGGCTATGGTGTTGATGTAAAAGCCCTCCGTGATCGATTCCCCCTCTGGCGGAGCGCTGGAAAAGGCCCCAAGATGGGATCTCACGGTTATAGAAGGTTGCAACGGTGGAAATAGGGTTTCGTGGTGCTCCTGGATGATTTCAAGGTATATGAGTATATATAGGTGAAGGAAGTTGGTCAGGGGAGCCACAAGGGGCCCACGAGGGTGGGGGCGCGCCTCCCCCCTGGGCGTGCCTCCCTGCCTTGTGGTTTCCTCGTTTATTTCTTGACGTCCACTCCAAGTCTCCTAGATTGCGTTTGTTCCAAAAATAACTCTCTCGAAGTTTTCATTCCGTTTGGACTCCGTTTGATATTTCTTTTCTGCGAAACACTGAAATAGGCAAAAAACAACAATTTGGACTGGGCCTCTGGTTAATAGGTTAGTCCCAAAAATAATATGAAAGTGTATATCAAAGCCCATTAAACATCCAAAACGGGTAATATAATAGCATGGAACAATAAAAAAATTATAGATACGTTGTAGACGTATCACTAAACCAGTTGTCGATCATCAATGTCGCTTGAATCCTAAAATGAAGAATGTGGTAAGAACGAAAATATTAAAACTTCTTGAGGTAGGTATATTTTATACTATAGTTGCTCGTAGATTGGTAAGTCCTGTTCATTGTGTTCCTAAGAAAGGTGGTGTCACAGTTGTCCCTAATGATAAAAATGAACTTAACCCACTGAGAATTGTAACCAGTTATAGGATGGTAATTGATTTCAGGAAATTAAGTAAATCTACTAGACAATATCATTATCCCTAGCCTTTCATTGCTCAAATGTTAGAAAGATTGTCTAAGCATACAAAATTCTGTTTCATAGATGGATATTCTGGTTTTGGTCAAATACCTATACCACAAGAAGATCAAGAGAAATCCATTTTTACTTGTCCTTTTCGAACTTATGCTTATAGACGTATGCCTTTTGGTTTGTGTAATGCAACTGCTAACTTTCAAAGATGTATGCCTGCTATATTCTCTGATTTCTGTGAGAAAATTGTTGAGGTATTCATGGATGATTTCTCTGGTTACAGAACATCTTTTGATGACTATTTCAGCAAATCTTGACAAAGTTTTGCAGAGATGTGAGGAGAGTAATCTTGTCTTGAATTGGGAAAAGTGACATTTTATGGTAAATGAAGGTATAGTCCTTGGTCATAAAATTTCTGAGAGAGACATAGAAGTAGATAAAGCAAAAGGTGATGCAATTGAGAAAATGCAATGTCCTAAAGATATTAAAGTTATAAGAAGTTTCCTTGGCAATGCTGGTTTTTATAAAAGGTTTATTAATATTTTTTCTAAAATTTCTCGGCCTCTTACTAATCTCCTAGAAAAAGATGTTCCATTTTTTGATGATGATTGTGTGGAAGCCTTTTAAATACTTAAGAAAGCTTTAATAACTGAATCTGTTGTCCAGCCACCCGAGTGGAACTTATGCTTTGAAATTATGTGTGATGCTAGTGATTATGCTATTGGTGTTTTTCTTGGTCAAAGAGGTGACAGGAAATTAAATGTTATTCATTATGCTAGTAAGACCCTGTATAGTGCTCAAAGAAATTATGCTACTACTGAGAAAGGATTTTTCGCAGTAATGTTTGCTTGTGATAAGTTCAGACCTTATATTGTTGACTCTAAAATCACTATTCACACTAACCATGCTACAATTAAATATCTTATGTAAAAGAAAGATGCTAAGCCTAGGCTGATTAGGTGGGTTCTTTTATTGCAAGAGTTTGATTTACATATTGTTGATAGAAAAGGAGTTGAAAATCCCGTAGCATATAATTTGTCTAGAATGGAAAATGTTCTTGATGACCCACTGCCTAATGATGATAGTTTTCCTGATGAGCAATTAGTTATTGTAAATGCTTCTAATTATCATGATAACCCTTGGTATGCAGATCATGCCAATTTCATTGTTGTTAAATACATACCGCCTAATTACACATACCAACAAAAGGAAAGTTCTTATATTATTTATGACATTACTTTTGGGATGACCCACATCTATATAAAGAAGAAGTAGATGGTATTATTAGATGTTGTGTACCTGAGCATCAGAAAGAACATAGCATAAGGAAGTGTCGCTCCAAGTCATACGGAGAACACCATGCTGGCAACAGAACTGCACACAAGGTATTACAATCTGGTTTGTATTAGCCTACTTTCTTCAAGGATGCACATCAGTTTGTCCTTTCTTGTGATGAATGTCAAAGAATTGGTAATATTGGTAGACGTCAAGAAATTCCTATGAATTATTCAGTTGTCATCGAACCTTTTGATGTTTGGGGCTTCAACTACATGGGACCTTTGCCTCCCTCTAATGGATATACTCATAATTTAGTTGCTGTTGATTATGTTAATAAGTGGGTAGAAGCTATTCCAACTAGTAGTGTTGATCATAACACTTCTGTTACAATGCTTAAGGAAGTTATTTTTCCGAGGTTTGGAGTCCCTAGATGTTTAATGACTCATGGTGGTTTAGTGTAACAACCCAAGACCGACGCTCTTGATGCCTTCCATATTTTTTGTGATAGTCGCATTAATTGTTTGTTTGTTGCATTCATCATCGCATCATTTGTATTGCATCCACATGTTTTCATAAAACTAGCATCCGTTCGTAGTTTCCGTTTCTCCTTGTTTCCTTTTGTTGACTGTTCCAAGACCAATCACACTTGCATGTGCCCGCGGCATCATTATATAATTATTTTATAAGTAGGAATAAAATGTTCTCAGAATGTGTTGAAATTTGGTGTGCGGTCTTGTTATATTGTAGATTGTCTGCCAGCCAAATTTCACCGCATTCGGAGGACGTTTGGTACCCGAACCGTTAAACTACAACGACACTATAGCTGGTTTAATTGGCAGACGTTTTCATAGATAAAACTGTCAACCGGCCACACCAATTCCCTCTCTTCTAAGCCCAACCCACCTACACATCCACATAGACCAACTAACGCTCTCCACCGCCCGAAGCTGTCCGATGGCGATTGAACGGTCCGAAATCGGCTAAAACCCCCACTCCTCTAGCCCCCTTTCCTATTTAAGCCACCCTCCACTCCCATTTTGGGAAAAACCCTAGCCCCTAGCCTCCTCCCACCTCGGATCAGGCGCCGCCAAATCCTCCGCACCACTTGGCGCCATCGCAGCCGCCTGATACGTCTCCAACGTATCTATAATTCTTTATTGTTCCATGCTATTATATTATCTGTTTTGGATGTTTTATATGCATTATTATGCTATTTTATATTATTTTTGGGACTAACCTATTAACCTAGAGCCCAGTGCCACTTCCTGTTTTCCCCCTGTTTTAGAGTTTCGCAGAAAAGGAATACCAAACGGAGTCCAAACGGAATAAAACTTTCGCGATGATCTTTCTTGGACCAGAAGCAAACCAGGAGACTTGGAGATGAAGTCGGAGGAGCCTCGAGGTGGCCACAAGGGTGGAGGGCGTGCCCTGGGGGGTTGGGTGTGCCCCCTGTCTTGTGGGCCCCTCATGGGTCTCCTGACCTAATTATGTCACCTATATGTACTCTTATACCCCAAAACCACCATAAGCATCCACGAAAACACTTTTCCACCGCCGCAACCTTCTATAGCCATGAGATCCCATCTTGGGGCCTTTTCCAGTGTCCTACCGGAGGGGGATTCGATCACGGAGGGCTTCTACATCAACACCATTGCCCTTCCGATGAAGCGTGAGCAGTTTACCTCAGACCTACGGGTCCATAGCTAGTAGCTAGATTGCTTCTTCTCTCTTTGATTCTCAATACCATGTTCTCCTCGTTGTTCTTGGAGATCTATCCGATGTAATAACTTTTTGCGGTGTGTTTGCCGAGATCTGATGAATTGTGGATTTATGATTAGCTTATCTATGAATATTATTTGAATCTCCTCTGAATTCTTATATGCATGATTTGATGTCTAATCAAGTCTCTTTGAATTATCGGTTTGATTTGGCCAACTAGATTGGTTCTTCTTGCAATGGGAGAAGTGCTTAGCTTTGGGTTCAATCTTGTGGTGTCCTTTTCTAGTGACAGAAGGGGCAACAAGGCACATATTGTATTGTTGCCATCGAGGATAAAAAGATGGGGTTTTCGTCATATTGCTTGAGTTAATTCCTCTATAATGTCATCTTACTTAATGCGTAACTCCGTTCTTTATGAACTTAATACTCTAGATGCATGCTGGATAGCGGTCGATGTGTGGAGTAATAGTAGTAGATGCAGAATCGTTTTGGTCCAATTGACACAGACGTGATGCCTATGTTCATGATCATTGCCTTAGATATCGTCATAACCTTGCGCTTTTCTATCAATTGCTCGGCAGTAATTTGTTCACCCACCGTATTATTTTCTATCTTGAGAGAAGAATCCAGTGAAACCTATGGCTCCTGGGTCTCTTTTCCATCATATAAAGTCTCTTTTCCATCATACAAGTTTCCGATCTACTATTCTTGCAATATTTTACTTTCCGTTCTATAAACCAAAAATACGAAAAATATTTACTTTATCATTTATATATCTCTATCGGATCTCACTTTTGCAAGTAACCATGAAGGGATTGACAACCCCTTTATTGCGTTGGGTGCAAGATTGTTTGATTGTTTGTGCAGGTATTTGGTGATTTGTGCATTGTCTCCTACTGGATTGATACCTTGGTTCCCAAACTGAGGGAAATACTTACTCTACTTTGCTGCATCACCCTTTCCTCTTCAAGGGAAAAACCAACGCAAGCTCAAGAAGTAGCAGGAAGAATTTCTGCCGCCAATGCTGGGGAGATCTACGCCAAGTCAAGACATACCAAGTACCCATCATAAACTCTCATCTCTTGCATTACATTATTTGCCATTCGCCTCTCGTTTTCCTCTCCCCCACTTGTAAAACGATTTTCGAAAAGATTTGCCTTTTCTTTGCCCCTCTTCTGTTCGTCTTTCTCGCTTGCTTTTTGTGTGCTCGTGTGTTGGATTGATTGCTTTGTCACGATGGCTCAAGAGAATACCAAATTATGTGACTTTTCCAACACCAATAATAATGATTTTATTAGTACTCCGATTGCTCCCACTACTAATGCGGAATCTTGTGAAATTAATGCCGCTTTGCTGAATCTTGTTATGAAAGATCAATTTTCCGGCCTTCCTAGTGAAGATGCCACATCCCATCTAAAAAATTTCATTTATTTGTGTGATACGCAAAAGAAAAAAATATGTGGATAATGATATTGTTAAATTGAAGCTATTCCCGTTTTTGCTTAGAAAACTTGGTTTTCATCTTTGCCTAAAAATAGTATTGATTCGTGGAACAAGTGTAAAGATGCTTTCATATCTAAGTATTTTCCTCCTGCTAAGATCATCTCCCTTAGGAATGATATTATGAATTTTAAGCAACTTGATCATGAACATGTTGCACAATCTTGGGAGAGGATGAAATTGATGATACGAAATTGCCCTACACATGGTTTGAATTTGTGGATGATTATACAATTTTTTTATGCCGGATTGAATTTTGCTTCTACAAATCTTTTAGATTCAGCCGCGGGAGACACTTTTATAGAAATTACTTTAGGATAGGCTACTAAACTCCTAGATAATATTATGGTTAATTATGTTCAATGGCATACCGAAAGATCTTCCACTAGTAAAAAAGTGCATGCAATTGAAGATATTAATGTTTTGAGTGGAAAGATGGATGAACTTATGAAATTATTTGCTACTAAGAGTGCTTCTATTGATCCTAATGATATGACTTTGTCCACTTTCATTGAAAATAATAATGAATCTACGGATGTGAATTTTGTTGGTAGGAACAATTTTGGTAATAACACATATAGAGGTAATTTTAATCCTAGGCCGTTTCCTAGTAATTCCTCTAATAATTATGGTAATTCCTACAACAATTCTTATTGGAATTTTAATATTATGCCCTCTGATTTCGAGATTAGTGTTAAAGAATTTATGAGTTCGCAAAAGAATTTCAATGCTTTGATTGAAGAAAAAATTCTGAAGATCGATGATTTGGCTAGGAACGTGGATAGAATTTCTCTTGATGTTGATTCTTTGAAACTTAGATCTATTCCACCCAAGCATGATATTAATGAGTCTCTCAAAGCTATGCGAATTTCCATTGATGGGTGCAAAGAAAGAACCGCTATGATGTGTGCTAAACGAGATTTGTTTGAAAAGGTGTGTTCTTCTAGTTTTCGTGAAAATAATGATGAAGATCTTAAAGTGATTGATGTGACTCCTATTGAATCTTTGTTTTCTAATATAATTCTTGATAAATATGGGACTGGAGATGAGTCAACTTTAGTTAAAAGGCATCCCAGTGATTCGGAGTTTTTAGATCTAGATGCAAAAATTGATAAAAGTGGGATTGGAGAGGTCAAGATTTAAGTAGTGATGAACCCACTCTTTTGAATTTCAAGGAATTTAATTATAGTTGTTGTTCTTTAATAGATTGTATTTCCTTGTTGCAATCCATGTTGAATTCTCCTCATGCTTATAATCAAAACAAAGCTTTTACTAAGCATATCGTTGATGCTTTGATGCAATCTTTTGAAAAAAGCTAGAATTGGATGTTTCTATCCCAAGAAAACTTTTTGATGAGTGGGAAGCTAGTATTAAGAACAAAATGAAAGATTATGAGTGCCATGCTTTGTGTGATTTGGGTGCTAGCATCTCCACAATTCCAAAAACTTTATGTGATGTGTTAGGTTTCCATGAATTTGATGATTGTTCTTTAAATTTGCATCTTGCGGATTCCACTATTAAGAAACATATGGTAAGGATTAATGATGTTCTCATTGTTGCAAATAGGAATTATGTTCCCATAGATTTCATTGTTCTTGATATAGATTGCAATCCTACATGTCCTATTATTCTTGGTAGACCTTTCCTTAGAACGATTGGTGCAATTATTGATATGAAAGAAGGAAACATTAGATTTCAATTTCCATTAAGGAAGGGCATGAAACACTTTCCTAGAAAGAAAATTAAATAGCCGTATGAATCTATCATGAGATCTACTTATGGATTGCATACCAAAGACTACAATACCTAGATCTATTCGTGTTTTTATGCCTACCTAAGGGCGTTAAACAATAGCGCTTGTTGGGAGGCAACCCAATTTTATTTTTGTTCTTTGCTTTTTGTTCCTGTTTTTGATTTCAATAATTCATATGGCCTCTGGTTAGATGTGGTTTTGTGCTTTAATTAGTGTTTTTGCCAAGTAAGACCTTCGGGATAGCTTACAGTGATAGTTGTTCTTGCTAAAAAACACAAACTTTTGTGCCCAGTAAATAATTTACAGGATTTTATTGAAACGTGCTTTTGAGGTGATTCTTTTTGCTATGGATTGGTGAACAAATTTTCCAGGTTTTCCTAGTTTTTCAGAATTTTTAGAGTTACAGAATTATTCTAGAGCTACAGATTGCTACAGACTGTTCTGTTTTTGACAGATTCTGTTTTCTATGTGTTGTTTGCTTATTTTGATGAATCTATGGGTAGTATCGGGGGGTATGAACCATGGAAAAGTTGGAATACAGTAGATATTACACCAATAAAAATAAAGAATGACTTTGTAATAGTACCATAAAGTGGTGATTTATTTTATTATACTAACGGAGCTTATGAGATTTTCTATTAAGTTTTGTTTTGTGAAGTTTTCAAATTTTGGGTAAGGATTTGATGGACTATGGAATATGGAGTGGCAAGAGCCTAAGATTGAGGATGCCCAAGGCACCCCAAGCTAATATTCAAGGACAACCAAAATCCTAAGCTTGGGGATGCCCCGGAAGGCATCCCCTCTTTCATCTTCGTCTATCGGTAACTTTACTTGAGGCTATATTTTTATTCACCACATGATATGTGTTTTCCTTGTAGTGTCGTCTTGTATGATTTGAGTCTTTTCTTTTTAGTTTTCCACAATCATCCTTGCTGTAGACACCTTTTGAGAGAGACACACATGAATCGTGATTTATTAGAATACTCTATGTTCTTCACTTATATCTTTTCAGAGCACATCGGTGGTTTTATTTTACAGAAATTGATGAACTCTCATGCTTCACTTATATTATTTTGAGAGTCTTTAAACAACATGGTAATTTTCTTTGGTTATCAGTTTATTCCTAACATGATAGGCATCCAAGATGGATATAATAAACACTTTCATTTAAAAGTGCATTGAATACTATGAGAAGTTTGATTCTTTATGATTGTTTTGAGATATGAAGATAGTGATATTAGAGTCATGCTAGTGAGTAGTTGTGAATTTGAGAGATACTTGTGTTAAAATTTGTGATTCCCGTAGCATGCACGTATGGTGAACCGTTATGTGATTAAGTCGGAGCATGATTTATGTTTTGATTGTCTTCCTTATGAGTGGCGGTCGGGGACGAGCGATGGTACTTTCCTACCAATCTATCCCCCTAGGAGCATGCGTGTAGTACTTTGCTTCGATAACTAATATATTTTTGCAATAAATATATGAGTTCTTTATGACTAATTTCAGTCCATGGATTATAAGCACTCTCACCCTTCCACCATTGCTAACCTCTCTTGTGCCGCGCAACTCTCACCGGTACCATACACCCACCATATACCTTCCTCAAAACAACCACCATAACTACCTATTATGGCATTTCCATAGCCATTCCGAGATATTTTGCCATGCAACTTTCCACCGTTCCGTTTATTATGACACGCTTCATCATTGTCATATTGCTTTGCATGATCATGTAGTTGACATCGTATTTGTGACAAAGACACCACTCATAATTCTTTCATACGTGTCACTCTTGATTCATTGCACATCCCAGTACACCGCCAGAGGCATTCATGTAGAGTCATATTTTGTTCTAAGTATCGAGTTGTAATTCTTGAGTTGTAAGTAAATAAAAGTGTGATGATCTTCATTATTAGAGCATTATCCCAGTGAGGAAAGGATGATGGAGACTATGATTCCCCCACAAGTCGGGATGAGACTCCGGATGAAAAAAAAGAGGCCAATTTTTTTTGAGAAAGGCCCAAAATAAAATAAAATAAATGAGAGAAAAAGAGAGAAGGGGCAATGTTACTATCCTTTTACCACACTTGTGCTTCAAAGTAGCACCATGATCTTCATGATAGAGAGTCTCCTATGATATCACTTTCATATACTAGTGGAAAATTTTCATTATAAAACTTGGCTTGTATATTCCAATGATGGGCTTCCTCAAATTGCCCTAGGTCTTCGTGAGCAAGCGAGTTGGATGCACACCCACTTAGTTTGTTTTTTAGCTTTCATACACTTATAGCTCTAGTGCATCCGTTGCATGGCAATCCCTACTCACTCACATTGACATCTATTGATGGGCATCTCCATAGCCCGTTGATATGCCTAGTTGATGTGAGACTAGCTCCCTATTTTTGTCTTCTCCACAACCACCATATTCTATTCCACCTATAGTGCTATATCCATGGCTCACTCTCATGTATTGCGTGAAAGTTGAAAAAGTTTGAGAACATCAAAAGTATGAAACAATTGCTTGGCTTGTCATCAGGGTTGTGCATGATTTAAATATTTTGTGTGATGAAGATGGAGCATACCCAGACTATATGATTTTGTAGGGATAGCTTTCTTTGGCCATGTTATTTTGCGAAGACATGATTGCTTTATTAGTATGCTTGAAGTATCATTGTTTTTATGTCAATATTAAACTTTTGTTCTGAATCTGTCGGATCTGAACATTCATGCCACAATAAAGGAAGTTACATGGATAAATATGTTAGGTAGCATTCCACATCAAAAATTCTGTTTTTATCATTTACCTACTCGAGGACGAGCAGGAATTAAGCTTGGGGATGCTTGATACTTCTCCAAAGTATCTATAATTTTTGATTGTTCCATGCTATTATATTATCTGTTTTGGATGTTTTATATGCATCATTATGCTATTTTATATTATTTTGGGACTAACCTATTAACCTAGAGCCCAATGCCAGTTCCTGTTTTTTCCCTGTTTTAGAGTTTCACAGAAAAGGAATACCAACCAGGGTCCAAACAGAATAAAACTTTTGCGATGATCTTTATTAGACCAGAAGCAAACCGGGAGACTTGGAGATGAAGTCAGAGGAGCCTCGAGGCGGCCACAAGGGTGGAGGGCGTGCCTTGGGGGGTAGGGTGCCCCCTATCTCGTGGGCCCCTCATGGGTCTCCTGATATAATTATTTCACCTATATATACTCTTATACCCCCAAACCACCAGAAGCATCCACGAAAACACTTTTCCACCGCCGCAACCTCCTTTACCCGTGAGATCCCATCTAGGGGCCTTTTCCGGTGTCCTACTGGAGGGGGATTCAATACGGAGGGCTTCTACATCAACACCATTGCCCTTCCGATGAAGCGTGAGTAGTTTACCTCAGACCTACGGGTCCATAGCTAGTAGCTAGATGGCTTCTTCTCTCTCTTTGATTCTCAATACCATGTTCTCCTTGCTGTTCTTGGAGATCTATTCGATGTAATAACTTTTTGCAGTGTGTTTGCCAAGATCCGATGAATTGTGGATTTATGATCAGCTTATCTTTGAATATTATTTGAATCTCCTATGAATTCGTATATGCATGATTTGATGTCTTTGCAAGTCTCTTCGAATTATCAGTTTGGTTTGGCCAACTAGATTGGTTCTTCTTGCAATGGGAGAAGTGCTTAGCTTTGGGTTCAATCTTGCGGTGCCCTTTCCTAGTGACAGTAGGGAAAGCAAGACACGTATTGTATTGTTTCCATCGAGGATAAAAAGATGGGGTTTTCATCATATTGCTTGAGTTAATTCCTCTACATCATGTCATCTTACTTAATGCGTTACTCCGTTCTTTATGAACTTAATACTCTGGATGCATGCTGGATAGCGGTCGATGTGTGGAGTAATAGTAGTAGATGCAGAATCATTTCGGTCCACTTGACACAGACGTGATGCCTATATTCATGATCATTGCCTTAGATATCGTCATAACTTTGCGCTTTTCTATCAATTGCTCGACAGTAATTTGTTCACCCACCGTATTATTTTCTATCTTTAGAGAAGACTCTAGTGAAATCTATGGCCCCTGGGAAGCCTCTAGTGAAACCTATGGCCCCCGTATTTTCTATCTTGAGAGAAGTCTCTAATGAAACCTATGGCCCCCGGGTCTCTTTTCCATCATATAAACTCTCTTTTCCATCATATAAAGTCTCTCTTCCATCATATAAAGTCTCTTTTCCATGATACAAGTTTCCGATCTACTATTCTTGCAATCTTTTACTTTCCGATCTATAATCCAAAAATACCAAAAATATTTACATTATTGTTTATCTATCAGATCTCAGTTTTGCAAGTAACCGTGAAGGGATTGAGCTCCCCTTTATCGCGTTGGGTGCAAGATTGTTTGATTGTTTGTGCAGGTATTCGGTGATTTGTGCGTTATCTCCTACTGGATTGATACCTTGGTTCTCAAACTGAGGGAAATACTTACTCTACTTTGCTGCATCACCCTTTCCTCTTCAAGGGAAAAACCAACGCAAGCTTAAGAAGTAGCACCGCCGCCCTCGCCCAATTGAAGCGCGCCACATCGCCTCAACCACCCACCAGCGACCACGGCCCACCAAGCCCACTGGGAGCCCGCCCGAGCCCACCGGGAGCTTGCCCGAGCCCATCCAGGCTCGAGCCGACCACGACGCCGGCCGAGCTCCTCCTTGCCCGCGCCGCTCCACCCCACCGCCATGACCTCCTCACTGTCTCACGCTGGCCGGCCACAGGAGGGCTGCCGGAGCCACCGTCGGCGACGGGCATGTGATAACCCACAAGTGTAGGGGATTGCAACAGCTTTTAAGGGTAGAGTATTCAACCCAAATTTATTGATTCGACACAAGGGGAGCCAAATAATATTCTTAAGTATTAGCAGTTGAGTTTTCAATTCAACCACACCTGGATAACTTAGTATCTACAACAAAGTATTTAGTACCAAAGTAATATGATAGTAAAGGTAACAGTGGCAAAAGTAAAGATAGCAGTTTTGTAATGATTGTAACAGTAGCAACGGAAAAGTAAATAAGAGAAACACAGTATGTGAAAAGCTCATAGGCATTGGATATGTGATGGATAATTATGTCGGATGCGATTCCTCATGTAATAGCTATAACATAGGGTGACACAGAACTAGCTCCAATTCATCAATGTAATGTAGGCATGTATTCCGAATATAGTCATACGTGCTTATGGAAAAGAACTTGCATGACATCTTTTGTCCTACCCTCCCGTGGCAGCGGGGTCCTAGTGGAAACTAAGGGATATTAAGGCCTCCTTTTAATAGAGAACCGGAACAAAGCATTAGCACATAGTGAATACATGAACTCTTCAAACTACGGTCATCACCGTGAAGTATCCCGATTATTGTCACTTCGGGGTTGTCGGATCATAACACATAATAGGTGACTATAGACTTGCAAGATAGGATAAAACACACACATATATTCATGAAAACATAATAGGTTCATATCTGAAATCATGGCACTCGGGCCCTAGTGACAAGCATTAAGCATACCAAAGTCATAGCAACATCAATCTCAGAACATAGTGGATACTAGGGATCAAACCCTAACAAAACTAACTTGATTACATGGTAAATCTCATCCAACCCATCAGCGTCCAGCAAGCCTACGATGGAATTACTCACGCACGGCGGTGAGCATCATGAAATTGGTGATGGAGGATGGTTGATGATGACAACGGTGACGAATCCCCCTCTCCGGAGCCCCGAACGGACTCCAGATCAGCCCTCCCGAGAGAGATTAGGGCTTGGCGACGGCTCCGTATCGTAAAACACGATGAAACTTTCTCTCTGATTTTTTTCTCCGCGAAACGGAATATATAGAGTTGGAGTTGAGGTCGGTGGAGCGTCAGGGGGGCCACGAGACAGGGGGGCGCGCCCCCACCCTCGTGGACAGGGTGTGGGCCCCCTGGTCTTGATTCTTTCACCAGTATTTTTTATATTTCCAAAACTTGTCTCCGTGGATTTTCAGGTCATTCCGAGAACTTTTGTTTTCTACACATAAAACAACATCATGGCAGTTCTGCTGAAAACAGTGTCAGTCCGGGTTAGTTTCATGCAAATCATGCAAGTTAGAGTCCAAAACAAGGGCAAAAGTGTTCGGAAAAGTAGATACCTTGGGGACGTATCAACTCCCCCAAGCTTAAACCTTTGCTTGTCCTCAAGCAATTCAGTTGATAAACTGAAAGTGATAAAGAAAAACTTTTACAAACTCTGTTTGCTCTTGTTGTTGTAAACATGTAAAGCCAGCATTCAAATTTCAGCAAGTATTATGAACTAACCATACTCACAATAACACCTAGGTCTCACAATTTCTCATATCAATGGCATAATCAGCTAGCGAGCGATAATAATAAAACTCGGATGACAACACTTTCTCAAAACAATCATAATATGATATAAGAAGATGGTATCTCGCTAGCCCTTTCTGAGACTGCAAAACATAAATGCAGAGCACCTCTAAAGATCAAGGACTGACTAAACATTGTAATTCATGGTAAAAGAGATCCAGTCAAATCATACCCAATATAAACCAATAGTAATGAATGCAAATGACAGCGTGCTCTCCAGCGGGTGCTTTTAATAAGAGGGATGATGACTCAACATAAAAGTAAATAGATAGGCCCTTCGCAGAGGGAAGTAGGGATTTGTAGAGGTTCCAGAGCTCGATTTTAAAACAGAGATTGAATAACATTTTGAGTAGCATACTTTCACTGTCAACACAACAACTATGAGATGGCTATATCTTCCATACTACATGCATTATAGGCAGTTCCCAAACAGAATGGTAAAAGTTTATACTCCCCCACCACCAACAGGCATCAATCCATGGCTTGCTCGAAGCAACGAGTGCCTCCAACTAACAACAGCCCTGAGGGAGTTTTGTTTAATTATATTGATTTGCTTTGATATTTTTGGATCATGGGACTGGGCATCCCGGTTACCGGCCCTTTCTCGTGAATGAGGAGCGGAGTCCACTTCTCTTGAGAATAACCCACCTAGCATGGAAGATATAGGCAACCCTAGTTGAAACATGAGCTGCTCGAGCATACAAAACAAAATTTCATTTGAAGGTTTGGAGTTTGGCACATACAAATTTACTTGAAACAGCAGGTAGATAACGCATATAGGAAGGTATGGTGGACTCATATGGAACAACTTTGGGGTTTATGGAGTTTGGATGCACAAGCAGTATTCCCACTTAGTACAGGTGAAGGCTAGCAAAATACTGGGAAGCAACCAACTGAAAGAGCGACAACAGTCATGAACATGCATTAAAATTAATTCACACCGAGTACAAGCATGAGTAGGATATAATCCACCATGAACATAAATATCATGAATGCTATGTTGATTTGTTTCAACTACATGCGTGAACATGTGCCAAGTCGAGTCACTCAATTCATTCAAAGGAGGATACCATCCCATCATACCACATCACAATCATTTTAATAGCATGTTGGCACGCAAGGTAAACCATTATAACTCATAGCTAATCAAGCATGGCACAAGCAACTATAATCTCTAAATGTCATTGCAAATATGTTTACTTCATAATAAGTTGAATCAGGAACGATGAACTCATCATATTTACAAAAACAAGAGAGGTCGAGTTCATACCAGCTTCTCTCATCTCAATAAGTCTATCATATATCGTCATTATTGCCTTTCACTTGCACGACCGAACGATGTTTATAATAATAATAGTGCACGTGCACTGGACTAAGCTGGAATCTGAAAGCATTCAACTCAAGAAAGAAGACAAAGTAATATGGGCTCCAAGTTAAATCAACAATCATGCATATGAGAGCCACTAAACATTTTCAATATGGTCTTCTACTTCGACCCCAAAAGGAAAGAAAATAAAATAAAACTATTTACACGGGAAAGCTCCCAACAAGTAAGAAGAAGAACGAGGAATCTTTTTGGGTTTTCATTTTAATTCTACTACAAGCATGGAAATTAATACTAACTAATTTTTTTGGTTTTTAAGGTTTATCAAACACATAAGAAGAAAGCTAGAAAAAGAAAATTAAACTAACATGGACAATACAATGAAAGAGTATGAGCACCGACGACTAGAATAGTGTGTGAACATGAATATAAAGTCGGTGAGAAATACACACTCCCCCAAGCTTAGGCTTTTGGCCTAAGTTGGTCTACTACCAAGGGTAGCCTGGCTGATATCCTTAGTTATAACTGGGGCTGTACTGAGATGCAGCAGCAAATGCCTCCTGAGCTGCGGCATGTTGGCGAGCCGCCTCCGCTCTCTCCTCGTGTTCAGCTGCTTCCTCCCTGTAACAACATATCTTCCTTTTGCCTGGTAATCAAAAAGGAAAGGAGCAGGAAGAGTAACATGGACAACGCTATGTCTGTCAAAGATTAGTCGATACTGGAGGAACTCTTCATTCCTCTTAAGAAAATGATGTTTGACCATAGCGTCATAATCTAAATAAGCAGGAGGTAACACCATATCCCCTTCTCATGGGGCTATACCAAGATAATTAGCCACACGGGTCGCATAAATTCCTCCAAATAAATCTCCAGCCCTACCATTGTTATGCAACCTACGTGCAACTATTGCCCCCAAGTTGTAATCTTTATTACCTAATACGGCACTCTTGAGGACACTAAGATCAGGGACACACATATGACATGCTTCATATTTACCGTTAATGCATCTACCAATGAAGAGAGCAAAATAACGTATAGCACGAAAATGAATGCTCCCTATGGTAGCTTGCGCAATATCCCTAGATTCTCCCATAGTAATACTAGCAAGAAAGTCTCTAAATTTAGATTTATGAGGATCATTAATATTGCCCCACTGTGGAAGTTTGCATGCAGTTGTAAAATCTTCTAAGTCCATGGTATAAGATGTATCATAGATATCAAATAGGACACTCGGAGAATTACGTGAACATTTATACTTAAACCTTCTTACAAATGAATCGGTCAATAAATAGTACTGAGGACACTTATCTTGTAAGAAGTCCTCTAGAGCGGCATTACGCACATATGCGTCAAATTCCTCCTTAAAGCATGCTTTGACCATAAAATCGTCGGATGGCCACTCACAAGCTCGTACTTCTGCGTCCCTCGGTAGTTCATCGTCTTGCTCACGCATAGCAATCCGGGGTCCTTTCTTTACTGAGGAACCACCTTGGTACATTCTGCTAGACATATTTCTTTTTCTGAAAAATTTCTGAAATTTTAGTAACTTCAAAATAAAAGTGAATAAAACTAAACAAGATCGGTAGCAACTACTCCTATAAGTGCCTAGAGCCTATATCATGCATTAGAATTACTTGGGACCTCATAAATTTGACATGCAAGCTCAAGAACTGGGTCACCTATGCAGCAAAAATTTGCAATGAATAAAGCACTAGAACAAAAACTAATTGGACCAATGGAGGAGTCACATACTAAGCAACAATCTCCCAAAGCAGTTTTGTGAATGGAGCTTTGAGCTAGAACTCGTGCTTGAGCTGGATGGGGATTTTTTGGGAAGAAGATGGAGTGTGTGGGTGCTGGCATAAGTGGAGGGGG
Organism: Triticum timopheevii; assembly: GCA_963921465.1. NCBI lineage: Eukaryota > Viridiplantae > Streptophyta > Magnoliopsida > Poales > Poaceae > Triticum > Triticum timopheevii. The sequence continues at coordinate 295,864,708 of OY997274.1, forward strand.
GCCACCGTGGGCCCATGAGACAGGGGGGCACGCCCAGGGGGTGTGGGCGCGCCCTCCACCCTCGTGGCCTGGTGCTTGCCCCTCTTGCAGTGTTTTCAGTGCCTAAAATCCTCAAATATTCCATAAAAGTTCATACTAAATTTGCAGGGCATTTCGAGCACTTTTATTTTTGGGATTTTTTTATTGCACGGATAATTCAGAAAACAAACAGATAATACTATTTTTGCTTTATTTATTCTAAATAACAGAAAGTAAAAAGAGGGTACAGAAGGTTGTGCCTTCTAGTTTCATCCATCTCATGATCATCAAAATGAATCCACTAACAAGGTTGATCAAGTCTTGTTAACAAACTCATTCCGAATAACACGGAACCGGAGAAATTTCGAATAACACTAGGTTATCTCAACGGGGATATGAACATCCCCATTAATAAGAATATCATACTTATTCTTGACAATAGGAAGAGGAAATTCAAAACCTCCAATAATGATAGTTGGACTTTTTCCAATAGAGTTGATGGTATGAACTTGAGGTTGTTTCCTCGGAAAGTGTACCGTATGCTCATTACCATTAACATGAAAAGTGACATTGCCTTTGTTGCAATCAATAACAGCCCCTGCAGTATTCAAAAAGGGTCTACCAAGGATAATTGACATACTCTCGTCCTCGGGAATATCAAGAATAACAAAGTCCGTTAAGATAGTGACATTTGCAACCACAACAGGCACATCCTCACAAATACTGACAGGTATAACAGTTGATTTATCAGCCATTTGCAAAGATATTTCAGTAGGTGTCAACTTACTCAATTCAAGTCTACGATATAAAGAGAGAGGCATAACACTAACACCGGCTCCAAGATCACATAAAGCAGTTCTAACATAATTTCTTTTAATGGAGCATGGTATGGTTGGTACCCCTGGATCTCCAAGTTTCTTTGGTATTCCACCTTTAAAAGTGTAATTAGCAAGCATGGTGGAAATTTCAGCTTCCGGTATCTTTCTTTTGTTTGTAATGATACCCTTCATATATTTAGCATAAGGATTTACTTTAAGCATATCAGTTAAGTGCATACGTAAGAAAATAGGTGTAATCATTTCAACAAAGCACTCAAAATCCTCATCATCCTTTGTCTTGGATGGTTTAGGAGGAAAGGGCATGGGTTTCTGAACCCATGGTTCTCTTTCTCTACCGTGCTTCCTAGCAACAAAATCTCTCTTATCATAACGTTGATTCTTTTTGATCCGGCTCCACTCAATGATTCTTGTCCTCTACCAGCATCACATTCGACTTGCTGCTTTGCTCTATGACTCAAGGACCAAACCCATTTGTAACAAATATCCACAAAAAACCTTCTTGGAAATTGATGTCAAAGGGGGAGAGAGAGATCACATAAAAGCTTAATCATTCCTATAGGGGGAGAGAATACTCAGGAAGAGAGAGAGACCCCAGATGCTTGGTGTTCAAGAGGAGAGAAGTCACATGTCTTTAAGAGGGGAAAGACATGTTCATATTTGGTTGTTTACATTAGATCTATTTCTTTTCTTTGCTCTGATTTTCTGTTCCCTATCTTCTCCCAGTATCCCATGCAAGATTCAGGGGGAGCAAGAAATCTAAGGGAAGGAAATCCGTAAATTCATTGCACATCTTTACCTTTGGGGACATGTCTATATCCAATGTAGTACTCAGTACTCACACTCTACATGTCATCCCAGTCTTGGTACTCTTGTGGTTTCTTTTGTTTGCTCTGGCTAGTAGGTGTATCTGTGTTATCTAACCTTGTTTACGCAGGTTCATTCCTTCCTAAGCCAAATCAAGACCACAAGGTAAGTATATGCATCACAGTCATGTGTATGAGGATTTCTTGCTGATGTACATACTGTTTGCAAGAAGTACTCGTGAACATGAAGGTACATTTCCCATATTCACATCATTTACTCTGACGCATATAGCCAAGATACATGTAACACATTGCTTACTCTGTCATGCTTATGCATCCACATGCTCCTATATTCCATAGTTACATGATTGCATACATGTAGGGGGAGCCTATGCATGTTACATGTGGCACCCTGGCTCAGAGCAACCGGTTTACCCTGCATTGCCAGCCCAGAGATCGAGTCTACTGGCAATACACAACAACATGGTACAAAAATAACTGCTTTATTAATACTAGCATGGTACAAAGGTCTGATATTACATCGAGCTTCGAGGCCAAGTGACACACACGGTGCTGCTGGATAGTATGTACATTATTTAATGAACATGGTTGGGGCCTCCATCGCACGAAACTATGTGGCAGTGGAAGAACGACGTAGTAGAACTCCATGGCACAGTGACACCGACGTAGACACGACATAGACACGAGATGCGCTCCGATGCAAATCAACTTGCCTGAAAACTGGCATGACACACCAGGTCAGTACATTGAATGTACTTGCAAGCTCACAACAAACATAAGCACGATGACAAACAATATCATGATAATTAATCAAGTTAAATTAATGCAAGAAATTACTACAAATGCAAAGCTATGCAGCGTAACCAAACAGTGCACCGAGTCACACGGACTTGCTTACCAGACGGTTACCTCGTAACCAAACGGTGACCACACCGGGGTCACACCTGAAACCAATCACTCATGAACACCTCGAGTGTTCAAGATTCACCACGAAACAATGCATCACAACAATTAATTATAAAAGTTGATCCATGGTGTGACTTACTCCCAAGTCTTGCCCATAACCGAGGGCGCGGCTATCGATAGATTAAATACACTCTGCAGAGGTAGCGCACTTTACCCACAGTACGGAATACCTGGCCTCGTACTCCCATTCGGGTGGACCAAAGTACTCCGACGAAACCCTCCCTTTGCCATGCACTCTCCCCGGCCACTCCGACCATCTCCCTCTGAGGTCTAGGTCTTGGATGGCGCCGTGTCTACCAAAGACACCAACGTCCACCGTCGTGGCAAAACGGTCCCAAACGGGGACAAGGTACCATAAAAACAAAACGAGCATACAAGGTTATGTCTGCCTACCGAGCCAGGGTATGCACGCCCATAACCTTCCCTCGCTGGAGGCACCGGTGAGAGCCACGACAAAGGACCGAATCAAGACCTTCCCATTAGGTAAATGTGGTCGCACTGAATTAAAAACCCAATTCAGTGGCACCATGATGTGATCAACATCATATTTAGGTTGAACTTAATAAAGTATTAACTTTCAAAAAAACTTTTTATTACTAACATGGCATCATACCGGAAATCATGCAACTACTCGTCAGACAGAGCAAGCAACTCTTAAGCATGGCTCAAAACAAGCAATATACCTAAGTTGCACTACTAAGATCAGAAACTTCTCTAGTTATAAGTCATTTTTATCTACAAACAACATTTTTATTAGTTCATCATTTAGTTGAAAACTATTACTAGCAAAAATAGTTACAATAACTTTCCATAACAGAATATCTAGTGCAAAATCTTACTCTACTTAGACAAATAATTCTATGAACTCAACCAGAAGCTAAAACAAGCATATCAAGCATCATAAAACAACTAGCAATTAACCATATTCATTTATCAAATTTTAAATGCAAATAAAGACTCATATTCAAGTAGAAAATCATAGATATTGAAATAACACCATCCAAATGATGTTGTGGCTTGCCTTAGTGGAGAGGAGGGTCACACTCCTCCTGGTTAGCTTCAAGGCAAGATCCTCCTTCTGAAAATATTTAAAAACCACAAAGATAAATGTCAAAACACATTCTGAAAATCACCAGAAATTCTAGACAGCAAGGAAAAATCCACCTTTTGCTGTGCTGCTAGAGCTTTTTGTAACAAAGGCAATGCAAAAAGAATCAATTCATTTGGACTTGTGGTTTAGAAATTATGGCTGGTCAAAGTTTGGTCAAATTTCTGAATAAATTTGAATTAAACAGAAATTCCTAGGGGGGGGGGGGTGACGTCGAAGGTGTAAAACAGAAATACGCCTCCACTCATACCGCTTCGGGCACGAGTGGTGAGACCAACAGGTGGGTCCCGTGCGTCAGGAGAGAGAGATCAGAGGGAGGCGGGGCTTCGCCGGAGCTCACGCCGGCGACGAGGGGGGTTTGGGGCTAAATGAGAGGGATAGGATTGAAGCTAGGGTCGTGGCTCACCTGCCCGTACCCATGGCTTGGCGAGAGGTGGCCGGAGCTGGTCGCAGTTGAGCTTGCAAGCTTCGGTGGCGGATGGGATTCGCTGGAGAGGAAGAAGACGGCAGCGAGAGGTGGCTCCGAGGGCTCCACGGGGTCCAGGCAGCACCAGTAGACCCCCAATGCCCCGCCCAAGCAGTTGCTTGAGCTCGAGAGGCACCAGAGTGCGGCAGCTGGACTGCAGGGATCATCGGAGTTCTCTGGTCGGGGCGATGGCCAGAGGCCTGCCCGACCGGGCTTCTGCTCGTCTACGTGTTCGTGGAGGTGGTTTGGAGTGGCGCGTGGCTAGTGAGCGAGGAGGGGAGAGCTATATATAGCCAGAGTGGAGGGGGGGGGGGCGTGTTGCTGCCAGAGCACTCTAGACACGTGGCGAACGTCGACGAGAGGCTCCAACGCGAGGGGACAGGGTGCAACGTCAACGCCGGTGCTTGCCCACACTCGCGGACGAGCACAGGAGGCGGTTTGAGATGGGGACAAGCACACGCGTGCACTATGCCATTTTGGCCGCGACTTGACAGGTCTTGCTGCGGCGGCTCCGGCGTTAGCGAGCGCCAGGGAGGGATCATGGGTGATGGGTCGAGGATTGGGGCGCGGTGCGGCAGTCGGCGGCGAGCGCTAAAACGTGCACGCGCGAAACAGAGCGCAAGGCGCTAGACAGAGCGAATTGAGACGCATGCCAAGCACCGTGTGCACGCGCGGTCACCAGGTTGGCATGGTCAAAACAACGCCCAGGAGCGGCCAAACCTTGTCTACGCTCTCGATCGTGCAGTGTTTAGTCTAGGGGAGTTGATGGCTCATGCCCTTGTCGACCAGAAGTGACGCCACTTAGCTGACAAGTTTCTGTACAGAAACTTGGTCACCAAGTTTGGCCACCTTCTAGAAGGACATTACGGCTGATCTCCTGGGGTTTAGGGTTTCTTAGGAGGGTGTTTAAGCTCAAGAAAGATCAAGGCTAAAAGCTCAGGGAAAAATGCACTTGTTGAACAAAGTGCATTTCTGGTGCAGAGGTGAAAAGATTTTCTACAACAAAAATATTACAAAAAGTGATGCAATATTTTTGCATGGGAAGATGTGCCATGGTCCTAAGAATATTTAGGAATTATCTCAGATTTTTCTGAGCAAGAAAAATTGAGGTTGCTTTGGAGCACAAAGTTCTGAAATGAACTTAAGAGAGAAAAATGAATATTTTCCTTTTAGGAAAAATATTCATTTTATTATTTTGGGAATTTGTGGGAGGGATAAGGTAGATAGGTTACTTGGGTGAAATCCAAGGATATGCCCAAGTGACAAGTCCATTTGAATTGATCCAAAAATCCAAATCAAGTCAGGGAAAAACCAAAATGAAAACCAAGTCCGGAAAGAGAGAGAAGGCAAGTCCGGTAAAAAGAGAGAAGGCAAAAACCAGGCTGTCACAAACCTCCCCCACTTAGGATGAATCTCATCCTCGAGATTCGGTTGCTTGGAAAAACCATTCTGGGTATGCAGTCCTTAAAAATTCCTCTCTTTCCCAGGTTGCTTCTTCTTCGGTGTGATGCTCCCACTGAACCTTGTAAAATCTTATCTCTTTGCTGCGAGTGACCCTTTCTGTCTGATCCAATATTCTGATTGGCTTTTCCTCATAAGTCAAATCCTTAGCCAATTCTATGTCTAACATATCAGTCCTTTTCTCTGGTGGTGAGATGCATCTTCTTAGCTGTGAGATGTGAAACACGTTGTGTACTTCGGACAATTCTGGTGGCAATTCCAACTGGTAGACGACTGTTCCGACTATGGCCATGACGGGGAATGGACCGATATATCTGGGTGCCAATTTTCCTTGGGTCTGAAACCTCTTGACTCCTTTCATGGGGGTGACTCGGAGATATACGTGTTCTCCGGGTTCGAGGCTGATCTGACGATGTTTGGCATCATAGTAGCTCTTCTGTCGGGATTTGGCCAGTTGCAGTCTGTCTCGAATTTCCTTGACTTGCTTCTTGGCTTCGAGCATTAAATCAGTCCCGAAGATACGGCTATCTCCGGTTTGAGACCAATTTAATGGGGTGCGGCATTTCCGGCCATACATGGCTTCATACGGTGACATCTTTAAGCTGGCCTGGAAACTGTTGTTGTAGGAAAACTCGGCGTAGGGCAGACAGTCTTCCACTTGGTTCCTTGGGCCAATGTACATGCCCGGAGCATATCTCCGAGTATTTGATTTACTCGCTCAGTCTGTCCATCTATCTGAGGATGGTAAGGCATGTTGTACTTCAGAGCGGTCCCCAAGGCTTGATGAAGTCGGGACCAAAATGCGGATGTGAATAGAGATCCCCTATTGGAGGTGATAGTCTTGGGTACTCCATGCAGACTGACAATTCTTGATACAAACAGCTGTGCAAGTTGATTTGCACGGTATGTGGTCCAGATAGGTAGGAAGTGTGCCACCTTGGTTAGAGTGTCCACTATGACCCATATCGCGTCGTTTCCTCGATGAGACCTTGGTAATCCGGTGACGAAATCCATGCAAATATCGTCCCATTTCCATTGGGATACCGACAGAGGCTGGAGGAGTTCGGCGGGTTTTTGGTGTTCCGCCTTTACCTTATTGCAGATATCGTAGTAGGCCACAAAATACGTGATGTCTTTCTTCATTCCATCCCACCAAAATATCTGACGAAGTTCCTCATACATCTTGGTACCACCGGGATGAATTGAGTATGGTGCTTCATGTGCTTCCGCCAATATTTTCTTCTTCAGACTGTCTTGGTTGGGTACGCAAAGTCTTCCTCGGAACCTTAGTGAACCTTGCTGATCCATAGTGAGTGCTTGCCCTTGGTGCAGCTTCTGAACATATATCCATAACACCTTATCATCCGCTTGAGCTCTGCGGATTTCTTCTTCGAGAGTAGGAGCAACTTCCAATATATTAGTAAGATGGGCGTCGGTGATTACCAGATTCAGCTGCATGATTTCTTCATAGAGCTCTGGAGGCAAGGAATCCATTAGGGCACTGAGGTTGACTGGTTTGCGACTGAGGGCGTCAGCCACCACTTTAGCTTTGCCCGGCTGATAATTTATTCCGAGGTTATAGTACTTAAACAACTCGAGCCATCTTCGTTGTCGAAGGTTCAAGTCGGGCTGAGTGAATATATACTTGAGACTTTTCTGGTCGGGGAATATCTGGCACTTCTTTAATCAGATAATGTCTCCAGATTTTTAAAGCGTGCACCACTGCGGCCAATTCCAAATCATGAGCAGGATAATTTCCTTCATGTTGTCGCAGTTAGCGAGATGCATAGGCCACCACTTTTGCCATCTTGCATGAGTACACACCCCAGTCCTTTTTTGGAGGCGTCGCAGTAAACATCAAAACTGCGGTAGATATCTGGAAGAGTTAATACAGGTGCCGATATCAGTATGTTTTTAACTCATTGAAGCTCCGCTCGCAGTCTTCAGTCCATATGAACTTCTTGTCCTTCTTGAGGGCTCAGTTATTGGCTTGGCGATCTTGGAAAATTCTTCGATAAAACGGCGATAATATCCGGCCAGTCCAAGGAAACTCCGGATTTCTGAGACGGTGGTGGGTGCGGACCAATCAAGTACATCTTTTACCTAGCTTGGTGTCGGTGTCAAAACCGGCGGATCTCGGGTAGGGGGTCCCGATCTGTGCGTCTTAGGCTAATGGTAACAGGAGGCAAGGGACACAATGTTGGGCCCTCTCGATGGAGGTAAAACCCTACTTCCTGCTTGATTGATATTGATGATATGAGCAGCACAAGAGTTGATCTACCACGAGATCGTAGAGGCTAAACCCTAGAAGCTAGCCTATGGTGATTATGATTGTGATCATCCCTCTAAGGACTAAACTCTCCGGTTTATATTGACACCGGAGAGGGCTAGGGTTTACATGGAGTCGGTTACAAAGAAGGAAATATAATATCCAGATCGCCAAGCTTGTCTTCCACGCAAAGGAGAGTCCCATTCGGACACGGGACGAAGTCTTGAGTCTTGTATCTTCACGCTCCAATAGTCCGGACTATATAGTCCAGCTGACCGGATACCCCCTAATCCAGGACTCCCTTAGTAGCCCCTGAACCAGGCTTCAATGACGATGAGTCCGGCGCACCGTTTTGTCTTCGGCATTGGAATGCGGGTTCCATCTCCGAATACTCCAAAGTACTTGTTGCGACGAATAGTGTCCGGCTTCCCATCAATGTTGTACTCCTCGGCTTCTGTGCTTCAATAATGACCATCTCCACATGTCGAGCGAATGCGAGGGGCCGAGGCATTTTTGCATTTGCCACCCCCGGTCCAGCAGGTTAACCGTCTATTTGAAGAGACGGGGATTCTCAGATCCAAACCTCACCCTCTCCCCTCAAACAAGCATCTAACAGGGTGCTCCAGAAAAAACCATTCCAACATTGCCAGTCGCCGCAGCTCTTCTTCTCGCTCCCCTCGCTCCAAGCCGGGTGACTGGGAAGAGTGTTCAGTTCCTCACAGCCGTTTGATAGAGTTACATACCCAAGGGTTTCTCCCACCGGCGTTCATGGTCCCGTCCGAGCCAGAATAGCCACCTATAATGGCGGGGAGCAAGTGGAGAGATCTCCTAATCCATCTCCAGAAGAGCGAATATGCCTCATCCCGCATCTGCTAAGGGGCGTCGGGTTTCCTATCCACCCATTTCTTTGCGGGCTCCTGGAGTTCTACGGCCTCTAGTTGCACAACTTCACCCCTGCCTCCGTGCTGCATATAGCAGGATATGTTGCCCTTTGTGAGCTATTTCTAGGCTGTGAGGCTCACTTTGGGTTATGGAAGAAATTGTTCTGCCTTGTCCCTCGCAACCAGGGAGAATCCCTATGTCAGGTGGGCGGAGCCGAAGTATGGCGCATCGCCAAGACCGGATACTCCGGTACTCCCAAGAAGGCACCGGAGAACTGGCCTTCGGAGTGGTTTTATGTTGACGATGTTCCCCTTCCGGATCCAGTCCGGACAGGTCTCCCTAAGTTCAATAACGCTCCGTCGAAGGCACGTCGAAGCTGGCGCCCTCAGGGCCCCCAAGAGGACGATACCAGAAAAATACACTTTCTGATGAGTAGGATAAAATTACTGGCCAAATCCGGGCTGACGATAATTGAGGTTATGGCAATATGCATAATGCAGGGAGTGCAGCCGCTTCAATATCGGGGGAATCCCATGTGGCACTACAACGGGGAAGATGATGCCACCCGCTGTGGCCGTAATGGTCCGGACTCCCCCACTGCTCTGGTGAGGATACTGTCCGATTTGTATAAAGGAGAAGAAGAAGAATTCCTTCATATTAAATTGCAGGATGGGTTTTCTATGTACAACCCCCCAAGCTGGGTAAGTCGTCACTCTTTCCCCCGCTTCACTTATTGTGGCGTTCTTCGCCAAGATTATTTACCTCGATATTTTCGATCAGGAACTGAGGAGGGCCGTAGAAGGAATCTCCAGCCCCTCCCCGCAGCCAGAGGACCCCGGCAGGGCCCTCGATCCAGGACTAGAAGAAGATCCAGATATTACTGTGGAGCTCGTCAACGGGATATTTTATCAGGCGAGCTGCGATGGTGCCTCAGTGGCCATTATCGCCGACTATCCCGAACTACTATCTACATCGCGTGTAAGCCAAAACAAAAAACCCTATTGAGGGAGTCCTGGACTAGGGGGTGTCCGGACAGCCGGACTATCATCGTCCGCCGGACTCCAAGACTACGAAGATACAAGATTGAAGACTCCGTCTCGTGTCCGGATGGGACTTTCCTTGGCGTGGAAGGCAAGCTCCGCGATACGGATATGTAGATCTCCTACCATTGTAACCGACTCTGTGTAACCCTAGCCTCCTCCAGTGTCTATATAAACCGGAGGGCTTTAGTCCGTAGGATACAACATACATTACAACAATCATACCATAGGCTAGCTTTAGGGTTTAGCCTCATTGATCTCGTGGTAGATCCACTCTTGTACTACCCATATCATCAATATTAATCAAGCAGGACGTAGGGTTTTACCTCCATCGAGAGGGCCCGAACCTGGGTAAAACATTGTGTCCCTCGTCTCCTGTTACCATCCGCCTAGACGCACAGTTCGGGACCCCCTACCTGAGATCCGCCGGTTTTGACACCGACATTGGTGCTTTCATTGAGAGTTCCTCTGTGCCGTCACCGATAGGCCCGATGGCATCTTCAACCAACAACGCTGTCCAGGGTGAGACTTTTCTCCCCGGACAGATCCTCGTATTCGGCGGCTTCGCACTGCAGGCTAATTCGCTTGGCCATCTGGAGCAGATCGAAAGCTACGCCCCTGGCCGTCAGGTCAGATTCGGAAGCCTAAACTTCACGGCCGACGTCCGCGGAGACTTGATCTTCGACGGGCTCGAGCCACAGCCAAGCGAGCCGCACTGTTACGATGGGCATGATCTAGCTCTGCCGCCGGACAGTGCCTTGATGGCCGCACACGAATCCGCTTCGGCCATTAGTCCGGAGCCGATCGCCCAGACCGAGGATCGGTGGATGGACACCGCCTTGGGGGCTTCAACTTCCACGGCGATGGAGCCGAACACTAATCTTGTCCCCCGCAAAACTCGTGATTCCGAGGTGCCGGACTCCTTGCCGGGCTCCGAACCTCCCACGCCCCTACCAATCGATTCGGATTGGGCGCCGGTTATGGAATTCACCACCGCGGACATCTTCCAACACTCGCCCTTTGGCGACATCCTGAATTCACTAAAGCATCTCTCGTTATCGGGAGGGTCCTGGCCGGACTATGGCCAGGATGGTCAGGATTCGGATGACGAAGAAATTCAGAGCCCACCCACCACCCACTTTGTAGCCACTATCGACGATCTAACCGACATGCTAGACTACGACTCCGAAGACATCGACGGTATAGACGACGATGCCAGAGACGAACAAGAAACAATGCCTACAGGGCACGGGAGGACCACCTCGTCATATGACATATACATGGTGGATACCCCAAAAGAGAGCGATAACGAGGACCAACAGGCCGCGGCAGAAGATAACCCCGCCGATATACAACCAAAACAGCGGCGCAGACGCCGCCCTAAGTCCCGCCTCGACAACAACAACGCTCCTAAGGACCCCGCAATACAGCAGGGCACACAAGTGGACGACGAACACGCAGATAAGCAACCGTCCGAACAGGACGAGTCAGATAATCAGTCCAGGCCCGGGGAAAATGACAGTCCGGACGATCTCATGCCGGACACGCCGCCGGAGAGTAAAAACCTTCGAAAAAGACTCGTCAACACTGCAAGAAGTTTGAAGAAGGAAAAGCGGAAGCTCAGAACAGCGGAAGACACACTCAGAATGAGGTGGAGCAAAGTGCTCAAAACCGCGGATAAATACGGCAATGGCCACCAATCAAAGAGCTACCCAAAGCGCAAGCTGCTACCAGAATTCGACGAGGAGGCCATAGAGCCCCCACCGCCAAAAAATAAAGAGGTTGCCTGGTCGGATAGACGGCCAAATGATAGGCCAAATTCTGAAAGCGGCGTCGCACATAAACCAACTAATGAACCTGGAAAGACAGATGGCCCAGCCAGGTCCATTTACGGGCCAAAGAAGAAGGCCCCAGGAAACAAGGTAACACGTCAAGTGTCCGAAGACAGTGGCACACCCAAGTACAGGGGCGCCGCACACCCACTATGTTTCACCGATGAGGTGCTGGACCATGAATTCCCAGCAGGATTTAAACCCATAAACATAGAGGCCTATGATGGAACAACAGACCCTGGAGTCTGGATAGAAGACTATATACTACATATACACATGGCCAGAGGAGATGATCTCCACGCCATAAAATACCTACCCCTCAAGCACAAAGGGCCAGCCCGTCATTGGCTTAAAAGCCTCCCAGAAAACACTGTGGGAAGTTGGGAAGATCTCGAGGACGCATTTAGAGCAAATTTTCAAGGGACTTATGTCCGCCCTCCGGATGCAGATGATCTAAGTCATATAACTCAACAGCCCGGAGAGTCAGCGCGTAAATTCTGGAACAGGTTTCTCACCAAAAAGAACCAAATAGTCGACTGTCCGGACGCCGAAGCCTTAGCAGCTTTTAAACACAATGTCCAAGACGAATGGCTGGCCAGACACCTCGGCCAAGAGAAACCGAGGACAATGTCCGCGCTAACAAGCCTCATGACCCGCTTCTGTGCGGGAGAGGATAGCTGGCTAGCAAGATGCAGCACCAGCGACCCAAGTACATCCGAGATAAGAGATGGAAACGGAAAATCACGGCGCAGAAAAGAGCAGCGTCGGAATAAAGAGAAAATCCCAAAGAGCACGGCAGTCAACGCCGGATTCAAAAGCTCGCGGCCAAACAACAAAACACCGCCTCTTAAGGATGACGGCGATGAGCTGTCCAACTTAAACAAGATTTTGGGTCGGATATGTCAAATCCACAGTACCCCCGGAAGGCCTGCAAACCACACCCATAGAGATTGTTGGGTTTTTAAACAGTCCGGCCGACTAAACGCCGAACACAAGGGGCTCGACGCGTCAAGCGAAGACGATAAACCCCACCAGCAGAGCACTGGAAAACAAAAGACTTTCCCACAAGGGGTCAAAGCAGTAAATTCACTTCATGTGATAATACGGAAAAATAGTGCGGCACTTTCTAAAAAGAGCCTCGCGCGGTCCAACCCTGCAGACCATAGAGATTGGATATCAAAACCAATCACTTTCGACCACCTGGACTATTCCAGAAGCGTTCGAAATGTGGGACGGACTGCCCTGATACTGAATCCCATAATCGACGGACTACAGTTTACTAAAGTCCTAATGGACGGAGGCAGCGACTTAAACCTGCTGTATTCAAACACAATCCGCAAGATGGGGATAGACCCTACTAAAATTCGACACAGCCGCACTTCCTTCAAAGGAGTGACGCCAGGCCCTTATGCCAAGTGCACAGGCTCCCTATTACTAGAAGTCGTGTTCGGATCACCGAACAACTTTCGGCGCGAAAAACTAATTTTTCATATCGTCCCATTTAAAAGTGGATATCAAGCACTCTTGGGACGAAAGGCTTTTGTCCGTTTCAACGCCATACCGCACTACGCGTCTCTTACACTCAAGATGCCCGGTCCACGTGGCATCATTTCAGTGCGGGGGTCACTTAAAGACCCCGGACTCGGATAGACGAGTTCGGCTTCAGTAGGCTAGGGGCTCCCTAGCCGCACACCCATTCACAAGGGGCCGCGCGCACAAACAACCGCGGGTTCATTCAAACCACGCTTTACTTATTTACATTTTTTCTTTCACACATAACTTTCTTCGCACGAATTGTTTTCAAACTAAGTGTTCCTCTCTTTTTTACAGATGAACATCGTGCATAACCGTCCAGGATAACGGCACAGCAGAGACACAGGCGCAGACGTGCAGTAGGGACCCGTTGTGAGGATTCTTTTCAGATTAAGACCCTGCGTAAACCTTTTTTACTGTCTCTTGTTGTTATTCTCCCTTGGTTTCTTCCTATAACCAGAGCGGAGCCTGACGTTTTGGCATCGGCCGCGTCAGAAGACCATGCCCGTACCTGGACACTAGGGGCTTAGGGCATTGTTCTGCCCATTATTATAAAGACCGAACACCTTAGGGAGTGTTCGGCGTCTCGAGTTAGGCATTATATGCATCAGCTCCGAATCATGTCTTTGGTCAAATGTTGGGTTTGCCCGGCTCCTGTGTTTTGCTGCCTTACGTTCCGTATCATCGGCTAACGCGGCACCAGGAGAACTACTGCGATTGTGCCCCAGTTCGGCTGGGCGAGCACCTCAGTAGAGAAAGCCGAAAACTGACTGTCATGATATAGCGAGAGACTGGTCAACCACTCGATCGACTACCGGAATGTTTAGAATTCCCAGCTTTGACGAAGGACCGTTTCCCGGTAAGGCACACACGCGCCCCGAACTCGGAGAAGTGCGGTGCCCCCAGGGGCTATATCGTAGCCCCACCCTCGAACTCCACTGGCTAAGTGAAAGTGATAAAGCATTATAGTCCGGATTGCCTCGTTTGCTACGCTACCACCTCCTTAACAGGACCGAGACGTCGGATTAAGTGTGAAAACGCGCTATTTTTGCGAACACCCCCGCACCCTGTGCGTGGGGGCTGAAGCCGAAGACTGCAATCTTTCAGGTTATACAAATGTATACGTAAACGGCCGCATAGGAGAAGTTTTACTACTTGGGACGCACAAGTATAAAAAGCAGTTATAGCATAATCATCGTTTTACAAGCTAAAATGTTCATTTGAACGTGATATTCTTTGAGCACCGCGACTCTATTACACGAGCGCCACGCATAACTTCCCCGAAATAGTGCTCGGCGGGGAGCCGGCTTCCATCCGAACCCTGGGCGGCAATAGCGGTGGCATCCATCTCTGTCCAATGTGTCTTCACACGGGCAAGAGCCATCCGCGCGCCTTCGATGCAGGCCGACCGCTTCATCTCCTTGATATGCGGCACCGCTCCAAGAAATTGCTGCAGTAAGCCGAAATAGCTCGTCGCCTTGGGCCTCTCCGGCCAGACATGAGCCACGATGTCGGTCATGGCAAGTCTGGACAATCTATTTAGCTCGGCCCATTCGGCCAACCGGTCGGTCAACGGAAGTGAACGATCCGGACTATGGAATTGAGACCAAAATAGCTCTTCCGTCTTGTGATCCTTCTGGCTCCGGAAGTGCTCAACGGCATCAACTGCACTTGACGCTAAGTCCATATACGGATCCTCCGGACTCCACAGCTGGCTAAATTTAGCATACTTTTGATCCATAAACCGGCGACGCAGCAGAAAGGGCTTGCCAGCCACGATATCTCCGGCCTAGCGCAGCTCCTCCTTCATGGCCCGCATTGCAGAACGGGCATCCTTGGCCTCGGCGGTGGCCTTCCTCAGGTCTTCCCGCTCCGATAAGCGCTCCTTTTCAAGAGCCTCATTGCGGTCGGCAGCATCTTTTAATTTTACGGCCAATTCGGCCATCTCTTCCCTGCTTAGGCAGTGTGCAGCCTTTTCGGCTTTCAACTCCTCGGCCGCCCTCGAGGCAGCCGCGTCACTCCTTCGGGCTTGCTCCTTAGCTTGAGCAAGTTCGGCCCGAAGGCTCTCCACAGCAGCAGCACCGTCTGTACCACATATAATACAGAGGAGGGCTTTGACCCCCTTAATAAAGCGACTGCGGAGAACTAATTTACCTTGCGACTCGTCAAGTCGCCGGTTGACAAGTGCGATGTCCGCATCCGCCACGTCAAGTTGCCGCATTAACTCGGCAACTCCACCAGTCCGGCTAGCCCTCGGACTATCCGCCACCTGCATAGGAACGGCGATATTCATTACTTGCGATTTTGATCCTCGGCACGCTGTCGTTCTCGACAACCTACCGAGTCTCAGGGGCTACTATCTATACAGGGCGCACTTTTATGTGCAAAACTGTCAAAAAAGGGGGTGCGTCATTCTCGCGTACCTCAAATCCCGCCAGCAAACTCATAGTGGCACGCAATCCGCTCTCGGAGGACGAAATCCTTCCAATCACCATACGCATCAATGCACGGTGATCTTCTGAGATGGACGCCCTCTCAAGCAAATTCTTCAGTTCTCCCGGCCGGATACTAGCGGGCGCCGAACTGTCCGGCCCCTCCGGACTCAGGGATGCCCTCCGTGACGATACTTCAGGCTCGTCCGCCTTATCTGACGGCGCAGCAGACGGAGGCGTTTCGCTCTCCATCATCTCCAGAAGAAGGTCCCCTTCGAAGACGAACTCATCTGAGAAGGCTGCAGATCCGAACTGCAAGATAAAAATTTCGGTTACCCACAGAAGCACAAATGGAGGTATTTTCCTACTAATGAAACCCCCCTTTTCATACTCACGGCTCGCTGGAGGGCTGATCCTTTGGCGATGATTGTACGTCCGGATTCTCCCCGGATGCTGGACCCCCCGGTGAAGATCTCTTCCCCCGTTTAGGGGCTTTGGCCTCCGGATCTTCGGAGGCGGTCCTCTTCTCCCCCTGGAAGGAGGGGTTTTTGACTCCCCCCTCTTCAGACGCCCCTTTGGGCGAAATAATAGCTCCTCTATTTTCCCCATCGCTCCCTCCTACGGGTGCGACCTCCAACATTCTGACCAGCACGGGCTCCAGTGCGGTCTCTGGGAGGGGAGCCGGACACCTTATCAGCTTCGATCGCGCTACCCACTCCTGTAAAGAGTAATGGGTCAGGAGGCAAACTCTAGAAAAGCAGATAAACAGAATGTCCGGACTCTGAGCTATTTACCTGAGTATCCGGGCGATTGCAGCTTAGGCCTGCGTCCTCGGTTAATTCCGGACACGCTACCTGCGGTCCGAAGAACAACTTGTACATCTCCACGGGTGTAGCACCCATGAAGTGTTGGAGAATTCGAGGTCCCTCCAGGTTGAACTCCCATAGACGGAGAGGACGGCGTTTGCAGGGCAGAAGACGCCTGATTAGCATAACCTGCATCAGCACGACCAGATTGATCTCCCTCGCCTGGAGGTCTCTAATCCGGCCCTGCAATGGGGGCACGTCTTTGGACGGCCCCCAATTGAGCCCTTGGTTGACCCACGACATCAGTTGGCGTGGAGGTCCCGGGCGGAATGAAGGCGGCGGCTTTTACTTGCTGCCCTTCGGAGCGGTGATACAGAACCACTCCTGCTGCCACAATCCGAGTTCCTCTTGGAAGGAACCCTCGGGCCATGGGGCATCGGCCTTTCTGCTTATGGCCGCCCCGCCGCACTCCGCTTGACGCCCCCCGATCATCGTCGGCTCCACATTAAAGGTCTTCAGCCACAGGCCGAAGTGGGGAGTGACGCGGAGGAAGGCTTCGCAGACGATAATGAATGCGGAGATATGGAGGATGGACTCCGGAGCCAAGTCATGGAAATCCAGCCCGTAGTAGAACATGAGCCCTCTCATGAAGGGGTCCGTCGGGAAGCCTAAACCCCGACGGAGGTGGGATACGAAGACGATGTGCTCACCGGGCTCGGGGGCGGGCACGGCCTGCCCTTGGGCGGGCAACCTGTGCGAAATCTCGTAGGACAGGTACTTGGCCTCGCGCAGCTTAAACACGTCCTCCTCCGTGACAGAGGAGGGCATCCACCGGCCCTGGAGGTCGGAGCCGGACATGGTTGAGGATCCGAAGCGCTCGAATCTGAGGCTCTGAGTGTTGGAACTAGGGGCGAGGAGGAGATTCGATGCGAGATTGAAGAAAAAGAATGAGCCTTGGTCCTCTTATAAAGGGGAAAAATACCAAGAGTCGTCTCCGTGACCGTTTGGGATTCACCTTCGATAGAGGAGGCGTGGCGACAGGCACGGTTGGGTTACCCATGCACGTATTGATGAGAATCCCGGAATAAGGGGAACACGATCTCTGCTTCGACAAGACGTGCCAAGGAAACCGCTTCGCTAAACGTGCTGAGGTGGTATAGTAAAAAACAATTCAAACACAGGCTTGGTAGCGGTGTGATGACACACCGCATAATACGTCAGCAGATTGGACTAGTGTACATTTTATTCTCTCTACGGTGGAAGGTGGAATTTATTTTTCAGAGCCGGACACTATCCTGGTGTTCATGATCTTCTTTGGGTTATTCAAGGGAGGAACCCGCCTTGCAACTCCGAAGACTATATACGCGCCGGACTTATCGTCATTGAAGCCTGGTTCAGGGGCTACAGAGGGAGTCCTGGACTAGTGGGTGTCCGGACAGCCGGACTATCATCGTCCGCCGGACTCCAAGACTACGAAGATACAAGATTGAAGACTCCGTCTCGTGTCCGGATGGGACTTTCCTTGGCGTGGAAGGCAAGCTCGGCGATACGGATATGTAGATCTCCTACCATTGTAACCGACTCTGTGTAACCCTAGCCTCCTCCGGTGTCTATATAAACCAGAGGGCTTTAGTCCGTAGGATACAACATACATTACAACAATCATACCATAGGCTAGCTTTAGGGTTTAGCCTCATTGATCTTGTGGTAGATCCACTCTTGTACTACCCATATCATCAATATTAATCAAGCAGGACGTAGGGTTTTACCTCCATCGAGAGGGCCCGAACCTGGGTAAAACATTGTGTCCCTCGTCTCCTGTTACCATCCGCCTAGACGCACAGTTCGGGACCCCCTACTCGAGATCCGCCGGTTTTGACACCGACACCTATCCTCCAAAGAGGACTCCTTTCTGATGCCATGCCTTACACCGTAAGTGTCGTTTCTTTGCAGAGACGACGGTCAGAGCGCGGAGCCGAGCCCCTAGGGACCTGCCGGCAAAGGGCGTCCGGATCGGGCAGGCTTAAGAGGAAGGCAGCCAGGGCCGAAACGCCGCTACAGAGGTATGGTAAAAACCTGCTCAGTGATTTATTGTATTTGAAATGTAACAACGTCTTTCATGTCCTAGCAGAAAGTGGAGTAGCCGGAATATATCCGGGGATCCTGCCAATCACGCCTCCACCAACCGGATTCCAGAACCGGCTTCGAGAGAGGAGGCGGACGCGGGGCCGATGCCGCATTGTCCTCCGACAGAGGATGTGGATATGCTCTCCGCCATGAATTCTGAAGTAGAGAGCACCATGAATCATCGGCGCCGATGGGCCGTACTTTGCAACAACATCTTTTCTGAAGAGGCATTTAATGCTTTCAATTCGGGAGACGCATACATCTGAGCTGCTCAAGGCAAGCTTGCCCGAGCGACGGACCAGTATACCAAAGATATACAGGTAAGAAAATTTGATAAGCATGTATAGCAGTAGCCCCTGAGACTTGAAACGGTTGGAACAACTGTTTTAAGGATCAATTTATGCACAGGTCCTTGTAGATAAGAATGAGCAATTGTCTCGAGAGCTGGAGGAGTGCAAGACCCAGCTGAGGGCCACGGTTGCCAAATTAGAGGAATCCCATAAGGCCTCATCTGGTAATATTTGTCTCAATTGTACAAAGATGTACCAGTTAGTAAGTGGCTTGTATGATAAGTCTAACAGAAAATTCTGCAGACAATGCCGGGGTGAATCCGGAGGTCGTAAGAGATAACCAGTTGCATCTCCAAAGGCAGCTAAAAGCTGGCGAGCGTGTTCTTATGCAAGTTAGGCAGGAGAAGAACAATCGTCAAGATGGCAATGTCTGGCTGGACGTCAAATTAAAAGATGTTCGCGCTCAGCTTGCGGACTCCGTGAAGGAGAACAAAAGGCTTCGTCACGACATTTATGGTAAGTGCCTAGACGAACTGTAGTACAGCTCGGCGAGGAAGCATATTGAAAGAATTTTATTTGTAGGTATGTTAACAGGCCGCCCTGAGGAGGAGATGCCCGCGTCTGTAGGTGATTTACTGCAAGACCTATCCCAACTGCACGAGCGAGCTCGGCATGTGATGCAGGGCATTGCTTAGGCCTTGTGGCCAACAAGCTACCTGCCGAAGGGCATGGGGGAGCTTGTGGATATGCTTCAAGGAGCACGGCGGCGCTTCCAATTGTGGAAGATGTCAGCCTGCCGACAAGGTGCAAGAGAAGCTTAGGCTATGGTGAAGACGCGCTACACCAAGCTGGAGCCGAACCATATGGCCGAAGTTGGACCGGCGGGGCCAGATGGGCAAGAAATTCCTGTGAGTCTGGTGTATGACCAGGTAGCGTTAGCCGCAAAGTATTGCCAACAGGATTGTAAGCTAGATAGCCTGTTGGATGGTATAGAGGAGGAATATAGTCAGTCCAAGTGACTGTGTAATTCAATGGACATAAGTAGTCCCTAGCCGGATTAAAATCATTTGTCATGGTGGACCTTTTCGCTTCAGCCCCCGGATCCAACAGTCCGGGGTGCATCCGAATACCCGCTCAGTTATAAAGAACCGTGGTATGCGTGGAAACCATGTGTAGGGGTCATAAGTGCTTGAACAGACAAGTACCCAACTAGTTATGTTATGTTATATTACATGGATGGTAAGAAACATCTTCCAGGGAGAATAGTTCCATTAGGGGTTCCTTTCCCTGGGTACGCATGCGACGATGCACATGTCCGGACTGCGAACAAGGACGCAGGATACAAAACTTCTGGGGATTTTCGTTGTAATAAACAAAAGACATCTTTGGTTCACCGGCCGAATATTCCCTTAAGAATGCTAGCTTTCGGCTTCACCCAGTCTGAGGTACACATCCGGCTGAACTGGCAGTAACAATCGCAGAGGTGCTCCCCTTATGCCCTAGCCAAATTAATGGGAACGTAGGGCATAAACACAAGAGCCAGGCAACCCAGCATGGCCACATCTTAAGTCATACCGATGCATATAATGGTGAAGAAAAGGCACATGTGGAAAAAGAACGCATATGTGATGGGCAAAAAGCCATTAAAGTAATTATATTTAGCTTCCGTATAGGAAGCCCCCAGGTATTGCTTACGCGCATAGTGCGGCCGGAGTGATCCAGGTGTCCGCACTGTTTTAAGTACTTTGTGTGAAGAGGAAAAAGGTCGAGAAAGGAAAAAGGAGGGAACATAATTAAAAAGGAGGGGGTAAGGAGACGAACACTGAGTTCGGCACTAGGCATAGAATCTCCGGAGTCTGGATGCGTTCCATGGGTTCGGCTCGAGTCTGTTATCGGATGCATTACGTAAGCGGTACGCTCCTCCAGTGAGAACTTTATCAATGACGAGGGGACCCTCCCACTTAGGTTTGAGCTTTTCCTTCTTCTTCTCCGGTAGGCGTAGAACGAGTTCGCAGATATTATAAGTTTTGGCCCGTACTTCTCTGCTTTGGTACCATCAAGCCTGCTGCTGATAGAATGCGGAACGGGCTTTTGCGACGTCGTGCTCCTCCTCCCGGGCATCTAAGTTATCCTGCCGATCTAACTCGGCTTCTTTCTCTTTGTACATGCACACGCGAGGTGAATCATGTATTATGTCGCAGGGTAGTACTGCTTCTGCGCCGTACACCATAAAAAATGGTGTGTATCTGGTGGTGCAATTCGGCGTGGTCCGCAGCCCCCAGAGTATGGAGTCGAGCTCCTCGACCTAGTGCGTGTCCGATTCTGTCAAGGATCGCACTAGTCTGGGTTTGATGCCGCTCATAATGAGACCGTTTGCATGTTCGACCTGGCCGTTTGTTTGGGGATGGTAGACGGAGGCGTAATCGAGTTTAATGCCCATGTTGCCGCACCAGGTTTTCACTTCATCGACTATGAAGTTTGAGCCATTATCAGTGATGATGCTGTGGGGGAGGCCGTATCGGTGTACAACCCCGGATATGAAGTCTATCACTGGTCCCGATTCGGCCATTTTGACTGGTTTGGCTTCTATCCATTTGGTGAACTTGTCTACCATGACCAATAAGTATTTTTTTCTTGTGGCTCCTCCCCTTTAGGGGTTTGACCATATCTAGCCCCCAGACCGCGAAGGGCCAAGTGACGGGGATTGTTTGGAGAGCGGTAGGGGGCATATGACTCTGATTGGCAAAGAGCTGGCAACCGACGCAATGTTGGACAAGGTCCTGTGCATCTGCTCGGGCTGTCGGCCAATAAAAGCCTGTACGAAAGGCCTTGCTGACGAGCGCCCGGGCCGTGGCGTGGTGCCCTCCTAGTCCGGCATGGATTTCAGCCAATAGCTGCCGCCCTTCCTTTTCAGAGATGCATCTTTGGATCACTCCGGTCGCACTCTTCTTATAGAGTTCTCCCTCATGTACTTTGTAGGCCTTGGAACGCCGCACAACACAACGTGCTTCATTTTGGTCCTCGGGGAGCTCCTGCCTATTTAGGTAGGCTAAGAAAGGCTCAGTCCACGGGGAGACTAGAACCATGATTTCATGGGCTGAAGGTGTTATTTCGGTGGCGGAGCCTCCGATTACGTCTGATGGTTCGGAATCTGGGGGTGTGTTCGGATCCATGCTAGTGTTGCCGGACTCCCCTTCCCATACCATGGATGGCTTGAACAGCCTTTCTAGGAATATGTTAGGTGGGACAGGCTCGCTTTTAGCGCCGATGCGGGCGAGGATATCCGCCGCTTGATTGTTTTCTCGAGCCACATGGTGGAATTCGAGCCCCTCGAACCGAGCTGACATTTTGAGGACGGCATTACGGTAGGCTGCCATTTTCGGATCCTTGGCATCAAAGTCTCTGTTTATTTGTGATATTGCGTGGTTTAAATCCCCGCGTACCTCCAGGCGTTGAATGCCCATGGAGACTGCCATCCGAAAACCGTGCAACAGAGCCTCGTATTCAGCTGCGTTGTTGGAGTCTGTGTATAATATTTGGAGTACGTATTGGACCGTGTCTCCGGTGGGAGACGTCAGGACTACACTTGCTCCCAATCTGGCCAGCATTTTAGAGCCGTCGAAGTGCATGATCCAGTTAGAGTACGCGCCGTACTCTTTAGGGAGTTCGGCTTCTGTCCATTCAGCAACAAAGTTAGCCAGTACTTGCGACTTGATGGCCCACCGTGGTTTGTATGTTATGTCGAACGGAAGGAGCTCGATAGCCCATTTAGCAATCCGGCCCGTAGCGTCGCGGTTATTTATTATGTCATTGAGTGGTACTTCGGAGGCCACCGTAATCGAACACTCTTGAAAGTAGTGTCGTAGCTTCCGGGATGCCATGAAGACCGCGTATGCTATCTTTTGATAGTGTGGGTATCGGGATTTGCATGGGGTGAGGACCATGGACACGTAGTATACCGGCTTCTGGAGCGGGAATTTGTATCCGTCAGCCCCTCGTTCGACGACGAGCACTGCGCTTACAACTTGATGTGTTGCAGCTATGTATAATAGCATAGGTTCACCAGTATTTGGCGCTGTTAGGACTGAATTACTGGCTAGTAAGGTTTTTATTTCGTCCAGTTCGGCCGCGGCCGCATCCGTCCACGTGAAGTGTTCGGTGCACCGAAGAAGGCGGTAAAGAGGTAATGCCTTCTCTCCTAACCTGGAGATAAAGCGGCTTAAGGCAGCCACGCATCCAGCTAGTTTCTGGATGTGCTTGAGGTCTATTGGTATAGCCAACTACGACAGAGCTCGGATTTTTGCCGGATTCGCTTCAATTCCTCTATTGGAAACAATGAAGCCGAGCAGTTTCCCAGAGGGGACGCCGAAAACACATTTTTCCGGGTTCAACTTGGTGTCGTATGTTCGGAGGTTACCGAACGTGAGCCTCAAGTCGTCTATTAGGGTTTCCACATATGCCTCCACTGTTTTTCCGATTTGCTTTTCCAGGCATGTTTGAATCATGCGTTGATAGGTTGCGCCGACATTTTTAAGCCTGAAAGGCATAGTGTTGAAGCAGAAAGGACCGTATGGTGTTATGAAAGCTGTTGCAGCTTGGTCAGACTCTGCCATCTTTATTTGATGGTATCCAGAGCATGCATCGAGGAAACACAGCGAATCATGTCCTGCTGTGGCGTCGATGATTTGGTCGATGCGAGGGAGGAGGAAGGGATCCTTGGGGCAGGCCTTGTTGAGGTCTTTGAAGTCGACGCATAGGCGCCAGGATTTGTCCTTCTTTGGTACCATTACCAGATTTGCCAGCCAATCCGGATGCTTGATATCTCTGATGAATCTGGCCTCGAGTAGCTTGGCTAGCTCCTCCCCCATGGCTTGCCGTTTGGGCTCTGAAAACCGCCTTAGAGTCTACTTGACAGGCTTGTATCCTTTCAGTATATTGAGGCTATGTTCGGCCAGTCTGCGTGGGATGCCCGGCAAGTCCGAGGGGTGCAAGGCAAAAATGTCCCAATTCTCGCATAGGAAGTCTCGCAGTGCGGCGTCCATTGTGGGGTTCAACTGTGTCCCGATAGAAGCTGTCTTCACGGGGTCCGTTGGATGGACCTGGAATTTGACTATCTCGTCTGCGGGTTTAAATGAGGTGGACTTGGGTCGCTTGTCGAGTATCACGTCGTCCCTGTCCACGGTGGCACGCAACATTGTTAGTTCTTCGGCTGCTAGGGCTTTGGATAATGCTTCCAAGGCTAGTGCTGCGGTTTTGTTTTCGGCGCGAAGTGCGACGTCTGGATCGCTGTCTAGAGTGATGATTCCATTGGGTCCGGGCATTTTAAGCTTCATGTACCCAAAATGGGGTATAGCTTGGAAGCTTGTAAATGCGTCCCACCCTAAAAGGGCGTGGTATCCGCTGCTGAAAGGAGCCACTTGGAATGTGATTTCTTCGGACCTGTAATTCTCTGAGGTGCCGAATACCACATCTAGTGTGATTCTTCCCGGACACCGCGCTTCCCGACTAGGGATGATTCCCCTGAAGGTTGTGCCGCTTTGCTCAATGCGGCTTTTATCAATTTCCATCTTGCTGAGTGTTTCTTCATAGATTAAGTTTAATCCGCTTCCGCCGTCCATGAGTACTTTAGTGAGACGGAAGCCGTCTACGATTGGGCTAAGGACCAAAGCGGCTGGTGCCCAGACTGTCTGGAATTGAGGTTCATCACTGGCGGTGAAAGTTATAGCAGTATCGTTCCATGGATTTATTTTTTCCACGTGGCAGATTTCAGCGGAACTTCGATTTGCTCGCTTGCGCCTATTGTTTGAGGCGAAAGTCTCGAAGACTGTTAGTACCGTATTGTCTTCTTTGGAGGGATGTTGTTTGGCTGTATGGCTTACGAGAAGATCCTCGCCACTTTTTGCTACCTGCCGGAGTATCCAACATGCTCTAAGGCTATGTGTTGGTGTAGTGTCCGGCGTGCTGTGGAGTTTACATGGCCCATTGAGCCATTCTTCCAATACGGTTCCATGCCCTGGGGTGGGCTTTGGTTTCTTGTGGATTGGATCATCTGACTTATGAGAGTTCACCCGTTTAGCTCGGATAAAGGTTTTAGTGAGAGCCGGACTATCCCAAAATTCTACTTGGGTTTCCCAGGCGCTTTCCATCGCACAGTACTTCTGTACTATGGTTGTCAAGACAGCAAAGTGTACTATGTCACGGCGACTTATAACATTAAGGATTCCTTTGTTCGTGCAGTTTTTGCAGAAAAGTGAGACTGCGTCCTCCTCACGACAGTCCTTAACCTTGTTTAGCACGAGGAGAATCTGGCCCAGTAGCGATGTATTGTCTCTTGGGGCTCTTGTCTGATATGGGAGAGAGGGTGTGGGTGTAGCTGAATCTAGATTCTGATCCGATCTAACGCCCTGGGGCAGGGGAGCTTCCGGGATTGCCAACTCGGGATCCGGGGTGCTGCCCAATTTCTCTGGCCCGATACCTGATTCTAAGTTTAGGGTTTGAGTCGTGTCTTCCCTTGAGTGGGTGTCCGGCTCAGGGAGCACGGTGATCCGGACATAACTCATCCTCAAAATAGAGGGGTAATCCGTATGTTGCTCCTCCACCACCGCTATCTCGTGGGTGACCGGCGGGGATTTAATATCCCTTTGGTCGGGTTTAAGCCCGATCCGGTCATAGTCTGTGGCGACTCCCAAAGCAGCAATGCGATCCAAGAGATCATTAAGGGAGGAGAGCTCCATTCGATCCATCTGTTCGGCGAGTTCCGAATTGACATGGAGGCTATGCGTGATGGCCCGGGAGGTCATCGTCGGCGCGATAGCCGATGGGGCAGCCATGGTGAAGCTGCCTAGTCGGAGAGTTTGGTCTACAGCCAGTGCTCCCCCAGAGGTGATGTTGTCCTTGACAACGAGATGGGCCATCGAGCCTTGCAGCAACGACACAGAGGAACTCTCAATGAAAGCACCAATGTCGGTGTCAAAACCGGCGATCTCGGGTAGGGGGTCCCGATCTGTGCGTCTTAGGCTAATGGTAACATGAGTCAAGGGAAACAATGTTTACCCAGGTTCGGGCCCTCTCGATGGAGGTAAAACCCTACTTCCTGCTTGATTGATATTGATGATATGAGTAGTACAAGAGTTGATCTACCACGAGATCGTAGAGGCTAAACCCTAGAAGCTAGCTTATGCTGATTATGATTGTGATCGTCCCTCTAAGGACTAAACTCTCCGGTTTATATAGACACCGGAGAGGGCTAGGGTTTACATGGAGTCGGTTACAAAGAAGGAAATATAATATCCGGATTGCCAAGCTTGTCTTCCACGCAAAGGAGAGTCCCATCCGGACACGGGATGAAGTCTCGAGTCTTGTATCTTCACGCTCCAATACTCTGGACAAAATAGTCCGGTTGTTCGGATACCCCCTAATCCAGGACTCCCTCACTTGGGTCCACCGAGATTCCTTCTGCTGAGAGGATATGTCCGAGGAATCCCACTTGCTGGAGACAAAACTCACATTTGCTGAATTTGGCATACAATGATGATCGCGAAGCCATTGCCGAACTGCGCGAAGATGTCCCTTATGTTCGTCCTTGCTTTTGGAATAAATGAGGATGTCATCAATGAACACCACCACAAACTTGTCCAAGAAGTCCATAAACACCTTGTTCATCATATGAATGAAGAATGCAGGAGCGTTGGTGAGGCCGAAGGACATAACAGTGTATTCGTAAAGACCATACCGACTGGTGAACGCGGTCTTAGGAATATCTTCCTTCTTAATCTTGAGTTGATGATATCCCGTCCTCAAATCAGTCTTTGAGAATACTTTGGCCCCACTGAGTTGATCAAATAGATTGTCAATCCTCGATAGTGGATACTTGTTTTTAATGGTGACGTCATTCAGCTGCCAGTAGTCTACACACATTCGTAGACTGCCATCCTTTTTGTCCACGAAGATTGCTGATGATCCCCATGGTGAAGAGCTGGGACGAATGTATCCTTTTTGCAACATCTCATCCAGTTGCTTAATCAATTCCACCAATTCTGAGGAGGGCATCCGATAATATTTCTTATGTATCGGGGTGGTTCCAGGCACTAGGTAAATAGCGAACTCCAATTCTCGGTCTGGTGGCATGCCGGGTAATTCTTCAGGAAATACACCTGGATACTCGCTGACCACTGGGATTAATTCCACCTCTTCTGCCACGGCTGTGAAAACCATATCCCAAAAGAAAGCAGCGAATAAAACCAAGTCAAAAAAAAATCCAACATAATTATACATAGTCCCAACATGAAAATAAACATCGCAATGTGTCTACTACCCTCGTACATGAAACTACGCATCATGACAAATGCGATTACAGCCATACATCATGCTCATGACTACCACGATACTCTAACGATCTACTGCTCGGATGGTGCTGCTGCAGGCTCGTCTCCTGAGCAGGACCCAGATCCTGAACTGATAGTAGAGACCTCCGGGGGAAGATAGGTGCGCTGGCGCTGCCTTGAGGGCTCTCCCTCAGGGGCAGGTGGGGGATGGGATCTAAGCATAGGAGCGGCAGGAGTAGCGACAAGAGAAGACCATGCAGCAGGAGCGCTGCGAGGGTTCACCATCAAAGGGTTAACGGTACCCTGCGAGGTCGTAGTAGGAACGGAGGTGGGAGGAGCAGAAGTGTAGATGACAGCGGGTAGAGGGTTCCTTATACGAGAAGCAATGAGAGCGGCGCGAGCGCGTGAGAGCTCCGGAGCTAACTCATAGTTAAGGAGATAGCTAGCGGTGATGTAGAGTGCAAGGTGGCTAGTGGGACGATCGCACACCGGATTAATCAAAGGAAAGCGGATACGCCCATTCTCGTGCAGAGATGGGTAGAAGAAAAGTCCAGGGTGGGTGTGCATGCGAACCTCATTGTAGCGCAAGTCTATAAGAGCCTCGGTAGCAGCAAACTGAACAGCCTGAGATGGCATAGAAGCAAGACCACCCTTAGATGAACGAGTGTAAGCGCCGGATGGGGAACTGTGGTGTAGAGTGACCTCAGCATAATACTCATACAATGCAGCGGCCAGATGCTCGTGATACACCCGATACTCTGGATCAACACCCTCTGGATAGAGTCATCACCACACATTCTGAAGCAGGTGCGACGATCTGCACGGAGCTAGCTCATGATGGTACAAGATCGGTACTTGTGCCATCTACACTCACAAACCATACGGTTAGTAATAACAACAATAAGTCATGCATGCAATGCAACAACCAATTCCTATGTCTACTAGCACTCAAACAAAACTATCTACCATTTTACTAACGCATTACCGGTCTAGCGTGTCCTACAATCAGTGCGGCTCTGATACTAAGCGTTGTGGCACCCCGGCTCAGAGCAACCGGTTTACCCTGCATTGCCAGCCCAGAGATCGAGTCTTCTGGCAATACACAACAACATGGTACATAAATAATCGCTTTATTGATACTAGCGTGGTACAAAGGTCTAATATTACATCAAGATTCAAGGCCAAGCGGCACACACGGTGCTGCTGGATAGTATGTATATTATTTAATGAACATGGCTGGGGCCTCGATCACACGAAACTACGCGGCAGCGGAAGAACGACGTAGCGGAACTCCATGGCACAGGGACACCGACGTGGACACGGCCTAGACACGAGATGCGCTCCGATGCGAATCAACTTACCTGAAAACTAGCATGACACGCCAGGTCAGTACATTGAATGTACTTGCAAGCTCACAACAAACGTAAGCACAATGACAGACAATATCATGATAATTAATCAAGTTAAATTAATGCAAGAAATTACTACAAATGCAAAGCTATGCAGCGCAACCAAATAGCACACCGAGTCACACGGACTTGCTTACCAGACGGTTACCTCGTAACCAAACGGTGACCACACCGGGGTCACACCTGAAACCAATCACTCATGAACACCTCGAGTGTTCAAGATTCACCACAAAACAATGCATCACAACAATTACTAGTTTGCAAGATTAATTATAAAAGTTGATCCATGGTGTGACTTACTCCCGAGTCTTGCCCATAACCGAGGGCGCGGCTATCGATAGATTAAATACACTCTGCAGAGGTAGTGCACTTTACCCACACTACAGAATACCTGGCCTCGTACTCCCATTCGGGTGGACCAAAGTACTCCGACGAAACCCTCCCTTTGCCATGCACTCTCCCTGGCCACTCCGACCATCTCCCTCTCAGGGCTAGGTCTTGGGTGGCCCCGTGTCTACCAAAGACACCAACGGCCACCGTCTTGGCAAAACGGTCCCAAACGGGGACAAGGTACCATAAAAACAAAATGAGCACACAAGGTTATGTCTGCCTACCGGGCCAGGGTATGCACGCCCATAACCTTCCCTCGCGGGAGGCACTAGTGAGAGCCACGACAAAGGACCGAATCAAGACCTTCCCATTAGGTAAATGTGGTCGTATTGAATTAAAAACCCAATTCAGTGGCACCATGATGTGATCAACATCATATTCAGGTTGAACTTTACCAAGTATTAACTTTCAAAAAAACTTTTTATTACTAACATGGCATCATACCGGAAATCATGCAACTAATCGTCACACAGAGCAAGCAACTCTTAAGCATGGATCAAAATAAGCAATATAACTAAGTTGCACTACTAAGATCAGAAACTTCTCTGGTTATAAGTCATTTTTATCTATGAACAACATTTTTATTAGTTCATCATTTAGTTGAAAACTATTACTAGCAAAAATAACTACCATAACTTTCCATAACAAAATATCTAGTGCAAAATCTTACTCTACTTAGCCAAACGATTCTATGAACTCAACCAAAAGCTAAAACAAGCATATCAAGCATCATAAAACAACTAGCAATTAACCATATTCATTTATCAAATTTTAAATGCAAATAAAGACTCATATTCAAGTAGAAAATCATAGATATTGAAATAACACCATCCAAATGATTTTGTGGCTTGCCTTAGTGCAGAGGAGGGTCACACTCCTCCTGGTTAGCTTCAAGGCAAGATCCTCCTTCTGAAAATATTTTAAAACCACAAAGATAAATGTCAAAACACATTCTGAAAATCACCAGAAATTCTAGACAGCAAGGAAAAATCAACCTTTTGGTGTGCTGCTAGAGCTTTCTGTAAGAAAGACAATGCAAAAAAATCAATTCATTTGGACTTGTGGTTTAGAAATTATGGCTGGTCAAAGTTTGGTAATTTCTGAATAAATTTGAATTAAACAGAAATTCCGGGGGGTGGGGTGACGTAGAAGGCGTAAAATAGAAATACGCCTCCACTCGTACCGATTCAGGCGCGAGTTGTGAGACCGACAGGTGGGTCCCGTGCATCAGGAGAGGGAGGTTAGAGGGAGGCGGGGCTTCGCCGGGGCTCACGCCGGCGACGAGGGGGGTTTGGGGCTAAATGAGAGGGATAGGATTGAAGCTAGGGTCGTGGCGCACCTGCCCGTACCCGTGGCTTGGCGACAGGTGGCCGGAGCTAGTCACAGTTGAGCTCGCAAGCTTCGGTGGCGGACGGGATTCGTCGGGGAGGAAGAAGACGGCGGCGAGAGGCGGCTCCGAGGGCTCCACGGGGTCCAGGCAGCACCAGCAGACCCCCAATGCCCCGCCCAAGCAGTTGCTTGAGCTCGAGAGGCACCGGAGTGCGGCGGCTGGACTGCGGGGGATCGCCGGAGTCCTCTGGTCGGGGCGACGGCCAATGGCCTGCCTGACCGGGCTTCTGCTCGTATACGTGTTTGTGGAGGTGGCGTGGAGTGGCGCGTGGCTAGTGAGTGAGGAGGGGAGCTCTATATATAGCCGGAGCGGAGGGGGGGGGGGGGACGTGTCGCCGCCGGAGCGCTCAGGACACGTGGCGAACGTCGACGAGAGGCTCCAACATGAGGGGACAGGGTGCAGGGTCAACGCCGGCGCTTGCCCACACTCGCAGACGAGCACAGGAGGCGGTTTGAGATGGGGACAAGCACACGCACGCACTGTGCCGTTTTGGCCGCGACTTGACCGGTCTTTGTAACACCCCGGTAGTTCAACTACAGAAATCTCACACTAATGGTGCCATGTCATCAAGTTTGACTAAGCCACATTGCCACTTGAGAAAATATCAAATCCAAATTCCTTTTGAAATGCAAGTCAAATTCTTATTTCTTTAATCTATCAAATAAAAATGTTCGATGGGTTGCAAGTATTTGCCAAGTAATTGTCATGAAGAAATCAACTCAAATTGGATTTTTATTTTTTCCCTTGGCAATATTTTGGTGGACCAACAACGTTTAATTTGGTCGTTCAAATTCCAACATATATTCTTACTTTTCCCAAACCACAAGAAACTTTGTGTGTGGCCCTATGCTAACGTACTATATTTATGTGCCAAGTTTTGTTTATAACAAAAATTGTTTGCTCACTCAAATAAATACCAAGTTGTAGCTGGAAATAGAAAACAACGGTGTAAGTATGAAACAGTAAAGACAATAAGAAAGTAAAAGACGGCTGGGCCCCTTGGCCCAAAAGTCCAAGGCAGCCCAACTGGACTGACCGGCTCAACCCTCCCCAGGTCGTCTCCCTCTCCTCCCCTGTGCGACCGACCGGGAGGGGCCCCCGCTCGTCCCCGCCGGACACGGCGCCGCACCCTCTACGCCACTGATGGGAGGATAAGGCCGCCCCCTGGCACCTCAGTTTCCCCCCTGGCCTCACTCCCGCTCTCATCCACTTCCCCCTCTCCCAGGCGTTCCCCTCCCCAGTTTCGCCCCACTCCCGAACGCCTCCGTCGCCTATTAGAGTAGCAACGGAGGAAAGGGGGAAATCGATCTATATGGCTCTCTGAAGTAGTAGCTGATACAGGTGATTACAGGGAGTAGCGCTCTCGAATGGATGAATAGGGAAAGCTAGGGTTTGGAAAGGGGAAAAGTGGAGCCGCCGCCTTGGTGATCCTCTGGATGATCGTCTCCTCCGGGTCGCTCACTTCTTGTAGTGTACACGTCGGGCCTTAGTGCGTCCAGTACAGCCCACTGGTGCGTGGGTTGGGCCGCTTGAGATGTGTGGGCCACGTGGCAGCGTGCTGGCTGGTGGAGTCGCTGCCCTGCGGGTCCTGCCTGTCAGGGTCGTTGACACCCCCTCACCTTGAGACGAGGCTTGACCCCAAGCCTCAGCGTGAGGGAAACGGGCCATCAGGCTCTCTTTGTCTTCCTAGGTGGTGAACAAGTTTACAGAGTTGGACCACTGTATCTTCACTTGCTCGCATACGCCATCTTTCTGCTTGCGCCACCTGGTTTGCAGAACTACCATGGGTACAGCAAGGTCGTCAGCACAATGCGGCAACTGAGGCTCGACTGACATACCAGCACCGAGTGCACGACAAAGGTGGGAGACGTGAAACACCGGATGCACCGTGGCGTGAGGAGGAAGTTGAAGTTTGTAGGCCATGTCGTTGATCTTGGCGATGATTGGGAAGGGCCCATAGAACTTGTACTGAAGCTTGTGGTTTGCCCTCGGAGCCACTGATGACTGGACGTATGGTTGGAGTTTGAGGAATACTTTGTCACCCACCTCGAAGACACAAAATGAACGCTTCTTATCAGCTTGTTCCTTCATCACTTGCCTTGCTCGGTTAAGATGCTGCTGTAGGAGACTTTGGACGGTGGCGCGTTCGTCCAACCATGATTGAAGGGCAGGCACTGAACATGTGCTGTTGGCTGTGATGCCCCAATGGTGCGGCTCGTACTCGAACATGGCCTTGAAAGGGGTCATACCAATGGCTGAGTGATGAGCATTGTTGTACCAGAATTGAGCAAGTGGTATCCAGAAACTCCATCGTCGCGGACACGCTTGTGTGAAGCAACGGAGAAACGTCTCGACGCACTGATTTACTCGCTCCGTTTGACCATCGGTTTGTGGATGGTTCGCTGTGCTCAACTTTAGTTCTGTTCCTGCCCCTATGAATAGCTCTTGCCAGAAATGACTTGTAAAACTGGGTCTCGATCTGAAACTATGGCACCAGGCAGGCCGTGGATCTTGTACACTTGATGCAGGTAGAGCTTGGCCACGGTTGCAGCAGTGTATGGATGCGCGAGCGGCAGGAAGTAGGCGAACTTGGTCCGTTTGTCCACGATGACGAGCAAGCAGTTGAAGCTGCTGGATTGTGGAAGGCCATCCACGAAATCCATTGAGATCATGTCCCATGGCTGCTTGGGTATCGGGAGCGGCATGAGCAGGCCTGGAGAAGCAGTGCGGTCTGGCTTGGCTTGCTGGCACACTTGACAGCATCGTACATATTGTAGAATCTGGGTTTTCATCTTTGGCCAGGCAAACAGCCGTCGTACGCGCCTATAGGTCATGGGGAAACCTGAGTGGCCTCCCATAGCACTATCATGGAATGCGGCGATGATCTTTTGCTGCATGTGTGTGGTTCCTCCCAACCATATCCTGTCACGAAAACGAATGATGCCCTGTTGCAGAGAGAATCGCTTCTTTTGATCTTCCCGGACAGCAAGTTGTTCCAGTAGTCGAGTGGCCTGAGGATTGTTGTTGTAACTGCTGATCACGTCCTCTAACCATGCTGGGAGGCAAGAAGTAACTGCAGTCAGTGTTTCAGTCGGGTTGGCTCTTGACAGGGCATCGGCACCCACATTCTCTATGCCTTTTTTGTAACGAATGCGGTAGCGCAACCCAAGGAGCTTCGTGAATGCCTTTTGCTGCCAAGGAGTTGTTAATCTTTGCTCTTCCAAGTGAACTAGGCTCTTCTGATCAGTCAGGATATCGAACTCAGCTGTTGCAAGTACGTGCGCCATTGATCCACTGCTACAATTTTAGCCAGGTACTCCTTCTCGTATGTTGACAGTCCCTGGTACCGTGGGCTGAGCGCCTTGCTCATGAATGCTATGGGATGCCCTTGCTGCTGTAGGATGGCCCCGATGCCGCGGTCGCTGGCGTCTGTTTCAATCATGAATGGTTGCTGAAAGTTGGGCAACGCAAGTACAGGAGCTGATATCAGTTGTTGCTTGAGCACCTGGAATGCCGTGTCAGTGGTTGATGTCCAAATGAATGGGGTCCCCTTCTTGAGCAAGTTGAACAGAGGCCTTGCGATTACCCCGAAGTTTCTGACGAAACGACGGTAGTATCCTGCGAGCCCCAAGAAGCTGCGCACTCCTTTGGCATCAGTGGGGGTCGTCCAGTTGGTCACCGAGGTAATCTTGGATGGATCGGTGGAGACTCCTTGTGCGCTGATCGTGTGCCCCAGACACGAAATCTGTTGCTGCCTGAAAGCGCACTTGCTGCATTTAACCTTTCAACTGTCCCGACGAAGCAGCGTGAGCACCTGTCACAAGTGATCGATGTGCTATTGCAATGTTTTGCTGAAGACGAGGATATCGTTGAAGAAAGACAACACACAGACACGGTTGAGCGGCTTGAGGGTCGTTGTGATGGCTCCAATGAATGTAGCTGGTCCACCCACGACTCCAAAGGAAACCACTTTAAATTCGAAGTGGCCCTGATGAGTTTGGAACGCGATCTTGTATTCTTCTCCTGGAGCCAACCGGATCTGATGATACCCGGCTCGGAGATCGAGCTTCGAGAACCATGCTGCACCATGGAGTTCGTCAAGGAGTTCTTCGATGATGGGGACAGGGTATTTGGCGATCACAGACAACGCATTGAGATGCCTGTAATCGACGCACAAGCGCCATGTCCCATCCTTCTTCTTGACCAATATGACTGGAGATGAGAATGGACTAGTACTTCTCTAAATAATCCCATAACGCAGCAATTCTTCTACTTGAGCTTCGATTTCTGACTTCAGTTCTGGCTTGTGACGGTGTGGCCTAATGTTCACTGGCTGTGCCCTCGGAATGAGAGGAATGCGGTGGTCACAGTCGCGCCGAGGTGGCAGCCCTGTTGGTTCGGCATACATGTCAGGGAAGTCATTGAGAACTTGCTGGATGCAATCTGGAGTTGGTGCTGATGGTTCTGCTGTTGGTTCAACCATGCATAGGTGAATGATATGCGAGATGGCTCCTTTTCTACACAACCCTTGCAATTGAATGTTATTGATGGTCTCGCACATAGTTAATGCCGCGTCGTGCCCGACGAGGCGGAGCGGTCCCGCTGGAGTGGGAATTTCAATGAACGCGCTCGCCAATCCACTGTCATGGGGTTGTGCTCCTCGAGCCAGTCCATCCCCAAGATGGCGTCGTAGGTGCCCAGAGTGAGCACCTTCATGTCGGTGAAGAATTCTTGTCCTTGTGAGTACCAAGCGCAACCAGGCATAAACGAAGAGCACACCAGTTCGCCGCCGTCAGCGACTCAGACACACCCAGGCTCGGGTAGCGGCTGAACTCCGGAAAGGGATTTGGCAAACTTGGCATCGATGAAGGAATTGGAGCTGCCGGAATCGACGAGCAACAGCACCTCTCGGCCTTGGATCCAAGCGCGCAATTGGAATGCCTTGGCAGAGACACCTCCTATCACGACGGATAGTGAGATCGCCATGACTGCGTCGCTGCTGGTGCTTGTCGCCGAAAGCTGCGTGTCGATGACGTTGTCGATGCCGAACAATTCGAGCAACTCCTCCACGACATGCAGTTGCACTAAAGTGGGGCATACATGATCTTGCCCCCACCTTTCGCCGCACTTGAAACAGAGGCCGCGGGCTCGTCTGTAGTCGC
This sequence comes from Triticum timopheevii, assembly GCA_963921465.1. Taxonomy (NCBI): domain Eukaryota; kingdom Viridiplantae; phylum Streptophyta; class Magnoliopsida; order Poales; family Poaceae; genus Triticum; species Triticum timopheevii. The sequence goes on from OY997274.1 coordinate 295,900,276, forward strand.
GCAGCGCCTTGACTTTGGACATATCAGCCCGTGCTGCATCCGTGCCGCGACAATCAGTGGCCATCGTAGGCGTGGGGTGGCGTGCCGGTGGCGGTGGCGGCAGTGGGAGGGGGACTCCCGCGCGAGCTGGCACTTCTGGTGGACGTGGCAGAGTACCGAACGCGCCATCGGCCACTTCCTCTTGAAGCAGAGCCAGGGCGCAGGCTGTATCCAGATCGGGTGGTCGCTGCACCAGCACCACCGCCCGTATGTCGTTCCTCAGTCCCTCCACAAAACAGGTAAGAAAGTAATAAGGGTGAATTGAATCAGAATAAGAATTCAAATGATTGATAATCAACTCAAACTTCTCAATGTAATCCGCTACATAATTTGTCTGGTGAATAGTGTAAAATTGGCGTATGAGCATCTCGTGACAGTCACGCCCAAAACGAGTGCTCAGAAGTGTTGTGAACGAGTCCCAATCGAACTCGTTTAAACGCTTTTGGATCGATTGCAGCCACACAGCTGCCGATCCGGTGAAATTGAGAGCCACCATGGGTACCCAGAACGAGGGTACGATTCCAAACATGGCAAAGTACTGCTCACATAGAGTTTTCCACAAATTCGGGTTCTCACCCGAGAATTGGGGAAATGTGATGGATGGGTGTGCCTGGCCCAGACCCGCAAGCATCTGATTGGCGTGGCCGAAAGGAGACAGTAGAACTGGAGTAGTGGATTCGATGGGCGTACCGTTGGCCGGTAGCGGTGGCGGCATCGTGAGAGACGCCGCCGATGGCCCCCGTTTGATGTGGAATTCACCGTGGCCATCGGGCCCTTGAGGATGGATCACTGCGTCGCCGCCCTCGGGCACCGGATCCGCGTCGAGTTGGGCCAGAGGGGGTGCTTGGGCGCGTTGCAGAGCCGTGACGACATCGCCCAGATCCGCCACCTGGCGCTCGAGATCGGGGTGCCAGGTGAGCAGGTCGTCGATTTTGGCCGATGTGGACTGCTGCGCCTTGGTGAGGCCGTTGATCACGGACTCGATCTTGGTCTCAAAGCGGGTGAGGAAGGCCGAGACGCTCGGATCCATCGCGTCGCGTGCATGCTGCAAGCCCCTGGTCTCGATGAGGTGAGCCAGAATGGATCTGATGGATGCGATTTGGTCTCTGATACCAAGTGTTAGAGTAGCGACGGAGGAAAGGGGGAAATCGATCTATATGGCTCTCTGAAGTAGTAGCTGATACAGGTGATTACAGGGAGCAGCGCTCTCGAATGGACGAGCAGGGAAAGCTAGGGTTCGGAAAGGGGAAAAGTGGAGCCGCCGCCTTCGTGATCCTCTGGATGATCGTCTCCTCCGGGTCGCTCGCTTCTTGTAGTGTACGCGTCGGACCTTAGTGCGTCCAGTCCGGCCCGCTGGTGCGTGGGTTGGGCCGCTTGAGACGTGTGGGCCGCGTGGCAGCGTGCTGGCTGGTGGAGTCGCTGCCCTGCGGGTCTTGCCTGTCAGGGTCGTTGACATCGCCTCTGTTGCCGTCGACCTCGCGGCCATCGTCGCCCCCACGCCGAGCTGGGAGGTCCCACGAACCCGCCGTCGCCTGCTTCGTCTTCCTCGCCCACGAGCTCAAGCCCGGAGCCACCGCATCGGCCGGATCGACACCATCTTCTTCCTCGGTCGTCGTTGTTGTTCTTCGTCGATCCGTCGCCTCTGTAGCTCCTAAGCCACCAAAGGCTCCGTGTGCCGCTGTGGTGAGCTCCTCGACCGATTCCCCTCATTTTCCCCTTCGATCCGTGCTGTTCTACCCCACTGTTTGTCGTGGATTGAGCTCCCGAGAACTTCCACACGCATGCGTGCTCTAAGCTGCTGCTGCTCCTTACACGCTGGTACTGCTGCTGCTCCTGCGTACCGCTGCTGCTTAGCCACTGCTGATGTACGCTGTTGATGCGGTCGTTGCCGCTCCCCTACGCTCTCCGTCCGCACATGGCCGTGCTCACCACACCCAGCCGCCCCTAACTGTGCCTGTGACCTGCCCGCGACGCTACCGCTCCTCCTCACCGCGCCCGCGTCTCGCGCGTGCGGGCCTCGTGCCTCTGCGAGCCGGCGCACCGTCCGCCCCGTCACCCACCGCCTTGCCGCGTGCGTGCTATGTGCTGCTGCTGGCGCGTGCTACTCTTGCTGTTGCGTAGATGCTCTCCTGTACTGCCTGCTCTACTGCTGCTTGCTCTACTACATCTAATCGCTAGATGGTGCTGCTGCTCACGTACAGAGGCTGCTGCTCGCCCATGGCTTCTACGGCTGTAGCTGCTGCCTTCGTCCAGGAGGCCGGCCCATTAGACTAGTCTAGGATTAGGCATGTTAGTTAAATTGCTTAATTAGTATACTGTGTGGATGACATATGGGTCCACCTAATTAGATTAGATAAATTCTTTTTTGGAAATTAATAAAATAGCGACATGTGGGCCACCACTACCACTTTTGACCAGTCAAGTTGAGTGGTCAACTCGTTTTAAAATTAATTACAAATTTCAGAAAATCAATAAATCTTTAGAAAATCGTAGAAAAATAATCGTAGCTCGGATGAAAATGTTTTCTACATGAAAGTTGCTCTGAAAAACGAGACGAATCTGAATACGTGGCCGTTCATCTGTCACATGCCCCTAGTAGGCTGAACATGGCACATTCCCCTTCGGTCGTCTGTCTGACATAGGTCCGGAACCGGGAATACATTCCCGGTTGAATTTCCCCTTCACCTATATCGTGTAGCCATACGTTAGGTCACACCCGGCACAACTTATTTAGATCCTCAATCCGGTTTTTCTTTCCGAACACCGAACCGAGCATCAGGGGCTACTGTCTATGCAGTATTATACTACATATTTTAAACTTCTTACCTCAAAGCCTATTAGAAGGCTGCTGCAGGCTTCGATCAGCCCGCTTTTGGCGAGCTGAACTTTCTGAATCACCGCACTCATGATAGTGCGGTGTTCTTCCTCGATGGAAGCGCCGTTAAGCGCATCCAACAAGTTGTCCGGCGCCTCCAGTTGGACGGAGGCTGCCGGCGTCACGGTCTTGCCCTTCTTGCGAAGGGGCCGCCTGCCGGACTCTGGAACCACTGCGGGTTCCGGCATAGAGTCCGGCGCAAAGTCCGGGAGGCTGCCTTGCGGCACCTCCGGAGCCTCCTCCTTGTCGGGGCGTATCTCTCTGTGGCCACGAGCACCTATGGGGCATGGGGGGCCCCTTCTAGTCCGACAAGGGGGGCGGAGGCCGCGCGCAGAGCAGATCGAGGTCGGGCGCGCGCTGGGGAGACGGGCGATTTTTACCCAGCTTCGGAGCTCTCCGGAGAGATAAAACTCCTACTGCTGCTTTGTGTTCGTATTTGATCTTGCTCGAGGGTCCGAGCGAATGGTGGTGTTGCCTGTGTCCAAATGGACCGAACCCCTTCTACGTGTGCATGGGCCTCCCTTTTATAGTCTGAAGGGGGCACCAACAGGTGGCAGCGTAAGAAGAGGGGGTAGAAAGGTAAAAATGCAGGTTGGTGTAACAGTGACCAACAGTGTCCCCTACCTAACTCTGACAGCAGGGGACAGGGGCATTTAATGCTCGTCTGGTCGCCCAAATAGTGCAAAGGAACGACCGCTAGGTGAGCCACCGGTTGCCACGATGGCGTCTCTGCCAGCTCCGCTTGCCACCTTGCTCCGCATGGCTGTGCAACGCCCCGCCACGTGCCCCAGGGGCGGCCCTGGGGTGACACGTCGCCGGATGCGCTGGATTCTGGGTGGCCGCCTTGCCGCGGCAAGTGCCTTGCCACAGCCCTTCTCTTGTCGTGCCGACAAGCTTGCCGGCCGTCGGGCCTTGCCGGGACGCGCGGGGCGCCGCGGCAAGTCTTCTGGAGATGCCTTGGTCGGCCTTCCCGTCAAGCTCCTCTTGCCGGGGCTTTTGTTTTCTTCTCGGCCAGCTTCTCTTGCCGGGACCTTGGTTGGCCTTCCCGGCAAGCTCCTCTTGCCAGGGCCTTGGTTTGAGTACTTCGATCTTGAATGGCATCAAAGTAGCCGTGGAGGATCTTGGCGGACGCCCGGCAAGCCTTGCCACGGGTTGCTGCGACTGCCCGTGCACAAGTTCGGGGTACTAAGGTACCCCCCTACTTTAGTACACCGACATGTCGGGGCGTATCTCTCTGTGGCCACGAGCACCTATGGGGTACGGGGGGCCCCTTCTAGTCCGGCAAGGGGGGCGGAGGCCGCGCGCAGAGCAGATCGAGGTCGGGCGCGCGCTGGGGAGACGGGCGATTTTTACCCAGCTTCGGAGCTCTCCGGAGAGATAAAACTCCTACTGCATCTTTGTGTTCGTATTTGATCTTGCTCGAGGGTCCGAGCGTATGGTGGTGTTGCCTGTGTCCAAATGGACCGAACCCCTTCTACGTGCGCATGGGCCTCCCTTTTATAGTCTGAAGGGGGCACCAACAGGTGGCAGCGTAAGAAGAGGGGGTAGAAAGGTAAAAACGCAGGTTGGTGTAACAGTGACCAACAGTGTCCCCTACCTAACTCTGATAACAGGGGACAGGGGCATTTAATGCCCGTCCGGTCGGCCAAATAGTGCAAAGGAACGACCGCTAGGTGAGCCACCGGTTGCCACGATGGCGTCTCTGCCAGCTCCGCTTGCCACCTTGCTCCGCATGGCTGCGCAACGCCCGCCACGTGCCCCAGGGGCGGCCCTGGGGTGACACATCGCCGGATGCGCTGGATTCTGGGTGGCCGCCTTGCCGCGGCAAGTGCCTTGCCACGGCCCTTCTCTTGTCGTGCCGGCAAGCTTGCCGGCCGTTGAGCCTTGCCGGGACGCGCGGGGCGCCGCGGCAAGTCTTCTGGAGATGCCTTGGTCGGCCTTCCCGGCAAGCTCCTCTTGCCGGGGCTTTTGTTTTCTTCCCGGCCAGCTTCTCTTGTCGGGACCTTGGTTGGCCTTCCCGGCAAGCTCCTTTTGCCGGGGCCTTGGTTTGAGTACTTCGATCTTGAATGGCATCAAAGTAGCCGTGCAGGATCTTGGCGGACGCCCGGCAAGCCTTGCCGCGGGTTGCTGCGACTGCCCGTGCACAAGTTCGGGGTACTAAGGTACCCCCCTACTTTAGTACACCGACAGGAGCCCCCGGTCCTGGGCCATACACGGTGCCGAGCGCTGTTGGGCCAGGCCCAAAACAGTGCACGGGCACGCGGGGCCTAGGTCACACCGCATCGGACTCCGCCTCCCCCGCGCACGTCCTGAGCGGCACGCGTCAAACGCGGCGTCGTGGGTGACGTGCGTGCGGGGCTGAGCCTTGCGATCACGTATCAAGCCATGATGAAGGGGATGGCACACGCCCCCCTACCTAAACGGAGGTAGTCGTGGGGGCGTGGCGCATTTACTAGATGGGGCCGGTGCGCGGTTTTCGAGGCACCCAACCCCACTATCACAGGGTGGGGCGAGGCCGCCTCACCCGTCACCTCGGCCCTGTATCTCCGCCACATAGCTCCCATGCACTTGGGGTTATGGGCGGTGGGAGTGGGAATCCGGGCCGTCGCGCGCAGAGGCAGCGAGTCGGTCCTGATTCCCTGCCCCTCCCGTATCTTGATTCGCCGAGCGGGGTGGCCGGGCCCCCACCCTGCTCCTTTATAAAGGGCAGGAAGGGGGGCACAAAACCCCGCACTCTCTCATCTCCTCCTTTCTTCAGCTTCTGTTCTCCTCTCTCCCACTCGCCATGGAGAAAGGGAACCCTGGCCCTTCGTCGGTGGCGGCGAGGGTTGCCGCCAGACAGCGCACCTCTCCCTCTCTCGCTCCTGCGGTGGCGGAGCCAGCCGCGAGGGGAAGAGGGAGGGGGCGAGGCCGTGGACGAGGTCGAGGACGTGGCCGAGGCGCTCGGGGAAGAGGCGGCCGGGGTGGTGCGCCACCCCCGTCTCCGCCGGCGGCTCCTCTCCTCGAGGCGGTCCACATCGGGGACGACCCCTGGGAGTTCTTCGTCAAGCTGCGCCGGGCACCTCGTCGACGCCTCTGGCTTCCGGCTCCGTTTGCGAGCGCGATGGAACCGGACCCACCCGAGATGCTGGAGTTGCGCATGAGGGGCTGCCGGATCAGCGGCACTCGAGTCAGTGTCGTATCCCCAGCCCCCGGCATGATGTACTTCGATCGAGGGTGGAAGACGTTCGCCCGCATCCACAGCTTGACGGCGGGGTTTACCCTCCATTTTAAGTTAATGGAGGGCAACCTTCTCGCCGTCAAGGTCTTCGGGGACTCCGGCATCCGGGCGAGATGCTGCGTGGACAGCTCCTCCGATAGCGAAGGCCCCTCCTCGAGCGAGAGTGACGAGGAGGGGAGCGATAGCGACGACGAGGACGGCGGGTCCGACTAGGCGTCGGACGCCGTCTCGCGCGCCACCAGCGACCCCATCATCCGGGTTGCCGGCCTTCTGAACTCCCCGGGGCCGTCTCCTTGGGCGGCTGGCATAGGGAGGCTGCGGAGGAGGAAGAGGGGCGGCGGCAAGGCCGTCAAGTCGGAGTACGAGGGCGAGGTGCCCTCGACAGCGTGCTGACGTCCTGCCGCCCCGTCTTCGAGCTCTGCCTCCGGCGCCTCCGTCTCCGCCGGGCTCCTGGCCGGCCCCCGGGGTGTTCTCTTGGTGTCTTCTGGCACCCGTAGCTCACCTAGGCGCCCCTTTTGCCTTCCCTGACAAGCTTCTCTTGCCGGGGCCTCCTCGACCTACTCCCTGAAGAGAGAAACAAGAGAGGGATTACGGGCATCTTATCTTTTAATTTGTAAGCCTTCGGGCCTTAGCTGTATTTAAAATTTGTAATCCTCTCTATCATGTTTTTCATCCTCTATGGACTTGTACTAAATTGGGATGTTTTTTAATGAAAAGAGGGGAAAGCTTGCCGGATTAAGTCCTTTACTTGATTTTGTGCCTTGTACGTTTTCACCCTACGCTTTTAGGGAACTTGCCGGCGCGGGCACCTTGCCGTGAGCGCCGAGTGCGGAACGTCGGCAACGGAACTGCAACCGACAGGAAACCTTGTCGCGGAGCTAGTCGCGGCTTACTTAAGTCGTTGAGCGGACTCGAAACGATAGTAAGGCAACTAGCTACGAGTTGGTTTTCTGCCGGCGGTGCCGCGACCGACAAGAAACCTTGTCGTTGAGCTAGCCGCAGTTCACCTAAGTTGTCGAGCGGACTCGAAACAACAGTCGGTGCGCGACTAGCTACGAGCCGGTTCCTCCGCGCACAGGTTTTTTTTACAAGACATATTCGTTCAAGGACGCGGCCTCGCATTCCCCGGCCCATAAGAGGATGCATGACGAGGGATGAAAAACTTATCTGATATTACAGCCCCCGGCGACTCTGGCTTGCCGGGGGTGAATCTTGATATTTGCAGCCCCCGGCAACTCTGGCTCGCCGCGACCCAGGTGCCGGCGCGCTTTTCTTTGTCCTTGCCGCCGGCGTCGCAGCCTCCGGGGACCCTGACTTGCCGCGGAGGAACTTCGGTACTTACAGCCCCCAGTGAAATCGGCTTGCCGGGGCCTCTGCGCCAGTGCGCCCTTCTGGTTTTTCCCTGTCGCTGTTATTTTAGTCACAAAAAATAGCTAAGACAGCGCCGTAATAAGTTACTCTTTGTAATGTAACTTCAAGTTGGGCAATGCAACGCCATGTTTCGCCCTTTGTATGTTTACACTCTACGCTTCTAGGGAACTTGCCGGTGCTAACACACTTGCTGAGTGCGGAACGTCAGCAGCCTGCTGGCGGTGTTGTACCCGGCAAGAAACCTTCTCGGGCCAGTTGCAGCGCGCTTGTATTGTTGAGCGGACTCGAAAACAAAGCAAGGGCGCAACTTAACCACGAGTTAGCTCCTCCGGGCACGAGTTTATCGTACAAAGGACGTCTCATGGCAAGGCTTGCTACGTTACATCCTCTACTTCATTGCATCCCTTGTACGTTTCTACCCTTCGCTTCCAGGGAACTTGCCGGTGCTAACACACATGCTGAGTGCGGAACGTCACCAGCCCGCTGGCGGTGTTGTACCCGGCAAGAAACCTTCTCGGGCCAGTTGCAGCGCGCTTGTATTGTTGAGCGGACTCGAAAACAAAGCAAGGGCGCAACTTGACCACGATTTGGTTCCTCCGCGCACAGGTTTTTCGTACAAGGGACGAACTTTCGAGGAATATAACATAAGAGCTTAGAACTAAAAGGTGTTATGCACTCAAGCTCGGGTGACTTAGCTTTTCCGTTTTCCGCGGTCCGGCGAAGCCGCACTCCTCCCTTGACTTCCTCCCTTGTACGTTTTCACCCCCTCGCGCTTTCAGGGAACCCGCCGGCGCAAACACACTTGCTGAGTGCGGGACATCAGCAGCCCGCTGGCGGTGTTGCTTCCGGCAGGAAGAACTCGTCGGGCTAGTTGCGGCGCGCTTTCATCGTTGAGCGGACTCGAAACGGATCAAGGGCGCAACTTAGCCACGATTCGACCCTTCTGCGCAAAGGTTCTTTGTACAAGGTACGGATTCTCAGGGAATACAATTCAAAAGCTTGAAACTGGACGCTTTCTTTGCCCTACTGGCTGGTGTAGCTCGATGGCGCATCCTCGACGGCAGCGCGGCACTCCGGGGAGGCGTGCTTGCCGGAGCAGGTACCAGAGCTGTTCTTGCCGGGCTTAGTCTTTGGCGGCTCTGCCTTTGCCTTCTTGCACTTGCTGGTGGAGCTCGATGGTGCGTCCTCGACGGCAGCGCAACACTCCGGGGAGGTGCGCTTGCCGGAGTGGGCATCAGAGCTGCACTTGCCGGACTTGAGTTTCTTCTTCCCCCGGGGAGCTTCAGCGGCAAGTGGCTCGCGCTCTGCTGCGGCTGCTGCTTCCCGGTAGATCTTGTCGGCGCAGATGAGTGCATCCCTCTTGTCACCTTGGACAGAAATGACACTCATCGGGCCAGGCATCTTGAGCACATTGTATGCGTAGTGAGAGGCTGCCATGAACTTGGCAAGCGCTGGTCGGCCGAGTATCCCATTGTAGGGTAATGGGATATCAGCAACATCGAAGGTGACCCTCTCTGTCCTGAAGTTCAGCTCGCTGCCAAACGTCACTGGCAATGTGATCTTTCCCTTGGGCTTGCTTCTTCCCGGATTTATCCCTTGAAAGGTACCAGTCTCTTCGAGCTCGCTGTTGGGGATCTGGAGCTTCTTGATCTTGAGCACTGCGGAGGAAATCAGGTTCAGGCCGGCCCCGCCGTCAACCAACATTTTCGTGACCTTGAGGTTGCGGATTGTTGGTGAGACCAACATCGGCAAGCACCCGACCGCAGTGATGCGATCAGGGTGGTCCTCAACATCGAAGATGATGGGCGTGCCGGACCATTTCAGAGGCATGCACGCCTCGACGGACGGCTCCGCTGCGTTCACCTCTCGCACCCACTGCTTGAGTTGGCGGTGCGAGGCGTGCAGAGAGGCGCCGCCGTCGATGCACAACACCTCTGTCGCCTTCTGAAACTCTTGGTCATCGGTCTCATCTTCCTCCATCTCATCCTCCTCATCCTCATCTTCATCCTTGTCGCGGCCGCGGGGAGGCCTATCTCCTTGCTGCGGCTTGGACTTGCCGCGGTGTCCTCCCCGGGCGGGAAGCTTCTTGCCGGATCCTCCGCCACCTCCCTGGGCTCTCTCCTTATCGCGGCGCTCGTACTCGGCTTTCTGTAGCTCCGCCATCTCTTCGACCTTCTTGCAGGTTTGGAGATCGTGGCCCTTGGTGCGGTGGATCTTGGAGTAGCGCTTGCCGGAGCCATCCTGGTTGTCGGCGGCTACCACAGCCTCGCCGGAGTCATCGGCCTTGGCCTTGTCGGAGCCGCCTCCGTTGCCGGAATGCTCAACAGCTAGCACATCCTTAGTCTTTCTCTTCCTGTTGTTCCGTCTCCGGTTCTTCCTTGCCGGGGCGGCATCCTCACTGTCAGATCCTTCTGCTCCTGCAACCTCTCCGGGGATTTTCCTCCCCTCCTCAGCCCGTGCACACTTGTCGGCCAGAGCATAGAGCTCGCTGACGTCTCTGATCTTGCACATCGCCATCTCCTCTCTCATCCTGCGGTTACGCACGTTCTGATGAAACGCGCTGATAACTGCGGCAGGGTGGACGTCTGCGATGTTGCGCTGCACCTGGCTGAATCTCTGTATGTACTTGCGCAGGGGCTCCCCTTCCTTCTGGACGAGCTAGTGGAGGTCACTCTCCTGGCCATGAGGCTTGTGGCCACCCGTGAAGGCGCCGAGAACTGATGACACAGGTCCGCCCACGAAGAGATGGAACCGTCCGGCAAGTGCATGAGCCAAGATCTGACATCGGGCTTGAGCACCAGCGGGAAGTAGTTGGCGAGGATCTTCTCATCGTGCCCTCCGGCAGCCTGCACCGCGATGGTGTAGATGCTGAGGAACTCCGATGGATGTATCCTGCCATCATACTTCTCGGGCACGTCTGGCTTGAAGTTCTTGGTTTTGGGCCACTGGACTTGCCGCAGCTCGCGGGTGAACGCAGGGCAACCTGCCGCGTACGGCAAGTCGCCTGGCTCCCCTAGTGCATGCATGTCGACAGTGGGCCCAGCACGCTGGTCAGATTGACGTCGCGTTTCCCTTCTGCGCTCGATGCGAGTGCGAGCGTCTTCGTGCTGCCGTTCTTGGAGAACGTGGCGTTGATCGTGTCGGGTTCGCGGATCCGACGACGCGGTGGAGTCGCCGTCGGGGTTGGTCCGACGAGCCGGCGATCTTGGCCTTCGGGGCTGGGAGTGCACGGAGGTGGCACCCCCAGCGGTCTTGTCGGCGTCGGCTTGCGCCTGGGCGCCTTGCCGGGGCCTCGATATGCTCGGTTGCCGGGGCTTGCCGCCATTGGCGAAGTTGATGAGGCTGTATATGGTCATCCTCCAGTCGTCGATCTTGTGCGGCGCCGGAGGGTAGTCTAGAAGCAGCTGGGCTCGGGCCAGCGCTTCCTCTGCTGTCTTGGGTGGCGGTGGCGACGGGCGGCGCGAGGAGCGGGATGTGCTCGGACTCCCAACTGGATTGGGAGGGGCAACACCCCGCCCGGGCGACCGTACCTCGCTCGCGCCAGCATGCGGGCGTGCATGCTGATCTCGAACGTCCCGCGACCCACCAGCTTGGCCTTGCTCCAATGCGAGCACGGTGCTAGGTGCACCGGGGCGTTGTTGACCTTGCACCTCATGGGATGGGTGCGGTGTCTGCACGGTCGCCGACGCTTGCGGGGCCTTATTTTTGGATCTGGTGACGATGTGAGTCCCACCGTCGGCGCCCGCTCCTCCGCCGGCGTCCACTCCACCGCCCGTTTGCTTTGGCGGTGGTGGCGGAATCGATGTAGACGGAGCGGCCACCTCCGAAGGCTTCTTCTTCGGTGGCATGTTGATGAAGGCGTTGATGCAGCGCGCGCGGAGACCGGATCAGATGCTCACGACCTCGACGCACCCCCTACCTAGCGCGCCAAAGATGTCGGGGCGTATCTCTCTGTGGCCACGAGCACCTATGGGGCACGGGGGGCCCCTTCTAGTCCGGCAAGGGGGGCAGAGGCCGCGCGCAGAGCAGATCGAGGTCGGGCGCGCGCTGGTGAAACGGGCGATTTTTACCCAGCTTCGGAGCTCTCCGGAGAGATAAAACTCCTACTGCTGCTTTGTGTTCGTATTTGATCTTGCTCGAGGGTCCGAGCGTATGGTGGTGTTGCCTGTGTCCAAATGGACCGAACCCCTTCTACGTGCGCATGGGCCTCCCTTTTATAGTCTGAAGGGGGCACCAACAGGTGGCAGCGTAAGAAGAGGGGGTAGAAAGGTAAAAAACGCAGGTTGGTGTAACAGTGACCAACAGTGTCCCCTACCTAACTCTGACAGCAGGGGACAGGGGCATTTAATGCCCGTCCGGTCGCCCAAATAGTGCAAAGGAACGACCGCTAGGTGAGCCACCGGTTGCCACGATGGCGTCTCTGCCAGCTCCGCTTGCCACCTTGCTCCGCATGGCTGCGCAACGCCCCGCCACGTGCCCCAGGGGCGGCCCTGGGGTGACACGTCGCCGGATGCGCTGGATTCTGGGTGGCCGCCTTGCCGCGGCAAGTGCCTTGCCATGGCCCTTCTCTTGTCGTGCCGGCAATCTTGCCAGCCGTCGGGCCTTGCCGGGACACGCGGGGCGCCGCGGCAAGTCTTCTGGAGATGCCTTGGTCGGCCTTCCCGGCAAGCTCCTCTTGCCGGGGCTTTTGTTTTCTTCCCGGCCAGCTTCTCTTGCCGGGACCTTGGTTGGCCTTCCCGGCAAGCTCCTCTTGCCGGGGCCTTGGTTTGAGTACTTCGATCTTGAATGGCCTCAAAGTAGCCATGGAGGATCTTGGCAGACGCCCAGCAAGCCTTGCCGCGGGTTGCTGCGACTGCCCGTGCACAAGTTCGGGGTACTAAGGTACCCCCCTACTTTAGTACACCGACACTCCTGATGGGTCCCCTCCTGGGATCCCACCTCGACGTCGTCAGCGTCACGAGGGGTGGAGGCAGTCGGAATGGAATCCACGTCCGACGGAGCCAAGGACCCACTCGATGAAGCGGGAAGATCATCATCGGCCGGACTACAGGCAGTGTGCGGCATTAGAAGGACACTATGTGACACAAAAGATAAATTATAAATCATTCAGGAATCCGGATACTTACGATCTTGCCGGAGGCCTGGCCCTTGAGGGCCACTCTTTGTCGCCAATGTTGGTGTTGGTGGAGCTGTCTGGGGGAAGGGTCCTTCCCCTCTTGGACCCTTCGGCCTCCCCCGTTGGGGAAGCCTTCCTCTTCCTCTCTCCCTCCTCTGGGAGAGAGTCCTCTTTCTCCTCCTCGTCTTCGGGGGAGGAGTCCGCCTCGGAGCCATCGGACAATGAGTCCGATATCATCTGGCACCGGGAACTTCTTCGAGTTCCCGTGGCCTTCTTCTTGGCCTTCTTCTCCGGCACCACATAAAGTGCCGGGACTAGCAGCCCCGTTAAACGGGCGTCCGCTGGGTCTTCGGGAAGGGGAGCCGGACAGTCTACCTGTCCGGACGTCCTCTGCTAGTCCTGTCAAAGGCATTGGGAGTTTTAAATCATGCATAGAATTAAACTATGAAAGAAAATAAGTGTCCCATAGAGGATAACAAAGCTTACCTCGCCGGCCGGGCGCTTGGTGCTGAATCCGCGGTCTTCCGTTGCGGATGCGGGGGCTTCTCCGCCCTTGAACAACACCCTGCAGGCAGCTTCGTACATCGTGTCAAAGAGCCCGCTCAGGATCTGGTGCTGTGCCGGATCGAACTCCCACAAAGTAAAGGCCCGCTGTTGGCAGGGGAGAATCCGGCGGACGAGCATGACCTGGATCACATTGACAAGCCTAAGCTTCTTGTTCACCAAGGTTTGGAGACAGGACTGGAGTCCTGTCAGCTCCTCTGACTGCCCCATAGCAAGCCCTTCTTTTTGCAGGAGGTGAGCTGCATAGGGGCACTAGATCTGAACTCGGGGGCCGCTGCCCATTTAGGGTCCCGCGGCTCGGTGATATAGAACCACCCCGATTGCCACCCTTTGATGGTTTCCACAAAGGCGCCCTCGAGCCAGAGGACGTTGGGCATCTTGCCCACCATGGCGCCTCCGCACTCCGCCTGGACGGCCTTCACTACCTTCGGCTTGACATTGAAGGTCTTGAGCCACAAACCGAAGTGGGGCCGGATGCAGAGAAAGGCCTCACACACGACGATAAACGCCGAGATGTTGAGGATGAAGTTTGGCGCCAGATCGTGGAAATCCAGGCCGTAGTAGTACATGAGCCCCCGGACGAAGGGATGAAGTGGGAAGCCCAGTCCGCGGAGGAAGTGGGGAAGGAATACGACCCTCTCATGGGGCCTGGGGGTGGGGATGAGCTGCCCCTCATCGGGCAGCCGGTGCGCGATGTCGTTGGAAAGGTATCCGGTGCCGCGCAGCTTTGCGATGTGCTCCTCCGTAACGGAGGAGGCCAACCACTTGCCTCCCGCTCCGGACATGACTGGAGGAGGTTGAGACGAGATGTGCGGACTTGGGCGCTGGAGCTCGAGTGTGTAGAGATGGATAAGCAAAGGAGGAAGAAGGCATAGGTGAAAAGGTGGATCCTTATCCCCTTATATATAGGCGGACGAAGACTATGCGTCCCCACCGGCCTGGTAAAACTCGCTTATCTCCCAAGCGCCACCATCAATGGCGCGGTTGGGTTACCCACGTCTGTATTGATGGGAATCCCAGAATAAGGGGAACACGATCTCTGCTTCGACAAGACGTGCCAAGGAAACCGCTTCGCTAAATGCACTGAGGTGGTATAATAAAAAACGATTCGAGTAAAGGCTTGGTAGTGGCGTGTCGTCATGCCACACAATACGTCAGCAGATTGAACTTGTGTACATATTATTCTCTCTACGGTGGAATGTGGAAATTATTTTGCAGAGCCGGACACTATCCTGGTGTTCCCAATCTTCAATGAATTATTCGGAGGAGGAACCCGCCTTGCAATGCCGAACAATATGCGCGCCGTACTCATCGTCATTGAAGCCTGGTTCAGGGGCTGCTGAGGGAGTCCTGGACTAGGGGGTATCCGGACAGCCGGACTATCATCGTCAGCCGGACTCCAAGACTATGAAGATACAAGATTGAAGACTTCGTCCCGTGTCCGGATGGGACTTTCCTTGGCGTGGAAGGCAAGCTTGGCGATACGGATATGTAGATCTCCTACCATTGTAACCGACTCTGTGTAACCCTAGCCCTCTACGGTGTCTATATAAACCGGAGGGTTTTAGTCCGTAGGACAACACAACCATTACAACAATCATACCATAGGCTAGCTTCTAGGGTTTAGTCTCCTTGATCTCGTGGTAGATCCACTCTTGTAATACCCATATCATCAATATCAATCAAGCAGGAGTAGGGTTTTACCTCCATCGAGAGGGCCCGAACCTGGGTAAAAACATCGTGTCCCTTGTCTCCTGTTACCATCCGCCTAGACGCACAGTTCGGGACCCCCTACCCGAGATCCGCCGGTTTTGACACCGACAAAGAGTCTTGAGATTTTGAGCTTGAGCCAATCCTTTGTCCTTGATATTTTGAGGGATCCACTTTCATCATCCATGCCATGCCATTCATTGAGCTTTCCTGAAATAATAGTCTTGGAATAGTATTAGCTCAATGAGCTATATGTTGTTATGAATTACCAAAACCACCTAGGGATAGTTGCACTTTCAATCTCCCCCTTTTTGGTAATTGATGACAACATATAGATCAAAGCTTCGACAAATGATAATAAGATTGAAAAACATCGTCGCTTTGAGAAGTATGTGATAAGCAAGATCTCCCCCTAAATTTGTGCATAGTTTAAGATTTGCTTTGGACTACAAATGCACAAGGAATTAGGCTCGTGGGTTACTCTTCCATGTCACATACATCTTGGTGGAGCGCTCAAAATGATAAAGATTGAATACATGCACTCATCACCAAGCAAAGTGAATGATCATATAAGGATAGGTAAGATAATATCATCAAACAAGTATAAGTGTAGCTTATGATCAAACACATGATCATCAATGTCTCACTGGTAATAGCATAGTATCTCAAGCAATTAAAAGAAAACAAAGTTTAACCACCAAAGCAAGGGAGAACAAAAGCAAAACTCTCTCTCTCTCGAAGCCTATGATCTATACATTTTTCTCCCCCCTTTGGCAATAAGTTACCAAAAAGTTCATAGAAAATGCATAGTGCTAGATCGACTGTCAGGCTTGATCTTCAAGTGGTGGTTTAGAGATGGCTCCTTGGACGAAGGCTTCTGTTGACGTGGAGGGAGCTGGAGGAGTTGGTGCTGGAGCTGGTTGCACTGGAGCTGTAGGAGCTGTAGCTGGTGCAGATGATGTGGCTCTGGAGTCTGTCACAGGCACTGCAGCTGACCTATGAGCTCTGGGCACTCTGGCAAATGCATCAGTGATTGTCTTGCCCTTCCTCTCCTGCATGTCATCCTGGAGCTGCTCCACAACTGACTGAATCTCAGTTACTTTGACATCTAGTTCATAGAATTTTTGTTCCATGATTCTTTCCAGGCTCTCCTGGTTTTGAGTTAGGGTGGCCAATCCCTTCTCAATCCTCAGTGTTGATGCTATCAAGTAACCAAGCTGCTCCTGCTTGTTCTTCAAAAATTACTCAGATGCCTCCTCTTGAGTTGGCATCTTGACAGCCTTCTCTCTCTTTGCCTTATCCTTCTTCTCTTGAGCTTGCACTGATGATGGTTCATTCTCATTCATGACAACTTGATTGTCCTCAAAGTCTGGATAGATAGCAATGTTCCTTATCCAGCAAGTATGTTCCTGTGCCCATCTTTGAGTTAATCAACTCCTGAATCTGTGGGGCATACCCACAACTTCTCTTCTGGTCTGCTGCTGTCCTCTTAATGGTCTCAACAATGAGGCTCATGACCTTGAATTTTTGTGGCACATCAAACAAGTGTAGCAAGTTGATAGCATGCCCTCTAATCATGTTGTGGTCACCTGACTTGGGCAATAGAGTGTGCCTTAGTATCCAGTTGATTTTTGGCAGCTGTCGGTGTCAAAACCGGCGGATCTCGGGTGGGGGGTCCCGAACTGTGCGTCTAGGCGGATGGTAACAGGAGACAAGGGATACAATGTTTTACCCAGGTTTGGGCCCTCTCGATGGAGGTAAAACCCTACGTCCTGCTTGATTAATATTGATGATATGGGTAGTACAAGAGTGGATCTACCACGAGATCAAGGAGGCTAAACCCTAAAGCTAGCCTATGGTATGATTGTTGTAATGTATGTTGTGTCCTACGGACTAAAGCCCTCCGGTTTATATAGACACCGGAGGAGAATAGGGTTACACAGAGTCGGTTACAAAGGTAGGAGATCTACATATCCGTATCGCCAAGCTTGCCTTCCACGCCAAGGAAAGTCCCATCCGGACATGGGACGGAGTCTTCAATCTTGTATCTTCGTAGTCTTGGAGTCTGGCGGACGATGATAGTCCGGCTGTCCGGACACCCCCTAGTCCAGGACTCCCTTAGTAGCCCCTGAACCAGGCTTCAATGACGATAAGTCCGGCGCGCATAATGTTCGGCATTGCAAGGCGGGTTCCTCCCTTGAATAATCCAGAGAAGATCATGAACACCAGGATAGTGTCCGGCTATGCAAAATAAATTCCACATTCCACCGTAGAGAGAATAATGCACATAAATCCAATCTGCTGACGTATTTTGCGTCATGACATCACACCGCTACCAAGCCTTTATTTGAATCGTTTTTTATTATACCACCTCAGCACGTTTAGCGAAGCGGTTTCCTTGGCACGTCCTGTCGAAGCAGAGATCGTGTTCCCCTTATTCTGGGATTCTCATCAATACAGACGTGGGTAACCCAACCGCGCCCGTCGCCACGTCTCCTCTATCGAAGGTGAATCACGAACGGTCACGGAGACGGCTCTTGGTATTTTCCCCCTTTATAAGAGGACCAAGGCAGTTTCTTTTTCTCAATCTTCCCTCGAATCCTCTCTTTGCTCCAAGTTCCAACACCCAGAGCCCCAGATTCGAGCACTTCGGATCTTCAACAATGTCCGGCTCCGACCTTCAGGGCCGGTGGATGCCCTCCTCCGTCACGGAGGAGGACGTGTTAAAGCTGGGTGAGGCCAAGTACCTGTCCTACGAGATTTCGCACAGGTTGCCTGCCCAAGGGCAGGCCGTGCCCGCTCCCGAGCCCGGTGAGTACGTTGTCTTCATATCCCACCTCCGTCGGGGTTTAGGCTTCCCGACGGACCCCTTCATGAGAGGGCTCATGTTCTACTACGGGCTGGATTTTCACAACTTGGCTCCGGAGTCCATCCTCCATATCTCCGCATTCATTATCGTCTGCGAAGCCTTCCTCCGCGTCACTCCCCACTTCGGCCTGTGGCTGAAGACCTTTAATGTGGAGTCGAAGATGATCGGGGGGCGTCAAGCGGAGTGCGGCAGGGTGGCCATAAGCAGAAGGGCCGATGCCCCGTGGCCCGAGGGCTCCTTCCAAGAGGAGCTCGGCTTGTGGCAGCAGGAGTGGTTTTATATCAACGCTCCGAAGGGCAGGAAGCAAAAGCCGCCACCTTCATTCTGCCCGGGTCCCCCACACCAACTGATGTCGTGGGTCAACCAAGGGCTCAATTGGGGGCCGTCTGAAGACGTGCCTTCATTGCAGGGCCGGATTCGAGACCTCCAGGCGAGGGAGATCAATCTGGTGGTGGTGATGCAGGTTATGCTAATCAGGCGTCTTCTGCCCTGCAAACGCCGTCCTCTCCGGTTATGGGAGTTCAATCCGGAGGGACCACGAATTCTCCAACACTTTATGGGTACGACACCCGTGGAGATGTACAAGTTGTTCTTCGGACCGCAGGTGGCGTGTCCGGAATTGACCGAGGACGCAGGCCTAAGCTGCAATCGCCCGGATACTCAGGTAAATAGCTCAGAATCCGGACGTTCTGTTTATCTGCTTTTCTAGAGTTCGCTTCCTGACCCATTACTCTTCATCAGGAGTGGGTAGCGCGATCGAAGCTAATAAGGTGTCCGGCCCCCCTCCCAGAGACCGCACTGGAGCCCGTGCTGGTCAGAATGTTGGAGGTCGCGCCCGAAGAAAGGGGCGATGGGGAAAATAGAGTTAATACCTCGCCCAAGGGGGCACCTGAAGAGGGGGGGATCGAAAATCCCTCCTACCAGGGGGAGAAGAGGACCGCCTCCGAAGACCTGGAGACCAAAGCCTCTAAGCGGGAGAAGAAATCTCCACCGGAGGGTCCTGCGTCTGGGGAGAACCCGGATGTACAATCGTCTCTAAAGGATCAGCTCTCCAGCGAGCCGTGAGTAGAGAAGGGGGAGTTCATTAATAAGAAAATACCTCCATTTGTGCTTCTGTGGATAACCGAAGCTTTGCTTTACAGTTCGGATTTGCAGACTTCTCAGATGAGTTCGTATTCGGGGGATATTCGTCCGGAGATGATGGAGAGCGAAACGCCTCCGACTGCTGCGTCACCGGACAGGGCAGACGAGCCTGAAGTATCGTCACGGAGGGTGTCCCCGAGTCTGGAGGGGCCGAAGAGTTCGGCGCCCACTAGTATCCGGCCGGGAGAGCTGAAGAATCTGCTTGAGAGGGTGTCCATCTCAGAAGATCACCGTGCTTTGATGCGTATGGTGATTGTAAGGATTTCGTCTACCGAAAGCGGATTGCATAATGCCGCCAAGAGTTTGCTGGCGGGATTTGAGGTACGCAAGAATGACGCACCTTTTTGACAGTTTTACACATAAAAGTGCGCTCTGTATAGATAGTAGCCCCTGAGACTCGGTAGGTTGTCGAAAGCGACAGCGTGCCGAGGATCAAAATCTCAAGTAACGAATGTCGTCGTTCCTATGTAGGTGGCGGATAGTCCGAGGGCTAGCCGGACTAGTGGAGTTGCCGAGTTAATGCGGCAACTTGACGTGGCGGATGCGGACATCGCACTTGTCAACCGGCGACTTGACGAGTCGCAAGGTAAATGAATTCTCCACAGTCGCTTATTTAAGGGGGTCAAAGCCCGCCTCTGATAATGTATATGCTGTGATACAAACGGTGCTGCTGCTGTGGAGAGCCTTCGGGCCAAACTTGCTCAAGCTAAGGAGCAAGCCCGAAGGAGTGATGCGGCTGCCTCGAGGGCGGCCGAGGAGTTGAAAGCCGAAAAGGCTTCACACTGCCTAAGCAGGGAAAAGATGGCCGAATTGGCCGTGAAATTAAAAGATGCTGCCGACGGCAATGAGGCTCTTGAAAAGGAGCATTTATCGGAGCGGGAAGACCTGGGGAAGGCCACCGCCGAGGCCAAGGATGCCCGTTCTACAATTCGGGCTATGAAGGAGGAGCTACGCCAGGCCGGAGATATTGTGGCTGGCAAGCCTTTTCTGTTGCGTCGCCGGTTTACGGATCAAAAGTATGCTCAACTTGGCCAGCTATGGGGTCCGGAGGATCCATATATGGACTTAGCGGCAAGTGCGGCTGATGCCGTTAAGCACTTCCGGAGCCAGAAGGATCACAAGACGGAAGAGCTATTTTGGTCTCAATTCCATAGTCCGGATCGTTCACTTCCGTTGACCGATCAGTTGGCTGAATGGGCTGAGCTAAATAGATTGTCCGGACTTTCCATGACTGATATCGTGGCTCATGTCTGGCCAGAGAGGCCCAAGGCGACGAGCTATTTTGGCTTATTGTAGCAATTTCTTGGAGCGGTGCCGCATATCAAGGAGATGAAGCGGTCGGCCTGCATAGAAGGCGCGCGGATGGCCCTTGCCCGTGTGAAGACACATTGGACAGAGATGGATGCCATCGCTATTGCCGCCCAGGGTTCGGACGAAAGCCGGTTACCCGCCGAGCACTATTTTGGGGAAGTTGTGCGTGGCGCTCGTGTAATAGAGTCGCAGTGCTCAAAAAATGTTATGTTCAAATGAACGTTTTTATCTTGTAAGACAATGATTATAATGTAACCACTTTTTATACTTGTGTGTCCCAAGTATTGAAATATCTCCTATGCGGCCATTTATGTATACATTTGTATAACCTGAAAGATTGCAGTCTTCGACTTCAGCCCCCACGCACAAGGTGCGGGGGTGTTCGCAAAAATAGCGCGTTTTCACACTTAATCCGACGTCTCAGTCCTGTTAAGGAGGTGGTAGCATAGCAAACGAGGCAATCCGGACTATGATGCTTTATCACTTTCACTTAGCCAGTGGAGTTCGAGGGTGGGGCTACGATATAGCCCCTTTGGGCACCGCGCTTTTCCGAATTCGGGGCACGTGTGTGCCTGACCGGGAAACGGTCCTTCGTCAAAGCGCGGAATTCTAAACATTCCGGTAGTCGATCGAGTGGTTGACCAGTCTCTCGCTATATCATGACAGTCAGTTTTCGGCTTTCTCTACTGAGGTGCTCGCCCAGCCGAACTGGGGCACAATCGCAGTAGTTCTCCTAGTGCCGCATTAGCCAATGATACGGAACGTAAGGCAGCAAAACACAGGAGCCGGGCAAACCCCACATTTGACCAAAGACATGATTCGGAGCTGATGCATATAATGCCTAACTCGAGACGCCGAACACTCCCTAAGGTGTTTGGTCTTTATAATAATGGGCAGAACAATGCCCTAAGCCCCTAGTGTCCAGGTACGGGCATGGTCCTCTTACGCGGCCGATGCCAAAACGTCAGGCTTCACTTTTGGTTATAAGAAGAAACCAAGGGAGAATAACAACAAGAGACAGTAAAAAAGGTTTACACAAGGTCTTAATCTGAAAAGAATCCTCGCGACGGGTCCCTACTGCACGTCTGCGCCTGTGTCTCTGTTGTGCCGTTATCCTGGACGGGTGTGCACGTTGTTCATCTGTAAAAAGAGAGGAACTTAGTTTGAAAGGAACTCATGCAAAAAAAAAGTATATGTGAAAGAGGAAATATAAATAAGTAAAGCGGGGTCTGTATGAACTCGCTGTTGTTTGTGCGTGCAGCCCCTTGTAAAGGGATGTGCGGCTAGGGAGCCCCTAGCTTACTTATGCCGGACTCGTCTAACCGAGTCCGGGGTCTTTAAGTGACCCTCGCACTGAAATGATGCCACGTGGACCGGGCATCTTGAGTGTAAGAGATGCGTAATGTGGTATGGCGTTGAAACGGAAGAAAGCCTCTCGTCCCAAGAGTGCTTGATATCCACTTTTAAATGGGACTGTATGAAAGATTAGTTTTTCGCGTCGAAAGTTGTTCGGTGATCCGAACACAACTTCTAGTAATAGGGAGCCTGTGCACTTGGCGTAAGGGCCTGGCATCACTCCTTTGAAGGAAGTGCGGCTGTGTCGAATTTTAGTAGGGTCTATCCCCAACTTGCGGATTGTGTTTGGATACAGCAGGTTTAAGTCGCTGCCTCCGTCCATCAGGACTTGAGTAAATTGTAGTCCGTCGATTATAGGATCCAATATCAGGGCAGTCCATCCTGCATTTCGAACGCTTCTGGAATAATCCAGGTGGTCGAAAGTGATTGGTTTTGATGTCCAATCTCTATGTTCCGCTGGGTTGGACCGTGCGAGACCCATTTTAACGGGTGTCGCACTGTTTTTCCGTATTATCACATGAATTGAGTTTACTGTTTTGACCTCTTGTGGGAAATTCTTTTGTTTTCCGGTGCTCTGCTGGTGGGGTTTGTCATCTTCCCTTGACACGTCGAGCCCCTTATGTTCGGCGTTAAGTCGGCCAGACTGTTTGAAAATCCAACAATTTCGATGGGTGTGGTTTGCAGGCCTTCCGGGGGTACTGTGGATTTGACATATCCGACCCAAAATCTTGTTTAAGTTGGATAGCTCGTCGCTGTCATCCTTAAGAGGCGGTGTTTTGTTGTTTGGCCGCGAGCTTTTGAATCCGGTGTTGACTGCTCCGGGCTTTTCTCTTTATTCCGGCGCTGCTCTTTTCTGCGCCGTGATTTTCCGTTTCCATCTCTGATCTCGGATGTACTTGGGTCGCTGGTGCTGCATCTTGCTAGCCAGCTGTCCTCTCCCGCACAGAAGCGGGTCATGAGGCTTGTTAGCACGGACATTGTCCTCGGCTTCTCTTGGCCGAGGTGTCTGGCGAGCCATTCGTCTCGGACGTTGTGTTTAAAAGCTGCTAAGGCTTCGGCGTCCGGACTGTCGACTATTTGGTTCTTTTTGGTGAGGAACCTGTTCCAGAATTTGCGCGCTGACTCTCCGGGCTGTTGAGTTATATGACTTAGATCATCTGCGTCCAGAGGGCGGACGTAAGTTCCTTGATAATTTGCTCTAAACGCATCCTCAAGCTCTTCCCAACTTCCAACAGTGTTTTCTGGGAGGCTTTTGAGCCAATGATGGGCTGGCCCTTTGAGCTTGAGTGGTAGGTATTTTATGGCATGGAGATCGTCTCCTCTTGCCATGTGTATGTGTAGTATATAATCTTCTATCCAGACTCCAGGGTATGTTGTTCCATCGTAGGCCTCTATGTTTATGGGTTTAAATCCTGCTGGGAATTCATGATCCAGCACCTCATTGGTGAAACATAGTGGGTGTGCGGCGCCCCTGTATTTGGGTGTGCCACTATCTTCGGACACTTGACGTGTTGCATTGCTTCCCGGGGCCTTCTTCTTTGGCCCGTAAATGTACCTGGCTGGGCCATCTGTCTTACCAGGGTCATTAGTCGGTTTATGTGCGGCGCCGCTTTCAGATTTTGGCCTATCATCTGGCTGTCTATCCAACCAGGCAGACTCTTTGTTTTTTGACCGTGGGGGCTCTATGGCCTCCTCGTCAAGTTCTGGCAGCAGCTTGCGCTTCGGGGAGCTCTTTGATTGGTGGCCATTGCCGTATTTATCCGCGGTTTTGAGCACTTTGCTCCACCTCATTCTGAGTGTATCTTCCGCTGTTTTGAGCTTCCGTTTTTCCTTCTTCAAGCTTCTTGCGGTGTTGACGAGTCTTTTCCGAAGGCTTTTACTCTTCGGCGGTGTGTCCGGTGTGAGATCGCTCGGACTATTTTTTCCGCCGGGCCCGGACTGAATGTCTGACTCATCTTGTTCGGACGGTTGCCTGTCTGTGTGTTCGTCATCCGCTAGTTTGCCCTGCTGTATTGCTGGGTCGTTAGGAGCGCTGTTGCTGTCGAGCCGGGGCTTAGTGCGGCGTCTGCGTCGCCGTTTTGGTTGTTTGTCGACGGGATTATCTTCTGCCACGCCCCGTTGGTCCTCGTTATCGGTTCCTTTTGGGGTGTCCACCATGTATACGTCGTATGACGAGGTGGTCTTCCCCTGCCTTGCAGGTGCTGTTTCCTGTTCATCTCCGACATCGTCGTCCATACCGTCGATGTCTTCGGAGTCATAGTTTAGCATGTCGGTTAGATCGTCGATAGTGGCTACAAAGTGGGTGGTGGGTGGGCTCTGAATTTCTTCGTCGTCCGTATCCCAACCATCCTGGCCATAATCCGGCTAGGACTCTCCGGATAGCGAGAGATGCTTTAGCAAATTTAGGATGTTTGCAAAGGGCGAGTGTTGGAAGATGTCCGTGGCAGTGAATTCCATAATCGGCGCCCAATCAGATTCGATTGGCAGGGGCACGGGAGGTCCGGAGTCCGGCAAGGAGTCCGGCACCTGGGAGTCACGAGCTTCGCGAGGGACAAGGGTAGTGTTCGGCTCCATCGCCGTGGAAGGTGAAGCCCCCGAGGCGGTGTCTAGCCACCGGTCCTCGATCTGGGCGGTCGGCTCCGGTCTGAGGGCCGGAGCGGATTCTTGTGCGGCCACCAAGGCACTGTTCGGCAGCAGAGCTAGATCATGCCCATCGTAACAGTGCGGCACGCTTGGCTGTGGCTCGAGCCCGTCGAAGATCAAGTCCCCGCGGATGTCGGTCATGAAGTTTAGGCTTCTGAATCTGACCTGACGGCCAGGGGCGTACCTTTCGATCTGCTCCAGATGGCCATGTGAATTAGCCCGCAGTGCGAAGCCACCGAATATGAAGATCTGTCCGGGGAGAAAAGTCTCACCCTGGACAGCGTTGTTGGTTGAAGATGCCATCGAGCCTATCGGTGACGACACAGAGGAACTCTCAATGAAAGCACCAATGTCGGTGTCAAAACCGGCGGATCTCGGGTAGGGGGTCCCGAACTGTGCGTCTAGGCGGATGGTAATAGGAGACAAGGGACACGATGTTTTACCCAGGTTCGGGCCCTCTCGATGGAGGTAAAACCCTATGTCCTGCTTGATTAATATTGATGATATGGGTAGTACAAGAGTGTATCTACCACGAGATCAAGGAGGCTAAACCCTAGAGCTAGCCTATGGTATGATTGTTGTAATGTATGTTGTGTCCTACGGACTAAATCCCTCCGGTTTATATAGACACCGGAGGAGGCTAGGGTTACACAGAGTCAGTTACAAAGGTAGGAGATCTACATATCCGTATCGCCAAGCTTGCCTTCCACGCCAAGGAAAGTCCCATCCGGACACGGGACGGAGTCTTCAATCTTGTATCTTCGTAGTCTTGGAGTCCAGCGGACGATGATAGTCCGGCTGTCCGGACACCCCCTAGTCCAGGACTCCCTCAGCAGCCCTGACAAAAGGAAGTGGATTGACCCAAACTTGAAAGTCTCAAGAGCTTTGTTTGGGATCTCCTTGTACATATGAGCCATGGTATTATGGTCCATCTTCTTCTTGGCATAGACATCCAAGTCATCTTCACTCTCCTTTGGGGCATTGATCAGACTGGCCCATTCCTCAATTGTTGACTGTTACCTTGTACCTTCAGACATCCAAACTATCCTGCCATCTGGATAGAAGTGTGCTATGGAGTAGAATTGCATAATGAGCTCATCATTCCACTTTGTGAGCTTCTGCCCAACAAAGTCTGCAACTCCACAAGCAACAAAGCTGTCTTGCACTCCAGGATAGTGTTCCTCATTTTCCTTCATGTAGGTCCAGTTGACCCACCTTATATCACACATTGTGGGCTTCTTGTCCAACAACACTGTCTCATAGAAGTCCTACTGTTCCTTGGTGTGGAACCTGTAATCAACAGCAGTCCTTCTCCTGGTAGCATATGGATCTGACAGCCTCCACAGTCTGAGTCCTGCATCCTTTCTCAGCTTCATGTTCTCAGCCACAGGATGAGCATCATTGTGGTCTGGAATCTTGGGCTTTAGCTTCCTCAGGACTTGTCCTTCATCATCTTCCTCATCAGCAACTTCAGGCACTGGGGCCTTGTTCTTCTCAGCAGCTGGAATACTCCTGGTATTCCTCTTTGGTGCAAGCTTGGGCTTGGGGGCAGCTTTGGGTGCTTCCTTGGGCTTTGATGTTGCAGCCTTTGACTTTATAGCATCACCCATTAGCTTTTGTGCCTTGGGTGCTGGTGCAGCAACCTCTTCTTCCTCTTCAGAGTCTCTCCTCATAGAGGGATTTCCAAGAACCTGGGTAGTAGTGGTTTTGGCTCTCTTCTTCTTCTTATCTTGACCAGCAGCTTCATCTTCTGATTCAATGGCAAACTTCATAGTTTCTCCAGTGGGAACTTTCTTGGGTTTGGAAGTTGTGACTCTTCTTGCAGGTGCCTTTTTGGGTTCAGACTTTTCAGTCACTTGAGTTGATCCTCTGACCTTCAGCATAGGTGTCCTCTTGGCAGGAACCTTCCTATTGAGTCCAGGCTTTGTGCTCTTTGCTGAGGCATACTCCTTTTTGAGCACTACCTTCTTGGAGGTAGCCTCATCTTCTTCTGCTTCTGAGGTTCTCTTCTTCCTTGTCCTGGTGGCAGCTTTAGGCAAATTGCTTGGGGTGCTTCTGCTGCCATCATCTGAAGTGCTAGAGGGACTAGTTCCCTCACTCATGTGAT
Organism: Triticum timopheevii; assembly: GCA_963921465.1. Classification (NCBI taxonomy): domain Eukaryota; kingdom Viridiplantae; phylum Streptophyta; class Magnoliopsida; order Poales; family Poaceae; genus Triticum; species Triticum timopheevii. The sequence continues at coordinate 295,926,600 of OY997274.1, forward strand.
TATGCTCTTCTGACTTGTTTTGACTATCACTTTGGTCTGACATGCTGCAAATCACTGATTGCTGACCCTGTGAATAGTTATAGATGAGATAGAATGGATGAGCAACACAAAATGCAGAGATTTTTGCAAAAGAATGATTCAAAAATTCAGTTTTAGTTTTCCACAGAAAGCATTTCGGATCAACCGATTTTCAAACTCGGTGATACCGAAGCAGTTTTGGAACCTAAACTGGTGAACTCGGTCGGACCGAGTCACAGTTCGGTGGCACCAAGACTGCTAGGGTTTCACAAAGTTTTAAAATCGGTTACACCGATTAGCAATTCTCGGTCAGACCGAGAGTTACTAGTGCAATGGCGTTAGCCAAATCGGTGGGACCGAGTTTTTCAACTCGGTGGGTCCGAGATGGTTTCGGCGGAAACCTAACCCTAAATTTTCAAATCGCATCTAATCTAAGGATTGTATTGACTGGATAGGAGTGTTTCAATCATGGCAAGAATCATAATGAACACAATGTGCTAGGAATCGGACGAGGATAGCACTAGGATCGAGTCCATACCCTAGCTTGGCGATGAACTCGCTATGGCGGCAACGGTGGAGGTGAATTCCATTGACGGCGGCGGAGACCAGCGACAGGAGGCGGCTGGCGATGAGGAGACGATCCGGAGACCCTGGTGGCAGAGCGAGCTATTGCGCGGGCGAAGAGGTTCGGAGAAATTTCCAAATTTTTGCCCGTGAGTATATATAGCCTGACCCTATCGGTGTGACTGAGTGGAACAACTCGGTGGCACCGAGATGCATAACTGTATATAGTTACAGCAACTCGATGTGACCGGAAAGTTCAAATCGGTTGCACCGAGATTGAAAACCTAGATCGACTTAGTGATCTCGGTAGGACCGAAATGGAGGAATCGGTCAGACCGAGAATCACAAAGAATTTTTGGAAGTTTTAAGTCTATGACGAATTGGGGACTCCGAGTGCTCCTCACACAGAGTGGTTCAAATCTGACTTGATCAATTTTTTTGATGTAGCATGAATAGAGTTTGAGACGAGAAAAGCATAGATAGCTAGAGAAGGTTCTTAGGCATTCTTGTCCATCCACTTGGCAAAAAGAAAAGGAACCCAAACAATCAAAGCAATAAGTGGATGTCCTCGAATGAGTAAAATATGCAACCAACATGCTCACACAATAAAATGGCAAATGAAATATGTGGCAAAGCATGCACAACCAATTCTAGCATCTATCAAACAATTGGCGATGACTAGGTCATCTATATATGAGTATATTGACTTAGGAGTCAAATGAGAACATTTGATCATAGGTCGTACTCATCGTTTAAGCTCAAGTGGGGTTACCACTTTTACATAATGCATTGATGTGTTCACACCATTAGAGTTGCTTTGACTCAATTCTTAGAGTTAAGCTCCCCTAGATGTGAGATCCCCTTTTAGAGGGATGAACTAACCTTGGGTTTTGTCGATGATGACTTCATGTAGGTGTTGAAGATGTGGATGCTCAATGTTGATGTAGATCATTTGGAGCAATCCTTTGGAGTGAGTTGCACTTTCGACATACCTACATGGGTTAGTCCCACAAGGAACAAACAAGAGTATCCATAGACATAGAGTGATACACATACAAGATGATGTCCATGAAATCATTAGGTTACCTTGTCCCTTGCCTTACCAACATGAGGGTTTGTGACTCCTTGAACTAGTGCAAGATGTGGAAGTTGATTGCACTTGTCCTTGCCATAATGATATGAGTGAAGAATGTTGGCGTAGTCACCCTCAAGAACTCTCTAGTTCTTCTTCTTCGGGATCCACATCATCTTGATGGGAATCCTTGGAGTTGTAGTTGTACTTGATGAAGTAGAACTTGACGTAGTCTTAGGAACCCACTTGATCGAGGCCTTAGGTGCTTCTTCAAATGCATCAATCTCCTCTTGAAGCTTGTCCTGCCTTTGTTCTTGTGGTCTTGTGGTGGAAGATCATCTTGTGCTTGTGTTCCCTTGAAGGAAGTAGGATCATACTTCTCTTGTTGAGGAACAAACTTCGTCTTGGGAAATTGATCTTCTTCCCACTCAACTCCATTGGCATTGAACTTTCGTTCAAAACCAACACCTTGATTCTTCCGGTGCCTTCCTTGCTTGCGTACAATTTCCTCGAATTGCTTACTCCCGGCAAGGCTCTTGTAAACACCTTTCTCTATAATTCCCTTCAATAAGCTATTTTCTTGCTCAAGTGTAACTTGGCTAAGAGAATCATTAGTGGAATCAAGAAAACTACTAGAAGCAACAATATTGGATTTGGCATTATTATTGTTACTACTAGAGGAAGGATCTTTCTTGTACTTGTTACTAGACTTGACTTGAGGCATATAAGTAGATAAGAGTAAATGCTTGGCAATGTAAGAAGAACTTTTCTTACAGAGATCATCATTGATTGCTTTTAAGAACTCATGCTCTTGCTCAAGATTGAGCTTTTCAAAGCGTAACTTCTCATGAGCCCTTAAAAGTTCTCGATGATCTTCGAAGATAGTTTCATGAGCTAACTTAAGAGTGTTTAGTTCTTTAGTTAGAAGCTCAATCTTCTCCTTATCATTGTCATTCGTTTTATCTTGATTAGCATGATTAATTGATGTTTCATCATAGTATTCATCACTAGAGTTGTCAACAAGTAAATCATCATCACCTAGCAAGTCATCTTCATCACTATTGAAATCAACATACTCGGGATGTGTTACCTTTGGACCTTTGGCCATGAAGCATCTTCCAATTCCTTCATTTGGTGAGTCAAATATGTCGTAGGAGTTGGTTGACACAAGTGCTAGACCAGCAACACCTTCATCTTGAGTATATTTGGAGTCGGAGTGATAGATTCTCTCGGAGTGATTGTCGGAGTCGGAGCCGGATACCCATTCACCAACATGAGCTTGATGTCTTTGTTTTGTGTAGCTCCTTGATGACTTGTCCTTCCTTTCCGAATCCTTGCTTCTCCGTGAGGGTCTTCGTTCATAACGATCATCTCTACTCCTCCTCTCTCTTAGTGGTGATTCTTCTCTTTTGCTTCTTCTTTTTGGAGAATCTTCTCTTCTTTTGTAGGGTGCTGTACACTCATTGGAATAGTGTCCAGGTCTCCCACAATTGTAGCAATTTCGCTCTCGACTAGAAGATCTTTTGTCATTGTAGGACCTTGACTTAGAGCTTCTTTCTTTGCTTCTACTCTTGTAGAATTTGTTGAAGTTCTTCACCATTAAGCTCAATTCTTCATTGAAGATTTGTTTCTCACTTGATGATGTGGGGGCTTCACATGAGGCTTTGTAAGCACCACTTGACTTGTTGTGAAGTTCCTCCTTATCCTTGAGTGACATCTCATGAGCAACAATTCTTCCAATGACTTCCGTTGGCTTGAGATCTTTGTAGTTTGGCATCATTTGGATCAATGTGCACACGGTATCATACTTTCCATCCAATGCTCTTAGGATCTTCTTGATGATCAATCTGTCGGTCATCTCTTCACTCCCTAAGCCGGCAATCTCATTTGTGAAAAGTGCAAGCCTAGAGTACATTTCAGCGACACCTTCACCATCCTTCATTTTGAACTTGTGAAGCTGACTTTGGAGCACATCCAATTTGGATTCCTTGACGGAGTCGGTACCTTCATGCATATCAATCAAAGTATCCCAAATTTCCTTTGCATTCTCAAGACGGTTGATTTTGTTGAATTCTTCGGGGCACAAGCCATTGAAGAGGATATCGCAAGCTTGAGCGTTGTATTGCAGCATCTTCAATTCTTCCGCGCTAGCTTCACGGTTTGGCTCTCTTCCATCAAAGAATTCACCTTGCAAGCCAATACACACAATAGCCCAAACGGCTGGGTTATGTGCAAGAATATGCATTTTCATCTTATGCTTCCAACTAGCAAAATTAGTACCATCAAAGTAAGGACCTCTGCGGTGATAATTTCCCTCACTAGACGCCATACTCTCCTAGGTTGTGAAACCAAGGCTATGACCACCAAAAGACATAGAAATCAAAGCAAATGGAGACCAAAGCTCTGATACCACTTGTAGGACCTTGAAGTATGTCTAGAGGGGGGGTAATTAGACTACTTGACCAATTAAAAACTTAACCTTTTCCCAATTTTAGAGTTTGGCAGATTTTAGCTATCTTAGGACAAGTCAAGCAATCATCACACAATTCAAGCAAGCATGCAAAGAGTATATGAGCAGCGGAAATTAAAGCATGCATCTTGCAAGAAAGTAAAGGGAAGGGTTTGGAGGATTCAAACGCAATTGGAGACACGGATGTTTTTGTCGTGGTTCCGATAGGTGGTGCTATCGTACATCCATGTTGATGGAGACTTCAACCCACGAAGGGTAACGGTTGCGCGAGTCCACGGAGGGCTCCACACACGAAGGGTCCACGAAGAAGCAACCTTGTCTATCCCACCATGGTCGTCGCCCACGAAGGACTTGCCTCACTAGCGGTAGATCTTCACGAAGTAGGCGATCTCCTTGCCCTTACAAACTCCTTGGTTCAACTCCACAATCTTGTCGGAGGCTCCCAAGTGACACCTAGCCAATCTAGGATACACCACTCTCCAAGAAGTAACAAATGGTGCGTTGATGATGAACTCCTTGCTCTTGTGCTTCAAATGATAGTCTCCCCGACACTCAACTCTCTCTCATAGGTTTTGGATCTGGTGGAAAGAAGATTTGAGTGGAAAGCAACTTGGGGAAGGCTAGAGATCAAGATTCATATGGTAGGAATGGAATATCTTGGCCTCAACACATGAGTAGGTGGTTCTCTCTCAGAAATGGTAAGTTGGAAGTGTAGGTTTGTTCTGATGGCTCTCTCCACGAATGAAGAGGAGGTGGAGGGGTATATAGAGCCTCCACACAAAATCTAACCGTTACACACAATTTACCAAACTCGGTGGGACCAATAAAACAGACTTGGTCGGACCGATTTAGTAAACCTACTGACCGTTAGGATTTTCAGTGGGACCGACATCCAACTCGGTAGGACCGATATGGTTAGGGTTAGGGCATAACGTAATTTCGGTAAGACCGATTACACAAACTCGATGAGACTGATCTTGGTAATAAGCTTTCCAGAGAGTTGGTCAGGTAAACTCGGTAGGACCGATTCGCTCATTTCGGTGAGACCGAAATGTTACGAAAAGGAAACGGGGAGTTTACATTGCAATCTCGGTGGGACCTATCGCTCACTTCAGTTAGACCGAAACATTACAAAGGGAAATAGAGAGAATACAATCCCATCTCGGTGAGACCGAGATCCCTATCGGTAAGACCGATTTGCTTAGGGTTTGTGGCAGTGGCTATGACATTTGAACTCGGTGGCGCCGGATAGAAAGAATCGGTGGGACCGATTTTGACTTTGGGTTTGGGTCATATGTGGATGTGAGAAAGTAGTTGAGGGTATTTGGAGCATATCACTAAGCACATGAAGCAAGAGGCTCATTAAACAACACCTCATCCCTCCTTGATAGTATTGGCTTTTCCTATAGACTCAATGTGATCTTGGATCACTAAAATGTAAAATGAAGAGTCTTGAGCTTTTGAGCTTGAGCCAATCCTTTGTCCTTGATATTTTGAGGGATCCACTTTCATCATCCATGCCATGCCATTCATTGAGCTTTCCTGAAATAATAGTCTTGGAATAGTATTGGCTCAGTGAGCTATATGTTGTTATGAATTACCAAAACCACCTAGGGATAGTTGCAATTTTAGCCATCTTGCCGAGTAGCTTGTGAAGATACAAGCGATTTGTTTCACGACAAGCTGTCTCAACCGCTTCTGCCCAAAAGTTCTTCAATGTCTTGTACTCATCAAGCATCGTTCTCGCCATTTCGATGAGCGTCCGGTTCTTCCTGTCAACAACTCCATTTTGTTGAGGTGTGTTCGTAGCCGAGAACTCGTGTGAAATCCCTTCTTCGTCAAGAAAGGTGTCAATTTTTGCGTTCTTGAACTCTGTTCCGTTGTCACTGCGAACCTTCTTGATGTTCACTTCAAACTGATTTTGAGCCTTCCTGGTGAAGTTTTTGAAGATCTTTTGGACCTGCGATTTATCATCGAGAAAGAACACCCACGTAAATCTTGAAAAATCATCAACTATAACTAGACCAAAAGGATTTCCACTGAGACTCTTGTAACCGTTGGGACCAAAAATATCCATGTGAAGTAGCTCAAGTGGCCTCCTTGTGGTCATGATGTTTTTCACGAGATGCCTTCCTCCAACCTGTTTACCTGCTTGACAAGCACTGCAAAGTCTATCCTTATCAAATATGACATCGTTAACACCAAGGATATGATTCCCTTTAATAAGCTTGTCAAGGTTTCTCATGCCAATGTGAACTAGTCGTCTATGCCATAACCAACCTTTTGAGGATTTAGCAATGAAGCAAGTTTTAGGTTGAGCCTTTTTAGAGAAATCAACAATGTAAAGATCACCTCTATGTATACCGGTAAAGACCATTTTATGATTGTCTCGATGAAACACTTGGCAATCTACTTTAGTAAATAGGACATTGAAACCGAAATCAGCAAGTCTAGATACTGAAAGTAAGTTGTAGCCAAGAGATTCAACGAGCATAACATTCTGAATGGAGCTATCATGTGAGATGGCCACCTTACCGAGGCCAACCACCTTACCCTTTGAGTTGTCACCGAAAGTGACATACTTTCGAGGACTATCATTTTCAGCAAGCTCACGAAACATGTCTTTATCTCTGGTCATGTGATCGGTACATCCACTATCAAGAACCCATTCATTTCCTCCTGACATATATCCCCGAAGATTTGCCATAAGACCAAAATGTCTCATTGCATCATCAAGATCGAAGTCACTATCATCATCCTCGTCATAGTATCCATGTTCAACATCGTCATGTGGTGGATCAAGTCATAGAGAGGGTAATTCGTTAGGGTGAGTTTGACAATGATCTTGCTTATGAATTCTTATAGCTTCGGAAATAATATCATCAATAATTCCAACATCTCGTTTGGCACGCATAAGGTTTGTAAGTTCAAATAGACGATCACCAAACATAGGATCACTAGTATTCATCTTACTCAAGGCAATAGACTTATGGAGAATTTCATCTAGATTTTTCAAGGAATAATTTGGAAAGCATTCCTCAAGAAATTTCCATATAGTGTAGGCACACTCAAGAGTAGGCAAGTTTCTAATTAAGTTTCTAGGCAAGCCTCTAGTGATAAGATTAACAGTTCTAAGATTCCTAATCATGTCAATTGACTCATCGAGAGTAGGATGCATAGGATCAACATGAGGTGCACAAGGGCTAGCAGTGTACTTGTTCAAATGATATTGATTGAAAATTACAAGCACCTCATTTTTCCACTCATGAAAATACTCTCCATCAAGTATAGGCACTCTATGTCTAAGACTCCCCAAAGTAGACTCATCCATCTTCCTCCAATGGTGGTTAAACCAAGGCAATGGAGACCAATGCTCTGATACCACTTGTAGGACCTTGAGAAGAGGTGTCTAGAGGGGGGGGGGGGTGATTAGACACTAAGTATCAAAGTTGCAGTTTTTAACTTCTTTAAGTTTAAGTGGAGTTTAGGCACAAGTTTAACATTCACAATACATAACAAGCAAGCATGCAAAGAGTATATGAGCAGCGTAAAGTAAAGCATGCAACTTGCAAGAATGTAAAGGGAAAGGTTTTGGAGGATTCAAATACAATTGGAGACACAGATGTTTTTGTCGTGGTTTCGATAGGTGGTGCTATCGTACATCCACGTTGATGGAGACTTCAACCCACGAAGGGTAACGGGTGCGCGAGTCCACGGAGGGCTCCACCCACGAAGGGTCCACGAAGAAGCAACCTTGTCTATCCCACCATGGCCGTCGCCCACGAAGGACTTGCCTCACTAGCGGTAGATCTTCATGAAGTAGGCGACCTCCTTGCCCTTACAAACTTCTTGGTTCAACTCCACAATCTTGTCGGAGGCTCCCAAGTGACACCTAGCCAATCTAGGAGACACCACTCTCCAAGAAGTAACAAATGGTGTGTTGGTGATGAACTCCTTGCTCTTGTGCTTCAAATGATAGTCTCCCCAACACTCAACTCTCTCTCATAGGATTTGGATCTGGTGGAAAGAAGATTTGAGTGGAAAGCAACTTGGGGAAGGCTAGAGATCAAGATTCATATGGTAGGAATGGAAAATCTTGGCCTCAACACATGAGTAGGTGGTTCTCTCTCAGAACTGGTAAGTTGGAAGTGTAGGTTTGTTCTGATGGCTCTCCTCACGAATGAAGAGGAGGTGGAGGGGTATATATAGCCTCCACACAAAATCTAACCGTTACACACAATTTACCAAACTCGGTGGGACCGAATCACAAACTCGGTCGGACCGATTTAGTAAATCTACTGACCGGTAGGGTTTTCGGTGGGACCGACATGCAACTCGGTAGGACCGATATGGTTAGGGTTAGGGCATAACGTAATCTCGGTGAGACCGATTACACAAACTCGGTGAGACCGATTTTGGTAATTAGCTAACCAGAGAGTTGGTCAGGTAAACTCGGTGGGACCGATTACTCAAACTCGATGGGACCGATTTTGGTAATAAGTTAACCAGAGAGTTTGCATTGTAATCTCGGTAGTACCGATTGCTCAAACTCGGTGAGACCGATTTTGGTAATGGACATACATAGAGAGATTACAATCCCATCTCGGTGAGACCGAGATCCCTATCAGTGAGACCTATTTGTCTAGGGTTTGTGGCAGTGGCTAAGACATTTGAACTCGGTGGCGCCGGATAGAAAGAATCGGTGTGGCCGAGTTTGACTTTAGGTTTAGGTCATATGTGTGGAAGTGGGAAACTAGTTGAGGGTTTTGGAGCATACCACTAAGCACTGTGGAGCAAGAAACTCATTAAGCAACACCTCATCCCTTCTTGATAGTATTAGCTTTTCCTATAGACTCAATGTGATCTTGGATCACTAAAATGTAAAATGAAGAGTCTTGACCTTGAAGCTTGAGCCAATCCTTTGTCCTTAGCATCTTGAAGGAGTTCCCACATCCTTTAGTCCATGCCACTCCATTGTTGAGCTTATCTGAAACATACTAGATAAAAGTGTTAGTCCAACAAGAGATATGTTGACATTAATTACCAAAACCACCTAGGGAGCACTTGTGCTTTCAGCTATCATGCACTCCTCGGACGAACTCCTTTCGCTCATTTCAATGTAGTCCCGCATTACGCTTACTTGAAGCTCAAGATGCCCGTACCCCATTTCATTATCACAGTCATGGTAACATGGAGCGCTCCCTTCATACTGAAGAGCACATAGCGGCCCTTGCAGCCAAAGTTTATGGCGTACTTATCAAGCCTAATAGTTCACCAGCCAATAAAGCCAATGATGTATCCAAATGAGTTCGGTCCGCGCTTAATAGCGATAAATAACAGATCCAGACCTTGACTAGTAGTTCGGCCTCTGACGATCGCCCTACCAGGTTGCGGCTTATGTACCGCGCGTACATAATTATGCACTAAAAATACCTTGGGCGGCACCATAGGCACACTGCAGAATAGGTCCATTGTGTGGATCGACCCTATATGGACCGCATATATCTTTTTTCTCTTACTACAGGTTCGTCAAGAACCCTACTTGCTAGATGGTTGTTGCAAGAGACCCTCTCAAGGCTAGCGTTTGCCAACCATCAAATACTCCTCTCAAAGGACTTATTACTAAGGACAAATGGCGGAGACGCGTGGCAGGGCATCACTGGAGTTCTCTTTTTTCGAACTATGACCTTTAGGCCCTGTGTTAGACTTTCCCTTGTGCAAAACCTTTTCTTTTTCTTTCGGGCATGTAATGTGACCTTAATGCCGAACGACACTATCTGTCGTCGACGTATCAATAAAGATACAGAGGAAGCAGATGATTATCACCTTAATCGTTGGATCCTGTCATTACCTTGTCATATGTGTTTCCCCCTTACGTCCGACTGACATACGTGGATCAACACGGCCTTCACACCAGGGGCTGTATTCGGCCCCTCAAAATTCTTAAGTCCGAACACCCATAGGGAACTCTTCGGCTTCCCGAATATTGCATTATATGCATCGGCTCTGAATCATGTCTTTGGTCTATAGTTGGGTTGCCCGGCTCCTGTGTTTGCCACCTTACGTTCTGCAAGTTCAGCTAAGGTAGTAAAGGGAGAACTACTGTGATTGTATTTCTGGTTCGCCCGATTAAGTACCTCAGTAGAGAAAGCCAAAAAGTGACTGTCATGATAGGTGAGAACTGGTAAGCGGTCCGGTGACTTAGTGTTATACAACAAATCATTCACGATTTATGCCGTGTTATATGAGGGGTTGGGATCTCGACCAGCCATGTTGTGCAGGCGCCATACTCCGGACTGCCGTTCACGCAACAAGGGGCTAGTACTTAGCGCCACCAATGGACTCTTATGGCTAAGTGAAAGTACTAAAGTCGCATAGTCTGATTGCCTAGTTCACGTCGCAGGCCGCCTCCTACATCGGACCAAGACGTTGGATAAAGTGTGGTCATGCGTTTCCGAACACCCAGTAATATTTACATGGGGGCTGAAGCCGACGACTGGTAAACTTTCAGACATATAAACAGCAAAAGAGGAGGATAAACTAATCATACAGCGTAATCAAATCTATTATACATCATCAGTTCATTACATGACTCTTACGAACCAGACTCAACTATTCAAATATGACGTCCTTTGAGCACTGGACCTCTACAATGCAGGCTCCTTCGAGGACCTCGTCAAAGTACCTCTCCGACCGCCGGTGCTCCTTGCCTTCAGGTGGCCCTGGAGTGGCAATGTCGGTGGCCTTCATCTTTGCCCACTGCACCTTGACGCCGGCGAAGGCCATCCGGGCACCTTCTATGCAGGACAACCGCTTCAGGGTGTCAATCTGAGGAAGCGCATCCACCAGCCGCTTCACGAGGCCGAAGTGGCTGCTAGGTATGGCCTCGGCTGGCCACAAAGAGATTATCACATCCTTCATGGCCAGACCGGCCACCCTGTGCAGCTCGGAGAACTGTTTCAGCTGGTCACTCAGGGGCACTGGAAGTTCCGGCGCAAGGTACTGCGACCAGAACAACTTCTCCATTGAGCTCCCCTCTTTGGCTCGAAAGAATGCAGCGGCATCCGCAATACTCCTCAGCAGATCCGCAAAGGCGCCTGGAGAACTCCAAACTCGGGCCAGTAAAATATATCTCTTGCTAGTAAACCTACTCTGCATGATAAAGGCCTTCCAGCCGCAAACTGCCTCGCCTCTTGGATCTCTTGGCGAGCGCCCTGGGCATCAAACCGGGCTTCCTTCATGCTCTCAAGAGATTTGGTGAGCTCGGAGGCTTGCTCCAAACTCTTTTGCTCCAAGGACTCGCACATGGCGATGGCATCCTTGAGCTCCCGTTCGACCTCCTCCACCCGCGCCTCATGTCTGTGGTGGGTGGTTTGTTCTACCTCTATCTCCCCGGCCGCTTTGTCCATGGCCGCCTTGCTCACCTCCGCCTCCTTCTTGGCTTCGGCGCGGGCGCTCTTGAGGGACTCGACCTCGGCTGCACCAACTGTGAGTATATATATATATATATATATATATATATATATATATATATATATATATATATAACATTTTTAGTCAACTTAAAACGACTAACACACATATAATCTTCGTATCCGCCGTACTGCCGCATACCTTGGGTTTTGTTGAACCGCTTGTTGATGCTGTCGAGTTCTTCATCGGATAGCCGAAGATTCCGATTGAGCTCGGCAATCTTGCGGCCTGAGCAGTAGCCGCCAACATAGAAGTCTGTCAAATAGCATATACAGTGCATTATATACTTGTTGGTGATCCTCTGTTCGGATTGTTCTAAATCGGACAGAGTCTCAGGGGCTACTCTCTACACATGGGCTTCACCTCGCATGCACACCCACACACACACACACACACACACACACACACACACACACACACACACACACACACACACACACACACATATATATATATATATATATATATATATATATATACAAAACTTGTGAAGAATATTACGTCGCTTATCTCGAAGCCTGCCAGCAGGCTGTTGAAAGCTTCAGTCAGTCCGCTCTTCACGGACTGAACCTTCTCCATAACCGCACCCATCAGAGTGCGGAGTTCCTCGACAATGGAAGCGCATTGCAGCACTTCCTGCAGAGTGTCAGCAGCCTCCGGATTCACAGAGGCCGCTGTCGGTGTCAAAACCGGCAAATCTTAGGTAGGGGGTCCCTAACTGTGCGTCTAAGCATCAAAGGTAACTGGAGGTAGGGGACACGATGTTTACCTAGGTTTGGGCCCTCTTAATGGAGGTAATACCCTACTTCCTGCTTGATTGACTTTCATGAGTATAGGGGTTACAAGAGTTGATCTACCTCAAGATCGTAATGGCTAAACCCTAGATGTCTAGCCTGTATGATTGTGATTGCCTCTACGGACTAAACCCTCCAGTTTATATAGACATCGGAGGGGCCTAGGGTTGTACATAGTTGGTTTACAGAGAAAGGAAGATACATTATGCGAACGCCAAACTTGCCAACCATGCAAAGGAGAGTCCCATCCGAACACGAGGGAGGGCCTTCTGTCTTGTATCTTCATGGCCCATCAGTCCGGCCCATGTAACGTAAGTCGGCTCCTCGAGGACCCCATAATCCAGGGCTTCCTTAGTAGCCCCTGAACCGGGCTTCAATGACGATGTATCCGACACGCAGATTGTCTTTGACATTGCAAGGCGGGTTCCTTCTCCGAATACTCCAAAGCAGTCCTCCACACATAAGAGCTGTATCCAGCTCTGTTTAATAATTACAACCCTAGGCTGTAAGGGCAACAATACTTAAAACAAAATAAGTCATGTCCACTGGCAACTTTTTCGGCGAGACGTTATGTTCTGGCCTTGTTATTATTCTGAACCGTTTTTCAGCCCCTGCTTCGTGTTTCGAGGCACGACCATTGGTGCGTCTTGTCAAAGCAGAGATCATGTCCCCTTATCATGGTATTCTCATCAATGTGGGTTTGGGTAATCCAACCGTGCCGTTCGCACGCCCCCTTGGGAATAGGCGAGGTTTAAGGCTTATGAGGGGGCGCTTGATATTCACTGCCTTTATAAGAGGATAAGGACCCATCCTTTCACCTCATGCCTTCTTCTTCATCTGCCCTTTCGTCCCCAAGCTCCAGTGCCCAAGCTTCGATCTTCCATCACCACCAAACACTCTAGCCATGTCTGGATTTGGAGCATAGGGCAAGTGGATGGTTTCCTCTGTTACAGAGGAGAACGTCAAGGAACTCCGGGAAGCTGTGTACTTGGCCGCGGACATAGCCCACCGACTCGCTGCCAAGAAGTAGATAATTCCCACCCTGGAGCCCAATGAGAGGGTAGTGTCCATCCCCCATTTCCTTCGCAGACTAGGGTTTCATGTTTTACTACGGGCTAGATTTCCATGATCTAGCCCCAAATTCCTTCCTCAATATTTCGGCATTTATCGTCGTGTGCGAGGCATTCCTCCGCACCCCCCACTTCGGCCTATGGCTCAAGGTCTTCAATGTGAAGCCGAAGGTGGTTGATGGTCGGCATGCAGAGTGCGGCGGCGCCATAGTGAGCAAGCATCCCAACATCACCTGGCCCAAGGGGACATTCGTGGAGACCGTCAAGGGGTGGCAGCATGAGTGGTTCTATATCATGGAACCCCGTGACGCCACATGGGCCGCCCCTCCCGAGTTCAAGTCCGGGCCTCCAATGCGGCTCATATCATGGCTCAATAAGGGCCTGGATTGGGCATCATCCGATGAGGTGATGACACTACATAAGCGCGTCAAGGGTATTATAGACAAGAAGACTACTCTTGCCCGTGTGATCCAGGTGATGCTCTTTCGCGGGATTCTCCCCTGCGAAAGTCGGACTCTGTATATGTGGGAATTCGACCGGCCCAGTCCTTGGACATTGCAGCGGTTCTTCGGCACGACGCATGAATACATATGAAAGCTGCTTTTCAAGGCTCAGAAGTCGTGGCCGAAAACGACCGAAGACCTCGACCTCGACTGCGCTCATCCGGCCATTACCGTAAGTTTTCTGATGGCCCTAATTTGTAAATCCAAGGAGTATAATGTGCTTTCCATTCTTCCCTCAGGGATGGACAAAGAAGGCGGAGCGCATCCAATGTCTGGCTCCGCTACCCGAAAACTGAGCTATTCCTCTGTTGACGAGGATGCTTGTTCCGGCGCCATATCAGGCGCCGGAGAAGAAGGCCAAGAAGAAGAGCAAGAAGGCCAGAGGTGGCCTCCGCCGTAAAGGTGCTTCGGACGTTGAGTCCGAAGACACCAAGACTCTCTCCTCTCATGATGAAGATGAAGAGGAGGAAGAGAGCAATTCTACCCTTAAGGGGGGCAAAAAGAAAAGGGCGGCTTCCATGGATCTATAGGTGGAGGCGTCCAAGAAGGGGAAACTCTCCCTTTCGGATGATTCCGAATCGGACGCTGATGCCATCCCCGAGTGGCACCCCAGGCCGAAGCCCCTGCCCAGATCGTAAGTATCCAAAGATACCATACATACATCCGGTTTTATGCCTTGTGGTTCTAACATGTTGATTTGCGCGTTGCAGTCCGGCTCGTGATCTCCCCAAATAATCATCGTTCTCGGGGAATTCACTGGGGCCGAACATGATGGAGGGCGAGTCGCCTCCGCAGGCCTCTCTGCCCACCGCTACGGACAACACCAAAATGTTGTCCCGAAGAACTTCTCCAGGTCACGGGGAGGTGCGGGAGGCCGTGAAGGTAGCGGCGGAGGGTAATACCTTTGTTGCTGAAAAGAGGGGGGAACCGACCCCCGTGGAGACCGACGATGGGGTCCATGCCCAATTCGGCCCCCGACCGAATATCATTCCGGAGATCCATACGACTACGGAATCAGGCGAGCAGCCTCCTTCGAAAGAAGGGGGTGCGCCATCTCCACCGGCGACCTCTGTCAATCCGGAGGCGCTGGACACTCTGGTGGAAGCGCTTCAAAGCGCTTCCATTGTGGAGGAACATCGTACCCTTATGGGTATGGTGGTTGAGAAGGTTCGGTCCGCTAAAAATGGATTGAACGAATCCTATACCAGCCTTCTAACAGGCTTTTTTCAAGAAAACACAAGAGACTTTGCGTTTCATTTCATTGAACAGGAAAACATTTGGGGTACAACCTCCAGAAAGGAGGGACACACACACACACATATATGGTGAGGAGGTTCCCTCAACTAAGGACACTGTCGGGGGTTCGGTACGGCATATGCCAAAGGATGTCTTATCATGGTGGGAGCGAGTAGAACGTCACCGGTGCCTGGAAGCGGGATGAGGCATAGACACGAACGTAGGCACACTTTACCCAGGTTCTGGGCTCTCCTATGAGATAACACCCCTAGTCCTCCTCTGCGGGGTCTCCGCATGATCACTAAGGCACTAGTGAGTACAATGGTGCTCCTCGAGTTGTAGCTAGAGGTGGAAGGAGTCAGGGCTAGCTCTCTTCTTCCTCTAGGGGTGAGTCTAGTTCTAACTGGTCAGGAACCCTTTGCATGGGTGCCCAGGGGGGTTTATATAGGCCTACCCCCAGGCGTACAACAGTAACTTGGCCGGGTGTAGGACCCGACCGTCAGCGCCTCTGGTCGCCGGCTTCTCCACCGGCAGCTGGGGCCCGCCTCCTGGTGGGCCCCTCCGACTGGCCTGGTACGGAGCCGACAGGCCGCTTCCGCCGCTGGCGGGTCTGATTGGTGGATGATCACTGTAGCCATGATGCTAATGACGCAGGCTTGGTTGGGCAAGGCATGGCTACAGTCCCGCCGCCTGGTGGGAGATTACTATAGCCTCGTCGTGACTAGTCTGGTAAATGGCGCTCAAGTCTCGAGGAAGGATCCGGCTGCCCGCCAGGAGCCGGATCCCCTTGGATCCGACTGGCCAGGCTCGGCCGCCCTCCGGGCCCTCACTGCCTGGTAGGGCCCGCTGCCTGCGAGCCGTACCGATAGGCCATCATGGGAGTAGGCCCCTCCTGACAGGGGTGACGTCGAGGGTGGAGTGGCAACAGTGCCACATCGTGCAGAGATCTCCGCCTGTACAGGACACTGTGGCCATGCCAAACCCGGGATTCGGGGGTGAGGGACTACACTTTAGCCTCAGATTTCTGTCCTCTTGATGAGGGGCGCAGACTCTGAGGGCGCCGGGTGGCCGCCTGCTAGAAGCCGGCCTCTATGTAGGCCGTATGCTAGGAGTCGGCCCGTCTTGGTGCCGTCTGCTGGTGCTCGGCCGTCTTCGGGCAGCCGGCCGCTGAGCCAGCCGGCCACCAGAGGCGGCACTTTATTCTGGAGTCTCCTGGGGTGAAGCCGGCCCAAAGTCTTGAAAGGCTCATGGTGTAACGCCCCGGATTCGATGCGCCAGTTATCTGCCAGTTATTCGCCGTCATTGCCATGTCATTTACTTGCATGTTGCATTTTGCCATGTCATCATCTGCATTTTATCATGTCATCATGTGCATCTCATTTTGCATACATGTTCGTTTCATGCATCCGAGCATCTTCCCCGTTGTCCGTTTTGCAATCCGGCGCTCCTATGTCATCCGGCGGTCCCTTTTGACCTCTTCTCTTGTGCGAGTGTTAAACTTTCTCGGAATGGCCCGAGGTTTGCCAAGCGGCCTTGGTATATCACCGGTAGACCGCCTATCAAGTTTCGTGCCATTTGGAGTCCGTTTGATACTCCAACGGTTAACCGGGTAACCGTGAAAGCCTCTTTTGTTGCAGCCCAACACCCCTTCCAAAGTGGCCCAAAACCCAACTAACTCCCCTACAAGCTCTTGGTCGTTCGATCACGATCGCGTGGCCGAAAACCGCTCCTTATTTGGACTCTCCTAGCTCCCTCTACTTATAAATATGTGGCCTCCCCCGAAATTCCCGCAGTCCAAACCCTAGCCCTCTCCTCCCCGCGCCGCCGGACATGTCCGCCGACGGCCGGACACGTCCAGCCTCCACCTCACTCCGACCAATCAGCGCCCGCCACATCACCCCGCCTCCGCCGCTAGCCAACCAGGCGCCGCCACCTCACCCGCCGGCTCCCCTCCACCGCGCCAGGCCCGCGGGGCCCGGATCGGGCCCGCGGGGCCCAACCCGCGCCGCCGCCGCCGCCGCGGGCGCTGCCCCGCCGGAGCCGCCCGCGCCCCGCCGCCTCTGCCCGCCGCCGCCCGCCGCTGCCCTGGCGCCTCGCCGCCGGCTGCCGCTCCGCGCCCCCTGGCCCGCGCCGCCGCGCCCCGCCGCAACCTGCGCCGCCGCGCCCCGCCGCAACCCGCGCCGCGCGCCGCCGTTCTTCCCCGCCGGCGCCGCCCCACGCCACCGCGCGCCGCCGTTCTTCCCCGCCGGCGCCGCCCCACGCCACCGCGCGCCGCCCCGCGCCCAGCTCCGGCCTCCCCGGCCTCATCCCGGCCTCCACCCCGAGCTCCGGCCATCTTCCCCATCTTCTCCGGCGGAGATCCGGCGAGATCCGCCACCGCCTCGAAATCCGTGCAGCCTGAGGTTGACCCCGAAACGCCCAAGTCCCCGTAATATTTTGCATAATCATGCTATGTTCATGCCATCATATCTCTGCATCCGTAGCTCCGTTTCGTGCGTATAATATGTCAAATTGTTCGTCTCGACGGGTACTTCATTTCATTCCATTGCATCATTTTCATTTGAGCTCATCTTGATGCCCGAAATGCTGTTGGAAGAGTGCATGTTGATGTTAACCTGCTGAAACTGTTATAACTTGCTCATTTGTCATTTTTGCCATGATTGATGTGTGCATCCTATGAGGTTGATGTCTACATGTATGTTGATCTACGCCATGCCATCTTTCCAAGGTTGCCAACCATGTATTTTTGTGAGCTGTGTGCTGAGTGTATCAAGCTTGCTAAGTAGGGTAGTTGCTGTTGCTGTTTTCCTGACAGATTCGGTTATATTTTGTTGCTATGTTAACCTGCTCCTACTAATCATTCTATGCATAATCTGGAGATGTTCTATAAACATGTTTTGATCTACATGTCTTGCTCTATCCATTCATGCCCTTTGTTGCAATTATAGCCTACTAGAACATGTTGTTATCTTGCTCTAAATTTGCTTGAAAATGTTGCTATCAGCATGTTAACATTAAGTTCACTTGTTTCCATGTGTTTTCCTAGTGATCCATGAACCCTATGACCTTGCTATTGCCATGCTTAGCTTCATAAACATGCCTTCTTACTGTTGGGTTGCCTTGCCATGCCATGTATTGCTTTGTGGTGAGTGGTTCAAGCTCACCAACATGCCTACTTATTGTTGTTCCTGCCATGTATGAATCTGTAATATAACTTGCAAATGTTTACATGGGTGCCATCATATTTTCCATGCCCTTTTGGCTCATGGTCAGTAAGGGACTGTTGTTCTATGCATTTAGTAGTATCATGCCATGCCTTTGTTTGCCATGATATGTTCCTGTAACATACTGTTTGCTTGCTCTAAACATTGCAACCTGATGTTATTTCTGCTAAAGTCTGAAACTGTTATTATTTGCAATCTTACCATGTCATTTTGAGCATGTTCTAGTTGTTTCTGGAGATAGCTCAGTGTTCATGTTTTGTTATGCTTTACCAGTACTTCATGCCCATGCCTTTTGTTATTATGTTGGGGTGCTGTAGCTTATTGTTTTGATGCTTGCAATATGCCTAGTTGCTGTTATGGACAGATTATTGTTATGACTTGTATAGAGTGTATGTGTTTCACCGTTGCTCCGTTTTGAGTGTGCTCTATATGAAACTTGCTTGATTTTGCATGTTGTTTCATATTACCATGTTGCATCCTTGTTTTGAGGTGTTTGCTTGATGTTTGGGTGCATTTTGCATCAATGCCATGATTAACTTGTTTTGCTCATATCTTCTAGCCCGTAGCTCCGAATCTAATGAACTTTATATGTAACTTGACTACAATTTCGTGTAGATCATCTTGGTGCTCTTTAACTTGATGTTTAACAACTTCAAATTAATGTTTTTTCAGTTCTGGACCAATTTCGAAATATGCATATGAGGACTTACCGAAATTGTTATATGTTGTTTCCGGCCTCATTTAAACTTGCTTTGATGTGTTGTTCTTGTTTGCATCATCTCTTGTCATGAGTAGCTTCATGTAGCCTTTTCATGCATCTTGCTTGTTGTGCATCATGTCTTGTTCATGTGTGGTGTGTTTACCATGTTGTGTGCTTCTTCTTGATAGTTCCCATTTCGTTGCGATCGTGAGGATGCGTTCGTCTACGCTTGGTTCGTCTTCGTGGCTTCATCTCCTTCATGGACTCGTTCTTCTTCCTAGCGTGATTTCAGGCAAGATGACTGCTACCCTGGATCTCACTACTATCATTGCTATGCTAGTTGCTTCGTTCTATCGCTATGCTGCGTTACCTATCTTTTGCTCATCAAGCCTCCCAAATTGCCATGAACCTCTAACCTTTGACACCATTCCTAGCAAACCGTTGTTTGGCTATGTTACCGCTTTGCTCAGCCTCTCTTATAGCGTTGCTAGTTGCAGGTGAAGTTGAAGATTACTCCATGGTGGACAGGATTTTGGTTGGGATATCACAATATCTCTTATATTATTAATGCATCTATATACTTGTTAAAGGGTGGAAGGCTCGGCCTTATGCCTGGTGTTTTGTTCCACTCTTGCTGCCCTAGTTTCCATCATACCGGTGTTATGTTCCCGGATTTTGCGTTCCTAACGTGGTCGGGTGATTTATGGGACCCCCTGACAGTTTGCTTTGAATAAAACTTGTCCAGCAAGGCCCAACCTTGGTTTTACCATTTGGCTCACCACCACCTACCTTTTCCCTTGGGAGTAATTAACCCAAGGGTCATCTTTATTATAGCCCCCCCGGGCCAGTGCTTGTCTAAGTGTTGGTCCGAACTGAGCAGCCTGCGGGGCCACCTCGGGGAAACTCGAGGCCTGGTTTTACTCGTAGCTTGACTTATCCGATGTTGCCCTGAGAACGAGATATGTGCAGCTCCTATCGGGATTGTCGGCGCATCGGGCGGCTTTGCTGGTCTTGTTTTACCATTGTCGAAATGTCTTGTAAACCGGGATTCCGAGACTGATCGGGTCTTCCTGGGAGAAGGATTATTCCTTTGTTGATCGCGAGAGCTTGTCATGGGCTAAGTTGGGACACCCCTGCAGGGTATAAACTTTTGAGAGCCGTGCCCACGGTTATGTGGCAGATGGGAATTTGTTAATGTCCGGTTGTAGATAACTTGACACCAGATCCGAAGTAAAACGCATCAACCACGTGTGTAGCCGTGATGGTCTCTTTTCGGTGGAGTCCGGGAAGTGAACACGGTTTCTGGGTTATGTTTGACGTAAGTAGGTGCTCAGGATCACCTCTTGATCATTGCTAGCTTCACGACCGTTCCTTTGCTCTCTTCTCGCTCTTATTTGCGTATGTTAGCCACGATACTATGCTTAGTCGCTGCTGCAACCTCACCACTTTACCCCTTCCTTACCCATTTAAGCTTTGCTAGTCTTGATACCCATGGTAATGGGATTGCTGAGTCCTCATGGCTCACAGTTTACTACAACAACAGTTGCAGGTACAGGCTGTGCGATGATCTTGACGCGAGAGCGATGCTTGCTTGCTTTGAGTTCTTCTTCTGCTTCTTCTTCGATCGGGGGATAGGTTCCAGGTCGGCAGCCTGGGCTAGCAGGGTGGATGTCGTTTGAACTTCTGTTTGTGTTTCATCCGTAGTCGGATGTTGATCTCTTGTATGATGATAATGTATTCGTGTGGCATTGTATGCCTCTTGTATGTATCCCCACTATTATGTAATGTTGATGTAATGATATCCACCTTGCAAAAGCGTCTTCAAGATGCGCTTCTATCCTTGGTGGGACCTTCGAGTTCCTTTAGGATAGGGTCGCATCTTGGGCGTGACACATGGCCTCGGGTTAGGCTACCCGTGGCCCATTACTCCGACAGTAGTCCCCGAAGCTGGTGAGGCATCGCGGTTGACATGTCGTGAAGCCTTAGCAGTTTCCTTCCTTGCCGCGCTCTGATCGAACGCTCGGTCCGCCTTGTGACGCGCCGGCTGCTGGAGCTGATTTGACAAGGCGGGCTTGTCCGCTGATTTCGAACACCAGGGCGGGAAGAAGATGGCGTCCCTGCTAAGCTTCCCTAGGCCTGCCGCCCGCCACGAGCACGCCATGCGGCGCACGTCAGTCTGGCCAGCCTGCCATCCCACGCTCTTGATGGGACGTGATAGCAGGCCGGGCCTGCCACCACTGGGCCTCGTCACGCCGGTGGATCTGCTGCGGCCGAGGCGGGCGGTTGCGATTCCCGTGGGAGTTACTGCGCAGTAACTCTGCATAGTAATCGGGGGGTCATGGGGTCGTGGGCGCAGTTAATCCCACGATCCCACGTCCCACCCCCTCGGCTTCACAGCCCGAGGGCTATAAGTAGGGGGTGGCAAGGGAGCGGCGGAGCATGCGCGCCCTCCTCCCCACTCTTTCTTCCTCCTCTCTCTCTCTGCTGCTGCTCCGTGCCCGCCGTAGCACCACCGCAGCTCGCCGTCGTCAAGCTTCTTCTCCCTACGCAGCCCTGCTCGGACGCCATGGCGCGCGAGAAGGTAGGAGACTGGGACGGCTTGGTGGTGATCGAGGATCACCTCACCTTTCTCCGGGCCACGCGCCGGATGCCCAACGCAGCCTTCATCAAGGTGCGGGAGCCACCGCGGGAGGAGATCTCGCCGGCGCCGCAGGGGGACGAGCGGGTCGTCTTCCACTCGCATTTCCTCCACGGCTTCGCCCTCCCGATGAGTGGGTTCCTCCACTCATTCATGGAGTTTTGCCATCTCCAGCCGCACCACTTGACGCCCAACACCGTGTCGCTGCTGTCCGCCTTCGTCACGGCGTGCGAGGGCTACCTCGGCTTCCTGCCCACCATCAAGCTGTGGGGAGCTTTCTTCTATGCCAAACTGGGCACCTCCACCAAGGAGACGGCGGCCCAGTGCGGTGCCTTCATCGCCGTGCACCGGCCGTCGAAGAAGAATGCCTTCCCAAGCTGTCATAGTCAGTGAAATTGTGGCAGCAATCGTACTTTTACGTGGAGAACGTCGACCCGACGGTCGACTTCATTAACCTGCCGCCTTACGAGGCTGGCCCCCCTGTTGGGCCTCGGGCCAACTGGAGCTACAAGCCGAAGCCCGTATCAGCCGACACGGCCGCCGCCATCAACTGTCTCCGGGTGCTGATGGAGGTGGAGGGTCTCGTGGCATCCGACTTGCTAATCGCCTTTGTCGAACGCCAGGTTCTCCCGCTCGAAGGCCGTCCTCATCTGATCTGTCGGATGAGCGGTCACTGCGACCCGAGCCGGATGTGCACCAAGGACATGCTGACTGCCGACGTAGCCCTAATGGTGAATAAGAACACCGACCTTAAGGTGTCGGAGCAGTCCTGGCGGTTCGGCAAGCGGCCATACTCCAGCGACAACCCACCGCCTGCCGTAAGTCTCTTAGCGTCCCCTTTTTGGTTCTTGCCTTGGTCTTGGTCTTGGTATGAAGTGGTCCTTCTTTTGAGCACAGATCTACATGTCTTCGGTGACGGCCGCCACCGTGGGGCCGGGTGGTAACTACCAGCCGGACCGGGACGTGAGCGACGTGGACGACCCCGACTTGGGGCGGCCGCCTTGGAGGACGACGCCGTAAGCGGCGGCGTCGGAGCAGGCGGCTCCGAACAGGAGGGCAACGTGGGGACCTGGCCTGATGACAACGACGATGAGGACGAGCCTCGCCCTGCGCAGGGCGCCATTAATACAGGTGCGGGCCCTTCCGCCGGGCTGTCTGCTCGAGGCGGCAAGCGCAAGTGGAAACAGGGCAATGCCCTGTTCGGCAGCGTGCCGAAGAAGCCCAAGAACCCGGCCACCGTGACCAGGCGGAAAGAGGCCACGGCGAAGGTGTCCAAGTTCCAGAAGCTGCCGAAGGCGCCGCCCATGGTGTCGGCATAAGTACCTCCCTTGTGCTTTCGCTTGGGCTCTTCCTTGCCGACCCGACCTGAAATTTCTTTGCTTTTCTTTTTTGTCTCAGGGCCCCGCTCTCCCTCAACAAGTCGACCGCCGCTTCTATCATCAGGTCGGCGGAGACCTCCACCACCACCCGGTGAATTGATCCGTCCGCCGACCTCCAGGAGGCGCAGGAGCGAAACGCGCGGGAGGTGTGCGAGGAGAAGGAAGCCGCCCGCCTGGAGAAGGCGGAGGCTGACAAGGCGGAGGAATCCGCGCTGAAGAAGCTGGTGGAGGCGGAAGTTGAGGCCATTGTGAAGGAGCGGCTCGTGGAGGCCGCACGCTGCCAGGAGCCGCTGCTCGTTGCTCCCCTGTACTCCGCGCCACCTCTACCAGAGTTCGTGGCGTCGATCGGGGGAGCCGGCGACGAGCAGCCGGCCATGGAGAGGGAGGGCGGCGATGTCGCTATGCCGGACATCGTCGTGGCTCCGCCACCGCCAACTGGCGGAGCGCAAGATAGGCAGCCGGCCACCCCACCGGCGCCACTAGCCGGGAACGAGGTGGTGACGGGCCCAACTCCTGAGGCCCGCACACCCGTGCGTCGTCGTCTCGTGAAGGCGGTCTCGGCACCGCGACCGCTGGAGGCCGGTGTTGCGAGCTCATCAGTCCCGGACACCGAGGCGACCAGCGTCGTGCCCTCCGGCTGGGTGTGCGGAGGCGGGACGGGAGCCTTGAACCAGGCGACCCTTGATGTCCAGGCCAAAGCTCTGGGCTGAAGCCGACGCCCTCAAGAGGTGCAATGAGGCATTCTTTTGACTCGCGAGCGGCCATCTGGGTGTGCTTCTCACTCCTTTATTTTTGATCCTTTTATTTCTTGGTGGGGGCGCGCCAGCGCACCCACTGGGTGTAGTCCCCATGTTTTGGACCGGCTGCTGAGCAGGAGGTCCTGAACTTTAACTTGCGAGCATCAAGTTCTAACTCCGTCTGACATGCCTATTGCAGGATTACCATAATCTTCGCACGACCACCTTCAACTCCGGAGTCCGGGAGCTGGAGAGGCAGACCGCCAACTTTTCAGAGAGCCGGAGTAAGTCTTGGCTTTCTTTCTCCGCGGCAGCGCGCTGGCGCACCCGCGGGCTGTAGTCCCCGAGATTTGGGCCGACTGCTGAGCAGTCGGGCCGAATCTCCCCAGTAATTGTATTTGTCTTGTTGATTATTGATAACTTTTTCTCTGTGGAGGCGCGATAGCACACTCGCGGGCTGTAGTCCCTGAGATTCGGGACGACTGCTGAGCAGTCGGGCCGAATCTCCCTGGCAACTGCATCCCTTCCTTGTTGAATGTTGACGTACTTTCCCTTCTTCTCTCTTGGCAGAGGCCAATGCCGCCTTGCAGCAGCAGCTAGGCGAAGCCAACACCATGCTGCGCGCCAAGTAGGTGGAGTGCAGTAAGCTAGCCGAGGAGCGTGACAGACTGGTCATGCAGCTGGCGGAGCAGACGGAGCATTTCCAGACGGCTTAGAAGGAGGCGGAGGCGAAAGAGACCGACCTCCTTGCTGAGTTTGAGACTGAGCGCTCTACCTGGGCCGACAAGGAGGCGCAGCTGACTGCCGGCATCGGTAATATTGAGGACATGGTCGACGGTAAGCTTCCTCTTTTTTCTTTCTTTGAGCTGCCGGCCTCTGCTTAGGACGACCGTTTGCTTTTAACTTCTGTCTTCTTTTCTTTCCACCCAAACAAACTTCTTCCCAGGCCACTCCATTGCCGAGAACCAGGCCATTGAGGCTTATCGCGAGGAGCGGAGGGCAGAAGGTGTGCAGATTGCTGCCGACGCTCCCCGGACCCTTAGCAAGCAGCTTCTCAGCATCCAGGCCCGCCTTCGACCGGCCCACTGGATGCTGCGCCGTCTTCAACGCGTCGGAGCCCAGGCGATTTCCGCCCTCTGGCCAGGCATGCCAGCTCCACGCACTCCCAGTCGGACTGCCGACTGGCTGGAGGTGGCGGCCGGTCGCCTGGAGGCCTGGAAGGGCTCCTCGGCCCGGGCTGGAGCGCACCGGGCTCTGGAATTCGTCAAGGCATGGTACCCTTGGCTGGATCTAGCCTAGCTGACCATGTTTCGGCTGGAGGCATAAGAGGAGCTGGTGGGGGTGGAGGACGACCTTGTCAAGCGGGCGGTAGCGATCGCCGACTACTCCGACACCAGCATCTTCATCCCGGAGCTGGTTGATGACGGTGCCGAGGCGCCACTGGAGTGGTTCGGGCTGAATATGGAGGACAGCAATGACTCGGCCGAGGAGATTGACTCCAGCGATGAAGGAGAGGACGCGGAGGACGAAGAAAGCGAAGAGGACGCGTCGAAGGTCGGAGCGGACAACCAGCCTCAGCCTGACCGCGCCTCGAGCAACGATCCACGCTCAAGCACGCCGACTACTACTGGAGGCGACCAGGCAGAGACCGACCAGCCATCCGTTCCACCAACCGGCGCTGCCGACTCTGCCGTCCAGCTGTCCGCTGCTCCAACCGGCGCTGCCGACTCCGCTGTCCAGCCATCTGCTGCTCCAACCGGCACTGCCGACTCCACCGTCCAGCCGGAACCCTCTGCTGCTCCTTAGGCTATTGCCTTTATTTCCCTGCTTATCGGTCTCGACAAACTTTGGTTAAATTTGCACAATTCCACCCGTGGGGTGTATTTCAAACTCTGTTGAATGCTGGCCGATGGGCCTTCTGCTATGTAAATATTCTTCGTCGCAAATTGTGCTTTATTTGCCGAGTTCAGACTTTTCTTGCTTTCTGCTCCTTGCTTTTTTTTCCTTTGCCGCCCTCCCTTGGCTACCCTCTTGCCAGCCAAACAGCCGCTCTGCGGACTGCGACTGGGTCGAGTACTTAGCTATTGACGGGAGGGCAAGTACTTAGCCGTTTGGAGTGTTGGCAAGGCAAGCAGAAGCCGGCCGGCCGGCTGCTCGGCAACCGGTTGAAGAGGTGGGATGCCGGCCCGGCTATGTGCACATTTTCCTTAGCCATTTTTCGTGTGGGCATCGCTTTGCAACCCCTGTCGACCGTACAGTCGCTCTGCGAGCTGCGGCTTCTGGCAGGAGAAGTTTTTTGGTGCCGACACACTACTTGTCCGACTACAGGAAACGACACATAGTAGAAGGCGGCGAGCCTCCGGGCCGACTAGTCGAACCCGGTGCCAGGCGGAATAATAAAACAACACATTTATAGGCATAATATTTATCATATAGATAAAAGAGGGTAGTCCCCGAGCTCTTCTTGGGGGACCCGGAGTCTTTGTACTTAATACAAAAGGTAGCGTGATACATACTGCTTTTAACTGTAAAATCTTCGTAGGAGGTTTGCGTTCCATGGCCTCTCTGTCTCCTTGCTTGAGTCTTCTCTTTTGCATGCTCTGGGCTTCTGAGCGTCGATCAGGTAGTAGGAACCGTTTCCCAGCACTTTGCTAACGATGAAGGGGCCTTCCCAAGATGCCAAGAGCTTGTGTCGGCCGGCTCTTCACTGTATCAGCCGGAGCACAAGGTTTCCCTCTTGGAAGGATCTTGGCTTGACCTTGCGATTGTACTATCGGCGTAGACTCTGCTGGTAGATGGCAGACCGGCTGAGTGCCAATAGCCGGCTCTCTTCTAGCAGATCGACGCCGTCCTCTCATGCTTCTTTGGCCTCCTCCTCAGTGTACATGGTGACTCAAGGGGAGTCAAATTCTATGTCAGTCGGGATGACGGCTTCAGCGCCGTAGACGAGGAAGAAGGGTGTGGAGCCGGTTGATTTGTTTGGAGTAGTGCGCAGGCTCCAAAGGATGGCTGGTAGCTCATCAAGCCAGCAGCCGGCCGAACGCTCTAGAGGCTCGACCAGTCAGGGCTTGATGCCAGACAAAATGAGGCCGTTTGCTCGCTCCACTTGGCCATTTGACTACGGATAGGCAACGGACACTAAGTCCAGTCGGATGCCCTGCATCACGCAAAAACAAGCCAAGGCTCCTTTGGCAAAGTTTGTGCCATTGTCGGTGATGATGCTGTGTGGTATGCCGTACCGAGTGGTGATGCCGGCGATGAAAGTCACAGCAGTCGGCCCGTTTAGCTTCTTGATTGGCTTTGCCTCTATCCACTTGGTGAACTTGTCCACAGCGACAAGCAAATGAGTCATGCCACCGTGAGCCGTCTTGAATGGCCCTACCATGTCCAGCCCCCAGACGGCAAAGGGCCAGGCAATGGGAATGGTCTTGAGTGCAGAAGCCGGCAGATGTGGCTTGGAGCGGAACTTCTGGCACCCTTTACACTTCTGGACCAAGTCTTTGGCGTCTTCTAGAGCAGTCGGCCAGAAGAAACCATGGTGGAAAGCTTTGGCAACAAGTGATCTTGAATCCGCATGGTTACCACATTCGCCTTGGTGGATATCCTTGAGGATTGCTTGGCCCTGGTCTGACTCCACGCAGCGCTGGTACACACCAGTGACACTGCACCTCACCAGTTCTTTGTTGACGATGGTGTATGTTGCTGCCCGTCGTTGCACTTGTCAGGCTAGGATCTCATCAGTCGGCAGTTCTTTGTTCACCAGAAAGTTGAGGATGGGTTGAGCCCATGAAGGTGCTGCTATTTTTTCGAATGCCACGACTGCAAATTGTACAAGGGCGGTTGGGCTGGGAGGTGGCAGGTTGGAGTTGGCTGCTGCCTGTTGAGTTGGAGAAGTCCCCGGGCCGACTGCTGCAGTCCCCGGGCCGGGTTCTGAAGTCTCCGGGCCGGGTGCGACTGCTGCAGTCCCTGGGCCGCCTGTCGAAGTCCCCGCGCCGGCTTCTGGGGCCCTCAAGCCGGATCCGACTGCCTCAGGAGGGGCCGACACGAAGATGGAGTCTGATTCTGACGACCGCTTGACATACGGCTTGAGGAGGCGTTGTAGGGCGACGCCAGCTGGTATTGCTTGCCGGGTGGAGCCGATCCGCGCTAGGGCATCTCCTTGCTCGTTGTCGTTTCTTGGCACATGGAGGAACTTGCATCCCTCAAAGTATCCACTGAGTTGCTGCACAAGGAAGCAGTAGCTTGCCATATTTGCATCCTTGGTGTTCCAGTCGCCTGACGAGTGCTGGACCACCAAGTCGGAGTCACCGTAGCATAGGATCCGGCGAATGCCGAGTTCCTTGGCAAGCCGGAGCCCGTGTATGAGTGCTTCGTAATCAGCTACGTTGTTGGAGGCAGCAAAGTGGATTTGCAGCACATATCTGAGCTTGTCGCCTTTGGAAGAGGTGAGGACGATGCCGGCTCCCGGACCGATGCGCATCTTTGAACCATCAAAGTGCATCCGCCAATGGGTGGAGTCTGGCGCTGGCGGCAGGCACTTGGTCTCGGCCAAGTCGACGAGGAAGTCGGCCAGTGCTTGTGACTTGATGGTGGTGCGAGGCTGGTAGTAGATGGTGTATGGGGCTAGATCTATGGCCCATTTGGCCACTCGGCCTGAAGCATCTCGGCTTCCAATGATCTCAGCAAGCGAAGTAGTGCAGACAACAGCAATTGGGTACTCTTGAAAGTAAGGCTTCAGCTTCCTGGTGGCAAAGTGCACACCATAGCACATCTTCTAATAGTGGGGGTAGTTCTTCTTGGAGGCGGACATCACTTCACTCAGGTAATACACCAGCCTCTGGACTAGCAGTGCTCTGCCCTCCTTGCGCTCCACTACAATGACTGTGCTGACCACCCGACTGGTAGCGGTGATGTAGAAGAGCATGGGCTCCTTATCAGTCGGGGCCGCCAGGATAGGGTCAACATCTTCTTGAGCTGGAGGAAAGCTTCGTCCGCCTTGTCGTTCCACTCGAAAAAAGTGGTTTTCTTCATGAGCTGGTACAGGGGGAGAGCCTTCTCGCCCAACCGACTGATGAAACGGCTGATAGATGCCAAGCAGCCGGTGAACTTCTGCATGTCCAGCAGTCGGGTGGGCACCTCCATCTTCTCGATGGCCTTGATCTTCATAGGGTTGCACT
The DNA here is from genome assembly GCA_963921465.1 of Triticum timopheevii. NCBI lineage: Eukaryota > Viridiplantae > Streptophyta > Magnoliopsida > Poales > Poaceae > Triticum > Triticum timopheevii. The sequence continues at coordinate 295,955,655 of OY997274.1, forward strand.
CTATGCCGTGCTCTGAGACCAGGAAACCGAGAAGCTGGCTGACTGGTACTCCGAAGATGCATTTCTCCGGGTTGATCTTGATCTAAAATCAGCGCAAGTTCTCAAATGTCTTCTTCAAGTCTTCTAGCAGCGTGCCATGCTTCTTCGTCTTCACCACCACATCGTCCATGTAAACATGGGTGTTTCTGCCGAGTTGCATGAGGAGACACTTCTGCATGCAACACTGAAACGTGGCGCCGGCATTTCTCAAGCCGAACGTCATGGTCACGTAGCAGAAGGCTCCGAATGGCGTGATGAAGGCAGTCTTCATCCTATCGGTCGGGTTCAACTTGATCTGATGGTACCCTGAGTACGCATCTAGAAAACTCAACAGCTCGCATCTGGCTGTGGAGTCTATCACTTGGTAGATTCTTGGCAAAGCGAAGGGATCCTTGGGGCAAGCTTTGTTGAGGCTGGTATAATCAATACACATGCGCCACTGCTTAGTCTTCTTCATCACAAGGACTGGATTGGCTAGCCATTCTGGGATGAATACTTCCATGATAAAGCCGGCTGCTAGAAGACAGGCTATCTCTTCCCCAACAACTCTTCTCTTTTCTTCTGACAGGCGGCAAAGGGCTGCCTGACTGGCTTGGCGTCAGCTCGGACATGTAACTTGTGGTCGGCGAAATCCGTCGGAACACCCGACATGTCTTTGGGAGACCATGCAAACATGTCTCGATTGTCACAGAGGAAATCGACGAGCTCGCTTTCCTATTTGCTGTCAAGGTTTGCACCTATGATAGCGTTCCTCTCCTGGTGCTCCGAGTCCAAGGGTATCTTCTTTGTTTCCTTTGCCGGCTTGAACAATCCCTCAACTTCCGACTCCTTGGGGGTGGGTGACATTTCTGGCTGCTTGCCTGCCATCGCCACAACCCGGTCAAGGAGCCGCTTTTTAGCTGCGATCACAAGGGACTCGGCCAGCCAGCTACTGTCTGTAATGCAGGCGGATGACTTCTTGTAGTCTCCGACTATGGTTAGGATTCCCTTGGTAGTCGGCATATTCATCTTGAGGTAAGCATAGTGGGGGACCGCCATGAACTTGGCCAAAGCAGGTTGGCCAAGTAGCGCATGGTAGGGGCTCTCAAGGTCCACCACCTCAAACCAGACTGGCTCTTGGCGGAAGTGATCTTTGTCCCCGAAGAGAACATCGATCTGGGTCTTGCCGATTGGTGAGCAGGAAAGGCCAGGAACTATGCGATGGAATACAGTCCGACTGGGGTGAAGCTGCTTCTGCTTGTTTCCCAACTTCTCCATCGTGTCACAGTACAGGATGTTGATGCTACTGCCGCCATCTATCTGGACTCGGGAGAAACGAGTTGCCCGCCTGTCTATTGCGAAGGTGGCATCTAAGACCAGGGCATAAGAACCAGGGGAGGGCATCACCTTCGGGTGGTCAGCCCTGCTCCAACTGATGGGCTTCCCAGACTAGTGCATGAACTCTGGGGTATCTGACGCTACTGCATGTACTTCTTGCTGTTGCAGCCATCTGTTGCGCCTGTCGTCGGCCACATTGGTGAACACGACGTAGGCTCCGTGCTCCTCTGGATACTCGTCTTGTATGGCGCCGACTGGCCGAACCGCCGGCTGCTAGGGCGGAGGAGGCGGCGGGCTGGCAGGCGGAGGAGGCAGGAGTCCATCTTCCTTGGTGATTCGGGTGAGCCAATGGCACTTCCGAGTGGTGTGGTTGGATGGCTTCGCGCCACTATGGAACTTGCAGGGTGCATCAAGAGTCAGCTCGTATGAAAAGGCGGGCAACCAATTGGGCTTGCCGCCCTTCTGACGCTTGGGCAGAGGCTGCCCTTCCGGCTGCTGGTCCTCGACTATCGCCACTTGCCGGCTGGCGGAAGCCAGCTGTGTGGCCTTGCGCTTGTTGTCGCTTGGTTGCTGTCGCCGACTGGCGTCACCAGCCGGAGTCCGAGCAGCCTGAGGAGCTACCTTGCCGGATGCGTCGACTTGGATCTCCGCCTTCATGGAGGAGTCAGCCGTGGCATATTTGTAAGCGATGATCAGCAGTTCGTCGAGTCGCCGGCTCGTCACAGAGAAGTCGGTGCTTGAGGAGGGTGCCCTCTCGGCACCCGTCTATGAAGTATTCGATGGCCTGCACCACGTGCACACCTTTGCTGGAGTTGCGCAGCTCGGCCTAGCGTGTGAGATAGTCGTGAGTCGATTTGCTGGGCCCTTGGACGCACAAGGAGAGATGACGGGGCCTGGGAGGCCGCTTGTACGTGCTGGTGAAGTTACGGATGAAGGCTTCGGTGAAATCAACCCAGCTATTGATGCTGTGGGGCTTTAGGCTGTTAAGCCATGTCCGAGCTGTGCCCTAGAGCATGAGCGGGACGTACTTCACAGCAACGCGCTTGTTGCCGTTTGCTATGCTGACGACCGTGGAGTAGTCGACCAGCCAGTCCTCCGGCTTCATGGAGCCGGTGTACTTGGGCGTATCTCTTGGGAGCGTGAACCCTCAAGGGAAAGGCTCATCTCGGATTCGAGGGCCGAAACAGGGCAGACCCAACGCATCTTCTTCTTCTAGCGCCAGGGATCGGTTGAGGCAGTCGATCCGATGGCGGGTGTCGTTCTCCCCGACTCCTTCCCGGCGGCCAAGGCGGTCGTCGAGTGTCGGGCGCGTGACAGGCGGCGGAGTGGGGTGCCTTTCTCCATGAGGCTGAGGAGGAGGCGGGTGCCTTGCCGCTCCACGGCTCAGGGGGGGGGGGCTTCTGCTTCACTCTCGATGGAGAGGTGAGTCCGACTACGGCTGGCAGCTGGCTCATTGCCTCTTATATCGCGGATGCCACAACTCGGTGTTCGAGATGTCGCGCCGTGATCCAGGCTAAGGGGCAGTTCATCGTTCCGCCGGATAGGCGCTTCAGCGCGGAAGCCGGCTTCTTGCTGCTCGGCGGCCGCATCAAGGAGCTGCTGGACATGCTCCGTCATGTGGCGACGCTCGTCGCCCTCGTACTTGTCCAGCTCATCCGCTACCGCTTGGGCAGCTCGTATGTTCTCCGCAGGCGTGGTGTAGACGGAACGATCTGTCCCGAACATGCTGGCGATGGTCGCGCCATGCTGCCCGATCGAGCCGATGCGACTAGGCCCCTCAGGAGCCGGCGTGCCGTCAACGGCTCGGTCCATCTCGCGCCGGTAGGATTCCGAGAGGCGTCGCATGCTGGCCAGTCGGTTGGCGCTTTCGATGAGCTAGACGCGGCGTGGTTCCAGCGTCTCAGCGTCTGCGTCTTGCGGGATGGGCACTGACAAGTCTCGTAGCGCCGCATCGAGTGGGTCTTGAACGCCTCCGTCCGAGTGCTCACCACTGTTGATGACAAGTACCTCCGTGACGGTGCTCCCGCTGCTGTGCTCGCGAGGAGGCGGCTCGTCGTAGACCACCACGTTGGTGGGGAACGCATCAAGCGACGCCGTGTCGGAGTCGACGATCATCGGGTCGGTGGAGCCAACAGACTCCAAGTCCTCAGCAGGCTCGCTGGTGACGTGGAGCTGGTCGAGGAGGCTGACGAGGCGGCTCTCAGGGCAGTCGGTGCCCGCGTCGGACGCAGGCTTGTCGGAGAGGCGGATCTCGCCAACAAGGTCAGTGAGGCAGCTTGCCGCGCAGGCGATCTCCGCGCCGTGCAGCGCGTCAAGGCTGACGCCGTCGGGCTTGCTGGGCTGGCTGCGCTCGCCAGGAAGGAACAAGGTTCCCATCCAGAACAGGTCTCTGGATGACGGTGCACCTCGCCCCACGGTGGGCGCCAAATGTCGAGGGTCGGGTGCGGCATATGCCAAAGGATGGCTTATCATGGTGGGAGCGAGTAGAATGTCACCGGTGCCTGGAAGCGGGATGAGGCGTAGACACGAATGCCGGCGCACTTTACCCAGGTTCGGGGCTCTCCGAGGAGATAACACCCCTAGTCCTGCTCTGCGGGGTCTCCGCATCATCACTAAGGCACTAGTGAGTACAATGGTGCTCCTCGAGCTGTATGCTAGAGGTGGAAGGAGGCAGGGCTAGCTCTCTTCTTCCTCTAGGGGTGAGTCTACTTCTAACAGGTCGGGAACCCTTTGCATGGGTGCCCTGGGGGGTTTATATAGGCCTAGCCCCCAGGGGTACAATGGTAACTTGGCCTGGTGTAGGACCCGGCCGTCAGCGTCTCTGGTCGCCGGCTTCTCCGCCGGTAGCTGGGGCCCGCCGCCTGGTGGGCCCCTCCGATTGGTCTGGTACGGAGCCGACATGCCGCTTCCGCCATTGGCGGGTCTGGTTGGTGGCTGATCACTGTAGCCGTGATGCTAATGACGCAGGCTTGGTTGGGCAAGGCATGGCTACAGTCCCGCCGCCTAGTGGAAGATCACTGTAGCCTCGCCGTGTCTAGTCTGGTAAATGGCGCTCAGGTCTCGAGGAAGGATCTGGCTGCCTGCCAGGAGCCAGATCCCCTTGGATCTGACTGGACAGGCTCGGCCGCCCTCCGGGCCCTCGCTGCCTAGTAGGGCCCGCCACCTGCGAGCCGTACCAACAGGCCATCGTGGGAGCAGGCCCCGCCTGATAGGGGTGACGTCGAGGGTGGAGTGGCAACAGTGCCGCGTTGTGCGGAGATCTCCGCCTGTACGGGACACTGTGGCCATGCCAAACCCGGGATTCGGGGTGAGGGACAACACTGTAGCCTCATCCTGTCTTGTCCTCTTGATGAGGGGCATAGACTCTGAGGGCGCCGGGTGGCCGCCTGCTAGAAGCCGGCCACTACGGAGGCCATCTGCTAGGAGTCGACCCGTCTTGGTGCCGTCTGCTGGTGCTCAACTTTCTTCGGGCAGCCGGCCGTTGAGCCAGCCGGCCACCGGAGGCGGCACTTTATTCTGGAGTCTCGTGGGGCGAAGCCGGCCCAAAGTCTTGAAAGGCTCAGGGCCTCGGGTTAGGCTACCCGTGGCCCATTACTCCGACATACACACAACGCTCGCCTAGCAGGGCAGCGTAACTGCCATTGCTAGACAGCTCTAGGGACGATTGCAGCTCCAGGACTGCACATGCTAACGTACCTCTCAGCCATGTGCCTAGAGAGTCAATGGGTGAAAGGCAGGGCTCAACAGGAACTGGTGTAGCAATCGTTGGGGAAGCGCAGGCGCAGGCATACATTGCGATCTACTCCCTATGTAGCGGTCTACGCTAGAGCGATGCATCACCAGCCTCCTTCTGCCACATCAAACTCCACTTGCAGCTAAAGCATCGCCTACAAGAGGGGAACGGCGCTGAGACGCCGCTGCTGCCTGGTCCGGGAGGCTGGACCTGGGATTTCTCCCGGTGCTTGAGGAGGATATCTGGTCAGGGTCATGCCAACGCCTCCAAGGAGGTGACGACACCCTCGGGCGGAACCGTTGACAGCGCAGGCCGTCGCCGCATGGGGATTTCGCCCCGACCCATGAACAAGGACGGCAGATGCAATGGCAGACCGGACTTGGAGAAGAACATCGAAGAAGACCAACACACATGGAGGGATGCCTAGGAATGTTCTAGTCGCAGGATGAGCACTGACCAACACAACACTAGCAGGCAGGCCGCCATCGGGAGCGCGATGAGCAGGCGACAGCAGCCACCGGCACCACGCCGTCCCGCAGCTTCCGCCGCAAGGAACCGCCAGGGCACAACAAAGCAGCAGTCGTCAAGGACCGCTGCGTGCGTGCTCACCCGCCCAGCGGCTACCACCGGTGGCGGCCGGGAGGGGAGGAAGGAAGGGGCCGGGTGGGTTAGTGCAGAAACGCGCAGCCCAGATCTGGGCACCCTCATCTCCGCCGCTCGTAGCAACGGCCGGCCACCGCCACAGCAGCGCCACCGCGCACGCATTCCACACCATCACGGCCTCCCATGAGCGCAGACGACCGCCAGCCTCGCCACCGCGCACTCCTGCCGTTCCAACGCACAAACAGCAGCGCATGAGCTCACGTACGAGGGCCCCGCCATCGTCGTCCACCGATGAGGGCTTCGTCCGTCGGTATCCTCTGGCAACGGCGAGGGGAGGGAGGGGAGGAGGGGAGTTTGAGGTGGCGGCTAGGGTTTCTCCACCCGAGTCGCCCCCTAGGAGCGACACGGGGGCCGGGAGGGCTTCTAACAGGCTTTGAGGTATGTGTTATATTTTTTGGCTATTTGTATATGTAAAAGGAATGCCTGTGTATAGATAGTAGCCCCTGAGACTCTGTTCGGTGTTCACGAATAAAGGCCGAACAGAGGATCGAATAATTCTTCGCAGGAGATAACATATATGTCTCTTTGGATAAACATGCTTCGATGCTAGCGGCAACCTCCCACGCCGCCGGAGTGTCCGAACTAAAGTGGAAGTTGGAGGAAAAGCAAGGTATGCGATAATGAAACATATCTGAAATAATATGAGTTTTGATTTGTTTTCTAAATCAGTTTTATCATTATGCTCATAGTTGACGCGTCTGAGGTCGAGACCCTCAAGAGCGCACTGGCCGAAGCCAAGAAGGAGGCAGAGGGGGAGCGAGCCGCCCGCCTCAAGCATGAAGCGAAGTTGGATGAAGTCCAACAAGAGCTCAAGGATGTTATAAGCAAATGTGAGTCCTTGGAGTGCAAGGTGTCGGATCAAGACTCCGAACTTGCTACAGCGCTCCAAAGTGCGAAGGAGGCCTGGGTTGAAGCCCAAGGCAGCTGCCGGGAGATCCAAGAGGCAAATCAGATAACGGTGGGTAAGGCCTTTAATATGCAGAGCAAATTTGTGAGGAGAAGGTACACCTTACGGACCCGCATTTGGAGTTCTCCAGGAGCGTTTGCGGATCTACCCCGGAGTATTGCTGATGCTGCGGAGTTCTTCCGAGCCAAAGAGGGGAGCTCAACGGGGAAGCTGTTCTCATCGCAGTACCTTGCGCCAGAGCATCCAGTGCCCCTTAGTGATTAGCTGAAGCAGCTGACCGAACTGCATAGGGTGGCCGAATTGTCCATGAAGGATGTTATTGTCCGTCTTTGGCCAGCCGAACCCATACCCAGCAGTTACTTCGGGCTCGTGAAGCGACTAGTCAATGCCTGCCTCGGCTTGATGCTATAAAGCAGTCAGTCTGTATCGAAGGTGCCCGGATGGCCTTCGCCCATGTCAAGGTTTCATAATACCCAAGTGGAGGGAATCATCATAGCAATTTCCAAAGGTGGAAGTGATAAGTATGGAGTGTCGAACCCACAAGGAGCTAAAGGTAAGATCAATATTCTCTCAAGTCCTATGTGCCACTGATACGACTCTACGTACACCGAACGTTCGCTTCCAACTAGGTACGAGAAATAAAACTATGTTGTGGGTATGAAGAGGATAACTTTGGATGATATTAGAGAGCTAAAATATAAAAGTAGGTGTTGTTATCATAAAGTTAGAATATATTATTAAATATTATAAATAGCTAGTGTGGAATAATGATGGATCGGTGTGTGGAATTATCCTAGGCAATTGTTAACAAGACTGATAGTCGTCATTGCAATTTCATATGAGGGAGAGGCATAAGCTAACATACTTTCTCTTCTTGGGTCATATGCACTTAAGATTGGAACTCTAGCAAGCATCCGCAACTACTAAAGATCATTGAGGTAAACCCAACCATAGCATTAAAGCATCAAGACCCTTTATCCCATATGCAACAACCCCCTTACTCGGGTTTATGCTTCTGTCACTCAAGCAACCCACTATAAGAGAATCATGAGCATATTGCAACAACCTACAATGGGAATCCCTCAAGCTTGCACGACACAGAGGGCACAATAGGACAACACCAAAATAAATCATACAACTCATACCAATCTATATCATCAATCAACCCAAAGACAAAGGATATCTACTCAAAACATCATAAGATGGCAACACATCATTGGATCATAATATGTGGCATAAAGCACCATGTTCAAGTAGGGATAACAGCGGGGTGCGGGAGAGTGGGCCACGTAAAAGAGATGAGGATGGTGATGATGATGGTGATGTTGATGAAGATGATCACCGCGGCAATGATTCCCCTCCCGATGGCACTCCGGCGCCACCGAGAGAGAGGAGGAGAAGTTCTCCCCCTTGTGCTTCCTCCTCCGTGGCCGCCCCCCTGGATGGAGAGAGGTTCTCCCTCTGGTCCTTGGCCTTCATGGCAAATGATGGCCCCTCCGGGATCCTCCTCCATGGCCTCCGGTGATGATGGCCCCCTCCGGCAGGGTGCTAGAGAGGGCCTAGATTGATTTCTCATGGCTACAGAGGTTTGCGGCGGCGGAACTTCTGATCTAGGTTATTTTCTGGAAGTTTCTGTATTTATTGGAATTTTTGGCGTCGGTCTCACATCAGGGGGGTCTTCAAATAGTCCACGAGACAAGGGCCCACGCCTAGGGTGGTGGGCACGCCCCCCACCCTTGTGGACATCCCAGGACTCTTCTGGCCCAACTCTTTTACTCCAGGGGCTTCTTTTGGTCCATAAAAATTCATCAAAAATTGGCACGTCAATTGGACTCCATTTGGTATTCCTTTTTTGTAAAACTCAAAAACAAGGAAAAAAACAGAAACTGGCACTAGGCTAGGTTAATAGGTTAGTCCCAAAATTCATATAAAATAGCATATAAATGCATATAAAACATCTACGATGGATAATATAATAGCATGAATACTTCATAAATTATAGATACATTGGAGACGTATCAGCATCCCCAAGCTTAATTCCTGCTCGTCCTCGAGTAGGTAAATGATAAAATAAATAATTTATGAAGTGTGAATGCTAGTAGGCGCACAAGTTTTATCAATGATAATTTCAATCACCTTTTCTAGCATCATTATTTGTCATAACAGTAGCTCATCTCATAAAACTTTTCATGATCATGTAACAAGCTATTCACATGTTAAAGTATAGATCATAAACTTTCTTGAAAACTACTCCCTCCGTTCCTAAATAATTGTCTTTCTAGAGATTTTAACAAGTGACTACATACGGAGCAAAATGAGTGAATCTACACTCTAAAACATGTCTACGTACATCCGTATGTTGTAGTCCATTTGAGATGGCTAGAAAGACAATTATTTAGGAACGGAGGGAGTAACAAACAGTGCTCTTAGTCATCAAACAATTGCAATTCATCTGATTTTCAGGAAGGGTCTATGTAAGAGCTTTGATTTAGCATATCCCGCATACTCAACTATCATATAGTCTTTCATAATTGCTAACACTCATGTGATATTTATGGGTTCAAAGTTTTAATTGGACACAGAGAAAGATAGGGGCTTATTGTTTTGCCTCCCAACCTTTTACCTCAAGGGTAATGTCAACAATAATACTTTATGAAAACCTACATCCAACTGGATATATATATATCCGGATCGCTCCAACGGTAAGTGCTTGCCAAAGGAAAAAGTGTAAAAAGGAAAGGTGATGATCACCATGACTCTTGTGTAAGGGTAGAAGATAAAAGTAAAAGATAGGCCCTTCGCAGAGGGAAGCAGAGATTGTCATGCGATTTTAAGGTTGGATGCACAAAATCTTAATGCAAAAGAACGTCACTTTATATTGCCTGTTGTGATAGAGACCTTTATTATGCAGTCCGTCGCTTTTATTTCTTCCCTATCACAAGTTTGTATAAAGCTTATTTTCTTTGCACTAATAGATCATACATATTTAGAGAGCAATTTTTATTGCATGCTCCGATGACAACTTACTTGGAGGACTTACTCAATCCAGAGGTAAGTATGGTGGACTCTCATGGAAAAACTAGTTTGAGGGATGTTTGTAAGCACAAGTAGTATTTCTACTTGGTGCAAAGAATTTGGCTAGCAAGAGAGGGAAAGGGAAGCTCAACATGTTGGATGATCCAAGACAGTATAACGTTTCGGATATAGGAGCACATATCCCATTAAGTTTTCTTCCTTGTCCAACATCAACCTTTTAGCATGTCATATTTTAATGAGTGCTCACAATTGCAAAAGATGTCCAAGATAGTATATTTATATGTGAAATCTCTCTTCCTTCAATATTCTTTCATGAATTTTTCAAGTGACCAATTCCGCGTTAGCTAACTTTCAATAAGTTTACTACCTATACTTATTTTGTGTGAAGTCATTACTCCCCATGGTATAACCATATGAAACATATATAAATTCAGATTTATGATATTCAATCCACTCAACCATTTACTCATAGGATATACGTGAAGCGCGTGAGTAAATGACAAACTACTCCAAAAAGATATAAGTGAAGAACACTGAGTAGTCAAATAATTAACTAGCCATGGGAGGATTCTTTTTCATTGAATATTTCAGATCCAATGATTTTATTCAAACAGCAAGTAAAATTGAAAATACTCTCCAAGCAAAACACATATCGTGTGACGAATAAAAATATAGCTCCAAGTAAAGTATACCGATAGTTTTGAAGACGAAAGAGGGGATGCATTCCGTGGCATCCCCAAGCTTAGGCTCTTGAGTCTTCCTTGAATATTACCTTGGGGTGCCCTGGGCATCCCCAAGCTTAGGGTATTTCCGCTCCTTATTCTCCTCATATCAATATCTCACCCAAAGCTTGAAAACTTCAATCACACAAAACTTAATGGAACTTCGTGAGATATGTTAGTATGATAAAGAGTAAACCATTCACTTTGGTACTGTCAAAGACAAGGTTCATAATTGTTCTCACACAATGCCTACTGTACCATATAATTTCTACAATTTATATTGAGAAATATAAGCCATAGAAACTAGAAAACAAGCAAACTATGCAATGAAAACAGAATCTGTCAGAAACAGAATAGTCTGTAATGATCTGAACAACAACCATACTTCTGCTACTCCAAAAATTATGAAATAAACTTTTGGACGTGAGGAATTTTTCTATTAATCTTCTGCAAAAATAATCAACTCAAAATCACTATTCTGTAAAAAATGGCAGCTAATCCCATGAGGGGAAAGTTTCTGCTTTTTACGGCAAGATCACATTAACTTTCACCCAAGTCTTCCCAAAGGTCTTACTTGGCAATTTATTGAAACAAAAGCTATAAAACATGATTACTACAGTAGCTTAATCATTTAAACACACAAATACAGAAAGGGTAGATATTGGGTTGTCTCCCAACAAGCGCTTTTCTTTAGTGCCTTTTCGCTAGGCATGATGATTTCAATGATGCTCACATAAACGAAAAGAATTGAAACATAGAGAGAGCATCATGAATAATATGAATAGCATATTTAAATCTAACCCACTTCCTATGCCTAGGGATTTTGTGAGCACATAATTCATAGGAACAAGAATCAACTAGCATAGGAAGGCAAAACAAGTATAACTTCGGAACTTTAAGCACATAGAGAGGAAACTTGGTATTATTGCAACTCCTATAAGCATAAATTACTCCCTCACAATAATTTTCAGTAGCATCATGGATGAACTCAACAATATAACCATCACATAAAGCATTCTTTTCATGATCTACAAGCATAGAAATTTTTCTACTCTCCACATAGGCAAAATTCTTCTCATTCTGAATAGTGGGATCACTAATTCCTAAAGTTGACACTCTTCCAAACCCACTTTAGATGATAGTATTATTCATACTCCAAAATATATAAGTGAAGTTCATGGAGCATTCTACAATTAATATTGACTAACCAATATCCAAGCTCAAAATATGTACGTGGAGCACACGAAGCATTCTATAAAACCATACTCAAAAGATTTAAGTGAAGGACAAAGAGCAATTCTATAAGATCATACTTAAAAGATATAAGTGAAGCACATGAAGTATTCTATAAATCAATGAAGGGCTAACTCATACTAGCATGGTTCTTAAAGAAAAAAAAATAACAACACAAAGGACACAAATCATGTGAACAAAACAAAAACCGAGGTATACCGATATTTGTTGAAGAAGAAAGAGGGATGCCAACCGGGGCATCCCCAAGCTTAGATTCTTGAGTATCCTTTGAAATATTTACCTGGGGTGCCTTGGGCATCCCCAAGCTTGAACTCTTGCCTCTCTTTATTCTTCTCATATTGATAGCTCCTCGATCTTCGAACACCTCATCCACACAAAACTTTAACAAAAACTTTGTGAGATCCGTTAGTGTAATAAAGAAAACTACCACTTTAAGGTACTATAAAGAACTCATTGTTTCTTTATATTTGTGTTAAACCTACTGTATTCCAACTTCTCTATGGTTCATACCCCGCGATACTAGCCATAGATTCATCAAAATAAGCAAACAACACGCGAAAAATAGAATTTGCCAAAAACAGGATAGTCTGTAGTAATCTGGAAGTTTAGTAAACTTCTGCAACTCCAAAAATTATGAAATAAATATGAAAATTTGAACAATTTGTACAGAAGTAATGTGAAAAAAGTTTCAGACCAATTTAACCTTCTAGTAAAAAAATGTAAAATCATGCGCTACAGCCAAAGTTTCTGTTTTTGTTCTGCACATAGTTAACAAGCAATCCAATCATCCTAAAACCAAAGCTTGGCACATTATTTTTATAATACAATGGATATATACAAGTGGATAATTATTTACAGAGAAACTTCAATGAAAAATTCTACATTGTTTCCATGAGCATGAACACAAATGCTCAAGGTCGACCCTCACTTCTTCAATGCATAACTTTCCAATCACTTCTCTTTTTGAAAAACTTTTTTAGGCATGAGAGGCAAGTAATTTTTTTTGTATTTTCATTCTTTAATTTTTTTTGTATGTTTCGCCCACAACTAAACAGAAACAAAAATGAAAAACAAAATCTACATAGTGAAGAAAGCAAACAAGCACACACGTGAATGTCGACCATACGCTATTGCTCCCCGGCAACGGCGCCAGAAAAGAGCTTGATAATCCCCAAGTGCAGGTAATCATAGTAGAAATTTCCAAAGGTGGAAGTGATAAGTATGGAGTGTCGAACCCACAAGGATCTAAAGGTAAGATCAATATTCTCTCAAGTCCTATCTGCCACTTATACAACTCTATGTACAACGAACGTTTGCTTCCAACTAGATACGAGAAATAAAACTACGTTGTGGGTATGAAGAGGATAACTTTGCATGATATTGGAGAGATAAAATATAAAAGTAGGTGCTGTTATCATAAAGTTAGAATATATTACTGAATATTATAAATAGTGAGTGTGGAATAATGAAGGATCGGTGTGCGGAGTTATCCTAGGCAATTGTTAACAAGACCGGTAGTCGTCATTGCAATTTCATATGAGGGAGAGGCATAAGATAACATACTTTCTCTTCTTGGATCATATGCACTTATGATTGGAACTCTAGCAAGCATTCGCAACTACTAAAGATCATTAAGGTAAAAACCAACCATAGCATTAAAGCATCAAGTCCCCTTTATCCCATACGCAACAACCCCCTTACTATGGTTTATGCTTCTGTCATTCAAGCAACCCACTATAAGCGAATCATGAACATATTGCAACACCCTACAGCGGGAATCCCTCACGCTTATGCGACACGGAGGGCACAATAGCACAACACCAAAATAAATCATACAACTATACCAATCTAGATCATCAATTAACCCAAAGACAAAGGATATCTACTCAAAACATCATAAGATGGCAACACATCATTGGATCATAATATGTGGCATAAAGCACCAATTCAAGTAGGGATTACAGTGGGGTGCGGGAGAGTGGACCGCGTAAAAGAGATGAGGATGGTGATGTTGATGAAGACGATCACCGCGGCGATGATTCTCCTCCTGATGGCACTCCGGCGCCACCGAGAGAGAGAGGAGGAGAAGTTCTCCCCCTTGTGCTTCCTCCTCCATGGCCTCCCCCTGGATGGGGAGAGGTTCTCCCTCTGGTCCTTTGCCTTCATGGCGATGATGGCCCCTCCAGGATCCTCTTCCATGGCCTCCGGTGATGATGGCCCCTTCGGCAAGGTGCCATAGAGGGCCTAGATTGATTTCTCGTGGCTACAGAGGCTTGCGGTGGTGGAACTTCTAATCTAGGTTATTTTCTGGTGGTTTCTGAATTTATAGGAATTTTTGGCACCGGTCTCACATCAGGGGGGGGGGGTCTCCGAATCATCCATGAGATAGGGGCCCACGCCCAGGGGGGTGGGCACGCCCCCCACCCTCGTGGACAGTCCGGGATTCTTCTGGCCCAACTCTTTTACTCCAGGGGCTTCTTTTGGTCCATAAAGAATCATCAAAAATTGGCACGTCAATTGGACTCCGTTTGGTATTCCTTTTCTGTAAAACTCAAAAACAAGGAAAAAACAAATACTGGCACTAGGCTCTAGGTTAATAGGTTAGTCCCAAAAATCATATAAAATAGCATATAAAACATCTACGATGGATAATATAATATCACGAATATTTCATAAATTATAGGTATGTTGGAGACGTATCAAGGTGCAGTGGGCAAAGATGAGTGCCACCAAGCTTGCATCCGAGGGACCACCCGTAGGCAAGGAGCACCACACGCCGGAGCGGTATTTTGACGAAGTCCTTGAAGGATCCCGTATTGTAGAGGGCTAGTGTCCGAAGGACATCATTTTTGAATGAATGTATCTGTGCTGCCTGAACTGTGTATTACGAAAATAAGGCTTTTGTATAATATTTTTTCTTGTTTCATTTTAAATTATTCCCGTCCTGTGCGGCCGTTTATGGTATCTGAGTGTTGGCCAGTCGTCGGCCTCAGCCCCCACATCGGTAGTATGGGGGTTTTCGAAACAGCACATGAGCACACTTAACCCAACAGCTTGGTCCTTGAAGGAGGTGTTAGTGCAGCGAACCAGGCAATCAGACTATGCGGCTTTATCACTCTCACTTAGCCATAGGAGTTTGACAATAGGAATGTAGGCGCAGCCCCTGGTATTGTTCGGTTATCCAAACTTGGGTGCTGTAGACGCCTGACCAGGTGAATACCGGTCCTTCGCGTAACACGGGAAAATCGCAAGAGATTTATACTTAGTCACCAAATAGCTGACCAGCTCTCGCCGCATCATGGCAGTCAATTTTTGGCTTTCCCTACTAAGGCGTTTATCCGGATGAACCAGAAACACAATCGCAGTTCTCGCTTTACTACCTTAGCGGAACAAGCATAACGTAAAGCAGTAACCACAGGAGCCGGGCAACCCGATTATTGACCAAAGACATGATTCGGAGCCGATGCATATAATGCTATATTCGGGATGCCTAATTGTACTATGAAAGTGTTCGGACTTATTTTTTTAAGAGATGTATGTGGCTGAATGGAGCCCCTGGCGATTTAAGTCGTGCCGAGGTGTACATGACAATTGGACAAAAAAACAGGGAATACAGATTTAGGAAATAAGCCAGTACCGAATAATTTGGGCGAAAAACTGTTTCCATTATAGTTTGATTGATACGTCAAAACGTATTTGTACAGATAATGCTATAAGCATTGAGTCTATTTTACATGCCGAGCATAAGGGAAAGCTGTGTACAGGTCCTAAAAGAGGAAGAGGTGATCCTTGAAGATCCTTTAGATACTCTGCCACACGGCTGCGCTGCTTTTCGCCATGCTGTATGATCTTTTGAGAGGATCAACGATCTGGTTTTCATAAGGGGCCTGGAAAAAGGGCCCTTGGCACCATCAAAAGGTGATGTGGGTTGTAAGGAACCTGAAAAAACAAAAATAAGAAAAAAGAGGATACGAGGTCTAGGTAGGGTCGAGCGGTATTGTGGACTTTGTCTTTGATATGCCTCCATCTTTGCCCATGGTATTTTTAGTGCGTAGTTATGTATACACAGTACATATGCCGCGATTCGGTTGGGGCTGAGACAGAGGCCAAATTGCTAATCTAGCTCTTGATGAGCTTGACTATTGTTCTGTGGGGTAGTCCGGACTCATTTGATAGTGTCCGGGGGATTGACTGCCAATGTAGGGTTTGGCTTGATAATACCACCCTTTACTTCTGCAGCGAGGGCTGCGGTGTGTTCCTCGGTATGGAGGGAGCGCTCCATGTTTCCATTGACTATTATAACACCGCATGGTCCTGGCATCTTGAGTTTTAGATAAACATAGTGCGGGACCGCATTGAAGCGAGCAAACACGGTTCATCCGAGTAGTGCATGATGGCCACTGCGGAAAGGGACGATGTCAAAGATCAAGTCTTTGCTTCAGAAGTTGTCCGGCGAACCAAAGACGACTTCCAATGCGATTGAGCCTGTATAGCAGGCCTCTACACCAGGTATTACTCCTTTGAAGGTAGTTTTGGTGGGCTTGATTCTTGACGAGTCAATACCCATTTTGCAGACCGTATCCTGGTAGAGTAGGTTAAGACTACTGCCGCCATCCATGAGGACTCTCGTGAGGTGGAATACATTGATAATTGGGTCGAGGAACAACACGGCCGAACCTCCGTGACATATACTGGTCGGATGGTCTCTGCAATCGAAAGTGATTGGACATGCTGACCGTGGGTTGAATTTTGGGGCAACTGGCTCTATCGCGTAGACGTACCTTAACACGCGCTTGCACTCGTTCTTGGGGATGTGAGTAACGTATATCATGTTCACCATTCTGACCTCGGGAGGAAATTTCTTCTGTCCCCCTGTGTTCAATGGGTGAGGCTCCTCGTCGTCGTCCTTGCTGGGCGACCCTTTCTCCTTATGTTCAGTGTTTAACTTACCAGCCTATTTAAAGACCCAACCACTTTTGTTGGTATGGTTGACAGGCTTGTCGGGGGTGCCGTGAATCTTGCAAGGTCGATCGAGTATTCGGTCCAGGCTAGATGAACCGTCTTTGTTTCTTTTGAATGGCTTCTTCCGCTGACCGGATTTGGAGCCACTGAATCCGGCATTGACTGCCGTGTCTTTGATATGGTCATTGTTGCTTCGATGCTTGTTTTTGTTGCGTCAGGGCCCGCTGTTGCCATTTCTAGCTTTAGAAGTGCCAGGGTCGCTGGTACTGTTGCTGCTACGGGCTAACCAGCTATCTTCGCCCGCGCAAAAGAGGGTCATGAGTGCTGTGAGGGCTGCAATGGACTTCGGCTTCTCTTGGCCGAGGTGTCGGGTGAGCCATTCATCGTGGATGCTATGTTTAAAAGCTGCTAAGGCTTCGGCGTTCGGACAGTCGACAATTTGGTTCTTTTTAATTAGGAACCTAGTCTAGAATTTTCTGGCCGACTCTCCCGGCTGCTGGACTATGTGACTAAGGTCATCGGCGTCCGGGGGCTGGATATAAGTGCCTTGGAAGTAGTCTCTAAAGGAATCTTCCAAGTCTTCCCAGCTTCCAATAGAGTTTTCTGGGAGGCTGTTTAGCCAGTGCCGAGCTGGTCCCTTAATTTTTAGGGGCAGGATTTGATGGCGTGTAAATCGTCACCGCAAGCCATGTGAATGTGGAGAAGAAAGTCTTCAATCCATACTGCGGGATCTGTTGTGCCATCGTGTGATTCAATGTTCACAGGTTTAAGCCCTTCCAAGAACTGGTGCTCTGTTACCTCATCGGTGAAGCATAGGGGGTGCACGGTGCCTCTGTATCGGGTAACGTCATGACAAAGTTCAGATGAAGTCCGTATGCGGTTTTCGGCCCGGGTGAGGTTATGCTTGTCGTGCCAGGCCTGATGGCCGTCTTCTCATGGTGGGACGCGCCCCCTTGATTTGTAGCTTAATCTGGTCTGACCAGCTCTATTGTCCAGGTCCTGTCGTAGGTCATAAATGTATCCTGCAGCCGCTGTCTCTCTGCCTCTACGGCGGGGTGGTGTGGGCTGGTGTTCGGTTTGAGTTGCCACTCTGTCCCGACCATGTGGTGGTCAGTCAGGTCCATCAGCAGTGTCACACGTTGGTGGTATATGCTCCAGGGCCTCATCGTCAAATTGGGATAGCAGCTTGTGCTTCGGGTAACTCTTAGTTGGGCGTTCGAGGCCGTATTCCTTGGCTGCCAGGACATTAGTCCATCTGTCATTGAGTAAGTCCTGATTAGCTTGGAGCTGCCGCTGCTTCTTTTTCAGGCTTCTTGCAGTGGCTATTAGCCGGTGCTTAATGCGCTATTGGTCTCCATGAGGGTTGCACCCCCCATGTTCCTGACAGGATCGTCGGGGTTAACTTGCCCATCCTCCCAATCATCCTGTTTGCATGTTGGTTCAATAGGGGTTCTTTGTCTTTGGCGTTCTCTGGAGTATTATTGTCTCCGATGCCGGTATTGCTATCTTTTTCGTGACGTGATTTCGAGCGACGCCGCTGACGTCGATGCTTTGGTGGTGCCTTAGAAGGCGTATCCTCGACTGGATGCTTCCCAACATCACTGTCATCGTCCTTGGGTGTGTCCACCATATACACGTCATATGTGGAAGTGGTCGTCTAGTGTCCGGTGAACGGCAGGTCCTGGCTTTGCTCATCTCCGCATCATCATCCATACCGTCGATGTCTTCGGAAGCATAGTCGAGCATGTCGGTTAAGTCCTCGACAGTGGCTATGAAGTGGGTGGTGGGTGGGACATAAAATTCCCCGCTCTCAGCCCCTAGTATGGGCTGGGCGTAGTTCGGCAGTGATTCTTCCGCAATGGCGAGAGATTGCTGTTGGTGTCAAAACCGGTAGATCTTGGGTAGGGGGTCCCAAACTGTGCATCTAAGGATCAAAGTTAACAAGAGGCAGGGGACACGATGTTTACCCAGGTTCGGGCCCTCTTAATGGAGGTAATACCCTACTTCCTGCTTGATTGACTTTGAAGAGAATAGTGGTTACAAGAATTGATCTACCTCGAGATCATAATGGCTAAACCCTAGATGTCTAGCCTGTATGATTGTGATTGCCTCTACGAACTAAACCCTCCGGTTTATATATACACCGGAGGGATCTAGGGTTGTACAAAGTCAGTTTACAGAGAAATGAAGATGCATGATCCGAACGCCAAGCTTGCCATCCACGCAAAGGAGAGTCCCGTGCGGACACGATGGAAGGTCTTTGATTTCATATCTTCACGGCCCATTAATCCGGCCCATATCACATAGCCCGGACGTCCGAGGACCCCTTAGTCCAGGATTCCCCTTGTAGCCCCTGAACCGGGCTTCAATGACGATGTATCCCGCGTGCAAACTGTCTTCGGCATTGCAAGGCGGGTTCCTCCTCAAATTACTCCAGAGTAGTCTTCCGCACATAAGTTGTAACGCCCCGGATTCGATGCGCCAGGTGTCTTCCAATTATTTATCGTTGTTGCCATGTCATTTGCTTGCGTGTTGCATTTTATCATGTCATCATGTGCATCTCATTTTGCATACATGTTCGTCTCTTGCATCCGGTCTTTTTCCCCGTTGTCCATTTTGCAATCCGGCACTCCTATGTCCTCCGGCGTCCCCCTTTTGTCTCTCGTTGTGAGCGGGTGTTAAACTTTCTCGGAATGGCCCGAGGTTTGCCAAGCAGCCTTGGTATAGCACCAGTAGACCGCCTGTCAAGTTTCGTGCCATTTGGAGGTCGTTTGGTACTCCAACGGTTAACCGGGGAACCGTAAAAGCCTCTTTTGTCTTGCAGCCCAACACCCCTCTAAAGTGGCCCAAAACCCAGCAAACTCCCCTCTATGCTCTCGGACGTTCGATCACGATCGTGTGGGCGAAAATCGCACCTCATTTGTACTCTCGTAGCTCCCAGAACCTATAAATAGGCCACCTCCCCCGAAATTCGCGGATGAATTCTCCCCTCGAAACCCTAGCTTTTCCCTCTCCGCCGCCGGACGCGTCCGCCCCCGGCCGGACACGTCCGCCCGTCACCCCGGCCAATCCTGCCTCGCCACGAGGGCGCCGCCCTCTCCAACCGAGCGCCCCCGCGCCTCGCCTGCGCCCCGCCGCCTCCGACCGAGCGCCCCCGCGCCGCCGCCCGCCGGCGCCGGACCCCGCAGCCCGCGCCGGAGCGCCTCGCCACCCCGCCACCGTGCTTCTTCGCCGCCGGCCGCCGCGCCACCCCAGCGCCGCCCTTGCCTCGCTCGCCGTCCACCGCCTCCGGCCCCGCCCCGGCCGCCTCGCCCTCCTCGCCGGCCACCCGCTCTGCCCGGCCGTCTCTCGCCGTCTGCCGCCTCCGGCTGGCGCCGTCTTCGGGCGCCGCCCGCGCCGCCCCAGCGCTCGCCGCCGTGCCAGCCCTCGCCGTCTCCTCCGCGCCTCTCCCTCCGCGCCTTCCGGGCACCCCGCCGGCGCCGCCCTGCAGCCCTTCGCCGACCTCGCCGGAGCCGCCCGCCCTCGTCGGAGTCGGATCCGGTCGGATCCGTCCAGGTGGGACGAGATCCACCGGGATCCGATCCAATCGGCCCGGCTGCGTCCCGGATCCCCTCGTCCCGCACGGCCTCGTCCGAGTTGACTTTCCCGCGAGGTCCAAATTCTTCTGTCCCGAAATATTTTGCATTCTGGTGCCATCTTTGACATGTCATAACTTGCTGCATACTGCTCCGTTTCGTGCATATAATATGTCAAATTGTTCGTCTCGACGAGTACTTCATTTCATTACATTGCATTATGTTCATTTGAGTCCATCTTGATGCCTGAATCATCATTGCAAGAGTGCTAGTTGATGTTAATCTGCTGAAACTGTTATAACTTGCTCATTTGTCATTTTTGCCATGTTTGATGTGTGCATCCTATGAGGATGAGCTCTACATGTGTTTTGAACTATGTCATGCCATCTTTACAGGGGTGCCGTCCATGTATTTTTGTGAGTCTTGTACTGAGTGCATCGAGCTTGGTAAGTAGGGTACTTGTTGTTGCTGTTTTGCTAGACAGTTTCTGTTATATTTTGATGCTATGTAAACCTGCTGCTACAAGTCATTCTATGCATAATCTGGAGATGTTCATTAAGGATGATTTGTTATACATGTCATGCTCTATCCATTCATGACCCTCGTTGCATTTTTAGCCTGCTGTAACTTGTTGTTATCTTGCCCTCAAAGTTGCTAAATAATGTTGCTGTCAGCCTTTTAACATTAAGTTCAATGTTGCCATGTTTGTTCATAGTGATCCATGCACCCTATGAACTTGTTCTTGCCATGCTTTGCTTCCAAAACATGTCTTCTTACTGTTGGTTTCCTTGCCATGCTGTGTATTGCTATGTGGTGAGTGGGTCAAGCTCACCAACTTGCCTACTTATTGTTGTTCCTGCCATGTATGAATCTGTCATATAATTTACCATGTTTACATGGGTGCCATCCTATTTTCTGCGCCCTTTTGGCTCATGGTCAGTAAGGGACTTTTGTTATATGCAATTATTAGATTCATGCCATGCCTTTGTTTGCCATGATAAGTTCCTGTAGAATATTGTTTGATAGCTCTAAACATTGCAACCTGATGTTATTTTCTGCTAAGCCTGAAACTCTTATTATTTGCAATCTTGCCATGTGCTTTTGGAGCATGTTCTACTATTTTCTAGAGATAGCTCAGTGTTCATGTTTTGTCATGCTTTACCTGTACTTCATGCCCATGCCTTTTGTTCTTATGTTGGGGTGTTGTAGCTTATTGTTTTGATGCTTGCAATATGCCTAGTTGCTGTTTTGGAGAGGTTGTTGCTATAACTTGTATAGTGTATGTGTTGAACCGTTGCTCCGTTTTGAGTGTGCTCTATATGAAACTTGCTTGATTTTGCATGTACTTACATATTATCATGTTGCATCCTTGTTTTGAGGTGTTTGCTTGATGTTTGGATGCATTTTGCATCAATGCCATGTTTAACTTGTTTTGCTCATATCTTCTAGACCGTAGCTCGGAAGTAAATGAACTTTATATGTAACTTGACTAGAATTTCGTGTAGATCCTCTTGGTGCTCTTTAACTTGCTGTTTAATAAATTCAATTTAATGTTTGTTCAGATCTGGACCAACTTTGAAACTTGCATATGAGGACTTACCGGAATTGTTATATGTTGTTTCCGGCCTCTTTTAAACTTGCCTTGATGTGTTGCTCATGTTTGCATCATCTCTTGCCATGAGTAGCTTCATGTAGTCTTGTCTTGCATCATGCTTGGTTATGCATCATGTCTTGTCTATGTGTGGTGTGTTTACTATGTTGTGGGATTCTTCTCGATAGTTCCCGTTTCGTTGCGGTCATGAGGATGCGTTTGTCTACGTGTGGTTCGTCTTCGTGGCTCCATCTTCTTCATGGACTCGTTCTTGTTCCTAGCAGGATTTCAGGCAAGATGACCGCTACCCTGGATCTCAATACTATCATTGCTATGCTAGTTGCTTCGTTCTATCGCTTTGCTGTGCTACCTATCATTTGTTCTTCAAGCCTCCCAAATTGCCACGAACCTCTAACCTTTGACACCCTTCCCAGCAAACCGTTATTTGGCTATGTTACCGCTTTGCTCAGCCCCTGTTATAGCGTTGCTAGTTGCAGGTGAAGTTGAAGATTGCTCCATGCTGGACAGGATTATGTTGGGATATCACAATATCTCTTATTAAATTAATGCATCTATATATTTGGTAAAGGGTGGAAGGCTCGGCCTTATGCCTGGTGTTTTGTTCCACTCTTGCCGCCCTAGTTTCCATCATACCGGTATTATGTTCCCGGATTTTGCGTTCCTTATGCGGTCGGGTGATTTATGGGACCCCCTTGACAGTTCGCTTTGAATAAAACTCCTCCAGCAAGGCCCAACCTTGGTTTTACCATTTGCCTCACCAGCACCTACTTTCCCCTTGGGAGTAATTAACCCAAGGGTCATCTTTATTTTAGCCCCCCCCCCCGGGCCAGTGTTTCTCTAAGTGTTGGTCCGAACCGAGCCGCCTGCGGGGCCCCCTCGGGGCAACTCGAGGTCTAGTTTTTACTCGTAGCCTGTCTCATCCGGTTTTGCCCTGAGAACGAGATATGTGCAGCTCCTATCGGGATTGTCGGCGCATCGGGCGGCTTTGTTGGTCTTGTTTTACCATTGTCGAAATGTCTCGTAAACCGGGATTCCGAGACTGACCGGGTCTTCCTGGGAGAAGGTATATCCTTCGTTGATCGCGAGAGCTTATCATGGGCTAAGTTGGGACACCCCTGCAGGGTATAAACTTTCGAGAACCGTGCCTGCGGTTATGTGGCAGATGGGAATTTGTTAATGTCCGGTTGAGATAACTTGACAGCAGATCCGAATTAAAATGCATCAACCGCGTGTGTAGCCGTGATGGTCTCTTCTCGGCGGAGTCCGGGAAGTGAACACGGTTTCTGTGTTATGATTGATGTAAGTAGGTGTTCAGGATCACCTCTTGATCATTTCTAGCTTCACGACCATTCCTTTGCTTCTCTTCTCGCTCTTATTTGCGTATGTTAGCCACCATACATGCTTAGTCACTGCTGCAACCTCACCACTTTACCCGTTCCTTTCCCATTAAGCTTTGCTAGTCTTGATACCCATGGTAATGGGATTGCTGAGTCCTCGTGGCTCACAGATTACTACAACAATAGTTGCAGGTACATGTATTGCGATGATCATGACGCAAGAGCGATGTTACTTGTTTTGGAGTTCTCTTTCTACTTCTTCTTCGATTAGGGGATAGGTTCTAGGTCGGCAGCCTGGGCTAGCAGGGTGGATGTCGTTTGAGCTTCTATTTGTGTTTCAACCGTAGTCGGATGTTGCTCTTATGTAATAGATGATGTTGTATTCGTGTGGCATTGTATGCCTCTTGTATGTATCCCCAACTATTTATGTAATGTTGATGTAATGATATCCACCTTGCAAAAGTGTTTCAATATGCGGGTCTATCCTTGGTGGGACCTTCGAGTTCCTTTTGGATAGGGTCACATATTTGGCATGACAAGTTGGTATCAGAGCCTCGACCCACCATAGGAGCCCCCCTTGATTGATCGTGTAGTTTGGCCATTGTTGAGTCTAGAAGAAAACTATTTCTAAGTCTAGCTATATCAGAGAGTAGGAATTCTTTTTACTCCTCAGCCCCTTCGTCGTTCTGGTGAGGAATCTTGACGTAGGTGTTTTGATTTACTCCTCTTCCCCTTCAAATTTTTCTTTAGGATCACGCAGTTGGTTTTCGATCGTTAGTTCTCAGCTCTTTTCATCCGGTGCTTTTCTCGTCAAGTTGACCTGAGCCTCTTCATCTTTGCCAAGTTCAATCCTTAGTTGTTTTCTTTAACTACCCGCCCACCCTTCTTCCTCTCAGAACCGGAGTCTGTAATCGAGTATCCATCCTACTCGTGTGAAGCCTTTGTTTTCTTTCCTTAATGATTTCAACCGGTGTTTTCTCTTCAAGTTACTCGTCGGTTCTCCCATCCAAGTTGCCTTTGTTTTTTCCCGCCCTCCCACCCTCTTCTTCCCGGAGCCTGAGTCTGTTTCGAGCATCAATTTCATTGGTGCAGAGCCTCTTCAGTCTTTCGTAAATTATCTCAACCGATGAATTCTTGTCTCGTTCGACATTCTTCATCTCTTTTTCTTCTATGGTGGTTTCAATTCAAGTTTTTCGGCAGTGATTATATTCTTTTCCTCGGCTCAAGTGTTTTCCCTGCTCGTTCGCCTCTCGCCAGTTTATCATTCCGGTGTTCGGAAGATATCTCAGGAGATTCATCTGTATTCCAATTAATTCGAGGTTGTCACCTCATTCAAATATTTCAATTGTTCCGGTGCATCATCTATCTCTTCAACAATCCTTTTCAATGGTGTTCTATTTTAGTGGGCCCTAACCCACAGGTCTTTTCCCAGGATCTTACCTGACTCTTCTAATTATTCCGGAGCTATTCCCAAATTCTTTTCAAAGTGTGACGTAAGAATGGATTCCATCAGTCACATGCCTTTTCCAAGATCATTTTCAAATTCTTTTCATTGTTGGCTCAACCTGTTCGCTTTTCATTCTCCCGGAGTATCTCAGTAATTTTGGTGGTGTTTCTCGTCATCATTTGAAGACCAAAGAAGAGTTTTTCCTCTAAATCCTGTCTCTTCTCCCGAAGATTCGCGGTTTTAGCTTCTTGTTATCCTCTCGAATTACTCCATTTGCCAGAAATTCTTTTCATCCATCCGGAGTATTTCAGGAGTTGCGTTCTCTCTCGATTATCCGGAGGCCATCTTTTTCGGAAGATTTCTTCGTTCTAAGTTTTCAGATTCGTTCTCCAATTATTCTATGAAGGATAAGCATACAATAAATCTTATTCTTATTTCATCCAAGTGAGTAATCCTTCCTTCTAAGTTCTTTTCATTCAATTATTTCAATTCTTCCGGAGGCATTGCTTTGTTCATCTTGTCAAGTGCCATCTCATTGGGTGAAGCTCGTGTTCTAATCCTTCCTTTTTCAGCCGGAGTGCTGCCTAAATCCTTTCAGTCTTATTCATTTCTTATCTCGTTCTAACCGGAGTGGTTTCATAGTCTATCTGATTCCGTGAGTTTTCGATTCTCGTCATTCTCGTCGTTCGTCTCTTCTTCTCGAGTGCTCTCGACTCTTTGCTTCTTCTCTTGAGTTCTTGTTTCACCTCATCCCTTTTCCCTTCCGTCTCGGTCCTAAGATCTCGGGACGAGATCTCTTGTTAGTGGAGGAGTGTTGTAACGCCCTGAATTCGATGCTCCTAGTGTCTTCCAGTTATTTATCGTTGTTGCCATGTCATTTTCTTGCGTGTTGCATTTTATCATGTCATCATGTGCATCTCATTTTGCATACATGTTCGTCTCTTGCATCCGGTCTTTTTCCCCTTTGTCTGTTTTGCAATTCGGCACTCCTATGTCCTCCGGCGTCCCCCTTTTGTCTCTCATTGTGAGCGGGTGTTAAACTACCTCGGAATGGCCCGAGGTTTGCCAAGCGGCCTTGGTATAGCACCGGTAGACCGCCTGTCAAGTTTCGTGCCATTTGGAGGTCGTTTGGTACTCCAACGGTTAACCGGGTAACCGTAAAAGCCTCTTTTGTCTTGCAGCCCAACACCCCTCCAAAGTGGCCCAAAACCCAGCAAACTCCCCTCTATGCTCTCGGTCGTTCAATCACGATCGTGTGGGCGAAAACCGCACCTCATTTGGACTCTCCTAGCTCCCAAAACCTATAAATTGGCCACCTCCCCCGAAATTCGCGGATGAATTCTCCCCCCAAAACCCTAGCTTTTCCCTCTCCGCCGCCGGACGCGTCTGCCCCCGGCTGGACACGTCCGCCCGTCGCCCCGGGCAATCCTGCCTCGCCACATGGGCGCTGCTGTCTCCCGCGCCGCCGGCCCGCCCGGGCCCGAGGCCGGCCCCCGCGGCCCGCCCCCGGCCGCCGCCGCGCGAGCGCCTCCGCGCCTCGCCCGCGCCCCGCCGCCTCCGACCGAGCGCCCCCGCGCCGCCGCCCGCCGGCGCTGGACCCTGCAGCCCGCGCCGGAGCGCCTCGCCGCCGCGCCGTCGTGGTTCTTCGCCGCCGGCCGCCGCGCCACCCCGGCGCCACCCTTGCCTCGCTCGCCGTCCACCGCCTCCGGCCCCGCCCCGGCCGCCTCGCCCTCCTTGCCGGCCGCTCGCTCTACCCGGCCGTCTCTCGCCGTCCGCCGCCTCCGGCTGGCGCCGTCTTCGGGCGCCGCCCGCGCCGCCCCGGCGCTCGCCGCCGCGCCAGCCCTCGTCGCCTCCTCCGCGCCTCTCCCTCCGCGCCTTCCGGGCACCCCGCCGGCGCCGCCCCGCTGCCCTTCGCCGACCTGGCCGGAGCCGCCCGCCCTCGTCGGAGTCGTATCCGGTCGGATCCGTCCAGGTGGGACGAGATCCATCGGGATCCGATCCAAACGGCCCCACTGCGTCCCGGATCCCCTCGTCACGCACGGCCTCGTCCGAGTTGACTTTCCCGCGAGGTCCAAATTCTTCCAAGTCCCGAAATATTTTGCATTCTGGTGCCATCTTTGACATGTCATAACTTGCTGCATACTGCTCTGTTTTGTGCGTATAATATGTCAAATTGTTCATCTCGACGAGTACTTCATTTCATTACATTGCATCATGTTCATTTGAGTCCATTGTGATGCCTGAATCATCGTTGCAAGAGTGCTAGTTGATGCTAATCTGCTGAAACTGTTATAACTTGCTCATTTGTCATTTTTGCCATGTTTGATGTGTGCATCCTATGAGCATGAGCTCTACATGTGTTTTGAACTATGTCATGACATATTTACAGGGTTGCCGTCCATGTATTTTTATGAGTCTTGTACTGAGTGCATCGAGCTTGGTAAGTAGGGTACTTGTTGTTGCTGTTTTGCTAGACAGTTTCTGTTATATTTTGATGCTATGTAAACCTGCTGCTACAAGTCATTCTATGCATAATCTGGAGATGTTCATTAAGGATGATTTGTTATACATGTAATGCTATATCCATTCATGACCCTGGTTGCATTTTTAGCCTGCTGTAACTTGTTGTTATCTTGCCCTCAAAGTTGCTAAATAATGTTGCTGTCAGCCTGTTAACATTAAGTTCAATGTTGCCATGTTTGTTGATAGTGATCCATGCACCCTATGAACTTGTTCTTGCCATGCTTAGCTTCCCAAACATGTCTTATTACTGTTGGTTTCCTTGCCATGCCGTGTATTGCTCTGTGGTGAGTGGGTCAAGCTCACAAACTTGCCTACTTATTGTTGTTCCTGCCATGTATGAATCTGTCATATAATTTACCATGTTTACATGGGTGCCATCCTATTTTCTGTGCCCTTTTGGCTCATGGTCAGTAAGGGACTTTTGTTATATGCAATTATTAGATTCATGCCATGCCTTTGTTTGCCATGATAAGTTCATGTAGAATGTTGTTTGATAGCTCTAAACATTGCAACCTGATGTTATTTTCCGCTAAGCCTGAAACTGTTATTATTTGCAATCTTGCCATGTGCTTTTGGAGCATGTTCTAGTGTTTTCTAGAGATAGCTCAGTGTTCATGTTTTGTCATGCTTTACCTGTACTTCATGCCCATGCCTTTTGTTCTTATGTTGGGGTGTTGTAGCTTACTGTTTTGATGCTTGGAATATGCCTAGTTGCTGTTTAGGACAGGTTGTTGCTATAACTTGTATAGAGTGTATGTGTTGAACCGTTGCTCCGTTTTGAGTGTGCTCTATATGAAACTTGCTTGATTTTGCATGTAGTTACATATTATCATGTTGCATCCTTGTTTTGAGGTGTTTGCTTGATGTTTGGATGCATTTTGCATCAATGCCATGTTTAACTTGTTTTGCTCATATCTTCTAGACCGTAGCTCCGAACTAAATGAACTTTATATGTAACTTGACTAGAATTTCGTGTAGATCCTCTTGGTGCTCTTTAACTTGTTGTTTAATAACTTCAATTTAATGTTTGTTCAGATCTGGACCAACTTTGAAACTTGCATATGAGGACTTACCGGAATTGTTATATGTTGTTTCCGGCCTCTTTTAAACTTGCCTTGATGTGTTGCTCTTGTTTGCATCATCTCTTGCCATGAGTAGCTTCATGTAGTCTTGTCTTGCATCATGCTTGGTTGTGCATCATGTCTTGTCTAAAGGTGGTGTGTTTACTATGTTGTGTGCTTCTTCTCGATAGTTCCCGTTTCGTTGCGATCGTGAGGATGCGTTCGTCTACGTGTGGTTCGTCTTCGTGGCTCCATCTTCTTCATGGACTCGTTCTTCTTCCTAGTGGGATTGCAGGCAAGATGACCGCTACCCTGGATCTCACTACTATCATTGCTATGCTAGTTGCTTCGTTCTATCGCTTTGCTGCGCTACCTATCATTTGTTCTTCAAGCCTTCCCAAATTGCCATGAACCTCTAACCTTTGACACCCTTCCCAGCAAACCGTTGTTTGGCTATGTTACCGCTTTGCTCAGCCCCTCTTATAGTGTTGCTAGTTGCAGGTGAAGTTGAAGATTGCTCCATGGTGGACAGGATTATGTTGGGATATCACAATATCTCTTATTAAATTAATGCATCTATATATTTGGTAAAGGGTGGAAGGATCGGCCTTATGCCTGGTGTTTTGTTCCACTCTTGACGCCCTAGTTTCTGTCATACCGGTATTATGTTCCCGGATTTCGCGTTCCTTATGCGGTCGGATGATTTATGGGACCCCCTTGACAGTTCGCTTTGAATAAAACTCCTTCGGCAAGGCCCAACCTTGGTTTTACCATTTGCCTCACCACCACCTACTTTTCCCTTGGGAGTAATTAACCCAAGGGTCATCTTTATTTTAGCCCCCCCGGGCCAGTGCTTGTCTAAGTGTTGGTCTGAACCGAGCCGCCTGCGGGGCCCCCTCGGGGCAACTCGAGGTCTGGTTTTTACTCGTAGCATGTCTCATCCGGTGTTGCCCTGAGAACGAGATATGTGCAGCTCTTATCGGGATTGTCGACGCATCGGGCGGCTTTGCTGGTCTTGTTTTACCATTGTCGAAATGTCTTGTAAACCGGGATTCCGAGATTGATCGGGTCTTCCTGGGAGAAGGTATATCCTTCGTTGATCGCGAGAGCTTATCATGGGCTAAGTTGGGACACCCCTGCAGGGTATAAACTTTCGAGAGCCGTGCCCGCGGTTATGTGGCAGATGGGAATTTGTTAATGTCAGGTTGTAGATAACTTGACACCAGATCCGAATTAAAATGCATCTACCGCGTGTGTAGCCGTGATGGTCTCTTCTCGGCGGAGTCCGGGAAGTGAACACGGTTTCTGTGTTATGATTGACGTAAGTAGGTGTTTAGGATCACCTCTTGATCATTTCTAGCTTCGCGACCGTTCCTTTGCTTCTCTTCTCGCTCTTATTTGTGTATGTTAGCCACCATACATGCTTAGTCGCTGCTGCAACCTCACCACTTTACCCCTTCCTTTCCCATTAAGCTTTGCTAGTCTTGATACCCATGGTAATGGGATTGCTGAGTCCTCGTGGCTCACAGATTACTACAACAACAGTTGTAGGTACAGGTATTGCGATGATCATGACGCGAGAGCGATGTTACTTGTTTTGGAGTTCTCCTTCTACTTCTTCTTCGATCAGGGGATAGGTTCCAGGTCGGCAGCCTGGGCTAGCAGGGTGGATGTCATTTGAGCTTCTGTTTGTGTTTCAACCGTAGTCGGATGTTGCTCTTATGTAATAGATGATGTTGTATTCGTGTGGCATTGTATGCCTCTTGTATGTATCCCCAACTATTTATGTAATGTTGATGTAATGATATCCACCTTGCAAAAGCGTTTCAATATGCGGGTCTATCCTTGGTGGGACCTTCGATTTCCTTTTGGATAGGGTCACATATTGGGCGTGACATAAGTGCTTTATCCGGCCCTGCTTACCACGTACAACCCTAATCTGTAAAAGGAAGCAATACTTAAAATAAGCCACGTCCACGGGCAAATTTTTTGGCGAGACATTATGTTCTGGCCTCGTTATTATTTTGAACCGTTTTACAGCCCCGTTTCGCGTTTCGAGGCACGGCCATTGACATGTCTTGTCAAAGCAGAGATCGCGTCCCCTTATCACTGGATTCCCATCAATGCGGGTTTGGGTAATCCAACCATTCCGTTTGCACATCTCCTTGGGAATAGGCGAGGTTTAAGGCTTAGGAGGGGGCGCTTGATATTTGCTGCCTCCATAAGAGTACAAAGACCCATCTGTTAACCTCACACCTTCTTCTTCCTCTGCCTTTTAGTCCTCCGAGCTCCAGTGCCCAAGTTCTAAACTTTCCCCCCCCCCCAACTTCTCCAGCAATGGCCGGATCCGGCTTCCAGGGCAAGTGGATGGCCTCGTCCGTAACGGAAAAGAACATCCAGGATGTGCGTGAGGCGAGGTACTTGTCGGTGGAGATTAAACACATGCTTCCAACCCTGGGGTAGGTCATCCCCACCCGAGAGCCTGGTGAGAGGGTGGTTTTTATCCCCCACTTCCTCCGAGGACTTGGGTTCTCCCTTCACCCCTTCGTCCGAGGTCTCATGTACTACTACAGGCTGGATTACCATGATCTGTGCCCGAATTCCTTCCTCCACATCTCGGCGTTTATCGTCGTGTGTGAGGCATTCCTCCGTGTCCCTCCACACTTCGGCTTATGGCTCAAGGTTTTTAATGTGAAGCCGAAGGTGGTTGAAGGCCAACACACCGAGTGCGGCGGCGTCATGGTGAGCAAGCTCAACCATGTTGCCTGGCCCAAAGGAAGATTTGTGGATACTGTCAAGGTGTGGCAGCAGGAGTGGTTCTACATCACCGAATCCCGCGACACCAAGTGGGTTGCTGCTCCCGCTTACAAATCTTGACCTCCGCTGTGGCTCGCATCCTGGACCAACAAGGGTCTAGATTGTGGATCCCCTGACAAGGTGTCGACGCTGTAGAAGCATATCAAGAGTATGATAAAAAAGGACATCATCCTAGATGATGTGATTCAGGTGATGCTCATCCGCTGAGCTCTCCCTTGCCAACGACGGCCTGTCAAAATGTGGGAGTTTAATCCGGAGGGGCCTCGGACACTGGAGCGATTCTTTGGCATGACACACAAAGGGATCTGGAAGCTGCTCTTCAAGAAGCAGAAGACGTGGCCAAGGACGTCTGATGACACCGGCCTCGACTGCAACAATCCCGCATCCCCAGTAATTATCTATTTCCGAACATTACTTAGCTTGTCAATCCTAGGGAGGAGTCATGAAAATTCCATCTCCTAAATAGGACTGGATAAAGAAGGCAGTGCGGATTAAGTGTCCGGCCCCACTCCCCGAAAACCCAACCGAGCCTCTTTTGATGAAGATGCTGGTCCCGGCGCCCTACCAGGCGCCCGTAAAGAAGGACAAGAACAAGAAGAGCAAGGAGGCTGAAGGTGGCCTCCCTCACAAAAAAACTTCGGGCGCCGTGTCTGGAGGAATCGAGGCTCCTTCCTCTCACGAGGGAGATGAATACGAGGATGAGGAGGAGGAGGAGGAAGAAAAGAACCCTCCTCCCAAAGGGAAAAATAAGGCGGCTTCCATAGATCCGGAGGAGGGGGCGTCCAAGAGGGGAAAGATATCCCTCTCGGATGATTCGGATTCAGGCACCAAAGCCGTCCCCAAGCATCACCCGGAGCCAAGCCCCTTGTCGAATCGTAAGTACCTCAAGATGCCTTACGTACATCTAATGTTTTTATAGATTATAAGAATAATATCAAATTTCGTGTTTCAGTCCGGCCCGTGACATCCCTCAAGAATCATCGTCATCGGGGGATCTCTCTCCGAAGAAGATGGAGAGCGAGATGCCTCCACAAGCTTCCCCGCCTCTTAGGGCGGATGACACCGAGGTGTCATCCCGAAGGATTTCTCCGGGCTCTGGAGATGTGCGGGAGGGGACCAAGACGGTGCCAGGGGATAACGTCTTGGCTGCCGAGAACATGGGGGGCGCAACCCTCATGGAGACCAGCGACGGGGGTCCTGAATAATCCGACCTCCGGCGGGATAGCATTCCGGAGACACCAACGGCTCCGGAACCGAATCAGCAGCCCCCTCTGCAGGAGGGAGAGACGGCTATTCCAGCGGCAACCTCTATTAATGCGGAGGTGCCGAACATGCTGATGGATGCTCTACAAAGTGCGTTCGTCTTGAAGGAGCATCGTACCATGATGGGTATGATTGTTGAGAAGGTTCAGTCCGCTAAGAGCATACTGAATGAAGCCTTCACGAGCCTACTAACAGACTTTCAGGTATGCAATGTAATGTCTTAAGCCGCTTTCCATATAAGAAATTTGCCTATATATAGATAGTAGCCCCTGAGATTCTGTTTGGCCAATGAAGGAGGGCGAACAGAGGGTCTATAGATATCCGCAGGATATAACATACTTGTCTGTTTGATAAAAATAGGCTTCACTGTTGGCAGCGAGCGCTCAGGCCGCCAAAGTTTCTGAACTGAAGCGGAAACTGCAGCAAGTCGACAAGGACAATATCCGTATTATCTAGCGGCTCGACGTGGCGCATGGTATGTTTCAAGTACTCCATATATAATTGAATTAGTTTTCAAATACGAAGTTGAAGCTTACGCGCTGCTATATGCATAATTGCAGATGGCGCCGCTGAGGTCGAGACCTCAGGAGTGACCTTGCCCACGCGAAGGAGCAGGCAAGGGTGAGCGATGCGGCCGCTGAGAAAGCGGTTGCTGATTTGAAGGCCGAGGAGGTCTCCCGGCGCCAGTTCGAGAAGCGGGTGTCCAAAGTTGAGCAAGAGCTCAAGGAAGCCACTCGCAAGTGCGAGATCCTCAAGGAGGAGAATGAAACTAAGGCCGCCGAACTCTCCAAGGCCCTTCAAGAATCCCAGGAGGCGAGGTCCGAATCCCGAGTGACTCGTGAGGAGATCCGACAAGCCGGACAGATAGCGGCTGGTAAGCCCTTTCTTTTACAGTCTAAGTTTGGCGATCAGAGGTATGCCTTACTAAATCGACTATGGAGTTCTCTAGACACCTTTGCAGATGTTTTGAAGAGCGCCGCCGATGCTGCGCAATTCTATCGACCCCAGGAGGGGCATGCGACAGAGAAGCTGTTCTGGTCGCAGTTCGCGGCGCAGGAGCACTCGGCGCTACTAAATGACCAAATGGTGCAGTGGGCTGAGTTGCATAAGAGGTCCGGAGCGGCCATGAAGGAGGTCATACACCAGCTGTGGCCGGCCAAACCCGTTCCGAGAAGCTAGTTTGGCCTAATGCAGCGACTCATCGATGTCGTGCCCTAAATTGATGCAATCAAACGGTCAGTGTGCATAGAAGGTGCACAGAGGGCCTTTGCCCGCGTCAAGGTGCACTCGGCAAAGATGAAGGCCGCCGCTATCGCGGTGGAGGGTCCTCCCGAAGGCAAGGACCACCGCACGCTGGAGCGTTATTTAGACGACGTCCTAGAGTGTCACGCCCAATATGCGACCCTATCCTAAAGGAACTCGAAGGTCCCACCAACGATAGAAGCGCATATTGGAGACGCTTTTGTAAGGTGGATATCATTACATCGTACCATTACATAATAGTTGGGGATACATACAAGAGGCATACAATGCCACCCGAATACAACAACACCATACATAAGAGCATCATCCGACTATGGATGAAACACAAACAGAAACTCAAACGACATCCACCCTGCTAGCCCAGGTTACCGACCAGGAACCTATCCCCTGAACGATGAAGCAGAAGAAGAACTCAAAACAAGCAAGCATCGCTCTCGCGTCATGATCATCGCATAACCTGTACCTGCAACTGTTGTTGTAGTAATCTGTGAGCCATGAGGACTCAGCAATCCCATCACCATGGCTATCAAGACTAGCAAAGCTTAAAGGGGTATGGAAAGGATAAGTGGTGAGGTTGCAGCAGCGACTAAGCATATATGGTGGCTAACATATGCAAATAAGAGCGAGAAGAGAAGCAAACGGAATGGTCGAGAAGCTAGACGTGATCAAGGGGTGATCCTGCAACTACTTGCGTTCAAACATAACACAAACCGTGTTCACTTCTCGACCCACTCGAAAAGAGACCATCACGGTTACATACACGGTTGGGTATTTTAATTCGAATCTAGTGTCAAGGTCTCTGCAACCGGACATTAACAAATTCCCATCTGCCACATAACCACGGGCATGGCTTTCGAAAGTTTATACCCTGCAGGGGTGTCCCAACTTAGCCCATTATAAGCTCTCACGACCAACGAAGGATATTCCTTCTCCCGGGAAGACCCGATCAGTCTCGGAATCCCGGTTACAAGACATTTCAACAATGGTAAAACAAGACCAGCAAGACCACCCGACTGTGCCGACAAATCCCGATAGGACCTGCACATATCTCGTTCTCAGGGCACACCGGATAAGCTAAGCATACAAGTACCAACATAACCCAAGTTGCCAAGGGACGGTCCCGCACGATGCTCTAGTTTGGACCAACACTCAGAGGAGCACTGGCCCGGGGGGGGGGGGGGGGGTAAAATAAGATGACCCTCGGGCTCCGGAAACCCAAGGGAAAAAGGCTTAGGTGGCAAATTGTTAAAACCAAGGTTGGGCCTTGCTGGAGGAGTTTTATTCAAAGCGAATTGTCAAGGGGGTCCCATACACCCGGCCGCGTAAGGAGTGCAAAATCAAGGAACATAACATCAGTATGACTGAAACTAAGGCGGCAAGAGTGGAATAGAACACCCGGCATAAGGCTGAGCCTCCCACCCTTTACCAAGTATATAGATGCATTAATTAAAAAAGAGATATTGTGATATCCCAACATAATCCTGTCCATCATGGAGCATTCTTCGACTTCACCTGCAACTAACAATGCTACAAGAGGGGCTAAGCAAAGCGGTAACATAGCCAAGCAATGGTTTGATAGGAAGGGTGAAAAGGTTAGAGGCTAACACGGCAGTTCGGGAGGCTTGATCAACAAGAGATAGATAGAGCGGCATAACGATAGAACAAAGCAACTAGCATAGAAATGATAGTAGTGAGATCCAGGGTGATGGTCATCTTGCCTGAAATCCTGCTAGGAAGAAGATCAAGTCCATGAAGAAGACGAACGGACGAAGACGAGCCAAGCGTAGTCGAACGAATCCTCACGAACGCAACAAAACAGGAACTATCGAGGAGAAGCACAACCGGAAAGAAGAAAACAACATGGAAAACACACAACACATAAACATGACATGATGCTCAACCAGGTATGATGCATGACAAGGCTATATGATGCTACCCATGGCAAGAGATGATGCCTACAAGAACAACACATCAAAGCAAGTTTAAATGAGGTCGGTACAACATATAACAAGTCCGGTAAGTCCTCGTATGCAAATTTCGAAATTGGTCCAGATCTGAATAAACCTTATGTTCAAGTTGTTTAACAGTAAGTTAAAATGCACCAAGATGATCTACACGAAATTTTAGTTAAGTTACATATAAAGTTCATTTAGTTCGGAGCTACATCCTAGAAGATATGAGCAAAACAAGTTAAAAATGGCATTGATGCAAAATACATTCAAACATCAACCAAACACTCTCGAACATTTATGCAACATGATAATATGAAACTACATGCAAAATTAAGCAAGTTTCATATAGAGAATGCTCAAAACGGAGCAACGGTGCAACACATACACTCCAAAAAGATATAACAACAATCTGCCCAAACAGCAAGTAGGCACTTTGCAAACATCAAGACAACATGTTACAGGAAGCATATGAGCACAAACTTGACATGAACTTCATGTAAAAATAACATAATTCAAATATAATTAAAGGTTCAGGTTCATAGGCATCAAGATTAAACCATTATGATCAATGCAAAATGCAACTCTATAACACAACAGCATATGCATGAGCAGAGTTAATATGATGGCAACTTGAGAGCAAGAAAGAGACAAGCTACAGCAAGTAAACATAGCAACCAAGGGAATGGCATCAAATTACGCATAACAAAGAGCAAATAACATCATGGCATAAAATACAAAATGCTCATGGATTAGTAGGAACCAACAAGACAGTATTGAATGTTGAAACGACAGTAAGTGTAAATCAGCAACAGTATTATAGCATGTTTGCAAGCATGGAACAGAGGCATATGATATCTAAAATTAACAAACATGGTATGTGAACAGAGTACTCATAGCATACTTCAAATCATGTAAGTGAAGCATCTCCAGAAGAGGCATGTATCAACTAGTATCAAGCTCACAACAATGCATCATGAATTTAATAGGAATTTGAAACATTATATAAGCATGTTTATGGCAATGAAAGCATATGCCACAGGACATATACAGGGCATAAAAAGGCATGGTATGATAGAGAATAACATACAAAACAAAACATGTTAACTAAGAATCTCCATATTATGCACAGATTAATTGGTAGCATCAAGCAAACATGGCAACATGATATGACAGATTTAGCATTGACAGAACATTAACAGCAAGTAGCACACTTCACAAGCTTTATTATCTCACTACAAGGCATATAAAAATACATGGATTGCACCCCTGTAAATATGGCATGAAAATTATCCTAAAACATGTAGACATCATGCTCATAGGATGTACACACAAAATGCAACAAAAATGACAAATCAACAAGTTACAACAGGTTTTCAGTAGTTAACAGCAACATGCACTTTTGCAACATGGACTAAAATATCAAGATGCACCCTAACATGAATTAAAAGCACATCAGCATATAGAGCATGAAGAGCAGAACATATGTATATCAAGATCATCATCATAGCGTCAACAGGGACAAAGTTGTGGCACTCACAAGATGCATAAATGATGTTAACAATCAGCAGATTACAACAGTTTATATCATATAGTAGTTTTGCAACGAAGGTTTAGGCACCAATATGAACTCAAACAAGCATGCCACAATACAATAAAATTAAGAGCATCACATGATGAACATTTTTACATATCATACACTCAAAACAGAGAAACATGCATCAAGTTAGTACAGGTCAAACATGCATACATATAATTACAACTTAGGGACTTGGCCATTTAAAAAAAACAGTATGAGCGCAATATACTCTATTGTGCACCGGTCGGGGTTTAGGTGGTGGCTCACCATGGGCGCCCAAGAAGCAGAGGACGCAGGCCGAGGAGGTGGTCCGGGCCAGGGGCGTGGCCTGGGCCAGAGCGGGACAACGGAGAGAACTGGGAGGACCCGAACGGATGCAAGTTTTGAAAAACATGTAGATGAAATGCAGATGATGACATGGCAAAGTGCAACACGCAAGCAAATGACATGGCAACGGCGGCGAATAACTGGAAGACACCTGGCGCATCGGATTAAGGGCGTTACAACTCTCCTCCACTAACAAAAGATCTCGTCCCGAGATCTTAGGAATGAGACGGAAGAGAAAGAGGAAGAGGTGAAGTAAGAACGAAGAGAAAAGATGAAACAAGTCGAGAGTACTCGGGTAGAAAAGAGGAATGACGTGTATGACGAGAATCAAGAGCTCAAAGGAATAAGATAGACTCAGAAACCACTCCGGTTTGAACAAGATAGAAAAGGAATGAATAAAATAATTTTTGCAGCATTCCCACTGAAAATGGAAGGATTAGAGCATGAATTTCGCAAGATGGAATGACACTTGACGACATGAACAATGCAATGCCTCCGAAAGAATTGAAATAGTGGAATGAAAAGAACTTAGAAGGAAGGATTGAACGGAGTTGTTGAGAAAATCAACAATGAAAGAATAAGCTTGTTGTGGACTTATCAAAAACAACTCAAAACGAGGTGAAATTATACCACAACCAATGTCTGAATAACTGAGAAGAACGAAGAAATGCAAAACTTCACTTCAGGAGAAAACGGAGAATTATTTGCACTTCGAGACGCGAGAAGGAAAGATACTAGAACTCCTCCAACAAAATCTTAATGAACTCTTGAAGAATGGATTAAATCATGAAGAACCACCATGAGGAACTCCGGTGACAAAAGGATGATGAGATAGAATGAAGGATGACAGAATAAGATGAGCCTTGCGGTAATTTAGATGGAGGCTCGGACGAAATGGCTGACGAAAATTTGAACTCCGGAAATGAAAAGATGAAAATACTTGGAACTAGAGTTTATTCATCAAGAACAAACTCCGAAGGAAGGGATTAATCACTTGGATGAAATAAGAATAAGATTTATTATATGCTTATCCCTGATAAAATTTAATTGATGATAACCGAATTTTGCATACTACCTATTCTTGTTGAAAAGGATTAAGGGGGATATAGCACAAAACTTGAGAAAGTCTTCATGAACCACCGGTAGGATTGGAAAGAACGAATGAATTAATATGATAACAAAGGAAAAAGAATCTGAAGGAACCACCATAAGAACTAGAAAATGACTGATGAAAGAGAATGAATCACTTGGAAGAATTAGAAGAACAAATATGCTTGAGGGGATTTATATGCAAAAGAATGAAGAGATAACAAGCTGATTAAAGTATATTTGACAGATGCGCCGGGATAATTGGAGAACGGTAGCTGGAATGTGAGGACGAAGAATTCTTCTGGAACGATGGCTTCCGGTGAAAAGAAACGGGAAAACTACTTCTGACATACTCCGGATGGGTAAGAAAAGGAATATCTGACAAATGGAATAATTCCAGAGGATAACATGAAGCTACAACCACGAATCTTCGAGAGAACGGGCAAGATTCAGAGGAAAAACTCTTCTTCAGTCTTCAAAAGTTGAGAATGGCGATGAGGAACACCACCAAAAATTGTTGAGACACTTCGGAAGAATGAAAACCGAGAGAGGTTGAGCCAAAGATAAAAAGGATTTAAAAGCGATCTTGGATAAGGCATGTGACTAATGGAATCCATTCTTGTATCACACTTTGAAAAGAATTTGGGAATAACTCCGGAAAAAATTAGAAGAGTCAGGTAAGATCCTGGGAAAAGACCTGTGGGTTAGGGCCCACTAAAAGAAAACACCGTTGAAAAGGACTATTGAAGAGATAGATGATGCATCGGAACAATTGAAATATTTGAATGAGGTGATAACCTCGAATTAATTCAAACACAGTCGAATCTCCTGAGATGTCTTGAGGACCCCGGAAGGATAAACTGGCGAGAGACAAACGAGCAGGGAAAACACTTGATCCAAGGAAAAGAATATGATCAACCTGAAAAACTTGAATTGAGTCTACCAGAGAAGAAAAAGGGATGAAGAATGTCGAACAAAACGAGAATTCACCGGTTGAAACAATTGACGAAAGACTGAAGAGGCTCCGCACGAATGAAATTGATGGTCGAAAGAGACTCAGACTCTGGGAAGAAAAAGGGTGGGAGGGCGGGAAAAAACAAAGGCACCTGGAAGGGAGAACCGACGAATAGCTTGAAGAAA
Organism: Triticum timopheevii; assembly: GCA_963921465.1. Lineage (NCBI taxonomy): Eukaryota > Viridiplantae > Streptophyta > Magnoliopsida > Poales > Poaceae > Triticum > Triticum timopheevii. The sequence goes on from OY997274.1 coordinate 295,995,270, forward strand.
AAACACCGGTTGAAAGAAAGCAAAGACTTCATAGAAGTAGGATGGATACTCGATTACGGGCTCCGACACCAAGAAGAAAAAGGGTGGGCGGGTGGGAAAAGAAGACAACTGAGGGCAGAGAAACAACTTCGTTGAGAGCGAACTGAGGATTGAACTTGCAAAAACAAAGAGGGTCGAATCGTCTTGACGAGAAAATGCACCGGATGAAAAGAGCTGAGAATCAACGATCGGAAAACTAACTAGGTGATACTAAGAAAGTTTGAAGGGGGAGAGGAGTAATTCAATACACCTACGTCAAGATTCCTCACCAGAGCGACGAAGGGTCTGAGGAGTAAAAATAATTCCTACTCTCCGATATAACTAGACTCAGAAATAGTTTTCTTATAGACTTGACAACGACCAAACTATGAACAATGAAGGGGGCTCCTATGGTCAGTCGAGGCTCTGATACCAACTTGTCACACCCAATATGCGAACCTATCCTAAAGGAACTCGAAGGTCCCACCAAGGATAGAAGCGCATATTGGAGACGCTTTTGCAAGGTGAATATCGTTACATCGTACCATTACATAATAGTTGGGGATACATACAAGAGGCATACAATGCCACACAAATACAACAACACCATACATAAGAGCATCATCCGACTACGGATGAAACACAAACATAAACTCAAACAACATCCACCCTGCTAGCCCAGGCTACCGACCAGGAACCTATCCCCTGAACGACGAAGCAGAAGAAGAACTCAAAACAAGCAAGCATCGCTCTCGCGTCATGATCATCGCATAACCTGTACCTGCAACTGTTGTTGTAGTAATCTGTGAGCCACGAGGACTCAGCAATCCCATCACCATGGGTATCAAGACTAGCAAAGCTTAAAGGGGTATGGAAAGGATAAGTGGTGAGGTTGCAGCAGCGACTAAGCATATATGGTGGCTAACATACGCAAATAAGAGCGAGAACAGAAGCAAACGGAACGGCCGAGAAGCTAAAAGTGATCAAAGGGTGATCCTGAAACTACTTGTGTTCAAACATAACACAAACCGTGTTCACTTCTCGACCCACTCGAAAAGAGACCATCATGGTTACATACACGGTTGGGTATTCTAATTCGAATCTGGTGTCAAGGTCTCTACAACTGGACATTAACAAATTCCCATCTGCCACATAACCGCTGGCACGACTTTCGAAAGTTTATACCCTGTAGGGGGGTCCCAACATAGCCCATTATAAGCTCTCACGACCAACGAAGGATATTTGTTCTCCCGGGAAGACCCGATCAGTCTCGGAATCCCGGTTACAAGACATTTCGACAATGGCAGAACAAGACCAGCAAGACCACCCGACTGTGACGACAAATCCCGATAGGAGCTGCACATATCTTGTTCTCAGGGCACACCGGATAAGCTAAGCGTACAAGTACTAACATAACCCAAGTTGCCAAGGGACGGCCCCGCATGGTGCTCTAGTTTGGACCAACACTCAGAGGAGCACTGGCCCGGGGGGGGGGGGTAAAATAAGATGACGCTCGGGCTCCGGAAACCCAAGGGAAAAATGCTTAGGTGGCAAATGTCAAAACCAAGGTTGGGCCTTGCTGGAGGAGTTTTATTCATAGTGAACTGTCAAGGGGGTCCCATACACCCGGCCGCGTAAGGAACGCAAAATCAAGGAACATAACACCGGTATGACGGAAACTAAGGCGACAAGAGTGGAACAAAACACCAGGCATAAGGCTGAGCATTCCACCCTTTACCAAGTATATAGATGCATTAATTAAATAAGAGATATTGTGATATCCCAACATAATCATGTCCATCATGGAGCAATCTTCGACTTCGCCTACAACTAACAACGCTATAAGAGGGGCTGAGCAAAGTGGTAACATAGCCAAGCAACGGTTTGCTAGGAAGGGTGAAAAGGTTAGAGGAGGCTGACATGGCAGTTTGGGAGTCTTGATCAATAAGAGATAGATAGCGCGACATAGCGATAAAACGAAGCAACTAGCATAGCAATGATAGTAGTGACATCCAGGGTGACGGTCATCTTGCCTGAAATCCCGCTAGGAAGAAGCACGACTCGATGAAGAAGATGAACGGACGAAGACGAGCCAAGCGTAGTCGAACGAATCCTCACGAACGCAACGAAACAGGAACTATCGAGGAGAAGCACGACCGAAAAGAAGAAAACAACACGGTAAACACACAACACATAAACATGACATGATTCTCAACCAAGTATGATGCATGACAAGGCTATATGATGCTACCCATGGCAAGAGATGATGCATACAAGAACAACACATCAAAGCAAGTTTAAATGAGGCCGGTAGAACATATAACAAGTCCGGTAAGTCCTCATATGCAAATTTCAAAATTGGTCCAGATCTGAATAAACCTTATGTTCATGTTGTTTAACAGCCAGTTAAGATGCACCGAGATGATCTACACGAAATTTTAATCAAGTTACATATAAAGTTCATTTAGTTCGGAGCTACGGCATAGAAGATATGAGCTAAACAAGTTAAACATGGCATTGATGCAAAATAAATTCAAACATCAAGCAAACACTCTTAAAACATGGATGCAACATGATAAGATCAAACTACATGCAAAATCAAGCAAGTTTCATATAGACCATGCTCAAAACGGAGCAACGGTGCAACACACACACTCCAAACAAGATATAACAACAATCTGCCCAAACAGCAAGTAGGCACTTTGCAAACATCAAGACAACATGTTACAGGAAGCATATGAGCACAAACTTGACATGTACTTCATGTACAAATAACATACTTCAAATATCATTAAAGGTTCAGGTTCATAGGCATCAAGATTAAACCAACATGATCAATGCAAAATGCAACTCTATAACACAACAGCATATGCATGAGCAGAGTTAATCTGATGGCAAGTTGAGAGCAAGAAAGAGACAAGCTACAGCAAGTAAACATAGCAACCAAGGGCATGGCATCAAAGTAAACATAACAAAGAGCAAATAACATCATGACATCATATACAAAATGCTCATGGATTAGTAGGAACCAACAAGACCAGATTGAATGTTGAAACAGCAGCAAGTGTAAATCAGCAACATTACCATAGCATTTTTGCAAGCATGGAACAGAGACATATGATCTCTAAAATTAACAAACATGGCATGTGAACATAGCACTAATAGCATATTTCAAATAATGTAATTGGATCATCTCCAGAAGAGGCATGTATCAACTAATATCAATCTCACAACAAGGCATGTATCAACTAATATCAATCTCACAACAAGGCATCATGAAGTTTACAGGAATCTTAAACATTATATAAGCATGTTCATGGAAACTAAAACATATGCCACAGGACATATATAGGGCATGAAAAGGCATGGAATGATATAGCATAACATATACAACAAAACATGTCAACTAAGCATCTCCAGATTATGCACAGATTAATTGATAGCGTCAAGCAAACATGGCAACATGATATGACAGATTCAGCATTGACAGAACATTAACAGCAAGTAGCCCACTTCACAAGAATGATTCTCTCAATACATGGCATATAAAAATACATGGATTGCACCATTGTAAATATGGCATGAAAATAATCCTAAAACTTGTAGACATCATACTCATAGGATGCACACACAAAATTCAAAAAAAATATGACAAATCAGCAAGTTACAACAGGTTTTTAGTAGTTAACAGCAACATGCACTTTTGCAACAGGGACTAAAATATCAAGATGCATGCTAACACGAATGAAAGGACATCAACATGTAGAGCACGAAGATCATAACAAGTGTATATCAAGATCATCATCATAGCATCAACAGGGACAAAGTTGTGGTACTCACAAGATACACAAATGATGTTAATAATCAGCAGATTACAACAGTTTATATCATATAGTAGTTTTGCAACGAATATTTAGGCATCAATATGAACTCAAACAAGCATGACACAACACAATAAAATTAAGAGCATCACAAGATGAACATTTTGACATATCATACAATCAAAACGGAGCAACATGCATCAAGTTAGAGCAGGTCAAACATGCATACATATCATCACAACTCAGGGACTGGGCCATTTCGAAAAAAAACAGTATGAGAGCAGCATACTATATTATGCACCGGGTGGGGTTTAGGTGGTGGCTCACCATGGGCTTTAGCCCAATAAGCAGAGGAGGCAAACCGAGGAGGTGGACCGGGCTGGGGGCGTGGCCTGGGGCCGGTGCTCGACGGACTTGGGCGGACGGCGGCCGGAGAGGATGGAGGAGGCGCGGGGCAGCGGGAACAGGCGGATCCGAGGTGGGGCGGCGTGGATTCGGCCGAAGCTGGATGTCGCAGGCAGGACGGGGCCGGCGGTGAGCTTCCAAGGTAGCGATGCGGTCCGTTGCACGGCGGAGCTCGACGAGGCAGCGACGGCGCAAGGCGGTGGGGTCCCTGTGAAGTCGAGGCTGCACGGCGGCGGGGCCGAAGTGGTGGTGCGGCGACGAAGGCTGGCAGTGCTCCGGCGAGCTCGAGAGGAGGAGCCCGGCAGCACGGGACGAGCGCTCGGGTGGGGGAGGTGCACGAGCCAGGCGGCGGAGACCCGGGCCTCGATGGGCTTCCTAGGGCCCGATCTAGGTCCTGGCAGGCCCTGCGAGAAGTGGAGGGAGACAAGGGCGACGTGGCGCTCGGCGGTTTGGCATAGGCGGCGGCTGGATGTCATGGCGGCAGCGCTGGGTGGTGTTGGCGGCGACAAGTTGCGGCGGGGGAGGGGTTCGGTGCGGGATCCGAGGAGGGTGGCGGTGGGACAGAGGTAGGGGAAGGTTTCGGGGTAGGTTTAGGCTAGGTGTCGGTGTCAAAACTGGCGGATCTCGGGTAGGGGGTCCCGAACTGTGCATCTAGGTGGATGGTAACAGGAGACGAGGGACACGATGTTTTACCCAGGTTCGGACCCTCTTGATGGAGGTAAAACCCTACGTCCTACTGAATTAATATTGATGATATGGGTAGTACAAGAGTGGATCTACCACGAGATCAAGGAGGCTAAACCCTAGAAGCTAGCCTATGGTATAATTGTTGTAATGGAGGTTGTGTCCTACGGACTAAAGCCCTCCGATTTATATAGACACCGGAGAGGTCTAGGGTTACACAGAGTCGGTTACAATGGTAGGAAATCTACATATCCGTATCGCCAAGCTTGCCTTCCACGCCAAGGAAATTCCCATCCGGACACGGGACAGAGTCTTCAATCTTGTATCTTCGTAGTCTTGGAGTCCGGCGGACGATGATAGTCCGGCTGTCCGGACACCCCCTAGTCCAGGACTCCCTCAGTAGCCCCTGAACCTGGCTTCAATGACGATGAGTCCGACGCGCATAATGTTCGGCATTGGAAGGCGGGTTCCTCCCTTAAATAATCCGGAGAAGATCATGAACACCAGGATAGTGTCCGGCTCTGCAAAATAAATTCCACATTCCACCATAGAGAGAATAAAATATACACAAGCTCAATCTGCTGACGTATTTTGCGGCATGACGTCACACCACTACCAAGCCTTTACTTGAATCGTTTTTTATCATACCGCCTCAGCGCGTTTAGCGAAGCGGTTTCCTTGGCACGTCTTGTCGAAGCAGAGATCGTGTTCCCCTCATTCCGGGATTCTCATCAATACGGACATGGGTAACGTAACCGCGCCATCGATGGTGGCGCTTGGGAGATAAGCGAGTTTTACTAGGCTGGTGGGGGACGCATAGTTTCGTCCGCCTATATATAAGGGATAAGGATTCACCCTTTCACCTACGCCTTCTTCCTCCTTTGCTTATCCATCTCTGCGCACTCGAGCTCCAACGCCCAAGTTCGCGCATGTCGTCTCGACCTTCTCCGACCATGTCCGGAGCGGGAGGCAAATGGCTGTCTCCACCGTTAAGGAGGAGCACATCACAAGGCTGCGCAGCGCCGGGTACCTTTCTGGCGACGTTGCGCATTGGTTGCCCGACGAGGGGCAACTCATCCCCACCCCCGGGCCCCATGAGAGGGTCGTTTTCCTTCCCCACTTCCTCCGCGGACTGGGCTTTCCACTTCACCCCTTTGTCCGGGGGCTCATGTTCTACTACGGCCTGGATTTCCACGATCTGGCGCCGAACTTCATCCTCAACATCTCGGCGTTTATCGTCGTGTGCGAGGCCTTCCTCTGCATCTAGCCCCACTTCGGCTTATGGCTCAATACCTTCAATGTCAAGCCGAAGGTGGTGAAGGGCACTCAAGCGGAGTGCGGAGGCGCCATGTTGGGCAAGATGCCCAACGTCCTTTGGTTAGAAGGGGCCTTCGTGGAATCCGTCAAGGGGTGGCAGTCGGGGTGGTTCTATATCACCGAGCCGCGCGACCCTACGTGGGTGCCAGCCCCCGAGTTCAGATCTGGTATCCCAACGTAGCTCACCTCCTGGAAAGAGAAGGGCTTACGGTGGGGTAATTCGAAGGAGCTAACGGGACTCCAAGCCTGTATCCAAAAGCTGGTGAACAAGAAGCTCAGGCTGGTTAACGTGGTCCAGGTCATGCTCGTCCGCCGGATTCTCCCATGCCAAGAACGGGCATTCAATCTGTGGGAGTTCAATCCGGAACAGCAGCAGGCGCTAAGCGAGCTCTTCGACCCAACGTACGAAGGCGCCTGGAGGGTGCTTTTTAAGGGCGCCGAAGCTCCCGCATACACGACGGAAGATCGCGGATTCCACTCTCGGCGTCCAGCCGATGAGGTAAGTGATTCTACCCCTTTACGGGACACTTGTTGTTAATAATTCGACACTAAGCGGGTTTTAATCTCCCTTGTCCTTTGACAGGAGTGGATGAAGAAGGCGAGCAGCTCATCTGCACGGCTCCCATGCCAGAATACCCAGTGGATGCCCGTCTAGCGGGGTTGCTGGTTCCGGCACCGCATGTGGTGCCGGAGAAGAAGGCCAAGAAGGTGGCCACGTGAAATCGAAAGAGTTCCCGCTTTCAGGTGTCCGACGACTCCGAGGCGGACTCCTCCCCCGAAGATGAGGAGGGGGAAGAAGACTCTCTCCCAGAGGAGGGAGAGAGGAAGAGGAAGGCTCCCCCAACAGGGGAGGCCGAAGGGTCCAAGAGGGGAAGAACTATTCCCTCGGACAGCCCCGCCAACACCAATGTTGGCGGTGAAGAGTGGCCCTCAAGGCCCAGGCCTCAGGCGAGATCGTAAGTATCCGGATCCCTGAATGATCTGCAATTTCTTTTGTGTCATGTAGTGTCCTTCTAATGCCGCATTGTGCCTACAGTCCGGCTGATCATGATCTCCCCGCTTCATCGAGCGGGTCGTTGGCTCCGTCGGTTGTGGATTCCATCCCGACTGCCTCCACCCCTTGCGCCGATGAGGACGCCGAGGTGGGATCCCAGAAAGGGACCCATCAGGAGGAGGCTCCGGAGGCGCCGCAAGGCAGCCTCCCGGACTTTGTGTCGGACTCTACACCGGAACCTGCAGTGGTTCCAGAGTCCGGCAGGCGGCCCCTTCGCAAGATGGGCAAGACCGTGACGCCGGCGGCCCCCGTCCAACCGGAGGCGCCGGACAACTTGTTGGAGGCGCTCAAAGGCGCTTCCATCGAGGAAGAACACCGCACTATCATGAGTGCGGTGATTCAGAAGGTTCAGCTCGCCAAGAGCGGGCTGACCGAAGCCTGCAGCAGCCTTCTAACAGGCTTTGAGGTAAGAAGTTAAAATTATGTAATGTAATACCGCATAGACAGTAGCCCCTGATGCTTAGTTCGGTGTTCGGAAAGAAAAGCCGGACTGAGGATCTAGAATGATATACGCAGGGTTGCTAAAAAATATGTCAATATGGGTTTGCAGGCTGCGCTGCTGACCTCTGCCGCACTGTCTGCGGAGGTCAGTGCATTGAAGCAGGATCTCGAGCGGTCCGAGCAAGAGCTCGGCCGTGCCAAGAAGCAACTCGAGGACAAAGAAGGTGAGTAACACCACTTTTAAAAATTTACCTTACAGAAAAGGATTTAGGTTGCAGTAGAAATGACAAGGATAACGTGGGTACTGCAGGGGCCACTAACGAGGTGGCAACCCTGAAGGAGGCTGTGTCCGCGGCCGAACGCAATGCGGCCGCAGAATGGGCCGAGCAAGAGAAGCAGGAGGCGCGGGTGGCGGAAGTGCGGCAAGAGCTCCAGGCTCTCATGGAGAAGCATGAGAGTTTGGAGCGCGACTCCAAGACTCGAGAGTCCGAGCTCGCCTCGGCTCTCGAAAGTGCCAAGTCCGCCAAGGCCGAGGCCCGTAAGGCCCTTCAGGAGGTTGAAGATGTGAAGAAGATAGCGGCAGGTAAGGCATTTTTCATGCAAAGCAAGCATGTTAATGTAAACTACCTGTCACTTACCCGCATTCGGAGCTCTCCAGGGGCGTTTGCAGATCTGCCGCGCAATGTATCCGATGCCGCCGCATTCTACCGTGGCCAGGAGGGGAGCTCAACGGAGAAGGTCTTCTGGTCTCAGTATGCTGAGGCCGGCCATCTGGTGCCCCCTAGCGACCAGCTGAAGCAGCTGGTCGAGCTCCACAAGGCGGCTGAGGAGGCCATGAAGGGCCTCATAGTCCGGCTGTGGCCTGGACAGGCCATGCCTCGGAGCTACTTCGGCCTCGTGCGGCGGCTGGTGGACGCATGCCCCTGGGTGGAGGTCATCAAGCGCTCCGCCTGTATTGAAGGTGCTCGTCGGGCCCTTTCCCGCACAAAGGTGCACTGGGGCAGGCTGGATGCGGAGAGGCTTCTTACAGACCCGCCGCCAGCGGCCAAGGAGTGTCGTACGCCCGAAATGTATTATAAGACTGTCCTGAAGGGTGCCCGCAATATTGCGGATGAGTGCCCCAGAGATGTAATTTTTGAGTAAAACTCGCTATGTATTATCCTATGCACTGAAAACTTTTGTTCATATGCGCTAAGCAACACTTGTTTAATTTAAAATATTACCTTCTGTGCGGCCGTTTATAAAATCTGAGACATGGCAAGTCGTTGGCTTCAGCCCCCGAGCCACAAGTGCTGGGGTGTTCGGGATAACTTGAGCACTCTTGTTCCCATTTTTGGGTCCAGCTAGGGAGGCGCTCAACACAACGAACAAGGCAACCGGACTTATAATGCTTGAACACTCTCACTTAGCCATACAATTCTATAATTTTAAATTTCGGCGAAGCCCCTAGTATTCGGAAGACCGAATTCGGGGCGCTATCCACGCCTTCGTCGGACATTATCTGGTACTTCGCTCGAAGCGGCATGAGTCTTTAGGGACCCGAAAAGACCTCTCGAACAGCGACCAGTCTCTCGCCTTATCATGCTAGTCAGTTTCAGCTTTCTCCACTGAGGCGCTCGCCCGGCTCAACCGGGGCGCAATCGCAGTGGTTCTCCCAGTGCCACCTTAGCCGACAGAACGGAACGTAAGGCACCAAAACGTGGGAGCCGGGCAAACCCAACTATTGACCCAAGACATGATTCGGAGCCGATTCATATAATGCTATAAGTTCGGGGTGCCGCACTTGTGAAAGTGTTCGGACTTATCACACCATAATGCGGGGAATATAAGCCCCTGGTGTATTCAGACGTACCAAAATATACGGGTGCGAGATGTCATTAATGAACATTTGTGTAAAGTAATGCAATAACAGGCAAAAAATGCTGCATTATTTATACAAGAAATTCTGCTATAAGTGCGGAAGGATACAAATAGTGCGGTAAGCAAGGGATTGGACTAAATAAGCATGTCCCCCTCCAGGGGTGGGCTGTAGAGTGGTGTATATAATCGAAGTTAATGCTCGTAATGGAGACCACCTGAGTGTTAACCGCAGCCTTCTTTCTTCCCTGGCCGTTGCATCGTGAGTTCGGCGGGTCCACCGCCGGACAGGGCTTCTGGTAAATGAAGTCCTGTATAGAAAAAAAAAATAAAAAGAGCGACACACTTGGGAGCCCCTGGTGTGGTCGAGCCGCACTCTAGGTCTGTTGCGGTCATGCCCCTCCCCTTAAGCCCATGGTATCTCCAAAGCGTAATGATGTACGCGGAGGGTTAGTCTTGCAATCATGCGAGGGCCGGGGTTGGGGCCGCATTGCTACGTGTGCTCGGAATGCGCTAGGTGGTCTTGGTTGACGTTGCTCCGGGCGCGTTTGGCCGTGTCCGGCCGTTTAATGGCCAGACTCGAAAATTGCCTTAGAAGGCTGCTCTGTACTTCTGCCGCGAGAGCCGCTGTATGTTCCTCCGTTCGGAGGGAGCGTTCCGTATTTCCGTTGACCGTGATCACTCCACGAGGGCCTGGCATCTTGAGCTTGAGGTATGCGTAATGCGGCACCGCGTTGAACTTTGCAAACGCGGTTCGTCTGAGCAGGGCGTGATAGCCACTGCGGAATGGGACTATGTCGAAGATTAACTCCTCGCTTCGGAAATTGTCCGGGGATCCGAAGACCACTTCCAGTGTGACTGAGCCTATACAATTGGCCTCAACACCTGGTATGACACCTTTGAAGGTCGTCTTTGTAGGTTTAATCCTTGAGGGGTCTATGCCCATCTTGCGCACTGTATCCTGATAAAGCAGGTTCAGGCTACTGCCGCCGTTCATCAGGACTCTTGTGAGGTGAAATCCATTGATGATTGGGTCTAAAACTAATGCGGCGAATCCGCCATGGCGGATACTGGTCAAATGGTCACTTCGATCGAAAGTGATCGGGCAAGAAGACCACGGATTGAACTTCGGGGCGACTGGCTCCATCGCATATACGTCCCTTAGTGCACGCTTCCGCTCCCTCTTGGGTGTGTGGGTTGCGTATATCATATTAACCGCCCGCACTTGTGGGGGGAAACCCTTCTGTCCTCTATTGTTCGGCGGTCGGGTCTCTTCCTCGTCGTCGCTGTGCAGCCCCTTGTCATTGTTTTCGGCAATTAATTTGCCTGCCTGCTTGAATACCCAACAATCTCTGTTGGTGTGATTGGCTAGCTTTTCGGGGGTGCCATGTATCTGGCATAAGCGGTCGAGTATTCGGTCCAAATTGGACGGACCCGGAGTGGTTCTTTTGAATGGCTTCTTCCGCTGACCGGGTTTAGAGCCTCGGAATCCGGCGTTGACTGTCGTATCCTCCTTGTCGTCGCCATTAATGCGGTGTTTATTTTTGCTTCGACGCAACCTGCCATTGTAGTCCTTGGTATCTGGACTGCCAGAATTTTTACTGAGGTTGTTGCTGCGAGCTAGCCAGCTGTCCTCTCCCGCACAAAAGTGGGTCATTAAGGATGTGAGGGCTGCCATGGATTTCGGCTTTTCCTGTCCTAGGTGCCGGGCTAGCCACTTGTTGCGGATGTTATGTTTGAAGGCTGTGAGGGCCTCTGCATCCGGACAGTCGACAATTTGATTTTTCTTTGTTAGGAACAGTGTCCAGAACTGTCTGGCCAATTCGTCTGGCTGCTGAATTATGTGGCTTAGGTCATCGGCGTCTGGTGGTCGCACATATGTGCCCTGGAAGTTGTCGAGGAATGCGGCTTCCAGGTCTTCCCAACACCCAATTGACTCTGCGGGCAAGCTGTTGAGCCAATGCCGAGCTGGTCCTTTAAGCTTGAGTGGGAGATATTTGATGGCATGGAGAACGTCGCCGCGGGCCATATGGATGTGAAGGAGGTAATCTTCGATCCAGACCGCGGGGTCTGTTGTGCCATCATAGGATTCAATGTTTACGGGTTTAAACCCTTCAGGGATTTGATGACCCATTACTTCGTCAGTGAAGCATAGCGGGTGTGCGGCGCCTCTATATTGAGCAATATCACGACGTAGCTCGAGTGAGCGTTGTCTGCTGTGTTCGGCCCAGCCGGAGTTATTGTATCCGGCGCGACGGTATTCGTCGTGGGTCGTGGGGCGCCCACGTGATCCATAGATGGATCTGGATTGCTTTGCTTTGTCCTCCAATATATCTCACAAGTCCGGCGCGTTCCCTCTTGGCTTCGTACTTTTGGAGCGATGCCGGGGTACGGTCTTGGTGGAGGGCCTAGATGCCTCTCTGTCGCGACCACGGGGTGGTCGGTCGGCCGTATTGTGCGCTGGTGATGAAGGTATGTATGCTTCCTCCTCTAATTGGGTTAGCAACTTGCGTTTTGGGTAGGTTTTGGAGGGGCGTTCAAGTTTGTACTCTTCGGCCGCGAGGACCTCGGTCCATCGATCGGCCAGCAGGTCTTGATCAGCTTGAAGCTGCTGCTGCTTTTTCTTTAGGCTATTTGCCGTGGCGATAAGCCTGCGTTTAAAACGCTCTTGTTCGACAGGATCCTCGGGCATGACGAATTCGTCGTCGTTGAGGCTTGCCTCGTCTTCGGAGGGAGGTATGTAATTATCATCCTCGACCTCTTCATCTGCCGCTCTCTCGCGAGGGCTTGCTTCTGCCTCCTCCTGCGCTGAATCTTGCTGGAGGGGATTGTCTTCAACACTTTCTGGGGTATTATTATCTCCTGTGCCTGAATCTCCATTCTTGCTGTGGCGGGATTTAGAGCGGCGCCGCTGACGTCGGCGCTTTGGCTGTTTCTTTAAGGAATCTACCTCCGCTACTTCTTCGCCGTCCCCCTCTTTTGGGGTGTCCACCATGTATATGTCATATGACGAGGTGGTCTTCCAGTGCCCTTTAGGCGCTGGTTCTTGTTCGTCTCCGGCATCGTCGTCCATACCGGCGATGTCTTCGGAGTCGTAGTCTAGCATGTCTGTTAGATCGTCGACAGTGGCTACAAAGTGGGTGGTGGGTGGGCTTTGAATTTCTTCGTCGTCCGTATCCCAACCGTCCTGGCCATAGTCTGGCCAGGTCTCTCCGGATAGCGAGAGATGTTTTAGCGAATTTAGGATGTCGCCAAAGGGCGAGTGTTGGAAGATGTCCGCGGCGGTGAATTCCATGACCGGCGCCCAATCAGATTCGATTGGCAGGGGCGCGGGAGGTTCGTAGTTCGGCAGGGAGTCCGATACCTCGGAGTCACGAGCTTCGCAAGGGACAAGGTTAGTGTTCGGCTCCATCGCCGTGGAAGTTGCAGCCCCCGAGGCGGCGTCCAACCACCGGTCCTCGATTTGGGCGATAGGCTCCGGACAGAGGGTCGGAGCGGATTCGTGTGCGGCCACCAAGGCACTGTCCGGCGGCGGAGCTAGATCATGCCCATCGTGACAGTGCGGCACGCTTGGCTGTGGCTCGAGCCCGTCGAAGATCAAGTCCCCGCGGATGTCGGCCATAAAGTTCAGGCTTCCGAACCTGACCTGACGGCCAGGGGCGTGGCTTTCGATCTGCTCCAGATGGCCAAGTAAATTAGCCCGTAGTGCGAAGCCGCCGAATACGAAGATCTGTCCGGGGAGAAAAGTCTCACCCTGGACAGCATTGTTGTCGATTGAAGAAGCCATCGGGCCTATCGGTGACGACACATAGGAACTCTCAATGAAACCACCAATGTCGGTGTCAAAACCGGCAGATCTCGGGTAGGGGGTCCCGAACTGTGCGTCTAGGCGGATGGTAACAGGAGACGAGGGACACGATGTTTTACCCAGGTTCAGGCCCTCTTGATGGAGGTAAAACCCTATGTCCTGCTTGATTAATATTGATGATATGGGTAGTACAAGAGTGGATCTACCACGAGATCAAGGAGGCTAAACCCTAGAAGCTAGCCTATGGTATGATTGTTGTAATGGAGGTTGTGTCCTACGGACTAAAGCCCTCCGGTTTATATAGACACCGGAGAGGTCTAGGGTTACACAGAGTCAGTTACAATGGTAGGAAATCTACATATCCGTATCGCCAAGCTTGCCTTCCACGCCAAGGAAAGTCCCATCCGGACACGGGACGGAGTCTTCAATCTTGTATCTTCGTGGTCTTGGAGTCCGGTGGACGATGATAGTCCGGCTGTCCGGACACCCCCTAGTCCAGGACTCCCTCACTAGGGTTTGTCCAAAAATGGACTAGGGGTGTTTAAATAGGCAGGGAGGCCTAGGGTTAGGGGTTTGAGGCCGATTCGGAGCCTCCGATCGTGATCCGACGGATCCGATTGCGAGGGGGGTTAGGCAGGTCTAGGTGGGCTGCAGGTGGGCTGTGTAGAAGGGGACAAGAGCTACAGAAGAGAAGAGACAAAGGCCCGACAACAGTTTCCGGAGACCGAAAACGTCTAACCAAGGTACCGACAACGGTACCGCTACAAGTTTAACGGTTGGGCTATCAAACAAGCTCCGAATGCGACGAAACTTGACAGGCGGTCTTCCTACACTATAATAAGATTGCACGCCAACTTTCATCCCATTCCGAGAACATTTTTATGACACTTATAAAATAATATTTCGGAGGTGCCGCGGGCGCGTTTGAGAGTGTCGGGGCTCAGAACGGACAACGGAGAGAACTGGGAGGACCCGGACGGATGCAAGTTTTGAAAAACATGCAGATGAAATGCAGATGATGACATGGCAAAGTGCAACACGCAAGCAAATGACATGGCAACGACGGCAAATAAATGGAAGACACCTGGCGCATCGGATTCGGGGCGTTACATAGAGGGTGCTTGCTTGATAGAGGGTCAATGCTCAAAGGACATTATATTCAAATGAATGTGTCCGAACGACCCGAACGTGTTTATTATATACATTAAGGCCTTGTAACATATTTGTGCCATTATCTAAAAGTTCTTTCCTCCTTCTCGGCTGTTTTTGTATTCCTGAGAGTTTTCCAGTCGTCGGCTTCAGCCCCCACGTAGATGCTACGGGGGTGTTAGGAATAGCACATGTGCACTCTTGCCCCAATGTCTTGGTCCATGACGGAGGTGTCAGTGCGATAAACCAGGCAATCGGACTATACGGCTTTACCACTCTCACTTAGCCATAGGAGTTTGACGATGGGGCTATGAAATATCCCCTAGTACGTATGTGGCTATACGAATGCGGATGTGTTATGTTTATGACTGGAAAAACAGTCCTTCATTTAATACAGAAAAATTGTTAAAGATTTAGTAAGTCACTGAGCGGCTGACCAACTCTCACCGCATCATGACAGTCAGTTTTCGGCTTTCACTACTGAGGTGCTTGACCGGACGAACCTGAAACACAATCGTAGTAGTTCTCCCTTTACTACCCTAGCTGAACAAACAGAACGTCAGGTAGCAAACACAGGAGCCGGGCAACCCAACTATTGACCAAAGACATTGTCGGCGTTTTGGGAACGGGGGTCCCCAGACTTGCCTACCTGCGGCCTGCTGCGTGGCTCAACCAGTGGCCCAGGATGGCCCGTCTTCATCAAGCAAGCACTCAAGACCCTCGCGAGGGGCAAAGCCTCGCGGGGCGGACGGTGCAAGGCCTCCTCAGGGGCGGCCTCACCAGGCAGGCTCGCGAGGAGGTAGAGAGATCAAGGCAAGGGGTACCTCGTGAGGTGATCATGACGCAAACCATGACGATCAAGACTAGGCGGGCGCCAGCCTGCGCAGTGTCCTCGTTTCCTCTTTGGTGCAAAGGGGGCAAGCACAGGCGCGGAGTACTGAGGCATCAGGCAAAGGTTTCCATATCGGTGCAATGAGACCAAGACCAGCAGAGCGGCAGGACGGAGGTCACCATGGAGCCCAAGACGGTGTCATCACCAGCACCTTTGGCAGTCGAGACCACCTTTAGTCAGGATAGCTTGTACTAGTTGTCCCCTTTCAAAATGGCCGTTGTTGGATCCCTTCCCGCTCAATATTTGGTAAGAGGACCAGGGCCTCTATAATAGAGACAACCATCACAGTAGAGGCTATCTGATCTGAACCCAACCCGTCTACACACCGCCAAGCACAAGAACACCACTCCTCGCAAGGCTGTTCTTCCTCTGTACTATTCATCATCAGCCCAAGAGGCAATCCACCACACCACACACTGGATTAGGGTACTACACCACAACAGTGGCCCGAACCAGTATAAACCTCGTGTCTCTTGTGTTGTTCATCGATCTAGCTTAGCAATCGTGGCAAGGCTGAGGGCGTGTTCTGGTAGGGAGAAGATCTTCGTGCGCACCCCAAAGTTCGAACCTTAAGGGTTTTGCCGGAACCCGATATCCGACATTTGGCGCGCCAGGTAGGGGTGCGCCGGAGCTCTTTCTTCCGTCGACCCGCTCTCCACCAACACCGCGCTTCGCCCTCATGGCGGGCATCGCGCCTCTGGCCCCGGCAGCTGGCGCTAGCACCGGGGCCACGGGGCTCCGAGCCTCGGCCCCCGCCTTGCGGCAGGTGTAGTGGCCGCACAAGTTCAAGCCAGAGATGCCGCCGCGCTACAACGGTGCGGCGGACCCGCTGGCTTTCTGCTGGCGTACGAGGAAGCCATCCTCAAGGACGGAGGCGACAACAAGGTCATGGGCAACTGGTTTCCCATGGCCCTCACCGGCGTGCCACGCGTTTGGTTGCTCAACCTGCCGACATCTTCTGTGGCCTCCTGGGAGGAACTGCGCGACCTCTTCCTCACCCACTACGCTGCACCAGCGCCCCTGGTTGTCGCAGCTCTCCTGGGCGGCTCGCATGCGCCACCCTCGGACCGCCACACCAAGCCGTTCCTTCGCCAGATCGGCGCCGCATTCTCGCGGCAAGGAGCTCCTCCGGGTTGGGTGGCACCCAAGGCCGACCTAACCTTAAACTCGGACGATCACCCCGTCAACACCGCCTGCTCGGGCATGCTCCTGATGCTCTGCACGCCCACCATCTACCGGGTGACCGTCAACAAAACCCTCATCGATGGCGGCGCCGGCCTCAACGTGCTCTCGGTGGAGGCCTTCAGCCTCCTCCATGTACCACTGGAACGGCTCCGACCCAACAATGCCTTCTCGGGCATTAGGGGCGGTTCCTCCAGCTCCGTGGGGCAGATCCGCCTTCCTGTGACCTTCGGCACCCACGACAACTTCCGCACTGAGCTCATCGACTTCGACATCGCCCACATCAGCCACCCGTACAACGCCATCCTCGGATACCCCGCCTTGGCTCAGTCATGGCAGCGACCCATCCGGCCTACAACCTCATGAAGATGCCCGGGAGCAGCGGCGTCCTCACCGTAGCTGGAAATACCAAGGAGGCTCTGCTGGCACTCAAGGTCGCCCTCAAGACTGCCGCTGCGGCGGCGCCCACTGGCACGGACGCCTCCAAGGTCAAGGGGGCTGCTCCGACTAAGAAGAAGCAGATATTCACTCAAGACAAGGCGGAGACCAAGCAGGTGCCAGTTGAGGAAGATGAGTCCTTGGGAGCTACCTTCACCATAGGTGCCAACCTCGACCCCGGCCAGGAGGAAGCGCTGGTGAAGTTTTTGCACTTGAACAAGGAGGTGTTCGCATGGGAACCCAAGCAGCTAGCGGGGGTCCCAAGGGAGGTGATTGAGCATCACCTGAATGTGTGCCCAGTGAAGCAGAAGGTAAGGCGGCAGTACAGCGAGAAGCAAGCCTTCATCATCCAAGAAACACGCAAGCTGGAGGAGGTAGGTGTCATTCGTGAGGTCCGCTACCCCGAATGGCTAGCAAACCCCGTTGTCGTGCCAAAGAAGGAAGGAAAGGAGCGCATGTGCTTCGACTTCACCAACCTCAACAAGGCCCACCCTCAAGATCCGTTCCCACTCCCCGACATCGATCAGATTGTTGACTCCCCCGCCGAGTGCGACCTGCTGCGTTTCCTAGATGTTTTTTCGGGCTATCACAAAATCAAGATGGCGGTGGACACTACAAAAAAAAATACACTTCCGTGATGATACGTGTTTGTCACAGTAGGTCGCGTTTTTTGTCATGCATGTACATCCATGACAAATTTATGACAGAATCAAGATAGTCATACCCGTGCTGTCGTAGAAGTGTTCCATGACATTACGAAAATTATCATCATGGAAGTGTCCACTTCCATGATGGTAAATCGTGCGTCACAGAAGTGCTTTCGTCAAGGGTGACCGACACGTGGCATCCACCATAACGGAACGCCGTTCAGCTATCGGGTCGGGCTTTGGATCCGATAACCCGTTAACAGCCCCGACCAATGGGGATTTTTCACGTGTAAAATCATCATTGGCTGGAGGAAACACATGTCGGCTCACCGTTGGGACAGATGTCATCCGCTCATTGGACCGAAGGCGCCTATGATACGGCGACACATGGCACGGCCCAACAGAGGCCCATTCCTGTGAAAAGGCCGACCCGTTTGACTTGGTCAAAAGGTGGCGGGCCGGCCCACGGAAGGCCTGTTAACGGCGTGTTCACATATAGCCCATTTACAGACCGCTAACCCAAGGCCCGTTATGCCCTATCCGAATTAGGCCCAGTAGCGTCATCTGGGCCGTCCAATATGATTCAGCCTGTTTTAACTTCCGGCCCATGTGTGGCCCATGACTTCTTTTGGCCCATATGAGGACCTTTGTAATTCTTGGCCCAGTAACGGCCCGTGGTGAAACTGGCCCGTAATGAACAGTGTGTCACTTTATACCCATTAACGGCCCGTTATTCCATTGGGCCATTTCCAGCCCAAGTTATCTTTCAGCCTTCTCAGGGCCCATTGATTCTTGGGCTCACTTGCAGCACTCGGTTACATACGGCCCGTTACTGTCATTTTCTGCTTGTGGGCCAAATTCAGCCCATCGTTACAGTTGGCCCGTTTGCGGACCGTTAATACGTTGGGCCGTTTTAATGTCAAAAAAAACCGTTGGGTTGTTTTCATAGAGTTATCAAATACGGCCTATTAACGGCCCGTTATGGTCCACGAATAGTACGGCCCATGATTGGCGAAATGATGATACGCCCCGTAGAAGGCCCATGGATCCTAGCGCCCGTATGAGGCCCATGGATAGTACGGCCCATAGAAGGCCCATTGATCCCTAAGGCCTGTATAGAAGGCTGATGGATCCTACGACCCGTAAAGAAGGCCAATGGTCCTACGGCCGAACGAAGGCCCATGGATCATACGGCCTGCAGGAGGCCCATGGTTACAACAGTACGTGTGTTGCCATGATTATTTTGGCCACTCGAAAAACACAGAAAAAGAACTGCAACAACTACAAGCAAACAACTAAACAAGACAATAAGGAAATAAATAAGCAAGCAATTAAGGCTTGCCTATTACCACTATTACACATATTACATCCACTGGGCATCAAAGTTCGCCACCAGTGAAAATATAGGGAACAAAGCAGCATATTACATACACTGGCCGTCAAAATTGGCCACCAGTGCAAATAAACATGGCAGCAAGACAAGAGCATAACTGAAACAACTTCAGAAGATCTCAAGAAACGTTATCCTGGGTATCCACAATTCTGGCAATAAGCTTAGCAAGCTGATTAGCTTTGTCCTGTTTGGCGCTAAAATCCTCCAACGCTTGCTGTTGCACCTGAAAGTATGCATCTGAATGCTACAAGGACTTCCGTAGTCCTTCCGCTTCTTGTCGCAGCACAACTGATCGATGTCTTTCAGCTTGTAGTTGAGACTCAAGAAACCGAACTGATTTAGACAGTGAGTTTGAATAGCTTGTGCAAGCGGTAGTGGCCAGTAACTCGAACACTAAACCAAGACATGACTTTGGGGTTGTCTCGCTGTCTTCAAGATAGTCTTCCTTAGCTGTTTTATCAGTTTTGTTGGAGACCAACAAGGATGTGTCACTATACTGAACCTTATCTGCATTACTTCCTTTACCATTGCTTAATAAGGCACTCTTCCCCAATTTTCTGTCAGCATTCTAAAAGAAGAAACAAGCAGACACATAACAAGTTTAGCATGTACTAGTATATGAAACTCATTTCGGTGAACCAGTTCATTAGTAAGGTGGACAGGATTAAACTACCAAGTCTTCTATTGCCAAGTACTAGTACATAATAAAAGCATCAAACAAACATATATCTATGTCCTATGGTCACTTCATTGTCTTGCCAAATCAAAATAGAGACACGGTTCAAATCATATCAGTTCAAGACAAAGCAGCAGTGAAAGAATACAAAGCGTGGGAAACTACACGGCACAACAAGATTTCAGATGGGTACCACGGGTCTACATGTACAACAACACTATTGGCTCTGTTGTGATGCTAGTAATGTGCATGATATGAAAGTCAACTGTATACACAATTGAAATTGAAATCAAAAGAGCTATTGATAAGAGTAAACCTGTTAAAGAAACATGCGTGAACATACCTGCTATGCCATTGGAGTTTCGATTGGATCCTTCAATTTAAAAATAAGTTTGTATCAGTAAATACAGTGATACAAGAGCAAAGCAATCATAGTTAAAAAAGGCGCGCCTAAGCGAGCGCTTAAGCGCGCCTAGGCTCTAGGCGTTGGCAAAATGCATTGCGCATAACTACACTTAATCTATGCATAACTGCGCATAAGCATGCGCTTTGGTCAGTAAAGTGCAAGGCGGTGGCAAAACGCACAATTAACGCCTAGCGCTTTTTTGAACTATGATAGCAATGGAATCTTAAATTAGAACAGTTGTTCTTTAGGTTTAGGCACTTGTTCTACATGAACAGAGTACAGTAAGACGCAAGAATATAATACTTAAAAATAGAAAATGAGCTCATAGACCTTACCACATTCTTGGTTCGGGGCCAGTACAGAACAAGGCGTTCCCAGTCATCGTCCAGTAAATGTGTCTCAGGAGAACGAAAGGGAATTTGATGAGTTTCTTTGCCGGTGAAGTACGTTTTCTTCAGGTAATTCCGATACTACCACCAAGCATTCTTGAAGGTAGCAGAGGTATTAGCAAAGGTTACCTCATCCTGAGTTTCCAAATCGGTCCTTCTCTAGAGAGAAAAATGGGAAAATTTGATGTATTATAACCATCATGGAGGTAGGATGTATGGGACGAAGCAAAGTAATTGCCATGAATAACATTACTTACACATAACTCCTGGACAAACACCTGCAACTAGCATTTTCCTTCATCTTCAGTATAATATTTCCAAGATGGGAAGATACGCACATACGATTTAACAACATCAAATGCGATAGATGCTAAACTACGACTGGCTGGTTGTGCTTCCTCCACAGGAATAGGCGTACTAACTGGTGGAGTTGGGGTTCGCCATGATAGTACTGGCCGTTTGGGCACTGGAGCTGCCTTACTAACTGATCTTGTTTGGGAGCTCTGTGGTGGAGATGGTGCTGTGTCAACAGTAATTGGGTTACTATCGGCTGGGGTTGGGGTTAGATTGTGTTAAGCTGGTTCTCTGTCCATCGTAGTGGGGGTACAATCTGTGAGAGTTTGGGTTATGTGTGGTAGGGCTGGTTCTTGTGCATGTACACCGGGGTGCTATCTCCACTAAGAGGTAGCACTGTTTTATTTGAAGACCGTGTTTTTATTCCACTAGATACTGGCATCACCCGCTCCAATTCAAATGGCTGATAAACAGGAAACATAGTGGAATGTACAAACATTGTATGAGAGACAGATGCAATAGATAGTGTGGAAAAAAGAGGGCATGAAATAGTTGACATGTATATTGTTTAAGTAAAATGGATAGCATGACATAATTTCACATATATGATGTGTATCTAAACTGGATAGCATAGCATAACATAATTCAAAGATATGATGAATAACTAAACAGGATCGCATGATATAATTCACCTACATGTTATCTAAGTAATCAGGATCGCATCATTTAATTCACATATGTGATTTATATGCTAAACAGAGGGCATTCGATATGATGTCTGAACTAAGAATATGTTGTTAAATATTGTGTATATGATGTCTAAACTATGCAATGCAAGACACCGTATGCATGATATGAGCAGTATAACCGTGCCAAGTTAGAGCATACACCTCAGTAGGGGAATAGGACTGGTCATCTGTCTTTGAATCCATCTCTGAGGAGCTATCGGGACCCAACAAGAGATCTGCTTCGACAGGCAGCACTATCTGCTCTGAAGGCCTTGTTTTCACTCCAGATTTTTCCATCTCCCACCCAAATGGTTGATTCATAGGAAGAGTATTTTAGTGTACAAACATTGTCAACAAATGGAAATGTAATGAAGAAAAGGATGGGCAAGATATCATTCAAATATATGATGCCTAGTTAAATAGGATGGCATTGCACATTTCACATATATTATGGCTAGCTAAAAGAAATGAGACTGCATAATTCCCATATATGATATAGAAATTAAACTGGTGGCATTACAAAACATGTCTAAACTAAGCAGATGACATATACGATGTCAAAAGTAGGCACTGCAAGGCAACATATGCATGATATGACTAACATCATCATGCCAAGGTAGAGCAAACACCTTGGGGGGTAAATAGGAGTGGTCAGCGGCGTCTGAATCCGCTTCAGAACAGATATCTTCCTCTGAATTACAATCTAGAGAGGGGTGGGGAGGGTTTGCCATTGAACCCATCATGGAGCGATGTCTGCATGACATTGTATTGCCGCGCAAAACTCTTCTCTTTTTCTCTACATGTTCAACATGACTGTGTACAATATCTGACATGCATACGAAAAAATATGGTGAGATTATGCAAGGAGAGCATGCAGAAATTTAGAGTTATGGTAACAACCAGTGGATGGATCCAAAAATAATGATAGCAGGCTGATGATTGCTTTAAATTAATAAAAAGACAGATGATGATTGCTTTACTATTTGTTTCCCACCCAAGATGAACAATATAGTCATACCCTAGGTGAACCAGATATTAGACAGACATACTATTCATTGCTGCCTCGATATGTGCCCCACAACTAATTTAGAACTCAAGTTTGAACATGAATTTGGACCTGAGTTGGGAGTCCAAGAGCTGAACAGGACGATAAAGTAGCAGGTAAGTTTAAGCAATGCATAACATAAGCAGAAACAAAGGAGTGCGACCTCTCTTGTGGACCCGTGTACTCCTCAGGTTCATCTGCTGAGTCGATGATGGTGATGCCATTGGGGTGGGTGCCGGCGGCAAGGAAGGAGATCTGAGGCGGTGAAAGACGGTCAGGAGTCGTGATGTCTGGTTTGGTGAAGGCTTCAGTCGATGGAGCAGCTCAGGTGAGGTGGACGACGTCGCGGCCGGAGCAGGACAAACCACACAAAGTTCCCTTCGACACGTACCTATAACTGAAGTAATTCTGTAAGGGCTCATTTGGCTTGCATGATTCTTAAAACGCAGGGATAGGAAAAACACCGGAATAGGATAGGAAAATGCACATGGTAAATAGAGCATTTGTAAACACATGATTTCTGTCAACTTGGGTGTTTGGTTTATAGGAATTGGAAGAGCAGAGGAATGCAAAGAAACATGGCCAAAATAAAGAGAAACCATATGAAAGCGCGTACAGTTAGAATGTTATTCTGGCACTAATGCACTTGGTCTTGTTTTCATGCATAGGATTTTGAAAAGTAGGTCCAGGTGGATGTTTTGCTTCATTACTTTCAACAAAATGCATGAATAATTGAATAGTAGAGTGCCATTGAAAAATTCCCTATTGCTATGTTTTTCCTTTGAACCAAAATAGCCCTAATGGATCAACGTGAATGTATAGTAATAAGTGATGCAACAAGTGTACAACCTCTTTGCCGTAGCCGTGTCGACCTCAGCATCATTGGGTTGGTCGCTGAAGCAGTTGTGGTAGAGGTGGCTGTCGGAGGTGTGGAGGAAGATCTGAGGAATCTGTAGAGGCCATCCAGGGCACTGCTCTGTTGTGATGGATCGTTCTGTCGTTGGAGCAGCTCCGGTGAGCCGTAAGACGTCAAGGCTGAAGCAGCACAAGACAGACATCGTCAATCTCAAGTGGGATTCTAATAGAATCTCCAATAGATGATGAAAAATGGATGTAAAATTAACATCACCAAAAACCACCTGACTACAACAGATGAGGTAAAAACTGTTGACTCTGAACTTAACTGTCGAAACTGAAATTTACTGTGGAATCTGAATGCTACTGTCGAAACTGAACGCAATGGTAGCAGAGAGGCACTTGACATGTAGTTTAGGGAGGGCCTGCAGTTCATCTTCAACCTGCACACCCCTGAGCCGCCTGCCACCACCGGCCGAACCGCCGGCCCCAGCGTCGCCTCGCCGCCCCGAAACAACTCGCCACCGCCGCCCCGGCCAGACCTCTAGGCCCCCGCCCCAACCCTGAACCCTAAGATAGATAGTGGGGTACCTCTCCGGCGAGACCCCGTCCCTGCTGCGGCTGGTTCTTCCTTAAGTCCGGCGAGCGCCCCCAACCCCTAAAAATCGACTGACCCAAGAGTCGATTCAGTCATCTGAAGTGTGGCTTAATCGGAGCAGAGCAGCAGCACGAGCGTGGGGGAGAGCAGCAGCAGCTGGGCGAGCGAGCGATCGAGCGAGAGCCGGAGCAGCAGCAGCAGCGCGAGCGAGCGAGCGAGAGCCAGAGCAGCAGTAGCAGATCCGGCTGGTATGGCCGCCGCCGCCGAAGGGGCCTCGCACTGGGGGAGAGCCGCCATGGAGATGTCGCTCGCAGATCCGGCTTCAAGGTACCCGCTCCATGGGTGTGTGGGATGGAGCACTGTCGGCGCCGAGAGGTCAAGTTAAGGAGAAGGTGCGATGTGATGAGCGTACAACCTCTTTGGTGGCGCCGAGTAGGCCTCGGCTTCGTCCGAGGAGTCGGTGAGGATGTTGCGGTTCCGGTGGAGCAGGTTAAGGCAGACCTGTGGGCATGGAGCACCCGCGATAGATGAGGCGATCATCAAAGCAGCTCCTTGGAGGTGGAGGACGGGGCGACTGAACCAACGGGACGGCGAGATGGACGATGGATCCTCATCCGGGGAGGTAGACGAGGGACGTCGAGCTATTGCGGTGGACGACGTTGTCGGGGAAGAGGCTCCGGCTGGGCAGCGGTGATGTGGCGGACGGAGGAGGGTGGGGTTTCGCGGCTGGAGTGGAGAGGTTATGGCGGCCTGGGATTTCGAATGGCGAAAAGGAGGCGATGGGAGGGGGTGAAGCATGATTACGGACGCGCTTGTCCAAAATGTAGGGTGTGTTACAAAAGTACCCCCCACCGATTTGAACTAGCGGCCCTTTCGGCTCAGGGTCAGAAGGGGGATTTCGCGTGTCGGGATTTGGCAGCTGGAGGGAGTTTTCGCGCGCGTTGTAATTTCGGGATAGCAAGGCGCGGGTTGTGAAGGCGCCAGTTTTGGGAGCACGATATCTGAATTTTCGGGATATAACAAGACGCGGGTTGAATTTTAGGGACAGGCCTAACGTGTAGTAATATTGTACTTATACGTACCAAATCAATTCGCACTTGCCTCAACTAAAAAGAAAACGAAAAAAATAAAACTATTCACACCACACAAAGAGAGAGTCTCGCCCCGTTTACTATACAAATGCTATTCAAAGCTACTCCCTCCTTCCATCTATATAGGGCCTAATGCGTTTTTCGATGCTAACTTTGACCAAATATTAGAGCAATGATATATGACATGCAACTTACACAAAGCACACCGTAAACTTCGTCTGTGAAAGGTTCTTTCAATGATATAATTTTCACATTGTGCATGTCATGTACTATTAATCTTGTCAATAGTCAAAGGCGGTCTTAAAAATGTCATTACGCCCTATATAGATGGAAGGAGGGAGTATGAATCCATGTTATGTCCGATTAATTTTTTTGCTTGCTGTATAATGCATGTAACCTACTCATACCAACATTTTAGTGCATCCCAAATGTCTATACTACCGCTGCAATTCGAACTAAATTTGAATTCATTTATCTATTTCAATAAGAATCTACAATCATGATTGTTGCCAACTTCAACCAACATTCGTGTATTACCTTAATAACACACCACATGATTACTATAGAGATAGATATGAACTATGTGTACTACATGAACTCGAATCCTATTTTCTGAATACACTTGATGTTGATTCCAAATAATAGTACATTTGATGTATTAACTATATATTCATAATCTAAACCATGTTCCATACGTACACCGTGTTTATCACACAAAGTATAGTGCCCCACCCCCTACATTATGACAAGTATTTAGACCTGAGTTGCAAAAGCCACACATTGGCCCAAATTATAATCAATGTTCTACATTATGATTTCTTCTTCAAGTATCCGTATCCACCTTTTTATAATGAATTATGATCTTTGTTCGTCTTTTACACCTTCACGATCCTCTTCTATTTGTAGCTAGCTAGTGCTAACTTTCTATCGTGCATGTACACGCCCGCACCCCTCACACACCCTTAGCGTCCCCTCCATCTCGCACATTCATTATTTCTCTTTAGGTCATCCACTAGCGGTGTGTGTAGGCCCCCGGCTCCTTCTTTCTAGCACACACCGGTCGATATACCTCTCTGGCCAAGTGTGGCTACAACAAACACATATATACTTCCCCTCTTCTCTTCTCACTGTCCATGCCCCCATATGTCCAATACAATTCCACGCAGGTGCACACTCCCGCCCCTCTTTTCAGTAATCACATGCTCGCACACTCCTCCCCCCTCTGCATGGTAGGCCTCTCGCGCCACCTCCTAGCCACACCCTCTCCCCCTGTCTGCCTCTCCGGATCTTATTTGCTTCTAACACATGCAGGCGTGTATATGAACTGATCTCCCTACATATAGCCAGGTCGACTATAATTCATTTTCACCAAGCACCAATACACTTACCACGCTAGTTATGTCTCTCCTTTTCTCGGACACATGACGGTTGATCTTCCTATGTAGTTATGCATGCTTACCACAACCATATCTTCTCCCCTCATCATCCTTGAATACCTCCCGACCAGTCTCTCACACGCACGTGCATAGACAGATAGACATCCCCCGCCCTCTCTTATTGATATTGCACTCAAACCCTCCGTTTGTCTAGCAGGCCTGTCCCACCATTTTTGAGATGCCACTCCACCACCAACCCTCCGATGCTCTACCCTTGTCTTTTTCCCAACCTTATTCCTCTGCTACACATATCCATGGATGTCGATCGATCTCCCTCAATACATAGCTAGGTCCCTCTACTTCCCCACACATATACTAGTCGACCGGTCTCTACCCCCCCCCCACACACACCGATAGTCGAACGTTGTAGGTAGGTATCCATGCCACGGAGAAGAACTGCACCTCTGCCCTCTCAAATTCCAGTAGGCTAGCCGCCTTGTATCTTTGATGTTGGCAAACACAAATTCGGTGGCACTCTTTATCGATCGCGCAACCACACACGTCATCCCTATTTTCAATTATGTCGATATCTCACGTCCATGACTCCGTTTCACACACATTGCATATGTTATGTTTTTCTGATTGAGATATCATCAACACATTGCCTTTGTTTCGCACAAACCATCTCTCTCACACCCACCCATGTACGTACCTGCACCTATATCTGGCCATGGGCCGGGCCGGGCCGGGCCTAAAAAAGCCCACGACAGAAAACTGAGGCCCAGGCCCTCCCAAGCCCTACCATCGGGCCTACTTTTCAAGCCCAAGCCCGGCCGACCTGGTAAAAATCCCTAAAAAGCCCTTAGGGCTTAGGGCCATGGGCCTGTCCTCTTCCTTAAAATGCCAATACACCAAGCCCAAGCTCGTCCAGGCCCTGCTGGTGGGCTTAAAACTCAAGCCCAAGCCCGGCCCACGGGCAAGCCCATCGGGCCTAGGCCCTGGATTTTAGGGCCGAGCCTGGGTGGGCCGACAGGGCCAGGCCTGAGATGGCCAGGAGTACCTGCACCTAAAGAAGAAGTGCACGCAGGACGCACGTACTCAGGTCTCGTTCCCGGCCACACCCGCGCGGGTACACGGTGGAGTTCGTTTCTGTATGAAAAGGCAGCCCACGTGATAATTTGACGCGTGTAGCAGTTGTTTACTCGAAGGAGGGTCGGGTACCACGCCTAGAATATAAAACGATTGCCGTGGGGAAAATGGAAAAATGGGTATGTCTCTCGTGAGTCTCGTCACACAATATCACACAAGGCCGCCGCGGCCTCTCTCTCTCAGCGTTGGTCAGTGATCCGGCCGCATCCCATCCGCCGGCGGAAAGGGAGGATGTGCATCGTCTCTCCATTCGACAGCGTTGAGGTAGGTCGTCCCGATCAGCGGTACCCGCTGTTCTCTCCGACCAAGCTCCGACGCGGTAGGGCCTTCGCCACTTGCTCGCTGCCGCAGTATGGGCAGATCCCGGCCGCCGGCGCCCTCCTATTAACATCCCGACGACCCTCAGGTACAGCTTCCTCCGGCCTTGCTCCACTGCCCATCTTCCCACGTTGCTGCATGTGGATCTTCTTTAGTTGTTTACTTAAATCGTATCTCGGCTGGCGTACTTTCCATCTTGCAATCTCGTCCTCAAACCATTTTTTATAAACCAGAATGTGCTATCTTTCCCTTTTTACATGGAACATGCTTCTTTTTTGTCGGCGTATGTGTCTTCAACTCGTGTTATTGGGCAGTAATTATTTCCTTTCGACCCCCTTTTGCAAACTAGGCTATCCATTTTCACCTCGTTGCTATTGCGACCTTTTGGTGAACTGCACAAATCACTTTTCTGAAGAGTATTTTGTGTAGTTCCGCAAACATGTCACACAGTAAACGTTTTTACATTTCTGTGGGACTGCGGAAAGGGAGATTGGTTTTGCTATCCTCCTCATCCAACTCCATGCCTAATCTTCTCCAATAAGAAGTTAGTCCTAAAGAGAGATCATAGAGGTAATCGGCTTCTATTTATGTGTGTTATGTTTCATCATCTAGTTCCACTATTATTGTAATCACACTGACTAGATATCTTTGCAAACAAGGATGGTCCGCCCGATTTTAGTGGAGCTGCACAAAATGATCGGATTGTGGTGTCCTTCATACACCTCTTTTTTGGCTACAGAGCTGGGTGAAACTAGCTGCCAAGCAATGAACACTATGCGATGGAAATGGAGCCATGCCTACGAACAACATCGATCAATTATATTTTTTTTTCTTTATTTGTACACCTTCTCACAACTTTGTCTTCAGTTGTGATGTGAATATTTGCGCTGATCTGTGAACCATTGAGATGCATTAGCCATGGTAGTTTCATTTGTATTTGATGGAATGTTGTAACGAGATAATCTCGAGGCAAGACACATGAATCCTAAGTTGAAACCTTTTTTTCCTGTAGGAACCAGAGTTGAAACCTTCATAGCATCACAGTACAATTTCATCAAAATTATGCGTACATATAAACAAATCCTGAAGGATTGATAGCAATGCCAAAAACAATTCAACTTCGTTTCGCCGACATGTTGGACATCCTTCATCCGGCTCCACCTGCCATGTAGCAATATTGAGTGCACAACATGAAATCAGGGAAAGATTCACCCCGGTCGTTGCACTGCAGTAGTAATGACTAGTGAGCAGTCAAATCACAGAGCCCCACCTTCGCCACAGTAATAAGTTGCTCGGACGAAGCAACCATCATTTCTCTGTTCCTTGAATCAGCTGGTACTCCCATATTCCCAGAGTAATAAGTTGCTCGGGCGAATCAACCATCACTATATCCGCTCATGTGTGATGACCATAGGAGCTATCCATTCAGATTGCATGTTAAAAAAATAAAGGTCGATAACTAATGCGGCAAACTTAAAAAAAAACTAATGCGGCACCTCGGGCCAACGCGGCCAGATCGCATTTTGCATGAAAAATTACACACCATGTTTCGTTGACATGTTGTCCCGTTCCAACATATCAGTGAGACGACGGCGAGTAGTAGGAGTATTTCCGAACCGACGTGTAGGGCGGGGCGCCCCTTCGTGAACCGTGGCAAACTGGCAACCGTCCATCGACTCTTCGCCTTTCCTTCTCGATTTGGAACTGCTGTCGCACGCTCTTCCTCTCCCTCCTTCATTTTCCTTTAGCCCTTCACGCTTTCTTCTGCCATTGTTCGATCGTCTTCTCCATGGAGGGAACAGGACAGAAACGACCCCATTATTCTTGCCCCTATCTGAAAGATGACGTGGTGGAGGAACTCATTGATCGGTGCGACATCATCACCTCAGCTAGCATGGCAGGTTCGTTCAAGCCCATTCTTGACTCAACTAATAACATCATTACAAGGAACCCAAGAGTCAAGGAATGGTTTGATCTCCCCTATCTTCTTCACCGTGACCCTGATGACTAACACCGTCACAACGGAGGCCTCGCCCTGTGCAAGTTGATGCCGCTTGATAATCATACGTATGATGTTAAGATGCCATCGCTTGAGGGCAAGGCTTGGCAGGCACAAATGGATATTGGGTTGTTTACATTGGGTCCAACTGCGAGCGGGAACTTGTGAATGTGTACACTCGTGACCGAGTTCCACTTCCAAAAATCTCAGCAGACTGCCCAGAGGTTGAGTACATCGGTATTGTACGCACATTCAAATACAATCATGGTGACTGTCTTCTACGAAAGATAGCAATTTCTCAAGTTCCCACCCGCTCTTGGAATTACAACAACTATGAAGTTGTTGCTATCTTCTACAAGCTTGTTGCCATCGTTGCTGGTTTGACTCGATGGACATTGCTCAAAAATCAGTTTCTTTACACGGATGAGTACTGTGATGCAATTGAATACGAGGGCCTCGTGTTTGCTGCCACCACTCGTGGCACTATTTTTGCATGGAATCGTTATGATTTCGGTACGTTTGTCTTCCACCGTAATTATAATTGTTTCATCCACATGCATGCGGGTTAGCAATTTTCCCTTTACTAATTAACCTTCTTCTTGTGTTTCCAAGGTCCTGTGAACATTCCACCACCTATACTTGAAAAAATTTATAACCAAGGGGGACGTGACGATGGTGATGATCACGAGCATGAGGACGACCAGCGCCCATATACTCGTTGGCGCTTAGCAACTAATTCCGATGGATCACCTCTTCTCGTGTGTATACATCCCACTGATGATGTTACTGCTAAGGAAGCAGGTGTAGTCTCCCATGGTCGCACTCTCCGGACATATTCCAACACCCGTTGCATGGTATTCGGGATGGATACTAGTGTGATAGCGCCAACACCTTCTCCCTGGTACAGAATTGATAGTCTTGGAGAAAACTCGCTCTTCCTTGGACAAAACTATCCGATGATGGTGAAAGGCGATCCAATTGTTGTTGACACAACATTACTAGCACCATTTATGAGAAGCAACTGTGTCTATACCTCGGACATTAGCGTGGTTCCCTACCCTGGTACTGATATAGTAGGCCGCTTCAGCCTGGATGATCAGTCATGCGTTGGTCTCGAGATCGACAATAGATGCCCCGTCCCAGAGAATCACTTGTGGTTCAAAGCAAGCGTTTCGAATGCCGAGGAATGGTTGAGTTGAAGTTCATTTCATTGCTTGTTATTTGTTGTGTGGTGAAAACTTTAGTATTTATAATGTAACCTCGTTGTCGATGTGGGTTGATGACCTGTTCTATGTAATAAAATGATATGCCTGTGATAAACTTACTAAATTTATGAATGGCTTTCGAGTTGCTTCTGTGAGTGACTGGTGCGACGAGGCAAAAAAATATTTTCCGAATACATAATTGTACGTGCATTGCAACAGGTTATCAGATGAGGCCAATCAACAATGCTTCACGCGTCGTGCGGGTGTTTTTACTGTAGCCATATTGTACTACGTAACCAGCACCTTGAATCCTCGATACTAGTACTATATAGCAAGTAGTAGGAGTAGTAGGGTGGCATGGGCCAGAACAAGCATTCACGTCCAGGAGTACGGCACACGCCACCAGCACGACTTCCATCTGACACCATATTTCTTGGAGTCCGTGCTAGAGAAATCTCTTCAACCTCATCATTTCTCTAACTCAGCCATCGCACGGCGGGCGAGGTGGGGTTTGCCGATAGTCGGTTTCCTCAACTGCGGTCCCACTTGTAAGGCCAACTCCAACGCTCTATCAATATATGGATGTACTCTTCTTCCCAATACAAAAACTTGCATCCATTCTAGTCCCTCCGTTCTACTACCTCCGTCCTGGTTTATAGGTCCCCTTTGTAGTTTTTGTCAAATTTTGACTAAAGATTTAACTAACAAAATGTTAATGCATGTCAAGAAAAATTATCTCATTGGATTCGTATTTGAACATAGTTTTCAAAAATATAATGTTTGGTGACATGCGTAAACATTTTGTTAGTTCAATCTATGGTCAAAATTTGGCACGAAATATAATGGGGACCAATAAACCCGGACGGAAGTAGTATTTGTCAAAATATATATGTATCTAGACATGTTTTAGTATATAGGCACATCCATTTTTGGACAAATGGAAGTCAAGTATTTTGGAACGGAGGGAGTACACAATAAAATTTTTAAGTTAGCACAACTAGTCTAATCCGAGAGCACAACCGAAAATTTGGTCGGGTTCTTCCTCCTTTTGCCGACACATGGGACATCCAGCATCCAGGTCGTGTCATGAAAGAAAGTAGAGTGGTAGTTGATAAATTGAAGCCACGAGATGTGCATATTGGGTTAAACTGTAAATAGAATCTTACTACTCTTCAGTAACTCCAAAAGTGGCCACCGAAGATCTTTCTTGGATTTGTTTTTCATCACCAGCACGTCGAGGTGAAAGATGTGCAGGTTCAGTGGGTCCTCTTGCGTTTTCACTGACATGTGGGGCCGCATGTGAGCAAACAGACGATGGCTCTGCGCATCCGCTGGCTGGCTGAGAAGAGAGATAGAGGAGGGCTGAGCAGGGACTGCAGGAAATTTGTTCTACGTAACCAGCACCTTGATATTCGCATGTGGTTGTTTCTAGAATAAAAAAAAGGAGGTACCTCTACTTATGTTACTCCCACTATGCCTAGCCTAAGGTTCGTAGGTGACCTTGCGCTTGGCTCTTCGCCTCTTCCGGAAGTCGATGGTTCTACAGTAGTGCTTCTGGCAATCTGACACCAAATGAACTGTTGCACATCCACCACTTGTAAGCAAAAGTTTCTCCTCGTGATACGAGCCACCGCGCACGCGTTGGCGAGGGAGAAGGCGTAATCAAGCTTCTCGTCGTTCTGCGAGTTGATGGGACACATCAAAGTTATTTACTAGTAGTACGTACTCTCTCCAAAAAAGGGCTGGCCATGTCATTGCTACCATCCCGTGCTCCGTCGTTGAGTACGTGCACTATTCGCATGTCATTCACGTGCCATCGAGGAGAAAAAATATTGCGTAGGTGCCATCGAAGTGCACGACTCACTTACGGAAAAGGGTTCCCCCCCCCCCCCGCACGACTCACTTACGCACTGCTTATCTGATTATCTCCATTTTCTTGCATGACACATGCACCTTGATGCTAGATGTCTCGCGTGTTGGGAAAAGGATGAACAAAGCTCACGTAAAAGAAAAGTGTTGCAGAGCATAGATTCCCGACGACCGAGGAGGAGCAAGGAACCTCGCGGTGGAGCGTCTGCAAGGAACCTTGTACGTTTTCCCCAGTTTTTTGCCGCCTGCCACCTATAAACAACTAAAAGAACATGAACTTTTCGCTAACCACTAGAAACGGTACATCAGGATGCTAAGTTGAAGATGTTTTATACTCCCTCCGTTCCCAAATATAAGTCTTTTTAGATATTTTAGTAAGGGACTACATACGAAACAAAATGAGTGAATCTACACTCTAAAATATGTACACAAGCCAGCGCGCTAACTCCATCGGATCCAACTCATGCACATACGCGCACAGCATGGAGCACACAATGCACGTACACAAGACGTGCATGCACACACGCTCGGCCGTAGAGTGCACATGAATAACACATGCATGCGCACACACTCGGCTGCATGGAGGCGTGCACCATCCGCGGCGATGTCCGGTTTGTCGTGCTACGGCGAAGCTCGCACGCAACTGCGCATACGCATCTCTTGCAGCACCTCTTTGCCGTCGTTGCTCAACTACTAGTCGGAGACGAAGACGACCGCAGCCTCGGCCTTAGAGCTAGCACCGATGGAAAAACATGCACGCTGCACGCACACGAGCACATACGGAGTGCCCACGACGTGGTGGTGGTGCGTCCCCAGTCGCCTCTACTCCTTCTGCGCACGTTGTCTATCAAGGCGGCTGCATGCTAATGATGATGTGGGTGAGATCTTCTAGGACTCAGATGATGACGAGGAAAATTATGAGACACAAGGTGACGTACACCGTCAAGGTCCATGGTCAAGGGGGTGCTAGCAAGTGCTTAGATGTCCTTAGAGCAAGTACAATAGAGCTGAGTCAGCGTGCTATAAGGAATAAACAGTAGTATATTTCTACTTAGTTAGAGGAAAGAGAAGAGGGGAGAGAAGGTAAGCGGGCTCTTCGTGAAGAGCCAACTCTAGCACGTGCTCCTAGGCACTTTGTACATGTTGACTATAAGATGGGTTGTAGGCTTATAGCCAGCAGCTGGCTATACTATTAATGCTCTTTAGATGAGGTGCTAAGTGCATTAAATGGCTTAGAAACTCAAGTGTTCAATGCATAGGTGCTTAGTTTATTGGTACCACATCATATTTTATGCCTACGTGGCAGGCTTAGCAGCTATACATGGTGGAGCACTGGGAGAGGCCAAGGCTGGTCATAGTGGGGAGTAACTTGTACTGTAACATATTACTATGTTACTCTAAACATCTCTATAAACCGGAAAGGAGGGAGTAGTAACATAGACTAGTGTCATATCCAGAGTATGGGAGCACATGATATTTCCCCGTCCGGACCGATCCCAAGTTGGCTTCTCACCTTCTTGGCCCAACAAAAACCCCTCCCCCCTCCCGCGTGCGCTTCCTGCCCGGCGCCAGCTGAGCCCGCCGCTCCACATTGATGGCAAGTCAGGGCAACGCGACCTCTCACCGCTTCCGCCGTTGAAGCGGCGCGCTGACCGAGGGCACCGCCCGCTGCACGCGCGCCCGACATTTCAGACTACACAGTGGATAGTAACTTTTAGAGCAAGTACTATAATTAGATGACATAAGCAGGCTATAAGGATTTAAATATAGTATTTGTGCTTAGTTGAAGGAGAGAGAAGAGGAGAGAGAAGAGAAGCGGATTGTAAACGTGTAGCCGGTTGTACTCCAACATACTCTACTTTGTGAGACAAAAGGTGGGGCCATTACTAATGATATTGTATTTATACTAAAGGGACAAACGGATGCCTTAATTACTCCGTTTTTTTAGACAAACCTTGGTCAGGCTATTATTGACTTATTTTGAGCTATTATTGACTTGGACGTGGGGTTTGGGGGCCAAAGGCCTACTATTATTCCCCGACCTGACATGCTCTACCCTAGCCGCCGCTGTATCATATGGTTTCGCACCGTTCCAGATCTTAGCGCCGCTACGCAATTCTTCTCCAGCCCTCCTTCCAGCGTGCACCGCGAGAAGGGACAACAGTCCTTCGAACCCCGCCTTTCGTGATCCTGTACAGGAGAGGGGCGATCAGGTTTTTGGGGAGCACACTCCTGTGACTGCTGCCAGCGACGACTTCCTCAACGACAGCCTTCTTCCCCGACCTCGGTAACCTCTTCATCAACGACATGAGTGACAACATTAACCACATCGGTTCTGCTCCCGTTGTACAGTATGTGATTCTGTCCTCCTGGTTTAGTCCGCATCATTACTTTGATGTTTGCAATTGTCGTCATGATCTATTTACTGCTGATTCGGATTATATCTCATACTAAATTGCTCATATATTCAACAATCCAATCCAAAACCCTGATCACAGGCAATTTACTCCGAGTGGTTTTGCTGCACTTTTGAAGCCGCCTAATTTTAAGGGGGTGCAATATAAAAGGTGGCGCACAAGAGCAGTATATTGGTTTCAGATCATGTACTGCTATGACGCCACTAAGGGTAAGCCTGAGGGCGATCTTAATCCTACACAGCAGGAAGCTTTTCAGAACATGGATACCCTCTTCAAAGCCGCCCTGCTGAGTGTTCTTGATGATTCCATTGTGGATTCGTATATGTTGTTTGACAGCGGCAAAGACATGTGGGATGCGCTCGAGGCCACGTTTGGTCCCTCGGGCTGGCAACGAGTTGTACGTCATGGAGCAATTCTGTGACTACAAGATGACTGATGAGTGCTCTGTTGTTCAGCAGACTCATGAGATACAGTCACTCTCTAAGGAACTTGATTACTTTAAGTGTGTGTTGCCGGACAAATTTGTTGTTGGGACCATCATTGCCAAGCTTCCACCTTTGTTGAACGATTTTGCTACTTCTCTGAAAAACAAGAGACATGAGTTTTTTGTTTTGGATCTCATTAGCACTCTTGATTTTGAGGACAAGGCGAGAGAAAAAGACACACGTGCTCGGGTCGCCGAGGGAGCTTCTAGTGCCCACATGGTACACGAGAAGAATTTCCAGCCCAACCAGCCCCAAAACAACAAGAACAAATCTCAGGGGAAAGGCAAGTTTGATGCAAAGAACAAGCCGTCACATTCTACCAACTTCAAGAAGAATTCTCATAACGGGAAGGGATACAAACCTCAATTTTGGTAGCACCGCACAAAATTTATATGGCTGCATCTACTTGCTGTCAGCTAACCTCATGGTGCTCCAGGTATTCCTACATTTTTAACTAGGTACAATGACCACCGCAAGATGAAATTAGCTTATTCGTACGTTGACTTGCTGAATGCAGTGCGGAACGATCCTGTCATGTGTGGAGGAGCAAACAAGCCGTGCAGCCGAAGGTGGAAATCAACGCAGGACTTATGAAATTATATGTAATCTTCCTCACGCAGGTCAGTATCCCCTTCGTCGAGATGATCGTGTTTTGTCATGCCGAGCTATTGATATGTGCTACTATTTTGCAACACCATTTAAGTATAGCTACTGTTTTCCTACCTTTTCAGATATAGGACATTGAATATGATATCAGGGGAACTGCACAATATGGACCCATGTTGAGTCATCTCTATTGCCTCATGTGTTTGCTGCAAATGTGTCAGCATCAATTGCAAGATGAGGCAGCTAGCAAGCTGTGGAGTTGCCAACATGTTCAAAGTGCTCGCAACATTGAGAAGAAACAAGCATGCCCAGGAAATTAATGCATGCGCAGGGAGGACCTTCTCTTAGAGAAGCATCGACCGATATTCTTTATTTCCACACCTTCTCACAGTTTTGTATATTGGTTATAGTATGGTGAATCATTGAGATGCATAGACATGCTGAACTTTTGTTCTTCTGAATGTTAGTTTAATGTGAGTGTCTGCATATAGTACCGCATCCTCTAATTTGGTGGATGCACCCAGAGAAAATAACTCTCCTTAATGTACTCCATAACCACCCTATTAAATAGGCCTAGTAACAAACCAGGCGCATGAAGTGGCCGGCGGGCACATGCATCCTGCATGCATGGCCAGTCATGCAGCAACGCAAAGGAAGAGAGCGGTTCTTGGGAAAAAGCGAGTAGTTAGTGCAGCGGGCCTTATAAACACGAACAGCTCGCTCTCCCACTTCCGTCTCCCCACCCAACTCCCCCCGCTCCCCAATCTTCCTCACTCGTCCAGAAAACCCCGCTCACCTTCTTCCTTACTCATACAGAAAACGCCCACTCCTCTTCTTCCACTTCTATAGAAATCCCTAGCCCTCCTTCTTCCCCACTCGCACTACCACTAGGCTCGTCTCTGGCTACTCTGTTCAAACCCGTGAGCTCGGCGCGACGCCCACAAGGAAAATGGAGTCGGATGGCCCCAGCGCCAAGAAGATGAGGCTCCCGCCAGCGGCGACGCCGGTTGTAGATCCCGCACCCGGTAGAGCGGGGAGAAGCGGCGAGCTCCCCCCCCCCACCCGGATCTGAGGAACCGGTAGAATCTTCGGTGGACCGCATCAGCGATCTCCCAGACGTCATCCTTGAGGAGATCATCTCGCTTCTCCCCACCAAGAATTGCTGCCGCACACAAGTCCTCTCAACTCGATGGCGCCCTCCATGGCGCACCGCGCCCCTCAATCTCGACTGTCATTAGATATCTGTCCTTCCATAATTTGATCTCATCAGAGCCATCGTCTCTTCTCACTAGCAGGGCCCTGTTCAATGCCTCTGCATCCCGACAAGCTACCTGCTGTCCATACCCGGCAAGGTGGACTCTTGGCTGACATCCCCTGAATTCGGAAAACTCCAGCAGTTTGAGTTCTACCATTACCACGAAAGTTTCATACCACGAACATACCAAGAATTCGTGCCCACACTACCGTTGTCCATCTCGCGGTTTTCCTCCTCTCTCCACACCGCCACCTTCGCCCGGTGCCATATACCAGACGATCTTGTACAAATGCTTCGACTCCCACTGCTAAAAAAACTTTCGCTTGTGGTGGTTTATTTGTCGGAGGCCTCACTGCACAGCATCATCCACTCCAGTTGCCCTGCCCTGGAGTGCTTGCTGATTGTTTTGGGAATAGAAATCGGTATCAGTTTTCTCCAAATAAAGTTGCCTCACCTTAAAAGCATTGGAATTTGTTTTGAAGTACAACAGCTCATCATCGAAGATGCCCCTTCACTTGAAGGTTGCTCCTTCATAATTGTTATACACCTTCAGAAATAACTGTCGTCTCTGCGCCCAAACTGGAGACCTTGGGTGTAATTCGTGACCCGTTTAATAATCACAAGGAGTTGGTGTTTGGCTCCTCACCTTTTCAGGTACCGTATATTATCATCTACACATTTGTAATCATATGCTGCATTTTTCATTTGTGCGCATAAGTTTTATATCATCTTGGAGTACACTTTGGGTACTAATATTATGTTATATGCTCAATGAAGAGTTCGTCCATTAATATTATAGTTTTGATCTGGACATAATTGTTGGCTTGCTGCAATGCTTTCGATCTCTGGAGAATTTATACATAGAGGTGATGATTTCATGCACATTGAAAGCCCGTATATATTGTACTAGAATTAACTGTTCAGCTATCGTTCTTTCGACATACTCTTTTTTCAGACCTTAACTGTTTTCAATCTTCATGTCTACTTAGGCAGAACCACATGGAGAAAAACATATAATCAATCGTTGGTGTAATAAGCACAAGGATTTTCTCAGTTCTCATGACATTTGTTTGAGGACGATATGCATCCAACCAGGCAGACAGAAGCTTTGTCACATTCTTCCTGTTGAATGCGAGGTTACTATTGTCCATGAGACTTAAATTTTACGGCAAGAGATTTCTCACGGACGAACATGTTGAACAGCAAAAAAAGAAGTTTCGGGTGGACAAATGGGCTTCTAAACGTGCTCGGCTTCTATTTACAACAAGTTGTAGACATCCTAAAATAATTTTTTTTGCACAGGATGTTGATTTTATGGATCAGACCAATCCATTTGTTTGTGACTGCAAAAAAGAGTGGTTGGGTTAGATGTTACTGTCATGTTCAATCTAGGTTTTGTCTAAAAATTTGATGAACAATTAATCCTTGGGCTTTTTGTACTATTTGTATGCTTGACTTGCATGTTGTTTCCCTCGTACTCCCCTCCACCTGCCACTACACTGCCGCATCTTCCATGGCTGCTGTTCGTTCCCGTCCGAGGCCTTGCCGTCGTTCTCCACCTTGGTTAGTTCGATGTGCTCGCCGCTGTCTGGTGTTGTCAACATGGTCAACAACCAAGAGGAATCAGGAGATGACTGTACGTGGAGAGGCTGACAGTAGGGACCCACCAGGGTCATTGCATTTCGCAAGCAGGTGCCTCATTATTACAAGCCAAAACAATACTTCCTCCTAATTGTTTGACAACTAGGTTCCACGCCATTGTCAATGTAGTTAATAAACGAGAAAATTACACAACGAGCGGATAACACCAGGGACCCAGCAGCTCACCCAGTTGTTTTTCAGTTTCAGAGACGGAGCTCAACTGCGCGATGTGCGGGGGCTGTGGCCCGTCTAGCCCACGCTTTTTTCTTCCTGAAATTGGCTAGCCCAGTTCTTTTTTTTGGAGAATACCAAAATTGAGGACTACTTGCTTTTCTCAGCCCTGCTAGGCTGCAAATCTTTCAAGACGAGGAGGGATAAGAAATGGGCTTCCCTAGAAAACGGGCTATAAGTTGTAAGAAATGGGCTGTAAATTTTTAAACCAAAGCCAACTGGCAATTGCATTAAAATATCATTTTTTCAGGTTTCTCTACTCTCTACTCTTATAAAAACCAAAGTCAACTGGCAATTCCATTAAAATATCATCTTTTCACCCACAAGATAAACTACTCATACAAATGCATCTTCAAGTTCCGTGCAACGAACGGGCATCTTGCTAGTTAAGATTCTAAATTTCATTCATTTTTTTGCGGAGAATTGTTTTTTTAATTTTATTTTGATATAATTTTTTGAAAACTATTTTTAACGTGACTCGAAATTTCATGATTAAAAGAGTTCGGACCCCACCGAAATATGCGAAATTTCATTGAATTTTTTAGCAGTGCCCAGAATATATGGTCTGTAATGCTAATAAAAAGAATATGGGCTTCAAATATCCTTAAGAATTATCAAATGGGCTGTAAATTATTGAAATAATGGCTAATGGGTTGTATGCTGTTTTCCACAGATTTGGAGGCTGACTTCTGGGCCTACTAGCTTGACGATGACGCTGTCCTAATTTTTTTTGACGCGTACGCAAGGCTTTGTCAACTTAGTCAACACACACCAATGACTGTTGGATGTCCATCCAACGGCCTCCATGCTTCTTCAATCTCTGATCTTCCTGCTCCAGCTGCCCAAACCAGCGCCGGTGGGACTGCCTGCTCCCTCCTCCCGTGGTTGGTTGTGCTGCCGCCAAGCCATCCCTCTAACCACCCACACATCATGTTATTTTCCGGCGACATCAGCCTCACCCCGCAGCCGACCAATCAGCGCTCGTTCTCCCCTCAGCGTGGGCATCCGCTGCGGTGGCTTCGCCAGCTCCGGGTGGTTCTCTTCCTGGGCCCCGCCCTCATCCACCGCGTTTGTGCTCTCGGCGCGGCGAGGTCAACATGGTCAACAAACAAGAGCCATCGCAAGAGGCTGACAGTAGGGGCACACACAGGAAAATGCCTCCTTATTACGCGCAAAATAATGATTCCTTCACTTGATAGCTGGGACCCACCGGAAGGGTCTCTGTATTTCGCGAAAAAAACGATCCCCCCGCTGTCACCTCTGACCAACAGGAAATGCCTCCTTATTATGCACAAAAAAATGAATACTCCCCGTGCTATCTGGGACTCACCTTGGTGGGAGGCTGACTTGTGGGCCTACTAAGTTTACGGGGATGGATGGCTTTGTCAACTCAGTCAATATGATTGACTCTAGCTCCAGTGATCGTACGATGTCCATCCAACGGCCGTAGTGCTTCTTCAACCTCTGGTCTTCGTGCTCCAGCCGCCCAAAGCAGCGTCGGTGGTGCCGCGTGCTCCTGCCTCCCGTGGCCGGCTGTGATGCCGCGGAGGCCTCACCGCACCCTACTACTCCCACCGCTGGCCAGGCCATCCCTCTACTCACCGACACCCCTTGTTATTCTGCAGCGACGGCAGCCTCACCCTCGTACTCCTCTTCGCGTGGGCAACCACTACTGCATCTTCCCCGGCTCCGCGTCGTCCCCTTCCTAGGCCTCTCCGTCGTCCACCGCTGTGGTGCTCTCGGCGCGGCGTGGTCAATGTGGTCAACGACCGACTTCCATCGGAAGAGTACTGTGCGTGGAGAGGCTGACAACTGGGTCCATGGCGGCCGCAAGGAAGTGCCTCCTTATTACGCGCAAAATAATTATTCCTCCACTTGACAGCGGGGACCCACCGGATGGGCCACCGTATTTCGTGAAAAAAATGTTTCCCCCTGACAGCTGGGACCCACCAGCTACATCTTCGCACGCAAGGAAGTGCGTCTGGGAAAAAACGTTTTGCCCCCTGACTGCTGGGACCCACCAGCTACATCTTCGCATGCAAGGAAGGCGTTCGAGCAAAAAAAACGATTCGCCCCCCTGACTGCTGGGACCCACCAGCTACATCTTTGTAGGCAAGGAAGTGCCTGACAGTCGGGACCCACCTGGTCCAAGCGTACGTAGCATTGTCATTCTGGTCGCGAATGTGTACGTACATACTGGTCGATGTAGAGGCGCGCACATGTCGTAGTAGAGGCGCGCACGTGTCGATGTAGAGGCGCGCATGTAGCATGTACACGTACGTACAGCGGCGAGGGTGCAAGAAAGAAAATACGGCCACGTACGTACATACGGGCAGGATCTTGAACGCCTACTCACGCATACGTACATGGCTGGGTCGGAACGGAGAAACAGTGTCGTCGTCATGTTCATGGGGAGGCAACGGAATGCGTCGTGTTCATGGGGAGGCAACGGAATGCGTCATGTTCATCGGGAGGCAACAGAACGTGTGGGAGCCAACCGGCTGGGTTGGAACGGAATGCGTGGTCGTGTTCATCGGGAGGGCTTGGACGGAATAGGCGATGGAAACGAGGCCTGGCGTACCACAAAACGGAGGAAACGGACCTCCTACGGTCGAAATGGGGGTCTTGTTGATCGGGAGGGGTGTGGCGTACCGCAAAACGGAGGAAATGGACCTCCTACGGTAGAAACAGGGGTCCTGTTGATCGGGAGGGGTGTGGCGTACCGCAAAACTGATGAAAGGAACTTGTGTTGGAGCGCTACGGTCGAAACGGGGGTCCTGTTCATCAGGAGGGGTGTGGTGTACCGCAAAACGGGACTCCATGGGATACTGTTCATCTCCACCGTCGACCTCCTCCAGCCTCCACGGGCTCCTGTTCATCCAGCCTCCACCGCGTGCTACTCCACCGGCTACTGTTCAACCACCCCTCCACCATCTACTGTTCATCCAGCCCTCCACACCACGGGGTCCTGTTCAACCACCCCTCCACGGCCACCCCTCCACCGTCTACTGTTCATCCAGCCCTCCACACCACGGGGTCCTATTCATCCAGAGGCAACGCCACCGCTCACTGTTCATCCAACCCCCCCCCCCCCCCCGCAACACTCACTGTTCATCCAATAGATCGGCTTCAGTTAGCAGCAGTAGCGAAGGAATCGCTCCATCGAGTTCAGTTAACAGCCATCGATCGATCGCTCGGGTTCAGTAACGCCTAGCCTGGAGTGCAATCGCTCGGGTTCAGTTAGAGCCCAACGCCTCGCCGGGGTTCAGTTAGAGCCAATGCCTCGCACACACGCGCGTACGTGTACGAGAGAAACGCGCATCGCTCCGCCCCCGACCTCCCACCGTAACCGGCAACTCCCCAAAATTTTCCTCCCCCTCGCTTCTACCATGGTTTTTTTCGTCATGGACGGCCCAAAGAATGTCATGCAGCTGCGCCTTCGGCCCACCCAGGATGAAAAGCCCATTTTCTGTCATGATTTTTTTTCATAGAAGTAGGAACCCACCACATCTATGATGATACTGGGTTTTGTCACAATTATCGTCATAGAAGTGTCATATGTATGACAGAAAAAAAAATTTGTTCGGCCCAAAATGTCACGGATGTGTCTTTTTTTGTAGTGGGAAGACGTGGAGAAGACAACCTTCCTGACCCCATGTGGGGTGTACTGCTACACTTGCATGTCGTTCGGGTTGCGCAACACGGGTGCAACCTTCTAGCAGCTGATGCACATCGCCTAGAGCCGACAGCTTGGGAGAAACGCCGAGGCCTACATCGACGACATTGTGGTGTAATCTTGGGAGGCAAGGACCTTGATCCAGGATCTGGAGGAGACCTTCGCGAGCCTCCGCCAGGTGGACCTGCGACTCAACCCGGAGAGGTGCGTGTTCGACGTCCCTTCAGGCAAGCTACTGGGCTTCCTCGTGTCCCACAAAGGGATCGAGGCCAACCCAGAGAAGGTCAAGGCAATCGAAGACATGAGTCCACCACAAACCTCAGGGAAATGCAGAAGCTTGCCGGTCGCGTGACTGCATTAGGATGCTTCATCTCCAAGTTGGGGGAGCGTGCCCTGCCATTCTTCAAGTTGATGACGAAGAAAGGCCCATTTTAGTGGACACAGGAGGTGTCGTGGTTCTAAGTCTGACAGTAGAGTGGGGGGTAGGTATGGAGAGGCAAGGTCCTAGCTATGGAGAGGTTGTAAACACAAGAGATGTACGAGTTCAGGCCCTTCTCGAAGGAAGTAAAAGCCCTACGTCTCGGAGCCCGGAGGCGGTCGAGTGGATTATGGGTATCTGAGTTACAGGGGTGCGAACCCTTCTGCCTGTGGAGGGGGGTGGCTTATATAGAGTGCGCCAGGACCCCAACCGACCCACGTAATGAAGGGTTTAAGGTACATTATGTCTGGGGCGTTACTGATAATGCCCCAAATAAAGGGTCTTAACTATCATAAAGTCTACTTAATTACAGACCGGTGCAGTGTAGAGTGCTTCTTGACCT
Organism: Triticum timopheevii; assembly: GCA_963921465.1. Classification (NCBI taxonomy): domain Eukaryota; kingdom Viridiplantae; phylum Streptophyta; class Magnoliopsida; order Poales; family Poaceae; genus Triticum; species Triticum timopheevii. Next base: position 296,039,506 of record OY997274.1, read on the forward strand.
TCTGGTGGTCGAGTGAGTCTTCGTGGTCGAGTCCTTCAACTCAGTCGAGTGAGTTCCTCGTAGGTCGACTGGAAGGTGATATCTTCTAAGGGTGTCCTTGGGCAGGGTACTTAGATCAGGTCTATGACCCTACCCTAGGTACATGAGTCCATCATTAGCCCCCGAATGGATTGAGGCTTGAGTGATGAAGGAGTTGATGTTGTTTCCGATTAGCCTTCGCACACTGGCCGTGCGTTGTTTTGAACTAAAAAATCTCTTTGTTGATAATGAGCAACTTTTCTTCAGTCGACTCGATCCATTCTTTTCTTTCGTCGAGTGATCTTTTGGACTTCGCCGATTTCCGAGTGATGGATCACAGGAAATCCCGCGTCCGACGGACCGATCTGCCATTCGTGGATTCCGCGGGATACGAAATTTTGGGGAAGCGCGCGGAGCGGGGCGGACCGCGGCGCTCGGATGGGATAGGGTATAGATGCCTCGATCTCCATGCCGCTTTCTTCGCCACGTATCACGCCCGCGCAACTGTTTCGGGATATGATTAGACTGATCGGGCCCACCAGTCATCCAACCGGAAAGGATCTTATAAATGCGCCTGGCGAGGGTTTTTTGAATAGTGCCTCAGCATTCTCTCTCTTCATCCTTCGTCTCCGCCCAACACGCTCGCTCTCACTTCCGCACAACTTCTCCTTGCGCGTCTCGCCGGCTGCCATGGTCAAGGATAAGACGGCGGCGCTGGAACGCGCGAAGAAGGCGTCGGCGACGGAGAAGGCGAAGGGGAGATCCACCAGTCGTGGCGGGTCTTTGTCTAGATCTCGCCTGCCAAAAGGCTGGGTCCAGGGAGATTGGATCCAGTCGACCATCACGGAGGCGGATCTTCTCGATATGGTCAACGACGGGCTGATCCCCCACGGAGCCGCGAGGCTTCCGGGGAGGGAGTGGCAGCCCTAGCCGGAAGAGGGTGAGTGCGTGCTTCTGGCCACCCATGTCGACCGCGGATTTTCTTTGCCACCGAGCGTTTTCTTTCGTGGTTTCTTGAACTTCTTTGGAGCGCAACTCCACCACTTCACCCCTAACTCCATCGCCTATCTCGCCGCGTTTGTGTCCATATGCGAGAATTTTCTGGGTTGTCGACCGCATTTGGGGATTGTTCAAGCATATATTCACGTGCCGCTCTCAGGCCGTGAAGAAGGCAAGCCCAGGCGACGAAAGAACCCAAGTTGTCCAAATGTGTGGAGGTCTGGGGATCCAGGTGAGGAACAAGAGCACCTTCCCAGCCATGACGTTTCCCGAGTCAGTCAGAGGCTGGCAGTCGACCTGGTTCTACTGCCAGGATCAGCCGACGCCGGGGAAGTTGAATGGACTCCCTCAGTTCACCATGGACCGAGTGAACAAGCCTTCCTCTCTGAAGGTGATTCCGGAGGAGAAAGCTGACGTGAAGATGTTGATGGAGCGCGTAGTTCAGTTGGTTCCGGAGGGAGTGACGGGTATGGATCTCCTGGAGGTGTTTCTTAGGCGTCGTATCCAGCCTCTTCAGTTCCGGAGCCATTGCATGTGGTTGTACCGCGGGACTGAAGATGAGACTCGGATCAATCCAGAAGCAGTCGACGATGCCACTCTGGAAAGGTGGATGACCGCTGTTACTGGGAACAAGGATAACCCTCGTGGAGCCAGAAGGATTCCTCCACTCGACCACCTCAGTGTTCCAAACAAGGTATGTCTGCTCCACTTCCCATTGTATTCTTGTCATATTTATTTCTGTTTTCTCTGCCAATCGGTCGATTGACTTTTGTCTTGATGTCTATCAGGCCCTCACTGAGCTGTACTCGATGCCCAATGGGGCACAGGCTCCGACTGAGGAGGGAGAGGCGAGCGGGGGCGAGAGCCAGGAGGAGTGGGACTCGGATGCCACTGAGGATGATGATGATGATGATGAGGAGGAGGAGGAGGAGGACGAAGAAGAGGAGGAGGAGGAGGTCGCACCACCGCGCTCGGAAAGGCGGTCGAAGCTTGTCCATGACCCTGCGACTGAACGTGGCAAGGGGGTTGCGACTGTGGCGCAGTCGACCAAGCGCCCTCGGACCACTTCTCCGGTGCCGACTGAGAGGGCGTCGAAGCAGCCCAGGGCGGCCCCGTCAAAGCCGACCAAACTCCTGCCGAAGATGAAGGTGTCCATCCCCACCATATCAGGGTAATCATTGCTGCTTAAGTCTTCCTGTTTTGTGCAAGCTTTATCTCTGGTTGACGTTTGAGCCAGTCGACTAATTCTTTGGGATTGCAGTGCTGCTACTTCTGAGACCTCAGCTAGGGCTGATGACAATGAGATGGAGGACGCAGCAACCTCAAACCTTGGTACTATACTCTTAATTCCGTTTTTAGTCGACTGACTTATGATCTCTAATTCTGATTCTTTTCTGTAGCTCCATGCAACGTTGTTATCACTCTTCCTGATGATGATCAAGATGAGGAACCGCTGAAGCACAAAAGGAGCAGGAAAGCGTCTGCCGGCAGGGTGCTCCAGGATGTGACGGCACCCGAGACTCTGGTCGCGGAGGAGGAGAACACCACTCGACACACTGTGTCCTTCGCAGATCCACTGACGAGTACTCTCCCTGCTTCATCGAGTGCCGCACAGCCCTCCCTCTTCACGACGTACCACGTCCCAGAGCACCAAGCTGGGGCCGCGAAGGAGGCGATACGCCAGGCAGGGATCATGATAGAGCAGGTGAAGACCATCCGGGATGCGAGCCAAGCGGCTTACGACGCCAGTTCCGCCCTTCAAAGCAATGTTCAGGTCAGTCGACCACCGCTTGTTCTGTTAGGATATGCTATCAAAAGTTTTTCTTTCCGGAATTCGTAGCAGTCACCCAGTGGGTGTGTCGATTCAAACTCCGTGTTAGCGGGGGCACACTGAGTGCACCCGCTGGGTGTAGTCCCCAAGGCTAAGGTCGACTGCAGGCATTCGGCCTTAGGCTTTATAAGTTGAATCTTTCTGTCATTCGTCTGAGGCGAATGGATTTCTCAAAACTGGTGGGGGCACGCTGAGTGCACCCACTGGGTGTAGTCCCCGAGACTGTGGTCGACTGCTTGAAGTAGATTACAGTCTTAAAGAATACATCTTGTTTTTTGAGGTCGACTGGTCGACTCTGTCTTCAATAGGATTAGTGGGGGCACGCTGAGTGCACCCACTCGGTGTAGTCCCCAAGATTACGGTCGAATGTTCGTATTCGGATGTAGTTTTAGAAACGCATGATTTTTCCTTTTCCACTCGGAAGTGAATTTTCTTTGACATTTAGTTGATTGGTTCTTCGCAGAAATCCTGTGACCTTGCGGCTCGCTACACCGAGCTGGAAAACAAGCACATTCAGCTCGAGCTAGATTTGAATCTGGTTCAGGAGAATCTGACGAAGGCAAAGGAGGAGACCGAAGGTATGTTTGGTGAGGCCTCGACGACTGCTTTTTTCCTTCGTTTGTTTCAAAATCTGATCTTGCTGTAACTTGCAGGTAAGGTGAGGGAGGCCCAACAGAAGAAAGACCTTGAACTAGCTGATAAGATCAAGCTTGCTGACGAGAAGTTAGCTTCAGTCACCAAGCTTTAACAAGAAAATACCAATCTGGAAGCTGCTCTTGGGATTGCCAACAAGGAAATCGGTCGACTGAACATTGACAAAGTTGCCCTGACCGACCAAGTCAACCAGTTGACTGGGAAGAAAAATGAGCTGGAGGCCTTCCTGAGTGGTCTTGCCAAGAAGCTGTTCCTTATGCTTGAAGGTAACCCTTTACTCTCAATAATCATTTTCAACTATGATTTTTCCATTCGACCATTGCCTTGACTCGGTGATTGTCCTTGCAGAATTTTGTCAAAACTTTGAAGAAGAGACTAGCCGGCTAGAACCAAACCTTGACCCCATCAATTCTCCGGTGAACGACGAAGTTGCCATGAATTTTTTCCGACTGGAGTCCCGTGTTGCAGCTGTCGTGGACTATCTTGCAAGGCTGAAGGTCACCACATCTCGCATCGACTCATCGCTCTGGCCCAGGGAGACACTCCAGAACGAACTTGAGTCGCTGATGGCTCGCCTGAACACGGTCCCTGGTCGAGTGCAGGAGTGGAAAAAGTCGTCGGCTCGGTGCGGTGCAGATGTTGCTCTGTGTCTGGCCCGAGTCCACTGCAAAGATGCGCGAGAAGACAAGCTGGCGGCTCCCCGAGTGGCCAACACCAAGAAACACGACTTCAGGTCCTTCATGGAAACCTTCATTGCTGCTGCCACTCGGATCGCAGATGGAATTGATCTTGATGAGTTCGTCGCTCCTTCCAGCCCTCCACAGGAGGGGTAAAAAACTTCTTTTAAGCTCGACACTTTAAATTTGCCTCGGTATGCTGAGTGGAGTTGTAACCGATAAAGCTTAACAGGCTTAGCGCCTGAGCACTTTCGGTTGTTTTAGGTATCGATCCGAACTTGGATTTGATGTTTGAATATGATTGTTTTTGGCTCGAAATGTCTTTTTGCAGGTTCAAAGCAAGATGCTTACTGCAGTCGACTTATTCCTTAATCCACTTAGGCGAGCGCTGGGCTGCAGCTAAGCCCCCGAGTGTGAGGTTTACTCTTCACTCGGTAGGATTTTGATGTCTTAGGCGAGCACTGGGCTGCAGCTAAGCCCCCGAGTGAGAGGTTTGCTCTTCACCTGGCAGGATTTTCATATCTTAGGCGAGCACTGGGCTGCAGCTAAGCCCCCGAGTGAGAGGTTTGCTCTTCACTCGGTAGGATTTTCACATCTTAGGCGAGCGCTGGGGTGCAGCTAAGCCCCCGAGTGAGAGGTTTGCTCTTCACTCGGTAGGATTTTCACATCTTAGGCGAGCACTGGGCTGCAGCTAAGCCCCCGAGTGAGAGGTTTGCTCTTCACTCGGTAGGATTTTCACATCTTAGGCGAGCGCTGGGCTGCAGCTAAGCCCCCGAGTGAGAGGTTTGCTCTTCACTCGGTAGGATTTTCACGTTGTACTTGTGGCGAATGATTAGAGGAGAGGGTCACAGTCGACCTGCCCCTCGTCCTCCTTACGAGCGCACATTGTACTTAGGGCGTAGCTCAGAGGAGAGGGTCACGGTCGACCTGGACCTCATCCTCCTTTCGAGCGTACGTTGTATTTGTGGCGTAGCTCAGAGGAGAGGGTCGCAGTCGACCTGCACCTCGTCCTCCTTTCAAGCGTACGTTGTATTTGTGGCGTAGCTCAGAGGAGAGGGTCGCAGTCGACCTGCACCTCGTCCTCCTTTCGATCGTACGTTGTATTTGTGGCGTAGCTCAGAGGAGAGGGTCGCAGTCGACTTGCACCTCGTCCTCCTTGCGGGAGCACATTGTACTTAGGCGAGTGTTTAAACTGCAGCTAAGTCCTCCGAGTGGGAGTCTGGCTCGCCACTCGGTAGGATTTAAATAAGTTAGGCGAGTACTTTGGACTGCAGCTAAGCCCCCCGAGTGGGAGTCTGGCTCGCCACTCGGTGGGATTTGAATAACTTAGGTGAGTACTTTGGACTGCAGCTAAGCCTCCGAGTGGGAGTTTTGCTCGCCACTCGGTAGGATTTAAATAACTTAGGAGAGTACATTGGACTGCAGCTAAGCCCCCGAGTGGAAGTCTGGCTCACCACTCGGTAAGGATTTTTTACAAACTTAGGCGAAACGGATTCGCGGCTAAGTCCCCAAGTGGGAGTCTGGCTCACCACTCGGTAAGGATTTTTACAAACTTAGGCGAAACGGATTCGCGGCTAAGTCACCCACTGAGGGGAAAATAAAAAGTGACAAAAATTATGGAGGAATTATGACACTATTATTTTGAAACCCATGAACTACAGAAGTACTTTATTACAACTCATCCGAGTGATAAACTTAAGTGTAAAATGGGCGGAGTAGTTCCGCGTTCTAAGCTCGGGGTTCGTCGATATTATGTTCGACGTTGTAAAGACGGTACGCCCTGTTGTGGAGAACTTTGGTGTCGATGAAGGGTCCTTCCCAAGAAGGAGCAAGATTGTGTTGTTTCTTCTGATCCACTCGGAGAACTAAATCCCCTTCCTGGAAGGCTCAACCCCTCACATTTCTGGCGTGGAAACGACACAAGTCTTGTTGGTAGATGGTCGACCGGATCAGGGCCATCTCCCTTTCTTCATCTAAAAGGTCGACTGCGTCCTGCCGCGCTTGTTCAGCTTTTGCTTCGTTGTAGAGTTCAACTCGAGGAGCATTGTGGAGGAGATCACTCGGCAAGACTGCTTCAGCTCCGTAGACCAAGAAGAATGGAGTTCTACCGGTCGACCGATTAGGTGTGGTCCGCAGTCCCCAAAGCACCGAGGGAAGTTCGTCAACCCACGCTCCAGCCGCATGCTTGAGATCACGCATCAGCCGGGGCTTCAATCCCTTGAGAATCAGGCCATTGGCTCGCTCTGCTTGTCCATTCGACTGCGGATGGGCGACTGAAGCGTAGTCGACTCGTGTTCCTTGAGAGTTGCAGAAATCTCTGAATTCCTCCGAGTCAAAATTCGACCCATTATCCGTGATGATGCTGTGCGGCACTCCATATCTGAATATCAGTTCCCTGATGAAGCTAACAACAGTCCCGGCGTCAAGGTTCTTGATTGGTTTAGCCTCAATCCACTTGGTGAACTTGTTGACTGCCACCAGTACATGCGTGAAGCCACTTCGAGCCGTTCTCAAAGGACCAACCATGTCCAACCCCCATACTGCGAAAGGCCAGACGAGTGGAATGGTCTTCAGAGCTGATGCAGGCTTGTGCGACATATTCGAGTAGAACTGACATCCTTCGCACTTGTCCACCATTTCCTTTGCCATCTCATTCGCCTTTGGCCAATAAAATCCGGCTCGATATGCTTTGGCCACGATGGTCCGAGAGGAAGCATGATGACCACAGGTTCCCGAGTGGATATCATTAAGGATGATTCGACCTTCTTCTGGCGTTATGCACTTCTGACCAACTCCAGTCGCGCTTTCTCTGTATAACTGTCCTTTGATTACGGTAAAGGCCTTGGATCGACGGACGATCTGTCGAGCCTCTTCCTCATCCTCTAGGAGCTCTTTTCTTAGGATATACGCGATATATGGAACTGTCCAGTCGGGAATGACCACTAAGACCTCCATGATCAAGTCGACCACCGCTGGGACCTCAACCTCAGTCGAATCTGTGGCACTCTTGGGCTGTGGAGCTTCTTCGGTGAAAGGATCTTCTTTGACTGACGGAGTGTGTATATGCTCCAAGAACACACCACTCGGAATGGCTTCTCTCTTGGAACCTATCTTTGCCAGATCATCTGCTGCCTGATTTTTCAGTCGGGGTATGTGATGGAGCTCTAACCCCTCAAACTTCTTTTCCAGCTTCCTCACTGCATTGCAGTATCCAGTCATGGCTGGGCTTCTCACGTCCCACTCCTTCATCACTTGATTGACCACTAAATCTGAATCGCCATAGATCATCAGGCGACGGACGCCGAGTGAAATGGCCATGCATAATCCATATAAGAGGGCCTCATACTCTGCCTCGTTGTTGGAGGAATCAAAGTGAATCTGGAGCACATATCTAAGCTTATCTCCTCTGGGGGAAACCAAGACCACCCCAGCACCGGAACCATTCAGCATTTTAGAGCCATCAAAGAACATGGTCCAATGCTCCGAGTGAACTTCAGTCGGCTGCTGTTGTTCAATCCACTCGGCGAGGAAATCTGCTTTTGCCTGGGACTTAATGGCTTTCTTTGCCTCAAACTTGATATCAAGGGGAAGAAGTTCAATCGCCCATTTCGCCACTCGACCAGTTGCATCTCTGTTGTGCAAAATCTCTGATAGTGGAGCGTCGCAGACGACTGTGATGAATGATCAGAGAAATAATGAGCAACCTTCTTCGTGGTCATGTATATTCCATACACAAGCTTCTGATAATGAGGGTATCTCTGCTTGGATGGAGTTAAGACTTCAGACAAATAATACACTGGGCGTTGAACTTTGAAGGCTTTTCCTTCTTCCTCCCGCTCGACCGTAAGCACTGTACTGACGACTTGTCCTGTGGCTGCGATATAAAGCAACAGAGGCTCTTTGCTGATTGGAGCAGCAAGCACCGGCTGGGTGGAGAGCAGAGCTTTTAGCTCGGCAAACGCTGCATCAGCTTCTGGAGTCCACTCGAACTTGTCTGCCTTCTTCATCAGTCGGTAAAGAGGTAATGCCTTTTCACCGAGTCGTGAGATGAATCGACTTAATGTGGCCAAGCATCCAGTAAGCTTCTGGACATCGTGCACTCGCACAGGGCGTTTCATTCGGAGAACAGTGCCGATCTTTTCTGGATTAGCATCGATCCCTCGCTCGGAAACGAGAAAACCGAGTAACTTGCCACCAGGAATTCCGAATGTGCACTTTGATGGATTGAGCTTGATATCATACCTTCTGAGGTTGGCAAATGTTTCGGCGAGGTCAGCGAGCAGGTCGGAACCTTTTCGTGACTTGACGATGATATCATCCATATACGCTTCCACATTCCGACTGATTTGAGTGAGCAGACACTTCTGAATCATTTGCATAAATGTGGCTCCGGCATTCTTGAGGCCGAATGGCATGGTGATATAGCAGAAGCACCCGAATGGAGTGATGAAAGCTGTTTTTATCTCATCGGGCCCGTACAGACGGATCTGGTGGTACCCGGAATAGGCGTCTAGAAAAGACAATCTCTCGCATCCCGCGGTCGAGTCAACAATTTGATCTATGTGAGGGAGAGGAAAATGATCTTTCGGGCAGGCCCGGTTGATGTTCTTGAAATCAATGCACATTCGGAGCGATTTGTCCTTCTTAGGAACCATGACGACATTGGCGAGCCACTCGGAGTGGTATATCTCTCGGATAAATTCTGCCGCCAACAGTCGAGCCACTTCTTCACCAATGGCTTTTCTCTTCTGGACGGCGGACCGCCGAAGATGCTCTTTGACTGGTTTTGCTGATGAGTCGACTCTTAGGCGATGCTCAGCCAGTCCCCTGGGAACACCTGGCATGTCAGCGGGCTTCCATGCAAAAATGTCCCAGTTCTCACGGAGGAACTGGATGAGCGCTTCTTCCTATTTCGGGTCGAGTGTTGTGGAGATGTGGGTCGGGGATGCATTGGGGTCGGTCGGGTGAATGTGAACAGGCTTCGTCTCACCGGACGACTGAAATGCAGATTCTGTGGCGGGTTTCTTGGATCGCAGCAAATCACTCGGATCTGCGTTTTGCTTGTATTCTTCAAACTCGACCGCTGTCACCTGGGAATCGGCAATCTTTGAGCCCTTATGAAAGCACTCTTCTGCCTTTTTCCGATCACCGGTGACAGTGATCACTCCTTTGGGGCCGGGCATCTTTAGTTTGAGGTACACGTAACATGGTCGAGCCATGAACCGTGCATAAGCTGGTCTCCCCAAAATTGCATGATATGCACTCTGAAAATCCACGACCTCAAACGTCAACTTCTCTTTGCGAAAATGTTTCGAATCACCAAACACCACGTCCAGAGCTATTTGGCCGAGTGAATCGGCTTTCTTCCCTGGTATAACTCCATGAAAGCTCATGTTACTGGTGCTCAGTCGGGACATCGGAATGCCCATTCCTTTCAGTGTGTCTGCATACAACAAATTCAGCCCACTACCACCGTCTATCAGCACTTTTGTCAGTCGAGTGCCTTCGACAACTGGATCGACCACCAAAGCTTGCCTCCCAGGGGTGGCAATATGAGTCGGGTGATCAGATTGGTCGAATGTGATGGGTGTTTGGGACCATCTCAGATAACTTGCTTTTGCTGGGGCAACCATGTTCACCTCACGGTTAATGACTTTCAGTCGACTCTTGCTTTCCACATCTGCAAAGATCATCAGAGTGGAGTTGACATGCGGATATCCTTCCTCACTGTCCTCCTTGTCTTCGGCCTTGTCCGACTCCTTTTCCTTGTCCTTAGACTGTTTTCCTAGAAACTGCTGGATCAGGAGTCGACATTGGCGTGTGGTATGCTTTGGGTAAATGATATTGCCCTCTTCGTCTTTCTTCGTGTGGATGTGACACGGCATATCCATCACGTCGTTCCCTTCTTTATCTTTTACCTTCTTAGGGTTCCAGGATCCTTTTGGTTTCCCTTTAAACTTTCCCTGAGTCATGGCCAGAGCCTCTCCAAAAGCTGCTAGTTCAGCCTTCCGCTTCTGTTTCCGGCTGGTGTTTCCCTTCTTCGACTGACTCGGTTTGTACTTGCCGCTTCGGAGTCGGTCTTCTTCTTCACCGTTGGCGTACTTGGTAGCAATCTCCATCATCCGACTCAGGGTCATGTCTCCGGTTTGACCAAATTTCAGACTCAATTCTCTGTTCTTGACGCCATCCTTGAAGGCGCAGACTGCCTGATGATCAGACACATTCTCCACAGTATGGTGCAAAGTGATCCATCTCTGAATATATTCCCTGAGAGTCTCATTTGTCTTCTGCACACAGACTTGCAGCTCCATCAATCCAGCCGGTCGCTTGCAAGTTCCTTCAAATGTTCTGACGAACACTCGGGATAGATCTTTCCAAGTGTAAATGCTACTAGGAGGTAACTGATTCAACCACGCTCTGGCAGAACCTTCCAACATGAGGGGCAAATGCTTCATGGCCACCTCGTCGTTCCCACCACCAATCTGAACCGCCACTCGGTAGTCCTCAAGCCAAGTTTCAGGCTTAGACTCACCGGTGAACTTGCTGACTCCTGTTGCCAACCTGAAATTGGGGGGATCACTGCGGCTCTAATAGCTCTGCTGAAACATTCTGGACCAGAAACATGCACTCGACTGCTTGTGGGCTCATCTCTATTGGGTCCATCCCGATGGGCTCTGTTCCGCTCGACCAAGCCTTGCACGATAATGGATCGCGCATCGAAGCCTGGTTCTCTGGGGTCGACTGGAGATCTTTGCCCCACACTGAGCTGACGCCTGTCGTCTTGCCGCCGAGGAGCGTAAGACCCTACCCTCGGAGGGGAAGCGGGCACTCGACGCCTATCATCTCGGTCGTGTCGGTCTCCATACTGGTCCCGCCGATTCTCGCGCCCTTCTCGCCGCGGAGGCGATCTGGGACTGTGAGCCGACTGAACCGTATTCGCAGCGACGGATCGACTGTGAATTCTGTTGCACGACTGCGACACAGCTGAATTCTGGTCTCCTGCTGCCCGGAGCAAATCCCTGATCTGCATCAAGCCTCTGCCAGCTTCCGACTGAGAGGGCTGGATGGACTCTGCTATACGGGTTGCAGCTGCTAAATTCTGGATCAGGGTTCGATATACCTGAGTTGGCGGGAAGAGTTGACGTCGATTAGCGTCGGAAACTCGTTGTCACGCGCGCTCGTCGAGTGCTCGCTGAAGATTCTCCAAGCGAGCACGTTCGGCCAAATTGGCCAATCGCGCCTCCTCCAAGGCGCGAGCCTCGGGGGTTTCTCCTGCGATGGGAGTATGCAGGGCATCCATATTCCTGTGGCGAAGTTCCTCTCTTTGCAGAGAGTCGAGTGGCTCGGGCTGGTACTCTTCGTGGCCTCGTGCGGGGTCGTCTCTGTCGCCTGCCCCACAATCATGGGCGAAGCCAGGCGGACTGCGAGGCCCATTGACCATCAGGATTTCCGCCGCTGGATCACTGCTATCGCATTCGGATGCAGTCTCTACGGAGCCAGTCGACAGGTCGAACAGGCCATAGATAGATTCGTCGGGCGCGATTGCCGCAACTTGGGTGGTGGCCGTCTGGCGAGCCACCGCGTGTCTCACCCACCACTGAAGCCTCGATCGACCAGGGCGCTTGCGCTGGCGGGAGACCGGGAGGGTGGTCGATAGGGGAGTCGACAGATACGGGGTCGACGGTTGCCGCAGCAGAACGCCGCGGACACATGCGCGAAAATGCGTCGCCCCGCGGACGGGGAGCGCATCAACGTCGAGTGGAGCCTCCTGGAGCCAGGCGGAGTCATCGGCGACGAAGGTGAGAGCGCCGAGGCGGACCTCGTGACCCTCGACCAAAACTCCAGCAGCCACCATGATGAAAGTACTCGGAAGAATCGCAACTTCTCCACAAAATCACTAAAACACCGGGCCCCGCGGTGGGCGCCAACTGTCGTGGTTCTAAGTCTGACAGTAGAGTGGGGGGTAGGTATGGAGAGGCAAGGTCCTAGCTATGGAGAGGTTGTAAACACAAGAGATGTACGAGTTCAGGCCCTTCTCGGAGGAAGTAAAAGCCCTACGTCTCGGAGCCCGGAGGCGGTCGAGTGGATTATGGGTATCTGAGTTACAGGGGTGCGAACCCTTCTGCCTGTGGAGGGGGGTGGCTTATATAGAGTGCGCCAGGACCCCAACCGACCCACGTAATGAAGGGTTTAAGGTATATTAAGTCTGGGGCGTTACTGATAACGCCCCACATAAAGGGTCTTAACTATCATAAAGTCTACTTAATTACAGACCGTTGCAGTGCAGAGTGCTTCTTGACCTTCTGGTGGTCGAGTGAGTCTTCGTGGTCGAGTCCTTCAAGTCAGTCGAGTGAGTTCCTCGTAGGTCGTCTGGAAGGTGATCTCTTCTAAGGGTGTCCTTGGGCAGGGTAGTTAGATCAGGTCTATGACCCTACCCTAGGTACATGACTCCATCAGGAGGCCAACCAAGCATTTCGAGACCTCAAGAAATATCTGACCAGCCCTCCGGTGATGGTGGCACCGCACCCTCTCGAGTCCTTGGTACTCTACCTCGCCGCCACTCCCTACTCTGCCAGCGCAGCCCTAGTGGCGGTTCGGGAGGAACGCCAGGCCAAGGACGCATCACACCCATCCACGACTTTAGCCATAGCGGCACAAGACCAAGAAGGCCTCGCGAGGACGACGACCTCGGCAGCCGGAGACCAGCCTCAGCAGGAAGACGCCCCCAGGGCTGAAGAGGCTGCACAAGGCAACCAGGCGCTGGGGCTCCATCGCCTTAGGAAGCGTCTCAACCTCCGGAGGACACCAGCCTCGTCAGCACACCCATCCTTGTCAAGCATCCGGTATACTTCGTCAGCACGGTGTTGCGGGATGCAAGGGCACGATACACCATGCCTCAGAAGCTCTTACTCGCGCTCTTGGTGGCCTCGCGTACGCTATGATACTACTTTCAAGGTCACCCCATTAAGGTCGTCTTGGCCTACCCACTGGAAAGGGTACTCGGGAGCCCCAACTCCGCTGGAAGGTTTGCTAAATGGATCATCGAGTTGCAAGCATTTCAGTTGGAGTTCAGCACAACCAGGGTCATCAATGGAGCCGCACTTGCAGATTTTGTGGCAGGATGGACAGAGGCGCCAGGGCTCAAGATGAGCGAAGATCGGTCTCTCTCCCCAAGAAGTGAAGCACCTGATGGCTGGGTCATGTACTTTGATGGAGCATTCTCGCGGCACGGCGCGGGGGCTGGTGCAGTGCTTATATCCCCCACTCATTACAAGCTCTATTACGCCGTAGAACTTTGTTTCCAGCAGGGCGAGAAGGTCTCCAACAACATAGCTGAATATGAGGGACTCATAGCAGGCCTGAAAGCTGCAGTAGCACTCAGAGTGAAGCGCCTCGTCATCAAGGGCGATTCACAACTCCTCGTCAACTTCTCCAACAAGGTGTACGAGCCAAGGGACGAGCACATGGAGGCATATCTTGCGGAAGTACGCAAGATGGAGAAACAGTTTTGGGGATTGGAGTTGCAGCATGTGCCTCGCGGCACCAACCAAGGGGCTGATGATATCACCAAAAGGGCGTCCAGGTGGCTGCCTCAGGAGCCTGGCATTTTCGAGGAGCGGCTCACATCACAGCCTCGGGAAGAACTCCCTCAGCCACCTGCCACAGGAGCCCCAGCTTGTGGCCCGACCTCAAGAGTGTGCTTACTCTTGGCGTTGGAGCCTCAGGAGGGATGCTGGACCACGGAATTCAAGCACTACCTGATGCAAGGGATGCTGCCAGAGAAAGAGGAGGACGCGGAATGCGTGGCCCGGCAGGCAACGGCCTACTGCATCCAAGACGGTGAGCTATACCGGAAGTGGCCAAATGACGTTTCCCTGTGTTGCATCTCTAGGGAACAGGGGAAGGAATTGCTGGCTGACATACACGGCGGAGATTGCAGACACCACTCATCATCATGGACCCTCGTTGGCAAGGCGTTTTGTAGCGTGTTCTACTGGCCTACGACACTCAAAGACGCGATTGAGCTGGTGAACTCCTGTGAAGCCTGCCAATTCCATGCCAAGCAGATTGATCAGCCAGCTCAGGGCCTGCTGGCCATCCCGCTCTCATGGACGTTCGCTGTCTGGGGGCTAGATATCTTTGGGCATGTTTCCTCGAGCGCTTGGGGGCTACCGCTACCTCTATGTTGTCATCAACAAGTTCACCAAGTGGGCAGAGGTGGAAGCCGTCCGCACCATCCCAGCCGGTTCCGCAGTCAAGATCATCAAGGGCCTCGTGAGCCGGTTTGGGGTCCCTAATCGCATCATCATCGACAATGGTTCGTAGTTCACCAACAATCTCTTCAAAATGTACTGTGCTAACCTTGGAACGCAGATATGCTATGGTTTGGTGGCGCACCCCCAGAGTAATGGCCAGGCCGAACGCGCCAATGAAGAGGTCATGAGGGGCCTCAAGACTAGGACCTTCAAGAAGAAGCTGGAGGCCTGTGGCAGGTGCTGGTACGACGAGCTCCAGTCTGTGCTGTGGTCAATCTGCACTACCGCCACCAATCTGATTGGCGAGACCCTGTTCTTCCTCGTCTACGGAGTAGAGGCGGTCCTCCCTCATGAGGTCAGGCGTCGCTCCGCGCGGGTCCTAGTGTTTGATGAGGCGCAACAGGACGCCATGCGGGGGATGGACCTCGTGCTGGGGGAGGAGCGCCATCGTGAAGCCACACAACGAGCAGCAAGATACCAGCAGACGCTATGGCGGTATCACTGCCGCAACTTCCGCCCCAGGACTCTCAAGGTAGCTGACCTCATACTCAAGCAGGTGCTCTCCAGGGAAGGGCTTCATAAGCTCTCGCCGATGTGGGAGGGCCCATTCAAGGTTGTTCATGTTTCCAGGACTGGCGCCACGCGCCTGGAGACTTAGGAGGGAGTACCAATCCCAAATGCCTGGAACATCTAGCATCTCCGGAAGTTTTACCCCTGAAGAAAGGCCCAGTGCCTATGAAGAAGGCTCGGTACCTGTGAAGCTCGCCGCCCGAAGAAAAGCCTGGTGCCTGTGAAGAAGGCCCAATGCCTGTGAAGCTCACCGTCCGTGACACTCTCACGTAATAAGGAGTTGGGGCTGTACACGCCCCGGAGTCTCCGGAGAGCCACCGTCGGGCCTCGGGGGCTCCCGCCCATGCCTAGTGGCAACACTTAGCTCCACGCTGGTGAGAAGACGTCAAAGAATAGACTAGGTGCTGGATGCAGCTTTTCATTTGCTTTCCGCAGTTGGTTTGTTCTCCCTTTTTTGAACCTTTATGGAAGTTGCTTCTAGTGTTATTTGCCGTCTTCTGCCCCTGTTCTCTGTTTTCAGCTTTTGTCTAGCTCATTCTCTCTCTCGCAAACCTCGCGAGGGGGCTGCGCGGGTGCCCACGTGAGCCCTTCCTCTCTTAATTTTCGCGAGGCTCTCTCATTCGAGTTAGCAGCGGGAGCCCCCCTCCCAGTCCATGCCCCTCGGGCATCGCGACACAAAGCACCGGGCCATGGCTGGCAATCCTCGCGACCAAGGTTCAGAAATGATTCCCCCAACTGCTTTTTTGTAGCTCTTAAGGCGCCCGGCGAGGCCTTATGTAGGCACCTCGCAAGGTGGAAACTACTGCAAATGTCCCGACCTATGTTGTTCCTACGCTCAGACACATAACAATGACACCATAGCACAACACAGGAGCAATAAATGTTGTGTGATAATTAGGGGATCATAGTCTGTTGCACGCCCCCACGGGGCCCCATGCCTCTCTCTCTCTCGATGCAGGAAAAGGAGAAAAACAAAATAAAAGTGGCGCGTGCCTTGCAACGGCTCACGAGGAGGGATCTTCATCGTCTTCCCAAGCTCAATCAGACTCCGCCTCATGCTTCACGGGAGCGTGACGACGAGATGAACCGCTACCACCCTTGAAGCGGGCGCGGGGGCGTGGTGGCTGATCGCAGCCACCGCCGGAAGAGCTATCTCCGGAGGAGGAGCCGTTGAAGCTCGATGAGCTACGGTCGTCGCCGGGAGCGGGTTCGCCTTCGCCCTCATCACGGTCGTCGCCAAGGCCGAGCACGTCATCGCCATCATCATCTTCGGGGAAGCACCCAACACGGTTGCCATCTTCTCCGAACACCCTCATGTAGAGGGTCGCGTTGCCATCGTGCTTGAAGTGGAGAGTGCACCGCCTGCCCAGGCCACGCGCGCGGGCAAACGTCTTCCAGCCCCGGGTCAGGGCTACATTGCTGGCAACGGAGATGTCCACCGTGACCTAGGAGGCCTTGCTACAGCAGCCGTCCGCCTGCAACCAGAGCCCGCCGTGTCCAGCGGCCGGCAGTTCACCGGTGAAGAAGTGAGGGAGCTGGAGCCAGTTGCCGTCCGGGTTCTCCCACCACACAATGAACTACGGCAGCACCTCCGCCGAATGGAAGTGCGGCCGGGGAGGCCGCGTAGCCACAACACGCCTTCCTTCTCCAACAGGGCTGCCTGGACATGGGCGGCCACCACCGCGTGAAGGACCACCCCCGCGGCCACGGGAGGCCACGGCAGGGGTCGCTGGATTCTTACGAGGACGACCACGGCCACGCTTGGGCGGAGGAGAGCCAGGCCCTTCCTGGTGAACCTTCCCCTTCTCCGCGGCCGAGAACCTCTTCACGGGCGCCATGAGGGATGCAGCAAGCAGTAGGAGTGAGGAAGAAGAAGCGAGTAGGCGGAGCAAGAAGAGATGGACAAACGGGGGCTCTTTCCCTTCTGTATTTATAGTCCCGGGGAGGCCAACCATCTACCTCCATGATCACAGGTAATGATGACACTTTTTGCAAGCGGCAGGGACTCGTCAAATCGGGCAGTTGCCGAGGCAGCGTGGAGAAGCGGAGATGCCCATGTACAATCAGTCTCCATGCGGCGACCATGGCTGCAAGCTGTTGGGGCCCGCAGCGCTCCGCACTTGCCCTTTGGCTTTGCTGCTAAGCCAAGTCCGAGCACGCCTTGGGCTCGGGGGCTACTGTCGGCGTTCTTGAAACGGGGGTCCCCAGACTTGCCTACCTGCGGCCGGCTACGTGGCTCAACCAGTGGCCCAGTACGGCCCGTCTTCATCAAGAAAGCACTCAAGACCCTCGTGAGGGGCCAAGCCTCGTGGGGCGGACGGTGCAAGGCCTTCTCAGGGGCGGCCTCACCAGGCAGGCTCGCGAGGAGGTGGAGAGATCAAGGCAAGGGGTACCTCGCGAGGTGCTCATGACACAAGCCATGACGATCAAGACCAGGTGGGCGTAGCCTGCCCAGTGTCCTCATTTCCTCTTTGGTGCAAAGGGGCAAGCGCAGGCATGAAGTACCGAGGCATCAGGCAAAGGTTTCCATATCGGTGCAACGAGACCAAGACCAGCAGAGCGGCAGGACGGAGGTCACCGTGGAGCCCAAGACGGCGTCATCACCAGAACCTTTGGAAGTCGAAGACCACCTTTAGTCAGGATAGCTTGTACTAGCTATCCCCTTTCAAAATGGCCGTTGTTGGATCCCTTCCCGCTCAATATTTGGGAAGAGGACTAGGGCCTCTATAAATAGAGATAGCCATCACAGTAGAGGCTATCTGATCCGAACCCAACCCGTCTACACACCGCCAAGCACAAGAACACCTCTCCTCGCGAGGTTGTTCTTCCTCTATACTGTTCATCATCAGCCCTAGAGGCAATCCAACACACCACACACTGGATTAGGGTATTACACCACAACGGTGGCCCGAACCAGTATAAACCTCATGTCTCCTGTGTTGTTCATCGATCTAGCCTAGCAATCGCGGCGAGGCTGAGGGCGTGTTCCGGTAGGGAGAAGATCTTCGTGCCCACCCTAGAGTTCGAACCTTAAGGGTTTTGCCGGAACCTGATATCTGACACACATGATTCGGAGCCGATGCATATGTGGCCGTATAGAGCCCCTAGCAATGGGTGTTGAGGTATGTTAGTGTGACAACTAGAGAGACGAAGTACAGTTTTATGAATAAAGTTGATACTGAAAAATTGTCCCTTACTAGGATCCGATTGATACGTCGAAACGTGATCTTACAGAGGGTACCATAAGCACCAAAGTCATTTTACATGCCGGGGTCTAATAATAATAAGAAAAGCTCAGTACGGGTCCTTTAAATAAGGTTTGGTCCGAAGAGTCCTTCGGATATCCTGGCGCACGTCTGTGCCGCTTTCTCCTTGTAGAGAAGGGCTCCTTAAAGGGAACGATCTTCGGTTAACCGCACGAAACCGGGCTCGAAGAGAATCCTTATAAGTCCGTAGGATATATGGGTTCTAATGCACCTGTGGTAGGAGAGAAAAGTAATAAAAGAAAGGTGGAAGGTCATATAGGGTCGAACCGTACTATAGACCTGTCCGTATTGTGCCTCCGTTGATGCCCAAGGTATTTTGAGTGCGTAGTTATGCATGCGTGGTACAAATTCCACGGGTTTGTGCGGCGATTGACAAAGGCGAAACTGATAGTCTCGCTCCGTAAGTACCGAGCCGCCAGCTTACATGACTGACCAGACTCCTTTAACGAATTCCGGTGGCTTGATTGCTGATGAGTTGTGCGTCTTGAGGGGGCCGCTCTGTACTTCGGCTGCGAGAGCCACGATGTGCTCCTTTGTGCGGAGTGAGCGTTCCGTGTTTCCATTGACTATTATGACGCCGCATGGACCGGGCATCTTGAGCTTTAAATAAGCATACTGCGGGACCGCGTTGAATCGAGCGAAAGCGGTCCGTCCGAGCAGTGCGTGATAGCCACTTCGGAAGGGTACAATATCGAAGATCAAGTCTTCACCGCGGAAGTTGTCGGGCGAGCCGAAGACAACTTCCAATGTTATCGAGCCCGAGCAATGGGCCTCTACACCAGGTATTACTCCTTTAAAGGTAGTTTTAGTGGGCTTGATTCTTGATGGATCAATACCCATTTTAGGGACGGTGTCCTAGTAAAGCAGGTTAAGGCTACTGCCACCATCCATGAGGACTCGCGTGAGCTTGAATCCATCGATGATTTGGTCGAGGACCAAAGGTGCCGAACCTCCATGACAGATACTGGTCACGTGGTCCTTTTGATCGAAGGTGATCGGACAAGCCAACCATGGGTTGAATTTTGGGGCAACTGGCTCTACGGCGTAGACGTCCCTTAATGCGCGCTTGCGCTCCCATTTGGGGATGTGGGTGACATAGATCATGTTCACTATTTTGACCTCCGGGGGAAATTGCTTTTGGGCCCCTGTGTTCGGTGGGCGAAGCTCTTTGTCATCGTCCTTGCTGGGTGGCCTCTTTCCCTTGTGTTTGGCGTTGAGCTTGCCGGCCTGTTTAAAGACCAAACAGTTTCTGTTGGTGTGGTTGGCAAGTGTATAGGGGATGCCATGAATCTGGCAGGGCCGATCAAGGATTCTGTCCAAACTGGATGCACCTTCTTTGTTTCCTTTGAATAGCTTCTTCTGGTGACCCGCTTTTGATCCACTGAATCCGGTGTTGACCGCCGTGTCATCGTTACTGTTTTGATGCTTGTGCTTATGGCGTCGTGGCTTGCCATTGCCGTCCCTGGCTTTGGAGGTGCCTGGGTCGCTGGTGCTATTGCTTCAACGAGCTAGCCAGCTATCTTCTCCCGCGCAAAAGCGGGTCATAAGTGCGGTGAGGGTTGCCATGGACTTTGGCTTCTCTTGGTCGAGGTGTCGGGTGAGCCACTCATCTCGGATGTTGTGTTTGAAGGCCGCGGGGGCTCTGGCGTTCGGACAATCCACAATCTGGTTCTTCTTAATTAAGAACCTAGTCTAGACCTTCCGGGCTGATTCGCCGGGTTGCTGGATTATGTGACTAAGGCCATCGGCGTTTGGGGGCCGAACAAACGTACCTTGGAAGTTATCTTTGAAGGCGTCCTCCAAGCCTTCCCAGCTACCAATAGAGTTTTCTGGGAGGGTGTTCAGCCAATGCCGTGCTGATCCCTTAAGTTTTAGGGGGAGGTACTTGATGGCATGTAAGTCATCACCGCGGGCCATGTGGATGTGGAGAAGAAAGTCTTCAATCCATACCGCGGGATCTATTGTGCTGTCGTATGATTGAATGTTCACGGGTTTAAACCCTTCTGGGAACTGATGCTCCATTACCTCATCGGTGAAGCATAGGGGGTGTGCAGCTCCTCTATATCAGGCGACGTCGCGACGCAGTTCAGATGCAGTCTGTATGCGGTTTTCGGCCCGGGTGAGGTTGTGCTTATTGCGCCAGGCCTGATGGCCGTCTTCTCACGCTGGTGCACGCCCCCTTGATCCATAAATTGATGTGGTATGACTGGCTCTATTGTCCAGGTCCTGTCGCAGGTCATGCGTGTACCCTGCAGCCGTTGTTTCTCTGCCTCTAGGGCGAGGTGGTGCAGGCTGGTGTTTGGCTTTGGTTGCTGCTCTATCCCGGCAATGAGGTGGTCAATCATGCCCGTCAGCCGCGTTACACGCTATCGGTATAGGCTCCGGGAGCTCATCGTCGAATTGGGAGAGCAACCTGCGCTTTGGGTAACTCTTAGTTGGGCGCTCTAGGCCATATTCCTCGGCTACCAGGACAATAGTCCCCCTATCATTGAGTAAGTCCTGGTCATCTTGAAGTTGCTGCCGCTTCTTTTTCAGGCTTCTTGTTGTGGCTATTAGCCAGCGCTTAAAGCATTCTTGCTACTGGGGTTCCTCTGGCACGATGAAATCTTCGTCGCCAAGTCTCTCGCCCTCTTCGGAGATTGATAGGTAATTACTATCCTCCGAGCCCTCGTTGCAGATAGGATCGTCAGGGTTGACTTTCCCTTCTTACCAATCATCCTGTTCGGATGTTGGCTCCACAGGGGTGTCTTGGTCTTCGGCGTTATCCGGGGTGTTATTGTCTCCGGTGCCGGTATTGCTGTCTTTTTTGCGACGTGATTTTGATCGGCGCCACTTACGTCGATGCTTCGGAGGTGCTTCAGAAGGTTCATCCTCTAGATTCTTCCCATCATCGCCGTCATCCTCTTTCAGTGTATCCACCATGTATACATCATAGGAGGAAGTGGCCGTCCAGCGTCAGTTGAATGGCGGGTTCTGGCTCTTCTCATCTCCGGTATCGTTGTCCATACTGCCGATGTCTTCGGAATTGTAGTTGAGCTTGTCGGTTAAATCCTCGACGGTGGCTATGAAGTGGGTGGCGGGTGGGACGTGAAATTCCCCTCTCTCAGCCCATAGTACGGGTTGGGTGTAGTTTGATAGTGATTTTTCTGCAATGGCGACAGACCGCATTAGGTCCAGGGCCTCGTTCAAGAGCGAGGTTTGGACGGAGAAGCGAGAGTCCGTGGAGCGGGGCGGGACAGGAGTTCCCTGGCCAAGAATGTATAACACGGATCTCTAGAGTTTGGAGTTGGTGTTTGGAGGCGTGTCCGGCTTAACGAGGATAGAGGGATCCTAGCGTGACTCCAGGCCTGCCGGTGATGAAGTCCCCTCCGGTTCTCTGGTGCCAGGCTCTATAGCCACAGAGAGTCCGGCGGGCTTTAAACTCCCGACTTCGGACCTGGTGGTGTGCTCCGGATCTAAGGCCAGAGCGGTGATTGGGGCCGCAAACCATTGGAAGATCAAGTCTTCTCCGACGTCAACAACATTGTTCAGATTTCCAGAACTGATCTGATGACCAGGGGCGTAGCTGTCGATCTGCTCCAGATGGCCAATCGAGTTGGCATGCAGTGCGAAGCCACAGAATACAAAGATTTGGCCGGGGAGAAAAGTCTCCAAAGGCGGTGTTTTTGTAGATGATCAATGGAGCCATCGATCCTTCTGGCGACGGCACAGTGGAACTCTCAATGAAATAACCAATGTCGGTGTCAAAACCGGCAGATCTCGGGTAGGGGGTCCCGAACTGTGCGTCTAAGGATCAAAGGTAATAGGACGCAGGGGAAACGATGTTTACCCAGGTTCGGGCCCTCTTAATGGAGGTAATACCCTACTTCCTGCTTGAAAGACTTTGAAGAGTATAGGGGTTAGAAGAATTGGTCTACCTTGAGATCGTAATGGCTAAACCCTAGATGTCTAGCCTGTATGATTGTGATTGTCTCTACGAACTAAACCCTCCGGTTTGTATAGACACCGGAGGGATCTAGGGTTGTACAGAGTCAATTTACAGAGAAAGGAAGATGCATGATCCGAACGCCAAGATTGCCATCCCCGCAAAGGAGAGTCCCGTCTGGACATGAAGGAAGGTCTTTGATTTCGTATCTTCACGGCCCATTAGTTTGGCCCATATCACATAGCCCGAACGCCCGAGGACCCCTTAGTCCAGGATTTTCCCTCAACCTCATTAAGTCGAGGGCCTCATTTAAGAGTGAGGTTTGGATGGGGAAGCAAGAGCCCGGGGAGTTGGGTGGGATAGAAGTTCCCTGGCCGAGCTCATATGACGCGGACCTCGAAAGTTCGGAGCTAGTGTCTTGAGGCGAGTACGGCTTCATGATGATAAAGGGAGCCTGGCATAACTCTGGGCCTGCCGGTGACGCGATCTCCTCCGGTTCTCCAGTATCAAGCTCTATAGCTGTAGAGAGTCCGGCGGGCTTTAAACTCCCGTCCTCGGACCTGGTGATGTGCTACGAATCTAACGCCAGAGCGGTGGTTGGGGCCGCGAACCCTTGGAAGATCAAGTCTCCTCGGATGTCAGCAACATAGTTCAGATTTCCAAAACTGATCTGATGACCAGGGGTGTAGTTGTCGATCTACTCTAGATGGCCAATCAAGTTGGCACGCAGTGCGAAGCTGCCGAGCACGAAAACTTGGCCGAGGAGAAAAGTCTCCCTCGAGGTGGTATTGTTGTGGATGATCGATGGATCCATCAAGCCTTCTAGCGATGGAACAGTGGGACACTCAATGAAAGCACCAATGTCGGTGTCAGAACCGGAAGGTCTCGGGTAGGGCGTGCTGAACTATGTGTCTAAGGATCAAAGGTAACAGGAGGCAGGGGATACGATGTTTACCCTGGTTCGGCCTTCCTAATGAAGGTAATACCCTACTTCCTGCTTGATTGACTTTGATGAGTATAGGGGTTACAACAGTTGATCTACCTCGAGATCGTAATGGCTAAACCCTAGATGTCTAGCCTGTATGATTGTGATTGCCTCTATGAACTAAACCCTCCGGTTTATATAGAAACCGGAGGTATCTAGGGTTGTATATAGTCGGTTTACAGAGAAAGCAAGATACATTATCCGAATGCCAAGCTTGCCATCCACGCAAAGGAGAGTCCCATCTGGACACGAGGGAGGGCCTCCTATCTTGTTTTTCACGGCCCATTAGTCCGGCCCATGTAACATAAGTCGGCTGCCCGAGGACCCCATAACCCAGGAGTCCCTCAGCCGCCGACGGAGCTCCTTCTCCTCCCCCCTCTTTCAAAGGGGGGTGTTTGTCCGAACCCGGAGCCGTACTAGACTCCGGGACGGTGTTCGATGGAGGCCCGGACTGTTGAAGCCCCACACCCTCGATGGTCATGGGGGTCGCCGTGCCCTGCTCTACGGTGCAGGTGTTGTCCTCGGGCGCCTTGTGGACTATCTCATCCGCACCTCCCCGGCTAGGAGATGGCCTTTAGGATGACACCTCGGTGTCCTCCACGGCGGGGGAGGGTGGGGGAGGCGCGAGATGGCCCATCACTCTCGGCCGCTCCAGGGGCAAGAGAGTTTCCTTCCGAAGTGGAAGAATCGAGATCTTGTGCGGAGGGCTAAAAAGCATAAAAGGATTGGGCATGACAGAGGCAGATTTAAGCGATGATTGAACAAGTTTCTGACACTACGTTTTGGCCAGGGGCTTCTCCCTTTGGACACTCTCCAGGCCGTGTTCGGACTCTTAGTCTGAACTATCCGAGAGGACCACCCTCCCCTTCTTTGGCGTCGCCCCCTCCAGGTTGTCGGAGGCTGTCCTCTTTCCCCTCCTCATCTCGAGGGGGGAGTCGCTCTCCACTTCCTCTTCTTCCTCCTCCTCCTCCTCTTTGTCCTCGTCTTCCTCGTGGGAGGAGACGGGCTTGGTCTCTCCGGACACACCTTCCGGAGGACCTTTGCAGTGGGGCCCGTCCTTGGGCCCCTTGCTCTTCTTCTTGGCCTTCTTCTCCGGCGGCTTATAAGGCACCGAGACCAACATCTCCTCCAGCTGAGGAGTGACTGGGTTTTCGGGCAGCAGATCCAACTCTTGGTCCACTCCGACTACTTGGTCCAACCCTGTAACAAAGGATGCGTTGGTGAGTTCGGCATAGATCTAACACACACACACACACACACACTCTCATATGTGGTGCCGAGGAAATGCTGTAGCATCCGTGGCTCCTCTGGCTTGAATTCTCACATGAGGGAAGCCCGGCGCTGGCAGGGGAGAATGCGGCGGAAGAGCATGATCTGAACCACATTGGTTAGACCAACATTCTTCCCCAGCACGTTGGTGATGCGCATTTGCAGCTCCTGCACCTCCGTCTGGGACCCCCAGTCGAGGCCATTCGTGTTCTAGGAGGTGAGCCTCATGGGGGGTCTAGATCTGAACGCCGGAATGGCCGCCCACTTAGTGTGGCGCGGCTCGGTGATGTAGAACCACTCCTATTGCCAGATCTTCACAGTCTCCACAAAGGCCCCCTTGGGCCATGTGGTGTTCGGCAGCTTGCTAATCATAGCTCTGCTGCAGTCCGCGTGCTGCCCGTCGACCACCTTCGGCTTCACGTTGAAGACCTTGAGCCATCGGCCTAAGTGTGGGTGGACGCAGAGGAGATCCTCACACACGACGATGAACACCGAGATGTGGAGGAAAGAGTTCGGGGCTATATCGTGGATATCTATCCTGTAGTAGTACATGATTCCGCGGACGAACAGGTGGAGTGGAATACCTAACCCTTTAAGAAAGTGGGGAAGGAAGGCGACCCTTTCGCCGGGCTCCCGAGTGGGAATGACTTGACCTTTGGGGAGATGCCTGTGTTTGATATTGGCGGCAAGGTACCCCGCACCCCGGAGATCTTTTATCTCCTTCTCCATCCCGGAGGAGGCCTCCCACTTGCCTTTGGATCCAGCTCCAGCCATGGTCGGAGGAGGTGGTGGTGGTGAGAAAGACGGAGACTTTGCGGTCGTAGAGAGCTTGGGAGATTAGGAAGGCCGAGGTGATGTGAAGGTGATGTGAAGGCAGTAAAAATGCCAACCGCCCCCTGCTCGTGCCTTCAATATTGCCTACTCCCAATGAAAGCGTGCGCCGCAAACGGTTGGATTACCCAAATATTATTGATGTGCAATCCCGTATTAAGTGGGCATGATCTCTGTTTGACAGGACATGCCAATGAGCCGGGCCTCAAAACACGGAACGCGGGATGGGAAAACGGTTCAAAATGCCGAAGGGTTAAGTCTGACGCTTCGCCGAATAAGTTGTTAGTAAAAGACACTGTTCTTATTTTTTATATATCCTGCCTTCGCGGCTAAGGGTTGTGTTTATGATGAAAAGCCAGATACAATTCTTTTACAGAGGAAAGCAGATGTGTATTCTTCAAGGAACCCGCCTCGCAATGCCGAAGACAATCTGAACGCCGAATATATCATCATTGAAGACTGATTCAGGGGCTACTATGGGAGTCCTGGACTAGGGGGTCCTCGGGTGGCTGGTCTATTAGATCTGGGCCAGACTGATGGGCCGCCAAGATACAAGACAGAAGATCATCTCTTATGTCCGGTAGGGACTCACGTATGCGTGGATGGCAAGCATAGGTGTCCGGATATATTATTCCTTTCTGTAAAACCGACTTTGTACAACCCCAAGCCCCTCCGGTGTCTATATAAACCGGAGGGTAGATCGGAGGCAGGATCACAACATTGCTAGGCTAGCTAATCTAGGGTTAGCCAACTCGATCTCGTGGTAGATCAACTCTTGTAACCCCTATACCCTTGAATATAATCAGGCAGGAGTAGGGTTTTACCTCCATTAAGAGGGCCCGAACCTGGGTAAACACTGTGTCATTTGTTCATAGTTACCCTCGGTCCTCAAACTTACAACTTGGGCCCCCTATCTGAGATTAGGCGGTTTTGACACCAACAGTGGGTACATTGACGTGGCATCGAAAGGGTGTGATAGATGACTCTAGCAAAATAATTGACTACCACGTTGGCATAAGTGACCATGGGTCCCACTTGTCAGTGTGCTGGACAAAGGAAGGAATGCAAGACAAAATGGATCCCGAAAGGGTGTGAATGGATTGGCTCACGTGTGATGACCGCTGGAGCAATCCACTCAGATTGTATTACGTTAAAAAATTTGTGCGAACACGACCGGTTATACTGTGAGTAGGTGACCGTGCGCTTGGCTCTTCGCCTGTTCTGGAAGTTGAACAATGATGATGGTACTACAGTATACTCCTACTTCTGGCAATCAGACACTGAATGAACTACTGCACGTCCACCGCCTGTAAAGCAAAAGCTTCTCCTTGTCCTACGAGCCACTGCGCGCGTGAGCGGGACAAAGGTCGTACTAGTAGTAAGCAAAGCTCCTCCTTGTTTGCAAGTTGACGGGACACATCAAATGTAGCGTATTGGTCTCCAAAAAGGGCTGACTATGTCCATGGCTACCATCCCATGCTCCATCATTCAGTGCGTGCACGATTCACGTTCCATTGAGAAAATAATTTTGCATACATGCCATCAAATAGAATAACTTAATTTAGAAAAAACACGCCACCGCGTCATGATGGAAATTTGATTCGTCCACGCGTGGTTCCTATGAACAACTATTACACTCACCAAATTATCTGGTGAGCTGCCCCTTCGTACACAAATCAGCTCATCGTGTACCCGCGCGTGAGTATTAGGGAAAGAGGCTAAGAGTACCCGCATCAGTGCTTGCACCTCTTCTCTTCGTGCTCGTATTCCTTTTAAACATGGCAGCCCAGTGTAGTTACATCATACATGTCCAACCCATGCTATCACCATATTTCTTGGCCTTTGTGCAACACCTAGCTCTAGTAATCCACCAGCCCGTATCGTTCTCGCTCAAAGTGTGGTGGTCTAGCGATTTTGTCGTCTATTGAGGTCGGTTAACTCATCACATGTTAGCGACATGCCAAGAGCATTCTAAAAAATTACTGTACTCTATTGTTATGCCAAGAAGAGGAGGCGCTTTGACCAACTGACCAAACGAGACATGCGTGTCATGCCGTGTGTGGGTCCAATTTCTTGTTTTGAACTTGTTTGGTGTAGTAGTAACACTTGGTTTTGACTATTGATAAGATTTTATATAGGGCCTAATGTATTCTTCGAGGTTGCCTTTGACTATTGATAAGATTTTATGTAATTTGCAAATTATATCATTCGAAGATCCTTTCACGTTCTGTTTCAAAAAAAGATCCTTTCATGTACGAATTTGATGGTATGCTCTTAGCAACTTGCATGTCCTATACTGCTCCTGTTTGGATACTCTAACTTAGCTAGAGGTTAGACTAACTCATGACTAACCCTGAACTAACTCTAGCCAAAGAGTTGTTTGGATGACAGGGTTAGATTGACAATAAATGCACTTGATGGAGAGAGAAAAGGGATTTTTAGTGGGCCCCACGATAACTAGCTCCAATTAGCACCACTTGGCTAGCGGGATAGAGAGAGAAAAGTGATTTTTCCTGTGGGCCGAATGAGAACTATATCCAATTAGCACCTCTTGGGTGGGATAGTATTTTTGGTGGGTTTGGTGCAACTTGCTCCAATGTAACCCTCATGTTTGGATACTTTAGGGCTATTTGAGCCCCAACTAGCTCAAGCTAACTCTAACCCATGGATCCAAACAGGGCAAAGTTAGTCTCGGAAAATGCATTAAGCCCTATATACATGGACATATGTAATACATGATACTAGCAAATGCTGACCATTAGTAGTAGTTCATTGGTTGGTTTCGATTTTCGATTCAGTTGTTGTGCTACTACTGTCCAATATTCACGTGTGGTTATTTCTACAATAAAAAAAGGAGGTAGTACTTACTTTGGGAATGGTGAAGTGATGGTTGCTTTGCCCAAGCAACTTATTACTCTGGGAATATTGGAGTACCAGCGGATTCAACAAAGAGAGAAATGATGGTTGCTTCGTCTGGGAAACTAACTTTGGCGAAGGTGGGGCTCTATGATTTGACTGCTCACTAGTCATTATTACTGCGGTGCAACGACTGGTGTGAATCTTCCCTGCAGTTGTGCACTCAATATTGATGCATGGTAGGTGGAGACGGATGAAGGGCGTCCCACATGTCGGCGAAACAAAGTTGAATTGTTTGTGGCATTTCTATCAATCCTTCATGATTTGTTTATATGTACGCATAATTCTCCAGCATAATGAAATCATACTGTGTTGCTATGAAGGTTTCAACTTTGGTTCCCGCAGGAAAAAAAGGTTTCAACTTAGGATTCATGTGCCTCATGCCTCAAGATTGTGTCATTACAACACTCCATCAAATACAAATGAAACAACCATGGCTGCTAATGCATCTCAATGGTCCGCAGGTCAGTGCCAATATTCACATCACAACTGAAGACAAAGTTGTGAGAAGGTGTACAAACAAAGAGAAATATATAATTGATCGATGTTGTTCGTAGGCATGGCTCCATTTCCTGGGAACAATGTTCATTGGTTGGCGGCTAGTTTCACCGAGCTCTGTAGCCAAAAAAGAGGTGTATGGAGGACATCACAATCCGATCATTTTGTGCAGCTCCACTAAAATCGAGCTGTTCATCCATGTTTGCAAAGATATTCAGTCAGT
Source organism: Triticum timopheevii (assembly GCA_963921465.1). NCBI lineage: Eukaryota > Viridiplantae > Streptophyta > Magnoliopsida > Poales > Poaceae > Triticum > Triticum timopheevii. Next base: position 296,068,424 of record OY997274.1, read on the forward strand.
GTGATTACAATAATAGTGGAACCAGATGATGAAACATAACACACACAAATAGAAGCCGATCACCTCTGTGATCTCTCTTTTGGACTAACTACTTGTAGGAAAGGATTAGGCACGGAGTTGGATGAGGAGGATAGCAAAACCAATCTCCCTTTCTGCAGTCCCACATAAATGTAAGAATGTTGCCCGCGTGACATTTTGGCGGAACCGCACAAAACACTCTTAAGAAAAAAAGTGATTTGTGCAGTTCACCAAAAGGTCGCAATAGCAACAATGTGAAATGGATAGCCCTATTTGCAAAAGGAGGTAGAAAGGAAACAACTACTGCCCAATAACACGAGTTGATGACACATACGCCGACAAAAAAGAAGCATATTCCATGTAATAAGCGAAACATAGCAGCCTGGTGGTTTATCAAAAATGGTTTGAGGACAAGATTGCAAGATGGAAAGTACACTGACCGAGATACGTTTTAAGCAAACAACTAAAGAAGATCCACATGCAGGATTTCCCACATGCAGCCACATGGGAAGATGGGCAGTGGAGAAAGGCCAGAGGAAGTTGTACCTAAGGGTCGTCAGGATATAACTAGGAGGGCGTCGGCAGTCGGGATCTGCCCATACTGCGGTAGCGAGCAAGTGGTGAAGGCCCTACATCGCCGGAGCTTGGTCAGAGAGAATGACGGGTACCGCATATCGGGATGTGCTGCTTCAACACTCTGGAATGGAGAAACAATGCACATCATCCCTATCCACCAGCGAATGGGATTCGGCCAGATCAGTGACCAACAGTGAGAGAGAGAGGCCACCACCGCCTTGTGTGAGATAGTGTGACGAGACACAAATCCCGACAGGCGGGCTCCATTGTATATAGTGGAGCGGCTTTTTCTTTTTTCCTGACAACAATCGTTTTATATTCTATACGTGCCATTGAGGAATATAACTTTATTTAATACTAACACGTCAAGTCAAAATTTGTTCCGTCTACGCGTGGTACAGGATCCTCCTTCGAGTAAACAATTGCTACACGCGTGAAATTATCACGTGGGCTGCCTTTTCATACAGAAATGAACTCCATCGTGTACCCGCGTGGGTGTGTCCAGGAATGAGAGGTGAGTACATGTGTTGTGCGTACGCCTCTTCTTTATGTGCAGGTACGTACCTGGGTGGGTTTGAGAGAGATGGTTTGGGCGAAACGGAGGCCGTGTGTCGATGATATCTCAAACAAAAAAATGTAACATATGCAATGTGTGTGAAACAGAGTCATAGATATATCACTAGCAATATGCCCATGCGTTGCATGGAACATCAAGATGCATTTATATTAGTAGTTTATCTTGTGGGAGATAAGGATGAACGAGGGGATGCCTTATCTACAAATGTGAAGAGGGGTGCGGGTATCTTTCTGTAAAAGTGTCATAGTTTCTTTCCTATGCATCCGGTATAGATCGTACGACCTATATTGTAGGATGGCAGGCACACCATCCTCACCAACTCTGTTTTTTATGAGTAGAGAGTAGAGAT